>OX637393.1:18502076-19776243 GCA_951799425.1 Ilex aquifolium | reverse complement strand
CCTTAACAGGAACCTCACACTTGTAACACCCCACCCTCCACATGACAAGATATTGTCCGCTTTGGGCCCACTGGCCCTCACGGTTTTGTTTTTCCCAGTACCCCTGGGAAAAGGTCTCTTGACATGTAAGGAAAGGAGCCTACTAATAAGCCCAGCAACTCGCCCTCTTCCAGCCGATGTGGGATTCCAAGACTGTGCATCCTTAGCAGGAACCTCACAATCCAACCCCCTAAGGGCTGCACGTCCCCGTGCAGCACAGGCATACGTACCAGTAACCTCCTGCCCACACGCGGCACGACAGGGCCCCACCCTCGGACCGGGCAAGGGTCGGCTCTGATACCACTTGTAACACCCCACCCTCTACATGACAAGATATTGTCCGCTTTGGGCCCACTGGCCCTCACGGTTTTGTTTTTCCCAGTACCCCTGGGAAAAGGCCTCTTTACATGTAAGGAAAGGAGCCTACTAATAAGCCCAGCAACTCCCCCTCTTCCAGCCGATGTGGGATTCCAGGACTGTGCATCCTTAGCAGGAACCTCACAATCCACCCCCATTAGGGCTGCACGTCCCCGTGCAGCACAGACATACTTACCAGTAACCTCCTGCCCACACGCGGCACGGCAGGGCCCCACCCTCTAACCGGGCAAGGGTCGGCTCTGATACCACTTGTAACACCTCACCCTCCACATGACAAGATATTGTCCGCTTTGGGCCCACTGGCCCTCATGGTTTTGTTTTTCCCAGTACCCCTGGGAAAAAGGCCTTTTGACATGTAAGGAAATGAGCCTACTAATAAGCCCAGCAACTCCCCTTCTTCCAGCCGATGTGGGATTCCAGGACTGTGCATCCTTAGCAGGAACCTCACACTTCCATCGAGGGACAACCAAGCGACAGGACAAATGGCTGCAAACAAGCCACTACAGCAGCAGAGGCCGTTGGGAGCTCTAGCCCCAGGCGGCGCCACTCAGGGGAGAGTATTTGCCTTGACCCAACCGGAGGAAGATGCCTCCAATGCCGTTGTGGAAGGTATCGTTCTTCTCTACAATTATTGGGCCCAAATTTTATTTGATCCCGGTGCGACTCATTCTTTTATACGTACTGCGTATGCTATTAATTTGGGATTGGGTTTCGAGAAGCTAGAACATGCATTGAATGTTGACTTGCCTACGGGAGAACAGTTGGGTACCAGCCGGGTCTGCAAGGTTTGCGTGCTTCGTATTGGGGAGCACGAATTGATTATGGATTTGGTTGCTCTAGATATGAAGGGGTATGACGTTATATTCGGGATGAACTTGTTGTCCACTTTCCGGGCGGTAATGGATTGTTTTCCAAGCGGATTACATTTCAGTTACCAGGAGGGGTAGTTTTCAGTTTTATCAATGACCGAAGTTCTTCCCATCCATTTCCTACTACGGGTAGTAAATTCTTGAAAGCTAAGGTGGGGAGCCATTTGAGTTTCTTAGCTAGCTTGATGGGAGATGATCGGGATAAATTCCCTACGGACGTGGTGTTGATCGGATTTTCTGGATGTCTTCCCAGAAGAATTACCAGGGCTACCCCCACAAAGAGAGATTGAGTTCAAGATTGATCTCTATCCGGGAACCGAACCCATATCCATTGCTCCCTACCGGATGGCACCTGTGGAGTTGAAGGAGTTGAGGAAGCAGTTGGATCATTTGTTGGTGATTGGGTTTATCCGTTTAAGTACTTCACCTTGGGGAGCCCCGGTCCTCTTTGTGAAGAAAACGGATGAGACACTACGGTTGTGCACGGATTACCGGAGGTTGAATCGGGTTACTGTGAAGAATAAATACCCTTTTCCACGAATTGATAACTTATTTGATCAGCTGAAGGGTTCGAAGTATTACTCCAAGATTGATCTTCGCACATGGTATCATCAATTACGGATAAAGGAGGAAGATATTCCTAAGATTGCTTTTCGTACCCGGTATGGTCATTTCGAGTATACGGTGATGCCGTTCGGATTGACTAATGCTCCAGCAGCCTTCATGGATTTGATGCACAGGGTATTCCGGCCATATTTAGATCAGTTTGTCATTGTGTTTATTGATGACATCTTGATTTATTCACAGACCCAAGAAGAGCATGGACATCATCTCTCGATTTTGTTACAAACATTGAGAGAGCATAAATTGTATGCGAAGATGAGTAAGTGCGAGTTTTGGATGAAGGAAGTGAAATTCCTTGGTCATGTTGTGTCCGAACAAGGGGTAGCCGTTGATCCTGCAAAGATTGAGGTCGTGATGAAATAGGAACCACCGAAGAATGTGACAGAAGTACGTAGTTTCTTGGGGTTAGCCGGCTATTATCGTAGGTTTGTGGAAGGGTTCTCAAAGCTTGCGATGCCGATGACTCGCCTCACAAGAAAGGGAGAAAAATTCGTGTGGACTCAAGCGTGTGAGCTAGCCTTTCGCACCTTGAAGGAGAAGTTGACAACGGTGCCTATCCTCATTATATCGAGTAGTGGGGAAGGATACGACGTCTACACCGATGCTTCACTACGAGGCTTGGGATGTGTGCTAATGCAAGGAGGAAAGGTGGTTGCCTATGGCTCTAGGCAACTCAAGGTTCATGAACAGAACTATCTCACCCATGACTTAGAGCTTGCCACTGTGGTCTTTGCTCTTAAGTTGTGGAGGTGTTATTTGTATGGAGAGAAATTCCAAGTGTTCTCTGATCATAAAAGCCTCAAGTATATCTTCACACAGAAAGATTTGAATCTCCGGCAAAGAAGGTGGATTGAGTACCTAGAAGACTATGATTTCACACTCAACTACCATCCGGGGAAGGCGAATGTAGTTGTCGATGCACTTAGCAGGAAGTCTCGGGGTGAACTCAATGTTTCCATAGGTGAATGGAAGTTGAAGGATGCCCTTGGAGATTTTGATCTATGGGTTGGAGAAGATGGATCCCGACCATGTTTGTTCAACCTTGTGGCTCAACCTACTCTCCAACGTAGGGTTGTGGAATTGCAACGCTTGGATCCTGAATTAGCGTCGATTTGAGCTAAATTGGAAAATGGAGAAACTATGGAGGGTTGGTCTTTGAGAAACGGAGAATTGAGATATGGGGAGAAGCTATGCGTTCCCGATGATTCGTCCCAAAAGGAGGAGATACTTGGTGATTGTCATCGCTCTAAGTTTGCTATCCACCCCGGTAGCACAAAAATGTATAGGGACATGAAGCTCCAATATTGGTGGAAGGGAATGAAGAAGGATGTGGCAAGGTTCATAGCACGATGTGCGGTGTGCCAGCAGGTGAAGATCGAATATCAAAAGCTAGGAGGATTATACAGTCTTTGCCTATCCCAGAGTGGAAGTGGGATCACATCACCATGGATTTCGTGTCGGGTTTACCACGGACGTCGTGCGGGCATAATGCAGTATGGGTTATTATGGATAGACTCACCAAGTCCGCTCATTTTTTGGGTATGAAGACCACAGACACATTCGAGACTTTGAGCCAGCTGTATATCCGTGAGATTGTGCGATTGTATGGAGTTCCGCTTTCTATCGTGTCGGATCGTGATTCTCGGTTTGTGGCGCGGTTCTGGCAAAGTCTACAACAAGCCATGGGGACAGAGTTACATTTCAGCACAGCTTTTCATCCCCAAACGGATGGCCAATCCGAGAGGGTGATACAGATTGTGGAAGACATGTTACGTGCTTGCGTGTTGGACTTCAAAGGAAGCTGGAGTGATCACTTGCCGTTGGTGGAGTTTGCGTATAACAACAGCTATCAGGCAAGCATTGGGATGGCACCATATGAAGCATTGTATGGAAGACCGTGTAGATCCCCGACGTGTTGGTTGGAAGCCGGCTAGTGTAGTTTGTTTGGACCGGAGATTGTTCGAGAAACTACCGAGAAAATTCAACTCATCCAAGAGAGGCTACGCACGACACAAAGTCGACAGAAAAGCTATGCGGATCAAAGATGAAGACCCTTGGAATTCAAAGTGGGAGACTACGTGTTCCTCAAAGTGTCGCCCAAGAAAGGAGTATTTAGATTCGGCAAGAAGGGAAAGTTAGCGCCAAGATATACCGGGCCATTTGAAGTGATCAAAGTTGTGGGCAAAGCGGCGTATCAGTTGCGGTTACTAGCTCAGTTGTCTGGGGTACATGACGTGTTCCACGTGTCGATATTGAGAAAGTGTCAATCGGATGCAACGCCGGTCGTAGACTTGGAAGATATTGAAATTCAAGATGGAGCCACCTATGAAGAACAACCGGTGAAGATTCTCGACGCCAAAGAGAAGGTGCTCCGTAACAAAGTCATCCGACTAGTGAAGTTTTTGTGCCAACACCATGGAGTGGAAGAAGCCACTTGGGAACCGGAGCTAAAAATGCGAGAGAAGTACCCGCACTTATTCGCTACTTGA
This sequence comes from Ilex aquifolium, assembly GCA_951799425.1. Taxonomy (NCBI): domain Eukaryota; kingdom Viridiplantae; phylum Streptophyta; class Magnoliopsida; order Aquifoliales; family Aquifoliaceae; genus Ilex; species Ilex aquifolium. Next base: position 19,771,844 of record OX637393.1, on the reverse strand, counting down.
GGTAAGTTTCGAGGACGAAACTTTCTTTAAGGGGGGTGGATTGTAAACCCCCACATATTTATATTAATATAGTAATGTACTTGTTTTGTGATTCTTATATATGTAATGACGTAAAAATAAAATAAAGTCCACTAGAATTTTCGTGCACCAGATTTTAGAATAAAAACAGTGCACGTGAACAGTGTACTAGCTGCAACTTCAAGCCCAATTTCTATCTTGATTCAGTCAATATCTTTCAAAACTCAAAACATGGAAGTTGTATAACTCTTTCTTAGCGTTCCATAGAATCTTGAATCATCTCAATCGGAGTTCGGTTGAGAGAGTTATGCCCAGATAACGAAGCGATGTCGAAAGAGTTCAATTAGTTCCGTTTTGCATTTAACGTCTCCATTTGCATCATAAATCAAAATATTAGAATAATGAGTACATTTAGGCTTCAAATAAGTATAAAATGCTAAATATTAAAATAGAAAAATATGACATTTTGCATTCTCATAAATATATTGAAACCGTAAGAATAAAATAGTAATTTTAGTATTTCGAGTGTAAATTTATTTTAGTTTGAAATAAATCATAAAAATAAATGTTTTTAGGTTAAAATAACATTAAAATGAATTCATAACGTCGAAAAACCTTAGGGTAATCATATGGATCAAATTGGAGATTTTAGAGGCAAAATCGTAATTTTGGAGAAAACAAAAACAGCCTGTGAACAGTGTTTTTCGGGGTTGGCTGTGTTTAAAACACTAATTTCAGCCCTTTACTCCCATTTCTTTCACTCCACTCTCACCCCACACCTCTTGGAACCTCAGAGGAAGATTAAGGGAGGAAAAAAAGGGAAGAATGAGGTCTATAGGGCTTGGGCTTTCACTTTGAATCTTTGATTCAAGGTAGGGGTTTCTCTCCCTCTTGTTCATTGAGGCTAGGGCTCTATATATATGTGTATATATATATGTTTTTGAATCTAAATCTTAGATATGTGTTAGGAAATCTTTGATTTTTGATATTCTTGCAAATATTATCATGTTTAAAACAAGGCTATGGTTAGATTGCCATGAAACCTCTATTTCTTGTTTTGAAAACCCTTGTGCTCATGAGAAGTGGATTTTTCTCTAAATATTCATTTGTTCTTGATTTCTAAAACTTTAGTGCTTTGTGTTGAGTAATAAATGATGTTGTTGTGATCTCTTGTATTTTTCCTTAATTGGTCATTGAAATTGTTACATGATAAATTTGGGGATTTTTGAGATATGCTTGTAAAATGAGAAATTGTGGATTTTGTATTTATTTGGAATTATTGGTGAATTGAGAATATTTTGGTTTCCTCATTTGTATGGTTGTTGTGATGGACTTGGATTGCCATCGAGAGATGTCGTAGAGTGTTAGAGGTTAGTCTATCCCAGTGGGGGTGAGATAATTTCCTAACACTTGTAGTGAATTGTCATTTGGTAATGCGACCACTATCGTTCACGGGAGTTCGAACAAGGGATGGTATACTTTCCCTGGGAAGGGACTCGTCACTGCCATTGGGATGGTAGACGCCCTTTCCTAAAGTGTTTGTGATTATGATGGTGATTGGTGGACTAGGAATAATTGTTGGGTAGATTCATGAGAAGCAATCAACATACATGGTATGGGGATGAACCAATATACCTAGGATGATAGGTTGGATCGTCTTGGTCGGTGCATTAGTATGGGACAATGCATCGGAAGGCGCCCTTCCTAAATGGCTTAAAGTTGGAAATGGTATATCGTTATGAAATTTACCTTAACCTTTCACTTGATTATTGTTACGGCTTAAACTTGAGATCTATTTAAAATGTCATGTTTTTCCTTCAAAATTGATATATGTTATTTACGAAATGAGACCGACTGGTTCTTATCTGTTTTCTAAACCTTGTTCGAGTTTGGGAGGATTTTTCTACAGAGCTTCGTGCTCACCCCCTACAGTTAAACATTTTACAGATTATATGCTAGAGGAGGAGCTCGGTGCTAACGAGCCGGGCCATGGAGAAGCTTCATTAGAGGGGTACTTGGATCCCGAGTGGGACATCTAGAGATGTCGTTTATTTTTGTGCTAGATTAGGAACGATTATGTACAATCATGTAAAGTCTAGTATTTTGTTTATTTCGCTGCTAAGTTCAAATGTAATTCTTTTGATGTAGTAGCCATGGTTTGGGCTTATTCTTTTGGATAATGTTGTAAATATTTTATGGATCAATGAACTCGGTGTGTTCAATGTAGTATAATTGCACAGGTTGTGTTTTGGGTAGAGCTCCCTTAACAAAGGAGACTCTGCCCGAATTTTATTAAATTAAGGAACCCCGGTTATTTATGGATTTTATGAGTTGCTCTCATGGTAGAATGGTGTTAGAAGGTAATGCCTTCCAAGGTGGTTTTTGGGGCGTTACATACTTACAGTCAATAGAAAGAAACTCTCACTCCCATATGCTATGTTAGTTTCTGAGCTATGCAGTGACAAAGGTGTGATCACTAATCCGACATGGAAAACAGTGGAACCTCTTGGAGCATTGGATAAAACTTCATTAAATAAAAGTCATGGAGCACGAATGGAAAACCAACCTGAAGCATCACCTGAACCACAAGAAGAACCATTCCAAGTACCTGAGGAATTCATACCACTGACACCACAAGAAAATCAACCATACATACCAATGGACGACATAACTAATAGACAAATCCTACTGGAAATAGAGACCAATATTACTCAGATAAACAAACGCCTGGAGGAATATAAGCAGAATCAAGTATAGTTCTTTAGAGAATGTTTCGAAGCAGGATCTTCTACTTCCTAAACAGACTGGAGATTCTACAAAACAATTTGTTTTCTTTCACTCATCTTTTACATTATGCACTTTTACATTATGCACTTAAATTATAAGTTACTTTATATTTTAAATTATGCTGTTTGTTTTAAACTTGTTTATGTCTAACTAATTTTGGATAATTAATATGGACTTCATGTTAATTCCGTTAGGAGGATTATTTTATATAATTTACAGTTGAATTAGGGTAATATTCCTGTGTTTTGTGAAAATAACCTTAATCTGATCACGTGGGATTTTCATAATTTAGTTGTATATTATCTTAATATTTTCATTTAAACTTATTCTGTTACAGCACGAATAGATTTCTTTATTCCAAAAACCTTGTGAAATATTACACTCTTTACATATTTAGTGGAGATGTAGGACCAATTGAAGAATTTGAGCCAATCCTCCTTGGAGAAATATTCTACATCTACTCAAATAAACATCTTCGATTCTACGGTAAACTTTCTTTCAATAATCTCATTAATTTTGTCTTGATTAGCATTTGTTAGATTATATTATTAGCGTTATCCTCGAAATTCTCTTATGTGGGGTTAATACAGATAAATAATTTCTGGAAAATGATCTTAGGCCATTTTTCATTATCTTTGAGCCTTGACCATTTCTTTTACAAAATTATATCCTTAGTCAACCATGATTGAGCCTAAGAAAAGTATAAATTATTTTCATTATACCCGAAAAACACATCCGAGCCATATGAAAATATATTAAACCTACCTTGGCTACATAATTTTCTTGCACCTTCTTTAAATTAGTATGATACAGAAAAGAAAGAAAAAAGGTGGAAAAGAGAAAAGGGTATTGGCTATTCAAAGAAAAGAAAAAACAGAATGAAAATAGCCAAGAAAGTGAAAAATGGAAAGAATGAACATGCAAAATCTGAAAAGCAGGGAAGAGGTGTGCCACAATAGAAAAAGTAGCTTTTTTGAAATCGCATTGACGTCGTTTGTTAAACCTTAACCCAATGACCACGTTATAACCCAAAGAAAGTCCTTTTTGATTCCAGAAATCATATCTCTGTATTAACCCTATATATCCATAGAAGGAGAATGTTAATAATATGTCTAATATAATGTTAATATCCGATCATGAGATTATGTCAAATTTCGATTCTATTCAAATACCCGTTCTTCAGAAATGTTACATGTGATATTAATTGCTTCGTTAACAATATTTCAATCACATGTAACTAGTGAGAGAATAGTCACTATAACGTATATGTATTATTTGCTGAGTGTATTTCAGGAAAGGATTGACATCAAGACTACCATGAAAAGATGGTAATATTTCTGGAGTGATTTTTGAAACAAAAGAAATCATCACACACACAAGTTTTTATAAAAATATATAGATAATGTTACAACTAACGTGTGTTACTCTTGTAGTGATCAGAAAAAGGAAGTATTTTAGCAATGCACATGAATACTGATTTAATTTTGATTGTGAAAAGTGTAAGTTATAAACTCCTAACTACTAAAGTTTGTAGGCAGCTTTACTGAAAACCTTCACGAGACAAAACTCGTCCACTAGGGATCACTTAGGGGTTTAATGGCTTATTGCATATGCTAAATGCAATCGTGAAAAAATCTACGAAATGATTTTACCTCTGTTATGTTATTATTATTTTGTGAAATAATTTCTATAATTTGTGTTTACTAGGGACTAGTAAATTTTAAGTTGGGGGGTGTGATTAACCTTAATTAGTGTATAAATTAGGATGATTAAGTAATCAATTTTGTAAGATAAAACAAGTAAATATTATGAATTATAGTTTGTGCTTAATTTACAGTTTTAAATATTTTATGTTCAAGTTACAGGGTCAAATGCATAAATACTGAAGAATACATGACCAATTTGCAAAGCTTGAAGTCACGAAGGACCAAGGTGCAATAAAGAAACCTGGACCAATAAGAAGCTGACAAGTGGCAGCTCCAGAAGATGACACCTAGAACCACTGCAAGTCACCAACCTTCTGGAAGGTTGGGCTAGTGGTTGGGACAACCCTCCTTGGCCGAAACTCCCTCCCCCCTCTATAAATAGGGGTGCCTTGTTTAGCTTTCAAACAATTCCTTCCAAGCCTTCCAATACCTCTTCCTTCAAGGCCGGCCACACCAAAGCCAAAGAAAGAAAGAAAAAGAGAAAGAAAGAAAGAGAAAGTCTTAGCCGGTCCGTGATACACTTTTATTGTTACTCTGTATTTCTACATTTCTATTGTATCTTTCTATTCGGATAGTTGAACTACTGCCACTTTTGTGTCTTAAATGATAATAAAGGTGGTTGTGTTTCAATTGTTCCTTGTGAAAGAAGTTGTACAATTTACCGTTTAATTTTAGTTGTAATGACGAATAGTCACACTCCTTGTTTGTCTGTAGCAATGGAGCGTGAGTAGTCGTTTATACCCTTCAAACTAGGGTAAACATATGTATAATATTGGTTAGATTATGGAAATGCTACTGTTTTATTTATGTGTTTATTTATATATGTATTATATGCTTAATGCATGATATAGTGATGTACGTAATTCTGGTGTTGTGCCTGGAATTATGTCATCAGTGTATCATAAGACCATCCAGTTAAAGATCCACGATGTTCCTACCGGCATGGCTTGTCCTCCATTGGAACATTGAGGATTTTCTACTGATGTGTGATACAAAACCTAAACCTATTGGGTAATTCAAGTATTCCTCATGAATGGCTTGTCCTTCTGGTTCACTTGAATTAGTTAATTGGTACCTCTATAATCAGCTTTCTTAAGAAGTTGTTGTGTTATGTTATATTACCACCAGTTAACCTAAGAAGTGGTTGTGTTATGGTTTAATCTTTATGTATTTGCTATCAAGAGATCAATTGAATAACTCAAGTATTCCTCATGAATGGCTTGTCCTTCTGGTTTGCTTGGGTTAATCAATTGACGTAAATATAACCAGCTTTCCTAAGAAGTTGCTGAGTTATAATTTATTACTACCAGTTAGCCTAAGAAGCGGCTGTGTTATAGTTTATATACATCAGACTTGCTGATTGACTTTCCAGAAAAATGGAAGTTAATTGTTGTGAGGTAGCATTTCCAGTAATCAACCAATATAAAGCATATGGATCCCTAAACTGAAGGGTATCTTTTATATTGTTATCATTTATACGCTTTACTTACGCATTTTATTATTTCCGCACTTTATTTCCGCAGTGTATTTAAATTAAAGTAGTTATCAATCTAAGCTCACATCACAAGCTATCAAACATCAAACTACTTCAAACAACAACTTTACTGTTTTAATTTTTATTTTAAAATCTAAATTACAAAAACTCTTCGTGGGATCGATACTTGGACTTAAAGCGAGAAAACTAAAATTTGACCACTTATACTTGGGTGTATAATTAATATAATTCAGATCACAAAAAGTGGTGAATCAAGTTTTTGCCACCGTTGCTGGGGAGTTACGGTAATTTGGAAAAAAAAATTATAAAAATAAAAATTTAAATTTGTTTCTTTGTATTATATGTTTATAGTTTGTTTGTTTGTTTTTAATAGTCTATGTCTGTTCATTCATCAGTAGGTTCGGTAAATCAGTCAACTCCTTCATCTTCATCCTCACAATCTACAAAAGAATCATTTGACTTAAGTATGGCTCAAAATGTACCTAGGGGGGAAGAAGTTAGAGAACAAGAAGTAGTTCAAAATGTCCGACCATTAAGAGAATATCTACATCCTACAAGAACTAATGTCCCCTCATGTTTTGCTTTTCCAACTGACGCTCCAAATATTAATATTAAACCAGGCGCAATACAATTACTACCACAGTTCCATGGTTTAGAAGATGAAAATCCTTATGTTCATATGAAAGAATTTGAAGAAGTCTGTGGAATTTTGCAAGATAGTTCTAAAATGGTCAAAGTAATACTTTTTCCATTTTCATTAAAAGATAAAGCTAAACTATGGCTTAACTCTTTAAGAGCAAATTCTATCACAAATTGGCAAGCTTTACAAACTGAGTTCTTTAAAAAGTTTTTTCCTGTGCATCGTACTAATGCATTAAAGCGTAAACTAATGAATTTTTCTGTAAAAGAAGGTGAAACTTTTTATCAATGCTGGGAAAGATTTAAGGATCTTCTCCAAGCTTGTCCACATCATGCTTTTGAAAACTAGACTTTAGTTGGTTTCTTTTATGATGCTCTTCCGTCTGCAATGCGACAATTTGTCGAAATGATGGCTCCAGGAGAATTTATGAATAAAAACCCTGAAGAAGCATTTCAATTTTTTTATACTATTTCAGAGAGTTCCCAGATGTGGGACTCAACTTCTTCAAATATTGTGGAAAGAGGAAAATATATTTTCAAAGACGATGATGATTTACGAGCTAAAATGGCTAATCTATCTCGAAAATTAGAAGCCCTAGAAATGAAAAAAGTTAAACAAATATCTGTTGTTTCTTCTACTGATCAAGTATGTGAAATTTGTGCATTGTCAGGACATCCTGCTGGGGAATTTCCAACTATACCTGCATTTAAAGAAGTCTTAATTGAACAATCTAATGCTGTTCCAACTTATACTAAACCATATTCTGAGACTTATAATCCAGGATGGAGAAATCATCCAAATTTTAGTTGGAGAAATACAAAACCTACAAATCAAACACAAGGTCCACCACAGCTACAAAATCAACAACAATATCAACCGTATTTACCTCCTAAGAAAAGAACTCTGGAAGACACTATGAATCAATTTATTCAAAGTCAAATGAATTTTAATACTCAAACAAATCAAGCATTCAATGATTTTAAAGCTCAAACTTCGCAGAGTATTGAAGATATCAAGAGTCATCTTGCTAAGTTGACTCAGTCCTTAAGTACTACAGAAAAAGGAAAATTTCCATCTCAACCTAAACCTCCACAAAGTCAGGGTCAAGTTAATTATGTGATATCTGAAGCCTCGCCAAGTCAAGTACAAGCAATTACAACATTAAGAAGTGGTAAGGTAATTGATAAAACTATTAAACCCAAGATTTTGAAAAAAATCCGTAAGTCAATTCCTGTAAACGAACCACTTGAACTTGAACCTTTAGTTAAAAAGCAAGAAGAAGTACAAAGTGAAAAAGATCTTCCATGTCCTATTCCTTTACCTTTTCCTCAAAGGGTCAAGAAACTCTCAAGTGAAAAAGATCAGTCTGATATTCTTGAATTATTTAAACAGGTAAAAATTAATATTCCTTTATTGGATGCAATAAAACGAGTTCCTGTTTGTGCTAAATTTTTAAAAGATCTTTGCACCATAAAAAGAAGAACTAATGTACCTAAGAAAGCATTTTTAACTGAACAAGTTAATACTATAATACAGCATGATACGCTTCTTAAGTAAAAAGATCCGGGTAGTCCTACAGTCACATGTTTCATTGGAAATTTTCAAATAAAATGAGCCCTACTAGATCTTGGATCCAGTTGTAATCTAATGCCATATTCAGTATATACACAATTAGGATTAAGTGAACTAAAACCTTCTAGTATTAAATTACAATTAGCAGACCGATCAGTAAAAACTCCACGAGGAATTGTGGAAGATGTTATTGTTCAAGTTGATCAATTCTATTTTCCAGCAGACTTTATTGTTATAGACACAGAGACATGTTGTCAGTCATGTGTATTTGAATACATACCTCTGATTTTAGGTCGACCATTCCTAGCTACATCAAATGCATTGATAAATTGTAGGAATGGAGTCATGAAACTATCATTCGGAAAATATGACTTTGGAATTAAATGTTTTTAAAAGTGCAAAACGGCCTAGAGAAGAAGAAGAAGAAATACAAGAAGTAAATCATGTGGAGACTTTAACTCAAAGTTTTTTTGAAAAGAACTTTTTAGAAAAGAAACTATTTGCATTAGAATCAATACCTGAAGTCAAATCTAAAAAAATATCCACAAAGAATCTTCAATATGAAGAATTGTTACCAAAACTTGTGGAATCTAATGTCAAAGTTTTTAAGCCAGAATTAAAACCTCTTCCAACCAATCTTAAATATATTTTTCTGTAACACCCCGTATTTTCTTTTATATATGTATATAGATATATAGTAAATAATTATTGTAAAAATGTGGATATGTGTAATGATGTAAGAATGAACTATATAGATTGTAATAGTAGGAGAAATGCTAGAGATGCATATTGATTGGGAAGTTTGAGTTTCAAAGACGTTTAAACTTGGAAAGGGTGATTAGATGAATTTCTAAATATTTTTAGGTCAAAATAAGGTGTCCATTGAATCCGGAAGGTCGAACAACCTTGGGAGAGGTAATATGAGGTGTATTGGAAGTTAGGAAGTATTTTGGAGTAAAGACACATTTAGAGAGAGTTGGGTAAAAATGGATCTTGGACACTGCTTAGTATTTTGGCCATAACTTTTTATGATTATATCCAATTGATCTGAAAATTTTATAGTAGATAGCATACATCTAGGGCTACAAAAGTGTATATCATGAAAATTTTCCAATTCAACCTCTAAATGGGTCAAAACTGCCCTGGAAGTCGAAGTAGCCGAAGTGTACCGGAACACAGTACCGGTACGCCCGAAGTTTGGCACAGTAAAAGTCGGGATTTTTGTAACGCCCCAAAACACCCCCTGGACGGCATTACATTCTTTAACATTCACATCATGAGAGCACTAAAATAATCCATCAATAAATAAGACTTCATGAAGTCATCCATAAATACTTACATAGTGATCCAAAAGAATAGACCCATTTTGGCCTTTACATTCCAAAATCCGCCTTCATTTGGTCTCTGACCGATTCAAGGAAATATTTATCTTGGAAAAGTTGATCGAATTCTTCCCAAGTGAGTGTGTCGATGTCCCTTCTCCTCTTTATGGCATCCCACCAATAGTCGGCCTCCCCCTCAAACAGGTAGGTCGCCAAACCCACTCTCAACTCCTCGGCAACTCCCATGCCGTCACAGATCTTCTTCACTCGGCGGATCCATCTATCCGCCTCCAAAGGATTGGAGCTCCCTTGGAAGTTGGGTGGTCGTTGTCGTAAGAATTCCCGAAGAGCTATCATCCTTCGGTCTCCGTTCTCATTGCTCGGTACTTGAGCGAGAGGATGAGCTCCACCATTGTGGTTGTTGTTACCATTTTGGCTTTGTACCAAAGTGGTGAGCTCTCTCAAGAATTGGTAAATGCCTTGCATGGCATCCGGAGGTGGTGGTGGTGGTGGATTTGCTTGACCTCCACGGCCACGACCACGTCCTCGTCCCCGTGTACCGTCCATCCTGCACATCAATCCACAATTTAGTTTCCTTGATGTGCATGATATAAACTAAAGTAATATATAGGATGTCTTGATTTAAGCCCAAGGCATATACAAAATTTAACTTAACAATTTCCTTCACCCTAAACCTACATCTCTAGTGGGGATCCATAACCTACAGCTCCCACGTAAGACCTAAAGCCTAGGCTCTGATACCAACTTTGTAACGCCCCAAAATACCCCCTGGACGGCATTACATTCTTTAACATTCACATCATGAGAGCACTAAAATAATCCATCAATAAATAAGACTTCATGAAGTCATCCATAAATACTTACATAATGATCCAAAAGAATAGACTCATTTTGGCCTTTACATTCCAAAAATCACATAAAGTAGCGCAGCGGAAATAACAAAAGGAAACTAGACTTTACAAGGTTCAGAATGAATATCCTAGTCTAGTACAAAAAGGAAAGGAGGTCGCTCTATGCGTCCACCTCAGGATCCACACTCCCGTCAAGTGGAGTCTCCCAAGTAGCGGGCTCTTCGACCCTTACGTCCTCCTCAGGCAGGAAATCTGAAAAATGTTAGCGGTACGGGGTGACCACAAAGCTCTGTAGAAAAATTCTCTCAAACCCATACAAGGTTTAGAAAAGCATTTAAAACGGTCGGTCGCATTTTTTTAACATAACATAGATACATAGTTTGAAATAAAGCAGTGACATTTAAAGAGGATCTCAAGTTTATGTAAAACATTACTTAAATGAATAAACGAGTACCATATGCCAATAATCACGATTAATTGCCAGAAACAATTTCCAATAATTCTTTCGGTAGGTGGCATACTTTAGGGTAACCTCCACCCCCATTCTTTCGGTTAGTGGCATACTTTAGGGTAACCTCCACCCCCCGTTAGATCATCTTTGCTTCCCAAGCATCCTCACAAGGAACCTTTTGAGAATGGGTGAGCATCCTTACAAGGAACCTCTCACAAATGGTAGGTGGCATACTTTAGGGTAACCTCCACCCCCCATTCTTTCGGTTGGTGGCATACTTTAGGGTAACCTCCACCCCCCGTTAGATCATCTTTGCTTCCCAAGCATCCTTACAAGGAACCTCTTGAGACTGGGTGAGCATCCTTACAAGGAACCTCTCACAAATGGTAGGTGGCATACTTTAGGGTAACCTCCACCCCCCGTTAGATCATCTTTGCTTCCCAAGCATCCTCACAAGGAACCTCTTGAGAATGGGTGAGCATCCTTACAAGGAACCTCTCACAAATGGTAGGTGGCATACTTTAGGGTAACCTCCACCCCCCATTATTTCGGTTGGTGGCATACTTTAGGGTAACCTCCACCCCCCGTTAGATCATCTTTGCTTCCCTAGCATCCTTACAAGGAACCTCTTGAGACTGGGTGAGCATCCTTACAAGGAACCTCTCACAAATGGTAGGTGGCATACTTTAGGGTAACCTCCACCCCCCGTTAGATCATCTTTGCTTCCCAAGCATCCTTACAAGGAACCTCTTGAGAATGGATGAGCATCCTTACAAGGAACCTCTCACAAATGGTAGGTGGCATACTTTAGGGTAACCTCCACCCCCAAAATATAATATGTAACCATTTCACAACCAACTAAGAAAAATACATGAGATCACAATAACATCGTTATTCAACCCAACACAAAGCACTAAGGTTTCAAAAATCCATAATAAAGAAAGCATTTAAGAAAGAATTACATCACTCTAAAAAAAATGAGGGTTTTAAAACAAGAGAAGAGATTTCATGGGTATTAAACCCTAGCTTTGTTCAAAACATGTAATCTTTGCCAAAAAGCCTAAGAGAGGATGATTTCATAGCATATATATACCATTTATAGCCAAAACATACATATATAAATATCCTAGCCTCAATGTAAGTGAGTGAGAGAAAACCCCTACCTTGATGTTCTTGGAAATCTAGGGCTTGGATCTTGAATCACCCTTAAATTCCTTGTTTTTCACCTTTGATCTTGTGTTTTTCTCTTCCCCTCTTTCTCTCTAATGTTTTCTAGGGTTTTAAGGTGTGTAATGAAGGCTAAGGGGATGGCAAGAAGTATTTATAGTGGGGGAAAAACCGGCTGTTCGCGAACTAAAATTGTCTGATTTTTACAGTGACTACCGGTAGTTAAACTATGACTACCAGTAGTTCGACTATTCTGGGCACTCGACTACCTGTTGACTACCAGTAGTCCGAGTACACTGGGCACTCGACTACCTGTTGACTACCGGTAGTCCGAGTACACTGGGCACTTGACTACCGGTAGTTGATCCCAAATTTGCCTACTTCCTTTATTTTTCATTTCCAATCCATTCCTAAGCCAACCAAATCCATCCCAAACCTTTCCAACACATATTTCTACACATATCCACATTTTTACCACAATTATTTATTATATATCTATATAAATATATATAAAAGAAAAAAAAATGCGGGGTGTTACAATCCACCCCCCTTAAGGAAAGTTTTGTCCTCGAAACTTACCTCAAGTAGCGAACAAATATGGATACCTCTCCCGTATTTCTTGCTCCGGTTCCCATGTAGCTTCCTCCACTCCATGGTGTTGCCACCGAACCTTTACCAATCTGATAACTTTGTTGCGAAGCACTTTTTCCTTGGTGTCGATAATTTCAACCGGTTGTTCTTCGTAGGTTGCTCCGTCTTGGATTTCAATCTCCTCCAAGTTCACTACTGGAGTTGCATCCGATTGACACTTTCTCAACATCGACACGTCGAACACGTCATGCACCCCAGACAACTGAGCTGGTAACCGCAACTGATACGCCGCTTTGCCCACCACTTTAATTACCTCGAATGGCCCAGTATATCTTGGTGCTAATTTTCCCTTCTTGCCGAATCTCAATACTCCTTTCTTGGGCGACACTTTGAGGAACACGTAATCTCCCACTTTGAATTCTAAGGGTCTTCTTTTGTGGTCCGCATAGCTTTTCTGTCTACTTTGCGCCGTCCGTAGTCTCTCTCGGATGAGTTGAATCTTCTCCGTAGTTTCTCGAACAATGTCCGGTCCCAACAAACTACTCTCGCCGGCTTCTAACCAACAAGTCGGTGATCGGCATGGTCTTCCATACAACGCTTCATACGGTGCCATCCCAATACTTTCCTGATAGCTGTTGTTGTATGCAAATTCCACCAACGGCAAATGGTCGCTCCAACCTCCCGTGAAGTCCAACACACAAGCCCGCAACATGTCTTCTAGAATCTGGATTACCCTCTCGGATTGGCCATCCGTTTGGGGATGAAAAGCGGTGCTGAAGTGCAACTCTGTCCCCATAGCCCTTTGAAGACTTTGCCAAAATTGCGCTACGAAACGAGAATCACGATCCGCCACAATGGATAGTGGAACTCCATGCAATCTCACTATCTCGCGAATATAGAGCTTGCTCAGGGTCTCTAACGTGTCGGTGGTCTTCATACCCAAGAAGTGAGCGGACTTGGTGAGTCTATCAACGATGACCCATACGGCATTATGCCCTCGTGAAGTCCGTGGAAAGCCAGATACGAAGTCCATGGTGATGTGATCCCACTTCCACTCAGGGATAGGCAAAGACTGTAGGACTCCTCCTGGCCTTTGGTGCTCAATCTTCACCTGCTGGCACACCGTACATTTGGCCACATACTTGGCCACATCTCGCTTCATTCCCCTCCACCAGTATTGACGCTTCATGTCCCTATACATCTTTGTGCTACCAGGGTGGATAGCAAACTTGGAGCGATGACACTCCCCAAGTATTTCCTCCTTTAGGGACGAATCATTGGGGACACATAGCTTCTCCCCATATCTCAACTCTCCATTCTTCCAAGACCATCCTTCCATCGCTTCTCCATTCTCTAATCGGGCTCTAATCAAATCGAGTTCTAAATCCAGGCATTGTAACTCCACCACCCGTTGCAAAAGCGTCGGTTGAGCTACAAGGTTGAATAGATATGGTTGATACTCCGATCCATCCACCCATAGCTCGTACTCCTCCAATGCATCCACCATTTTCCACCTACCTACCGCAAGGGAATTGATTTGACCCCGAGATTTCCTGCTTAGAGCGTCGGCAACTATATTGGCCTTCCCCGGATGGTAGTTGAGCGTGAACTCATAATCTTCCAAGTACTCAATCCACCTTCTCTGCCGGAGGTTCAAGTCTTTCTGTGTGAAGATATACTTGAGGCTTTTATGGTCCGAGAACACTTGAAATTTCTCCCCGTATAAATAACATCTCCACAACTTAAGAGCAAATACCACCGCGGCCAGCTCCAAGTCGTGTGTGGGATAATTCTGCTCATGCACCTTGAGTTGCCTCGAGCCATAAGCCACTACCTTCCCTCCTTGCATTAGAACGCATCCCAAACCTCGTAGTGAAGCATCGTTGTAGACATCATAGCCTTCCCCACTACTCGAAATAATGAGGATAGGTGCCGTCGTCAACTTCTCCTTTAAGGTGCGAAAAGCTAGTTCGCACGCTTGAGTCCAGAAAAATTTCTCCCCCTTCTTTGTAAGTCGAGTCATCGGCATCGCAAGCTTGGAGAACCCTTCCACAAACCTACGATAATAGCCGGCTAACCTCAAGAAACTCCAGACTTTCGTTACGTTCTTCGGTGGTTCCCATTTTATCATGACCTCAATCTTTGCGGGATCAACCGCTACTCCTTGCTCGGACACAACATGGCCAAGGAACTTCACTTCCTTCATCCAGAACTCACACTTGCTCATCTTCGCATATAACTTATGTTCTCTCAATGTTTGTAGCACCATAGAGAGATGACGAGCATGTTCCTCCTAGGTCTGTGAGTAAACCAATATGTCATCAATAAACACAATGACAAATTGGTCGAGGTAAGGCCGGAAGACTCTGTGCATCAAGTCCATGAAGGCTGCGGGGGCATTAGTCAATCCGAACGGTATCACCGTATACTCGAAATGACCATACCGGGTACGGAAAGCAGTCTTAGGAATATCCTCCTCCTTAATCCACAGCTGATGATACCCCGTGCGAAGATCAATCTTGGAGTAATACTTTGAACCCTTCAACTGATCAAATAAGTCATCAATTCTCGGCAACGGATACTTATTCTTCACGGTAACCCGATTCAACCTCCGGTAATCCGTGCACAACCGTAGAGTCTCATCCGTTTTCTTCACAAAGAGGACCGGGGCTCCCCAGGGTGAAGTGCTTAGACGGATAAACCCAATCGCCAACAACTGATCCAATTGCTTCCTTAGCTCCTTCAACTCCAAAGGTGCCATCCGGTAGGGAGCAATAGATATGGGTTTGGTTCCCGGATAGAGATCGATCTTGAATTCAATTTCCCTATGTGGCGGTAATCCGGGTAATTCTTCGGGAAAAACATCCGAAAACTCCGATACAATGAACACCACATCCGTGTGGAGTTTATCCCGGTCATCTCCCATCAAGCTCGCTAAGAAACTCAATTGACTTCCCGCTTTTGCTTTTAAGAATCTACTACCCGTAGTAGGAAACGGATGGAAAGAATCTCGGTTATTCACGAAACTAAAAACGACTCCTCCCGGTAACTGAAATGTAATCCGCTTGCGGAAACAATCCATTACCGCCCGGAAAGCAGACAACAAGTTCATCCCGAAAATCACATCATACCCCTTTATCTCTAAAGCAATCAAATCAACTATCAATTCGTGCTCCCCAATGTGAAGCACGCAACCCTTGCAGACTCGGCTAGTATCTAACCGTTCTCCCGTGGGCAAGCTAATATTCATCACATGCTCTAGCTTCGCAAAACTCAATCCCAAATCAAGTGCATATGTCGTGCGTACAAATGAGTGTGTTGCACCGGGGTCAAATAATATTCGGGCCCAAGAATTATAAATAAGGACGATACCTTCCACAACGGCATTGGCGATGTCCTCCTCCGGCTGAGTCAAAGCAAATACTCGACCTTGGTTGGCGCCGCCGGGGGCTTGAGCCTATATCGGTCGCTGCGGTGCAGGCCTCGGTGGTGGGGGTTGGGCTGCTGGTACCTGTCTGGTCTGGATAGGCCCCTGAGGTGGAAAAACTGGGCAATGCATCCGAAAATGTCCCACACCTCCGCATGCAAAGCACTGACGAGGGTCTGTGGTTGTCCCCCCCGGTACACCTCCTACTCCTCGAGCTATCGGGGGTCTCTGTCCCCCTGCCTGATCTGGGCGCCGGTAAGGTGCCGCTCGCTGCACTCCACTGCCGCTAGCACCCGTCCTGATCGGACCTCACCTCATAAGGCTCTGTCGCCGCTGAGTATCCTCCATGTCTCTCTCCACAAGTGCGGCTCGGTCCACTAAGTCCCCAAACTCACAGATCCTGAGAGCCACCAACTTCTCCCTAATGACGGGCCTCAGACCCTGCTCGAAGCGCTTGGCCCCGTCGGTCTCACTGGATATAAATCCCGTAGCATAACGGGAGAGCTCGTCGAACCGCCTCTCATACTCCGCCACGGTCATACCACCTTGTCGTAATGCAAGAAAATTCGCCTTCATTTGGTCTCTGACCGATTCAAGGAAATATTTATCTTGAAAAAGTTGATCGAATTCTTCCCAAGTGAGTGTGTCGGTGTCCCTTCTCCTCTTTATGGCATCCCACCAATAGTCGGCCTCCCCCTCAAACAGGTAGGTCGCCAAACCCACTCTCAACTCCTCGGCAACTCCCATGCCGTCACAGATCTTCTTCACTCGGCGGATCCATCTATCCGCCTCCAAAGGATTGGAGCTCCCTTGGAAGTTGGGTGGTCGTTGTCGTAAGAATTCCCGAAGAGCTATCATCCTTCGGTCTCCGTTCTCATTGCCCGGTACTTGAGCGAGAGGATGAGCTCCACCATCGTGGTTGTTGTTACCATTTTGGCTTTGTACCAAAGTGGTGAGCTCCCTCAAGCATTGGTAAATGCCTTGCATGGCATCCGGAGGTGGTGGTGGTGGTGGATTTGCTTGACCTCCACGGCCACGACCACGTCCTCGTCCCCGTGTACCGTCCATCCTGCACATCAATCCACAATTTAGTTTCCTTGATGTGCATGATATAAACTAAAGTAATATATATGATGTCTTGATTTAAGCCCAAGGCATATACAAAATTTAACTTAACAATTTCCTTCACCCTAAACCTACATCTCTAGTGGGGATCCATAACCTACAGCTCCCATGTAAGACCTAAAGCCTAGGCTCTGATACCAACTTTGTAACGCCCCAAAACACCCCCTGGACGGCATTACATTCTTTAACATTCACATCATGAGAGCACTAAAATAATCCATCAATAAATAAGACTTCATGAAGTCATCCATAAATACTTACATAGTGATCCAAAATAATAGACCCATTTTGGCCTTTACATTCCAAAAATCACATAAAGTAGCGCAGCGGAAATAACAAAAGGAAACTAGACTTTACAAGGTTCAGAATGAATATCCTAGTCTAGTACAAAAAGGAAAGGAGGTCGCTCTATGCGTCCACCTCAGGATCCACACTCCCGTCAAGTGGAGTCTCCCAAGTAGCGGGCTCTTCGACCCTTACGTCCTCCTCAGGCAGGAAATCTGAAAAATGTTAGCGGTACCGGGTGACCACAAAGCTCTGTAGAAAAATTCTCTCAAACCCATACAAGGTTTAGAAAAGCATTTAAAACGGTCGGTCGCATTTTTTTAACATAACATAGATACATAGTTTGAAATAAAGCAGTGACATTTAAAGAGGATCTCAAGTTTATGTAAAACATTACTTAAATGAATAAACGAGTACCATATGCCAATAATCACGATTAATTGCCAGAAACAATTTCCAATAATTCTTTCGGTAGGTGGCATACTTTAGGGTAACCTCCACCCCCATTCTTTCGGTTGGTGGCATACTTTAGGGTAACCTCCACCCCCCGTTAGATCATCTTTGCTTCCCAATCATCCTTACAAGGAGCCTCTTGAGAATGGGTGAGCATCCTTACAAGGAACCTCTCACAAATGGTAGGTGGCATACTTTAGGGTAACCTCCACCCCCCATTCTTTCGGTTGGTGGCATACTTTAGGGTAACCTCCACCCCCCGTTAGATCATCTTTGCTTCCCAAGCATCCTTACAAGGAACCTCTTGAGACTGGGTGAGCATCCTTACAAGGAACCTCTCACAAATGGTAGGTGGCATACTTTAGGGTAACCTCCACCCCCAAAATATAATATGTAACCATTTCACAACCAACTAAGAAAAATACATGAGATCACAATAACATCGTTATTCAACCCAACACAAAGCACTAAGGTTTCAAAAATCCATAATAAAGAAAGCATTTAAGAAAGAATTACATCACTCTCAAAAAAATGAGGGTTTTAAAACAAGAGAAGAGATTTCATGGGTATTAAACCCTAGCTTTGTTCAAAACATGTAATATTTGCCAAAAAGCCTAAGAGAGGATGATTTCATAGCATATATATACCATTTATAGCCAAAACATACATATATAAATACCCTAGCCTCAATGTAAGTGAGTGAGAGAAAACCCCTACCTTGATGTTCTTGGAAATCTAGGGCTTGGATCTTGAATCACCCTTAAATTCCTTGTTTTTCACCTTTGATCTTGTGTTTTTCTCTTCCCCTCTTTCTCTCTAATGTTTTTCTAGGGTTTTAAGGTGTGTAATGAAGGCTAAGGGGATGGCAAGAAGTATTTATAGTGGGGGAAAAACCGGCTGTTCGCGAACTAAAATTGTCTGATTTTTACAGTGACTACCGGTAGTTAAACTATGACTACCGGTAGTTCGACTATTCTGGGCACTCGACTACCTGTTGACTACCGTTAGTCCGAGTACACTGGGCACTCGACTACCTGTTGACTACCGGTAGTCCGAGTACACTGGGCACTTGACTACCGGTAGTTGATCCCAGATTTGCCTACTTCCTTTATTTTTCATTTCCAATCCATTCCTAAGCCAACCAAATCCATCCCAAACCTTTCCAACACATATTTCTACACATATCCACATTTTTACCACAATTATTTATTATATATCTATATACATATATATAAAAGAAAAAAAAATGCGGGGTGTTACAATTTTGGTGTTTTAAAACACCCTTTTAAGCCTCATTTGACCCATTCTTCCATCCCACTCTCACCCCAAACATCTTAGAGCCCTAAGAGAGGAGAAAAGTAGAGAAAAACACAAAGATCTTGAGAGAGTTACCCCTTATAGAGATCAAAACCGAAATTCCTCAAGAACACCATTCTTCTACTCTCTTCTTCTACACTTTCACGACACCCTTACCCACACCTCTTGGAATCCTAGAGAGAGTCTTAGAAAATAATAAAGAAGGAGAAAACACAAGATCAAAAGGTAAAAATAAAGGATTTAAGAGTGATTCAAGATCAAACCCTAGATTTTGAAGAACATCAAGGTAGGGGATTTCTTCTCTTTCTTTTACATTGAGGTTAGGGCTTATGTATATATGTATGTTTTGCTCTAAATGTTATATATATGATATGAAATCATCCTCTCTTAGTCGTTTGGGCAAAGATTACATGTTTTTAGCAAAGTTATGGTTGAATACCCATGAAATCTCTTTTTGTGTTTCAAAACCCTAGTTTTTGGAGAGGATGTATTTTCTTCTTAAATTCTTCCTTTATTATTGATTTTGAAACCATAGTGCTTTGTGTTGAGTAATAAAATGATATTGTGGTGATCTCTTGTATTTTTGTAATTGTTTATTGAAATTGTCATGTGATAAATTTGGGGGTTTTTAAGATATACTTGTAAATTGTGAAATTGGGTTTGGTATTGCATCTCTTATGAGTGTGGGATGACCATGGGTGGCCTTTGACGAGATATCGTAGAGTGGGTAGACGTGTTGCTTGCTCCGTGTGGGTTGACATTTTTCCTACCACTCGTAGTGGGGTTAGTGCTTTAGTAAGACTAAACCGTTATTGCTCATGGGTGCCGTGTCAGAGGGTTAGTATACTAATACCTGGGTTGGATACGTCACTGCCATTGGTATGGCATACGCCCTTCCTAAAGGATGGATATCTTTGATAAGATTTGTGTGGGTGTGGGTGGGCTAGATATTACTCAATGTGTTGATTCATGGAGTTTGTCTCACATCATATTTGAGATACATATACATATGGTTGAGGAATATTCAAGTTAGGGATTATTGGATTATTGTGGAAAATGGTTACCTACAAGAACTTGTGGGAGTATGGGATTCCACAAGGTCTTGAGGGAAAATGGTTTTTATTTTGGGAAATGGATATGTATTGGTTCTTGGTTTCTATTACTGTTCATTTAAATTACTGTTGCTACTTAAACTTGAGATCCATTCTAAAAATGTCCATGTTTTACTTCAAAGATTATATATGCTATTTGTGAAATGAGACCGGCCATTTTATATGCTTTTATAAACCTTGTTCGAGTTTGGGAGGAATGTTGCTACAGAGCTTAGTGCTCACCCCCTACAAACAACATATTTCAGGTCTTTGTCTAGAGGAGGAGCTCGGAACTGACGAGCCGGGACATTGGGAAGCTCCCATAGAAGGGAACGTAGATCCCGAGATGGACCTGTAGAGACATAGCTTCTTTTGTAATAGACTTGAGAATTTATTTTGAAATCATGTGAAGTTTAGTTTTTTTTTGTTATTCCGTTGCTAAGTTACGATTGATCCTTTGAGATGTAAATGCCATAGCTTGGCTTATTCTTTTGGGATGATATTGTAAATTCTATGGATGATGAATGGAAAAATTTTCTTATTGATGGATTTTTATTAGTTGCTCTCTGATGAGCACATAATATTGCATATTTGAAGGGCTCATTACATGCATTTTAACTCAACTTTTGCATTTAAATATTTGAAGGGAATTAGTCCCAATGCGTACATTCACAGGTTGGCATGTATGTATTGACTATTGAAAGCTAAATTCTCTCACCAGAAAGGATCACTTTCCGTTACCATTCCTAGATCAAGTACTTGAAAGAATAGCTGGTCATGCATATTATTATTTTCTAGATGGATATTCTGGTTATAATCAGATTGAAATTGCAATAGATGATCAAGAAAAAACTACATTTACATGTCCGTTTGGAACTTTTGCTTATAAAAGAATGTATTTTGGGTTATGTAATGCCCCAGCTACTTTTCAACGTTGTATGCTAAGTATATTCAGTGATATGGTAGAACGACACCTAGAAGTTTTTATGGACGAATTTTCAGTATATGGTGATTCATTTCACTTATGTTTAGAAAATCTGGAAAGAGTACTGATTAGATGTGAAGAAACAAACCTTGTCTTAAATTGGGAAAAATGTCATTTCATGGTTACACAAGGTATTGCTTTAGGTCACATAGTTTCTAAAAAAGGAATGGAAGTCGATAAATCCAAAATTGACTTAATAACTAATCTTCCTTCACCTAAAAATGTAAAAGATGTTCGATCTTTTTTAGGTCACGCTGGATTTTATCGAAGATTTATCAAAAACTTTAGTTCAATATCAAGACCAATCTGTAAACTTATATGTCAAGATATAATATTTGAATGGAATAATGCATGCCAATTAGCATTTGACAAATTAAAAAATATGCTTATTTATGCACCTATCATGCAACCTCTTGACTGGTCCTTACCTTTCAAGTTAATGTGTGATGCAAGTGATTATGTAGTAGGAGTTGTATTAGGTCAAAGAAAAGATAAAAAACCATATGTTATTTACTATGCAAGCAAAACTCTAAATGATGCACAAATGAACTATTCAACCACAGAAAAAGAATTACTTGATGTTGTCTTCGCATTGGATAAATTTCGATCATATTTGGTTGGATCGTCAATTGTTGTATTTACAGATCATGCAGCTTTAAAATATTTACTTACTAAAAAAGATGCGAAGCCACGTCTCTTGCGTTGGATTTTGTTACTTCAAGAATTTGATCTTATAATTAAAGATAAGAATGGAGTAGAAAATGTGGTAGCAGATCACTTGTCAAGGTTAGATTATGATATAAAGGAAGAACCAACTCCAATTAGAGAAACCTTTCCAGATGAACAACTATTTGCAATAACCGAAGTACCATGGTATGCTGATATAGCCAATTATTTAGCTACTGGTACTATTCCTTCTAATTATACCTGGACTGATAAAAATAAGTTCCTAAGTGAGGTGCGTAATTTTTCTTGGGAAGATCCTTATGTGTTTAAATACTGTAAAGATCAAATAATAAGACGTTGCGTATCTAATCATGAAATCAGTCAGGTTATTCAGTTTTGTCACTCTGAAGTTTGCGGAGGTCATTTTGCTTCAAAGAAAACCGCTACTAAAATTTTACAGTGTGGATTTTACTGGCCAACTCTTTTTAAAGATGTTTATATCTTTTGTTTAAACTGTGACAGATGTCAAAGAATGGAGAATATTTCAAAAAGAAATATGATGCCTTTAAACCCTATTTTAGTTATTGAAATTTTTGATTGCTGGGGCATCGATTTTATGGGACCATTTCCCCCATCCTTTGGATATCTATATATTTTGGTTGCAGTTGACTATGTTTCTAAATGGATAGAGGCAATTCCATGTAGAAATAATGATCACAGAACAGTGATCAAATTTTTAAAAGAAAATATTTTATCCAGATTTCGGATTCCTCGAACAATCATCAGTGATGGTGGATTACATTTTTGTAATAACGTTTTTGAAAACCTGATGAAAAAATACTTGAGTTCTCATAAAATATCCACTCCATATCATCCGTAGACAAGTGGACAAGCTGAATTAGCTAATAGGGAGATAAAATACAGTTTAGAAAAAACAGTAAATCTTGATCGTAAAGATTGGTCTTTAAGATTAACGGATGCACTGTGGGCTTACCGTACTGCGTATAAAACTATTCTAGGAATGTCTCCTTATCGGTTGGTTTATGGTAAACCATGTCATTTGCCTGTAGAATTAAAACATAAAGCATATTGGGCAATCAAAATGATGAATCTTGATATAGATGAAGTTGGAATAGCACGTAAATTGCAAATAAATGAATTAGAAGAATTAAGAAATGAAGCCTATGAAAATGCAAAAATTGCTAAATCAAGAACAAAAGTTTTTCATGATAAAAATATCATGAGAAAATCTTTTGAACCATCTCAAAAAGTTCTACTGTACAATGCTAAACTTCGTTTATTCCCTGGAAAATTAAGATCTAGATGGACAGGACCCTATATAGTTAAGCAAGTTTTTGACCATGGGGCAATTGAAATTGACAATCCATTAACTGGAAATGTTTTCAAAGTAAACGGGCAAAGGCTTAAACCTTATTATAATAGATTTACTCAAGATGTAACTTATGTGCAACTTTTTGATCCAGTCTATGTGTGTTAATTTTTATTTAAATAATATAACTAATTATTTGTAATTTATTTGACAGATTAAATCTCCTGAGTGAAAGCCAGATATCCTAATCGCTGAACGACAACAAATTGCTGGTTTTTCTCAATGCTATTTATTGCTATTTTAACATTACATTTAGAAATTAATTTAAATTGGGGAGGTATGGGTGTGAAATTACTTTTTCGCATAAAAATTTTGTTCGTCTTTGTGACTGGCAGACGTTAAAGAACCAGATAGTGAGTCCACTTTCAATAATTTTTGAGTCATTTTTTCTTTTCTTTCTTAAAAGTTGAAAAATGAACGAAAAATTATTTTGGTTAAGTTTAATCCTATTACGTCACTTTCCAAAAGATATACATATGTTGATCATGCAAAAAGCTAAATATATTAGAAATTTAGAAATATTCGAAAGTCAAGCAAGACCCTTGTGTGGAAAAAGTACATATGCTAAACATCGACGAGCAAATCGTCTCTGTGCTTGTGTAAGATGTGGTCGTACATAACATTTGAGACAATATAATATGTGACGCCCCTAAATCCGGGGGTCCGTTGATTACCCATCAACCCGCGGAATACCTGTAAATACCGAGTAACTCGATATCACACTGTTATGCCCTATTTACCGGGGTCCACAACTTAACGAAATTCGGGCAGAGTCTCCTTTGTACATGGAGCTCTACCCAAAACCCAACCTGTGCAATATAACTTCACATGACCCATCCGAGGCCCAATATAAAACAATGATCGCACTTGGTCCATTTATAAGTAAACATTGGCCACACCGGGTCCAACTATCCATACCATTATCAAAACATGCAATGTTGTATAAAAAATAGTCAATAACAGTTCGATTACAATTCTTTTACATATACATGCCCAAAAACATAGTTTGCTCCAAAAGTTTTACAAAATGGGTTATAAAGCCACAAATCGGCTTTCTTCACTCTTGCGGCCCCATATGAGAGCCATCCACCGGAGTGAATCCCGCACCTGAAATGTTTTCCCGTATAGGGTGAGCCACGCCCAGTAGAGTATTTCCTACAGAGGCTACTCCCCACCTATGTGCATATGTAATGTTTACATGCAAACGATAATGTGACACCCCAAATCCGGGGGTCCTTTATTAACCGTTGACAACCCGTCAACCCGCGGTAACATCCGTGGATATCGCTTAACCCGATACCACATCAATAACATCCCTAAACCGAGGTTATAACTCACAATGAAAATTCGGTTCAACATTCATTTGATCCAACCCCAGTCCAACACACCATGATTCATACCCCATTAGGGTCCAATTTGATCATTTAAAGGAAGGAAATTCAAAGCCCAAAGCTTGGCAAAACAATTTTAAAATTTTAGAATTTTTTGAACTGACTACCGGTAGCTGTTTATCGACTACTGGTAGCTGGAACCTTCTGGACCACGACTACCTGTTAACTACCGGTAGCTGGAACCCTCTGGACCAACGACTACCTGTTGACTACCGGTAGTTGTACCCTTCTGGTCCACGACTACCTGTTGACTACCGGTAGTCAAAGGCAGATTTTGTCCATTTCAATAATTTTTCATTTCCAACTCATTTCAAACATTTCCAAGGTCACCCAAACATATATATTCATGTTTTCTACATTATAAAAAGTCCATGGAAGTCCATTTAATACAATTCCATATATTTACACATTAAAATGGAATTTATACGAAAACTTTACAAGTTAAACCATAAAAGCCACAAGTCGGCTTTTCTTCATTCTTGGGGTCTCGTATGAGGGTCTCCCACCGGCGTATAGTCCGCACCTGAAATGTGTCCCACGAAGGGTGGGCCACGCTCAATAGGATATCCTCCTACAGAGGCTACTCCTCAACCTATATGCATATGAAATGTTCACATGCAACATTTAACAATTCATAACCATTCCAATCAAGGACATGCATTCAATGATGGAATGCAATCATGTTGTGCCATGAGATGGGATGAATTCCACTCATGTGCATCCATCCGAGCCCACACCGACTCACTTTACATGCAAATGCCATGTATGATGAACCAAGCTACCTGAGCCCCATGAATGAGATGATACTCACTCTTATAACTCACCAGAGCCCTTCCCAGCTCCTCAACACAATGCTAATGCCAATGTATTTAACATGACATGAAGTGAGATGAGACTCAACCAAGTAACTCAATCCGAGCCTCCCCGACTGCCTCAACACAATGCAATGCCAATGTGTAATAATTTCGTCATCTATGTTTCACATCAAATGACATTAAAAATTTCCGGGTCTTTCTTGGGGTGGGTTTTTACAACGGTACCCAACCGACACGGATTTCCTGGACTTCCACCAACGGCTCCGCGACACCGACACGCTTTATGGCCTCTTGCACCAACGGAAGCGCGTATCCAAAATATCGGGCTTTTCACCCGAGAGGTCGTCATGCCCCTTCTTGCTACCCCGACCCAATATTCATTTCATGCAACCGTGCGACTCAGTCGGATATTAAATCCAACTTTCCCGAGCTCACCCATCATCCACCTACATGGTGTTTGATATCAACCATGCACCCACACCCATAATGCGATGTTTTCGTGCATATGCAATATAATGTACCATTGCCACTTTTATGCCATGTTCATATGTAATGAATGACATAGGGATATTCCCTACTCACCCACACTCATGCCTAAGCCCATGAATGTGACACAAATGTCATGCTTAATATGCAATAATGCCCCATGAGCCATTCAATCACATGTTCGATATGTATGAGTGTCATACGAACAATTTAACATAAACCAACTCATCCATGGTAAATTATATCATGAGCATATAAATACTATAATCTTTCACAATGTCAACATATATCACAAGCATGTATATATCAACATTTCCTCAAACACAATATACAAGCATGTTGTACATAACTCATGCAAAACATACTTCATTCCATAATGGCATTTAAACAAACACCTTAAAGACATACAATTAAATACTCAATTTCATCATAAAGCTCAAGAAATCATATCTAGTGATTTCCACACTTCAAGTTCCTTTTTGAAATTTACCCAACAAATAATTTCTATACCCATTTCGTACAAGCTTTGCTTAGCACATTTGGTACCCATTTCCCACACATGATATACATTAGTGGTAATCACATAATTCAAGCATGTTATTTCAATTTAATTAAAATAACATATTTCACCCATTCTAGGGAACAAATTATGCAAACACATAACATGCCCAACATTTCACAAGAGATTACTTTAAGTAATTTCTACCATTCCAAACTTGAGATAAAATTTATTCTACCATTTCAATACCCATTTCACCGAATCACAACAATAGGCAAGTGTTAAGGTTTCTAACAACCTACCCATTTTCTCCCAATTAACAACAATAGGTAATTGATATAAACCTCTATCAATCTACCCATTTCATAAAAACATGCTAGGTTAGGAATACACCAAGAGAGGAGGGAACCCTACCTCTTGTAGCGTGAAGAATCCCCGTAGGAAACTCCAAGAAGCCAACCCAAGCCCATTCCAAGCTTCTCCAAAATTTCGGTTTCCATAC
Source organism: Ilex aquifolium (assembly GCA_951799425.1). Classification (NCBI taxonomy): domain Eukaryota; kingdom Viridiplantae; phylum Streptophyta; class Magnoliopsida; order Aquifoliales; family Aquifoliaceae; genus Ilex; species Ilex aquifolium. The sequence continues at coordinate 19,744,791 of OX637393.1, read as the reverse complement.
CTTCGGTGAAAACCGTCGTTCTTGGTGTCCACGCGTAGAACATCTTTTGTTCTTGGCCTGAGACGATTTGAGCACTCCATGGCCGTAGATCGTAGAGAGAAGTCAGATTTTCTCTCATTTTCCCTCTCTTATTTTCTCTCGGCTGAAACCGGCTGAAATGGTGTGGAGAAGTCTGATTTTTCAGACTTAGGCCCCTATTTATATTTTTAGAATACTTGGCCCTCATTGCGCCACACGTCCCTCTTAATTCCGGGTCCGTTTCAATCCCGAAACGATTAATTTTCGTCCCGGTTCAAGTTCAAAATATTTTATATGAACTTTATCTAAATTATTTTCAAATTCTCCATATTTTAATAAAATTTTCGTTTTTGGGGTCACCCGAGACTCGACCGCCTCGTAAAACGCGAAAAATCTGACTGTCTCGGAATTCGATGAAATTTTATAGGGTAACTAGATTTCGCGAGACGAATCCAACGGTGAAATCCGTTTCGTCATCCGAGATCTAGAAAAATTCAGTTTTTCAACTAGTACCGAAGTGACAATTCACCTATTGCCCTTGTTCGTCAAAATTTAAATTTTCCGGGGTTTCACAGATAACACTCTATATCCATTTCAACAAGAACGTGCAATTCCATGTTGAAAAATCATAATGTCATGCCATGAAATGAGATGAGACTCACTCATACAACTTCAACCCGAGTCCTCACCGACTCCCACACACAATGCAATGCACTTGTGAAATGAACCGTCATTTGACGAAAAATCCATCCAATGATCGTTTGGAATAAAAGTTGTTTCATTATATAACCAATCATTGATGGGTGTTACTCATTGAATGAGTACTTTGTAAAATAAAATCTTGTGTCTTGTTGGGCAACGGATTTTGGATTTTATACCGTCGGTTCCGTATACCATACTACACTTTTCCGGAATTTCACCACAGGGGAGTGTATAACCAAGTCGTCGGGTCTTGCACTCGAGGGGGGAATCTACCCCTTCTTGCTATACCCGACACAAGTTTTTCATGCAACATGCGGCTCAATGGGATCTTCGATCCGACTTTACCGATTCCACATATCAATCACCAAGAATGGTGTTTGATTAACCATGTATTCACACACCCACACTCATGACTCATGCCCATGAATGTGATGCCAATTCCATGTCCATATTGCAATGCATGTCAAATGAACAATTTCTACATATCCAAGTATACCATGGCAATTTATATCATATGCATATGATTTCATTTAACCACATCATTCAAGCATGTTATAGTATAACCACATGCAATTAACACACTTGATCAGAAAACACAATATAACACAAAACAACCCATGTAATAGCCCACACAACGGCCCTTATATAAGCCACAAAATAGCTCCTATATAAGCCACCAAAACAGCCCCTACATAGGCCATAAAACCAATCCCTATATAGGCCATAAAACAGTCCAAAAATAGCCCCTTATTAGTGCACAAAACAGTCCATATTTCGGCACAAAAACAGTCCACATTTCGGCACAAAAATAATCCACATTTGGACACAAAAAAGTCCACATTTGGACACAAAAACAGTCCACATTTAGGCACCAAAAACAGTCCATTTGGACAACCATTGGACATCCCACATACAAGACATATTCACCCACTAAAAACAGTCCATTTTCGGTCCATTTGGACAACCCTTGGACAGCCCACATGCAAGCACATAACCACCCCTTAAAAAATCCCAAAAGGATAGGAATAAACCAAAGTAGGAAGAACCCTACCTCTTGTAGCGTGGAGGAAGTGATAGAACTTCCAAAATTACCAACCAAAGCCCAAGAACTTGATTTCTTCAAAATCTCCCCTTGGAATCTTCGGTGAAATCCCTCGTTCTTGGTACGTAGACGTAGCCCTCGTCGAGGAGATCGACTTTGATTATTGGTTCGAAGAATTCCGACCGACGGAACTCTGTAGATCTGAGAAACAAGTTTGGATTTCTCTCTTTTTTTTTCTCTCCTCCTCCCCACGTTTTTCAGCCAACAAACCCACTGGTTTCAGCCGAAGAATATCTGAAAAAATCAGATATTTGTCAATATTTATAGCCTTAGATTGTGCGGTCCACATCGCACCGCTCGTTTACTACTTTCGGGTCTGTTTTTCGCCCCGAAACGATTCATTACATCCCGGTTTAAGTTCAAATTAATTTTATTTGAACTTTAATCCAATTATAAGGAAATTATATAAAATATATTTATGGGGACCTTTAAAATGTCATTCGCCATGCAGTCGCCTCGAACGACGTGCAAAAATCTGACTATCTCGGAATTCAACGAAATTTGACAGGGTGACTCGATTTCGCGATACGAATCAAACAACGAACTCCATTTCCTCATCCGAGGTGGGGAGCATGAGTATCTCAAATACGCATTAGGATGGCAAATGACCATTTTGCCCTTATTCACAAAAAGTTCAAATTTACTTGGATTTTACATTCTTCCCCCCTTAAAAAGAATTTCGTCCTCGAAATTCACACACACACATATGCTACAGTCATGTAATAGGAAATGACTATAAAAATGTACCTCTATCCTTAAACAAGAAAGGATAATTGGCACGTACGGTGTCCTCGCGCTCCCATGTCGCCTCTTCCACTCCCCGGTGCTGCCACATCACCTTCACTAGCCTCACGGTCTTGCCTCGCAAAACCTGATCTCGGTTATCCATGATACGCACCGGTCCCTCCTCGAAGGTCCCATCCGCATCAACAACAAGCTCGCCCCAATCCACCACATGAGTCGGATCTGGGGTGTATTTCTGGAGCATAGAGACATGGAATACCGCATGAACACCTGATAGGTTTGGCGGTAACGCCAACCGATAAGCGACTGTACCAACCCTCTCAAGTATCTCAAAGGGCCCGATATACCTCAGTGACAGCTTTCCTCGCTTGCCGAACCTGACCAATCCTCTCGTAAGCATCACCTTCAAGAAGACATGATCTCCCACCTCAAACTCTAGAGGTCGCCGCCGTCTATCGGCGTAGCTCTTCTGCCGGCTCTGAGTCGTGAGAAGACGCTTTCGTATCAAGCTCACCTTCTCTGAGGTGTCTCTAACCACGTTCGGACCCGTAGATGGTCTCTCTCCTACTTCCGTCCAACAAACCGGAGATCGACAATGCCTCCTATATAGTGCCTCATAGGGTGCCATCTGTATGCTCGTCTGATAACTGTTGTTGTAGGCGAACTCCACCAAGGGTAAGTGTTCTTCCCAACTACCCTTGAGATCTAGGACGCATGCCCGTAGCATGTCCTCTAATGTCTGAATGGTCCTCTCAGACTGACCGTCCGTCTGTCTGGGGATGAAAAGCAGTGCTCATCATCAGCTGTGTCCCCATGGCTCGTTGGAAACTCTCCCAAAAATGAGCCGTAAACCTGGGATCCCGATCCGATACTATAGATACGGGTACCCCATGCAACCGGACAATCTCCCGTATATATAACTTGCAGAATTCCTCCAGTATGAAGGTCATCCGCACCGCCAAAAAGTGTGCCGACTTAGTAAGCCGGTCCACTACCACCCATACCGCATCATGTCCCCGCGATGTCCGTGGAAAGTGGGTCACAAAATCCATCGTGACATGTTCCCACTTCCACTCAGCTACCTCCAATGGCTGGAGTAACCCTGCTGGTCTCTGGTGTTCAGCCTTCACTTGCTGACACGTGAGACATCTACTAACAAAATCGCCAACCTGCCACTTCATCCCATTCCAATGATACTGGCGACGAAGATCATGATACATCTTCGTGCCCCCTGGATGAACCGCAAAACAGGAGCAATGAAACTCCCTAAGGATCTCCTCTCTCAGATCCGCCAACTGAGGAACCACAACCCTTCCTCGATACCGAAGACTGCCATTCGAGTGAATGGCCCAGCTCTCGTCACCTATACCTGCCTGTACACGGTCCCGAATGGACAATAGCTCTGTGTCTTGACTCTGGGACTCAATCACCCTGCTCAGTAGAGAAGGCGTAGCCACCAAACTCCCCAAAGTACCCTGAGCCTGACCCATATAGCGTAGCCCGAACTGTCCCACAGTCTCGAGCATCCACCACTCCCGGGAAGCCACACTAGCCAGGACTCCCTGTGACTTTCGGCTGAGTGCATCAGCCACCATATTTGCCTTACCGGGGTGGTAATGCAAAGTGAAGTCATAATCTTCCAGGTACTCCATCCACCTGCGTTGCCTCATGTTGAGGTCCCGCTGTGTAAAGATGTACTTCAGACTTTTGTGGTCTGAAAACACCTCGAACTACTCACCGTATAAACAGTGGCGCCAAGCCTTCAAGGCAGACAATGGCCGCCAACTCTATGTCATGTGTGGGGTAATTTTGCTCGTGGTTCTTTAACTGCCGAGAACCATAAGCCACCACCCTCCCGGACTGCATCAAGACACATCCTAGTCCGTCCTTCGAGGCATCACAATACACTGTGTACCTCTGTCCCCTTTTCGGAACTATCAAGATAGGGGCTGAAGTAAGCCTCATCTTTAACTCCTGGAATGCCTTCTCGCAAGAATCATTCCACTCGAACTTGACCTCTTTTCAAGTCAACCTGGTCATAGGTGCAGCTAATCGGGAGAAGGCCTCAATGAACCTCCTGTAATACCCTGCCAATCCCAAGAAACTGCGTATCTCGAAGACTGACTTCGGCCTCTCCCAATTCATGACTGCCTCAACCTTTTCCGGGTGCACGGATACACCCGAAGCCGACACTACATGTCCCAAAAACTTCACCTCAGTCAGCCAAAATTCACACTTGCTGAACTTGGCGTACAATTGATGGTCTCTCAAGGTCTGAAGAACAATCCTCAAGTGACCCTCATGCTCCTCCTCAGACTTGGAGTAGATCAAGATGTCGTCAACAAAGACTACAACAAATTGATCAAGGTAGGGTTGAAACACCCTATGCATGAGATCCATGAATGCCGCCGGAGCATTCGTCAATCCGAAAGGCATGACAGTGAACTCAAAATGCCCATACCGCTTCCGAAACACCGTCTTAGGGATATCTGCCTCCCTAACCCTCAACGGATGGTAACCAGTGCCAAAGTCTATCTTGGAGTAGACCCGTGCCCCACTCAGCTGATCAAACAAGTCATCAATCCTCGGCAAAGGGTACTTATTCTTGATAGTAACCCTATTCAACTGCCGGTAATCTATGCATAGTCGAAGGGTTTTGTCCTTCTTCTTTACAAATAACACCGGAGCGCCCCAAGGTGAGGTACTCGGTCTAATGAACCTCCTGTCCAACAATTCCTGCAATTGGACTTTGAGTTCTTGCAACTCAGCAGACGCCATCCTATGCGGAGTCATAGAAATTCGCGATGTACCTGGATGCAGCTCAATAGTGAAGTCTACATCCCTATGTGGAGGTAATCCCGGTAGTTCATCCGGAAAAACATCCTCATAATCACACACAACCTGAGGTAGACCCAACTCCTGTCTCACCTCGTCCTCTAGGGTAAGGCTTGCTAGCCAACCTATCAACTGCCCATGCCATCTAGAGTCGTACACGGCTTGAGGTAAAGCATCATGCTTTGCCCCCTGGAATTTGAAACAAACACCATCAAGCATATAAGCAGTGACCCACTTCCGATCACAATCAACGACGACTCGGTGTGCCGCCAACCAATCCATTCCCAGGATTACATCAAACTCCGATATGTCCATGACCCGAAGGTTCACGGTGAGTAGAATCCCTGAGATCTCTAACTCACACCCCCGACATATCTGATCAACCCTCGCACTAGCACCTAGGGGAGAACTCACATGCAATGGATCTTCAAAGGTCTCAACCTTTAAGCCCAAGTCTTTCACACAAGATGCAGCAATAAATGAATGTGATGCACCAAAATCAAATAATACTCTAGCCCATAAGCGAGAGAGTAGAAATGTACCCTGTACCACTGACTGGTCTGTCGGCTCAGTCTGAGGTATCATGGCGTAGACACGCCCCTGGGTCCCCAAAGTTCCGGCTTGTGAACCCTGCCCTCGGCCCCGACCCATACCCTAGCCCATTTGGCCTGCTTGCGGAGTTCCCGCTCGTGAAGTGGTAGGAGCCTGTGCAACACCTTGGAACGGATATTGGCTTCCCTGGCCTGTAGTGGGGTAGGAAGGAGTATAGTGAGACTGTGAATATCCCAATGATGGCTGGGACTGAGATGCCCCCTGACCCTGGGATCCTTGCCTCTGAGGACAATCCCGCTTCATATGCCCCGGTTAGTGGCAATGATAGCAAGTTCGTTGGCTTGCCTGAAAAGGAGGCCTCTGATTTCTCCCACCTCGGGAGGACTAATCTTGACCTTGGCCTTGATAGCCGCGGCATTGCCCTTGATGCCCCTGTGGAGCAGAAGTTCTCTGCCCCTTCCCCGCACTAGAAGAAGAGGATTGACCCTCCTTCTTCTTGCCTTTACCACCCGCTTCCCGGATGTTCCTTGCATCATCAATCTCTCTCTCAATAGCCATAGTTGTCGTGACCATCGTGTCCAAGTCTTGTAGAAGAAGACCCACAATTTTGCCCCGGATGGACAACTTCAAGCCCTCCTCAAACTTACGTACTTGGGCCATGTCTGTGGCCACATAATCGTCGGCGAAACGGGCTAATTCAGTGAGCTTAGTCACGTATTCCATCACCGACATCGTTCCTTGCCTCAAGTCTAAGAACTCCCGGGCCTTTGCGTGTCGAGCAGCTGCCGGGAAGTACTTACCCATGAAGAGTTCCTTGAACTCTGCCCAAGTCATTGTCCCCAAGTTCTTTGAGGTCTTGATCCAATCCCACCACACTTGGAATTCTCCCTCTAGCTGAAAAGTAGCTAGGGTTATCTTCGTAGCATTGGAAGTGATCTCCATTGCCCCTCTGACCTTGTCTACTTGCCGGAACCAATGATCAGCTACCATCGGGTCCGCCCCTCCCATGAAGATCGGAGGCTAATGTGCCTTGAACTTCTGGAGATGACTTGAGCCTCCTTGGCCCCCACTTGCACTAGTCTGTGCAATGGTAGCTGCTGTAGCACTGGCCTGTGCAATAGTAGCAGCCGCAGTACCAATAGCCTCCATGAAGGCTTGTTGGTCAAAGGCCGGTGGTGGTTGGTTGTTGTTCCGTCCACCCCGACGTCCCCTTCCTCTAGTTGCCATCTACACACACATGAGATAGCAATATACCAACAACTTAGTATCCCAAAGTTAGGGATCAAACACAAACGTTGAAAATTCTCTCATTGTCCCCCCTAGTAGAACATGTGTCACATACTAGTAGACGTTTAACCCTTGAACTATCCCGTTCATCCCTTTTCCGAACCCAAGGTTATGTTTTCTAACCCTAGTGTTCCTCCTTTCCATATACATTCTACCATGTATATAATTCACACAACAAGTAACACATAACATGTAGCAAGTAGAGCACATAACATGAAATGCGTATGGAATGCAATGGTCTAGACCCATGCCCCTCAAGCCTTAGGTAAATCGTATACCTAAACTCTGATACCAAGCTGAGACGCCCCTAAATCTGGGGGTCCGTTGATTACCCATCAACTCGCGGAATACCTGTAGATACCGAGTAACTCGATATCACACTGTTATGCCCCATTTACCGGGGTCCACAACTTAACGAAATTAGGGCAGAGTCTCCTTTGTACAGAGAGCTCTACCCAAAACCCAACCTGTGCAATATAACTTCACATGACCCATCCGAGGCCCAATATAAAATAATGACCGCACTTGGTCCATTTATAAGTAAACATTGGCCACACAGGGTCCAACTATCCATACCATTATCAAAACATGCAATGTTGTATCAAAAATAGTCCATAACAGTTCGATTACAATTCTTTTACATATACATGCCCAAAAACATAGTTTGCTCCAAAAGTTTTACAAAATGGGTTATAAAGCCATAAATCGACTTTCTTCACTCTTGCGGCCCCGTATGAGAGCCATCCACCAGAGTGAATCCCGCACCTGAAATGTTTTCCCGTATAGGGTGAGCCACGCCCAGTAGAGTATTTTCTACAGAGGCTACTCCCCACCTATGTGCATATGTAATGTTTACATGCAAACGATAACACTCTATATCCATTTCAACAAGAACGTGCAATTCCATGTTGAAAAATCATAATGTCATGCCATGAAATGAGATGAGACTCACTCATGCAACTTCAACCCGAGTCCTCACCGACTCCCACAACACAATGCAATGCACTTGTGAAATGAACCGTCATTTGACGAAAAATCCATCCAATGATCGTTTGGAATAAAAGTTGTTTCATTATAAAACCAATCATTGATGGGTGTTACTCATTCAATGAGTACTTTATAAATTAAAATCTTGTGTCTTGTTGGGCAACGAATTTTGGATTTTATACCGCCGGTTCCGTATACCATACTACACTTTTCTGGAATTTCACCACAGGGGAGTGTATAACCAAGTCGTCGGGTCTTGCACCCGAGGGGGGGATCTACCCCTTCTTGCTATACCCGACACAAGTTTTTCATGCAACATGCGGCTCAATGGGATCTTCGATCCGACTTTACCGATTTCACATATCAATCACCAAGAATGGTGTTTAATTAACCATGTATTCACACACCCACACTCATGACTCATGCCCATGAATGTGATGCCAATTCCATGTCCATATTGCAATGCATGCCAAATGAACAATTTCTACATATCCAAGTATACCATGGCAATTTATATCATATGCATATGATTTCATTTAACCACATCATTCAAGCATGTTATAGTATAAACACATGCAATTAACACACTTGATCACAAAGGCACAATATAACACAAAACAACCCATGTAATAGCCCACACAACGACCCTTATATAAGCCACAAAATAGCTCCTATATAAGCCACCAAAACAGCCCCTACATGGGCCATAAAACAAATCCCTATATAGGCCATAAAACAGTCCAAAAATAGCCCCTTATTAGTGCACAAAATAGTCCACATTTCGGCACAAAAATAGTCCACATTTCGGCACAAAAATAGTCCACATTTGGACACAAAACAGTCCACATTTGGACACAAAAACAGTCCATATTTGGGCACCAAAAACAGTCCATTTGGACAACCATTGGACAACCCACATACAAGCCACATTCACCCACTAAAAACAGTCCATTTTTAGTCTATTTGGACAACCCTTGGACAGCCCACATGCAAGACACATTCACCCACTAAAAACAGTCAATTTTCAGTCCATTTGGACAACCCTTGGACAGCCCACGTGCAAGCACATAACCACCCCTTAAAACAGCCCAAAAGGATAGGAATAAACCAAAGTAGGAAGAACCCTACCTCTTGTAGCGTGGAGGAAGTGATAGAACTTCCAAAATTACCAACCAAAGCCCAAGAACTTGATTTCTTCAAAATCTCCCCTTGGAATCTTCGGTGAAATCCCTCGTTCTTGGTACGTAGACGTAGCCCTCGTCGAGGAGATCGACTTTGATTCTTGGTTCGAAGAATTCCGACCGACGGAACTCCGTAGATCTGAGAAACAAGTTTGGATTTCTCTCTTTTTTTTCTCTCCTCCTCCCCACGTTTTTCAGCCAACAAACCCACTGGTTTCATCTGAAGAATATCTGAAAAAATCAGATATTTTTCAATATTTATAGCCTTAGATTGTGCGGTCCACATCGCACCGCTCGTTTACTACTTTCGGGTTCGTTTTTCGCCCCGAAACGATTCATTACATCCCGGTTTAAGTTCAAATTAATTTTATTTGAACTTTAATTCAATTATAAAGAAATTAAATAAAATATATTTATGGGGACCTTTAAAATGTCATTCGCCATGCAGTCGCCTCGAACGACGTGCAAAAATCCGACTATCTCAAAATTTGACGAAATTTGACAGGGTGACTCGATTTCGCGATACGAATCCAATGGCGAAATCCATTTCTTCATCCGAGGTCTAGAGCATGAGTATCTCAAATACGCATTAGGATGGCAAATGACCATTTTGCTCTTATTCACAAAAAGTTCAAATTTACTCGGGTTTTACATAATAAGTGTGCGGAACCAATTTCAGGTCGAGCGTCAGATCGTTTACGGTGGATTAGGTATGGGCAGAGTAAGGATTATCCTGAGGCGCCATCCTATTCTACCCCAATGTTAACAAGATACGTGAGAACTGAGGTTAACCGTGTCACTAGTGTTGTTGATCCAGATAGTTCTGATACTGACTAAATATGGTCAACAAGATGTAGAATTTTGGAAATAACTGTACATAGCTGTAAATAAATGTAAATAACTATAGAATAAGTAGAAAAATCAGTAAATAAAAAAATAGCAAATAAAGAAATAATAAAACCAATTATTGGAAACAAAAAAAAGAGTGGTTAGCAAAGTTTTGTAGAATATATAGAGTGGTATTTAATTTTGTAACTTGCAGGAGCAGAATTGCAGAAATTCAGAGAAACAATCTGCGGTTACAAATCAGGAACCAGTCAAAAATATGGATGCAAGACAACGAACAAGAAGGTCTTCCAGCCGAGCACGAAGTGATCAATCTCCATCACCTCAGGCACCTCCACAACAACCTAATCCAGGAAACGTCTATGAGGTGATGTTTGAAAATCTTGAACAACAGGCCTGGTATGATGCTAACTTTATCTCCAAAACCATCATTGTTGAACGACCGGTTATTTATGAAGATTTTACAAATATAGGAATAAAACAAATTCTTGATGCAAGAGGATGGTTACATTATATTAGAATATCTGTTCCTGCCTATGACTGCCTAGTGCGAGAATTTTATAGTAATGCTGACATAATTGGAAAAAGACAATTAAGTGTTTTCGTCCGAGGTGTTGTTTTTCAAGTTACACCGGCTACTATAGCCGAATTTTTTCATCCCATGCAAAGACCACCCCACCCACAATATCCCTACACTGAACTACCTGATTTGCATGAAGTAGGGAGAGAATTAATAGGAAATCCAAGATTTGTTTGGGGATCCCCGAAGAATTACATAAAACAAGGGGACCTGACAGACAAATACAGAATTCTCAGTTTAATAACAGCATACAGTTTGCTACCTCGTGCTCAAAAGAATCTACTTTATACTGAGCAAGTTTATTTTCTATATGCATTGGGGATGGGACACACCATCGACCTGCCAAACTTAATTATGGACCAAATGTTACTTACAGTCAATAGAAATAAACTCTCACTCCCATATGCTATGTTAGTTTCTGAGCTATGCAGGGACAAAAGTGTGATCACTAATCCGACATGGAAAACAGTGGAACCTCTTGGAGCATTGGATAAAACTTCATTAAAGAAAATTCATGGAGCACGAATGGAAAACCAACCTGAAGCATCACCTGAACCACAAGAAGAACCATTCCAAGTACCTGAGGAATTCATACCACTGACACCACAAGAAAATCAACCATACATACCAATGGACGACATAACTAATAGACAAATCTTACTGGAAATAGAGACCAATATTACTCAGATAAACAAACGCCTGGAGGAATATGAGCAGAATCAAGTACAGTTCTTTAGAGAATGTCTCGAAGCAGGATCTTCTGCTTCCTAAACAAACTGGAGAATCTACAAAACAATTTGTTTTCTTTCACTCATCTTTTACATTATGCACTTTTATTTTATGCACTTAAATTATAAGTTACTTTATATTTTAAATTATGTTGTTTGTTTTAAACTTGTTTATGTCTAACTAATTTTGGATAATTAATATGGACTTCATGTTAATTCCCTTAGGAGGATTATTTTATATAATTTACAGTTGAATTAGGGTAATATTCCTATGTTTTGTGAAAATAACCTTAATCTGATCACGTGAGATTTTCATAATTTAGTTGTATATTATCTTAATATTTTCATTTAAACTTATTCTGTTACAGCACGAATAGATTTCTTTATTCCAAAAACCTTGTGAAATATTACACTCTTTACATATTTAGTGGAGATGTAGGACCAATTGAAGAATTTGAGCCAATCCTCCTTGGAGAAATATTCTACATCTACTCAAATAAACATCTTCGATTCTACGGTAAACTTTCTTTCAATAATCTCTTTAATTTTGTCTTGATTAGCATTTGTTAGATTATATTATTAGCGTTATCCTCGAAATTATCTTATGTGGGGTTAATACAGATAAATAATTTCTGGAAAATGATCTTAGGCCATTTTTCATTATCTTTGAGCCTTGACCATTTCTTTTACAAAATTATATCCTTAGTCAACCATGATTGAGCCTAAGAAAAGTATAAATTATTTTCATCATACCCGAAAAACACATCCGAGCCACATGAAAATATATTAAACCTACCTTGGCTACATAATTTTCTTGCACCCTTTTTTAAATTAGTATGATACAGAAAAGAAAGAAAAAAGGTGGAAAAGAGAAAATGGTATTGGCTATTCAAAGAAAAGAAAAAACAGAATGAAAATAGCCAAGAAAGTGAAAAATGAAAAGAATGAACATGCAAAATCTGAAAAACATGGAAGAGGTGTGCCACAATAGAAAAAGTAGCTTTTTTGAAATCGCATTGACGTCGTTCGTTAAACCTTAACCCAGTGACCACGTTATAACGCAAATAAATTCCTTTTTGATTCCAGAAATCATATCTCTGTATTAACCATATATATCCATAGAAGGAGAATGTTAATAATATGTCTAATATAATGTTAATATCCGATCATGAGATTATGTCAAATTTCGATTCTATTCAAATACCCGTTCTTCAGAAATTTTACATGTGATATTAATTGCTTTGTTAACAATATTCCAATCACATGTAACTAGTGACAGAATAGTCACTATAACGTATATGTATTATTTGCTGAGTGTATTTCAGGAAAGGATTCACATCAAGACTACCATGAAAAGATGGTAATATTTATGGAGTGATTTTTGAAACAAAAGAAATCATCACACACACATAAGTTTTTATAAAAATATATAGATAATGTTACAACTAACGTGTGTTACTCTTGTAGTGATCAGAAAAAGGAAGTATTTTAGCAATGCACAGGAATACTGATTTAATTTTGATTGTGAAAAGTATAAGTTATAAACTCCTAACTACTAAAGTTTGTAGGGAGCTTTACTGAAAACCTTCACGAGACAAAACTCGTCCACTAGGGATCACCTAGGGGTTTAACGACTTATTGCATATGCTAAATGCAATCATGAAAAAATCTACGAAAATGATTTTACCTCTGTTATGTTATTATTATTTTGTGAAATAATTTCTATAATTTGTGTTTACTAGGGACTAGTAAAGTTTAAGTTGGGGGTGTGATTAACCTTAATTAGTGTATAAATTAGGATGATTAAGTAATCAGTTTTGTAAGATAAAACAAGTAAATATTATGAATTATAGTTTGTGCTTAATTTACAGTTTTAAATATTTTATGTTTAAGTTACAGGGTCAAATGCAGAAATACTGAAGAATACAGGACCAATTTGCAAAGCTTGAAGTCACGAAGGACCAAGGTGCAATAAAGAAACTTGGACCAATAAGAAGCTGACAAGTGGCAGCTCCAGAAGACGACACCTAGAACCACTGCAAGTCATCAACCTTCCGGAAGGTTGGCCTAGTGGTTGGGACCACCCTCCTTGGCCGAAACTCCCTCCCCCCTCTATAAATAGGGGTGCATTGTTTAGCTTTCAAACAATTCCTTCCAAGCCTTCCAATACCTCTTCCTTCAAGGCCGGTCACACCAAAGCCAAAGAAAGAAAGAAAAAGAGAAAGAAAGAAAGAGAAAGTCTTAGCCGGTCCGTGATACACTTTTATTGTTACTCTATATTTCTACATTTCTATTGTATCTTTCTATTCGGATAGTTGAACTACCGCCACTTTTGTTTCTTAAATGATAATAAAGGTGGTTGTGTTTTAATTGTTCCTTGTGAAAGAAGTTGTACAATATACCGTTTAATTTTAGTTGTAATGACGAATAGTCACACTCCTTGTTTGTCTGTAGCAATGGAGCGTGAGTAGTCGTTTATACCCTTCAAACTAGGGTAAACATATGTATAATATTGGTTAGATTATGGAAATGCTACTGTTTTATTTATATGTTTATTTATATATGTATTATATGCTTAATGCATGATATAGTGATGTACGTAATTCTGGTGTTGTGCCTGGAATTATGTCATCAGTGTATCATAAGACCATCCAGTTAAAGATCCATGATGTTCCTACCGGCATGGCTTGTCCTCCATTGGAACGTTGAGGATTTTCTACTGATGTGTGGTACAAAACCTAAATGATCCTCATGAATGGCTTGTCCTTCTGGGTTATTAGGGTTTCTTTACTTACTATATATCTAACTATATCGACAGTCTAACAACCACGGTGTTCCTACTGGTATGGCTTGTCCTCCGATGGAATACTGAGGATGTTTAACTGGCATGCATATATATATATATGTATATATATAGATCACAGATGACCTATTGGGTAATTCAAGTATTCCTCATGAATGACTTGTCCTTCTGGTTCACTTGAATTAGTTAATTGGTACGTCTATAACCAGCTTTCCTAAGAAGTTGCTGTGTTATGTTATATTACCACCAGTTAACCTAAGAAGTGGCTGTGTTATGATTTAATCTTTATGTACTTGCTATAAATAGATCAATTGAATAACTCAAGTATTCCTCATGAATGGCTTGTCCTTCTGGTTTGCTTGGGTAATAAATTATAACTCAGCAACTTCTTAGGAAAGCTGGTTATATTTACGTCAATTGATTACTACCAGTTACCCTAAGAAGCGGCTGTGTTATAGTTTATATACATCAAACTTGCTGATTGACTTTCCAGAAAAATGGAAGTTAATTGTTGTGAGGTAGCATTTCCAGTAATCAACCAATATAAAGCATATGGATCCCTAAACTGAAGGGTATCTTTTATATTGTTATCATTTATACGCTTTACTTACGCATTTTATTATTTCCGCACTTTATTTCCGCAGTGTATTTAAATTAAACTAGTTATCAATCTAAGCTCACATCACAAGCTATCAAACATCATACTACTTCAAACAACAACTTTACTGTTTTAATTTTTATTTTAAAATCTAAATTACTAAAACTCTTCGTGGGATCGATACTTGGACTTAAAGCGAGAAAACTACAATTTGACCACTTATACTTGGGTGTATAATTAATATAATTCAGATCACAAAAAGTGGTGAATCAAGTTCCACTCAGTGTTCATAACCATAAGCATATTATAAATATAACCATCCATCAATTACGAGAGGTATATAAGATTAAAGCATAATTAGAACATTGACATTTCCATAACTTAACCAATAGTATACATGTGTTCACCCTTCACCGAAGGGTATAAACGGACTACTCACACCGCATTGCTATCGACGAGCAAAAGGTGTGATATAATTCCATTACAAACGAAATAAAATACAAAACAAATCCTTCCCTAAGGAATAGCTGAAACATTACCACTCTTATTACCAGTTAGGGAAAAAAAGTGGGAGAGGTTCAACCATCTAAGTAAAAAGGATAAACAGAAATGTAGAAGTAGAAATTTGGCTGAAAAATGATTCTGGTGGGGCCTTGCTTCATTGTTTCTCTCTTTCTCTCTTTCCTCACTGTCTGGACTGACTCTCTGGCGAAGCTCCTGTGAATCTTTGACCATTCTCTCGAAACTGAAGCTGAACAGGGCTATTTATAGGCACTGGGCAAGGGCTTTAAGGCGGCAGAAGCTAGGCTGGCCAATCAGAGGGTTTGTTGCATTATAGGACCAATGGGAGGAGGAGAGAGAGTTAAGTCGGTTTGGCTACCGTCCGGACGCCACCACCACCGTCCGGACGGTAGGGATTCTCTGGTTCTTGCACTGCTAGGCAACCCCTTGCTTGATGTATTCTTGTGGTATTTACACTTGCCTCCCCTTCCTTATCTTGCTTGCATACATTGCTCCTCCTTAATTTGTATAATTCCGCACAAAACCCTACAAAAATTTTAAATTTCCGCATTAACCCTAATTTCGCATAACTTGGTTGTTTTAACCTAATTCACTCACACATTTAACCTCAAAACCTAATTCATTAACGCATTATTTAGGGTTAATCACACCCCCCAACCAAAATATTACTAGTCCCTAGTAATAAAAATTAATAACAAAACAAAATCACTTTCGTAGATTGCACAGTTGCATTTACAATATGCAACAAGCCGTTAAACCCCTAGGTGATCCCTAGTGGATGAGTTTTGTCTCGTGAAAGTTTCCAGTGAAGATAACTACAAACTTTAAAGGTTAGGATACAATAATACATATTTTTCACAGATAAAATTAAATCACCATTCCTCTTTATTGTCAGGATACCTCTTTCCCTGATTACTGTTAGAGTAACACACATTACTTGTAACACTATTCCATATATTTTAAGAAAAACTCGTGTGTGTGTAAGGATTCCTTTATTCCAAAAATCACTTAAGAAATATCACCACCCTTCACTTTGCTGTACAAGAATTAGCCTTGATGTCAATCCTTTCCTGGAAATCACTCATCAAAGAACACACTCACGTTGTAGTGACTATCACTCAAAAAATTCATGTGATAAGAATATTGTTAACAATGCAAAGTAATATCACATGTAGTATATCAAAAGAAAGGTTTTTTGAATAAAACTAAAATTTGGCATAATCTCATGGAAGAATATTAACACTACATCAAGCACATTATCAACATTCTCCCTTTCCTGAATAGGTGGAAATAGTACATATGCATGACTTCTGGAATCAAAAAGGACTTTATTAGGGTTATAATGTGGCCATGGGTATTGGGTTCAAGAAACGACGTCAAATGTATTCAAAGGCTATCATTTTTCCAAAACTTTAACATGGTATTTCCCCATTTTTGATTATTGTGGCACACCTCTTCCCCATTTTTCCAAAACTTTAACATGGTATTTCCATTTCTCCATTTTCAATCTCATTTTTCACTTTCTTGGCTGATTTCTTTCTTTTGCTTCTTTGCTTTTTCTTTTTTCTTTCTTTCACAGAACTTTTGCTTTCTTTGAACGGTAGTCACCATCTTCTTCTTTTTCTTCCTTTTAGGTATAGTACTTCCTTAGGAGAGGGTGCAAGAAAATTAGATAGCAAGGGTTGGTAAAATATATCTTTTTGTGCCTCGGTTAACTTATGGGCTTTACGAAAAAAAAATTATACTTTTAGGCTCAATCACGGCTTACTAGGGGTATAATTTTGTAAAAGAAATGGCTAAGGCTCAAAATTAAATCACAAATGGTCTAAGATCATTTTTTAGAAATCATATACCTGGATAATTCCCAATTAAAAATTTAAGGAAAATGTTAACCATTGCTTGGTTGGTTTCACCCTAATCTCCAAACATGAACCCTTGAATGTGTCTACGGCTTATGTGTGTAGGTGAGTGTCACTCTCCCTCGGGTTTGATGCTAGAAATGGGGAAAACTTGTGTGTGAATGAGAATGTGTGTGTGTGTGCAAAAGTGTTCTCCAAGTGAAGAGAGACTTGTAAGTGTCGTGTTTTACTTGGAATGGGTATTCCAAAGTCGTCTACTCAGGGAAGGAAGGTTGAATTGTGGTGAAGGTGATTTTGTAAAGAAATGAAAAGTGTACAAATCTAGTAATTGTGTGTTTTGGTGAGTGGATTTTTTGATAAAAATGCAATGAAAACAAGGTTGGCTAATCCGAAGAGGTCATTTGAATGGGAATGCCAAATCAACTCAAAATATTCTACCAATGGTGTCTCGGTGCTTGATTGATTCATAGGAAGTGAGGGACTAATTTGGAGGTATAGGCTCAAGCATATCTCATGATAAGTCTACGGTGTATTAAGAGCGCACAACCATGTCTGCACTCAACCTAGTCAAACCAAACACCTTACACTACGAGGAAGAATGGCAGAGAGTTGATTAAGCATACCCAAGAGGAAATCTCCCTTGAATTAGCCAACTAAAAACATAGCTATCCATAGTCAAAGTAAAAAACATTCATAATGTAAAGATTTTTAGTTTTCCTCTCCACATTTTCTTCCCTTTTATGATCAATCACAATCAATTCTCGAAACAACCATGGTGTGGTAGATTTTTATCATTTTGCACTGGCTTGGTCAATTGTGTGGCATGGAAACAAATTTTTCATTTAAGGCTCAATCATGGCACTAGGGATAAATTTTTCCAAGAAAAAGGCTAAGGCTCAAAGCATTTCAAAGATGACTGATGAGCGCATAATATTGCATACTTGAAGGGCTCATTACATGCATTATTGTGACGCCCCAAAATCCGGGGGTCCGTTGATTACCCATCAACCCGCGGAATACTAGTGGATACCGAGTAACTCGATATCACACCGTCATGCCCCATTTACCGGGGTCCTTAATTTTAACAAAATTCGGGCAGAGTCTCCTTTGTACGGGGAGCTCTACCCAAAACACAACCTGTGCAGTATATATTAACATGGTCCATCCGAGGCCCAATATAACACAATGACCACACAGGGTCCATTTATAAGTAAAACTTGACCGCACCGGGTCCATTTATCAATACTTATATCAAACATGAAAGGCTAATCTAACAATAGTCTTTATAAGTTCTATTACAATTATTTTACGCATTACATGCCCCAAAATATAGTTTCTAACATGTAATTACACAAAACATTAAGTAAAGCCACATGCGGCTTTCTTCAAGCATGAGGGTCCAAAATGGAGCCATCCGCTGGTGTATCTCTCCACCTGAAATGTGTTCCCGTATAGGGTGAGCCAACGCCCAGTAGAGTATTTCCTACAGAGGCTACTCCTCAACCTATATGCATATGAAATGTTCACATGCAACATCCATAAATCCGTAACCATTCCATCAAATAATATACAATTAAATGATGTAATGCTATAATGTCATGCCATGAATGAGGTGAGACCCACCCATGTGCACTCAACCCGAGTCCACTCTGACTCCCTTTACATGTCAATGCCATGTATGTTAAACCGGGCTACCTAAGCCCCATGAAATGAGATGAGACTCATGTACTCAACCCGAGCCCTCCCTGGCTCCTCAACACAATGCTAATGCCAACGTGTTTGATGTATCATGAAATGAGATGTGACTCATTTATGCACTCACCCCGAGCCCTTCCCGGCTCGACAACACAATGCAAATGCCAATGTGTACAACATGCCATGAGTGAGATGAGACTCAGTCATGTAACACACCCCGAGCCTTCCCGGCTCTCACACACACAATGAAATGTCAATGTGTCGTAAAATCCGCCGTTGATGTTATCCACTCAACGACCACTGATAAATCAAAACCCTTGTGTCTTTGTTGGGCAACGGATTTTGGTATCTCAACCGCCGGTTCCGTAAACCATGGCACTTTTCTGGAATTTCACCGCCGGACAAATGCCTGAACCATGTAACCGGGTCTTGCACCCGAGGGGGGATCTATCCCTTCTTGCTATACCCAGACACAAGTTTTTCCTTTATGCATGTAACCGGGCAACTCAAATGAATATTCAATCCATCTTTCCCGAGCCCACCATCAAACACCGAGTATGGTGTTGATTAATGCAACCATACCACCACACTCATGAATGACTCCCATGAATGTGACACAACCTTATGCCCAATATGCTATGACCGCCAATGAGCAACTCTTTTCATGTCTACATGCATTTAATACCACATAGATTGTGGTACAATACCCATGCACAAACACACCCACACCCATGCTAACATCCCATGAATGTGATGCCCATGTCCACATACATTTAATACCACATAGATTGTGGTATAACACCCATGCACAACATCCCTATGACACAATGTTCATGTATGCGATGTTCTCGTGCATATGCAATGCAATGAACCATTGTCACTTGTATATCATGTTCATATATAATGAATGTCATATGAACTAATCTCACACAATCAATTCCATTCCATGTCAATTTACATCATAACCATATAAATTCCATACTTCATCTCAACTTTGATACATCAAAACCATAAATCAATAATTCATAACTTCAATATAAATCATATCGTACACATATGATTTTCATTCCCCACCTAAGGCATAACATGTTATTTATCCAAATAACAACTTCAATTTATTTAAGCATTTTATCAAACACCTTCAAGGCAAACAACATGTAACACATATTATGCCCAATTTTCATGTAGCTTTCACATAATTCAAGAAATCCCAATAGGCAATTTTTACGTACTCATTTAGGATAAAATCATTTTACCTAAATTCCACCAATGGGCAAATGAAATTTTCTAACAAATTACCCATTTACCTCATTATTCCATAACTATATACATATAAATATGTATACATATCTATATATATACCAACCCATAATCATAGGCATTCTAGGTAAGAAATCAACCCACGTAGGAGAACCCCTACCTCTTGTAGCGTGAGAATCCCGTAGGAAGCTCCCAAGACCCGAAAATCCAACTCGAAGCTTGATTTTCCCAAATCCCAATTTTTCACCTTCGGTGAAAACCTTCATTTTTGGTACCCACGCGTAGCCCTCGTTGACGTGATCACTTCTCCCTTCTAGCTCGACGGAATCCGAGCAAAGAAATACAACTCGAATCTTGATTTTCGTACACCCCCACCCGTTCACCTTCGGTGAAATTTGTTGTTTTTGGTACCCACGCGTAGCTCTCGTCGCGTAGATGAACTTTGCCTTTTGAATCGACGAATTCCGACGGACGGAACTCCCGGAATCGGAGCGGGAAGGCTAAAGAAATTTTCTTTTTTGCTTTGGTCTTGGGCGGCTGAAAAGGCTGAAGTTCAGCTGAAAAATTGTTCAAAAAGCTGATTTTTTTAGGATATTTATAGGCAAAAATGTGCGGTCCACATCGCACCGCATATTTTCGACTTTCGGGTCCGTTTTTCGTCCCGAAATGATTCATTGTGCCTCAGATTAAGTCCAAATTAATTTTATTGGAACTTTAATCCAATTATAAGGAAATTTTATAAAATCCATTATTGGGGACCTTTAAAATTACATTCGCCACGCAGTCGCCTCGAACGACGTGTAAAAATCCGACTATCTCGGAATTCGACGAAATTTCTAGTGATTACTAGATTTCGCGTTGCGAATCCAATGGCGCACTCCGTTTCCTCATCCGAGGTCTAGAACATGATTATTTCAAATATGCATAAGGGTGGAGAATTACCATTTTGCCATTTTTCAGAAAAAAATTCAATTTTTCCCGGGTTTTACATTCTTCCCCCCTTAAAAAGAATTTCGTCCCCGAAATTCACACCCACGTGCACATTCAACCATATGCATATGTCACAACAATACAGTCTAAACTGTCCCACATGTATCCGTCTCTCTCCCGGACTAGGTTCTAAACTCAACCAAGTTTGTTCGTAAAGGCACCACATATCCCGTGTACCTCTGTCCCATTTCCGGGACTACTAGAAGATAAGGTAAGGTAACCCTTCTTCATCATATGTTAATTAACACCGAACGTCCTATGGTGAAGCATTCGGTCCAACAAAACTCTTATTCCCTAGAGTTCTTCCAACTCTACCTGCTTCATTCTATGTAGAGCCATAGAAATAGGCGACGTACCGGGGTGTGACTCAATACAACAGTCTACATCCTAATATGGAGGCAACATCCATAACTCATAACCAACTGAGGTAGACCCAAAATCCTGTCTCACCTCGTTTTCTAGGGTAAAGCTTGCTAGCTAACCCATCAACTGCCCGTACCAACGGAATTCATACTTTCTTTGGGGTAAACGTCATGCGCTTCCCCCAAAACTTAAAACATACACACTCCAATGTGTAAACAGTGACCCGCTGTTGATCACACTTACTAACGACTCAGTGTGTCGTTAATCCGTCCATCCCAAGGATGACATCAAATTCTAACATGTCCACGGGTAGAATCCCCGAGAATCCTAACTCACATTCCCGACATACCCATTTAGTACTCACCCTAGCTCCTAGGGAAGAACTCACAAACAATGGCTCTTCCAAGATTACAATCTCTGAGTCCATTCCCTTACTCAAGTTAAATTGTCATAGGACAATAACTTAATATCCCAATGTAGGGACCAAGTTCAAAACAAGGAGAATTCCCTCACCGTCTCACTAGTAGACATTTAACCCATGAACTATCCCGTTCATCCTTTTTCGAACTCCCAAGGTTATGTTTTCTAACCCTAGTGTTCCGCTTTTCCATATACATTTTACCATGTATACAATTTACACATAACACATAATCATGTAGCACATAATCATGTAACAAATAAAACACATAACATGAATGCACATGGAATGCAATGGTGTAAACCCATTTCCCTCAAGCCCTAGGTAAATCGTATACCTATGCTCTGATACCATGCTGTGACGCCCCAAAATCCGGGGGTCCGTTGATTACCCATCAACCCGCGGAATACTAGTGGATACCGAGTAACTCGATATCACACCGTCATGCCCCATTTACCGGGGTCCTTAATTTTAACAAAATTCGGGCAGAGTCTCCTTTGTACGGGGAGCTCTACCCAAAACACAACCTGTGCAGTATATATTAACATGGCCCATCCGAGGCCCAATATAACACAATGACCACACAGGGTCCATTTATAAGTAAAACTTGACCGCACCGGGTCCATTTATCAATACTTATATCAAACATGAAAGGCTAATCTAACAATAGTCTTTATAAGTTCTATTACAATTATTTTACGCATTACATGCCCCAAAATATAGTTTCTAACATGTAATTACACAAAACATTAAGTAAAGCCACATGCGGCTTTCTTCAAGCATGAGGGTCCAAAATGGAGCCATCCGCTGGTGTATCTCTCCACCTGAAATGTGTTCCCGTATAGGGTGAGCCAACGCCCAGTAGAGTATTTCCTACAGAGGCTACTCCTCAACCTATATGCATATGAAATGTTCACATGCAACATCCATAAATCCGTAACCATTCCATCAAATAATATACAATTAAATGATGTAATGCTATAATGTCATGCCATGAATGAGGTGAGACCCACCCATGTGCACTCAACCCGAGTCCACTCTGACTCCCTTTACATGTCAATGCCATGTATGTTAAACCGGGCTACCTAAGCCCCATGAAATGAGATGAGACTCATGTACTCAACCCGAGCCCTCCCTGGCTCCTCAACACAATGCTAATGCCAACGTGTTTGATGTATCATGAAATGAGATGTGACTCATTTATGCACTCACCCCGAGCCCTTCCCGGCTCGACAACACAATGCAAATGCCAATGTGTACAACATGCCATGAGTGAGATGAGACTCAGTCATGTAACACACCCCGAGCCTTCCCGGCTCTCACACACACAATGAAATGTCAATGTGTCGTAAAATCCGCCGTTGATGTTATCCACTCAACGACCACTGATAAATCAAAACCCTTGTGTCTTTGTTGGGCAACGGATTTTGGTATCTCAACCGCCGGTTCCGTAAACCATGGCACTTTTCTGGAATTTCACCGCCGGACAAATGCCTGAACCATGTAACCGGGTCTTGCACCCGAGGGGGGATCTATCCCTTCTTGCTATACCCAGACACAAGTTTTTCCTTTATGCATGTAACCGGGCAACTCAAATGAATATTCAATCCATCTTTCCCGAGCCCACCATCAAACACCGAGTATGGTGTTGATTAATGCAACCATACCACCACACTCATGAATGACTCCCATGAATGTGACACAACCTTATGCCCAATATGCTATGACCGCCAATGAGCAACTCTTTTCATGTCTACATGCATTTAATACCACATAGATTGTGGTACAATACCCATGCACAAACACACCCACACCCATGCTAACATCCCATGAATGTGATGCCCATGTCCACATACATTTAATACCACATAGATTGTGGTATAACACCCATGCACAACATCCCTATGACACAATGTTCATGTATGCGATGTTCCCGTGCATATGCAATGCAATGAACCATTGTCACTTGTATATCATGTTCATATATAATGAATGTCATATGAACTAATCTCACACAATCAATTCCATTCCATGTCAATTTACATCATAACCATATAAATTCCATACTTCATCTCAACTTTGATACATCAAAACCATAAATCAATAATTCATAACTTCAATATAAATCATATCGTACACATATGATTTTCATTCCCCACCTAAGGCATAACATGTTATTTATCCAAATAACAACTTCAATTTATTTAAGCATTTTATCAAACACCTTCAAGGCAAACAACATGTAACACATATTATGCCCAATTTTCATGTAGCTTTCACATAATTCAAGAAATCCCAATAGGCAATTTTTACGTACTCATTTAGGATAAAATCATTTTACCTAAATTCCACCAATGGGCAAATGAAATTTTCTAACAAATTACCCATTTACCTCATTATTCCATAACTATATACATATAAATATGTATACATATCTATATATATACCAACCCATAATCATAGGCATTCTAGGTAAGAAATTAACCCAAATAGGAGAACCCCTACCTCTTGTAGCGTGAGAATCCCGTAGGAAGCTCCCAAGACCCGAAAATCCAACTCGAAGCTTGATTTTCCCAAATCCCAATTTTTCACCTTCGGTGAAAACCTTCATTTTTGGTACCCACGCGTAGCCCTCGTTGACGTGATCACTTCTCCCTTCTAGCTCGACGGAATCCGAGCAAAGAAATACAACTCGAATCTTGATTTTCGTACACCCCCACCCGTTCACCTTCGGTGAAATTTGTTGTTTTTGGTACCCACGCGTAGCTCTCGTCGCGTAGATGAACTTTGCCTTTTGAATCGACGAATTCCGACGGACGGAACTCCCGGAATCGGAGCGGGAAGGCTAAAGAAATTTTCTTTTTTGCTTTGGTCTTGGGCGGCTGAAAAGGCTGAAGTTCAGCTGAAAAATTGTTCAAAAAGCTGATTTTTTTAGGATACTTATAGGCAAAAATGTGCGGTCCACATCGCACCGCATATTTTCGACTTTCGGGTCCGTTTTTCGTCCCGAAATGATTCATTGTGCCTCGGATTAAGTCCAAATTAATTTTATTGGAACTTTAATCCAATTATAAGGAAATTTTATAAAATCCATTATTGGGGACCTTTAAAATTACATTCGCCACGCAGTCGCCTCGAACGACGTGTAAAAATCCGACTATCTCGGAATTCGACGAAATTTCTAGTGATTACTAGATTTCGCGTTGCGAATCCAATGACGCACTCCGTTTCCTCATCCGAGGTCTAGAACATGATTATTTCAAATATGCATAAGGGTGGAGAATTACCATTTTGCCATTTTTCAGAAAAAAATTCAATTTTTCCCGGGTTTTACAATTATAACTCAACTTTTGCATTTAAATACTTAGTGTTAGCCAAAATTGTCAATAATGTTGATATTTTGATGTTGCATGTTTTTATACCTTAAATCATGTATTTTATAACCTTGTGGCTTGATGGAATTTTGGGTGAATGCATGTAAAATGATGTAAATGACATGATTTAAACCCCCATGGTGTTATATGAGGCTAATGGAGTGTGTGGGTAGCTTTAAGGATGGTTTGGAGGGGAAAGAAATCCAATTTTTGCTCACAGTCTGAAAACCTTCCGGAAGGTGTATGTCGGCCTTCCGGAAGGTTTTGCTAAAAACCCTGGATGCCTTGTTCACAGCTAATACCTTCCGGAAGGTTTTGTCCACTGGAATGAACCTTCCGGAAGATTTTAGCTACTGGAGTAAAACCTTCCGGAAGGACTTGTCGACTGGAATGGACCTTCCGGAAGGTTTTGCCTTGGGTTTCTTTTTGACTGCCAAAATCTTCCGGAAGACTTGTCTACTGGAATGAACCTTCCGGAAGGTTTTGGCTACTGGAATGAACCTTCCGGAAGTTTTTTGCTACTAATGTCGACCTTCCGGAAGTTCTTGCATTTGATTCTTTTCATTTAACTGTTCTTTCAGCGACCTTCCGGTAGGTGTATTGATTAACCCTAAATTGTGTGTAAATTAAAATGATAAGTACTCACTTTTGTAAAAATGAAACAACTAAATATTATGAATTATGTTTTGGGTGTGAATTACAGTTTTTAATAACTTATGTTAAAGATTGCAGGGTCAAATGCAGAAATACTGGAAAGTACAAGACAATTTTGCAAAACTGGAAATAACGAAGGACTAAAGTGCAATAAAGAAACTTGGACCAATGGGATCATGACACTTGGACCAATAAGGAAGATACATGTGTACCAATGGAAGCAAGACAAGTGGCAGCCCAAGATGGTGACACCTAGCATCACTGCAAAGCAAAACCTTCTGGAAGGTTGCGAAGTGGCAGCTCCGGACGGCGACACCTAACCCTACTGCAAGACATCACCTTCCTAAAGGGTTGATGACCTTCCTAAAGGCCCCCCCTTTGCCGTGCACCTCCTCCCCTATAAATAGGGGCTGAATTCTTCATTTCCTTTAGACACCAACACAAGACACAAAAGCCTTCACACCTTGCCTAGCCTTTCAACACAAAGTCTTCCTTTGTTACTTCCAACATACAAAATCAGCCCCTTAACCACTCAAAACCAGCCGGCCTCCAAGATCCAAAGGAAGAATACCTTAGAGAAAGATAGAGAGAAAAGAGAAAGGAATAGCCGGTGTGTGACACCCTTTCCGTATTTCTACATTTCTGTTGTAATCTTTCTATTCGGGCAGTTGAACTACCGCCACTTTTGTGTCTTGAATGATAATAAAGGTGGTTGTGTTTCAAGTGTTCTTTGTGAAAGAAGTTATATTTTAATTTCTGTTGTAATGAATACTACCCGCACTTCTTGCTTTTCTATAGTAATGGAGTGTGAGTAGTCGGTTATACCCTTCAAACTAGGGTAAACATATGTATAATATTGTTTAAGTGCTGGAAATGTTGATGTTGTATTTACATGTTTATATGTTATATATATATATTTATATATAGATTATATTAATAGACTGACAGTCTAACAACCACGGTGTTCCTATTGGTATGGCTCTGCTTCCACTGGAATACTGAGGCTGTTTAACTGGCGGTTATGTAACCAGCTTTCCTAAGAAGTTGCTGGGTTATATTATATATGATATATATATATATATATATATATATATATATATATATATTTATATATAGACTATATTAATAGACTGACAGTCTAACAACCACGGTGTTCCTATTGGTATGGCTCTGCTTCCACTGGAATACTGAGGCTGTTTAACTGGCGGTTATGTAACCAGCTTTCCTAAGAAGTTGCTGGGTTATGCTATACTACCACCAGTTCGCTTAAGACGCGGCTGCGTTATGGTTTATTATATAAACAAGTAACAATCATAACATCAAGGGAATAACTCAAGTATTCCACTGGAATGGCTTGTCCTTCTGGTTTGCTTGGGTTAATCAATTGAAGTGGATATAACCAGCTTTCCTAAGAAGTTGTTGAGTTATTATTTATACCACCAACTAGCCTAAGAAGCTGCTGTGTTATGATTTATATACATCAGACCTGCCGATTGACTTACCAGTAACATGAGAGTTAATTGTTGTGAGGTAGCATTTCCAGTAACTTAAACAATACAAAGCATATGGATCCCTAAACTGAAGGGTATATTTTATATTCCTGTCATTACTCTGCTTTATTTACGCACTTTATTTAATTCATCGTTATCATGCTAAGCTCACATCACAAGCTATCAAACGATATTCTGCTTCAAACAACACCTTTAATATTTTTATTTTATTTTAAGTTTTAAATTACTAAACAACTCTCTGTGGGATCGATACTTGGACTTAAAACCGAGAAAACTACAATTTGACCACTTATACTTGGGTGTAAAATAATAATATAATTCAGACACACTAAAAAGTGCGAATCAAGTTTTTGGCGCTGTTGCCGGGGAGTTAAGGTAATTGAAAAATAAAATAAAATAAAATATAAAATATAAAATTATAATTAAAATAATATTTATAAAAAAAAAAAAATTTATTTGTTTGTTTGTTATATATGTTTATAGTTTGTTATTTTTAGTCTATGTCTGTTCATTCGTCAGTAGGTTCTCTAAATCAGTCAACTCCTTCATCTTCCTCATCTTCTTCATCTGCATCTACACAAGAATCAGTTAACTTAAGTATGGCTCAAAATGTACCTAGGGAGGAAGAGGCTGGAGAACAGGAAATAGTTCAAAATACTAGACCATTAAGAGAATATTTACATCCTACTAGAACTAATGTTCCGTCATGTTTTGCTTTTCCAACAGACGCTCCAAATATTAATATCAAGCCAGGAACAATACAACTACTACCACAGTTTCATGGTTTGGAAGATGAAAATCCTTATGTTCATATGAAAGAATTTGAAGAAGTCTGTGGAACTTTGCAAGATAATTCTGAAATGATTAAATTAAAACTTTTTCCTTTTTCGTTAAAAGATAAAGCTAAACTATGGCTTAACTCTTTAAGAGCAAATTCTATCACAAATTGGCAAGCTTTACAAACTGAGTTCTTTAAAAAGTTTTTTCCTGTGCATCGTACTAATGCACTAAGACGTAAAATAATGAATTTTGTTGTAAAGGAAAAAAGAAACTTTTTATCAATGTTGGAAAAGATTTAAAGATCTTCTCCAAGCTTGTCCACATCATGCCTTTGAAAACTGGACTTTAGTTGGTTTCTTTTATGATGCTCTTCCATCTGCAATGAGACAATTTGTTGAAATGATGGCTCAAGGAGAATTTATGAGTAAAAATCCTGAAGAAGCATTTCAATTTTTTGATACTATTTCGGAGAGTTCCCAAATGTGGGACTCAACTTCTTCAAACATTGTGGAAAATAGGCCATCTATATCTGAAAAAGGGAAATATGTTTTAAAAGACGATGATGATTTAAGAGCTAAAATGACTAATTTATCTCGAAAATTAGAAGCCTTAGAAATGAAAAAACTTAAACAAGTATCTGTTGTAACATCTACTGATCAAGTGTGTGAAATTTGTGCGTTGTCAGGACATCCTGCTGGGGAATGTCCAACTATACCTACCTTTAAAGAAGTTTTAATTGAACAATCAAATGCTGTTCCAACTTATAATAAACCATATTCAAATCCATATTCTGAAACTTACAATCCAGGATGGAGAAATCATCCAAATTTTAGTTGGAGAAATACACAACCTACAAATCAAACACAAGGTCCACCACAGCCACAAAATCAACAACAGTACCAACCTTATCAACCTCCTCAAAGAAGAGCTCTGGAAGATACTATGAATCAATTTATTCAAAGTCAAATAAGTTTTAATACTCAAACAACTCAAGCATTTAATGATTTTAAAGCTCAAACTTCCCAGAGTATTGAAGATATTAAGAGTCATCTTGCTAAGTTGACCCAGTCCTTGAGTACGTCAGAGAAAGGAAAGTTTCCTTCTCAACCTAAACCTCCACAAAGTCAGAGTCATGTTAATTATGTATCCTCTGAACCTTCGTCAAATCAAGTACAAGCAATTACAACACTAAGAAGTGGTAAGGTAATTGATAAAACCATCAAATCTAAGATTTCAAAGAAAATACGTGAGTCAATTCCTGTAAACGAACCACTTGAATCTGAACCTTTAATCAAAAAGCAACCAGGAGTACAAAATGAAAAAGATCCGCCATGTCCTATCCCTTTACCTTTCCCTCAAAGAGTCAAGCAACTTCAAACTGAAAAAGATCAATCTGATATTCTCGAGCTATTTAAACAGGTAAAGATTAATATTCCATTATTAGATGCAATAAAAAGAGTTCCTGTTTACGCTAAATTTTTAAAAGATCTTTGCACCATAAAAAGAAGAACTAATGTACCAAAGAAAGCATTTGCAACTGAGCAAGTTAATACAATAATACAACATGATACACTTCTTAAGTACAAAGATCCGGGTAGTCCTACAGTTTCATGTCTTATTGGAAATTTTCAAATTGAACAAGCTCTGTTAGATCTTGGATCCAGTTGTAATTTAATGCCATATTCAGTCTATACACAACTAGGACTAAGTGAGTTAAAACCTTCCAATATTAAACTACAACTAGCAGACCGATCAATAAAAATTCCAAGAGGAATTGTGGAAGATGTTATTGTCCAAGTGGATCAATTCTATTTTCCAGCAGATTTTATTGTTATAGACACGGAACCAAGTTGTCAGATGTATGCATCTCAATACATACCTCTTATTTTAGGTCGACCATTCCTAGCTACATCAAATGCATTGATTAACTGTAGGAATGGAGTCATGAAACTTTCATTCGGAAATATGACTTTGGAATTAAATGTTTTTAAAAGTGCAAAACGGCCTAGAGAAGAAGAAGAAATAGAAGAAGTAAATTGTGTGGAGACATTAACTCAAAGTTTTTTTGAAAAGAACTTTCTAGAAAAAGAGTTATTTGCATTGGAATCAATACCTGATACTGAATCTGAAATTACATCTGTAAATGATATACAATGTGAAGAATTGTCCCCAACAATTGTGGAATCTAATGTCAAAAGTTTTAAGCCAAAATTAAAACCTCTTCCAACCAATTTAAAATATGTTTTTTTTGGAGAAGATGAAATCGATAAGATTGCAGAGGAGAAAGTTAACACCTCTTCTTATTCTAACCCTCTACAAGTCTGTTTAATTAATTATATTGTTGATAATGGAAATCCTGAGGTACAATTTTATACTGATTTGTTAAATTCTTCGCCGAAAGTATCAGGGAATGTAAGAAACTCTACTTGGGAACTTAAGCCCGATTGATCTATCCTCTAATGCATTTCTTGTATATAATAGTTAGAATTTTCTTTCTTTTGTGTTTTTATGTCTTTTGTATAGTTTATTTGTTTGTTTTTTTATTAGAATTTTATATTATAAATATCTCTCGCTGCAAGACCTAATTAGTAATTTTCTATTTTCATCTTATATAGTGAGGATAATATTTAATTTAAATTGGGGAGATAGGCGTGTGAGTTTACTTTATGAGTTTAAAATAATAATTATGATTTAAAAATTTTGTTCGTCTTTGTGACTGGCAGACGTTAAAGAACCAGATAGGGAGTCAATTTTAAATAATTTTTCTTTGAGTCATTTTTATATTTTATAAAAAAAAAAAAAAAAAATGGATGAAAAATTATTTTGGTTGAGTTTAATTTTATTACGTCACTTTCCAAAAGATATACATACATTGATCATGCAAAAAGCTAAAGCTGTTCGAAATTTCGAAATCTTTGAAAGCCAAGCACGACCCTTATGTGGGAAAAGCACATATGCTAAACATCGAAGAGCAAATCGTCTCTGTGCTTGTGTAAAATGTGGTCGTACAGAACATCTAAGACAGTATAATAAGTGTGCGGAACCAATTTCAGGTCGATCGTTAGATCGTTTACGGTGGATTAGGGATGGGCAGAGCAAGGATTACCTTGAAACGCCATCCTATTCCGGCCCAATGCTAAACAAATACGTGAGATCTGAAATTAACCGTGTCACTAATGTTACTGAACCAGATAGTTCTGATACAGACTAAATATGATCAATGTAATGTATAGCTTTTTGGGAATATATGTATAGTTGTAAATAAATATAAATAGCTATTAGATTAAATAGGAATCCGTAAATAAGAAATAACAAATAATAAAATAAAAACATCATAGTCCTGAAAAAAAAAAAAAGTGGTTAGTAAAATTTTGTAGAATAAAGCTATATTTAATGTTGTAAATTGCAGGACTTGACAGGAAAAAGACTACTGCGTATATTTGTTCGGGGAATAGTTTTTCAAGTTACACCAGACACTATAGCCGAATTCTTTCGACCCATGCAAAGACAACCCCAACCACAATATCCTTACACCGAGCTACCTAGTTTGACTGAAGTAGGAAGAGAATTGACAGGAAATCCAGAATTTATTTGGGGACGCCCAAATAGTTACATTAAACAAGGAAGCCTGACAAATAAGTATCGCATCCTAAATATGATAACAGTGTACAATTTGCTACCACGAGCCCTAAAGTATCAAATTTTTATTGACCATGCTTATTTCCTATATGCATTCGGAATGGGACACACAATTGACCTTCCAAACTTGATCTTAGACCAAATGATAATTGCTGTGGATAATAGGAAGCTCACACTCCCGTATGCAATGTTAGTTTCTCAGATATGCAGGAATGCGGGAGTGATCATTAATCCGACATGGAAAACAGTGGAGCGTCTTGCACCAGTGAACAAAACTTCGTTAAAGAAGAGTCATGGAGGAAAAATAGGAAACCAACAAGGAATATCTTCATCACATGAAGAGGAACCATTTGAAGAACCAGGTTGGGTATCTGAAGAGTACATACCACAAGAACAGCAGCCACAAGAAAATCAACCATACATCCCCAGGGATGACCGCACTGATAGACAGGTCTTGTTAGAAGTAGAGACCAGCATTATTCAGATCAATCGACGCATGGATGAATATAAAGTTGAGCTGTGGCAGTTGATTCAAGACCATTCCAGAGGAGAATCTTCTAACTCTTAAATCGACTGGAGATTTTACAAACAAATTTTACTTTCTTTCACTCAGCCTTTACATTATGTGCTTTTAGTTTATGCAATTTACTTTATGTTTTTAAAAAAATGCTGTGTGTTTTAATTTAAGTTATAAAAAAAAAAAAAAAAAAATAGTTAGGAGATATATTTCATACAATTTACAGTTAAAATTAGGTTAATATTCCTATGCTTTGTAAAAATAACCTTAATCTGATCACGCGGGATTTTCATATTATAGTTATATATTATCTTAATATTTTTGTTAAAACTTACTTTTACAAGCACAAATAGATTTCTTTTATTTCAGAAACCTTGTGAAATATTATACTCTTTGCATATATAGTGGAGATGTATAACCAATTGCAGAATTTGAGCTAATCTCCCTTGGAGAGATATTCTACATCTACTCAAGTAAACATCTTCGATTCTACGGTAAACTTTCTTTGAATAATCTCATTAATTTTGTTTTGATTAGCACTCGTTAGACTATATTACTTGCATTATCCTTGAAATTCTTTTTATAGGAATGATACAAATGAATAATTTCTGGAAAATGATCTTAGGCCATGTTTGATTAATTTTGAGCCTTAACCATTTCTTTTACAAAATTATATCATTAGTCAGCCATGTTTGAGCCTAAAATAATATAAATTCTTTTCATGAAACCAGAAAAGTACCTGAGCCAGATAAAAATATATTAAACCTACCTGTGCTACATAATTTTCTTGCACCCTCTTTTAAATCAACAGGATACAGAAAAGTGAGATGGAGCATAAAATGCACTCACCAAATGAGAGAAAAAAGTGAAAAAAAAAAAAGGCATGTGTTGAAGAAAACGAGATGGAGCGTAAAACGCACTCGTTCAAGAAAAAGTGAGATGGAGCATAAAATGCACTCACCAAATGGAAAAAAAAAAAAAAAAGAGAGAGAGAGCCAAGAAAGTGAAAAATGGAAAGAATAAATAAATAAATTTTAAGAAGTGTGCCAAAAGGTAGCTTTTGAACCCCATAGACATCATTTCTTAACCCTTAAACCCAATGGCCACAGTACAACCTAATGAAAGTCCTTTTTGATTCCAGAAATCATGCAATTGTATTTGTCCTATCTATCTATAAAAGGAGAATGTTAATAATATAGCTAATATAGTGTTGATATCCTATCATGAGATTATGTCAAATTCCAAATTTTATTCAAATATCCGTTGATTCAAATATATTACATGTGAAATAATTTACTTTGTTTACAATAATCTAATCACATGTAATTACTAAGAGAATAGTCACCATAACGTATATGAATTCTTTGCTGAGTGTATTTCCGGAAAGGATTGACATCGAGACTACCATAAAAGAGGGTAATATTTCCTAAATAATTTGTGAAACAAAAGAAATCAATACACACACACACAAGTTTTTGTAAAATATATAGATAATACTATAACTAACATGTGTTACTCTTATAGTGATCAGAAAAAAGAAGCATTTTAGCAATACACAGGAATATTGATTTAATTTTGATTGTGAAAAGTATAAACTCCTAACTACTGAAGTTTGCAGGTAACTTCACTGAAAACCTTCACGAGACAAAACTCGTCCACTAGGGATCACCTAGGGGTTTAACGGCTTGTTGCATATGCTAAATGCAATCGTGAAAAGATCTACGAAAATGATTTTACTCTTGTTTATGATGTATTATAGTTTATGTTTACTAGGGACTAGTAAAATTTAAGTTGGGGGGTGTGATTAACCCTAAATTGTGTGTAAATTAAAATGATAAGTACTCACTTTTGTAAAAATGAAACAACTAAATATTATGAATTATGTTTTGGGTGTGAATTACAGTTTTTAATAACTTATGTTAAAGATTGCAGGGTCAAATGCAGAAATACTGGAAAGTACAAGACAATTTTGCAAAACTGGAAATAACGAAGGACTAAAGTGCAATAAT
Source organism: Ilex aquifolium (assembly GCA_951799425.1). Classification (NCBI taxonomy): domain Eukaryota; kingdom Viridiplantae; phylum Streptophyta; class Magnoliopsida; order Aquifoliales; family Aquifoliaceae; genus Ilex; species Ilex aquifolium. The sequence goes on along the minus strand of OX637393.1, from coordinate 19,710,237 downwards.
GAAACTTGGACCAATGGGATCATGACACTTGGACCAATAAGGAAGAGACATGTGTACCAATGGAAGCAAGACAAGTGGCAGCCCAAGACGGTGACACCTAGCATCACTGCAAAGCAAAACCTTCTGGAAGGTTGCGAAGTGGCAGCTCCGGACGGCGACACCTAACCCTACTGCAAGACATCACCTTCCTAAAGGGTTGATGACCTTCCTAAAGGCCCCCCCCTTTGCCGTGCACCTCCTCCCCTATAAATAGGGGCTGAATTCTTCATTTCCTTTAGACACCAACACAAGACACAAAAGCCTTCACACCTTGCCTAGCCTTTCAACACCAAGTCTTCCTTTGTTACTTCCAACATACAAAATCAGCCCCTTAACCACTCAAAACCAGCCGGCCTCCAAGATCCAAAGGAAGAATACCTTAGAGAAAGATAGAGAGAAAAGAGAAAGGAATAGCCGGTGTGTGACACCCTTTCCGTATTTCTACATTTCTGTTGTAATCTTTCTATTCGGGCAGTTGAACTACCGCCACTTTTGTGTCTTGAATGATAATAAAGGTGGTTGTGTTTCAAGTGTTCTTTGTGAAAGAAGTTATATTTTAATTTCTGTTGTAATGAATACTACCCGCACTTCTTGCTTTTCTATAGTAATGGAGTGTGAGTAGTCAGTTATACCCTTCAAACTAGGGTAAACATATGTATAATATTGTTTAAGTGCTGGAAATGTTGATGTTGTATTAATATAAAACTCCAAAAAATTAATATAGCAACAAGATAACTGGAAATCCTGTGGTACACACTTAAAATTACAATATCAGTATCTCATGGCCAAAATTCGAACTACCAAAATTTAGTGTCATAAAAGACACATTTTGCGCACAACTCAAATGGCATAATCACTCAAAGTTATTGTGCTTTACCTTTCATCTGTTACCTCCAGTAGATCGCTCAAAACATATACAGAGTTGGGACTGTCCAAGATGATTCCAGACTGAACCCCTTCAACGTCTGTGATGCATTCAACTTGTCAATTTGACACGGTGATAAATGTTCAGCAGTCATGATATATTTGAAACCTTCCTCTTCTTAGCTAATCCCTTCTGTTTTTGATCTCGCGTCCTTTTCTTTGTTTGCTTATGGACCGACTTTCCAACCAAAGAAGGTTGCTCTTTCAATGCAAAACTTTTTGCCACATGCCCCAAGTGAAGTTTTTTCAGTAGGTGGTTATGTAACCAGCTTTCCTAAGAAGTTGCTGGGTTATATTATATATGATATATATATATATATATATATTTATATATAGACTATATTAATAGACTGACAGTCTAACAACCACGGTGTTCCTATTGGTATGGCTCTGCTTCCACTGGAATACTGAGGCTGTTTAACTGGCGGTTATGTAACCAGCTTTCCTAAGAAGTTGCTGGGTTATGCTATACTACCACCAGTTCGCTTAAGACGCGGCTGCGTTATGGTTTATTATATAAACAAGTAACAATCATAACATCAAGGGAATAACTCAAGTATTCCACTGGAATGGCTTGTCCTTCTGGTTTGCTTGGGTTAATCAATTGAAGTGGATATAACCAGCTTTCCTAAGAAGTTGTTGAGTTATTATTTATACCACCAACTAGCCTAAGAAGCTGCTGTGTTATGATTTATATACATCAGACCTGCCGATTGACTTACCAGTAACATGGGAGTTAATTGTTGTGAGGTAGCATTTCCAGTAACTTAAACAATACAAAGCATATGGATCCCTAAACTGAAGGGTATATTTTATGTTCCTGTCATTACTCTGCTTTATTTACGCACTTTATTTAATTCATCGTTATCACGATAAGCTCACATCACAAGCTATCAAACGACCTTCTGGAAGGTTTTTGCACTTTTCTCCAGACAGCATGTAACTCAACTTTGCGGCTTGGAGGGTCCCACATGCACTTCTCCTACATGCTTCCTGACATCCCTTACACATCCTGGAGCCTCCCTCACCCCTGCATTGATTTGGATGAGTCTTGATAATTAATGAAGAGAGAGAAGAAGAAGGAAGCTGGGTGGGCAGACAGCTCTGCCTCACCCCCTGTCCAGCCCATGTTGCTGCACCCCTAGTGATGGAGATCAACTCTGTAGACCTCCCTCTCTCTGCAGGCACGTTTTGGGGGGAAAGCAAGAGTCTCCTTAGGGGGGTATTGATTCATTATGTAGTGGGGGGGGGGGCTACCTAAGCTGAGGAGAGAGATAGAAAGCTCTAAGGAAGAAGATGAATAGTAATTTTCGTTTTTTGCATTTCCTTTCCATTTCAAGTGTTGTAAGCTTTAAACTTCTTGTATTCCTTAATCCTTGCACTTTAATCTCATCTATTTCAAGTTCATTGCAAGTTTAATCCTTTGTTCTAGCTTTCACCATTTATGTTTTCAAGTTCTTTAATTTTCAAGTTTTACATTTGGGTATTTGTTTCAATATGTGTATTATGTTCATGAATGTCATTTCTCTTTCACCTTAGCTCTTTTCTTGCAATTTCTACAAGTTCAAATCTCCATTTCTCTTCCATGTCCATTTCCTTTATGCTTGTCTTGCATTTTTAATATGAGTAGCTAGGATTTAAGTTGGTTAATCTAAGGGAAAATTCCTCTTGGGAATACCATTTTCAACTCTTCTTCATTCCTCCCTTTAGAGTCAAATGGTTCGGTTAGACAGGGTTGAGAGTGGATGAGTTGGTGAGCCTTTGATATTCCGTAGGCCTAGTCACGGTATATGCTTAGATACTCACCAATCTCGTCTCTAGCTTCCCCCGAATCAATCGTTCATTCATGCTCAATCGGAGGAAGGCTTTGAGTTGATTTGGTATTCCCATTGGAATGAACCCTTTGGATTAGCCAACACTTGCTTTCTTGCATTTTCATTTTGAACAAAACTCAACAAAACACAAATACAAGATTTTACACTTTCTTTTCTCTTTTTGCAAAATCACTTTCAAAAAACTCCCTTTCCTTCCCTGAGGAGACGACCTTGGAATACTTTTCCAAGTAAAACACCGACAACAAGAGACTCCTTACGATTGGGGAGCACTTTTGTTCACACGCATTCCATTCCACATTTCATTCCATACATTTTGTTCATTCCACATTTCCATTCACATTTGTTGTTGCTCCTATATCTCTTGCATTATCCGGAGGGAGAGTGACACTCCCCCATCACTATAAGCCACATACACACATTGAGGGTGAGGGTGATGTTTAGGGGTTAGGGAATACAACACGGTTTTCATTCAATCAATGACCTAAGATCATTTCTAAATAAGCATGGGGAGGCATGTTGAAATTCCAAGACAAAGTTAATCAACCGTCCACATGCACTCTAACCGAAGCAAGTATAATGAGATTATTGAACATATTTTGAATTTAAAAAATTATTCTTTTGAGTAAATGTAAGTTCCCTCCAACAAGGATTGACACTAAAGCTCACATGGGTACTTATTTCATCTCCACTATGCATGTGAAACACAAAAATGTGAATCCAATCCGTAAATTGTCGAAATTACACATTCAATGTGCACTTATGGTTGAGTTCAAAAGCAAACACATATGTGATACTCAAGCATAGGATAAATTTCTATAATGTGCTCATGTATTCGAAATTCAAAGCAAAGATCAAAATACCACACACCCATGGCATTCTCAAAAGGGGAATATAAGTCAACATTTAGATATTTTTCACAAAAATTTTAAAAAAATTTCACATATTTCTCAACTATTCTAAACAAAACTCTGTAGAGCATGTGAATGGTGAATTTCACCACAAAATGGTTTTATCAACAAAAATTTCCACAAAAATTTGGTGTATCCTACAAATGGTGCACCTCACCCCCCAACTTGATTCATGCATTGTCCTTAATGCAGCAAAAATATGTAGAATGCAATGATGGACTTAAAAGATAAGTAGGGTTAGAGAGCATCTCGCACTGAGCTTTTGACAAAAACACCGTAATCTGCACATTTGAAGAAAGAAAACTACACAAAAATGAAAGTAAGTAAACAAAATAACTAGTAAAGTAAATGATAAAATGAAGCAACTGTACACTACAAGCTATTTGAACATTTATCAATCAACAAGCTCTGGGTAGACCGGATCCAATAACTCCTCCTCTACCATTTGAACCTCAAAAATCATCGAAGAATGGCTTAAGTCTTTAGCCATTGACCTTGAATGTTTTGCCATCTTTGGGGTTTGTAATTTCCACGACTCCGTTGGGGGTAGGCCACCTTGACAAAATAGGGGTCATCCCAACGAGATCGGAGTTTTCCATGGAAAATAGAGAGTCGAGAATTATACAAGAACACTTTTTGTCCGGGCTCAAATATTTTTCTCATAATTGATTTATCACGAAATATCTTTTCCCTCTCTTTGAAAATTTTTGAGCTCTCATATGCACTCTCTGGATTTCCTCTAACTCATTCAACTCCAACTTTCTATTATCTTCGGCTATTTTCAAATTGAAGTTCAAGATTTTGATGGCCCAATAGGCCTTGTGCTCTATCTCTATCTGCAAATGACAAGCCTTGCCATAGAGTAGCCTATAAGGAGACATACCTAGAATGGTTTTGTACGCGGTGCGGTAAGCCCACAAGGCATCGATCAACCTAAGTGACCAATCCTTTCGATTCGGACTCACCATTTTCTCTAGTATGTTTTTAATCTCCCTATTGGCCAAATCGGCTTGGCCATTGGTCTGCGGGGGATAAGCGGTGGACACCTTGTGTATTACACCATATTTATACATTAAAGATACGAATGGCCTATTGAAAAAATGAGACCCACTGTCACTTATCATTGCACTAGGTACCCCAAACCTTGAAAATATGTTTTCCTTTAAAAACTTGACCACAACTCGATGGTCATTGTTTTTGGTTGGGATGGCCTCTACTCACTTGGATACGTAGTCCACTACCAGTAGGATATAAAGGTAGCCAAAGGACATAGGGAAAGGACCCATGAAGTCGATGTCCCAACAATCGAATATCTGAATGACTATCACGGGGGAAAGGGGCATCATATTCCTATGAGTCACACTACCCAACCTTTGACATCTATCGCATTCCTTGAAAAATGAAACACAATCCTCAATTAAAGAAGGCCAATAAAAACCAGATTACAAAATCTTAGCCAAAGTTTTCTTTGAAGAGAAGTGGCCACCGCATGCCTCAGAATGAAAAAATGAAAGGACATCCCGTTGTTCATTTTCAGGTACGCATCTCCTCATCACTTGATCTGGGTAATACTTGAAAAAATACGAGTTGTCAAAGTAGAAGTACTTCACATCTGCCATTAATCTTCGTCTGTCCTTTGGGCTCTAATGTGGTGGTATCTGTCCTGTAACAAGATAATTATAGATGTCAGTGTACTAAGGACAAACAGAATGAATAGAAAAAAAAAATTCATTGGGAAAAGAGTCAGGGAAAGGAATATGCTCTTCAACATCTTGGACAACAAGTTGGGACAAATGATCCGCCACCACATTTTTCACTTCTTTCTTGTCTTTAATGGTCAAGTTGAATTATTGTAGGAGGAGGATCCACCTAATGAGTTTCAGTTTCGCATCTTGCTTAGACAAAAAATACTTCAAAACAGAGTGATCAGTGTAGCTACAATAGGCGAACCAATGATGTATGACCTAAATTTGTCCAATGCAATTACTACGTCTAGCAACTCTTTTTCGGTAGTAGTGTAATTCATTTGTGCTTCATTTAGAGTCTTGCTAGCGTAGTATATTACATAAGGCCTTTTTTCTTCCCGTTGACCGAGCACTGCACCTACCGCATAATCGCTTGCATCGCACATAAGCTCAAATGGGAGTTCCCACTTGGGTGGTTGCATGATTGTAGGTGAAGTGAGCATGCTTTTTAATTTTTCAAAAGAAGCCTCACAATCATCCGACCACACAAAGGGAACATCATTTGCAAGCAAATCGGTCAAGGTCCTTGCCAATGCACTAAAATCTTTTATAAATCTACGATAAAAACCGGCATGGCCAAGAAACGACTTGATATCCTTGATGACTTTTGGAGTGGGGAGGTTGGAAATTGATTCCACCTTGCTCCCAAGTCTAGAAGTGCTTGCTCCACCCGACAATTCCCTATGGCTATGGGCAATCGTAAGGAAACCGGGGTCTTTGAACTTGGGTGGTGTGTTGGTTCTCAAGATAGAACTCACTTGCTCCGTGAGAAATGCCTTCTTATGCACATTCATCTTCCTCTTCACGGTGCACAAGTCTTTCAAGATCTTCGCACATGAAGGTATTTGTTTGATGGCATCAAGGAGCAGAATGTTTATCTTCACCTGCTTAAACATTTCAATGATATCCTAATAATTAGCAATGTTAGCCGGTGACTTTAAACATTGGGGAAAAGGACACTCATGCACATTTAAATCAATAACTTTTTCCTTTTCATGTGTCTCACCCCCCTCGGAGTTGCACGCAGTCTCTTTTCCTTTAGCAAATGTGGCTTTTGATGAGACTTTTGGGAAAATGGTTTTGTCAATTTGTTTGCCACTCCTTAGGGTGGTGACCGTCTTGAGTTGTTCACAACTTTCATTGGTGGGTTCGGACGACTCAATCACGTGTTGACCCCTACGGTTTTCTTGAGGTTGAGTGGGAAATTTTCCTTTCTCTTGTTGGACAACCCTATGGCATTGGTCAATTTTGTGATTTGAGTTCGAATATCATTGAAAGCGGCGGTGGTTTGGTTGTTGATTGTTGTTTGACTTTGAATGAATTGGTGCACGACATCCTTCAATTTTCTTTTGTTAGGAGGTTGGTAGGTGGGTGGGTTGGATGGTCCTTTTTGACCAAACCCTTGTTAAGGTGGTGAATTTTAGAAAAAACCTTGTTGATTGGACAGTGGCTATTGGGAGCTAGGCGAAGGACCATGACCATAGTAGGATTGATTTTGCTTAGATGGGATGGGAGGCGACATTGAGCTTGACCCATGAGGAGTGGGGTTGTCATTCTTCCAACTAAAGTTCGGGTGATTGCTCCAACCCGAATTATATGTATTGGAATGTGGAGAGAATTATTGCCTACTTTGGTTGAAAGCATTCATTTGCTCATGATAAACCTCTTTGAGTTCCAGAATGTTTGGGCACTCCGAGATAGAATGCTCAACACTATCACATATTTTACAACACTCCTCGGCCTTAGAAATGTTAGACACTTCATGCCTCCTATTCACCTCTAGACTCTCCATATTTCAGGACAACTTTGTGAGTTTGGCAATCAAATCTTCTGGGTCCCGCAAATTATACATCCCTCCCCCACTGGGTTGACTCCCCGGAGATGACCTTGCCACATCATTAGGATCTGTGATATCCCATGATTGAGCATTTTGTGCCAATGTATTGAAGAACTCAAGGGCCTCATCTGGATCTTTATTTAGAAACTCCCCGTTACACATCATGTCTATAAATTGTTGGTGGGCTAGTGTAATTCCTTCATAGAAGAAACTAATCAATTGCGACGGTTCGAATACATGATATGGAATGGATTGTAACAACCCTTTGTATCAATCCCAACACTGATAAAACTGCTCATTGGATTTCTCCAAAAAAATTGAATTTGTTTCTTAAGAGCAGTAGTCTTGGGCACCGAATAATTTTTAATTTTTTTTTTAAATTTAGAAAGCATTTGTGCCCAAGAACTTATCGATCGAGGTTTCAATGAGTTCAACCAAGTTTTGGCTTTTCTTTAAGGGAAAAGGGAATAATTTTATGCGAGCTATGTCTTCCATGGCATGATTTGTGAGAAATGTTGCAACAATTTCCTCAAATTCCTTAATGTGCAAATAAGGATTTTCTCTTTCAATTCCATGGAATTGAGGTAGAAGTTGTAACATTCCCAATTTAACAAGGAAGGCATGATCTTGGACAGGTAGAAGTATGCAAGAGGGGGTGGTGCTTCGGGTTGGTTGAAGATAATCCCTTATTGACCTCGCTGGAGGATCAATTGGGATATTATTTGCATCATTCCTAGGAGGGGGAAAATGCATTCGGGGGTTTAGCATTCTTGGGTCTTGGTCAAGATTCATATTTGGGTCTATGGCAAGTCTCACAAGTCTATTTTGGTTGTCCCTTCCCCACATACAAAAAACACTATCTACAATTAAAATGTAAAGTAAACACAAGTATGTACCAAGTAGCAACGTACCTCGGCCCGTGATGAGAATCACGGGACTTACCTCCATTGTCTGAAATCATCTTCTAATTCAACGCTAGCCTTCCCTGGCAATGGCCCGAAAAAATGCTTGGTTGGTTTCACCCTAATCTCCAAACATGAACCCTCGAATGTGTATATGGCTTATGTGTGTAAGTGAGTGTCACTCTCTCTCTTGGGTTAGATTCAAGAAATGGGGAAAACGTGTGTGTGAATGAGAATGTATGTGTGCAAAAGTGCTCCCCAAGCGAAGAGAGACTTACAAGTGTTATGTTTGGAATGGGTATTCCAAGGTCGTCTCCTCAGGAACGGAAGGTTGAATTGTGGTAAATGTGATTTTGTAAAGAAATGAAAAGTGTAAAAATCTTGTAATTGTGTGTTTTGGTGAGTGGAGTTTTTGATAAAAATGCAATGAAAACAAGGTTGGCCAATCCGAAGAGGTCATTCCAATGGGAATGCCAAATCAACTCAAAACATTCTACTAATAGTGTCTCGGTGCTTGATTGATTCGTAGGAAGTGATGGACTAATGTGGAGGTGTAGGCTCAAGCATACCCCGTGACAAGTCTACGGTGTATCAAGAGCTCACAACCACGCCCGCACTCAACCTAGTCAAACCAAACACCTTATACTACAAAGAAGAATGGCAGATAGTTGATTAAGCATACCCAAGAGGAAATCTCCCTTGGATTAGCCAACTAAAAACTTAGCTATCCATAGTCAAAGTAAAAATATTCATAATGTAAAGAGACATGGTGAAGAAAAGAAACATGGAACTTGTATTAATGCAAGAAAAGAGTTAAACTACAAGAGAAAATGCATTCATAGTCAAAATACAAAGATTGGAAACTAATACCCAAATGTAAAACTTTAATTGCTAGAAAACATAGTTAAACTTGGACACACTTGAAATAAAGGAGATTAAAGTGCAAGAAGTAAAGATTACAAGTTATTTAAAGCTTATTACAACTGAAATGGAGAAGAAAATGCAAAACCTAACTTTCTCCCTCTAGAACTTCATCTTCTTCCTTGGGACCTTCTCTCTCTAAAAGATTGTGTAGCTGGATAATAGTGTAAGAATGAATTCATTTTCGTCCATCAGCCCCCCTAGGGTCTGCGTGAGCTGACTTCCCAACATAGGGAAGGGGTTGGACACTTACACAGGCAAAGACAAGCCATGCCTACAACCCCAACATGCCTCCCTCTTTCACTCTCTTCCTCTTCCATGCACTTTCTTCCAAAGTCAGATTCTAGGTGTAGGGAGGTATGCTTGTATGTAGAATATGTCAGGGGATGTGTGGGAGAAGCAAAGGTTATGACACCCTAAAATCCGGGGGTCCCTTATTAACCGTTGACCACCCGTCAACCCGCGGAAATACCCGTGGATGTCACTCAACCTAACACCACGGTAGTAGCATCCCCTTAACCGAGATCTTAACTCACAATTGTTAACCGGATTCGATTATTCATTTGGATTCAACCAATATTCAATATACCATGATTTATACTCCATTATAGTCCATTTACATCATTGGAGGGAAGGAAAACGTAGATTGAAAATAGGGCGAAGCAGTGTGAAAATCTGAAAATTTTGAAGAGTGTACCGGTACACAGTATCGGTACCCCTATGTACCGGTACCCGGTACCGGTACTGTCAACCCACTGGAAAGGGAGTACCGGTACACAGTACCGGTACCATACAGTACCGGTACTCTCTGCCCAGTTTCGCCATTTTCAACCATTTTTCAATTCCAATTCATTTCAAACCTTTCCAAGGTCACCCAAACATATATATTCATGTTTTCTACATTATAAAAAGTCCATGGAAGTCCATTGAATACAATTCCATATATTTAGACATTAAAATGGAATTTATAGGAAAACTTTACAAGTTAAACCATAAAAGCCACAAGTCGGCTTTTCTTCATTCTTGGGGTCCCGTATGAGGGTCTCCCACCGGCGTATAGTCCGCACCTGAAATGTGTCCCACGAAGGGTGAGCCACGCTCAATAGGATATCCTCCTACAGAGGCTACTCCTCAACCTATATGCATATGAAATGTTCACATGCAACATTTAACAATTCATAACCATTCCAATCAAGGACATGCAATTCAATGATGGAATGCAATCATGCTGTGCCATGAGATGGGATGAATTCCACTCATGTGCATCCACCCGAGCCCACACCGACTCACTTTACATGCAAATGCCATGTATGATGAACCAAGCTACCTGAGCCCCATGAATGAGATGATACTCACTCTTATAACTCACCCGAGCCCTTCCCGGCTCCTCAACACAATGCTAATGCCAATGTGTTTACCATGACATGAAGTGAGATGAGACTCAACCATGTAACTCAATCCGAGCCTCCCCGGCTGCCTCAACACAATGCAATGCCAATGTGTAATAATTTCGTCATCTATGTTTCACATCAAATGACATTAAAAATTCCCGGGTCTTTCTTGGGGTGGGTTTTTACAACGGTACCCAACCGACACGGATTTCCTGGACTTCCACCAACGGCTCCGCGACACCGACACGCTTTATGGCCTCTTGCACCAACGGAAGCGCGTATCCAAAATATCGGGCTTTTCACCCGAGAGGTCGTCATGCCCCTTCTTGCTACCCCGACCCAATATTCATTTCATGCAACCGTGCGACTCAGTCGGATATTAAATCCAACTTTCCCGAGCCCACCCATCATCCACCTACATGGTGTTTGATATCAACCATGCACCCACACCCATAATGCGATGTTTCCATGCATATGCAATATAATGTACTTTTGCCACTTTTATGCCATGTTCATATGTAATGAATGACATAGGGATATTCCCTACTCACCCACACTCATGCCTAAGCCCATGAATGTGACACAAATGTCATGCTTAATATGCAATAATGCCCCATGAGCCATTCAATCACATGTTCGATATGTATGAGTGTCATACGAACAATTTAACATAAACCAACTCATCCATGGTAAATTATATCATGAGCATATAAATACCATAATCTTTCACAATGTCAACATATATCACAAGCATGTATATATCAACATTTCCTCAAACACAATATCCAAGAATGTTGTACATAACTCATGCAAAACATACTTCATTCCATAATGGCATTTAAACAAACACCTTAAAGACATACAATTAAATACTCAATTTCATCATAAAGCTCAAGAAATCATATCTAGTGATTTCCACACTTCAAGTTCCTTTTTGAAATTTACCCAACAAATAATTTCTATACCCATTTCGTACAAGCTTTGCTTAGCACATTTGGTACCCAATTCCCACACATGATATACATTAGTGGTAATCACATATTCAAGCATGTTATTTCAATTTAATTAAAATAACATATTTCACCCATTCTAGGGAACAAATTATGCAAACACATAACATGCCCAACATTTCACAAGAGATTACTTTAAGTAATTTCTACCATTCCAAACTTGAGATAGAATTTATTCTACCATTTCAATACCCATTTCACCGAATCACAACAATAGGCAAGTGTTAAAGTTTCTAACAACCTACTCATTTTCTCCCAATTAACAACAATAGGTAATTGATATAAACCTCTATCAATCTACCCATTTCATAAAAACATGCTAGGTTAGGAATACACCAAGAGAGGAGGGAACCCTACCTCTTGTAGCGTGAGGAATCCCCGTAGGAAACTCCAAGAAGCCAACCCAAGCCCATTCCAAGCTTCTCCAAAATTTCGGTTTCCATACCTTCGGTGAAAACTGTCGTTCTTGGTGTCCACGCGTAGCCCTCGACGCGTAGAACATCTTTTGTTCTTGGCCTGAGACGATTTGAGCACTCCACGGCCGTAGATCGTAGAGAGAAGTCAGATTTTCTCTCATTTTCCCTCTCTTCTTTTCTCTCGGCTGAAACCGGCTGAAATGGTGTGGAGAAGTCTGATTTTTCAGACTTAGGCCCCTATTTATATTTTTAGAATACTTGGCCCTCATTGCGCCACACGTCCCTCTTAATTCCGGGTCCGTTTCAATCCCGAAACGATTAATTTTCGTCCCGGTTCAAGTTCAAAATATTTTATATGAACTTTATTTAAAATATTTTCAAATTCTCCATATTTTAACAAAATTTTCGTTTTTGGGGTCACCCGAGACTCGACCGCCTCGTAAAACGCAAAAAATTCAACTGTCTCGGAATTCGATGAAATTTTATAGGGTAACTAGATTTCGCGAGACGAATTCAACGGTGAAATCCGTTTCGTCACCCGAGATCTAGAAAAATTCAGTTTTTCAACAAGTACCGAAGTGGCAATTCACCTATTGCCCTTGTTCGTCAAAGTTTAAATTTTCTGGGGTTTCACAAAGGTGGGCCAACGAAGCAGTTGGAGTTGAGATTGCAGCTTTTTGGCGTTTCTGGGCAAAACCTACCGGTAGAACGTCAGCAAAACCTACTGGTAGGTTTTTTCCACTAGGTAAAACCTACTGGTAGGTTTTGGCAGGGGTAGCAGTAGAAGATTTCCAGTGTACAAAACCTACCAGTAGAACGTCACCAAACCTACCGTAGGTTTTCACCAGTTTTGACTTTTTCTTGATTTCTTGCTATACCGAGCCACCCGTTAAGCCTCCACTCCTTCTTCATTGTCTTTAAGCACTTGATAGAAGGTTTAATACGTGCCATTACCCACTTATTACCTACAATCACACAAAAATCTATTAATTGATAGATAAAATGCAATTTCTCCCATTTTCTCCACAAAAGCAAGTATAAAATGGGTGCAAAGAGACAAATGATGTACAATATTCTATACTCATCAACCATGTTATTCAACGAGTGCTAACAAAAACAAAACTACTGAGATTATTCAAAGAAATTTACTGCTGAATCGAAAATTCTTACTTGAGTAATTGTGAAATATCTCTCCAAGGAGGACTGTCTCAAAATCTGCAATAGGTTTTACATCTCCACTATATATGTAAGCTTAATAAAGGAATGTAATATTTCAGAAGTTTTCCTGAATAAATAACTTTTACGTGCTCAAAAGAATGAGTTTCTATGAAAATATTAAGATAGTGCACAATTAACATTTGAAAATCCCGCACAATCGAGTTAAGGGTATCCCTGCAAGGCATAAGAGTAATAACCTAATTCTTATCGTGAATCATATGAATTAAACAACCTAACACAACAAAATTTAACAAAACAATTAACTAACTATATTAATCAAAACCAAATCCAAAAACCAACATTCAAAACATAAAGGCTGAAATGAAATGCATAAGTAAAAAGTTCAGTAAAGGTAGTAGAAGTGTGGAATCTCCATAATCTTAGATTATGAAGTTGACAGGCCTCCATTGTACTGTCCTCATAGTAGCCTCGGAATCTCATGCTAGTTCTCCTCATAGCTAGTCATCCTTTGATCGAGCTGGGTGATGCTGGTCTCCAACTGGAATGTATGGCTGCTCTTCTTGTTGCTGAGAATCCTCTGGTGGATGGAAATCTGCACCTTCCAGGAATGGATATGCATGTGGTGTGGGTGGTACCTTCTGCTGCTCCTCGGGCTGCCTTTCATGGCTCTTTCTCAATGAAGTTTTATCTAATGGTGCCAAATGCTCCACCATTAGCCATGAAGGATCTGCAATAACTCATTTCTCCCTACATAACTCAGAAACTATCATAGCAAATGGGAGTGAGGGCTTCTTAATTTTCACAGTTAACATCATTTGGTCCATTATCAGATTGTGCAAATCAATGGTGTGTCCCATTCCAAATGCACACAGGAAATAGACTCTCTCGGTGTAAATCTGATTTTTCTGGGACTGGAGAAACAGACTATTTACAGTTATCAAATTCAAAATTCTATACTTGTCAGTCAAGTCCCCTTGCTTAATATATTGGTTTGGCCTACCCATACATAATCTGAGCTCCCCGTCAATTCAATCCCAATGACAGTCATATCAGGCACTTCAGTATAGGGATATTGTGGGTTTGGATATCTCAGGATTGGATTCAGAAAATTTGCAATGGCGGCCAGTGTAACTTGAAACACCACCCCTAACATAAACTCTAAACTGTCTAGGCCCGGTTTCTTTTGCATTTCTATAAAACTAATGGACCAAACATTCATATGCATGACCAACAAACTTAACATAATTCAACCAACCTCAGGCAACCAAATTTTGCCTTACCCCTATATGCTCAAAATCCTCATAGATAACAGGCCTTGATGAATCGGTTTTATACCTACGAATTGAGTATTCTTGGTTTGATGAATTGCAAGTTTCCAAGTATTTTATGTTCCTTTTTATTCGTTTTGTGTGTTTTAATTTTTTTGTAGGGATCATGATTTGGAAGGAAACAAGGTCATTTTTTTTCCTAAACTTTGGATGAATTGAGGACTAAGCAACAAGGGCAGCTGTACGCATAAAAGGAGATCAGCGCCGCAGCTCTACATGCAGTGCTATAACTCTAGAAGAGCAAAAAGTCAGCGCAGCTGTGCTGATTTGTGGGGCTGCAACGCGTGTTTCAGCTTGGGTAGAAATTGAACTCTAATTCTATATATATGCTAGGGTTTGAGCTGGGAAAAAAATATACTGATATGAGGGGCTGCTAATAGAGGAAAAACCAAGGATTGATAGAAAATTTGAAGGCAAGAATCAAAGGAAGCGACGCAAAGAAAATTGGGCTTGGAGGATAAAGAGAGATTGAAGATTGCAACTAAGTTTTCATTCTTTTCTCTTACTTTTACTTGTTGATTTTCTTAGATTTTGAATAATTTGAGAATGATGTTTTTTAATTACGTTATGAACTAAATTTTTATTAAGATTGCAACGGAACCTGATGTTTAGTTAAATTGATCTACTCTCGTTTCTAGTTCTTATTGACCATATATAAGTTGTTTATCATATTTTGAGCTTAATATATGATTGTTTGGCCAACAATTAATTTGATTTTCTAGATGAAATTGGAAGATGAATTCTAGGTTTAGATCTGAATATGATGACATGCGTCTAGTTGATTCTTCTTAGGATTGAATAACTGGGTTTGTGTATAGGATAGGAATATACATATATGTCGTGTGTAACTTTTATGAGAGTTTGAGCTTAATGAATCTATTCCAACTTATTTTGCATATGAATATAGTAATTTAATTGGGAGAGATATTTTTATCTAACCATCGGAAAAAGTTTAATAAATAATTTTGAATTCTCAGTTAACAACTTATTTTGATCAATTAATTGGAAGGATTTATACGAAGTATCAGAGGAAGTTGTAATCTTAAGTTCTTTTATCCGGTGAATTCAATCATTGTTTAGTAATTTTAGATTTAGTTTTAAATTAGTAATTTCTTAGTTTAATTCCAATTGTTTAAATAAAATCGAATTGATACAAAGTTAGTACTTGGAAGTTATTAGTAATAATTTTATGTGGTAACGATACTCTACTTATCACTTTATTACTTGTTGATCGTGTATACTTGCACGTTAATTTCTCAATATTGAATTCGGACAACAGGCCTCTCAGCAATAATAGTTTTGGAGTAAAAATAAATTTATACCAGACTTGTTGATCGATGTTCTCGAACATCGCAGCATTGAAGATATTCTGACCTTGAGGTTGTTCTTGCTGCTGTGGAGGTGCTTCAGGCAGTGAAGCTTGTCCTCTCCTGCCTCAGCTCGACAAAGCTCTCGTTCTTCTTCTAGGATCCATGATTTCTTGCTTGATATGAGATTTCAAGCAGTTTCAATTGGTAGAATCCTGTAAAATGGTCTGGGTAAGTGTTTAATCGAAGTGGAATTGAAGAGGAGCTGACAGGTGAAGCAAATCTGAGGAAAGAAGGTGCAAGAGGCTGTTGGAATTCGTATTTCTATTGCTAGGGAGCTGCTGAAACTATTCAGTTCACGCCTCTGGACATTTATACTAGGCAGTATCATCTGGACGCTATCAGCACCATCCGGACGGTGTGAATCCTCCATATTTCCTTCCTGTTGCAAGCTGCTGACTCTTGATGTTCTCCCTAGTTTTCTGCTTCAGTTTCCAGCCTGCAGTTGCAGCATCAGTTTAATTCAAAAAAATTGCACATTAACTACTTAAATCCTAACTTGTTATCCTAATTCATCTATTGTTATTTACATTCATACAAATCCAAAAATCATTCATCTTTTGATCACAATTGATTTTAATCAGAATCTTCTAAATAAAGGACATCACTAAACCGATTAATCTCCTGTCTCACATATCTTGAAAGCATGGGACTGGAATAAGATGGCGTCTCAGGGTAATCCTTACTCTGCCCATACTTAATCCAGTTAAGACGATCTAACGCTCGACGTAAAATTGGTTCCACACACTGATTGTATTCTCTCATATGCATTAAGCGACCACACTTCACACAACCAGGGAGTCCATTTGCTCGTCGGCATTTGGCAAATGAACTTTTTCTACACAAGGGTTTTGCTTGATTGTCAAGAATTTCTAACTTTCAAACAACCCTTGCTTTTGCTATGATCAAAGAATATATATCTTTTGGAAAAGTAAGTAGCATACTCAGACTAAACCAAAACAATTGCTCATCCATCGTTGAAAATTTTTGAAAATTGTGAAAATTTGACTCGCTATGCGGTTCTTTAACGTCTGCCGGTCACAAAGATGAATATAGATTTTTTCCTCCCCCCAACCTAAATTTAACATTGTCCCCAATGTATAGCATGATGAAATAGAAATATAGACAATTGCTAATCAGGTCTGGAGCCAAGACAAATCCATAGTGCAAAATCCTAATCTATAAGAGAAACAACCAACAATTAGTACTACTATTTACAATCAAATACTTATAAAAAAAATTGAAGGCACATATACTGGTTCCATCAACTAAATGAAACTCTCATTTTGAACAAATCCATCACGATACTGCTTAAGCCTTTGACCATTTACTTTGAAAACATTTCCAGTTATTGGGTTCTCAATTTCAACTGCCCCATGTTCAAAAACTTGCTTGAAAATGTAGGGGCATGTTGCTTGATGAAAAACGTTGTTGTTTCCTAACCTCTAAAAACCATCCCTTAATCTGTATATGATTTAGGTGCAAAGGGAGTGTCACTCTCCCTTGGGATGATGTCAAAAGAAAGGGCAACAGAATGGTTGATGGAATGAAATGAAATGTATGAAATGGAATGTGCGAAATGAACAAAAGTGCTCCCCAAGCGCAAGGAGTCTTTTGCTTGTCGTGTTTTACTTGGAATGAGTATTCCAAGGTCGTCTCCTCGGGGAAGGAAAGTTCAAGTGTGTGAAGGTGATTTTGTTGAACAAAAGAGAAAAGTGTAAAATCTTTTGTTTGTGTTTTGGTGATTGAAGTTTGTAAATGAAAATACAATAAAAACAAGTGTTGGCTAATCCAAAAGGTTCACTCCAATGGGAATGCCCAATCAACTCGAAACCTTCCTTCGAGGGTTTATAGATGAACGATTGATTCTGTAACGCCCCAAATACCACCCTGGACGGCATTACATTCTAAAACATTCACATCATGAGAGCACTAAATATCATCCATAAATAAATTAAACTTCATTCATCATCCATAAAATATTTACATCATTATCCAAAAGAATATGCCCAACCATGGCATTTACATCTCAAAAATCCAATAATGTAGCGCAGCGGAATTACAAAAGAAAACTAGACTTTACAAGGTTCAAAATGAATAACCTAGTCTAGTACAAAAGAAGCTATATCTCTAGTTGTCCCATTCGGGATCTAAGTACCCCTCCAAGGAAGCTTCCCCAAGGCCCGGCTCATTCACACCGAGCTCTTCCTCTAAAGCCAAATCTGAAAAATGTAATTTGTAGGGGATGAGCACGAAGCTCTGTAGCAAAATCTTCCCAAACTCAAACAAGGTTTATGAAAACATATAAAATGGCCGGTCTCATTTTGCAAATAGCATACATAATCTTTGAAGTAAAACAGGGACATTTTAAAATGGATCTCAAGTTTAAGTAGCAACAGTAATTTACATAAACAGTAAAAGAAACCAAGATCCAAGACATATCCATTTTCCAAAATATAAACCATTTTCCCACAAGACCTTGTGGAATCCCATACTCCCACAAGTCCTTGTAGGAAACCATTTTTCACAACAATACAACAATCCATCAATATGTATATGTATCTCAAACATGATGTAAGGCACACCCCATGAATCGACACATTGAGTAATATCTAACCCACACACACCCACACAAATCTTATCAAAGATATCCATCCTTTAGGAAGGGCGTATGCCACACCAATGGCAGTGACGTATCCAACCCAGGTATTAGTATACTAACCCTCTTACACGGCACCCGTGAGTAATAGCGGTTTAGTCTTACCAAAGCACTAACCCCACTACGAGTGGTAGGAGAAATGCCAACCCCCACGGAGCAAGCAACACGTCTACCCACTCTACGATATCTCGTCAAAGGCCACCCATGGTCATCCCACACTCATACGAGATACAATACCAATCCAAATCCATAATTTACAATTATATCTTACAAATCCCCAAATTAAGCATTTGACATTTTCAATAACCAACCAAGAAAATGCAAGAGATCACAACAATATCATTTTATTACTCAACACAAAACACTATGATTTTGAAATCAAGAATAAGGAAGAGTTCAAGAGGAAAACCCATCACTCTTGAAAACTAGGGTTTTTTTCAAACAAAATAGGGATTTGTGTAAAACATTTTAACAATTGAACAAGAACCAAGAAACAATGGAGCCATAGCAAATACATATCATTAAGAATCAAAACATACATATTTATTAACCCTAACATCAATGTAAGAGAAAGAGAAGAAATCCCCAACCTTATGCTCTTGAAGAAACCTAGGGTTTGAGTCTTGGATCACTTGTGAACCCTTTGTCTTTCCTTTTGATCTTGAGTTTTCTCTCTCTCTCTCTTTCTCTCTAAGGGTTTCTAGGAGGGTTAGGGTAAGAGGGAGATGAAGAAATGGGGCAAATGGAATGTGGGATGGGTTTTATAACACCAAAAATCCCGACTTTTAACTGTTTAGCGGCGTCAGACGGATGGTACCGGTACCCAGTACCGGTACAAGAAACCTTCTGGAATCGGGGTACCGGTACTCAGTACCGGTACCATTTAGTACCGGTACCCAGTACCGGTACCAATTACCCAGTTTTGCCTATTACTTTTGTTTTCCATTTCCAATCCATTCCAAAACTAACCAAATCCATCACAAACCTCTCCAACACATATTTCTACCTCAAACCTATTTAGTACAAGTTCTAGGACATAAAATTTCATATTTTCACATACTAAAACTAAATTTCAAATATTATTTCCTCGAGTTATACTATATCAACATTTTTACAACTATTATTTAGTATATATCTATATACATATATAAACGAAAATGCGGGGTGTTACAGATTCGTGGGAAGCTAGGGATAAGATGGGTCACTATCTAAGCATAAACCGTGACTAGGCCTACGGAATATCAAAGACTCACCAACTTATCCACCCTCAACCCAGTCAAATCGAACCATCGTACACCGAGAAAGGAAAGAAAATGAGTTGAAATGGGAAACCCAAGAGGAGGTCTCCCTTGAATTAGCCAACTAAAAATCTAGCTACTCATACTAAAAGGAAAGACATGCATAATGTAAAGAGACATGTAGAAGAAATGAAGATTAGAACTTGAATTAATGCAAGAAAACTAGAGCTATGAAGAAAAATATTCAAAACCCATTTTAAAGCTTGAAAAATGAAGAACTTGAAAGCATTAATGGTGAAATCTAAAATGCAAGGCTAAACTTGAAATATACTTGAAATAAATGACATTAAAGGAAATGAATGACTCTTACAAGATTCTTACAGAAGATTACAAGTGAAATGATGGAAGAAAATGCAAAAATCCAAGTTTTCTATCTACTATTCATCATCTTCTTCCTTGGACTACTCCTAAGCTTAGGTAGCCACCCTCTTCAAAGCTTGTGAATGCTGAATATATGGTGAAGGAAGACTTGCATTTTCGTCCATTGAGGGTCCCCTAGCCTGTGTGTACAGGCTTCCCATCAATGGGAAGAGATTTGATAGGTTGGACAGGCTAGGAGAAGCTTAGCCTGCAACTCCCCTGACAGCCCCCTTCTCTCACATCCTTTTTAAATGCCAAGCCTCCAAAGTCTTCAAATTGTGTAAGGGAGGCATGGTTGTAGATAGAACATGTTGGGATAGGTGTGGGAGAAGTGTAAGTGGGACCCCCAAGCAAGTGGGATATGATTTGAAGGCGTCTGGGCTGTTCTGGGCATTCTGGGCACGGCGTACCGGTACGGTTTGGTTACTGGAGTTCGGCGTACTGGTACGGTTTGCCTGCTCTGGACCAGTTTTCGTATAATTATCATAACTTTTAATCCAACCGTCCGATTGAGCTGAAATTTTGACACAATACAGAAGACATCCAGATCTACAACGTTCATGTTTTAAAATTTTTCAGAATCGTAGTAGATCATGGTCAAAAATGAGAAAAACAGAGGTACTGTGTCAAAACTTTGGGAAACCAGTGGGCTAAACCTTCCAAATTTCATTTTTCTTGGTTTCTTCACCTTTAAGCCTCCAAATCCTCATTGAATGTGTCCATCTCTTCACCACTCATTCATCCTTAGTTGCAAGGTTATAAAATCCATCATTTACGCTATAATTACATGCAACATTGAAAGTTCAACATTATTGTAACGCCCCGAATTTTCTTTTATATATGTATAGAGATATATATATATATATATATATATATATATTGTAAACAATATTTGTAAAGATGTAGATATATGTAGTGACATGAGAATAAACCGTAGGAATAAATGCTATGGAGACAATTTGATTGGGAAGTTACGTGTCGAAGATGTTTAAACTTGGAAAGGGTGATTAGACAAGTTTCTAAAATTTTGTAGGTCAAAATAATGATTCCATTGAATCCGGAAGGTCGAAAAACAATGGGAGTGGTAATATGGATGTATTGGAAGTTAGGAAGTGTCCTGGAGTTAAAATACACTTTAGCGAGAATTTTGGGAAAAATGGATATTGAATACTTCTTAGTACTTTGGACATAAATTTTTAGTCTTAATTCCAAATGACCTGAAATTTTGACAGTAGATAGTAGACATCTAGAGCTACAAAAGTGTATCTAATGAAAATTTTCCAATTCGACCTCTAAATGGGTCAAAAATGCATTGGAAGTGGAAATAGAAAAAATCTGGGTAGTGACTACCGGTAGCCAAATTCAGCTACCGGTAGCCGATGGTCCAGTAAAAATCAGCTACTGGTAGCCAACCGGTAGTCGAGGGTCCCGTGTGTCCGAGCTACCGGTAGCCAAAATCAGCTACCGGTAGCCACTGTAAAAATCCGAATTTTTCTGTTCGCGAACCCTCGATTTTTCCTCCACTATAAATACATTTTGTCACCTCCTTAGCCTTCCTTACACCACTCCAAACCCTAGAAAACATAAGAGAGGAAGAGAGAAAGAGAGAAAGAGAGAAACACAAGATCAAGAGAAAACAAGGGATTGAAGGGTTGATTCAAGATCAAAGCCCTAATTTTTCCAAGAACATTAAGGTAGGGGTTTCCTCTCACTCTCTTACATTGAGGCTAGCGTATTTATGTATGTATGCTTTGGCTATCAATGGTATATATATGCTAGGAAATCATCTTCTCTTGGGCTTTTTGACAAAGAGTTTATGTTTTACACAAAGTAGGGTTGTATACCCATGAAATCCCTCTCTTGTTTGAAAAACCCTAGTTTTCAAGAGTGATGGGTTTTCCTTTTTGAACTCTTCCTTTATTCTTGATTTAAAAACTTTAGTGTTTCATATTGAACAACAAAATGGTATTTATGATGATCTCTTGTATTTTCCTTCATTGTTCTATGGAAATTGCCTCATGTTGGATGTGTGGAATTTTATGAAAACTTGCTTGAGAAATTGGGGATTTATGGTATTGTTGGTAATGTGAGATGTTTGTTGATATGTTATCTCTTGCGTAGTTGTACGATACTACCATGGTTTACTATTGACCGGGTGTCATGTAGTGGGTAGACGGCTTTGTATGCCACGCGGGTATGAACTTTTCCTACCACATGGTGTGGGTAGACGTCTTTGTACGCCGTGTGGGTACGAACATTTCCTAGCACTAATGATAACGGTGTAGTAACGTGGGTTGTGTCGGACATACAGTGTGGGTATCGTGCATTGTACCAAAAATGGTTTCGACAAGAGTTTCGGGAAGTATGGGATTCCGCGAGAACTTGTTGGAAACGGTTTATGGTAGAATGGATTATCAATGGTATATTTTGTTTATTTATTCATTTCAATTACTGTTGCTATCTAAACTTGAGATCTGATAAATGTCCTCATTTTACTTCAAATGTTATATATGTTATTTGTGAAATGAGACTGACCGTTTTATATATTTTGCTAAACCTTGTTTGGGTTTGGGAGGATTTTTCTACAGAGCTTCGTGCTCACCCCCTACCGTTGAATATTTTTTTTCAGATTTTGTGCCAGAGGATGAGCTCGGTGCTCATGAGCCGGGCCATGGAGAGGCTTCACTAGAGGGATACTTGGATCCCGAGTGGGACATCTAGAGATGTCGCTTACTTTTGCTCTAGACTAGGATATTCATTGTAAACCTTGTAAAGTCTAGTTTTCTTTTGTTATTTCCGCTGTGCTACATTAGTTGATTTTTGAAATGTAAAGGCCAAAATGGGTCTATTCTTTTGGGATAATGATGTAAATTTTATGGATGATGAATGGAGAATTTTCTTATTGATGAAATTACATTAGTGCTCTCATGTTGTGAATGGTCTTAGAATGTAATGCCGTCCAGGGTGTATTTTGGGGTGTTACAATTATTCATAATTTCGGCTAACTCTAAGTACTTAAATACAAAGTTGAGTTAAAATGCATGTAATGAGGCCATGAAATATGCAATATTTTCTGCTCATCACACCCCCCAACTTAAGCTTTGCTAGTCCCTAGCGAACAAAATGTAAAAGCAAGCAAACAAAATAAACATATACTAATTCCGCAATTGCATTTAGCACATGCAACAAGCCTTTAAACCCCTAGGTGATCCCTAGTGGACGAGTTTTGTCTCGTGAAGGTTTCCAGTGAAGGTACCTACAAAATTCTTTTCCTTATATCCAATATTTAAAGTATATTCCCTTATCTTAACTAGCATTGGGATGTCAAAAATAACTTGCTCCCAACACCCGAACCAATAACACATGAGACACATCACAACCTTAAATGTTATTCTAGAGTATCCACATACACATTCATTTTCAAACTCGTGTGTGTGTGAAATGGACATGTAATTTAAACATTTACACAACGGAATTCACATTCACTTGGCTATCCAAATTAAGCTTCGATGCAATCTCACCAAGGGTGTCTCTCAACAATGAATCACACTATGGTTATCCTAGCATGCACTCCATGTGTATATGTGAGGTAGAATCTTGTGCACAAAACAAAGTATGCTCACATATAATCCAAAAATGAAGTTCATGCATAAAAATGAAACAACCTTGGCATAATCTCATGAAAGGAATGCTAGGGCATTAGATAGCAAAACCAACTTCTCTTGTTCTTTAAAAGTATGCATTCCCCATGCTTCTCTAGATCATTTAGGACTTTCGCGGGTTGTAATTGGGCCTTGGGGTGATATTGAAGCAAAAGAAATGAAGGATATAGGATAACAAAGAGGGTTGTTCCGAGTGAATGACCTTTATTTCAAAAAGATCTCCCTTTTATGGGATTTCTAGGCTAACACCATCACCACACTCTTTGTTTCTTTTCTTTCTTTCCTTAACATTTTCCTTTTTTCTTTTTTCTTTGATCGTTCTTTCTTTTTTTCATCCCTTTCTCTCTCATTTTTCTTGGATTTCTCATTCTTTTTCATTCAAATCTTTGAGTTTCAAATCATTCATCCCTTTTGTTTGAGTTTCCACACCATACTTCCTTTTCTTTTATGATCACTCATTTTCAGCTCTAGGAACAACCAAGGTGAGATAGATATTTATCATTTTCATTGGCTTGGTCAAATGTATGGCATAGAAACAAATTTCAATTAAGGCTCAATCACGGCACTAGGGATCAAATTTTCACAAGAAAAAGGCAAAGGCTCAAAGCATTCAAAAATGACCTAAGATCATCTCTAGCTAAGCATAGGGGAACATTGTACATATCAAGACAAAGTCAATTAACTACCCAAATGCACCTAACCAAAACAAGCATAATGAGATTATTGAACAAATTTGGAATTTGAAAAGTTGTTCCTTAAGTAAATGTAAGTTCCCTCCAAACAAGGATTGGCATTAAAGCTCACATGGGTTCTTACTCATCTCCACTATTCATGTCAAGCACTAAATGTGAACTCAATCCATAAATTGCCCAAATTACAAGTTCATGGTGCACTTATGGTTGAGTTCAAAAGCAAACAAGTATGTGATACTCTTAGCAATAGGATAAACTTCTATAGTTGTAACGCCCCAAATACCACTCTGGACGGCATTACATTATGAAATCATTCCTGTCATGAGAGCAACTAAATATATATATATATATATATATATATATATATATATATATATATATCCATCAAATAAGAAACATTCTTAATTTAACAAAATTCGGGCAGAGTCTTCTTCGTACGGGAAGCTCTCCCAAAACTCACAACCTGTACATTTATAATACCTTGACCACACCGGGTCTATCTAACCATCAAATCCAAAATATTTCATTCACCATATATACTATCCACAACAATCATCCCAAAAGAATAAGCCAAACTAAGGCCATTACAACCCAAAAGAATTACATGAATATATTGCAGCGGAATTTCAAATGAAACTGGACTTTACAATGTTTGTACATATTGGTTCCTAGTCTAGTACAAAAATAAAAGGGGCATCTCTAAATGTCCCACTCGGGATCCAGGTACCCCTCTAATGAGGCTTCCCCAAGGCTCGGCTCATTAGCGCCAAGCTCCTCCTCTATAGCATAATCTGAAAAATGTTAATTGTAGGGGATGAGCACGAAGCTCTGTAGCAAAATCTTCCCAAACTCAAACAAGGTTTAGGAAAGCATATAAAACGGTTGGTCTCATTTTCACAAATAACATATATAACATTTTGAAGAAAAAGCATGACATTTTAAATAGATCTCAAGTTTAAGTAGCAATAGTAATCGAAATGGATAAATAAACACCATATACCATTGGTAATTCATTCTACCATGAACCGTTTTCAACAAGTTCTCGCAGAATCCCATACTTCCCGAAACTCTTGTCAAAACAATTTATGGTACAATGCACGATGACCCACACTGTGTGCCCGATACAACCCACGTTACTAACCCGTGATCATTAGCGATATGAAAAGTTTATACCCACACGGCGTACAAAGGCGTCTACCCACTCCATGTGGTAGGAAAAGTTCATACCCGCGTGGCATATAAAGACGTATACCCACTACATGATACCCGGTCCATAGTAATCCATGTTCGTATCGTACAACCACGCAAGCGATAAAATTCCCACAAATATCTCACATTCTAACCATACCATAAACCCCCACCGGGATAGACTAACCTCTAACACTCTACGGCAATGCTCGAAAGCAATTCAAGTCCATCACAACAATCATACAAGAGATATCATTACAAACATTTTCTCAATTTACCAGAAATCCCAAAATCCCCAAATTTCACAATTTGTACCATAGCAAAATTGAAGAAAAAGAGCAAGAGATCACCATAAACATCATTTTGTTATACAATATCAAGCACTAAGGTTGTGATGGTGAGAACAAAGAAAATGTAAAGAGGAAAAATTCATTTTTCTTAAATCTAGGGTTTGAGAATGAAAAAGGGACCTTTAATGGTTACCCAACTACCACAATGTTTAAAACATGGCAATAAATGCAAGAGGATCAAGAATCAAGTAAATAATAGCAAGTATATATGATTTTGAACCAAAAGAATACATATAATTTAATCCTAGCCTCAATGTAAGAGAATAGGAAGAAATCCCCTACCTCAATGCTCAAGAGTTTTAGCCAAATACCCAAGCTTCAAGACCTTCTTGCTTTCCTTTCTTTTCCTTTTAATCTCCTATCCCTAGGGTTTTCAAAAGATTTGGGTGAGAGTGGGTGAAGAATGGAAGAAAAGAGAATGAGTAGAGAAGTGAAATCTTAGAAATCTAGGGTTTTAATCTTCTAAAATGGTGTATCTCTCCTTATCTTTGATGTTATTCTCTCCCTCTCTTTCTCTCTAAAGGTGCCTAGGGTTTAGAAGGCTGAAATGGGGCTCAAATAGTCGGCCTTAAGTATTTATAGGGAGAGAGAGAGAGGCCGAAATTCGCGACTTTAAAATAAACAGTCTCGTTTCGGTAGTACCGGTACCAGAAACCTTCTGGAATCGGGGTACCGGTACACAGTACCGGTACGGTACAGTACCGGTACCCAGTACCGGTACCATTTACCCAGTTTTGCCTATTTCTTTTGTTTTCCATTTCCAATCCATTCCAAAACTAACCAAATCCATCACAAACCCCTCCAGCACATATTTATACACCAAACCTATCTAATACAAGTTATATGACCTAACATTTTATATTTTCACTCACTAAAACTAAATTTCAACTATGATTTTCATTAACATTTTAAATCTTTACTTTTCAAATTTACAAAGTTCAAACACACTTCAATACCCCTATCCACATCTTTACAACCATTATTTGCTATATCTATATATCTATATGCATATATAAAAGAAAATGCGGGGTGTTACAATCCACCCCCCTTAAAGAAAGTTTCGTCCTCGAAACTTACCTCAAGTAGCGAACAAATGTGGATACTTCTCCCGCATTTCTTGCTCCGGTTCCCAAGTAGCTTCTTCCACTCCATGGTGTTGCCACAAAACCTTCACTAGTCAGATGACTTTGTTACGGAGCACCTTCTCTTTGGCATCGAGAATCTTCAACGGTTGTTCTTCATAGGTTGCTCCCTCTTGAATTTCAATATCTTCCAAGTCTACGACCGGCGTTGCATCCGATTGACACTTTCTCAACATCGACACGTGGAACACGTCATGTACTCCGGGTAGCTGGGCTGGTAGTCGAAGTTGATATGCCGCCTTGCCTACCACTTTGATTATCTCAAACGGTCCGGTATATCTTGGCGCTAACTTCCCCTTCTTGCCGAATCGAAACACGCCCTTCTTGGGTGACACCTTAATGTATACGTAGTCTCCCACCTTGAATTCTAAGGGTCTTCGTCTGCGGTCCGCATAGCTCTTCTGTCTACTTTGCGCCGTCCGTAGCCTCTCTCGGATGAGTTGAATCTTCTCTGTAGTTTCTCTAACAAGGTCCGGTCCCAACAAACTACTCTCGCCGGTTTCTAACCAACATGTCGGTGATCGGCATGGTCTTCCATACAATGCTTCATACGGTGCCATCCCAATACTTTTCTGATAGCTGTTGTTGTATGCAAATTCCACCAACGGCAAATGGTCGCTCCAACCTCCCTTGAAGTCCAACACACAAGCACGCAACATGTCTTCTAGAATCTGGATTACCCTCTCGGATTGGCCATCCGTTTGGGGATGAAAGGCGGTGCTGAAGTGTAACTCTGTCCCCATAGCCCTTTGAAGACTTTGCCAAAATTGCGCTACGAAACGAGAATCACGATCCGACACAATGGATAGCGGAACTCCATGCAATCTCACTACCTCGCGAATATAGAGCTTGCTCAGGGTCTCTAACGTGTCGGTGGTCTTCATACTCAAGAAGTGAGCGGACTTGGTGAGTCTATCAACAATGACCCATGCGGCATTATGCCCGCGTGAAGTTCGTGGAAAGCCAGATACGAAGTCCATGGTGATGTGATCCCACTTCCACTCCGGAATAGGCAGAGACTGTAATAATCCTCCAGGTTGTTGGTGCTCAATCTTCACTTGCTGGCACACCGCACATTTTGCTATGAACCTTGCCACATCCTTCTTCATTCCCTTCCACCAATATTGGCACTTCATGTCCCTGTACATTTTGGTGCTACCGGGGTGGATAGCAAACTTAGAGCGATGACATTCACCAAGTATCTCCTCCTTTAGGGACGAATCATCGGGAATGCATAGCTTCTCCCCATGTCTCAATTCTCCGTTTCTCAAAGA
Organism: Ilex aquifolium; assembly: GCA_951799425.1. Lineage (NCBI taxonomy): Eukaryota > Viridiplantae > Streptophyta > Magnoliopsida > Aquifoliales > Aquifoliaceae > Ilex > Ilex aquifolium. Next base: position 19,681,810 of record OX637393.1, on the reverse strand, counting down.
CCAACCCTCCATAGTTTCCCCATTTTCCAATCTAGCTCGAATCGACGCTAATTCAGGATCTAAGCATTGCAATTCTGCAACCCTACGTTGGAGAGTAGGTTGAGCCACAAGGTTGAACAAACATGGTCGGGATCCGTCTTCTCCAACCCATAGATCAAAATCTCCAAGGGCATCCCTCAACTTCCATTTACTTGCAAGAACATTGAGTTCACCTCAAGACTTTCGGCTAAGTGCATCGGCGACTACATTGGCTTTCCCCGGATGGTAATTGAGCGTGAACTCGTAGTCTTCTAAATACTCAATCCACCTTCTTTGGCGGAGATTCAAATCCTTTTGCGTGAAGATATATTTGAGGCTTTTATGGTCTGAGAACACTTGAAATTTCTCCCCGTATAAATAACATCTCCACAACTTAAGAGCAAAAACCACAGCGGCTAACTCCAAGTCGTGAGTGGGATAGTTCTGTTCGTGAGTTTTGAGTTGCCTCGATCCATAAGCAACTACCTTCCCTCCTTGCATTAGAACACATCCCAAGCCTCGTAGTGAAGCATCCGTGTACACATCATATCCCTCCCCACTGCTCGGAATAATGAGGACAGGAGCCGTCGTCAACTTCTCCTTCAAGGTGCGAAAGGCTAGCTCACACGCTTGAGTCCACACAAATTTTTCTCCCTTCTTTGTAAGGCGAGTCATCGGCATCGCAAGCTTTGAGAACCCTTCTACGAACCTCCGATAGTAACCTGCTAAACCCAAGAAGCTACTTATCTCGGTCACATTCTTCGGTGGTTCCCATTTCATCACAGCCTCAATCTTTGCGGGATCAACAGCTACTCCTTTCTCGGACACAACATGGCCAAGGAACTTCACTTCCTTCATCCAAAACTCACACTTGCTCATCTTCGCATATGACTTATGTTCTCTCAATGTTTGTAGCACAATAGAGAGATAACGAGCATGTTCCTCCTGAGTCTGTGAGTAAATCAATATGTCATCAATAAACACAATGACAAATTGATCGAGGTAAGGCCGAAAGACTCTATGCATCAAATCCATGAAGGCTGCGGGGGCATTAGTCAATCCGAACGGCATCACCGTATACTCGAAATGACCATACCGGGTACGAAAAGCAGTCTTAGGAATATCCCCCTCCTTAATCCGCAGTTGATGGTACCCTGTGCGAAGATCAATCTTAGAGTAGTACCTCGAACCCCTCAACTGATCAAATAAATCGTCAATTCGGGGCAAAGGGTATTTATTCTTCACGGTAACCCGATTCAAACTTCGGTAATCCGTGCACAACCGTAGTGTCTCATCTGTCTTCTTCACAAAGAGGACCGGGGCTCCCCAAGGTGAGGTGCTCAAACGTATAAACCCAATGGCCAGTAGATGATCCAATTGCTTCCTTAGCTCCTTCAACTCCAAAGGTGCCATTCGATAAGGGGCAATGAATATGGGTTCAGTTCCTGGATAGAGATCAATCTGGAACTCAATCTCCCTTTGTGGAGGTAACCCAGGTAATTCGTCAGGGAAGACATCCGGAAAATCCGATACTATCAACACTACGTCCGCATGGGATTTATCCCGATCATCTCCCATTAAGCTGGCTAAGAAACTCAACTGGCTTCCCGCCTTCGCTTTCAAGAATTTACTACCCGTAGTAGGAAATGGATGGGAAGAATTACGATCATTCATGAAAGTAAAGACTACCCCTCCCGGTAATTGGAATGAGATCCGCTTGCGAAAACAATCCATCACCGCACGGAAAGCGGACAACAAATTCATCCCAAATATAACGTCATACCCCTTCATGTCTAACACAACCAAATCTACAATCAACTCTTGCTCCCCAATGCGAAGCACACATTCTCTACATACCCTAGTTGTATCCAATCGTTCTCCCGTAGGCAAGTCAACATTCAATGCATGTTCTAGCTTCTCGAAACCCAATCCCAAATTAGTAGCATACGCAGTACGTATAAAAGAATGAGTCGCACCGGGATCAAATAGAATTCGGGCCCAAGAATTGTAGAGAAGAACAATACCTTCAACTACTGCCTTGGAGGCACCTTCCTCCGTTTGGGTCAAAGCAAAAACACTTCCTTGATTTGCGCCGCCGGGGGCTTGAGCTTGTAACGGTCTCTGCTATGTTGGCCTTTGTAAAGGTGGTTTGTTTGTGGGTAATTGTCCGGTTGCTTGATTGGTCCTTGGTGGAAACGATGGGCATTGACTTTTGTAGTGCCCAACCTCTCCACATGCAAAGCAGTGACGGGGGTCTGTGGCTGTCCTCCCCGGTACCCCTCCTACTCCTCGAGCTACCGGCGGTCTATGTCCCCCTGCCTGGTTTGGGCGACGGTATGGTGTCGGCCTCTGTGCTCCACTGCCGCTAGCACCCGTCCTGATCGGACCTCCCCTCATAAAGCTCTGTCGCCGCTGAGTATCCTCCATGTCTCTCTCCACAAGTGCAGCTCTATCAACCAGATCCCCATACTCCCTGATCTTGAGAGCCACCAACTTCTCCCTGATAGTCGGCCTCAAGCCCTGCTCAAATCGCTTGGCCCTGTCGGCCTCAGTAGCTATAAACTCCGTAGCGTAACGGGATAGCTCATCAAACCTCCTCTCATACTCGGCCACAGACGTGCTGCCCTGTCATAGAGCAAGGAAATCGGCCTTCATTCTATCTCTGACTGATTCGGGGAAGTACTTGTCTTGGAAGATTTGGTCGAACTCCTCCCAAATGAGTGTATCGGTGTTCCTCCTTCTCTTTACGGATTCCCACCAATGGTCGGCCTCCCCCTCGAACAGGTAGATAGCTAAGCCCACCCGCAAGTCCTCGGCAACTCCCATGCCGTCACAAATCTTCTTCACTCGGTGGATCCATCTATCCACATCCAAAGGGTTAGAGCTCCCTTGGAAAGTAGGCGGGTGTTGCCTCAGAAACTCTCGGAGAACTACCATTCTCCTATTCTCCTCTCCGTTGCCCGGTACTTGAGCGAGAGGATGAGCTCCACCATTGTGGTTGTTGTTACCTTTTTTGTTTTGTACCAAAGTGGTGAGCTCCCTCAAGCATTGGTAAATGCCTTGCATGGCATCCGGAGGTGGTGGTGGTGGTGGATTTGCTTGACCTCCACGGCCACGCCCACGTCTGCGTCCCCGTGTACCGTCCATCCTGCACATCAATCCATAATTTAGTTCCCTTGATGTGCAAGCTATAAACTAAAGTGATATGTAGGATGTCTTGATTTCAGCACAAGGCATATACAAAATTTAACTTCACAATTTCCTTCACCCTAAACCTACATCTCTAGTGGTAATCCATAACCTACAGCTCCCATGTAAGACCTAAAGTCTAGGCTCTGATACCAACTTTGTAATGCCCCAAATACCACTCTGGACGGCATTACATTATGAAATCATTCCTGTCATGAGAGCAACTAAATATATATATATATATATCCATCAAATAAGAAACATTCTTAATTTAACAAAATTCGGGCAGAGTCTCCTTCGTATGGGAAGCTCTCCCAAAACTCACAACCTGTACATTTATAATACCTTGACCACACCGGGTCTATCTAACCATCAAATCCAAAATATTTCATTCACCATGTAAAACCCGAGAAAATTTCAACCTTTGTGAAAAAGGGCAAAACGGTAAATTGCCACTACAGTACAGGTTGTAAACCTGAATTTTTCTAGAACTCGGATGATGAAACGGACCTCACCGTTGGATTCGTCTCGCGAAATCTAGTTACCACGTCAAATTTCGTTGAATTCCGAGATAGTCGGATTTTTCGAGTTTTGCGAGACGAACGGGCCCCGTGTGACCCTGTACACGAAATTGTTTATAAAATTTCCAAGTTTGGGGAAATATTAGAGACAAGTGAAATAAAAATATTTTAAACTTAAATCGGGACGAAATTTAATCGTTTCGGGGTTAAAACGGACCCGGAAAAGAGAGGCCGTGTGGCGCGTTGTGGGCCAAGTGTTCCAAGGGTATATAAAGGGGGAAAAATCAGATTTTTCCCCCTTTCTTCTTGCCGTTCAGCCGATAGAAAAGAGGAGAGGGAGAGAGCTTGAAATCTTCACTTCTCTCTACGATCTAGAAGGCTACGAAGCTCAGATCCATTCAATCCAAGAATTAAAGTCGCTCTACTCATCGAGGGCTACGCGGCTATACCAAAAAGCACAAGTTTTACCGAAGGTCAAGGTACGGGATTTTCGGGAAGTGAGGGTTTTTGCTTGAATCGGGTCTTGGAACTTCCCTTGGTCGTTCCTCACGCTTCAAGAGGTAGGGTTTCTTCCTACTACGGTTTATTCCAAGCCTAAAATGTTTTTATGGAATGGGTAGGATGATAGCCTATGTGTCTCTTGCCTATTGTTGTGAAATTGGGTGAATTGGGTATTGAAATGGGTAAAGAAAATCCTAGCTTGGATGGATATTTAGAAGTTATTAAATGTGATTTCTATGAATTGGATATGTGAAATGAACCCAATGTAAATTCATGTGTTATATGAAATTGTGGGCGTGTTATGTGTTTATATATATGCCTTGAAATTTTAGTATGTTGATAACATGCTTGGAATTTGTATTATGGGAATTATATGCTTTTGATATGATTTTGCCATGAATATGAGAAATGTGTTGAGAATGTTCATATGTCACTCATATCATATCGAACATTGTATTGGTGTTGCAATGGAGCACCACATTTCATATGCACGGGAACATCGCATTTTAGGAGGTGTGTGTGCATGGTTGTTTGTCTTCACCACACATGGTGGATGACGAGTGAGCTCGGGTAATATGGGTCGATGACCTAGACGAGTCGAATGGTTTATATGTTGATAGGGTTGGGGTAGCAAGAAGGGCTAGAAAATCCCTCGGGTGAGAGACCCGGTGATTGGATACGCACTCCGTTGGTATAAGAGCCCACAAAGTGTGTCGGTGTACGCGGAACCGTTGGTGGAAGTCCATGAATTCCGTGTAGGTTGGGTGACCTTTGGTGTGAGTCCATGAACATCCACCCCTACAAAGACCCTAGAATGAAATTTCATTTGATGTGGAACATAAATGACGGATAGATACACATTGGCACTTGCATGTGTAGAGGAGCCGGGAAGGGCTCGGTTGATGTGCATGAGTGAGTCTCACCTCATTTCATAGCATGGCATTACATGTTTCAACATGGAATATATTCTTGTTGTGGATTGTTGATTGATAGCATGTGACATTTCATATGCATTTAGGTTGGGGAGTAGCCTCTCTAGGAGATACCCTATTGAGCGTGGCTCACCCTTTATGGGAAAAACATTTCAGGTGTGGGTTTTGCTCCGGCGGATGGCTCATTTGGAGAGCATCAAGCATGAAGGGGGCCGGCTTGTGGCCTTAGTTTAAGTTTTGTAAAACCTTTAACAAAATTTCATTTTGATGTATATATATTATGGAATGAATTGTAATAGAGATTGTATGAGTTGGGTATTATATGGAAAATCTCATTAAACATGTATTGAATGAGTTTGGAGTGTATGGGGTAGCTTTAAGGATGGTTTGGAGGGGAAAGAAATCCATTTTTATGCTCACAGTCTGAAAACCTACCGGAAGGTGTGTGTCGGCCTTCCGGAAGGTTTTGCTAAAAACCCCAGCTTGCCTTGTTCACAGCTAATACCTTCCGGAAGGTTTTGCCCACTGGAATGAACCTTCCGGAAGATTTTAGCTACTGGAGTAAAACCTACCGGAAGGACTTGTCTACTGGAATGGACCTTCTAGAAGGTTTTGCCTTGGGTTTCTTTTTGACTGCCGAATTCTTCCGGAAGGTTTTGTTTTCTGGAATGAACCTTCCGGAAGGTTTTGGCTATTGGAATGGACCTTCCGGAAGGTTTTTACTATTGATGTAGACCTTCCGGAAGTTCTTGAAATTGATCCTTTTCATTTAACTGTTCTTTCAGCGACCTTCCGGTAGGTGTATGTCGACCTTCCGGAAGGTTTTTCCAAAAATTTGAAATTTTCAAAATGCTTAGCCATGCTTTTAGGGCTTTGTTTTCTTTGGTTCCTATGACATAAATAGAGGTACAATTGACCTTGTGGATGGTAAATCCGATTAAAAGCATGTGAATGACGTGGTGTCGGGTTATACGACTATCACGAGTATTTCCGCGGGTTGACGGATGGTCAACGGTCAATAAAGGACCCCCGAAAATTTGGGGTGTCTCAGCTTGGTATCAGAGCCTAGGTATGCGATTTACCTAGGGCTTGATGGGGCATGGGTTTAGACCATTGCATTCATTGTACATTACATGTTATGTGCTTAAATTGTTACATATTATGTGATATGTGATATGTGTATTATATGCATGGTAAAATGTGTATGGAAATGGACACACTAGGGTTAGAGAACTTAACCTTGGGAGTGGGAAAGCAAATGAACGGGAAAGTTCAAAGCGTAAGGGTCCACTATTGGAGGCATACGCTCTACTAGTGAGACAATGAGAAAGATATGAGCGTTTTAACTTTGATCCCTATCTAGGGATACTAAGTTGTTGTGCCATTGCCATTTGACTTGTGTGTAGATGGCAAGTGGAAGAAGAGGACGTCGAGGCGGTGGGCGGAACAATAACCAACCACCACCGGTCTTCGATCAACGAGCGTTTACGGAAACCATGGGCCTGATGGCGGCTACTGTTGCACAAGCTAGTGCAAGTGCCGGGCATGGAGGTGCGAGTAACCTCCAACAGTTTAAAGCACACAAACCTCCAGTCTTCATGGGAGGGGCGGACCCGATGGTGGCCGACCATTGGTTCCGGCAAGTCAACAAGATCTTAGGGGCGATGGAGGTCACCTCAGACGCTACTAAGATAAGGCTAGCTGCATTCCAGCTAGAAGGAGAAGCCCAATTGTGGTGGGATTGGGTGACGGCCTCGAAGAACTTAAAGGCCATGACATGGGGAGAGTTCAAGGAGCTCTTCATGGGTAAATATTTCCCAACAGCCGTTCGACATGCAAAGGCCCGAGAGTTTCTAGATTTGAAGCAAGGGTCAATGACGGTGATGGAGTATGTGACTAAGTTCACCGAATTAGCCCGATTTGCTGATGATTATGTGGCCACGGATATGGCCAAGGTAAGAAGGTTTGAGGATGGGTTGAAGCTATCCATCCGGGGAAAGATTGTGGGCCTCCGCCTGCAAGACTTGGACTCTATGGTCGAGACAGCTATGGCCATTGAGAGGGAGGTTGACGATGCTCGAAGCATCCGTGAGGCGGGTGCTAAGGATAAGAAGAAGGAGGGCCAATCCTCTTCTTCTAGTTCGGGGAAGAAACAGAGGACCTCTGCTCCTCAAGGACAGGGCCGCGGCTATCAAGGCCAAGGACAAGGTCAGCTTTCCCAAGGCGGGAGAAACTTCAGGACTACCTACCAGGCGGGCCAAAAGACATGTTTCCATTGCCACCAACCGGGGCATATAAAGCGGGATTGTCCGCAGAGGCAAGGATCCCAGAGCTATGGGACACCTCAGTCCCAGTCATCAGTGGGACAGTCACAGACACACCTTGTTCCTCCCTACCCCACCATGGGCCAGGGAAACCAGTATCAGTTCCAGGGCACTACTCAAGCCCCTACCACCTTTCGAGCGGGGACTCCGCAGTCGGGCCAGATGGGCCAAGGCATGGGTCGAGGCCGAGGACAGGGCATGCAGGCCGGGACTTCGGGGACCCAGGGGCGTGTCTACGCCATTACACCTCAGGCTGAGCTAGTGGACCATTCGGTCATTCAGGGTACATTTCTACTTTCTCGCCTATGGGCTAAAGTGTTATTTGACTCTGGTGCATCACATTCATTCATTTCTGCATCATGTGTGAGGGATTTGGGCTTAGAGGTTGATACCTTGGAGGAGTCGTTATATGTGAATTCACCCCTAGGAGCTAGGGTGTGTGTGAATCAGATTTGTCGGAGTTGTGAGCTAGAGATCTCGGGGATCCTACTCACCGTGGACCTTAGGGTTATGGACATGTCGGAATTCGAGGTCATCCTTGGGATGGACTGGTTGGCGGCGTATCGGGTCGTTATTGATTGTGACAGGAAGAGGGTCACCGCCTATACACCGGACGGTGTTTGTTTCAAGTTTCAGGGGGAAAAGCATGATGCTCTACCTCAAGTCGTGTATGATTCACGATGGCATGGGCAGTTGATGGGTTGGCTTGCGAGCCTTACTCTGGAGGACGAGGCGAGACAAGAATTGGGTCTACCTCGGGTGGTGTGTGAATATGAGGACGTTTTTTCGGACGAGTTACCGGGATTACCTCCCCATAAGGATGTGGACTTTAGCGTTGAGTTGCATCCGGGTACTTCACCCATTTCTATGACTCCACATAGGATGGCGCCAGCTGAGTTGGAAGAACTCAAGGTTCAATTACAAGAATTACTGGACAAGGGCTTTATTAGACCGAGTACCTCACCTTGGGGCGCTCCGGTGCTGTTTGCCAAGAAGAAAGATAAGACCCTTCGATTGTGTATAGACTATCGGCAGTTGAACCGGGTCACCATCAAGAATAGGTACCCTTTGTCGAGGATCGATGATCTGTTTGATCAGTTGAGGGGAGCGCGGGTCTATTCAAAAATAGATCTCCGCACGGGCTACCATCAGTTGAGGATTAGGGAGTCAGATATCCCTAAGACGGCGTTCAGAACGCGGTACGGGCATTTCGAGTTCACGGTGATGCCATTTGGGTTGACGAATGCCCCGACGGCATTTATGGATCTCATGCATAGGGTGTTCCAGCCCTATTTAGATCAGTTTGTCGTAGTGTTTGTTGATGACATCCTGATCTACTCCAAGACAGAGGAGGAGCATGAGGGTCACTTAAGGATTGTTCTCCAGACCTTGAGGGACCACCAGTTGTACGCCAAGTTCAGCAAGTGTGAATTTTGGCTTACGGAGGTGAAATTTTTGGGACACGTGGTGTCGGCTTCGGGGGTATCAGTTGATCCGGAGAAAGTCGAGGCAGTTATGAGCTGGGAGAGGCCAAGGTCAGTCTTCGAGATACGTAGTTTCTTGGGATTGGCAGGATATTACCGGAGGTTCATCGAGGACTTCTCCCGACTAGCCGCACCTATGACTAGATTGACCCGGAAGGAGGTCAAGTTCGAGTGGAATGATTCGTGTGAGAAGGCATTCCAAGAACTAAAGAGGAGGCTCACTTCAGCTCCTATCTTGATTGTTCCAGAGAGGGGGCAAAACTACACGGTGTATTGCGATGCCTCCAAGGACGGACTGGGTTGTGTCTTGATGCAGTCCGGGAGAGTGGTGGCTTATGGTTCTCGACAGTTGAAGAATCACGAGCAGAATTACCCTACGCATGATATGGAGTTGGCGGCCGTTGTCTTTGCCTTAAAGGCTTGGCGCCACTATTTGTATGGTGAACGATTTGAAGTGTTTTCGGACCACAAAAGTCTGAAGTACATCTTCACTCAACGGGACCTCAACATGAGGCAGCGTAGGTGGATGGAGTACCTAGAAGACTATGACTTCACTTTGCATTACCACCCTGGTAAGGCAAATGTGGTGGCTGACGCACTTAGTCGGAAGTCACGGGGTGTCTTAGCTAGTGTGGTTTTCCGGGAGTGGCGGATGCTTGAGGCCGTAGGCCAATTTGGGCTGCATTATCGGGGTCGGACTCAGGGTGTTTTTGGGAGTTTGGTGGCTACGCCTTCCCTACTGAGCAGAGTGATCGAGTCACAGAGACAGGACTCAGAGTTATCATCCATCAGGGACTGAGTGCAGGCGGGTACTGGTGACGAGGGCTGGGCCATTCACTCGGATGACAGTCTTCGGTTTAGGGGAAGGGTAGTGGTTCCCCAGTCGGCGGAGCTGAGAGAGGAGATCCTCAGGGAGTTCCATTGCTCTCGTTTTGCAGTGCACCCAAGCGGCACGAAGATGTATCATGATCTTCGTCGCCAGTATTATTGGAGCGGAATGAAGAGGCAAATTGGCGACTTTGTCAGTAGATGCCTCACATGTCAGCAGATTAAAGCCGAGCACCAGAGGCTAGCAGGGTTGCTCCAGCCCTTGGAAGTGGCTGAGTGGAAGTGGGAGCACGTCACAATGGACTTTGTGACCCACTTGCCACGGACATCGCGGGGGCATGACGCGGTGTGGGTGATAGTGGACCGGCTCACGAAGTCGGCACACTTTTTGGCGGTGCGGATGACCTTTACAATGGAGGAATTCTGCAGGTTGTATATAAGGGAAATAGTCCGGTTGCATGGGGTACCCGTGTCTATAGTATCAGATCGGGATCCCAGGTTTACGGCTCACTTTTGGGAGAGTTTCCAACGAGCCATGGGGACTCAGTTGAGGATGAGCACAGCCTACCATCCCCAAACGGACGGTCAGTCGGAGAGGACCATCCAGACATTAGAGGACATGCTACGGGCATGCGTCCTAGATCTCAAGGGTAGCTGGGAAGAGCATTTGCCCTTAGTGGAATTCGCCTACAATAACAGTTATCAGGCGAGCATACGGATGGCACCCTATGAGGCGCTTTATGGGAGGCCTTGTCGTTCTCCGGTTTGTTGGACTGAAGTTGGGGAAAGACCCTCTACGGGTCCAGACTTGATTAGAGACACCTCGGAGAAGGTGAACCTGATAAGGAAGCGTCTTCTCACGGCTCAGAGCCGGCAGAAGAGTTACGCTGATAGGCGGCGGCTGCCTCTGGAATTTGAGGTGGGAGACCACGTCTTCTTGAAGGTGATGCCTAAGAGAGGGGTGATCAGATTCGACAAGCGGGGAAAGCTGTCGCCGAGGTATATTGGGCCCTTTGAGGTGCTTGAGAGAGTTGGCACTGTGGCTTACAGATTGGCGTTACCGCCAACTTTATCGGGTGTTCACGCCGTATTCCATGTCTCCATGCTCCGGAAGTATACTCCAGATCCGACGCATGTTGTGGATTGGGGAGAGCTCATAGTTGATGCGGATGGGACCTTCGAGGAGGGACCAGTGCGTGTCATGGATAGCCGAGAGCAGGTTTTGCGAGGCAAGACCGTGAGGCTAGTGAAGGTGTTGTGGCAGCACCGAGGAGTGGAGGAGGCAACATGGGAACGTGAGGACACCATACGTGCCAACTATCCTTTCTTATTTGAGGATGGAGGTACATTCTTATAGTCATTTAGTATTATATGACTGTTGCATATGCGTGTAATTGTGTGTGCATGAGTGTGTGAATTTCGGGGACGAAATTCTTTTAAGAGGGGAAGAATGTAAAACCCGAGAAAATTTCAACCTTTGTGAAAAAGGGCAAAACGGTAAATTGCCACTACAGTACAGGTTGTAAACCTGAATTTTTCTAGAACTCGGATGATGAAACGGACCTCACCGTTTGATTCGTCTCGCGAAATCTAGTTACCACGTCAAATTTCGTTGAATTCCGAGATAGTCGGATTTTTCGCGTTTTACGAGACGAACGGGCCCCGTGTGACCCTGTACACGAAATTTTTTATAAAATTTCCAAGTTTGAGGAAATATTAAAGACAAGTGAAATAAAAATATTTTAAACTTAAATCGGGACGAAATTTAATCGTTTCGGGTTAAAACGGACCCGGAAAAGAGAGGTCGTGTGGCGCGTTGTGGGCCAAGTGTTCCAAGGGTATATAAAGGGGGGAAAATCAGATTTTCCCCCCATTCTTCTTGCCGTTCAGCCGATACAAAAGAGGAGAGGGAGAGAGCTTGAAATCTTCACTTCTCTCTACGATCTAGAAGGCTACGAAGCTCGGATCCATTCAATCCAAGAATTAAAGTCGCTCTACTCATCGAGGGCTACGCGGCTATACCAAAAAGCACAAGTTTTACCGAAGGTCAAGGTACGGGATTTTCGGGAAGTGAGGGTTTTTGCTTGAATCGGGTCTTGGAACTTCCCTTGGTCGTTCCTCACGCTTCAAGAGGTAGGGTTTCTTCCTACTAAGGTTTATTCCAAGCCTAAAATGTTTTTATGGAATGGGTAGGATGATAGCCTATGTGTCTCTTGCCTATTGTTGTGAAATTGGGTGAATTGGGTATTGAAATGGGTAAAGGAAATCCTAGCTTGGATGGATATTTAGAAGTTATTAAATGTGATTTCTATGAATTGGATATGTGAAATGAACCCAATGTAAATTCATGTGTTATATGAAATTGTGGGCGTGTTATGTGTTTATATATATGCCTTGAAATTTTAGTATGTTGATAACATGCTTGGAATTTGTATTATGGGAATTATATGCTTTTGATATGATTTTGCCATGAATATGAGAAATGTGTTGAGAATGTTCATATGTCACTCATATCATATCGAACATTGTATTGGTGTTGCAATGGAGCACCACATTTCATATGCACGGGAACATCGCATTTTAGGAGGTGTGTGTGCATGGTTGTTTGTCTTCACCACACATGGTGGATGACGAGTGAGCTCGGGTAATATGGGTCGATGACCTAGACGAGTCGAATGGTTTATATGTTGATAGGGTTGGGGTAGCAAGAAGGGCTAGAAAATCCCTCGGGTGAGAGACCCGGTGATTGGATACGCACTCCGTTGGTATAAGAGCCCACAAAGTGTGTCGGTGTACGCGGAACCGTTGGTGGAAGTCCATGAATTCCGTGTAGGTTGGGTGACCTTTGGTGTGAGTCCATGAACATCCACCCCTACAAAGACCCTAGAATGAAATGTCATTTGATGTGGAACATAAATGACGGATAGATACACATTGGCACTTGCATGTGTAGAGGAGCCGGGAAGGGCTCGGTTGATGTGCATGAGTGAGTCTCACCTCATTTCATAGCATGGCATTACATGTTTCAACATGGAATATATTCTTGTTGTGGATTGTTGATTGATAGCATGTGACATTTCATATGCATTTAGGTTGGGGAGTAGCCTCTCTAGGAGATACCCTATTGAGCGTGGCTCACCCTTTATGGGAAAAACATTTCAGGTGTGGATTTTGCTCCGGCGGATGGCTCATTTGGAGAGCATCAAGCATGAAGGGGGCCGGCTTGTGGCCTTAGTTTAAGTTTTGTAAAACCTTTAACAAAATTCCATTTTGATGTATATATATTATGGAATGAATTGTAATAGAGATTGTATGAGTTGGGTATTATATGGAAAATCTCATTAAACATGTATTGAATGAGTTTGGAGTATATGGGGTAGCTTTAAGGATAGTTTGGAGGGGAAAGAAATCCATTTTTATGCTCACAGTCTGAAAACCTACCGGAATGTGTGTGTCGGCCTTCCGGAAGGTTTTGCTAAAAACCCCAGCTTGCCTTGTTCACAGCTAATACCTTCCGGAAGGTTTTGCCCACTGGAATGAACCTTCCGGAAGATTTTAGCTACTGGAGTAAAACCTACCAGAAGGACTTGTCTACTGGAATGGACCTTCCGGAAGGTTTTGCCTTGGGTTTCTTTTTGACTGCCGAATTCTTCCGAAAGGTTTTGTTTTCTGGAATGAACCTTCCGGAAGGTTTTGGCTACTGGAATGGACCTTCCGGAAGGTTTTTGCTATTGATGTAGACCTTCCGGAAGTTCTTGAAATTGATCCTTTTCATTTAACTGTTCTTTCAGCGACCTTCCGGTAGGTGTATGTCGACCTTCCGGAAGGTTTTTCCAAAAATTTGAAATTTTCAAAATGCTTAGCCATGCTTTTAGGGCTTTGTTTTCTTTGGTTCCTATGACATAAATGGACATAAATAGAGGTACAATTGACCTTGTGGATGGTAAATCCGATTAAAAGCATGTGAATGACGTGGTGTCGGGTTATACGACTATCACGAGTATTTCCGCGGGTTGACGGATGGTCAACGGTCAATAAAGGACCCCCGGAAATTTGGGGTGTCTCACACCATATATACTATCCACAACAATCATCCCAAAAGAATAAGCCAAACTAAGGCCATTACAACCCAAAAGAATTACATGAATATATTGCAGCGGAATTTCAAAAGAAACTGGACTTTACAATGTTTGTACGTATTGGTTCCTAGTCTAGTACAAAAATAAAAGGGGCATCTCTAAATGTCCCACTCAGGATCCAGGTACCCCTCTAATGAGGCTTCCCCAAGGCCCGGCTCATTAGCGCCAAGCTCCTCCTCTATAGCATAATCTGAAAAATGTTAATTGTAGGGGATGAGCACGAAGCTCTGTAGCAAAATCTTCCCAAACTCAAACAAGGTTTAGGAAAGCATATAAAACGGTTGGTCTCATTTTCACAAATAGCATATATAACATTTTGAAGGAAAAGCAGGACATTTTAAATAGATCTCAAGTTTAAGTAGTAATAGTAATCGAAATGGATAAATAAACACCATATACCATTGGTAATTCATTCTACCATGAACCGTTTTCAACAAGTTCTCGCAGAATCCCATACTTCCCGAAACTCTTGTCAAAACAATTTATGGTACAATGCACGATGACCCACACTGTGTGCCCGATACAACCCACGTTACTAACCCGTGATCATTAGCGATATGAAAAGTTTATACCCACACGGCGTACAAAGGCGTCTACCCACTCCATGTGGTAGGAAAAGTTCATACCCGCGTGGCATATAAAGACGTATACCCACTACATGATACCCGGTCCATAGTAATCCATGTTCGTATCGTACAACCACGCAAGCGATAAAATTCCCACAAATATCTCACATTCTAACCATACCATAAACCCCCACCGGGATAGACTAACCTCTAACACTCTATGGCAATGCTCGAAAGCAATTCAAGTCCATCACAACAATCATACAAGAGATATCATTACAAACATTTTCTCAATTTACCAGAAATCCCAAAATCCCCAAATTTCACAATTTGTACCATAGCAAAATTGAAGAAAAAGAGCAAGAGATCACCATAAACATCATTTTGTTATACAATATCAAGCACTAAGGTTGTGATGGTGAGAACAAAGAAAATGTAAAGAGGAAAAATTCATTTTTCTTAAAACTAGGGTTTGAGAATGAAAAAGGGACCTTTAATGGTTACCCAACTACCACAATGTTTAAAACATGGCAATAAATGCAAGAGGATCAAGAATCAAGTAAATAATAGCAAGTATATATGATTTTGAACCAAAAGAATACATATAATTTAATCCTAGCCTCAATGTAAGAGAATAGGAAGAAATCCCCTACCTCAATGCTCAAGAGTTTTAGCCAAATACCCAAGCTTCAAGACCTTCTTGCTTTCCTTTCTTTTCATTTTAATCTCCTATCCCTAGGGTTTTCAAAAGATTTGGGTGAGAGTGGGTGAAGAATGGAAGAAAAGAGAATGAGTAGAGAAGTGAAATCTTAGAAATCTAGGGTTTTAATCTTCTAAAATGGTGTATCTCTCCTTATCTTTGATGTTCTTCTCTCCCTCTCTTTCTATCTAAAGGTGCCTAGGGTTTAGAAGGCTGAAATGGGGCTCAAATAGTCGGCCTTAAGTATTTATAGGGAGAGAGAGAGAGGTCAAAATTCGCGACTTTAAAATAAACAGTCTGGTTTCGGTAGTACCGGTACTCAGTACCGGTACCATTCAGTACCGGTACCAGAAACCTTCTACAATCGGGGTACCGGTACACAGTACCGGTACGGTACAGTACCGGTACCCAATACCGGTACCATTTACCCAGTTTTGCCTATTTATTTTGTTTTCCATTTCCAATCCATTCCAAAACTAACCAAATCCATCACAAACCTCTCCAACACATATTTATACACCAAACCTATCTAATACAAGTTATATGACCTAACATTTTATATTTTCACTCACTAAAACTAAATTTCAACTATGATTTTCATTAACATTTTAAATCTTTACTTTTCAAATTTACAAAGTTCAAACACACTTCAATACCCCTATCCACATCTTTACAACCATTATTTGCTATATCTATATATCTATATGCATATATAAAAGAAAATGCGGGGTGTTACAATAGTGTGCTCATGTATTCAAAGTTCAAAATGAAGATCAAGCAATCACAAATCCCATAACCATTAGGATAGGGGAATATAGTTCAATATTGGAACCAAAATTTTTCAAAATTTTCACATTTTCCATTATTCTATACAAAAAGTGGTGAAAAATGTAAATGGTGCACCTCACCCCCCAACTTGAACCATGCATTGTCCTCAATGCACAAGGAATCATACAATGAGAAAAATGAAAGTAACATGGGAAATGAGATACTCCTTTTTTTTTCTTTATATATATATGTACATTAACGAAAAAAAATTAAAACACAAAAAGCTTGTTGACACCCCCCAACTTAGACTAAAACATGATACCCAATAAGATTTGCTACATTGATGCTCAAAGTGAAATGAATCCAAATTAGGGAGATGTAAACAACTTCTATACTACAACAAAATAAAAATGAAGATATAACAATATAATTAATTTTAGTACTATGTACATGAAAACAAAACAAAAAGGGCTCATGTCAATCCGGCTTCAATTCGGATATGAGCTTGCGCCCATTGATTTTTTTGATTTTAAAATTTTTTTGTTGTATAAATGTCATTTCTATCCAATCTATCCAACAATATAAAGGATAATGATTCAAAAATCTCAACCAAACCGAGGTGTATGCAAGTTTATGCAATTCCAACAATGGAGTATGCAATTTATCTTTAAAAGTTTCTCCACTCAACTCCATTGCAATGCCCTCCCTAAGTTGAGAAATGTGAATCTCAACACCACTCATAGATGGAAAAATGACCTTGGGCTCATTAGCCTCATGTGAGATAGTAACTTCATCAAATTTTTCACAATCTAGAGTGGTGGGAGATTCAACATTAATTTGCACTCCATTGGGATGATCATCCTCAATACATTGACTATGCTCAAGATGTTGTTCTTCATGCATAGCAATTATAGCATTAGTCAATGTATTAAGTTGTTGGGTTATTTGGGCATTGAATTCCATTTGGTATTGCATAAAATCGAACAAAATATTTTCCAATTCTTCTTCAGTTGAGTCCCCATATGTTGGATAGTGGCAAAATTTATTTGGTGGTGTGATATCGGATGGAAAACTATAAGGTTCGTTCTCCCAACCATAACTCGGATAACTCGGTGTAACATAGTGGTCGGGGTAAAAGTTTTCGGAGGCCAAAATTGAATTTGAACCTCCGCATGCAAAGTCTTGAACCGGATAATTTATTGGGCACTCACTAGTGATGTGTCCATACTCACCACAAATCTCGCAAACATTTTCAAAATAAGGGGCATTTATTGGGCACTCATTAGTGATGTGTCCATACTCTCCACAAATCTTGCAAATGTTTTCAAAATAAGGGGCATTTATTGGGCACTCACTAGGGATGTGCCCATACTCATCACAAATTTCACACATTTTCAAAAAATGGGGCATTTGATACATTTTCATAAAAATTATAAGACATTATATAAAACACAATCTATTTACAAACTATTTACAAAAGAGACGACATACATTGGCCCATGATGAAAATCACGAGACTTACCTATGCCGCCCAAAATCACCTTCGAACTAGACGCTTTACCTTCTCCGGCAACGGCGCCAAAAATGCTTGATGAAAAACGTTGTTGTTTCCTAACCTCTAAAAATCATCCCTTAATGTGTATATGATTTAGGTGCAAAGGGAGTGTCACTCTCCCTTGGGATGATGTCAAAAGAAAGGGCAACGTAATGGTTGATGGAATGAAATGAAATGTATGAAATGGAATGTGCGAAATGAACAAAAGTGCTCCCCAAGCGCAATGAGTCTTTTGCTTGTCGTGTTTTACTTGGAATGAGTATTCCAAGGTCGTCTCCTCGGGGAAGGAAAGTTCAAGTGTGTGAAGGTGATTTTGTTGAACAAAAGAGAAAAGTGTAAAATCTTTTGTTTGTGTTTTGGTGATTGAATTTTGTAAATGAAAATAAAATAAAAATAAGTGTTGGCTAATCCAAAAGGTTCACTCCAATGGGAATGCCCAATCAACTCGAAACCTTCCTCCGAGGGTTTATAGATGAACGATTGATTCGTGGGAAGCTAGGGATAAGATGGGTCACTATCTAAGCATAAACCGTGACTAGGCCTACGGAATATCAAAGACTCACCAAATTATCCACCCTCAACCCAGTCAAACCGAACCATCGTACACCGAGAAAGGAAAGAAAATGAGTTGAAATGGAAAACCCAAGAGGAGGTCTCCCTTGAATTAGCCAACTAAAAATCTAGCTACTCATACTAAAAGGAAAGACATGCATAATGTAAAGAGACATGTAGAAGAAATGAAGATTAGAACTTGAATTAATGCAAGAAAACTTGAACTATGAAGAAAAATATTCAAAACCCATTTTAAAGCTTGAAAAATGAAGAACTTGAAAGCATTAATGGTGAAATCTAAAATGCAAGGCTAAACTTGAAATATACTTGAAATAAATGACATTAAAGGAAATGAATGAATCTTACAAGATTCTTACCGAAGATTACAAGTGAAATGATGGAAGAAAATGAAAAAATCCAAGTTTTCTATCTACTATTCATCATCTTCTTCCTTTGACTACTCCTAAGCTTAGGTAGCCACCCTATTCAAAGCTTGTGAATGCTGAATATATGGTGAAGGAAGACTTGCATTTTCGTCCATGGAGGGTCCCCTAGCCTGTGTGTGCAGGCTTCCCATCAATGGGAAGAGATTTGATGGCTTGGACAGGCTAGGAGAAGCTTAGCCTGCAACTCTCCTGACAGCCCCCTTCTCTCACATCCTCCTTAAATGCCAAGCCTCCAAAATCTTCAAATTGTGTAAGGGAGGCATGGTTGTAGGTAGAACATGTTGGGATAGGTGTGGGAGAAGTGCAGGTGGGACCCCCAAGCAAGTGGGATATGATTTGCAGGCGTCTGGGCTGTTCTGGGAATGGCTTACCGGTATGCGTACCGGTACGGTTTGGCTACTGGAGTTCGGCGTACCGGTACGCGTACCGGTATAGTTTGTCTGCTTTGGACCAGTTTTCGTATAATTATCATAACGTTTTATCTAACCCTCCGATTGAGCTGAAATTTTGACACAATACAGAAGACATTCATATCTACAACTTTCATGTTTTACACTTTTTCAGATTGGCAGTAGATCATGGTAAAAAATGAGAAAAACAGAGGTACTGTGTCAAAACTTTGGGAAACCAGTGGGCTAAACCTTCCAAATTTCATTTTTCTTGGTTTCTTCACCTTTAAGCCTCCAAATCCTCATTGAATGTGTCCATCTCTTCACCACTCATTCATCCTTAGTTGCAAGGTTATAAAATCCATCATTTACGCTATAATTACCTGCAACATCGAAAATTCAACATTATTCATAATTTCGGCTAACTCTAAGTACTTAAATACAAAGTTGAGTTAAAATGCATGTAATGAGACCATGAAATATGCAATATTTTGTGCTCATCACCTGTCTATCAGGATCTTAACTTACCAGGAAATAGGCGGAGTCTTGAATTATATAACAGGACTTTTTGAGAGGGTTCAAAAGACTTCCGCACAATATTCTTATCATGAAATTTTTTCATTCCGGACTTGGCAATCTTTACATTCTCGTATGCATCATTTCTCAATTCCTCTAATTCATTAATCTGAAGTTTGCGGGATGCACTTGCTTTATCAATATTAAAGTTCATCATTTTGATTGTCCTGTATGCTCGATGTTCCAATTCCACAGGCAAGTGACATAGTTTTCCATAAACTAACCGATAAGGAGACATTCTCAAAATAGTTTTGTATGTTTTATTATAAGCCCAAAGTGGACCAGTCAGTCTCAAAGACCAATCCTTGCAGTCTGGATTTACAATTTTTTTTAAATTTATTTTATCTCCCTATTGGCCAATTCAGTTTGTCCACTTGTCTGGGGATGATAAGGGGTGGATATCTTGGTGGAAATCAAATATTTTTTCATTAGGTTTTAAAAAAATTTATTGCAAAAATTTGTTCCCCCATCATTGATAATGACTCGAGGAATTATAAATCTAGACAAAATATTTCTTTTAAAAACTTGATCCCTGTGATGTGATCATTATTTCGACAAGGGATTGGCTCTACCCATTTAGAAACATAATCAATGGCAACCAAAATGTATAGATGACCAAAGGATGGGAGAAACGGCCCCATAAAATCGATACCCCATAAAGGAATCATATAATAAACGCAATGGAATTTAAAAAAAATAATTTGATTCCTCATACCAGGATCTATTAATGTTTAATACAAATCGAGAAACCTTAGACCTATAGAGAAGATTAAGGGTTACCTCTTGAAGCATGTCTTTAACAATCTTCAAGCATTCTCAAAACATTAAATCATCAAATCTGAATTTGATCTTTACCCCAAGTCTCGTAAACGTTTGGCCTCTATCGGTATCCACACGAATTGACAAACTTGAATGATCTACTTTAGTCATTGATAAAACTAGTCGATAGAGAATGAGGGGTGGTTCTTCTTGTGCTAGCAAGAGAGTTGTTATATCATATGTATATCCACCTCCTACATAAAGGTATTTATAGAGCTTTAAAGGCTCTAATCCTAGTTTGGGTCAAGTTGCAATTATCTCATAATTAAATATAACCCCTTTATTAACATTAATTGTAATAAAGTCCCTAATTAACTCTTAATTAGGTTTTCACCCCAATTAACTCTTAATTTGTGAAGCCCCAAAATCCGGGGGTCCCTTATTAACCGTTGACAACCCGTCAACCCGCGAAAATACCCGTGGATGTCGCTTAACCCGACACCACGTCGTTAACATTCCCCAAAGTCGGAATTATTGTCCATAGTTGTGATCTATGTTTCTTTAATCATTTAATTCAATCAAGGTCCAATAGCTTGGTGAAATAATTTCAAATTTTCAGATTTTTGGACTAACTACCGGTAGCTGTTTATTGACTACCGGTAGCTGGAACCTTCTGGACCAACGACTACCTGTTGACTACCGGTAGTTGTTGCCTACTGGACCTTCGACTACCCGTTGACTACCGGTAGTTCGGGTACACTGGACGACGACTACCTATTGACTACCGGTAGTTCGCAGCTACTGGGTTGCCGACTACCTGTTGACTACCGGTAGTTCGCAGCTACTGGGCTGCCGACTACCTGTTGACTACTGGTAGTTAAACCCAGATTTTTGCCCATTTCAATAGTTTCTCATTTCCAATCCATTTCAAACCACTTCAAAATCATCCAAAACTTATACAATGAAGTTTCTAACATAAAACATTGTTTGTACAAGTTCTATTACAACCCAATACATATATTTACATGTCAATATCAAATTTCCTTAAAAGTTTTACAAAAATTCAAAACAAAGCCACATCCGGCTTTCTTCGTCCTTGAAGCCCGTATGAGGGTCTTCCACCCATGCATATCCCACACCTGAAAATGTTGTCCCACGAAGGGTGACCACGCTCAATAGGATATCCTCCTACAGAGGCTACTCCTCAACCTAAGTGCATATGAAATGCGCACATGCAACAATCAACAAGCATCAACCAATCCAACAAGAGTATACACTTCAATGTTAGAAAGCTACCATGCTATGCTATGTCATGCCATGATATGAGATGGAACTCACTCACGCACCTAATCCCGAGTCTTCCCCGACTCACACAACACAATGCAAAAGCCAATGTGTATGAACCCGTTTTTTGACGGAAAAACCCTCCCAATGATCGTTTGAATTAAAAGTTATGTCTTTATAAAAACCCAATCATTGTTGGAGGCTACCCATTGAATGGGTGTTTTTATACAACAAAATCTTGTGTCTTCCTGGGCAACGGATTTTGGAATCGCACCGCCGGCTCCGTGGGCCTATCTACACTTTTTGGACTTGCACCGTCGGAGTGTATGAACCAGTGGTTCCGGGTTTTTCACCCGAGGGAGTGTCTAGCCCTACTTGCTTTACCCGACACAAGTTTTCCTTATGCAATGCAACCGTGCAACTCAGTCGGATCTTCGATCCCGACTTTCCCGAGTTTACATACCAACCACCAAGATTTGGTGTTTGATCCACAACACATGCACATGCCCACACTCATGCCTATGACCCATGAATGCGATGTCAACTCACCCACACACACTCATGTCTTATAACCATGAATGTGATGTACCCATGAGAATGCAATGTAATGTACCCTTGCATCTTCTCCACATGTTCAATATGTATGAATGTCATATGAACAACTCAACAATAAATCCACATATCCATGGTACTTCATATCATAAGCATATGCATATAAATACCATAATTCAACACTTTGTCAACACCTCGTAAGCATGTGTATATCAACATTTTCCTTAATCACAATATCTAAGCATGTTATACATAGTTCATGCAAAACATACTTCACATTTTCATCAAATCATTTACTCAACACCTTCAAGGCATCCAAGATCATGTAATCACATAATATACTCAAATTCATCATAAAGCTCAAGAAATCATATTAATTGATTTCTACACAATTATACCAAGATAGAATTCATTCTACCCATAACATAACCTCATATGTCATAATTTCTCAAGAAATTATCAACAACCATTCCTAAATGTCCATTTCATTTAGGAATTCACTTTACCCAATTTCCCATATCAATTTTCCATACTTCAAGTTCCTTTAACTTTTTATTAAATTTACCCATCAAGTAAATTTATATACCCATTTCATACCAACCTTGCTTAGCACATTTGGTACTCATTTCCCACACATGAAATGCATTAGTGGTACATTAAACTAGAATATGTGATTTAAATCATGCTACCCATTCTCAATACCCATTTCACCCAAATAACCACAATAGGCAAGTGATACATATATATATACAACTACCCATTCCATATAACCTTCCTAGGTTGGAAATAAACCTAAGTAGGAAGAAAACCCTACCTCTTGTAGCGTGTAGAATCGCCGTGGGAAGCTCCTAGAACTCAAAGCAAGCTTGAATCCTCCATTTCCAACTTTTCGGCCTCCCAACGTTCGGTGAAAGCCGTCATTTTTGGTACCCACGCGTAGCCCTCGACGCGTAGAGCAACTCTTGTTCTTGGCCCGAGTCGATTTGAGCGCTAGAACGGAATAGATCGTAGAGAGAAGGTGGAATGTTTCTCTCTTTTCCCTCTCTTCTCAATCGGCTGAACAATCGGCTGAAACAATGGGGAAAAATCTAATTTTTCCCCCTATTTATATTTTAGAATACTTGGCCCACAATTGGTCACACGTCCTATTTAATTTCGGGTCCTTTTTAATCCCGAAACGACTAAATTTCACTCCGGTTCAAGTTCGAATTATTTTTATTTCAACTTGCCTCTACTATTTCCCCAAACTTTAAAATTTTATAAAAATTTCGTGTACGGGGTCACCCGAAGCCCGTTCGTCTCGTAAAACGCGAAAAATCTGACTATCTCGGAATTCAACGAAATTTGACGTGGTAACTAGATTTCGCGAGACGAATCCAACGGTGAAATCCGTTTCGTCATCCGAGATCTAGAAAAATTCAGTTTTTCAACTAGTACCGAAGTGGCAATTCATCTATTGCCCTTGTTCGTCAAAGTTTAAATTTTCCGGGGTTTCACATTCTTCCCCCCTTAAAAGAATTTCGTCCCCGAAATTCACACCCTCATGCACATTCGACCATATGCATAAGTTACAACAATACTGTCTAAACTGTCCCACATGTATCCGTCTCTCTCCCGGACTAGGTTCTAGACGCAACCAAGTTCGTCCGTAAAGGCACCACATATCCCGTGTACCTCTGTCCCATTTCCGGGACTACTAGAATAGGGGGTAAAGTAACCTTCTTTGTAATTTGACAATAGTACCGAAGCATCCCAAGGCGAAGCATTCGGTAGTGAAGTCCTTATTCAACCTAGAGTTCTCACAACTCTACCAGTGTTCTTCTATGAGGAACCATAGAGTAGACAACATACCGGGGTGTAACTCAACACTGAAGTCTATATCCCTGCGTGGAGGCAAACATTCGTAAGCTCATAAACATCTGAGGTGGACGAAATTCATGTCTCACTTCGTTCTCTAAGGTAAAGCTTGCTAGCTAACCCATTAACTACCCGTTCCAACAGAATTCATATTTTACTTGAGGTAAACGTCATGTGTTTTCCCTAAAACTTAAAACATACACACTACAAGGTGTAAACAGTGACCCGCTAATGATCACAATCACCGACGACTCAGTGTGCCGTCAATCCGTCCATCCCAAGGATGACATCAAATTCTAACATGTCCGTGGAGTAGAATCCCCAAGAATCCTAGCTCACATTCTCGACATACCCATTTAGTACTCACCCTAGATCCTAGGGGAGAACTCACACACAATGGCCTTTCCAAGGTGTCAACCTCTAAGCCCAATTCCTTTATGCAATTTAAATTGTCATAAAACAATAACTAGTATCCCAATGTAGGGACTCAGTTCAAAACATTGTGAATTTTCTCACCGTCTCACTAGTAGACCATGTGTCACACACTAGTAGACATTTAACCCATGAACTATCCCGTTCATCCCTTTTCGAACCTCCAAGATTATGTTTTCTAACCCTAGTGTTCCTCTTTTTCCATATACATTTTACCATGTATACAATTTACACATAACACATAATCATGTAGCACATAATCATGTAACAAATAAAACACATAACATGAATGCACATGGAATGCAATGGTGTAAACCCATTTCCCTCAAGCCCTAGGTATATCGTAAACCTATGCTCTGATACCAAGCTGTGACGCCCCAAAATCCGGGGGTCCCTTATTAACCGTTGACAACCCGTCAACCCGCGAAAATACCCGTGGATGTCGCTTAACCCGACACCACGTCATTAACATTCCCCAAAGTCGGAATTATTGTCCATAGTTGTGATCTATGTTTCTTTAATCATTTAATTCAATCAAGGTCCAATAGCTTGGTGAAATAATTTCAAATTTTCAGATTTTTGGACTAACTACCGGTAGCTGTTTATTGACTACCGGTAGCTGGAACCTTCTGGACCAACGACTACCTGTTGACTACCGGTAGTTGTTGCCTACTGGACCTTCGACTACCCGTTGACTACCGGTAGTTCGGGTACACTGGACGACGACTACCTATTGACTACCGGTAGTTCGCAGCTACTGGGTTGCCGACTACCTGTTGACTACCGGTAGTTCGCAGCTACTGGGCTGCCGACTACCTGTTGACTACCGGTAGTTAAACCCAGATTTTTGCCCATTTCAATAGTTTCTCATTTCCAATCCATTTCAAACCACTTCAAAATCATCCAAAACTTATACAATGAAGTTTCTAACATAAAACATTGTTTGTACAAGTTCTATTACAACCCAATACATATATTTACATGTCAATATCAAATTTCCTTAAAAGTTTTACAAAAATTCAAAACAAAGCCACATCCGGCTTTCTTCGTCCTTGAAGCCCGTATGAGGGTCTTCCACCCATGCATATCCCACACCTGAAAATGTTGTCCCACGAAGGGTGACCACGCTCAATAGGATATCCTCCTACAGAGGCTACTCCCCAACCTAAGTGCATATGAAATGCGCACATGCAACAATCAACAAGCATCAACCAATCCAACAAGAGTATACACTTCAATGTTAGAAAGCTACCATGCTATGCTATGTCATGCCATGATATGAGATGGAACTCACTCACGCACCTAATCCCGAGTCTTCCCCGACTCACACAACACAATGCAAAAGCCAATGTGTATGAACCCGTTTTTTGACGGAAAAACCCTCCCAATGATCGTTTGAATTAAAAGTTATGTCTTTATAAAAACCCAATCATTGTTGGAGGCTACCCATTGAATGGGTGTTTTTATACAACAAAATCTTGTGTCTTCCTGGGCAACGGATTTTGGAATCGCACCGCCGGCTCCGTGGGCCTATCTACACTTTTTGGACTTGCACCGTCGGAGTGTATGAACCAGTGGTTCCGGGTTTTTCACCCGAGGGAGTGTCTAGCCCTACTTGCTTTACCCGACACAAGTTTTCCTTATGCAATGCAACCGTGCAACTCAGTCGGATCTTCGATCCCGACTTTCCCGAGTTTACATACCAACCACCAAGATTTGGTGTTTGATCCACAACACATGCACACGCCCACACTCATGCCTATGACCCATGAATGCGATGTCAACTCACCCACACACACTCATGTCTTATAACCATGAATGTGATGTACCCATGAGAATGCAATGTAATGTACCCTTGCATCTTCTCCACATGTTCAATATGTATGAATGTCATATGAACAACTCAACAATAAATCCACATATCCATGGTACTTCATATCATAAGCATATGCATATAAATACCATAATTCAACACTTTGTCAACACCTCGTAAGCATGTGTATATCAACATTTTCCTTAATCACAATATCTAAGCATGTTATACATAGTTCATGCAAAACATACTTCACATTTTCATCAAATCATTTACTCAACACCTTCAAGGCATCCAAGATCATGTAATCACATAATATACTCAAATTCATCATAAAGCTCAAGAAATCATATTAATTGATTTCTACACAATTATACCAAGATAGAATTCATTCTACCCATAACATAATCTCATATGTCATAATTTCTCAAGAAATTATCAACAACCATTCCTAAATGTCCATTTCATTTAGGAATTCACTTTACCCAATTTCCCATATCAATTTTCCATACTTCAAGTTCCTTTAACTTTTTATTAAATTTACCCATCAAGTAAATTTATATACCCATTTCATACCAACCTTGCTTAGCACATTTGGTACTCATTTCCCACACATGAAATGCATTAGTGGTACATTAAACTAGAATATGTGATTTAAATCATGCTACCCATTCTCAATACCCATTTCACCCAAATAACCACAATAGGTAAGTGATACATATATATATACAACTACCCATTCCATATAACCTTCCTAGGTTGGAAATAAACCTAAGTAGGAAGAAAACCCTACCTCTTGTAGCGTGTAGAATCGCCGTGGGAAGCTCCTAGAACTCAAAGCAAGCTTGAATCCTCCACTTCCAACTTTTCGGCCTCCCAACGTTCGGTGAAAGCCGTCGTTTTTGGTACTCACGCGTAGCCCTCGACGAGTAGAGCAACTCTTGTTCTTGGCCCGAGTCGATTTGAGCGCTAGAACGGAGTAGATCGTAGAGAGAAGGTGGAGTGTTTCTCTCTTTTCCCTCTCTTCTCAATCGGCTGAAACAATGGGGAAAAATCTAATTTTTCCCCCTATTTATATTTTAGAATACTTGGCCCACAATTGGCCACACGTCCTATTTAATTTCGGGTCCTTTTTAATCCCGAAACGACTAAATTTCGCTCCGGTTCAAGTTCGAATTATTTTTATTTCAACTTGCCTCTAATATTTCCCCAAACTTTAAAATTTTATAAAAATTTCGTGTACGGGGTCACTCGAGGCCCGTTCGTCTCGTAAAACGCGAAAAATTCGACTATCTCGGAATTCAACGAAATTTGACGTGGTAACTAGATTTGGCGAGACGAATCCAACGGTGAAATCCGTTTCTTCATCCGAGATCTAGAAATTTGTTTTTTTTCAACTAGTACCGAAGTGGCAATTCACCTATTGCCCTTGTTCGTCAAAGTTTAAATTTTACGGGGTTTCACATAATTGGTTGTCTCTCTTTTATCCTTTTTTTTTCCAATCAATTCTTTTGTGTGTGACCCTACAGGTTCAAGCATACCCGGTTGTAGGCATTTGATACTAACTACAAGTAGCATGTCAAAGTATAACTCTTTCTAATTTAGCTTGAATTAGAACTCTTCTAATTCTCCCTTTATGAAGAACAATTAATATATTTATATTAATTTTATTCTTCAAGCTTCTACTAATCATGAGTGACACCTAGCAGCATATCATGATCAACCTCCAGATAGCACGAAGTAGGTAAAGGACCCATTCAGTCTATAGTTGTCGTGCAATTCAATCCTTCTATCACACATGCCCCAATTGAATTACTAGGGTATGGAATTACTGTCAAACCCCTAATTCAATCTTATGTGTTCGATCTTAGGACTATAACTCTTAATGATCAATTAGAAACTATTTTCTAATTGTCATTCTGCCTTGGCCAAGGACTTTTTGAGTCATATCCCAGAAGATCACATAGGACATTCTCCCTTTAATTACTAAGGATTATAGATTCTATTTTGTACACTCATAAGTCTTCATGCATGCCTAACTATGTCCAACAATACATATCCAAGTTACATGGTTATTATATGAATATGTTGTATAGTTAAAGCATAGAAGTCCATGCACAAGACAACCATGGTGTCTCAAGTCTAAGGATCAGTTGCATAACTATAACTTTAGGATTTAACATTGATAGGCATGTAAAAGTCCATATGAAAATCCTACGTTAGTCAATGGTCACGTTCAATGTACTTGTTCTTTAACAAGCACCCACACACCTGCTTTAGTGTCCCAACACTAGTGACTTGGACGAGTCACCTCATATCAAATATGAGTAAACATAGTGTGCTAGTCTATCCGGATTACGTAATGCCCAAATAATAATCCTATGACTAGGAACATTTAAGAGTTAAGTACTAAGAAGTATAGGTCTCCTCTTCTCAACACCTTGAGAAACTATCTTCTTAACTTATTCTCTATGGACTATATCATGTATATTAAAATGAAATAAAGTAGAAACATGATAAATAAACTTGCCATTTTGTTTAATTAAGTAATGAATGTTGCTAGTACAACCCTAAAACATCATCTATATGATTGGTCTTAGAGCATACTACTAACAATCTCCCACTTGCCCTAATACCAATCAACCATGTATCTAATACCCATCTTCTCAAAATGTCAGTCTAGTTGTTGTTATCTTAGTGCTTTCATAAGTGGGTCCACTATATTATCTATTGATGCAATCCTTTAGATACACACATCACCTATTCCAATGATCTCTCAGATCATGTTGAATGCCACTATAAGTGTTTGAATTTCTGATGAGACTTTGATTCCTTGGCTTGAGCTATTGCCCCATTATTGTCACTATATAGTAGTATATGTGACTCAATGGTAGGAACTAATATAAGCTCATTATTGAACTTCGTAATCCAAACAACTTCTTTGGCATCTTTTAAGGCGGCAACATACTCAACCTCAGTAGTTGAATTCACTGTAATATCTTATTTGCAGCTTCTCCAACTAACTACTCCATCATTTAAGATAGACACAAATCCAGAAGTAGATTTTTATTTTATCTACATTAGACTAAAAGTTTTAGTCTATATATCTATCCACGCGTAGCTTTCATTCTCCATAGACAAGAAATGCATCCTTAGTTCTTCTCAAGTACTTAAGAATGTCTTGACTACATTCCAATGCTCTAAACATGAAATTTGACTAATATCTGCTGGTAATACTTATAGCATATATGATATCAAGTTTTTGTATATAGCACAATATACATGAGGCTACCTATTGCTAAGCATAAGGAATATTGTTCATGTTATTTATCTCTTTTGATGTTGTAGGACTCATGTCCTAAGAGAGATGAATTCCTCATTTGAAAGGTAAAAATCCTTTCTTGGAATTCTGCATGTTAAATCTCATTAACATCGTGTCTATGTACAAGGATTGGAGTACCCGAAGCAACCTTCTAGATCTATCTCCATAGACTTTTATACCTAGTATATCATATGCTTATCCCAAACCTTCAATGTAGAAATTATGTGATAGCTATAGTTTGACCGATAAGAGCATCCCAACATTATTCACAATGAATAGGATGTCGTCTATATAAAATACCAAAAATGTGGTAGAACTCCCACTAACCCGTTTGTTCATACACGGTTCATCTATGTTTAAAAGGAAACCAAATGATTAGATTAACTCATCAAACTGGATGTTCCAACTTCGGGATGGTTTCTTTTAATCCATAAATGGATCTCTATAACTTGCACACATTATGGCCTTCGCCATTAGATACTGTAAAACCCGAGAAATTTTGAATTTTTTTTTAAAAAGGGCAAAGTGGTCATTTTTGTCACTATAATGCAAAATTAAAATACGTGTTCTACAAATCTCGTATGACACAATGGACTTCGCCGTTGGACTCGTATCGCGGAATATAGTCACCATATAAAATTTCGTCGAATTCCGAGTTAAGTTAGATTTTTGCACGTCGTTCGAGGAGACTGGGTGGCGGATGACCTCACCGAGGTCCCTAAAAGCGATAAACTCAAAATTTAATTATTTTTGATTAAAATTTCAAATAAAATTAATTTGAACTTAACCCGTAATGTAATTAGTCGTTCCGGGACGAAATCGGATCCGATTAAGCGAAGGACACGTGGCGCGACGTGGGCCAAGTATTTAAAATTATAAATAATGGTAAATATCTTAGAAAATCAGATTTTTAGCCCACTTATGTTCTTGTTTGGCCCGCCAAGAGAGAGAGAAAAGAAAAAGAGAGAAAAACTCATTTTTCTTCAAGCTTTCTCCTTGATTTCTCGGAGTTCCGTCACTCGGAATCGCTCGAGCCAAGAATGAAAGTTGCTCTACGTGACTAGGGCTATGCGTGGGTACCAAGAACGAAGAGTTTCACCGAAGATCAAAATGCAAAGTTTTGGAGAAATCAAAGTCTTGAGTTTTTGGGGGTGTTCTTGAAGCCTAGTATTGTAACACCCCGCATTTTCTTTTATACATGTATATAGATATATAGTGAATAATAGTTGAAATTTTTTTTTTTTATAAAAATATGAAATTTTAGGTCCTAGAACTTGTATTAAATAGGTTTGGTGTAGAAATATGTGTTGGAGAGGTTTGTGATGGATTTGGTTGGTTTAGGATTGGATTGGACGGCACTGGAAGTCGGAGCAAAAATCTGTCAGTCAAACCGTACCGGTACCGCATACCGGTACGACTTACTCCAGTGGCTTAACCGTACCGGTACCGCGTACCGGTACGATTTATCTGACACTCACCGAACAGTTAAAAAGTCGGGATTTTTGGGTTTAAAACACCACCTCCAGCCCTCATTTGCCCCATTCTTCATTTCACTCTCACCCTAAACACTTTAGAACCCTAGGAGAGAAAGAAAGGAAGAGAGAAACTCAAGATTAAAGGGGAAAAACACAAGACTTAAGGGTGATTCAAGATCTAAGTCCTAGATTTCAAGAACACCAAGGTAAGGGTTTTCTCTCATTCACTTGCATTGAGGCTAGGGTATATATGTATATATGTATGTTTTGGCTATCTATGGTATATATATGCTATGGAATCATCCTCTCTTAGGCTTTTTGCAAAGATTACATGTTTTGAACAAAGTTAGGGTTTAATACCCATGAAATCTCTTTTCTAGTTTTAAAACCCTAGTTTTTGGGGGAGAGTGATGTATTTCCTTCTTAAAAATGCCTTCTTTATTATGAACTTCGAAACTGTAGTGGTTTGGGTTGGGTAGAAAAATGATGTTATTGTGATCTCATGTATTTTTCTTAGTTGGTTGTGGAATTGTTACATGTTATATTTTGGGGGATTTTGGAAAGATGATTGTAATTGGAGATAAATATTGGAATTGTATGCTTGGTTGGGTTGTTTGTGATGCACATGAGTGAGAGGTTCCTTGTAAGGATGCTCACCCCATTCCCAAGAGGTTCCTTGTAAGGATGCTTGGGAAATAATGTAGTGATTGGTGGGAGGTTCCTTGTAAGGATGCTCACCCCTTCCTAAGAGGTTCCTTGTAAGGATGCTTGGGAAGCAATGTAGTGATTGGTGGGAGGTTCCTTGTAAGGATGCTCACCCATTCTCAAGAAGTTCCCGGCAATGATGCTTGAGAATCAAAGATGACCTAAAGGGGGGTGGAGGTTACCACAAAGTATGCCACCTACCGAAAGAATTGTTGGGAATTGTTATGGCCATTGAGGATCATTTGTATTTGGTGCTCGTTTATTCATTGAAGTAATGTTTTTACATAAACTTGAGATCCTTTTTTTAAAATGTCCCTGCTTGCGTTCAAATTATGTATCTATGTTATGTTGAAAATGAGACCAACCGATTTAAATGATTTTCTAAACCTTGTATGGGTTTGAGAGAATTTTTCTACAGAGCTTCGTGCTCACCCCCTACCGCTAACATTTTTCAGATTACCCGCTTGAGGAGGACATAAGGGTCGAGGAGCCCGCTACTTGGGAGACTCCACTTGACGGGAGTGTGGATCCCTAGGTGGACGCCTAGAATGACCTCCTTTCCTTTTGTACTAGACTAGGACATTCTTTTGGAACCTTGTGTAGTCTAGTTTCTTTTGTTTATTCCGCTGTGCTACTTTAATTAATTTTTGAGATGTAATAGCCATAATTTGGGCTCATTCTTTTGGATCACTTTGTAAATATTTGTGGATGACAAATGGAGTCTCGTTTCTTAAAGAATTATATTAGTGCTCTCATGATATGAATGTTTAAGAATGTAATGTCGTCCAGGGTGTGTTTTGGGGCGTTACAAGTCTTCATTTCAAGCTTCAAGAGGTAGGGTTCTTCCTACCTTGGATTAATCTTTCCTTAGATGTTGATAGTTTAAGGGTTTGATTTATTTATGCATATGGATAGACTTTTATATGTATGTTTATGTTTATGGAAATGGAAAAGTGAGCATAGAAAAGGCTTAAGCTAATTGCTAGCTTGACTTTGGTATATGGAAGTTACATGTGATTGACATATGTAACTTATGTATTGATATATATGTAGGTTTATGTTATGGAAATGGAAAAGTGAGCATAGAAAAGGCTTAAGCTAATTGCTAGCTTGATTTTGGTATATGGAAGTTACATGTGATTTATTATGTAACTTAGTGAAATTAAAGGCATGCTATGTGTTATATAAATTATGTCTTGAAGGTGTTGGGTGAAATGCCTTGAGTATTTGAAAATTTTTGTTTTGATTGAATTGAAATAAAATGCTTAAGTTTAACTTGTGGAATCATATGCTTATGATATGATTTATAATTGAATGTGCTTGTTGATATATGCATGTGTTGATATATTAACATTGAGATGAATATGGTATTTATATGCTTAGGATATAAATTTACCATGGATGTGTTGAAATTGTTCATGTGTTGTTCTTGGCATATTGAGCATTATGTTGTGTGCAATGGGACATGGCATTGCATATGCACAGAAACATCTCATCACATGGGTGTGTGCATGGTTGATGTCAACACCACACTTGGTGATTGACGGTATGGCTTGGGAAAAGTTGGGTCGAAGATCAAGCTAAGCCGCTTGGTTGCATGATAAATTGGGTTGGGGTCAGCAAGAAGAGGCATGACGACCTCTCGGGTGCAAGGCCCGGTGATTTGGGAGATGCACTCCATTGGTGTAAGAGTCCATAAAGTGTGCGGGTATGGATGACCCTTGGTGTAAGTCCATGAATATCCAATCCCAAGAAAGACCCTAGTTTTGAAAATGTCATTTGATGTGAACATAAATGATGGAATGAAACACTTTGGCATTGCATCGTGCAGTGGGAGTCGGTGAGGACTCGGGTTGAAGTGCATGAGTGAGTGTCATCTCATTTCATGGCATGGTATTGTTGCATTCGTTAATGCATATCCTTATAAGGAATGATTGTTTATATGTTGCAAATGAATGTTGCAGGAGAATGAGCATCTAGGGGGGGGAGTAGCCTTTGTAGGATCTACTCTACTGGGCGTTGGCTCACCCTATACGGGAAACATTTCAGGTGTGGGGTTTGCACCGGTGGATGGCTCACTTGGAGAGCATCAGGCATGAAGGGGGCCGACTTGTGGCCTTATTTTGATTTTTTGTAAAAGAGTTATGAAAACTTGGTCTTTGGCATGTAAATTATGCAAATTAGAACATATATGGACTAATGTTAAAGTAACCTTGCATGTTTTGATATAAGTATGGATAATTGGACCCGGTGTGGCCAATGTTTACTTATAAATGGACCCGGTGTGGTCATTTTTTTATATTGGATCTCGGATGGGTCATGTGAAGTTAAATTGCACAGGTTGGATTTTGGGTAGAGCTTCCTGTACTGTAACACCCCGCATTTTCTTTTATATATGTATATAGATATATAGTAAATAATTGTTGTAAAATGTGGATATTTGTAGTGATGTGTGTTTGAATTTGGTAGATTGGAAAATAAGAGATTTAAAATGTTAGTGGAAATAATAGTTGAAATTTTGTTTTTAATAAGTGAAAATATGAAATTTTAGGTCCTAGAACTTGTATTAAATAGGTTTGGTGTAGAAATATGTGTTGGAGAGGTTTGTGATGAATTTGGTTGGCTTAGGAATGGATTGGAAATGGAAAAAAGGATGAAACAGGCTGTGAACAGTGCACATGAACAGTGCACTGGCGGCAACTTCAAGCGCGATTTCGACCTTGATTCAGTCAATATCTCTCAAAACTCAAAACATGAAAGTTGTAGAGATCTTTCTTAGAATTCCATAGCATCTTTAATTATCTCAATCGGAGCTCGGATGAGATAGTTATGCCCAGATAACGAAGTGATGTCAAAACAGCCCAATTAGCTTGAACAGTGCACGTGAACAGTGCACTGCTGCAACTGCAAGCCCGATTTAGACCTTGATGCAGTCAATATCTCTCAAAACTCAAAACATGAAAGTTGTAGAAATATTTCTTAGCGTTCCATAGCATCTTGAATCATCTCAATCGGAGCTCGAATGAGAGAGTTATGCCCAGATAACGAAGCGATGTCAAAACAGCCCATGAACAGTGAAATTCGGGGCAGCTGTGTTTAAAACCCCATTTACATTACATTTTCTCTCATTTCATACATTTCACTCTCAACCCACATCTCTTAGAGCCCTAGGATAAGATAAACGGAAGAAGAAAAGGGAGAAATAGAGTCTCTAAAGCTTGGGCTTTGATTTGAAATTCTTGATTTCAAGGTAGGGGTTTTCTTCTATTCTTGTTCATTGATGTTAGGGTTAATTTATATGTATGTTTTGACTCTTAATCATATGTATTTGCTATGAGTTACTTGTTTCTTAATATTCTTGCAACCTTTATCATGTTTTGAGTAAAGTATTGGTGGAAGAACCATAAAAACCCTAGTTTTTTAGGAATGAGGATTTCTCTCTCAATATTCACTAAATCTTGGTGTTGAAAACTCTAGAGCTTTGTGTTGAGTAATATAATGATATTGATAATGATCTCTTGCATGTTTCTCTTTAAATTGCCCTATTTGAAGATATCACTTATGAGAATTGGGGATTTTTCTTGGAAATTGCTTGTAAATAGGAGACTTGTGGAATTGTTGGGTATTTGAGAGAATATTTGGTATTGTATTCTTGTATGGTTGTTTGGAGAAACATGAGTGAGAGGTTCCTTGTAAGGATGCTCATTCCTTCTCAAGAGGTTCCTTGTAAGGATGCTTGAGAAACCAAGCCTTGAGGGTGAGAGGTTCCTTGTAAGGATGGTCATGCCAAAAGAGGACAGTATGTGATTTTCTCAAGAGGTTCCTTGTAAGGATGCTTGAGAAACCAAGCCTTGAGGGTAAGAGGTTCCTTGTAAGGATGCTCATGCCAAAAGAGGACAGTATGTGATATTCTCAAGAGGTTCCTTGTAAGGATGCTTGAGAAACAAAGATAACATGGAGGGGGTGGAGGTTACCGTTAAGTATGCCGCCTGCCCAAAAGACTTGTTGAAAATTGTTTATGGTGAAACCGACTATTATTTTTACGTTGTGCTCGTTTATTCATTTAATTACTGTTTTTACATAAACCTGAGATATGTTTCAAATGTCACTGTTTTATTTCAAATTGTATATCTATGTTATGTTGAAAAATGAGACCGACCGTTTTCTATACTTTTGTAAACCTTGTTCGAGTTTGGGAGGATTTTCCTACAGAGCTTCGTGCTCACCCCCTACATATAAACCATTTTCAAATTTTACCCTTGAGGAGGCGGCGGGAGTCGAGGAACCCGTGCATTGGGAGGCCCCACCCAAGGGGAATCTAGATCCCGAGGTGGACATGTAGAGCTATAAGTTTCTTTTGTACTAGACTAGAGAAATTATTTTGAGATCATGTAAAGTCTAATATTTTGTTATTCCGTTGTGTTATCATAGTTTAATTATTTGGAAATGTAAATGCCATTGTTGGGCATATTCTTTTGATATTGTGGTCGTGGCTTGGCTTATTCTTTTGGAATGTTATTGTGGGTATTACATACGGTGAATGGAAATCTTTTGGGATAATGTTGTAAATATTTTATGGATAAATGTACCCGGTGTGGTCGATGTAGTATAATTGCACAGGTTGTATTTTGGGTAGAGCTCCCCGAACAAAGGAGACTCTGCCCGAATTTTGTTAAATTAAGGACCCCTGGTTATTTATGGATTTTATTAGTGCTCTCATGGTGTAAATGGTTGTTAGTATGTAATGTTGTCCAAGGGGGTATTTGGGGCGTTACATGTACGAAGGAGACTCTGTCCAAATTTTGTTAAGTTATGGACCCCGGTAAATGGGGCATAACAGTGTGATATCGAGTTACTCGGTATCTACGAGTGTTCCGCGGGTTGATGGGTAATCAACGGACCCCCGGATTTTGGGGCGTCACAGCTTGGTATCAGAGCATAGGTATACGATTTACCTAGGGCTTGATGCGCATGGGTCTAGACCATTGCATGCATTATGCATTTCATCTTATGTGTTTAAATGCTACATGTTATGTGCTATGTGGATTATATGCATTGTAGAATGTATATGTAAATGAACGCACTAGGTTAGAAAACATAACCTGGGGAGTGGGAAAGCAGATGAACGGGAGGGTTCATGGTATAAATGTCTACTAATGAGAGGCATATGCCCCCCTAGTGAGACAATGAGAAAACTCTTGATGTTTGAGTATTGATTCCTATTTTGGGATGCCTTGTAAAACTATTTTGCTATTTAACTTGTGTAGATGGCATATAGAGGGCGAGGACGCCGAGGCGACAGGTGGAACAACCAACCACCTCCGACCTTTGATCACCAAGCCTTTGCAGAGGCTATTGGTGAGGCGGCGGTGACTATTGCACAAGCTAGTGCTACAGCCGCTACCATTGTACAGACTGGTGCAAATATGGGACACGGAGGCTCGAGTTACCTCCAGAGGTTCAAAGCCCATAATCCTCCGGTTTTTCTGGGAGGGGCGGATCCAATGGTAACCGACCGTTGGATTCGGCAAGTGGAGAAGATCTTGAGGGCTATGGAAATCACTTCCGATGCCACCAAGATAACTCTGGCGACTTTTCAGCTGGAGGGAGAGTCCCAGCTATGGTGGGATTGGGTGAAGGACTCTAGAAATTTGGAGGCCATGACTTGGGAAGAATTCTGAGAGCTCTTTATGGGAAAGTATTTCCCGGCGGCTGCTCGACACACTAAGGCCAAGGAGTTCCTAGAATTGAAGCAGGGGACTATGAGTGTGCTAGAATACGTGGCCAAATTCACGGAGTTGGCCCGTTTTGCTGATGATTATGTGGCCTCAGACATGGCCAAAGTACAGAAGTTTGACGATGGACTGAAGTTGTCCATTCGAGGCAAGATTGTGGGACTTCTCCTGCAAGACCTTGATTTGATGGTCAAGACTACAATGGCTATCGAGAGAGAGGTGGAGGACGCGCGTAACATCTGGGAAGCGGGTGTTAAGGACAAAAAGAATGAGGGTCAATCCTCTTCTTCTGGTGCGGGAAAGAGGCAAAGGACTTCTGTTCCGCAAGGATCTCAAGGGCAGAGCCGCGGCTATCAAGGCCAAGGCCAGGGTCGATTCTCCCAAGACGGGGGAAACTTCAGGACCACCTTCCAGGCGGGTCAGAAGACTTGCTATTTTTGTCACCAGCCGGGTCACATGAGGAAGGAGTGTCCTCAACGGCAGGGATCCCAGAGCTATGGGACATCCCAATCCCAGTCTTCTGTGGGACAGCCGCAGACACAGTTTGTTCCTCCTTACCCCACCATGGGTCAAAGGAGCCAGTACCAGTCTCAGGGTGCTGCACAAACGCCTACTACTTTCCGAGCGGGAACTCCGCAAGCAGGCCAGATGGGCCAGGGCATGGGTAGAGGGCGAGGCCAGGGCTCATAGGTCGGGACTTCAGGGACCCAGGGGCGTGTCTACGCCATTATGCCACAGGCTGAGCCGACAGATCAGTCGGTGATACATGGTACATTTCTACTCTCTCGTTTTTGGGCAAGAGTATTATTTGACTCTGGTGCATCGCATTCATTCATTTATGCATCTTGTGTGAAAGATTTGGGCTTAGAGGTTGAGACCTTAGAGGAACCATTGCATGTGAGTTCTCCCCTGGGAGCTAGGGTGAGAGTTGATTATATATGTCGGGGTTGTGAGCTAGAGATCTCAGGGATTCTACTCACTGTGGACCTTCGGGTCATGGACATGTCGGAGTTCGATGTAATCCTGGGAATGGATTGGTTAGTAGCACACCGAGTCGTCATTGATTGTGACCGGAAGCGGGTCACTGCTTACACACCAGATGGGGTTTGTTTCATGTTTCAGGGGGATAAGCACGATGCTTTTCCTCAAGCCGTGTATGACTCTAGATGGCACGGACAGTTGATGGGTTGGCTAGCAAGCCTTACCCTGGAGGACGAGGTGAGACATGAGTTGGGTCTACCTCGGGTTGCGAGTGATTATGAGGATGTTTTTCCGGATGAAATACCGGGATTACCTCCACATAGGGAATTAGACTTCACTATAGAGTTGCATCCTGGTACATCGCCCATTTCTATGACTCCACATAGGATGGCGCCTGCTGAGTTGCAAGAACTCAAGGTCCAATTGCAGGATATGTTGGACAGGGGGTTCATTAGACCGAGTACCTCACCTTGGGGCGCTCCGGTGTTATTTGCAAAGAAGAAGGACAAGACCCTTCGACTATGCATAGACTACCGGCAGTTGAATTGGGTTACTATCAAGAATAGGTACCCTTTGCCGAGGATTGATGACTTGTTTGATCAGTTGAGAGGGGCGCGGGTCTACTCCAAGATAGATCTCCGCACCGGTTACCATCAGTTGAGAGTTAGGGAGGCAGATATCCCTAAGACGGCGTTTTGGACACGGTATGGGCATTTCGAGTTCACAGTGATGCCATTCGGATTGACGAACGCCCCAGCGACATTCATGGATCTCATGCATAGGGTGTTCCAACCCTACCTTGATCAGTTCGTCGTGGTTTTTGTTGACGACATCTTGATCTACTCCAAGTCTGAGGAGGAGCATGAGGGTCACTTGAGGGTCGTTCTCCAGACCTTGAGAGACCATCAGTTGTATGCCAAGTTCAGCAAGTGTGAATTTTGGCTTACTGAGGTGAAATTTTTGGGACATGTGGTGTCGGCTTCGGGTGTATCCGTAGAACCGGAGAAGGTTGAGGCAGTCATGAATTGAGAGAGGCCGAAGTCAGTCTTCGAGATACGTAGTTTCTTGGGATTGGCGGGGTATTACAGGAGGTTCATTGAGGACTTCTCCCGACTAGCTGCACCTATGACGAGGTTGACCCGGAAGGAGGTTAAGTTTGAGTGGAATGATTCATGTGAGAAAGCATTCCAGGAGTTGAAGAGGATGCTTACTTCAGCTCCTATTCTGATAGTCCCAGAAAGGGGACAGAGGTACATAGTGTATTGTGATGCCTCTAAGGACGGACTTGGATGCGTCTTGATGTAGTCCGGGAGAGTGGTAGCTTATGGTTCTCAGCAGTTAAAGAACCACGAGCAGAGTTACCCCACACATGACATGGAGTTGGCAGCCATTGTCTTTGCCTTGAAGGCTTGGCGCCACTATTTATACGGTGAGCAGTTCGAGGTGTTTTCAGACCACAAAAGTCTAAAGTACATCTTTACACAGCGGGACCTCAATATGAGGCAACGCAGGTGGATGGAGTTTCTGGAGGACTATGACTTCACTTTGCATTACCATCCCGGTAAGGCAAATGTGGTAGCTGACGCACTCAGCCGGAAGTCACGGGGAGTCTTGGCTAGTGTGGCTTCCCGAGAGTGGCAGATGCTCGAGACTGTGGGACAGTTCGGGCTATGTTATATGGGTCAGACTCAGGGTACTTTTGGGATTTTGGTGGCTACGCCTTCCCTATTGAGCAGGGTTGTTGAGTCCCAGAGTCAGGACACGGAGCTATTGTCCATCTGAGACCGTGTACAGGCAAGTACAGGTGATGAGGGCTGGGCCATTCACTCGGATGGTAGTCTTCGGTATCGAGGAAGGGTTGTGGTTCCTCAGTTGGCGGATCTGAGAGAGGAGATCCTTAGGGAGTTTCATTGCTTCCATTTTGCGGTTCATCCAGGGGGCACGAAGATGTATCATGATCTTTGTCGCCAGTATTATTGGAATGGGATGAAGCGACATGTTGGTGATTTTGTTAGTAGATGTCTCACGTGTCAGCAAGTGAAGACAGAACACCAGAGACCAGCAGGGTTACTCCAGCCATTAGAGGTAGCTGAGTGGAAGTGGGAACATGTCACGATGGATTTTGTGACTCACTTACCACGGACATCGCGGGGACATGACGCGGTATGGGTGGTAGTGGACCGGCTTACGAAGTCGGCACACTTTTTGGCTGTGCGGATGACCTTCACACTAGAGGAATTCTGCAGGTTATATATACGGGAGATTGTCCGGTTGCATGGGGTACCCGTATCTATAATATCGGATCGGGATCCCAGGTTTACGGCTCATTTTTGGGAGAGTTTCCAACGAGCCATGGGGACACAGCTGATGATGAACACTGCTTTTCATCCCCAGATGGACGGTCAGTCTGAGAGGACCATTCAGACATTAGAGGACATGCTACAGGCATGTGTCCTAGATCTCAAGGGTAGTTGGGAAGATCATTTACCCTTGGTGGAGTTCGCCTATAACAATAGTTATCAGGCGAGCATACAGATGGCACCCTACGAGGCACTATATGGGAGGCGATGTCGATCTCCGGTTTGTTGAACAGAGGTTGGAGAGAGACCTGCTACGGGTCCGGACTTGGTTAGAGACACCTCAGAGTAGGTGGGCTTGATACGGAAGCGTCTTCTCACGGCTCAGAGCCGGCAAAAGAGCTACGCCGATAGACGGCGGCGACCTCTAGAGTTTGAGGTGGGAGATCATGTCTTCTTGAAGGTGATGCCTACGAGAGGAGTGGTCAGGTTCGGTAAGCGAGGAAACCTGTCACCGAGGTATATCGGGCCCTTTGAGATACTTGAGAGGGTTGGTACGGTCGCTTACCGGTTGGCGTTACCGCCAAACCTATCGGGTGTTCATGCGGTATTTCATGTCTCTATGCTCTGGAAATACACCCCAGATCCGACTCACATCGATTGGCACACCGCACATCGTGCTATGAACCTTGCCACATCCTTCTTCATTCCCTTCCACCAATATTGGCGCTTCATGTCCCTATACATTTTTGTGCTACCGGGGTGGATAGCAAACTTAGAGTGATGACACTCTCTAAGTATCTCCTCCTTTAGGGACAAATCGTCGGGAACGTATAGCTTATCCCCATATCTTAATTCTCCGTTTCTCAAAGACCAACCCTCCATAATTTCTCCATTCTCCAATTTAGCCCGCATCGACGCTAATTCAGGATCCAAGCATTGCAATTCCACAACCCTACGTTGGAGAGTAGGTTGAGCCACAAGGTTGAATAGGCATGGCCGAGATCTATCTTCTCCAACCCATAGGTCGTAGTCTCCAAGGGCATCTTTCATCTTCCATTCACCTATGGAAACATTGAGTTCCCCCCAAGACTTTCGGCTAAGTGCATCGGCGACTACATTGGCCTTCACAGGATGGTAATTGAGCGTGAAATCATAGTCTTCTAAATACTCAATCCACCTTCTTTGGCGGAGATTCAAATCCTTCTGCGTGAAGATATATTTGAGGCTCTTATGGTCGGAAAACACTTGGAATTTCTCTCCATACAAATAACACCTCCACAACTTAAGAGCAAAAACCACAGCGGCTAACTCCAAGTCGTGAGTGGGATAGTTCTGCTCGTGAGTTTTGAGTTGCCTCGAGCCATAAGCAACTACCTTCCCTCCTTGCATTAGAACAGATCCCAAGCCTCGTAGCGAAGCATCTGTGTACACATCATATCCTTCCCCACTGCTCGGAATAATGAGGACAGGAGCCATCGTCAACTTCTCCTTCAAGGTGCGAAAGGCTAGCTCACACGCTTGAGTCCACACGAATTTTTCTCCCCTCTTTGTAAGGCGAGTCATCGGCATCGCAAGCTTTGAGAACCCTTCTACAAACCTCCGATAGTAACCTGCTAAACCCAAGAAGCTACGTATCTCGGTCACGTTCTTCGGTGGTTCCCATTTCATCACGGCCTCAATCTTTGCAGGATCAACAGCTACTCCTTGCTCGGACACAACATGGCCAAGGAACTTCACTTCCTTCATCCAAAACTCACACTTGCTCATCTTCGCATATAACTTATGTTCTCTCAATGTTTGTAGCACAATAGATAGATGACGAGCATGTTCCTCCTGAGTCTGTGAGTAAATCAATATGTCATCAATAAACACAATGACAAATTGATCGAGGTAAGGCCGGAAGACTCTGTGCATCAAATCCATGAAGGCTGCAGGGGCATTAGTCAATCCGAAAGGCATCACCGTATATTCGAAATGACTATACCGGGTACAGAAAGCAGTCTTAGGAATATCCTCCTCCTTAATCCGCAGTTGATGGTACCCTGTGCGAAGATCAATCTTGGAGTAGTTGATGAGTGCGTAATTTTGCATATTCCATGGCCTCATTGCAAGCATTTCAACTCAACTTTTGCATATAAGTGCTTAGAAGTTAGCCGTTTTGAACTATAATGTTGATATTTTGATGTTGCAACCTTTTATAGCTTAAATGATTGATTTTAGGACATTGCAACCTTGATGGATGTGTGGTGAAGGCATGTACACAATACATGAAGAATTGGAGGCTTAAAAGTGAAGAAATCAAGAAGGCATTGGTGCTTGGGAACAAGGGCATCAGCAGCCACATCGTTTGGAAGTGCTGCCTCGGAGTTCCTCCATTTTGACCATGATCTACTCAAAATTTGAAAAAGTGAAAACCATGATCTACCCCTCCCGGTATATCTGGGTGTCTTCTATTTTGTTTCAAAATTTCAGCCCAATCCAACGGTTGGATCAAAAGTTATGCCGATTCTACCAAAAGTGGTCCAGAGCAGAAAAGAGGGTACCGGTACGCGTACCGGTACGCCGAAGTTTCTGGTGTTCGGGGTACCGGTACGCGTACCGGTACGCTCCCCTGAAGCAGCCCCGATGCTCCTGCAACTCAGCCCCACTTGCTTGGGGGTCCCACCATCGATTCTCCCACGTTTCCCCCAACATTTCCTTACACAAGCATGTCTCTCTTACACCTTAGGGAAGACTTTTGAGGCTTGAACATTGAAGGAAGGGGGAGGGAAGTGGGCTGCCAGGCTATGCTCTCCCTAGCCTGTCAAAGCCATCCATTCAGCCCTCTCTTGATGGGAGCTCGTTCACACAGCTAGGGGGGACCACCATGCACGAAAATGAGAGGCATACACTCCATATATTCAACATTAGAAGCTTGTATAGAAGGGGGCTACCTAAGCTTAAGAGTAGAGATAGAAAGCTCCAAGGAGGAAGATGATGAATAGTATTTTCGTTTTTGCATTTTCTTCTCCGTTTTTGTTGTAGTAAGCTTTCATACTCTTGTAATTCTTAATCCTTGCACTTTAATCTCATCTATTTCATGTTCATTTCAAGTTTAGCCTTGCACTTTACTTTTCACCATTGTTATGCTTTCAAGTTCTTCATTTTTAGCTTAAAATGGGTTTTGAATATTTCTCTTCATAGCTTTAGATTTCTTGTTGTAAGTTAATTTTCATGCTTCATGTCTTCATTATATGTCTTTACATTATGCTTGTCTTTCATTTTTTTGTATGATTAGCTAGGATTTAAGTTGGTTAATCCAAGGGAAAATTCCTCTTGGGGATTCCATTTCAACTCTTCTTCTTTCCTCCCTTTTGAGTCAAATGGTTCGGTTTGACGGGGTTGAGAGTGGATGAGTTGGTGAGCCTTTGATATTCCGTAGGCCTAGTCACGGTTTATGCTTAGATTACTCACCAATCTCGTCCTTAGCTTCCCCCGAATCAATCGTTCATTCATGCTCAATCGGAGGAAGGCTTTGAGTTGGCTTGACATTCCCATTGGAGTGAACCTTTGTGGTTAATCAACACTTGCTTTATTTGCATTTTCATTCACAAACCAAACACAAAACTCAAATACAAGATT
This sequence comes from Ilex aquifolium, assembly GCA_951799425.1. Classification (NCBI taxonomy): domain Eukaryota; kingdom Viridiplantae; phylum Streptophyta; class Magnoliopsida; order Aquifoliales; family Aquifoliaceae; genus Ilex; species Ilex aquifolium. Next base: position 19,637,486 of record OX637393.1, on the reverse strand, counting down.
TTACACTTTCTTTTCACTTTCACAAAACTCCATTTCCTTCCCTGAGGAGACGACCTTGGAATATTTTCCAAGTAAAACACACGACCACAAAAGAATCCTTTCGATTGGGGAGCATTTTTGTGCACACCGCATCTCATTCCATCTATTTTGTTCATCACATTTCCATTCACATCCATTTTGTTGTTGTTTCCTATCTTCTTGCATCATCCGGAGGGAGAGTGACACTCCCCCATCACTATAAGCCACATACACACATTGAGGGTGAGGGTGATGTTATGAGGTTAGGAACGACGTAATTACCAATCAATCAGTAGTACCTCGAACCCCTCAACTGATCAAATAAATCGTCAATTCGGGGCAAAGGGTATTTATTCTTCACGGTAACCCAATTCAACCTTCGGTAATCCGTGCACAACCGTAGTGTCTCATCTGTCTTCTTCACAAAGAGGACCAGGGCTCCCCAATGTGAGGTGCTCAAACGTATAAACCCAATGGCCAACAGATGATCCAATTGCTTCCTTAGCTCCTTCAACTCCAATGGTGCCATTCGATAGGGAGCAATGGATATGGGTTCGGTTCCTGGATAGAGATCAATCTTGAACTCAATCTCCTTTTATGGAGGTAACCCAGGTAATTCGTCAGGGAAGACATCCGGAAAATTCGATACTATCAACACCACGTCCGCATGTGATTTATCCCGATCATCTCCCATTAAGCAGGCTAAGAAACTCAACTGGCTCCCCGCCTTCGCTTTCAAGAATCTACTACCCGTAGTAGGAAATGGAAGGAAAGAATTACGGTCATTCATGAAAGTAAAGACTACCCCGCCCGGTAATTGGAATGAGATCCGCTTGCTAAAAAAATCCATCACCGCACGGAAAGCGGACAACAAATTCATCCCAAATATAACGTCATACCCCTTCATGTCTAACACAACCAAATCTACACTCAACTCTTGCTCCCCAATGCGAAGCACACATTCTCTACACACCCTAGTTGTATCCAATTGTTCTCCCGTAGGCAAGTCAACATTCAATGCATGTTCTAGCTTCTCGAAACCCAATCCCAAATTAGTAGCATACGCAGTACGTATAAAAGAATGAGTCGCACCGGGATCAAATAAAATTCGGGCCCAAGAATTGTAGAGAAGAACGATACCTTCCACAATGGCATTGGAGGCATCTTCCTCCGGTTGGGTCAAAACAAATACTCTCCCCTGAGTGGCGCCTCCTGGGGCTAAAGCTCCCAACGGCCTCTGCTGATGTAGTGGCTTGTTTGCAACCACTTGTCCTGTCGCTTGGTTATCCCTCGGTGGAAGCGATGGGCAATTGTTTCTGAAGTGCCCCACTCCTCCACATGCGAAACACTGACGAGGGTCTGTGACTGTCCTCCCCGGTACACCTTCTGCTCCTCGAGCTATCTGGGGTCTCTGTCCCCCTGCCTGATCTGGGCGCCGATAAGGTGCCGCTCGCTGCACTCCACTGCCGCTAGCACCCGTCCTGATCGGACCTCCCCTCATAAGGCTCTGTCGCCGCTGAGTATCCTCCATGTCTCTCTCCACAAGTGCGGCTCTGTCCACTAAGTCCCCAAACTCACGGATTCTGAGAGCCACCAACTTCTCCCTAATGATCGGCCTCAGACCCTGCCCAAAGCGCTTGGCCCTGTCGGCCTCAGTAGCTATAAATCCCGTAGCATAACGGGAGAGTGATGGCTTGATCCAAATGTATACACCCAAGTGCAGGCGGTCAAGCTGTAGTAATAATCGGGTTTGAGTCCGGAGTCGAATCCACAGGGAACTTTTGTTGATATTTCTAAGGCAAGCAGTGGTAGAGACCTTTTGATTGTAACCTTTTTGATTTGCTGCGAGATATGGGTTTTGCTGGACAGAATATAAGATTCTTTCCAGAAAGATTTTCTTAACAAAATAGGAGATGAATGCTAATTAAAAAGAGTCACCCTTTAGTGCAAGGATCTGGACATGTAGTTAGTTATCCGGTTTGTCATAATTGTGCTTGATAACTCAATTAACTCCCGTGTCAACAGCAAGTTAATCGGAAGATAAAGATGGATTGTGAGAATTAAGAACATGATTCCGATGTCTTTCTAGAAGTTTACAAGAATTGCCTGTGCCGAGACTTAACCCGTCTACAAACAAGCAAGTGTTTCTACAAGACATCCAATTATGATATTAATAGTCCATTCTTTAAATGAAGTACATTAAGGGGGGAGATTGAAGGTAAGTCATGAGGATCTAGCCGGGGTACTTGCCTTGAACTGATGAGTCTTTCTATGCAGGAGTCATCCATGTCATAGAAAGAGCTCACAATTATACAAAGTACCTTAGCTTTGCTAGATGCAATCAATCATCCGATAACAAGAAGAAATAAACGTTAAGCATAAAAGAACATTGCACAAATATGATTCCCGGATAACTTGTACATGTCTTTCTCCTCTCACTAAAGAGTGAATGAGAAACTACTCACTCTTCATGGCTTGGGTAAAGCTAGAAAAGTGAGTGATGCTCATCCCTCCAAGTGGAGAACTTTAAAAGATAAAGTAATAACAAACGCGGAGCGAATCTTCCACAAAGAATGAGTGAATCACGTTCCACCCTTCACGGCTTTAATCAAGCTCTAGAAAAGTGGAAGAGTTTCACTCTTCTAAGAAAGAAGAAAGCTCAAGCAATGGAAGTGAAATGCATGAACAATAAAAGTAGAAGAAAGCTAGTCACATTTGGAGGGTGGCTTCCTCAACCCAAGATTGGAGGGTTGCTTCCTCAACCAAGATGGGAGCTATTTCTCTTCTATGCATGAGAAATGAAAGCATAAACATAAGCATAAGCATAAAACTACTGTTATAACAAGCAAGAGATGTTGGGCTAAAGCCAAACTAATCTCTAAAATAAAGACTTCATAAGGAAAATGAACTAACTACAATGAGAGTGGGAGTCTAAGCCTCCATCACTATCTACTTCCTACTATGCTTTTCTTTTTGCTCTCCAACAAGGGGAGTATTTATAGGCAAGAGGAGGAGGCAGGGGGGGGGGTTGAAAGAATAGTGTTTGCCGCCCAAGTCCAAGTGAACAGTCAACAACTCTGCTGCCAGTTTGTGGATAACGTTCGAACGTGAGTTGGCGTTCGAACGTTCTTTCTGTTTTTGCACTGAGGGCGTTCGAACGTTGACTGCCGTTCGAACGTTTCTTCTTGTTTTTGCACTAAGGGCGTTCGAACGCCAGATTTGCTCTGACCCATTTCACTCGAGTGATCTGTGGTCTTCTGTGAAGTTCAGTTCCAACTCTCTGCAGTGGTCTGGCGTTCGAACGTGCACTCAAGTACTTCAGAGCTCCAGTCTTCTTTCCTAACTGCAACACGCCTTCTCTTCAGTAGTTGAGTCTGCTATAGTGTATTGTGGACGTTCGAACGTGAGTTGGCGTTCGAACGTTCTGGCTGTGCTCCAAGCTTCTCCAATTTTGGGCTCTAATGTACTGGTGCTGCATCCAAGTGTGGTACTTGTTGTTCTTGGGTTCTTGTTCAGTTTAGGGCCTGAAATGACATCACTTAAACTCCATTAAAGTACCATTAGTCTTAAAATGTCATAATAATATGTCAACTTTAAGTACTAATCACACTCCCCAACCTAAATATTGCTAGTCTCTAGTAATATGAAAAATAAAATTCTACTCCTAATGCCATTTTCGTAGGTCATCCAGTTGCATTTAGCTTTTGCAACAAGCCGTTGAACCACTAGGTTTACCCTAGCGGACGAGTGTTGTCTCGTGAGGGTTTCCAGAGAAGTTACCCACAAACTTCAGTCGAACAGATGTGCATAGGAGAATGCTGTCTCAAGTAAATTAGCATCATGGTCGTTGAGACACCAGATTTTCAACTTTGACTTATGTCTCACACGTCCTTATTTCACAGGTATTCATTCTATGCAAAAATTATCATTTGTTACATTGGTATTTGAAATTCTCAATGCAGTAGGAATGATCATTCAAGCAATAGGAATTGTTATGTAACAAATACTCCCTTTTATCACCTTCCATGGATAGTTTCGATTTCACAAACCTCACGCAGTATACTCTCAGCAAAGGTTCACTCTGATTATAGTGACTTGTTTCTCACAGATCATGTGATCAGAAGATGGCCAATCGAAAAAATCACATGCACCATTTAAGAAAGGAGTGAAATTTTAAATAAGCAACTACTTATGTTTGGCATGATCTCATGAAAGAATATTAACAAAATTTAAAAGGAATGCTATTTACCATATCCCAATTGTGATTAACAACACATGCATGTAACATATTTGAGATCAATTAGGGCTTTTCATGGGTTGTAGCGTGGCTAGAGGTCAGTGGCTAACGAAACGACGTCAGGGATTTTCAAAAGCTATCTGCTGTTTGTGTAGCACACCTCTTTCTAACTTCTTGATATTTTGCCGAGAGATGACATTTCTCTCTTTCATTTTTCTCATTTTTTCACTTTCTTGGCAAGTTCTTGCCTTTTTGCTTCTGTTTTGTTTCAATTGTTCCAATCAACTTTTCTTGGATGATAATCTCGAATGCTCCTTTTTCTTTTCCTTTTTCTGTATCATCTTACAAAGAGGATGTAAGAAAATTAGATTGTAAAACCCGAGAAAATTTAAACCTTTGTGAAAAAGGGTAAAACGGTAAATTGCCACTACGGTACAGGTTGTAAACCTGAATTTTTCTAGAACTCGGATGATGAAACGGACCTCACTGTTGGATTCGTCTCGCGAAATCTAGTTACCACGTCAAATTTCGTTGAATTCCGAGATAGTCGGATTTTTTGCGTTTTACGAGACGAACGGGCCCCGGGTGACCCTGTACACGAAATTTTTATAAAATTTCCAAGTTTGGGGAAATATTAGAGACAAGTTAAAATAAAAATAATTCGAACTTGAACCGGAGCGAAATTTAGTCGTTTCGGGATTAAAACGGACCCGAAATTAAATAGGACGTGTGGCGAATTGTGGGCCAAGTATTCTAAAATATAAATAGGGACCTAAAGTCTGAAAAATCAGACTTCTCCTTCACCATTTCAGCCGGTTTCAGCCGAGAGAAAAGAAGAGAGGGAAAGTGAGAGAAAACTCAACTTCTCTCTACGATCTACTCCATTTGAGAGCTCGAATCCACTTGGGCCAAGAACAAAAATTGTTCTACTCGACGAGGGCTACTCGTGGGTACCAAAAACGACGGCTTTCACCGAACATTGGGAGGCCGAAAATTTGGAAGTGGAGGATTCAAGCTTGCTTTGAGTTCTAGGAGCTTCCCACGGCGATTCTACACGCTACAAGAGGTAGGGTTTCTTCCTACTAAGGTTTATTCCAAGCCTATAATGCTTTTATGGAATGGGTAGGATGATAGCCTATGTATCTCTTGCCTATTGTCGTGAAATTGGGTGAATTGGGTATTGAAATGGGTAAAGGAAAATCCTAGCTTGGATAGGTATTTAGAAGTTACTAAATGTGATTTCTATGATTGGATATGTGAAATGAACCCAATGTGAATTCATGTGTTATGTGAAAAGGTGGGCATGTTATGTGTTTATATATATATATGCCTTGAAATTCTAGTATGTTGATAACATGCTTGAAATTTGTATTATGGGAATTATATGCTTATGATATGATTTCGCCATGAAATATGTGAAGTGTGATGAGAATGTTCATATGTCACTCATACCATATCGAACATTAAATTATTGTTGCAATGGAGCATCACATTGCATATGCACGGGAACATCGCAATTAGTGGGTGAGTGTGCATGATTGTTGTCCTCACCACGTGTGGTGGATGGCGAGTGGGCTCGGGTAATATGGGTCGGTGACCTAGTCGAGTCGCACGGTTTGCATGGTTAATAGGGTTGGGGTAGCAAGAAGGGCTAGACTATCCCTCGGGTGAGAGACCCGGTGATGGGATACGCACTCCCTTGGCTCGGTCCATGAAGTGTGTGGGTGTACGCGGAACCTTCGGTGGAAGTCCGTCAATTCCGTGTGGGTTGGGTGACCCTTGGTGTGAGTCCATGAACATCCACCCCTACAAAGACCCTAGAATGAAATGTCATTTGATGTGAAACATAAATGACGGATTGGTACACATTGGCACTTGCATGTGTAGAGGAGCCGGGAAGGGCTCGGTTGATGTGCATGAGTGAGTCTCACCTCATTTCATAGCATGGCATTACATGTTTCAACATGGAATATATTCTTGTTGTGGATTGTTGGTTGATAGCATGTGAACATTTCATATGCATTTAGGTTGGGGAGTAGCCTCTTTAGGAGATACCCTATTGAGCGTGGCTCACCCTTTATGGGAAAAATATTTCAGGTGCGGGTTTTGCACCGGCGGATGGCTCACTTGGAGAGCATTAACCATGAAGGGGGCCGGCTTGTGGCCTTAGTTTGAGTTTTGTAAAACCTTTAACAAAATTCCATTTTGATGTGTATATATTATGGAATGAATTGTGATAGAACTTGTATGAGTTGTGTATTATATGGAAAATCTCATTAAACATGTGTTGGATGAGTTTGGAATGTATTAGGATGGTTTGGAGGGGAAAGAAATCCATTTTTTTGCTCACAGTCTGAAAACCTTCCGGAAGATTTTAGCTACTGGAGTAAAACCTACCGGAAGGACCTGTCTACTGGAATGGACCTTCCGAAAGGTTTTGCCTTGGGTTTCTATTTGACTGCCAAAATCTTCCGGAAGGTTTTGTTTTCTGGAATGAACCTTCCAGAAGGTTTTGGCTACTGGAATGAACCTTCTGGAAGATTTTTTGCTACTGATATCGACCTTCCGGAAGTTCTTGCATTTGATTCTTTTCATTTAACTGTTCTTTCAGCGACCTTCCGGTAGGTGTATGTCGACCTTCCGGAAGTTTTTTTTTCTTTTTTTCTTTTTTGGCACTTTTCTCCAGACATCCCTTACACAACCACATCCCTCCTTTATATATAATTATAAATCCCGGTAAAGGGAACGTGGTGACATGGGGTCGGGTTAAGCGACATTCACGGGTATTTCCGTGGGTGGATGGGCTTATCAACGGTGAATAAAGGACCCCCGGAAATTGGGGCGTCACATAGATAGCCAAGGTATGTCAAATATGTTTTCCTATGGATTGGTAATCATGTAGGTTTATCAAAGAAAACTTTATACATTGATGGCTCAAACATGGCTAACGAAGGACAAAAATTTTTCAAAGAAAGGTCTAAGGCTCAATATTATATCAAAGATGGCCTAAGATCATTTCTCAAGCATGTGCACCTGTATGTGTCGTATGCGATGATTTCGTGTGGGATATGTCAATAGATCACTTTTAAATGCGTCAATCAAAGCAAGGTTAATGAGATCATTCAAAAAATGGAGATTTGAAAAGAATTTGCTTGAGTAAATATTGATTGTCTCTCGAAAGTATTGTTAAGTTCGAAACTCACCCTGGTGTTCTTTGTTATCTCCACTGTGTATGTTAGGTTTTCCAGGGGGTATCGGTTATATACCAATTCCATTTGCGAGTCAGATCCTCCTGTACTTTTAAAATAACAAATATCGATGTACATGTGACAATTTAAGTATAGAGAGAATACCAATTTTTTCAAGAAATGTGGTTTTAAGTTTCGGTTGATAAATGGAAGTGTCAAACCGATCATGTGGATATTTACTCTAGCAATCATTTTTAACATCCACATTTGTTCCTTCACCTTTTAATTTTTATGCTAAATCTACAAATGCATTAAAACAAATAAAAGTGATAAATGGAACCATTCATTTTAAAATATCATCTTTTAACATCAACGGTTCGATTCATTCACAACCACACAAAAACTTACAACTATCAAAGAAGAAATTCATACAAAGAAGCACTTTAAACAAACATAAAAACAAGACAAAGAACAGAAATAGAAGTCCCTCTCTCTCACTATCCTCCTTGGCCACTAGCTCCACCATGTCCACCCCTCAGATACCTAAGGATCTCATCTTGCTTAGCTTCAATGCTAAGCATGATGTCCCGTAATGAGCGTCGGGTGCTGGTGTTGGTGCTAGGTCCCTCACGTGCTGGCTGATCTCCTTCTCCTCCCATCTCTCTCTCCATCTAATCAAGCTCCTCTTGCACTTCATCTACTCCTTGGGTCGGGGGCTCTTCTTGCCTTGCCGCCGGGACGCCACTATGACTTTGACTTCTCCGGAATGAAGTCTTGTTCAATGGCCCCATTGGCTTCTGGATTTCCATCTCAGGCTTTACCCTTACCCCATGCTCCATGCATATCTTAGTCACGAGGGTCGCAAAAGGGAGTGCATTCCTTTTTACATCACATCCCTTCTTCATTTCACTCAAGATGAGAGAGGGAAGGTCAATGCTATGTCCCTTGCCAATGGCATACAGAAGTCGGGCCATATCAGGTAGAATCTCATTCTTTCTTCCTAAGGGAGCGAAGTTGGACACCGCAATCAAATTCAACATCTTATACTTGTCGGTGAGCTCCCCTTGCTTAAAAAATTTCCTCCCTACCCATGAAAAGTTGGGTACTCCCGTTAGTTCTCTCCCCACTTCATTCATCGCCACATTCTTCCTTGGGGGATAAATGAGATTTGGGACCCGAGGCACTTCTTGCCTTGCCCCCCAAATATAATCCTTATCAACGTCCACATGGACTCCCCTCACATAAGTTCGAATTTCCCCGTCGATAATCTCGGCATTGGAGTAAAACTCCCGCACCAAGTCGACTACGGCCTCACCGCCGTTCCTCAAATAAAACAACCATCCCCTCCTTTCCATTTCCGCAAAAATCCCCAACTCCGCAAAATCAGCCAAAATCACATCTCTATCACAAACAATGGCTTTGTTTTGGTAGAAATTTTCATACCTGTCTGCTTTTAGAGCTGTGAGAAACCGAGTCTTGTCGTATCTCCTTGTGAGTGGTGGCAATCCTTCTCTCATCTCCACCACTTCTTTGACAAAGTTTGGCTCTTGGGTGTTTGGGTTCCTCCTGGCAGAAAGCTTGACTCTTGGCATATTTTTTTGGTTTTTGAGCTGGATGGTTTTGGAATTTTTGATTTCTTTGTGAAGATGGATCTTCTTGAAGTGGTAAATGTCTTGGGAGTGACGATTTTTGTTAAAGATGGAGAATGGTTGGGGTTTTGGGGTCTAGGTAGTGCAGGATCTCCAAGGTTTTTCGGGTTTTCAGAAGTTTTGGAGGGTTTTGAAAATGAAGAAGACGAGCCAGGCTTTTATAGCCTGAGTTGTAACGTTCAAACGTTGGTGACATTCGAACGTTGGTAGAAGGAATTTAAAAAGATCGTTCGAACGTGGTCTGGCATTCGAACATGATGAGCTCCCAGTACTTTTGAGTTTCTGTCAGAGGCCAAAGTACTGTAAATACTCTTCGTTCGAACGGTCTATTGGCGTTCGAACGTTAATCTAGTTCGAACGGTCTATTGGCGTTCGAACGGACTGAGCTCCCATTACTTTCAAGTTTCTGCAGAAGCTTCATCAGAGGCTGAGTACTGTAAGCTTTCAACGTTCGAACGTTACCTGGCGTTCGAACGTTGAACCAAAAATTAAAATTTTCTCTATTGCACTATATACAATCAAAGAAGACAAAACACACCAATTTAATTTAAAAACTACGGCGTCTCAGGATGAACCCCTACCCACGCTTCAGGTTGGTATTTTGGGGCATTCCTTACTCGACCCATATTTTCATTTCAGTCAAAAAGAAATTTATACAAACAGAATTTTACAACAAATTCGGACCTTTGACATTCACTCCCCCAACGAAAGTACACATTTCCTACAGAAAATTATCTAATCTGAGTCTCCCTCTGTGTCTGTGTAAAATGGACAACCAGTAACTCTCTCAACTTTCTCTCTCACAAATCGGTTAAGCACAGTACCGAAATAGCATGGCGTATCAGGGTAATCCTTACTCAGCCCATTCACTATCCAGTCTAATCGATCAAGTGCGCGACCGAAAATTGGTTCAGAACACTGGTTGTACCTTTTTTCGTGAAAGTATCTGCCACACTGTTTACAGGCACCAAGCCTTTTTGCACGACGGCGTTTGGCAAAGCTACTTCTGCCACAGAGGGGTTTCGCTTGTTTTTCTTTGATTTCAGCCTTCCTTACTAATCTTGCTTTTCTCATGATCATGGTATGTACATCAGATGGAAAAGTACGTAGGACTCCTAGGCTAAACCAACAAAGATTTACATCCATGATTGCTAGACTCACTATCTGGTTCTTTAACGTCTGCCAGTCACAAAGACGATTGAGGCTTATTTATAAGCATAAAAAATTTATACAATCAATGTTCAAACATAATCAACAATGACAATAAATTTTTTTTAAAAAAAATTGCGAAAATTATGAACGAAAATGAACTGAACGATAATGAACTAACTGATGAACTGATCATACCCCCCAACCTAAACTGAACATTGTCCCCAATGTTTCGAATTTACCGGTTCATGGAGTGTGGAGACGAGGTTGAATGGTAGAGATCTGTTCACCACTGAGACCTACAAATAAAAACACCAAAAATTACTCATCTGTGCGCAGATCTGGATTTCGGGTAGGCTGAAAATCCTTATGTGTGAGTGCGAACAAGAGAAGAACACCCGTGAGCAAATATAAGATTAAAATGCTAAACAGGAAGCAAAATATCGTGTTTGTGGAGTGTGTGGTCATGGGTGTTTTCTCGGGTAACAGAGACTCGAAGACTAACAGAAGAAGAAGAAAAGAAGAAGAAGAAGAAGAAGAAGAAAAGGGGGAGCGCCAACTGCGGTGGCTGGGGAACACGTGGGCGCCTTATAAAGGCGCCCCAGTGGGTCGGGTTGGAGTAGATATTTCCTGACCCGATCCACTGGAGTGTCGGCAGGCGCGAATTTCGGAGGAGTACTCTGGTTCCATTAAAAGAATGGTTTCCACATTTCTAACAAAATCCTCCAAAAATGGTTTTAACCTCTGACCATTAACAGTAAAATTATTACCGTTTGCTGGGTTTTCCACTTCAACTGCTCCGTGTTCAAACACCTTTTTCACAATGTAAGGCCCAGCCCATCTTGATTTCAACTTACCAGGGAAGAGGCGGAGTCTTGAATTGAATAGCAAGACTTTTTGAGATGGCTCAAAAGATTTCCGCACAATGTGTTTGTCATGAAAGATTTTCATCCTGGTTTTAGCAATCTTAGCATTTTCATATGCTTCATTTCTCAATTCCTCCAATTCATTTATCTGAAGTTTCCTTGTTAGCCCAGCCTTGTCTAAGTCAAAATTCATTGCTTTAATGGCCCAGTATGCCCTATGTTCCAATTCCACAGGCAAGTGACATGACTTTCCATAGACTAATCGATAAGGAGACATGCCCAAAATTGTTTTAAAAGCAGTTCGGTATGCCCAGAGTGCATCAGTCAGTCTTAATGACCAATCTTTGCGATCTGGGTTCACCGTTTTTTCCAAAATTAATTTGATCTCCCGATTAGCTAACTCAGCTTGTCCACTGGTCTGTGGGTGATAAGGGGTTGCAATTTTGTGAAAAATCAAGTATTTTTTCATTAAATTCCAGAAGGGACGATTGCAAAAATGAGCACCCCCATCTCTTATGATTGACTTCAGAATTCCAAATCGGGACAAAATATTTTCTTTTAAAAATTTGATCACTGTTTTGTGATCATTGTTTCGGCATGGAATTGCTTCAACCCATTTGGATACATAGTCTACAGCCACTAAAATGTATAGATAGCCAAAGAAAGGGGGAAATGGTCCCATAAAATCGATACCCCAACAGTCAAAAATTTTAATTACCAGAATGGGGTTTAAGGGCATCATACTTCTTTTAGAAATGTTTCCCAAACTTTGACACCTATCACAAGTTAAACAAAAGGCATGGACATCTTTGAAAAGTGTGGGCCAGTAAAATCCACACTGCAATATTTTTGCAGCTGTTTTTCTTGATGAAAAGTGGCCACCACATGCTTCAGAATGACAAAAAGTTATTACCTGGCTACTTTCATGAGCAGGGATGCAACGTCTTATGATTTGATCTTTACAGTATTTGAATACGTAAGGATCCTCCCAAAAGAAGTTACGTACCTCCCTCAGAAATTTCTTTTTGTCCAACATGGTAAAAGATGGAGGGAGTGTATCAGTAGCAAGAAAGTTAGCAATGTCTGCATACCATGGTGTCTTATCAATCATGAACAGTTGTTCATCGGGGAATTTCTCATTGAATGGAAGTCCATCCTCATGAAATTCATAGGTTAGTCTGGATAGATGATCTGCCACCACATTCTCGACGCCTTTCTTGTCCTTAATGACAAGATCAAACTCTTGGAGCAAAAGTATCCATCTCAAGAGTCTCGGTTTGGCGTCCTTCTTTGTGAGCAAAAATTTTAGAGCTGCATGGTCAGTGAATACAGTAACAGAAGAACCAACAAGATAAGAACGAAATTTTTCCAGTGCAAAAACTACAGCAAGCAATTCTTTCTCAGTTGTTGAATAATTCATTTGGGCATCATTCAAAGTTTTGCTTGCATAGTAAATCACATGGGGTTTCTTATATTTTCTTTGTCCCAATACAGCACCTACAACAAAATCACTTGCATCACACATTAGTTCAAAAGGAAGATTCCAGTCAGGAGGTTGCATTATTGGTGCAGAAATTAACATGTCTTTTAGCTTGTCAAAGGCTTTTTGGCATGCTTCATTCCAATCAAATATTACATCCTGACTTAGGAGGTGACACATTGGTTTTGCTATGGTACTGAAATCTTTTATGAATCTCCTGTAGAACCCTGCATGACCTAGGAATGATCGAACATCTTTTACAGTCTTAGGGGCAGGCAAATTTCCAATCAAATCAATTTTTGCCTTGTCAACTTTCATGCCTTCAGACGACACGATGTGACCAAGAACAATGCCTTGTGTTACCATAAAATGACATTTTTCCCAATTGAGCACTAGGTTGGCTTCCTTACATCTGATCAGTAATTTCTCCAGATTGGTTAAACACAAGTCGAAGGAATCACCATAGACAGAGAAGTCATCCATAAATACTTCCAAAAATTTTTCAACCATATCACTGAACAAGCTTAGCATACATCTTTGGAATGTTGCAGGAGCGTTACAAAGTCCAAATGGCATCCTTTTGAATGCAAAGGTGCCAAAGGGGCATGTGAAGGTTGTTTTCTCCTGATCATCTAAGGCTATCTCAATTTGGTTATACCCTGAATATCCATCCAAGAAACAGTAAAATGCATGGCCTGCAATTCTCTCTAGGACTTGGTCAAGAAATGGGAGAGGAAAATGATCTTTTCTAATGACCAAATTGAGCTTTCGATAATCAATGCACATTCGCCATCCTGTGACGAATCGAGTTGGTACTAGTTCATTTGCATCATTTTTGACCACTGTGACCCCATATTTTTTTGGCACAACCTGGGTTGGACTGACCCATTTACTATCTGAGATAGAGAAGATTATCCCTGCATCTAAGAGTTTGAGTACCTCAATTCTCACAACTTCCTCATGTGAGGATTCAGTCGTCGCTGCATTTGACGAGAGGGTTTTGAGTCCTCTTCAAGGTATATAGCATGATTGCAGATTAACGGGCTTATACCTTTCAAGTCAGCGATGGTCCATCCAATGGTACTTTTATGACTTCGAAGAACTTCAAGCAATTTAGACTCTTGCAAGTCTGTGATTTTAGATGAAATTACCACTGGGTATGACTCATTCTTTCCTAAGAATGCATATTTGAGGTCAGATGGGAGAGGTTTCAATTCAGGCTTTGGTGGGCTAACACTTGATGAGACTGACTTTGTGCCACTTGGTGAAATTTCTTCGAATTTGAGTGCCCAGGTCTCAACAGTATGAGTAGGGTCACTTGGTGGTTTTGGGTCATCATCTGTTATTTCTGATGAGATGAGTTCTAACAGAGATGATTCAGCAGGATCCTCACAGAATGTATCATCTAGATGTTCCTGTATCAAAGATTCTATGGAGTGTACTTCCCTTTCTTCCTTTTCCTCTTCTGGATGTTTAGCAATATTGAAAATGTTCATTTCGAGAGTCATATTCCCAAAAGTTAATTTCATGACTCCATTCCTGCAATTGATTAAAGCATTGGAAGTTGCTAGGAATGGTCGACCAAGAATGACGGGAATTTGGTTCTCCGAATTTATTGCTGGTTGAGTATCCAGAACAATGAAGTCAACAGGGAAGACAAAACTATCTACTTGGACAAGCACATCTTCAACAATCCCTCTGGGGGTTTTGACAGATCTGTCAGCCAACTGGAGTGTGACACAAGTGGGTTTAAGTTCTCCCAAACCCAACTGTTGATACACAGAGTAGGGTAGCAGATTAACGTTGGCTCCAAGGTCTAACAAGGCTTGTTCAATTCTGAAGTTTCCAATGATACATGAGACAGTCGGACATCCTGGGTCTTTGTATTTTGGAAGGGTTTTCTGTTGGAGAAGAGCACTAGCTTGGTCCGTTAGGAAAGCTCTTTTTTGGACTTTCTGGCTTCTCTTGACTGTGCACAAGTCTTTTAGAAACTTGGCATAAGGCGGGACTTGTTTGATTGCATCCAGAAGTGGGATGTTGATATTTACTTGCTTAAAAAGCTCGTAAATTTTAGGCTGATTTTTCACTTTCTGTTTGGCTCTGAGTCGATGAGGAAATGGAGCTGGAACGGGATACGAAGGTTCCTTTTTCTCAGAAGGTTCTGACTCTTGTTCAATCACAGGCTCAGGGTCTTTCTCAATTGGTTCAGGTTCAGATGATGGATTGACTGGGCTTGACTCAGGTCTTGGCTTGGGAATGAGTATGTCTCTGATTGTTTTGTCAATCACTTTGCCACTTCTTAGGGTCGTGACAGCTTGGGCTTGGTCTTGGGTGTTTCCTGTTGTTGAAGGGTTTCCTACATGGAATTGGCCTTGTGGTTGTTTTGGTTGAGCAGGAAACTTTCCTTTTTCGTGTGTGACCATGGATTGAGTCAACTTTTGGATGTGGCTTTTAAGATCCTCAAAAGATTGAGTGGTCTGGGTTTTGAAATCAGTGAAAGCCTGTGTGGAATTATTGTTATAATTCATTTGGCTTTGCATGAACTGATTTAATGTGTCCTCAAGGTTCCTCTTTTGTGGTGGTTGGTATGGTTGATATGCAGGAGGTCCTTGAGGTGGTGGGTATGGCCCTTGGTGTTGGTTCATGGGTATTGGTTGTGTGTTCTTCCAACTGAAGTTAGGGTGATTTCTCCACCCTGGATTGTATGTTTCAGAATATGGGTTGGAGTAAGGCTTGTTGAAGTTGGAAACTGCATGTGTTTGTTCTAACAAGACTTCTTTGAATGCTGGGATGGTGGGACACTCCCCAGTAGGGTGTCTTGTTAGCGCACAGATTCCACACACTTGCTCAGTGGAAGGGCTAACATCAACTTGATGGACTTTCTTCATCTCTAAAGCTTCGAGCTTTCGAGACAATGTGGACATTTTTGCTCTCAAGTCATCATCCTCTCTCAAGACATATTTTCCTCCTTGGGAATGAGATGGTCTGGCTTCTACAGTGGTAGGGGAGGCTGAGTCCCACATCTGAGAACTGTCAGATATGGTGTCGAAGAAATTGAATGCCTCCTCCGGACTTTTTCCCATGAATTCTCCTTGGGCCATCATTTCGACAAACTGACGTAGTCTAGAGGGTAAGGAGTCATAGAAAAATCCTACCAATGTCCAATTTTCAAAAGCATGATGTGGGCAAGATTGGAGTAGATCTTTGAATCTCTCCCAACTTTGATAAAAAGTTTCTCCTTCTTTGACCGCAAAATTCATGATTTGCCTTTTTAATGCATTTGTGCGATGTAAAGGGAAAAATTTTCTAAAAAATTTATTTTGCAATGCTTGCCAATTGGGTATTGAAAAAGCCTTTAAAGAATTCAACCATTGTTTGGCTCTATCCCTCAAAGAGAAAAAAAATAATTTCATTTTTGCCAATTCAGAATTGTCTTGAAATGTTCCACACACTTCTTCGAAATCTTTGATATGCAGATATGGATTTTCTGCATCCAATCCATGAAACACGGGCAATAACTGCACTGTCCCCGGCTTTACAGTAAAGAGGGGAGCATTTTCAGGAAAAATAAAACAAGAGGGGACACTATTTCTTGTGGGATTCAAGTAATCCCGCAAAGTTCGGATGTTAGGGACTTCCTCCTCTCTCATTGGGACTTCTCCATTTCTTTCATTATTTGCCATACTACCCTCACAAGAGTCTACTACTGATCTAGGTGAATTAGGTTCAGGCTGATTCACAGACTCACACGATTCTGCCGGCAAATTTTGGAAGTGAGGAGTGCCCTCAGTCATAAAGAAAATAAAACAAAGTTATTTACCGTAAAACAAAATATACACAATGTTGAAGGTCTTTTTACCTTTTAAAGCACCTTTCAAAGGTTCCCCGGCAACGGCGCCAAAAACTTGATGGCTTGATCCAAATGTGTACACCCAAGTGCAGGCGGTCAAGCTGTAGTAATAATCTGGTTTGAGTCCGGAGTCGAATCCACAGGGAACTTTTTTTGATATTTCTAAGGCAAGCAGTGGTAGAGACCTTTTGATTGTAACCTTTTTGATTTGCTGCGAGATATGGGTTTTGCTGGACAGAATATAAGATTCTTTCCAGAAAGATTTTCTTAACAAAATAAGAGATGAATGCTAATTAAAAAGAGTCACCCTTTAGTGCAAGGATCTGGACATGTAGTTAGTTATCCGGTTTGTCATAATTGTGCTTGATAACTCAATTAACTCCCGTGTCAACAGCAAGTTAATCGGAAGATAAAGATGGATTGTGAGAATTAAGAACATGATTCCGATGTCTTTCTAGAAGTTTACAAGAATTGCCTGTGCCGAGACTTAACCCGTCTACAAACAAGCAAGTGTTTCTACAAGACATCCAATTATGATATTAATAGTCCATTCTTTAAATGAAGTACATTAAGGGTGGAGATTGAAGGTAAGTCATGAGGATCTAGCCGGGGTACTTGCCTTGAACTGATGAGTCTTTCTATGCAGGAGTCATCCATGTCATAGAAAGAGCTCACAATTATACAAAGTACCTTAGCTTTGCTAGATGCAATCAATCATCCGATAACAAGAAGAAATAAACGTTAAGCATAAAAGAACATTGCACAAATATGATTCCCGGATAACTTGTACATGCCTTTCTCCTCTCACTAAAGAGTGAATGAGAAACTACTCACTCTTCATGGCTTGGGTAAAGCTAGAAAAGTGAGTGATGCTCATCCCTCCAAGTGGAGAACTTTAAAAGATAAAGTAACAACAAACGCGGAGCGAATCTTCCACAAAGAATGAGTGAATCACGTTCCACCCTTCACGACTTTAATCAAGCTCTAGAAAAGTGGAAGAGTTTCACTCTTCTAAGAAAGAAGGAAGCTCAAGCAATGGAAGTGAAATGCATGAACAATAAAAGTAGAAGAAAGCTAGTCACATTTGGAGGGTGGCTTCCTCAACCAAAGATTGGAGGGTTGCTTCCTCAATCAAGATGGGAGCTATTTCTCTTCTATGCACGAGAAATGAAAGCATAAACATAAGCATAAGCATAAAACTATTGTTATAACAAGCAAGAGATGTTGGGCTAAAGCCAAACTAATCTCTAAAATAAAGACTTCATAAGGAAAATGAACTAACTACAATGAGAGTGGGAGTCTAAGCCTCCATCACTATATACTTCCTACTATGCTCTTCTTTTTGCTCTCCAACAAGGGGAGTATTTATAGGCAAGAGAAGGAGGTAGGGGGGTGAAAGAATAGTGTTTGCCGCCCAAGTCCAAGTGAACAGTCAACAACTCTGCTGCCAGTCTGTGGATAACGTTCGAACGTGAGTTGGCGTTCGAACGTTGACTGCCGTTCGAACGTTTCTTCTTGTTTTTGCACTAAGGGCGTTCGAACGCCAGATTTGCTCTGACCCCTTTCACTCGAGTGATCTGTGGTCTTCTGTGAAGTTCAGTTCCAACTCTCTGCAGTGGTCTGGTCTTCCATCAACTCAAGTGCACGTTCGAACGTGAGTTGGCGTTCGAACGTGCACTCAAGTACTTCAGAGCTCCAGTCTTCTTTCCTAACTGCAACACGCCTTCTCTTCAGCAGTTGAGTCTGCTACAGTGTATTGTGGACGTTCGAACGTGAGTTGGCGTTCGAACGTTCTGGCTGTGCTCCAAGCTTCTCCAATTTTGGGCTCTAATGTACTGGTGCTGCATCCAAGTGTGGTACTTGTTGTTCTTGGGTCCTTGTTCAGTTTAGGGCCTGAAATGACATCACTTAAACTCCATTAAAGTACCATTAGTCTTAAAATGTCATAATAATATGTCAACTTTAAGTACTAATCAGAGAGCTCGTCGAACCGCCTCTCATACTCAGCCACGATCATACTACCCTGTCGTAGTGCAAGAAAATCCGCCTTCATTCGGTCTCTGACCGATTCAGGGAAGTACTTATCTTGGAAAAGTTGATCGAACTCTTCCCAAGTGAGTGTGTCGGTGTCCCTTCTCCTCTTTATGGCATCCCACCAATAGTCGGCCTCCCCCTCAAACAGGTAGGTCGCCAAACCAACTCTCAACTCCTCGGCAACTCCCATGCCGTCACAGATCTTCTTCACT
The DNA here is from genome assembly GCA_951799425.1 of Ilex aquifolium. Lineage (NCBI taxonomy): Eukaryota > Viridiplantae > Streptophyta > Magnoliopsida > Aquifoliales > Aquifoliaceae > Ilex > Ilex aquifolium. The sequence continues at coordinate 19,618,803 of OX637393.1, read as the reverse complement.
CGGCGGATCCATCTATCCGCCTCCAAAGGATTGGAGCTCCCTCGGAAGTTGGGTGGTCGTTGTCTTAAGAATTCCCAAAGAGCTATCATCCTTCGGTCTCTGTTCCCATTGCCCGGTACTTAAGCGAGAGGATGAGCTCCACCATTGTGGTTGTTGTTACCATTTTGGTTTTGTACCAAAGTGGTGAGCTCCCTCAAGCATTGGTAAATGCCTTGCATGGCATCCGGAGGTGGTGGATTTGCTTGACCTCCACGGCCACGCCCACGTCCGCGTCCCCGTCCTTGTTCGCCGTTCATCCTGCACATCAATTCACAACTTAGTTTCCTTGATGTGCAAGATATAAACTAATGTGATATGTAGGATGTCTTGATTTAAGCACAAGGCATATAAAAAATTTAACTTAACAATTTCCTTCACCCTAAACCTACATCTCTAGTGGTAATCCATAACCTACAGCTCCCATGTAAGACCTAAAGTCTAGGCTCTGATACCAACTTTGTAACGCCCCAAATACCACCCTGGACGACATTACCTTCTAAAACATTCACATCATGAGAGCACTAAAATAAGCCATCAATAAATAAGACTTCATAAAGTCATCCATAAAATTTACAGCATTATCCCACAAGAATAGACCCATTTTGGCCTTTACATTCCAAAAAAATCAACTAATGTAGCGCAGCGGAAATAACAAAAGAAAACTAGACTTTACAAGGTTCAAAATGAATATCCTAGTCTAGAACAAAAGAAAGTGTCGCTCTAGGCGTCCACCTCGGGATCCACGCTCCCGTCTATCGGAGTCTCCCAGTCTGCGGGCTCCTCGACTCCCAGCTCTTCCTCGAGAGAGTAATTTGAAAAGGTTGTTAAGTAGGGGGTGAGCATGAAGCTCTGTAGGAAAATTCTTCCAAACCCGAACAAGGTTTAGAAAACATGTAAAGCAAGTCGGTCTTATTTCACAAATATCATATATAACTTTTGAAGTAAAACGAGGACATTTTAAATATATCTCAAGTTTAAGCCTTAACAATAATCAAGTGAAAGGTTAAGATAAATTTCATAACCATATACCATTTCCAACTTTTAGCCATTTAGGAAGGGCGCCTTCCGATGCATTGCCCCATACCAATGCACCGGCCAAGGCGGTCCAACCCATCATCTCATTTATATTGGTTCATCCCCGTATCATGTATGTTGATTGCTTCTCATGAATCTACCCAACGGTTATACCTAGTCCACCAATCACAATCACAATCACAAACACTTTAGGAAAGGGCGGCTACCATCCCAATGGCATTGACGAGTCCCTTCCCAGGAAAAGTATATCATCCCTTGTTCGAACTCCAGTGAACGATAGTGGTCGCATTACCAAATGACAACCCACCAAAAGTGTTAGGAAACCATCTCACCCCCACTGGGATAGACTAACCTCTAACACTCTACGGCATCTCTCGATGGCAATCCAAGTCCATCACAACAACCATACAAATGAGGAAACCAAAATATTCTCAATTCACCAACAATTCCAAATAACTACAAAATCCACAATTTCTCATTTTTACAAGCATATCTCAAAATCCCTAAATTAAGCATGTGACATTTTCAATAACCAACCAAGAAAAATGCAAGAGATCACAACAATACCATTTTATTACTCAACACAAAACACTATGATTTTGAAATCAAGAATAAAGGAAGAGTTCAAGAAGAAAACCCATCACTCTTGAAAACTAGGGTTTTTCAAACAAAAGAGGGATTTCATGGGTATACAACACTAACCTTGTGTAAAACATGTTAACAATTGCAAGAGAACCAAGAAACAATGAACTCATAGCAAATACATATGATTAGAAGGCAAAACATATATATATAATAACCCTAACATCAATGAACAAGAATGGAAGAAAACCCCTAACTTTCTTCTTCCTATGTGTTCTTGAAAACTTGAAGTTTTGATCTTCTTCAAGGTGCAAATCCTCCTTTGATCTTGTGTTTTCCCTTTCTTTCCTCCTATCTAAGTCTTCCTAGGGTTTGAAATGTTGAAATGGGACTAATGGAGATGTCCTTATGTATTTATAGTGGAAGAAATGACCTCCTGTGCGCGATTTTGAAGTTCAGAATTCGTAACTCACGTTCGAACGTCATTGGCGTTCGAACGTCACTAGTGCAAATTATTGATTCACGTTCGAACGTCACTTTGGCTTTCGAACGTTGGTTGCTCCCAGTACTTTTTCATTTCCATCAGAGCTCTGCGGACACCAAAGTACTGGGACTCCCTCACGTTCGAACGTCGATTCACGTTCGAACGTCGATTCACGTTCGAACGTCGATTCACGTTCGAACGTCATCCCAGTTTCTGCTGAAACTTCCAGTGATGTTTTTGGCCTATTTAGAGATTGATTTGGAAAATTTTCGTGAAATACTCTTTTGTAGCCCTGGAAGTATGCTATCTATTGTCAAAATTTCAGAGCCAACGGACATTAGAATAAAAAGTTATGATCAAAATACTAGGAAGTGTCCAAAATCCTTTCTACCCAAGTTTTCTCTTAAATGTGTCTTTACTCTAAAATACTTCATAACTTCCAATACACCCCATATTACCTCTCTCAAGGTTGTTCGACCTTCCAGATTCAATGGACACCTTATTTGGACCTAAAAATATTTAGAAATTCATCTAATCACCCTTTCCAAGTTTAAACGTCTTGGAAAATCCAACTTCCTAATCAATATGCATCTCTAGCATTTCTCCTACTATTATAATCTATATAGTTCATTCTTACATCATTCCACATATCCGTATTTTTACAAAAATTATTTACTATATATCTATATACATATATATAAAAGAAAATGCGAGGTGTTACAGAAAAGGCTTAAGCTAATGCTAGCTTGATTTTGGTATATGGAAGTTACATGTGATTTATTATGTAACTTAGTGAAATTAAAGGCATGCTATGTGTTATATAAATTATGCCTTGAAGGTGTTGGGTGAAATGCCTTGAGTATTTGGAAATTGTTGTTTTGATTGAATTGAAATAACATGCTTAAGTTTAACTTGTGGAATCATATGCTTATGATATGATTTATAATTGAATGTGCTTGTTGATATATGCATGTGTTGATATATTAACATTGAGATGAATATGGTATTTATATGCTTAGGATATAAATTTACCATGGATGTGTTGAAATTGTTCATATGTTGTTTTTGGCATATTGAGCATTATGTTGTGTGCAATGGGACATGACATTGCATATGCACGGAAGCATCTCATCACATGGGTGTGTGCATGTTTGATGTCAACACCACACTTGGTGATTGACGGTATGGCTTGGGAAAAGTTGGGTCGAAGACCTAGCTAAGCCGCTTGGTTGCATGATAAATTGGGTTGGGGTCAGCAAGAAGAGGCATGACGACCTCTCGGGTGCAAGGCCCAGTGATTTGGGAGATGCACTCCATTGGTGTAAGAGTCCATAAAGTGTGCGGGTATAGATGACCCTTGGTGTAAGTCCATGAATATCCAATCCCAAGAAAGACCCTAGTTTTGAAAATGTCATTTGATGTGAACATAAATGATGGAATGAAACACTTTGGCATTGCATCGTGTAGTGGGAGTCGGTGAGGACTCGGGTTGAAGTGCATGAGTGAGTGTCATCTCATTTCATGGCATGGTATTGTTGCATTCCAACTTAGAATGCATATCCTTATAAGGAATGATTGTTTATATGTTACAAATGAATGTTGCATGAGCATGAGCATCTAGGGGGGGAGTAGCCTTTGTAGGATCTACTCTACTGGGCGTTGGCTCACCCTATACGGGAAACATTTCAGGTGTGGGGTTTGCACCGGTGGATGGCTCACTTGGAGAGCATTAGCCATGAAGGGGGCCGACTTGTGGCCTTATTTTGAGTTTTTGTAAAAGAGTTATGAAAACTTGGTCTTTGGCATGTAAATTATGCAAATTAATTGTAATAGAACATATATGGACTAATGTTAAAGTAACCTTGCATGTTTTGATATAAGTATGGATAATTGGACCCGGTGTGGCCAATGTTTACTTATAAATGGACCCGGTGTGGTTATTTTTTTATATTGGGCCTCGGATGGGTCATGTGAAGTTAAATTGCACAGGTTGGGTTTTGGGTAGAGCTTCTTGTACGAAGGAGACTCTGCCCAAATTTTGTTAAGTTATGGACCCCGGTAAATGGGGCATAACAGTGTGATATCGAGTTACTCGGTATCTACGGGTGTTCCGCGGGTTGATGGGTAATCAACGGACCCCCGTATTTTGGGGTGTCATAGATACAAAATCTTATGGCTGCTCCATTGAAATATCTTCCTCAATGTTTCTATTAAGAAAGATGGTTTTGACATCCATTTGTCATATCTCATAGTCACAGTGTGCAATTATGACAAGCATAATCATGATGGATTTTAGCATGACTACTAGCTAGAAGGTTTCTTCATAGTCAACAACTTGTCTTTGTTTGAAACCTTTAGCCCATAGCCTAACTTTATAGGTCTCTACCTTTCCATTTAAGCTTGTCTTCCTTTTGAAACCCATTTGCAGCCTGTAGGTACAATACCTTAAGGTGGGTATACAAAAGTCTAGGCTTGGTTGGAGTATTTAGAATCCATCTATGATTTCATGACACTTTGTCATTTTTTCGAGTTGATGTCTGACATCGTCTCTGTGTAATTTATAAGATCACTTTAATGGTCATTATAACCAATAAAGAGTTCCTTATCACCCTGATGGAGATACCAATATCTTTAAGGTGGTGTGGTATCTTATAAGATTTACACAGAGCTTGTGTAGTTCTAGGTTTTATGTCAATAGGGTATTTAGGCTGATCAGTAACTGTTTTTGGTTCTGAGGACATTTCCTCAAGTTCTATCTTTCTTGTTATGCCTTCATCTTGAATAAACTCTTTTTCAAGAAAGTAGCAAACTAGCTAACAAAAAATTTTGTTCGCTATGAAGATAGAAATAATATCCTAAAGATTCTTCTTTAAGATTTTCCACAAACTTACATCTATTAGTTATGGCTTCCAAATTGTTCATATCATGTTTCTTAGCATGTGATGGACAACCCCAAATCTTAACATGTTTAAGACTTGACTTCTTCCCATATCATATCTCATATGGTGTCTTAGGGACATATTTGGAAGGTACACTATTTAAGAGGTATGCGGCGGTCTCTAGGGAAAATCCCCAAAAGGAGATAATTAAGTCAGTGTAACTCATCATTGATCGAATGATATCTAATAGTGTTCGATTTCTCTTTTTAGAAACACCACAAAGTTGTGGTGTTGGAGAAGGAGTTCACTGTGATAGAATGTCATTTTGTGAGATAATCCAAAATTTTAGCATTTAAGTATTCTCCTCCTCGATTTGATCAAAGAGTTTTAATACTTTTGCTTATTTATTTTTCTACTTCATATCTGAATTCATTGAACTTTTCAAATATTTTAGATTTGCACTTCATCAAGTGCACTTACTCTAACCATGAATGGTCATCAGTGAGAGCTATGAAGTATGAATAACAACTTATGTCTACTAAACTCAGTAGTCTGGATACATCACTATATATTAATCTTAATATATGCAGCTCTTTCACTTTGTCCTACAAATGATTTTTTAGTCATCTTACCCAAGAGACAAGATTCAAATGTTGGATGGGCTTCATAAGCCCATGCACCTAATTGTCCATTATTAACCAACATGCAAATCTCATCCTCACTAATATGAACTAATCTAATATGCTGCATATAATTAGGATTCGTATCATCTCTAGATTTTTTATAAGCGATGACATTCATATCATAATGTTCAATATTATTTATATTGCCATTCTTGTTTAAGAAATAGAGACCGTTGAAGAATATGCCAAAACCAATCAAATTGGAATTAAAAGTAAATGAACAAAATGTTTGTCTTTAAAAACGTATCTATAACCACCCTTATATAGTGATGAAATAGATATATGTTCCTTACCATATTAGGCATAAATAAACAGTTCCTAAAATCTAAAACAATTAAGATGACAATTGCAAGTAGCAGATCCCCACAGTTAATGCAACAACACTTGTTCCATTTCCCACTCGAAGGAACACTTCTCCTCTACTTACCTTTCTGATTTCCTTTAGTTCATACAATTAAATATATATGTAAGAACTAGATGCGGTATCTAATACCTAAATTAAATCAGAACCAACTGACAAACCAGTTTCAATAAAGAATATATCGAACATACTTTTTGAAGGCATGTCCTTGATGGAAGTGAGATATTCACAATTGTTTCTCTACAATTCCCATCTTTGCCGCGTGGAAACATTTTCCATTGGTATTTTTCATTCTTTTAAAAAATGAGAACAATTCTCAATTTTTTGTTTCCACTCTAGGAAGTTAAAGTCGGTCAAACGGTGAAAAATAGTAATTCTGGATAAAAGGTTAAAACTTGCCATTGTGATCAAATAAAACATCTAGAATTAGCGATTTCATTTTAACCATTAGATTGGGTCTTTAAATCAAAATGGTACCTCCCACTATTTCTCAAATCCCATACACCCTCCTATAGAATTAGGGAATTTTTATTCTTAGTGGGGATTGGGGTCCCACCTTAAATTAATATAATCTCACATAATAGTATCTTGGTTATACTAATCCTTAATGAGTAGGTAACTCTTATCTAATGCATCTTATGCAATTTCCAATCATCCTTTGGTCTCTAGCATAAATGAACCTCACATAATAGCATCTTGACCCATTTACCCTAGTTAAGTCACACCCACCATTTTGTACAAGTGTAGGCGTTTATGACCAATAAGCTCCTCACATAATAGTATCTTGAAACTTACAGGTATCCTACCTCATAGCATCATATGCTTGAATAAGTTATTAAGGATTCCTAAAAATGAATAGTCCCCACATATCTGTAGCCGACTAATCACGCTAAAAAATCCTTAGTATACTTACAACAGCGAAAGACCACGATAAGACATTCATAATGTCTCTTCGTTGCAACTTAATATCTTGTGGAGGGGTTTTTGGAGGTCTAATTGTCTCATCATACATACATGCATCTCATACACACCAAAAATTAATTCTTGCCATTTATTGTTATTAGTCCAATTAATATATTATACTCCCACTAACCCATTTAAAAAATAATTTTAACGTTTAAAATTATGGTTGTGAGAATATCAATATATTAAATTGAATCATCACAAAATATGATTCAATATATCAATTTAAAATATAAAATATTGAGATATAACTATCTATGGTAATTTGGGCCTTTTTCCCTATGAATGATCATGGACTTTTAGTTTGATTCAATTCGAGCCATTGAATTGAATCTAGGTCTGTGTGGGTGATGATAAAATTTGAAAATGTATCATCTCATGACACTGATCTTCAGGGTATGTCGTTTCAATAGACCTCCATGAACTTTACATCTGGGCACCACCATGCTTTCATCTTTATCTTCAATCCTACTAAACTATTCTATTCTAATTCATTACATTAATGAAAAGAAACATTGATTAAGATCAAGGGGATGTACAATAGGGGGTGAGAGAAGAAATTACATATAGAAATGAGAAAAGATGCATGCAAGCCCCATTTTTTAAAAATTACATACCCAAAGAACAAAATACAATCACATTGCATTCAAACCAATCACATAGCTCAATTATTTGGTCTAATTCCATGATCATTCCCACATCAATTCAATCACATTGCATGAATAAAAGAAAGCATGTGATTATTCTAATTATAGCATAAATATCTAGGGATTGCAATTTCCTTAACCATTAAGGATTACTTTAATTTTAATCAAATTAAAATTAGTAATTTTAAAACAAATATATTATAGAGTCCTAATCCTATTAGGATTCTATAAACAAATTCCTAGTCAAACTAGAAGTCTATTTCGGTTGATCTTTTAATTGGGATCAAATTCTTAATTTGATTCCAAATAAGAGTCATAATCCTATTAGGATCATTTGATTAGAATCCTAGTCAAACTAGGATTTTTGTTTGGTTGGAATACTACTAAGAATCAAATTCTTAATTTTGGTCTAGATAGAAGTCCTAATCTCATTAGGAGTCTTTGTAACACCCCAAAACACACCCTGGACGGCATTACATTCTAAAACCATTCATATCATGAGAGCACTAATACAATCCCTTAAGAAATAAGACTTCATTTGTCATCCACGAATATTTACAACATTATCCAAAAGAATAAGCCCAAGTCATGGCTATTACGTCTCAAAAATTAATTAAAGAAGCGCAGCGGAATAAACAAAAGAAGCTAGACTACACAATGTTCCAAAAGAATGTCCTAGTCTAGTACAAAAGGAAAGGAGGTCACTCTATGCGTCCACCTCGGGATCCACACTCCCGTCAAGTGGAGTCTCCCAAGTAGCGGGCTCCTCGACCCTTACGTCCTCCTGAAGCGGGTAATCTGAAAAATGTTAGCGGTAGGGGGTGAGCACGAAGCTCTGTAGAAAAATTCTCCCAAAACCATACAAGGTTTAGAAAAACATTTAAAACGGCCGGTCTCATTTTTAACATAACATAGATACATAATTTGAAATAAAGCAGTGACATTAAAAAAAGGATCTCAATTTTATTAAAAAAAACATTACTTAAATGAATAAACGAGCACCACATACAATTAATAATCATTAATGGCCATAAAAAATTCCCAACAATTCTTTCGGTAGGTGGCATACTTTGTGGTAACCTCCACCCCCTTTTTGGTCACATTTGATTCTCAAGCATCCTTACCGGGAACCTCTTGAGAATGGATGAGCATCCTTACATGAAACCTCTCACCAATCACTACATTGTTTCCCAAGCATCCTTACCGGGAACCTCTTGGGAAGGGGGTGAGCATCCTTACAAGGAACCTCTCACTATAACGGATTTATTTCTCAAGCATCCTTATCGGGAACCTCTTGAGAAGTGGTGAACATCCTTACATGGAACCTCTCACTCATGTGCATCACAAACAACCCAACCAAGTATACAATTCAACATTTATCTCAATTTACAAGCTTCTATCCAAAATCCCCAAAATATATCATGTAACAATTCCACAACCAACTAAGAAAAATACATGAGATCACAATAACATCATTTTTCTACCCAACACAAAGCACTACGGTTTCAAAATTCATAATAAAGAAAGCATTTAAGAAGGAAATACATCACTCTCCAAAAATTAGGGTTTTAAAACTAGAAAAGAGATTTCATGGGTATTAAACCTTAACTTTGTTCAAAACATGTAATCTTTTCAAAAAGCCTGAGAGATGATGATTCCATAGCATATATATACCATTGATAGCCAAAACACACATATATATATATACCCTAGCCTCAATGTAAGTGAATGAGAGAAAAACCCCTACCTTGAATCAAGATTGAAAGTGAAACCCAAGCTCTAGGGACCTCCCTCTTCCCTTTTCTTCCTCCCTTAGTCTTCCTCTAGGGTTCTAAGGGTTGGGGTGTGAGAGTGGAATGAAGAAATGAAGAAAATGAGAAGATAATGGGGTTATAAGGGCAGTAAAATCCCGAATTTTACTGTTTATTGGGCCCAAAAATTTCATTTTTCTCCAAAATTATAATTTTGCCAATAAATATCTTCATTTTGATCCCTATGACTACCCTAAGGTTTTTTGACGTTCCTGTAACACCCCAAAACACACCCTGGACGACATTACATTCTAAAACATTCACATCATGAGAGCACTAGAATAATCCATCAATAAATAAGACTTCATAAAGTCATCCATAAAATTTACAACATTATCCTAAAAGAATAGACCCATTTTGACCTTTACATTCCAAAAATCACATAATGTAGCGCAGTGGAAATAACAAAAGAAAACTAGACTTTACAAGGTTCAAAATGAATATCCTAGTCTAGTACAAAAAGGAAAGGAGGTCGCTCTATGCGTCCACCTCGGGGTCCACGTTCCCTTCTACGGGAGCTTCCCAATGTCCCGGCTCGTCAGTTCCGAGCTCCTCCTCTAGACAAAGACCTGAAATATGTTGTTTGTAGGGGGTGAGCACTAAGCTCTGTAGCAACATTCCTCCCAAACTCGAACAAGGTTTATCAAAGCATATAAAATGGCCGGTCTCATTTCGCAAATAGCATATATAATCTTTGAAGTAAAACAGGGACATTTTAGTAGATCTCAAGTTTAAGGAACAATAGTAATTGAATGAATAAATGAAACCACTATACAGTTAGCAAACCATTTCCAAATATAACCCAGTCCACCATACACAGTTTCCAACAATTCTTTCGGTAGGTGGCATACTTTAGGGTAACCTCCTGTAACACCCTGCATTTTCGTTCATATAGATATATAGATATAGCAAATAATGGTTGTAAAGATGTGGATAGGGGTATTGAACTGTGTTTGAACTTTGTAAATTTGAAAAGTAAAGATTTAAAATGTAAATGAAAATCATAGTTGAAATTTAGTTTTAGTGAGTGAAAATATAAAATTTTAGGTCCTATAACTTGTATTAGATAGGTTTGGTGTATAAATATGTGTTGGAGAGGTCTGTGATGGATTTGGTTAGTTTTGGAATGGATTGGAAATGGAAAACAAAAGAAATAGGCAAAACTGGGTAAATGGTACCAGTACTAGGTACCGGTACTGAGTACCGGTACCCCGATTCCAGAAGGTTTCTTGTACCGGTACTGAATGGTACCGATACTGAGTACCGGTACTACCGAAACCAGACTGTTTATTTTAAAGTCGCGAATTTCGGCCTCTCTCTCTCTCCCTATAAATACTTAAGGCCGACTATTTGAGGCCCATTTCAGCCTTCTAAACCCTAGGCACCTTTAGAGAGAAAGAGAGGGAGAGAAGAACATCAAAGATAAGGAAAGATACACCATTTTAGAAGATTAAAACCCTAGATTTCTAAGATTTCACTTCTCTACTCATTCTCTTTTCTTCCATTCTTCACCCACTCTCACCCAAATCTTTTGAAAACCCTAGGGAGAGGAGATTAAAAGGAAAAGAAAGGAAAGCAAGAAGGTCTTGAAGCTTGGGTATTTGGCTAAAACTCTTGAGCGTTGAGGTAGGGGATTTCTTCCTAATCTCTTACATTGAGGCTAGGGTTTATGTATACATATATGTTTTTCACTCTCATCCTTATATACATGATAAGAAATACATGATTCTTGTTCCTCTTGAAATAAATGCCATGTTTTGAACATTGTGATGGTTGGGTAACTATTAATTTCTCTTTTTCATCTTCAAACCTTGGTTCTAAAGAGAAATGGACTTTTCCCTCTATTTTTCCTTGGTATTGTTTTCAAAACTTTAGTGTTTGATATTGTACACCAAAATGTTACTTATGATGATCTCTTGCTCATTTTCTTCGATCATATTATGGAGCATTATATTAGAAATTGTGGAATTTGGTAATTCCTTGAAATGTTGATGAATTGAGAATATTTTGGTTTCCTCAATTGTATGGTTGTTGTGAGGGACTTGGATTGCCTTCGAGAGATGCCGTAGAGTGTTAGAGGTTAGTCTACCCCAGTGGGGGTGAGATGGTTTCCTAGCACTTGTAGTGGGTTGTCATTTGGTAATGAAACCACTATCGTTCACTGGAGTTCGAACAAGGGATAGTATACTTTTCCTTGGAAGGGACTCGTCACTGCCATTGGGATGGTAGACGCCCTTTCCTAAAATGCTTGTGAATGTGATTGTGATTGGTGGACTAGGTATAATCGTTGGGTAGATTCATGAGAAGCAATCAACATACATGGTACGGGGATGAACCAATATACATGGGATGATGAGTTGGAACGTCTTGGCCGGTGCATTGGTATGGGACAATGCATCGGAACACGCCCTTCCGAATTGGCCTAACTTTGGACACGGTGTATTGTTGTTCAATTTAATTGATTCTTTTACTTGATTGTTGTTATGGCTTAAACTTGAGATCTCTTTAAACTGTCCTGTTTTTCCTTCAAAAATTGATATTTATTATTTTCGAAATGTGACCGACCCGTTTTATATTTTTACAAACCTTGTTTGAGTTGGGAAGATTTTGCTACAGAGCTTCGTGCTCATCCCCTACAAATTACATTTTTCAGATTTGGTGCTAGAGGAGGATCTCGGCATCGACGGGTCAGGGCATTGGGAGGCTCCACTCGAGGGGAACCTAGATCCCGAGGTGGATATGTAGAGATGTAGATTCTTTTGTACTAGACTAGGTTATTCTTTTGGACACTGTAAGGTCTAGTTTCTTTTGCTATTCCGCTGTGCTACTTCAATTAATTTTTGAGATGTAAATGCCATGTTGGGCATATTCTTTTGGATAATGATGTAAATATTTTATGGATGATGAATGAAGTTTAATTTATTTATGGATGATATTAGTGCTCTCATGACATAAATGGTTTTAGTATGTAATGCCGTCCAGGGTGTGTTTTGGGGTGTTACACCTCCACCCCCGTTTAGATCATCTTTGATTCTCAAGCATCCTTACAAGGAACCTCTTGAGAATGGGTGAGCATCCTTACAAGGAACCTCTCACAAATCATTACATGGTTTCCCAAGCATCCTTATAAGGAACCTCTTGGGCAGGGGTGAGCATCCTTATAAGGAACCTCTTGGGAAGGGGTGAGCATCCTTATAAGGAACCTCTCACAAATCATTACATGTGTATCTCAAACAACCCAACCAAGAAAAATACATGAGATCGCAATAACATTATTTTACTACCCAACACAAAGCACTAAGGTTTCGAAATCAATAATAAAGGAGGCATTTAGGAAGGAAATACATCACTCTCCCAAAAACTAGGGTTTTAAAACTAGAAAAGAGATTTCATGGGTATTAAACCCTAACTTTGTTCAAAACATGTAATCTTTGCCAAAAAGCCTAAGAGATGATGATTTCATAACATATTTATACCATTGATAGCCAAAACATAAATATATAAATACCCTAGCCTCAATGTAAGTGAGTGAGAGAAAACCCCTACCTTGAATCAAAGATTCCAAAGTTCAAATCCAAAGCCCAAGCCCTAGAGATCTCTTTTCTCCTCTTTCTTCTTTCCTTTATCTTCTCCTAGGGTTCTAAAATGTTTAGGGTGAGAGTGGAATGTAAGAATGGGGTAAAATGTAGTGGAAAGGGGTGTTTTAAATGGTCAAATCCCGACTTTTACTGTTCGGCGAGCATCAGACCAATCGTACCGGTACGCGGTACCGCTACGGTTAAGCTACTGGAGTAGTCGTACCGGTACGGTACCGTACCGGTACTGTGTACCGGTACACTTCGGCTACTTCGACTTCCAGGGAAGTTTTGACCCATTTAGAGGTCGAATTGGAAAAATTTCATGAGATACACTTTTGTAGCCCTAGATGTCTAATATCCACTGTCCAAATTTCAGATCAATTGGATATAAGTATAAAAATTTATGACCAAAATACTAGAAGGTATCCCAACTCCTTTTTACCCAAATTTTCTCTAAGTGTGTTTTCACTCCGGAATACTTCCTAACTTCCAATACACCTCATATTACCTCTCCCAAGGTAGTTCGAACTTCCGGATTCAATGGACACCTTATTTTGACCTAAAAATATTTAGAAATTCATCTACTCACCCTTTCCAAGTTTAAACGTCTTGGAAACTCCAACTTCCCAATCCATATGCATCTCTAGCATTTCTCCTACTATTACAATCTATATAGTTTATTCTTACATCATTACATATATCCATATTTTTACAAAAATGATTTACTATATATCTATATACATATATATAAAAGAAAATGCGGGGTGTTACAATCCACCCCCATTAAAGAAAGTTTCGTCCTCGAAACTTACCTCAAGTAGCGAACAAATATGGATACTTCTCCCGCATTTCTTGCTCCGGTTCCCATGTAGCTTTCTGCACTCCATGGTGTTGCCACCGAACCATTACCAATCTGATAACTTTGTTGCGAAGCACTTTTTCCTTGGCGTCGAGAATTTCTGCCGGTTGTTCTTCGTAGGTTGCTCCGTCTTGGATTTCAATCTCCTCCAAGTTCACGACTGGAGTTGCATCCGAGTGACACCTTCTCAACATGGACACGTGGAACACATCATGTACTCCGGACAGCTGGGCTGGTAGTCGAAGTTGGTATGCCGCCTTGCCTATCGCTTTGATTATCTCAAACGGTCCGGTATATCTTGGCGCTAGCTTCCCCTTCTTGCCGAATCGAAACACGCCCTTCTTGGGGGACACCTTGAGAAATACGTAGTCTCCCACCGTGAATTCTAAGGGTCTTCGTCTGTGGTCCGCATAGCTCTTCTGTCTACTTTGCGCCGTCCGTAGCCTCTCTCGGATGAGTTAAATCTTCTCCGTAGTTTCTCGAACAATGTCCGGTCCCAACAAACTACTCTCACTGGCTTCTAACCAACACGTCGGTGATCGGCATGGTCTTCCATACAATGCTTCATACGGTGCCATCCCAATACTTTCCTGATAGCTGTTGTTGTAAGCAAACTCCACCAACGGTAAGTGGTCGCTCCAACTCCCCTTGAAGTTCAACGCGCAAGTGCATAACATATCCTTCACAATCTGGATCACCCTCTCGGATTGGCCATCCGTTTGGGGATGAAAAGCCGTACTAAAATGTAACTCCGTCCCCATCGCTTGTTGTAGACTCTGCTAGAATCTCGCCACAAACCTAGAGTCACGATCTGACACGATCGAGAGCGGAACGCCGTGTAATCTCACTATCTCACGGATATACAACTGGCTCAAGGTCTCGAATGTATCCATGGTCTTCATACCCAAAAAGTGAGCGGACTTGGTGAGTCTATCCACAATGACCCACACTGCATTATTGATGAGAGCAAAATATTGCATATTTGATGGCCTCATTATATGCATTTTAACTCAACTTTTGCATTTAAGTACTTAGTGTTAGCCAAAGTTGTGAATAATGTTGATATTTTGATGTTGCATGTTTTGATAGCTTAAATGATGGATTTTAGGACTTTGCAACTATGTTGGATGTGAGGTGAAGTGGTGGACTCATGAAATGAGGATTGAGAGGCTTGGAAGGTAAAGAAATCAAGAAAAATGCATTTTAGATGAAGACCTTCCGGAAGGTTTAGCCCACTGGAATTTCGTAATTTTGACGCTGCACTACTGTTTTTCTAAATTTTGACCATGATCTACTTCGAATTTGAAAAAGTGCAAAACATAAAAGTTGTAGATATGGATGTCTTTTTTATTTTGTCAAAATTTCAGATCAATCCAACGGTTGGATCAAAATTTATTATTTTTCTACCAAAACTGGTCCAGAGCTGTCACCAGATTCCAGTAGGTTAAACCTTCCGGAAGGTTGTCATCGTTCTTCCGGAAGGTCTTGCCCAGAATGCGAAAAACAGCCTGCAACTCAACTTTGCAGCTTGGGGGTCCCACCTAATCTTCTCCCACTTGCTCCCCAACATTATCTTACACAAGCACATGCTTCCCTTACACATTTGGAGGACTTTGGAGGCTTTGCATTGAAGAAGGCATGGGAGGGAAGTGGGCTACCATGGGGGTGTTGTCCTAGCTTGTCCAAGGCAATCAACTCAGCCCCTCTTTGGTGTAAGACCTGCACACACCTAGGGGGACCCTCCATGGATGAAATTCAAGGCTCTCACTCTCCATTATACATTCAACATTCAACACACAAGAAAAGGGGTTGGCTACCTAAGCTTAGGAGTAGAGATAGAAAGCTCCAAGGAGGAAGATGATGAATAGTATTTTCGTTTTTGCATTTTCTTCTCCGTTTTTGTTGTAGTAAGCTTTCATACTCTTGTAATTCTTAATCCTTGCACTTTAATCTCATCTATTTCATGTTCATTTCAAGTTTAGCCTTGCACTTTACTTTTCACCATTGTTATGCTTTCAAGTTCTTCATTTTTAGCTTAAAATGGGTTTTGAATATTTCTCTTAATAGCTTTAGATTTCTTGTTGTAAGTTAATTTTCATGCTTCATGTCTTCATTATATGTCTTTACATTATGCTTGTCTTTCTTTTATGCATGAGTAGCTAGCTTTTAAGTTGGTTAGTCCAAGGGTGAATTAATGGGGATTCCATTCCAACTCTCTTTCATTCCTTCTCTCGGTGTATGTTGGCTCGGTTTGATTGGGTAGAGGGTGGATAAATTGATGAGTCTTTGATATTCCGTAGGCCTAGTCACGGTTTATGCTTGGATACTCACCATTTTATCCCTAGCTTCCCATGAATCAATCGTACTTCTAGGCACCATTGGAGGAAGGCTTTGAGTTTGCTTGACATTCCCATTAGAGTGAACCTTTGTGATTAGCCAACACTTGCTTTATTTGCATTTTCATTTACAAACACAACCACAAAACACAAAGACAAGATTTTACACCTTCTTTTCTCTTTTGCAAAATCACCTTCCATAGAATTCTCTTTCCTTCCCTGAGGAGACGACCTTGGAATACTTTCCAAGTGAAACACACGACCACAAAAGACTCCTTTCGATTGGGGAGCATTTTTGTGCACACCGCATCTCATTCCATCTATTTTGTTCATTCCACATTTCCATTCACATTTGTTGTTGCTCCTATATCTCTTGCATTATCCGGAGGGAGAGTGACACTCCCCCATCATTATAAGCCACATACACACATTGAGGGTGAGGGTGATGTTACGAGATTAGGAACGACGTAATTATCAATCAATCAATTATGCCCACGCGACGTCCGTGGTAAACCCGACACGAAGTCCATGGTAATGTGATCCCACTTCCACTCTGGAATAGGCAAAGACTGTAGGACTCCTCCTGGCCTTTGATGCTCAATCTTCACTTGCTGGCACACCGCACATTTTGCCACATACTTGGCCACATCTCACTTCATTCCCCTCCACCAGTATTGACGCTTCATGTCCCTATACATCTTTGTGCTACCGGGGTGGATAGCAAACTTGGAGCGATGACACTCCCCAAGTATTTCCTCCTTTAGGGACGAATCATTGGGGACACATAGCTTCTCCCCATATCTCAACTCTCCATTCTTCCAAGACCATCCTTCCATCGCTTCTCCATTCTCTAATCGGGCTCTAATCAAATCGAGTTCTGAATCCAGGCATTGTAACTCCACCACCCGTTGCAAAAGCGTCGGTTGAGCTACAAGGTTGAATAGATATGGTTGATACTCCGATCCATCCACCCAAGCTCGTACTCCTCCAATGCATCCACCATTTTCCACCTACCTACCGCAAGGGAATTGATTTCACCCTGAGATTTCCTGCTTAGAGCGTCGGCAACTACATTGGCCTTCCCCGGATGGTAGTTGAGCGTGAACTCATAATCTTCCAAGTACTCAATCCACCTTCTCTGCCGGAGATTCAAGTCTTTCTGTGTGAAGATATACTTGAGGCTTTTATGGTCCGAGAACACTAGAAATTTCTCCCCGTATAAATAACATCTCCACAACTTAAGAGCAAACACCACCGCAGCTAGCTCCAAGTCGTGTGTGGGATAATTCTGCTCATGCACCTTGAGTTGCCTCGAGCCATAAGCCACTACCTTCCCTCCTTGCATTAGAACACATCCCAAGCCTCGTAGTGAAGCATCGGTGTAGACATCGTAGCCTTCCCCACTACTCGGAATAATGAGGATAGGTGCCGTCGTCAACTTCTCCTTCAAGGTGCGGAAAGCTAGTTCACACGCTTGAGTCCACGAAAATTTCTCCCCCTTCTTTGTAAGGCGAGTCATCAGCATCGCAAGCTTGGAGAATCCTTCCACAAACCTACGATAATAGCCGGCTAACCCCAAGAAACTCCGTACTTTCGTCACGTTCTTCGGTGGTTCTCATTTCATCACGGCCTCAATCTTTGCGGGATCAACCGCTACTCCTTGCTCGGACACAACATGGCCAAGGAACTTCACTTCCTTCATCCAAAACTCACACTTGCTCATCTTCGCATATAACTTATGTTCTCTCAATGTTTGTAGCACCATAGAGAGATGACGAGCATGTTCCTCCTGAGTCTGTGAGTAAACCAATATGTCATCAATAAACACAATGACAAATTGATCGAGGTAAGGCCGGAAGACTCTGTGCATCAAATCCATGAAGGCTGCGGGGGCATTAGTCAATCCGAACGGCATCACCGTATACTCGAAATGACCATACCGGGTACGGAAAGCAGTCTTAGGAATATCCTCCTCCTTAATCCGCAGCTGATGATACCCCGTGCGAAGATCAATCTTGGAGTAATACTTCGAACCCTTCAACTGATCAAATAAGTCATCAATTCTCGGCAACAGATACCTATTCTTCACGGTAACCTGATTCAACCTCCGGTAATCCGTGCAGAACCGTAGAGTCTCATCTGTTTTCTTCACAAAGAGGACCGGGGCTCCCCAGGGTGAAGTGCTTAGACGGATAAACCCAATCGCCAACAAATGATCCAACTGCTTCCTTAGCTCCTTCAACTCCAAAGGTGCCATCTGGTAGGGAGCAATAGATATGTGTTTGGTTCCCGGATAGAGATCGATCTTGAATTCAATTTCCCTATGTGGCGGTAATCCGGGTAATTCCTCGGGAAAAACATCTGAAAACTCCGATACAATTAACACCACATCCGTGTGTCGTTTTTAGTTCCCGCCTTCGCTTTTAAGAATCTACTACCCGTAGTAGGAAATGGATGGAAAGAATCTCGGTTATTCACAAAACTAAAAACAACTCCTCCCGGTAACTGAAATGTAATCCGCTTGCGGAAACAATCCATTACCGCCCGGAAAGCGGACAATAAGTTCATCCCGAAAATCACATCATACCCCTTTATCTCAAAAGCAATCAAATCCACAATCAATTCGTGCTCCCCAATGCGAAGCACGCAACCCTTGCAGACTCGGCTAGTATCTAACCGTCCTCCCGCGGGCAAGCTAATATTCATAACATGCTCTAGCTTCGCGAAACTCAATCCCAAATCAAGTGCATATGTCGTGCGTACAAATGAGTGTGTTGCACCGGGGTCAAATAATATTCGGGCCCAAGAATTATAAATAAGGACGATACCTTCCACAACGGCGTTGGCAATGTCCTCCTCCGGCTGAGTCAAAGTAAATACTCGCCCTTGGTTGGCGCCGCTGGGGGCTTGAGCTTGTATCGGTCGCTGCGGTGCAGGCCTCGGTGGTGGTGGTTGGGCTGCTGGTACCTGTCTGGCGGTCTGGATCGGCCCCTGAGGTGGATAGACTGGGCAATGTATCCGAAGATGTCCCACACCTCCGCATGCAAAGCAGGATCGTGGGATAAAACCGGCTCTAGTCTGAGTGTCTCCCTCTCCTCGGGCTGTCAAAAGTCGCTGTCCCCCTGTCTGGTCTGGGCGACGGTATGGTGTCGGTCTCTGTGCCCCACTAGTGCTAGCACCCGTCCGGATCGGACCTCCTCTCGAGAAGCCCTGTCGTCTCTGGCTATCCTCTATGTCTCTCTCTACCAGTGCAGCTCTGTCCACCAAGTCCCCAAATTCACGGATCCTGAGAGCCACCAACTTCTCCCTAATAGCCGGCCTCAGACCCTGCTCGAAGCGCTTGGCCCTGTCGGCCTCAGTAGATATAAATCCCGTAGCATAACGGGACAGCTCGTCAAACCGTCTCTCATACTCAGCCACGGTCATACTACCCTGTCGTAGTGCAAGAAAATCCGCCTTCATTCGGTCTCTGACCGATTCGGGGAAGTATTTATCTTGGAATAGTTGATCGAATTCTTCCCAAGTGAGTGTGTCGGTATCCCTCCTCCTCTTGATGGCATCCCACCAATAGTCGGCCTCCCCCTCAAACAGGTAGGTCGCCAACCCTACTCTTAACTCCTCGGCAACTCCCATGTCGTCATAGATCTTCTTCACTCGGCGGATCCATATATCCGCCTCCAAAGGATTGGAGCTCCCTTGGAAGTTGGGTGGTCGTTGTCTTAAGAATTCCCGAAGAGCTATCATCCTTCGGTCTTCGTTCCCATTGCCCGGTACTTGCGCGAGAGGATGAGCTCCACCATTGTGGTTGTTGTTACCATTTTGGCTTTGTACCAAAGTGGTGAGCTCCCTTAAGCATTGGTAAATGCCTTGCATGGCATCCGGAGGTGGTGGATTTGCTTGACCTCCACGACCACGACCACGTCCTCGTCCCCGTGTACCGTCCATCCTGCACATCAATCCACAATTTAGTTTCCTTGATGTGCAAGATATAAACTAAAGTGATATATAGGATATCTTGATTTAAGCACAAGGCATATACAAAATTTAACTTAACAATGTCCTTCACTCTAAACCTACCTCTCTAGTGGGGATCCATAACCTGCAGCTCCCATGTAAGACCTAAAGCCTAAGCTCTGATACCAACTTTGTAACACCCCAAAACACACCCTGGACGGCATTACATTCTAAAACATTCACATCATGAGAGCATTAGAATAATCCATCAATAAATAAGACTTCATAAAGTCATCCATAAAATTTACAACATTATCCCAAAAGAATAGACCCATTTTGACATTTACATTCCAAAAATCACATAATGTAGCGCAGCGGAAATAACAAAAGAAAACTAGACTTTACAAGGTTCAAAATGAATATCCTAGTCTAGTACAAAAAGGAAAGGAGGTCGCTCTATGCATCAACCTCGGGGTCCACGTTCCCTTCTACGGGAGCTTCCCAATGTCCCGGCTCGTCAGTTCCGAGCTCCTCCTCTAGACAAAGACCTGAAATATGTTGTTTGTAGGGGGTGAGCACTAAGCTCTGTAGCAACATTCCTCCCAAACTCGAACAAGGTTTATCAAAGCATATAAAATGGCCGGTCTCATTTCGCAAATAGCATATATAATCTTTGAAGTAAAACAGGGACATTTTAATAGATCTCAAGTTTAAGGAACAACAGTAATTGAATGAATAAATGAAACCACTATACAGTTAGCAAACCATTTCCAAATATAACCCAGTCCACCATACACAGTTTCCAACAATTCTTTCGGTAGGTGGCATACTTTAGGGTAACCTCCACCCCCGTTTAGATCATCTTTGATTCTCAAGCATCCTTACAAGGAACCTCTTGAGAATGGGTGAGCATCCTTACAAGGAACCTCTCACAAATCATTACATGGCTTCCCAAGCATCCTTATAAGGAACCTCTTCGGAAGGGGTGAGCATCCTTATAAGGAACCTCTCACAAATCATTACATGGCTTCCCAAGCATCCTTATAAGGAACCTCTTGGGAAGGGGTGAGCATCCTTATAAGGAACCTCTCACAAATCATTACATGGCTTCCCAAGCATCCTTATAAGGAATCTCTTGGGAAGGGGTGAGCATCCTTATAAGGAACCTCTCACAAATCATTACATGGCTTCCCAAGCATCCTTATAAGGAACCTCTTGGGAAGGGGTGAGCATCCTTATAAGGAACCTCTCACAAATCATTACATGTGTATCTCAAACAACCCAACCAAGAAAAATACATGAGATCGCAATAACATTATTTTACTACCCAACACAAAACACTAAGGTTTCGAAATCAATAATAAAGGAGGCATTTAGGAAGGAAATACATCACTCTCCCAAAAACTAGGGTTTTAAAACTAGAAAAGAGATTTCATGGGTACTAAACCCTAACTTTGTTCAAAACATGTAATCTTTGCCAAAAAGCCTAAGAGATGATGATTCCATAACATATTTATACCATTGATAGCCAAAACATAAATATATAAATACCCTAGCCTCAATGTAAGTGAGTGAGAGAAAACCCCTACCTTGAATCAAAGATTCCAAAGTTCAAATCCAAAGCCCATGCCCTAGAGATCTCTTTTCTCCTCTTTCTTCTTTCCTTTATCTTCTCCTAGGGTTTTAAAATGTTTAGGGTGAGATTGGAATGTAAGAATGGGGTAAAATGTAGTGGAAAGGGGTGTTTTAAATGGTCAAATCCTGACTTTTACTGTTCGGCGAGCGTCAGACCAATCGTACCGGTACGTGGTACGGTACGGTATGGTACCGGTACGCAGTACCGGTACGGTTAAGCTACTGGAGTAGTCGTACCGGTACGGTACCGTACCGGTACACTTCGGCTACTTCGACTTCCAGGGCAGTTTTGACCCATTTAGAGGTCGAATTGGAAAAATTTCATGAAATACACTTTTGTAGCCCTAGATGTCTACTATCTACTGTCCAAATTTCAGATCAATTGGATATAAGTATAAAAAGTTACGACCAAAATACTAGAAGGTGTCCCAACTCCTTTTTACCCAAATTTTCTCTAAGTGTGTTTTCACTCCGGAATACTTCCTAACTTCCAATACACCTCATATTACCTCTCCCAAGGTTGTTCGACCTTCCGGAATCAATGGACACCTTATTTTGACCTAAAAATATTTAGAAATTCATCTAATCACCCTTTCCAAGTTTAAACGTCTTGGAAACTCCAACTTCCAAATCCATATGCATCTCTAGCATTTCTCCTACTATTACAATCTCTATAGTTTATTCTTACATCATTACATATATCCACATTTTTACAAAAATTATTTACTATATATCTATATACATATATATAAAAGAAAATGCGGGGTGTTACAGTTCCGGATTCATTTTTAATGTTATTTTAACCTAAAAACATTTATTTTTTATGATTTATCTCAAAACCAAAGTCAACGTACACCCGAAACACTAAAGTTTCTATTTTACCCATCCGAACCGGCTATTAATGAAGTTTTGCGTTGTTTGCAAATAAAAGGTGATAAAGGGTGCTTCTTAAAGCATTTTATACTTATTTGAAGCCTAAATGTACTCATTATTCTTATATTTTGATTTAGGATGCAAATGGAGACGTTAAATGCAAAACAAAGCTAATTGGACTATTTCGACATTGCTCCGTTATCTGGGCATAACTCTCTCATCCGAGCTCCGATTGAGATGATTAAAGATGCTATGGAATTATAAGAAAGAGATCTACAACTTTCATGTTTTGAGTTTTGAGAGATATTGACTGCATCAAGGTCTAAATTGGGCTTGAAGTTGCAGCCAGTGCACTGTTCACGTGCCCTGTTCAAGCTAATTGGACTGTTTTGACATTGCTTCGTTATCTGGACATAACTCTCTCATCCAAGCTCCGATTGAGATGATTAAAGATGATATGAAATGCTAAGAAAGAGCTATACAACTTTCATGTTTTGAGTTTTGAGAGATATTGACTGCATCAAGGTCGAAATCGCGCTTGAAGTTGTTGCCAGTGCACTGTTCATGTGCACTGTTCACAGCCTGTTTCATCCCTTTTCCATTTCCAATCCATTCCTAAGCCAACCAAATCCATCCCAAACCTCTCCAACACATATTTCTACACCAAACCTATTTAATACAAGTTCTAGGCCCTAAAATTTCATATTTTCATTTATTAAAACTAAATTTCAACTATTATTTCCACTAACATTTTAAATCTCTACTTTTCCAATCTACCAAATTCAAACACACATCACTACACATATCCACATTTTTACAACAATTATTTACTATATATCTATATACATATATAAAAGAAAATGCGGGGTGTTACAGTCTTTAGTCCAAAACCTAATCAAAATAGGGTTCTAGTCTGGGTGATGTATAGTTGAAAATCAAATTCCTAATTTTTTAGTCTAATTATGAGTCTTAATCTCATTAGGATTCTTTGATCAAAATCCTAGTTAAAATAAGATCTTAGTTTAGATGGTATTTTATTAAGAATCAAATTCCTATTATATTAGAATACAATATCCTAATTTAATTAGAAGACAATTTCCCAATTTAATTAAAAACAATGTAATTTGACTAGAAATATTCTCCTAGTTTATTTAGTAGACAATCTACTAATTTAGTTAGAAGACAATCTTCTAATTTAATTAAAAGACAATATATTAGTTTGATTAGGAGACAATCTCCTATTTAATTAGAAGACAATCTTCTAATTCAGTGAGAAAACAATCTTTTAAAGTACAATCGCTTAATTTGATTAGGAGACAATCTCCTAGTTTAATTAGAAGATAATCTCCTAATTTAGTTAGAAGACAATCTTCTAATCTAAGTAAAGGACAATCACTAAATTTGATTAGGAGATAATCTCCTAGTTTAATTAGAAGACAATCTCCTAATTTAGTTAGAAGACGATCTTCAAATCTAAGTAAAGGACAATCACTTAATTTGATTAGGAGACAATCTCCTAGTTTAATAAGAAGACAATCTCCTAATCTAGTTAGAAGACAATCTTATAATCTAATTAAAAGAAAATATCTTAATTTAATTAGAATACTATCTCCACAAGTAATTAGAAGACAATCTCCTAATGTATAGAGAAATAGATAAAAATTAAATAGGAGACCAAACTGTATCCAACTTGAACAAGCCAAGAGTCCTTACCATAATTAAGTCTTGAGACTTTACAAATCTATATTTTTTTTTTGTCCAATTCAATTTTGAAAAATTATTAAAATTAATTTGAATATTTCATAAACAAAATTAAAACCAATGTTGAACAAAAATTTAGATCAAATCAAAATAAGATTTATACAACTTTTCAAGAACATTATGAACTAGTCACTAGTGTTTTAAGTTCTACTTCAAGACCACCATTATCATTTACCATGGATGAAAAACATTTCTTCTAGCCACCCTTGGACCAAAAATCTAACTTGTTCCACCCTTGGTTCATTCTCAAACCCGAAACTTGTTTTAAGGAAAATTAGTTGCTACTTTTTGCAACTACGTTTCTTCAATTTTAAAATCTAATTTTAAAACAATTTCAAATATATGGATCCATTAATATCTCATATTAAACATGTGAAAAAATCAGAATTTATTTTGTAGAACACTCATACAAAATAATAAGATTCATGTGAATTATGCAATCCCTAATATTTCAGTTAATCCCATTAACATGCTATAACAATAATCACATCAAGTTTGTATTAAATCATGAATAATGGCTCTGATACCATTGAAAGGAATCATATAATAAACGCAGCGGAAGTTAAAAAAAATAATTTGATTCCTCATACCAAGATCTATTCATGTTTAATACAAACCGAGAAACCTTAGATCTATAGAGAAGATTAAGGGTTACCTCTTGAAGCGTGCCTTTAACAATCTTCAAGCATTCTCAAAACTTTAAATCATCAAATCTGAATTTGATCTTTACCCCAAGCCTCGCAAACGTTTGGCCTCCATCGGTATCCACACGAATTGACAAACTTGAAGGATCTACTTTAGTCATTGATAAAACTAGTAGAGAGAGAATGAGGGGTGATTCTTCTTGTGCTAGCAAGATAGTTGTTATACCATATGTATATCCACCTCCTACATAAAGGTATTTATAGAGCTTTAAAGGCTCTAATCCTAGTTTGGGTCAAGTTGCAATTATCTCATAATTAAATATAACCCCTTTATTAACATTAATTGTAATAAAGTCCCTAATTAACTCTTAATTAGGTTTTCACCCCAATTAACTCTTAATTGGTTGTCTCTCTTTTATCCTTTTTTTTTTCCAATCAATTCTTTTGTGTGTGACCCTATAGGTTCAAGCATACCCGATTGAAGGCATTTGATACTAACTACAAGTAGCATGTCAAACTAGAACTCTTTCTAATTTAGCTTGAATTAGAACTCTTCTAATTCTCCCTTTATGAAGAACAATTAATATATTTATATTAATTTTATTCTTTGAGCTTCTACTAATCATGAGTGACACCTAGCAGCATATCATTATCAACCTCCAGATAGCACGAAGTAGGTAAAGAACCCATTCAGTCTATAGTTGCCATGCAATTCAATCCTTCTATCACACATGCCCCAATTGAATTACTAGGGTATGGAATTACTGTCAAACCCCTAATTCAATCTTATTTGTTCGATCTTAGGACTATAACTCTTAATGATCAATTAGAAACTCTTTTCTAATTGTCATTCTGCCTTGGCCAAGGACTTTTTGAGTCATATCCCAGAAGATCACATAGGACATTCTCCCTTTAATTACTAAGGATGATAGATTCTATTTTGTACACTCATAAGTCTTCATGCATGCCTAACTATGTCCAACAATACATATCTAAGTTACATGGTTATTATATGAATATGTTGTATAGTTAAAGCATAGAAGTCCATGCACAAGACAACCATGGTGTCTCAAGTCTAAGGATCAGTTGCATAACTATAACTTTAGGATTTAACATTGACAGACATGTAAAACTCCATATGAAAAATCCTACGTTAGTCAATGGTCACGTTCAGTGTACTTGTTCTCTAACAAGCACCCACACACCTGCTTTAGTGTCCCAACACTAGTGACTTGGACGAGTCACCTCATATCAAATATGAGTAAACATAGTGTGTGCTATTCTATCCAGATTACGTAATGCCCAAATAATAATCCTATGACTAGGAACATTTAAGAGTTAAGTACTAAGAAGTATAGGTCTCCTCTTCTCAACACCTTGAGAAACTATCTTCTTAACTTATACTCTATGGACTATATCATGTATATTAAAATGAAATAAAGTAGAAACATGATAAATAAATTTGCCCTTTTGTTTAATTAAGTAATGAATGTTGCTAGTACAACCCTAAAACATCATCTATATGATTGGTCTTAGAACATACTACTAAAAACCCTCCCAATGATCGTTTGAATTAAAAGTTATGTCTTTATAAAAACCCAATCATTGTTGGAGGCTACCCATTGAATGGGTGTTTTTATACAACAAAATCTTGTGTCTTCCTGGGCAACGGATTTTGGAATCGCACCACCGGCTCCGTGGGCCTATCTACACTTTTTGGACTTGCACCGTCGGAGTGTATGAACCAGTGGTTCCGGGTTTTTCACCCGAGGGAGTGTCTAGCCCTACTTGCTTTACCCGACACAAGTTTTCCTTATGCAATGCAACCGTGCAACTCAGTCGGATCTTCGATCCCGACTTTCCCGAGTTTACATACCAACCACCAAGATTTGGTGTTTGATCCACAACACATGCACACGCCCACACTCATGCCTATGACCCATGAATGCGATGTCAGCTCACCCACACACACTCATGTCTTATAACCATGAATGTGATGTACCCATGAGAATGCAATGTAATGTACCCTTGCATCTTCTCCACATGTTCAATATGTATGAATGTCATATGAACAACTCAACAATAAATCCACATATCCATGGTACTTCATATCATAAGCATATGCATATAAATACCATAATTCAACACTTTGTCAACACCTCGTAAGCATGTGTATATCAACATTTTCCTTAATCACAATATCTAAGCATGTTATACATAGTTCATGCAAAACATACTTCACATTTTCATCAAATCATTTACTCAACACCTTCAAGGCATCCAAGATCATGTAATCACATAATATACTCAAATTCATCATAAAGCTCAAGAAATCATATTAATTGATTTCTACACAATTATACCAAGATAGAATTCATTCTACCCATAACATAACCTCATATGTCATAATTTCTCAAGAAATTATCAACAACCATTCCTAAATGTCCATTTCATTTAGGAATTCACTTTACCCAATTTCCCATATCAATTTTCCATACTTCAAGTTCCTTTAACTTTTTATTAAATTTACCCATCAAGTAAATTTATATACCCATTTCATACCAACCTTGCTTAGCACATTTGGTACTCATTTCCCACACATGAAATGCATTAGTGGTACATTAAACTAGAATATGTGATTTAAATCATGCTACCCATTTTCAATACCCATTTCACCCAAATAACCACAATAGGCAAGTGATACATATATATATACAACTACCCATTCCATATAACCTTCCTAGGTTGGAAATAAACCTAAGTAGGAAGAAAATCCTACCTCTTGTAGCGTGTAGAATCGCCGTGGGAAGCTCCTAGAACTCAAAGCAAGCTTGAATCCTCCATTTCCAACTTTTCGGCCTCCCAACGTTCGGTGAAAGCCGTCATTTTTGGTACCCACGCGTAACCCTCGACGCGTAGAGCAACTCTTGTTCTTGGCCCGAGTCGATTTGAGCGCTAGAACGGAGTAGATCGTAGAGAGAAGGTGGAATGTTTCTCTCTTTTCCCTCTCTTCTCAATCGGCTGAACAATCGGCTGAAACAATGGGGAAAAATCTAATTTTTCCCCCTATTTATATTTTAGAATACTTGGCCCACAATTGGTCACACGTCCTATTTAATTTCGGGTCCTTTTTAATCCCGAAACGACTAAATTTCACTCCGGTTCAAGTTCGAATTATTTTTATTTCAACTTGCCTCTACTATTTCCCCAAACTTTAAAATTTTATAAAAATTTCGTGTACGGGGTCACCCGAAGCCCGTTCGTCTCGTAAAACGCAAAAAATCTGACTATCTCGGAATTCAACGAAATTTGACGTGGTAACTAGATTTCGCGAGACGAATCCAACGGTGAAATCCGTTTCGTCATCCGAGATCTAGAAAAATTCAGTTTTTCAACTAGTACCGAAGTGGCAATTCATCTATTGCCCTTGTTCGTCAAAGTTTAAATTTTTCGGGGTTTCACATTCTTCCCCCCTTAAAAGAATTTCGTCCCCGAAATTCACACCCTCATGCACATTCGACCATATGCATAAGTTACAACAATACTGTCTAAACTGTCCCACATGTATCCGTCTCTCTCCCGGACTAGGTTCTAGACGCAACCAAGTTCATCCGTAAAGGCACCACATATCCCGTGTACCTCTGTCCCATTTCCGGGACTACTAGAATAGGGGGTAAAGTAACCTTCTTTGTAATTTGACAATAGTACCGAAGCATCCCAAGGCGAAGCATTCGGTAGTGAAGTCCTTATTCAACCTAGAGTTCTCACAACTCTACCAATGTTCTTCTATGAGGAACCATAGAGTAGACAACATACCGGGGTGTAACTCAACACTGAAGTCTATATCCCTGCGTGGAGGCAAACATTCGTAAGCTCATAAACATCTGAGGTGGACGAAATTCATGTCTCACTTCGTTCTCTAAGGTAAAGCTTGCTAGCTAACCCATTAACTACCCGTTCCAACAGAATTCATATTTTACTTGAGGTAAACGTCATGTGTTTTCCCTAAAACTTAAAACATACACACTACAAGGTGTAAACAGTGACCCGCTAATGATCACAATCACCGACGACTCAGTGTGCCGTCAATCCGTCCATCCCAAGGATGACATCAAATTCTAACATGTCCGTGGAGTAGAATCCCCAAGAATCCTAGCTCACATTCTCGACATACCCATTTAGTACTCACCCTAGATCCTAGGGGAGAACTCACACACAATGGCCTTTCCAAGGTGTCAACCTCTAAGCCCAATTCCTTTATGCAATTTAAATTGTCATAAAACAATAACTAGTATCCCAATGTAGGGACTCAGTTCAAAACATTGTGAATTTTCTCACCGTCTCACTAGTAGACCATGTGTCACACACTAGTAGACATTTAACCCATGAACTATCCCGTTCATCCCTTTTCGAACCTCCAAGATTATGTTTTCTAACCCTAGTGTTCCTCTTTTTCCATATACATTTTACCATGTATACAATTTACACATAACACATAATCATGTAGCACATAATCATGTAACAAATAAAACACATAACATGAATGCACATGGAATGCAATGGTGTAAACCCATTTCCCTCAAGCCCTAGGTATATCGTAAACCTATGCTCTGATACCAAGCTGTGACGCCCCAAAATCCGGGGGTCCCTTATTAACCGTTGACAACCCGTCAACCCGCGAAAATACCCGTGGATGTCGCTTAACCCGACACCACGTCATTAACATTCCCCAAAGTCGGAATTATTGTCCATAGTTGTGATCTATGTTTCTTTAATCATTTAATTCAATCAAGGTCCAATAGCTTGGTGAAATAATTTCAAATTTTCAGATTTTTGGACTAACTACCGGTAGCTGTTTATTGACTACCGGTAGCTGGAACCTTCTGGACCAACGACTACCTGTTGACTACCGGTAGTTGTTGCCTACTGGACCTTCGAGTACCCGTTGACTACCGGTAGTTCGGGTACACTGGACGACGACTACCTATTGACTACCGGTAGTTCGCAGCTACTGGGTTGCCGACTACCTGTTGACTACCGGTAGTTCGCAGCTACTGGGCTGCCGACTACCTGTTGACTACCGGTAGTTAAACCCAGATTTTTGCCCATTTCAATAGTTTCTCATTTCCAATCCATTTCAAACCACTTCAAAATCATCCAAAACTTATACAATGAAGTTTCTAACATAAAACATTGTTTGTACAAGTTCTATTACAACCCAATACACATATTTACATGTCAATATCAAATTTCCTTAAAAGTTTTACAAAAATTCAAAACAAAGCCACATCCGGCTTTCTTCGTCCTTGAAGCCCGTATGAGGGTCTTCCACCCATGCATATCCCACACCTGAAAATGTTGTCCCACGAAGGGTGACCACGCTCAATAGGATATCCTCCTACAGAGGCTACTCCCCAACCTAAGTGCATATGAAATGCGCACATGCAACAATCAACAAGCATCAACCAATCCAACAAGAGTATACACTTCAATGTTAGAAAGCTACCATGCTATGCTATGTCATGCCATGATATGAGATGGAACTCACTCACGCACCTAATCCCGAGTCTTCCCCGACTCACACAACACAATGCAAAAGCCAATGTGTATGAACCCGTTTTTTGACGGAAAAACCCTCCCAATGATCGTTTGAATTAAAAGTTATGTCTTTATAAAAACCCAATCATTGTTGGAGGCTACCCATTGAATGGGTGTTTTTATACAACAAAATCTTGTGTCTTCCTGGGCAACGGATTTTGGAATCGCACCGCCGGCTCCGTGGGCCTATCTACACTTTTTGGACTTGCACCGTCGGAGTGTATGAACCAGTGGTTCCGGGTTTTTCACCCGAGGGAGTGTCTAGCCCTACTTGCTTTACCCGACACAAGTTTTCCTTATGCAATGCAACCGTGCAACTCAGTCGGATCTTCGATCCCGACTTTCCCGAGTTTACATACCAACCACCAAGATTTGGTGTTTGATCCACAACACATGCACACGCCCACACTCATGCCTATGACCCATGAATGCGATGTCAACTCACCCACACACACTCATGTCTTATAACCATGAATGTGATGTACCCATGAGAATGCAATGTAATGTACCCTTGCATCTTCTCCACATGTTCAATATGTATGAATGTCATATGAACAACTCAACAATAAATCCACATATCCATGGTACTTCATATCATAAGCATATGCATATAAATACCATAATTCAACACTTTGTCAACACCTCGTAAGCATGTGTATATCAACATTTTCCTTAATCACAATATCTAAGCGTGTTATACATAGTTCATGCAAAACATACTTCACATTTTCATCAAATCATTTACTCAACACCTTCAAGGCATCCAAGATCATGTAATCACATAATATACTCAAATTCATCATAAAGCTCAAGAAATCATATTAATTGATTTCTACACAATTATACCAAGATAGAATTCATTCTACCCATAACATAATCTCATATGTCATAATTTCTCAAGAAATTATCAACAACCATTCCTAAATGTCCATTTCATTTAGGAATTCACTTTACCCAATTTTCCATATCAATTTTCCATACTTCAAGTTCCTTTAACTTTTTATTAAATTTACCCATCAAGTAAATTTATATACCCATTTCATACCAACCTTGCTTAGCACATTTGGTACTCATTTCCCACACATGAAATGCATTAGTGGTACATTAAACTAGAATATGTGATTTAAATCATGCTACCCATTTTCAATACCCATTTCACCCAAATAACCACAATAGGCAAGTGATACATATATATATACAACTACCCATTCCATATAACCTTCCTAGGTTGGAAAAAAACCTAAGTAGGAAGAAAACCCTACCTCTTGTAGCGTGTAGAATCGCCGTGGGAAGCTCCTAGAACTCAAAGCAAGCTTGAATCCTCCACTTCCAACTTTTCGGCCTCCCAACGTTCGGTGAAAGCCGTCGTTTTTGGTACTCACGCGTAGCCCTCGACGCGTAGAGCAACTCTTGTTCTTGGCCCGAGTCGATTTGAGCGCTAGAACGGAGTAGATCGTAGAGAG
Organism: Ilex aquifolium; assembly: GCA_951799425.1. Classification (NCBI taxonomy): domain Eukaryota; kingdom Viridiplantae; phylum Streptophyta; class Magnoliopsida; order Aquifoliales; family Aquifoliaceae; genus Ilex; species Ilex aquifolium. Next base: position 19,586,618 of record OX637393.1, on the reverse strand, counting down.
AAGGTGGAGTGTTTCTCTCTTTTCCCTCTCTTCTCAATCGGCTGAACAATCGGCTGAAACAATGGGGAAAAATCTAATTTTTCCCCCTATTTATATTTTAGAATACTTGGCCCACAATTGGCCACACGTCCTATTTAATTTCGGGTCCTTTTTAATCCCGAAACGACTAAATTTCGCTCCGGTTCAAGTTCGAATTATTTTTATTTCAACTTGCCTCTAATATTTCCCCAAACTTTAAAATTTTATAAAAATTTCGTGTACGGGGTCACTCGAGGCCCGTTCGTCTCGTAAAACGCAAAAAATTCGACTATCTCGGAATTCAACGAAATTTGACGTGGTAACTAGATTTGGCGAGACGAATCCAACGGTGAAATCCGTTTCTTCATCCGAGATCTAGAAATTTGTTTTTTTTCAACTAGTACCGAAGTGGCAATTCACCTATTGCCCTTGTTCGTCAAAGTTTAAATTTTACGGGGTTTCACATAATTGGTTGTCTCTCTTTTATCCTTTTTTTTTCCAATCAATTCTTTTGTGTGTGACCCTACAGGTTCAAGCATACCCGGTTGTAGGCATTTGATACTAACTACAAGTAGCATGTCAAAGTATAACTCTTTCTAATTTAGCTTGAATTAGAACTCTTCTAATTCTCCCTTTATGAAGAACAATTAATATATTTATATTAATTTTATTCTTCAAGCTTCTACTAATCATGAGTGACACCTAGCAGCATATCATGATCAACCTCCAGATAGCACGAAGTAGGTAAAGGACCCATTCAGTCTATAGTTGTCGTGCAATTCAATCCTTCTATCACACATGCCCCAATTGAATTACTAGGGTATGGAATTACTGTCAAACCCCTAATTCAATCTTATGTGTTCGATCTTAGGACTATAACTCTTAATGATCAATTAGAAACTATTTTCTAATTGTCATTCTGCCTTGGCCAAGGACTTTTTGAGTCATATCCCAGAAGATCACATAGGACATTCTCCCTTTAATTACTAAGGATTATAGATTCTATTTTGTACACTCATAAGTCTTCATGCATGCCTAACTATGTCCAACAATACATATCCAAGTTACATGGTTATTATATGAATATGTTGTATAGTTAAAGCATAGAAGTCCATGCACAAGACAACCATGGTGTCTCAAGTCTAAGGATCAGTTGCATAACTATAACTTTAGGATTTAACATTGACAGGCATGTAAAAGTCCATATGAAAATCCTACGTTAGTCAATGGTCACGTTCAATGTACTTGTTCTTTAACAAGCACCCACACACCTGCTTTAGTGTCCCAACACTAGTGACTTGGACGAGTCACCTCATATCAAATATGAGTAAACATAGTGTGCTAGTCTATCCGGATTACGTAATGCCCAAATAATAATCCTATGACTAGGAACATTTAAGAGTTAAGTACTAAGAAGTATAGGTCTCCTCTTCTCAACACCTTGAGAAACTATCTTCTTAACTTATTCTCTATGGACTATATCATGTATATTAAAATGAAATAAAGTAGAAACATGATAAATAAACTTGCCATTTTGTTTAATTAAGTAATGAATGTTGCTAGTACAACCCTAAAACATCATCTATATGATTGGTCTTAGAGCATACTACTAACAATCTCCCACTTGCCCTAATACCAATCAACCATGTATCTAATACCCATCTTCTCAAAATGTCAGTCTAGTTGTTGTTATCTTAGTGCTTTCATAAGTGGGTCCACTATATTATCTATTGATGCAATCCTTTAGATACACACATCACCTATTCCAATGATCTCTCAGATCATGTTGAATGCCACTATAAGTGTTTGAATTTCTGATGAGACTTTGATTCCTTGGTTTGAGCTATTGCCCCATTATTGTCACTATATAGTAGTATATGTGACTCAATGGTAGGAACTAATATAAGCTCATTATTGAACTTCGTAATCCAAACAACTTCTTTGGCATCTTTTAAGGCGGCAACATACTCAACCTCAGTAGTTGAATTCACTGTAATATCTTATTTGCAGCTTCTCCAACTAACTACTCCATCATTTAAGATAGACACAAATCCAGAAGTAGATTTTTATTTTATCTACATTAGACTAAAAGTTTTAGTCTATATATCTATCCACGCGTAGCTTTCATTCTCCATAGACAAGAAATGCATCCTTAGTTCTTCTCAAGTACTTAAGAATGTCTTGACTACATTCCAATGCTCTAAACATGAAATTTGACTAATATCTGCTGGTAATACTTATAGCATATATGATATCAAGTTTTTGTATATAGCACAATATACATGAGGCTACCTATTGCTAAGCATAAGGAATATTGTTCATGTTATTTATCTCTTTTGATGTTGTAGGACTCATGTCCTAAGAGAGATGAATTCCTCATTTGAAAGGTAAAAATCCTTTCTTGGAATTCTGCATGTTAAATCTCATTAACATCGTGTCTATGTACAAGGATTGGAGTACCCGAAGCAACCTTCTAGATCTATCTCCATAGACTTTTATACCTAGTATATCATATGCTTATCCCAAACCTTCAATGTAGAAATTATGTGATAGCTATAGTTTGACCGATAAGAGCATCCCAACATTATTCACAATGAATAGGATGTCGTCTATATAAAATACCAAAAATGTGGTAGAACTCCCACTAACCCGTTTGTTCATACACGGTTCATCTATGTTTAAAAGGAAACCAAATGATTAGATTAACTCATCAAACTGGATGTTCCAACTTCGGGATGGTTGCTTTTAATCCATAAATGGATCTCTATAACTTGCACACATTATGGCCTTCGCCATTAGATACTGTAAAACCCGAGAAATTTTGAATTTTTTTTTAAAAAGGGCAAAGTGGTCATTTTTGTCACTATAATGCAAAATTAAAATACGTGTTCTACAAATCTCGTATGACACAATGGACTTCGCCGTTGGACTCGTATCGCGGAATATAGTCACCATATAAAATTTCGTCGAATTCCGAGTTAAGTTAGATTTTTGCACGTCGTTCGAGGAGACTGGGTGGCGGATGACCTCACCGAGGTCCCTAAAAGCGATAAACTCAAAATTTAATTATTTTTGATTAAAATTTCAAATAAAATTAATTTGAACTTAACCCGTAATGTAATTAGTCGTTCCGGGACGAAATCGGATCCGATTAAGCGAAGGACACGTGGCGCGACGTGGGCCAAGTATTTAAAATTATAAATAAGGGTAAATATCTTAGAAAATCAGATTTTTAGCCCACTTATGTTCTTGTTTGGCCGGCCAAGAGAGAGAGAAAAGAAAAAGAGAGAAAAACTCATTTTTCTTCAAGCTTTCTCCTTGATTTCTCGGAGTTCCGTCACTCGGAATCGCTCGAGCCAAGAATGAAAGTTGCTCTACGTGACTAGGGCTATGCGTGGGTACCAAGAACGAAGAGTTTCACCGAAGATCAAAATGCAAAGTTTTGGAGAAATCAAAGTCTTGAGTTTTTGGGGGTGTTCTTGGTGTGTTCTTGAAGCCTAGTATTGTAACACCCCGCATTTTCTTTTATACATGTATATAGATATATAGTGAATAATAGTTGAAATTTTTTTTTTTTATAAAAATATGAAATTTTAGGTCCTAGAACTTGTATTAAATAGGTTTGGTGTAGAAATATGTGTTGGAGAGGTTTGTGATGGATTTGGTTGGTTTAGGATTGGATTGGACGGCACTGGAAGTCGGAGCAAAAATCTGTCAGTCAAACCGTACCGGTACCGCGTACCGGTACGACTTACTCCAGTGGCTTAACCGTACCGGTACCGCGTACCGGTACGATTTATCTGACACTCGCCGAACAGTTAAAAAGTCGGGATTTTTGGGTTTAAAACACCACCTCCAGCCCTCATTTGCCCCATTCTTCATTTCACTCTCACCCTAAACACTTTAGAACCCTAGGAGAGAAAGAAAGGAAGAGAGAAACTCAAGATCAAAGGGGAAAAACACAAGACTTAAGGGTGATTCAAGATCTAAGTCCTAGATTTCAAGAACACCAAGGTAAGGGTTTTCTCTCATTCACTTGCATTGAGGCTAGGGTATATATGTATATATGTATGTTTTGGCTATCTATGGTATATATATGCTATGGAATCATCCTCTCTTAGGCTTTTTGCAAAGATTACATGTTTTGAACAAAGTTAGGGTTTAATACCCATGAAATCTCTTTTCTAGTTTTAAAACCCTAGTTTTTGGGGGAGAGTGATGTATTTCCTTCTTAAAAATGCCTTCTTTATTATGAACTTCGAAACTGTAGTGGTTTGGGTTGGGTAGAAAAATGATGTTATTGTGATCTCATGTATTTTTCTTAGTTGGTTGTGGAATTGTTACATGTTATATTTTGGGGGATTTTGGAAAGATGATTGTAATTGGAGATAAATATTGGAATTGTATGCTTGGTTGGGTTGTTTGTGATGCACATGAGTGAGAGGTTCCTTGTAAGGATGCTCACCCCATTCCCAAGAGGTTCCTTGTAAGGATGCTTGGGAAATAATGTAGTGATTGGTGGGAGGTTCCTTGTAAGGATGCTCACCCCTTCCTAAGAGGTTCCTTGTAAGGATGCTTGGGAAGCAATGTAGTGATTGGTGGGAGGTTCCTTGTAAGGATGCTCACCCATTCTCAAGAAGTTCCCGGCAATGATGCTTGAGAATCAAAGATGACCTAAAGGGGGGTGGAGGTTACCACAAAGTATGCCACCTACCGAAAGAATTGTTGGGAATTGTTATGGCCATTGAGGATCATTTGTATTTGGTGCTCGTTTATTCATTGAAGTAATGTTTTTACATAAACTTGAGATCCTTTTTTTAAAATGTCCCTGCTTGCGTTCAAATTATGTATCTATGTTATGTTGAAAATGAGACCAACCGATTTAAATGATTTTCTAAACCTTGTATGGGTTTGAGAGAATTTTTCTACAGAGCTTCGTGCTCACCCCCTACCGCTAACATTTTTCAGATTACCCGCTTGAGGAGGACATAAGGGTCGAGGAGCCCGCTACTTGGGAGACTCCACTTGACGGGAGTGTGGATCCCTAGGTGGACGCCTAGAATGACCTCCTTTCCTTTTGTACTAGACTAGGACATTCTTTTGGAACCTTGTGTAGTCTAGTTTCTTTTGTTTATTCCGCTGTGCTACTTTAATTAATTTTTGAGATGTAATAGCCATAATTTGGGCTCATTCTTTTGGATCACTTTGTAAATATTTGTGGATGACAAATGGAGTCTCGTTTCTTAAAGAATTATATTAGTGCTCTCATGATATGAATGTTTAAGAATGTAATGCCGTCCAGGGTGTGTTTTGGGGCGTTACAAGTCTTCATTTCAAGCTTCAAGAGGTAGGGTTCTTCCTACCTTGGATTAATCTTTCCTTAGATGTCGATAGTTTAAGGGTTTGATTTATTTATGCATATGGATAGACTTTTATATGTATGTTTATGTTTATGGAAATGGAAAAGTGAGCATAGAAAAGGCTTAAGCTAATTGCTAGCTTGACTTTGGTATATGGAAGTTACATGTGATTGACATATGTAACTTATGTATTGATATATATGTAGGTTTATGTTATGGAAATGGAAAAGTGAGCATAGAAAAGGCTTAAGCTAATTGCTAGCTTGATTTTGGTATATGAAAGTTACATGTGATTTATTATGTAACTTAGTGAAATTAAAGGCATGCTATGTGTTATATAAATTATGTCTTGAAGGTGTTGGGTGAAATGCCTTGAGTATTTGAAAATTTTTGTTTTGATTGAATTGAAATAAAATGCTTAAGTTTAACTTGTGGAATCATATGCTTATGATATGATTTATAATTGAATGTGCTTGTTGATATATGCATGTGTTGATATATTAACATTGAGATGAATATGGTATTTATATGCTTAGGATATAAATTTACCATGGATGTGTTGAAATTGTTCATGTGTTGTTCTTGGCATATTGAGCATTATGTTGTGTGCAATGGAACATGGCATTGCATATGCACAGAAACATCTCATCACATGGGTGTGTGCATGGTTGATGTCAACACCACACTTGGTGATTGACGGTATGGCTTGGGAAAAGTTGGGTCCAAGATCAAGCTAAGCCGCTTGGTTGCATGATAAATTGGGTTGGGGTCAGCAAGAAGAGGCATGACGACCTCTCGGGTGCAAGGCCCGGTGATTTGGGAGATGCACTCCATTGGTGTAAGAGTCCATAAAGTGTGCGGGTATGGATGACCCTTGGTGTAAGTCCATGAATATCCAATCCCAAGAAAGACCCTAGTTTTGAAAATGTCATTTGATGTGAACATAAATGATGGAATGAAACACTTTGGCATTGCATCGTGCAGTGGAAGTCGGTGAGGACTCGGGTTGAAGTGCATGAGTGAGTGTCATCTCATTTCATGGCATGGTATTGTTGCATTCGTTAATGCATATCCTTATAAGGAATGATTGTTTATATGTTGCAAATGAATGTTGCAGGAGAATGAGCATCTAGGGGGGGGAGTAGCCTTTGTAGGATCTACTCTACTGGGCGTTGGCTCACCCTATACGGGAAACATTTCAGGTGTGGGGTTTGCACCGGTGGATGGCTCACTTGGAGAGCATCAGGCATGAAGGGGGCCAACTTGTGGCCTTATTTTGATTTTTTGTAAAAGAGTTATGAAAACTTGGTCTTTGGCATGTAAATTATGCAAATTAGAACATATATGGACTAATGTTAAAGTAACCTTGCATGTTTTGATATAAGTATGGATAATTGGACCCGGTGTGGCCAATGTTTACTTATAAATGGACCCGGTGTGGTCATTTTTTTATATTGGGTCTCGGATGGGTCATGTGAAGTTAAATTGCACAGGTTGGATTTTGGGTAGAGCTTCCTGTACTGTAACACCCCGCATTTTCTTTTATATATGTATATAGATATATAGTAAATAATTGTTGTAAAATGTGGATATTTGTAGTGATGTGTGTTTGAATTTGGTAGATTGGAAAATAAGAGATTTAAAATGTTAGTGGAAATAATAGTTGAAATTTTGTTTTTAATAAGTGAAAATATGAAATTTTAGGTCCTAGAACTTGTATTAAATAGGTTTGGTGTAGAAATATGTGTTGGAGAGGTTTGTGATGAATTTGGTTGGCTTAGGAATGGATTGGAAATGGAAAAAGGGATGAAACAGGCTGTGAACAGTGCACATGAACAGTGCACTGGCGGCAACTTCAAGCGCGATTTCGACCTTGATTCAGTCAATATCTCTCAAAACTCAAAACATGAAAGTTGTAGAGATCTTTCTTAGAATTCCATAGCATCTTTAATTATCTCAATCGGAGCTCGGATGAGATAGTTATGCCCAGATAACGAAGTGATGTCAAAACAGCCCAATTAGCTTGAACAGTGCACGTGAACAGTGCACTGGCTGCAACTGCAAGCCCGATTTAGACCTTGATGCAGTCAATATCTCTCAAAACTCAAAACATGAAAGTTGTAGAAATATTTCTTAGCGTTCCATAGCATCTTGAATCATCTCAATCGGAGCTCGAATGAGAGAGTTATGCCCAGATAACGAAGCGATGTCAAAACAGCCCATGAACAGTGAAATTCGGGGCAGCTGTGTTTAAAACCCCATTTACATTACATTTTCTCTCATTTCATACATTTCACTCTCAACCCACATCTCTTAGAGCCCTAGGATAAGATAAACGGAAGAAGAAAAGGGAGAAATAGAGTCTCTAAAGCTTGGGCTTTGATTTGAAATTCTTGATTTCAAGGTAGGGGTTTTCTTCTATTCTTGTTCATTGATGTTAGGGTTAATTTATATGTATGTTTTGACTCTTAATCATATGTATTTGCTATGAGTTACTTGTTTCTTAATATTCTTGCAACCTTTATCATGTTTTGAGTAAAGTATTGGTGGAAGAACCATAAAAACCCTAGTTTTTTAGGAATGAGGATTTCTCTCTCAATATTCACTAAATCTTGGTGTTGAAAACTCTAGAGCTTTGTGTTGAGTAATATAATGATATTGATAATGATCTCTTGCATGTTTCTCTTTAAATTGCCCTATTTGAAGATATCACTTATGAGAATTGGGGATTTTTCTTGGAAATTGCTTGTAAATAGGAGACTTGTGGAATTGTTGGGTATTTGAGAGAATATTTGGTATTGTATTCTTGTATGGTTGTTTGGAGAAACATGAGTGAGAGGTTCCTTGTAAGGATGCTCATTCCTTCTCAAGAGGTTCCTTGTAAGGATGCTTGAGAAACCAAGCCTTGAGGGTGAGAGGTTCCTTGTAAGGATGGTCATGCCAAAAGAGGACAGTATGTGATTTTCTCAAGAGGTTCCTTGTAAGGATGCTTGAGAAACCAAGCCTTGAGGGTAAGAGGTTCCTTGTAAGGATGCTCATGCCAAAAGAAGACAGTATGTGATATTCTCAAGAGATTCCTTGTAAGGATGCTTGAGAAACCAAACCTTGAGGGTGAGAGGTTCCTTGTAAGGATGCTCATGTCGGGGAGGACAATCTTATATCATGTGTGGGAAATGGTTGTTTATTGGAACTTGGTTGTTATTGTTCATTTTTATTACTATTGCTACTTAAACTTGAAATCTGTTGTAAAATGCCCATGTTTTACTTCAAATATTATATATGCTATTGATTTCCTCTCTTAGTCTTTTTGCAAAGATTACATGCTTGAACAAAGTCAGGGTTGAATACCCATGAAATCCCTTTTCTTGTCTTAAAAATCCTAGTATTTGAAAATGATGGATTTTCTTCTTAATGTGTTCTTTGTTATTGATTTCTAAACCATAGTGATTTGTGTTGAGTAGTAAAATGACGTGGTTACGATCTCTTGTATTTTCCTAATTGTTTATTGAAATTGCCTCATAATGGATTTGTGGATCTTTGGAAAAATTACTTGTAAATTGGGGATTTATGGAATCGTTGGTTATGTGTGATGATTGTTGGTATGATATGTTCTTGTATGGTTGTTGGAATGAACATGGGTGAGAGGTTCCTTGTAAGGATGCTCATTCCTTCTCAAGAGGTTCCCGGTAAGGATGCTTGGGAAACAATACCGTGATGAGTGAGAGGTCCCTTGTAAGGATGCTCCTTCCTTCTCAGGAGGTTCCTTGTAAGGATGCTTGAGAAACAAAGATAACATGGAGGGGGTGGAGGTTACCGTTAAGTATGCCGCCTGCCCAAAAGACTTGTTGGAAATTGTTTATGGTGAAACCGACTATTATTTTTACGTTGTGCTCGTTTATTCATTTAATTACTGTTTTTACATAAACCTGAGATATGTTTGAAATGTCACTGTTTTATTTCAAATTGTATATCTATGTTATGTTGAAAAATGAGACCGACCGTTTTCTATACTTTTCTAAACCTTGTTCGAGTTTGGGAGGATTTTTCTACAGAGCTTCGTGCTCACCCCCTACATATAAACCATTTTCAAATTTTACCCTTGAGGAGGCGGCGGGAGTCGAGGAACCCGTGCATTGGGAGGCCCCACCCAAGGGGAATCTAGATCCCGAGGTGGACATGTAGAGCTATAAGTTTCTTTTGTACTAGACTAGAGAAATTATTTTGAGATCATGTAAAGTCTAATATTTTGTTATTCCGCTGTGTTATCATAGTTTAATTATTTGGAAATGTAAATGCCATTGTTGGACATATTCTTTTGATATTGTGGTCGTGGCTTGGCTTATTCTTTTGGAATGTTATTGTGGGTATTACATACCGTGAATGGAAATCTTTTGGGATAATGTTGTAAATATTTTATGGATAAATGTACCCGGTGTGGTCGATGTAGTATAATTGCACAGGTTATATTTTGGGTAGAGCTCCCCGAACAAAGGAGACTCTGCCCGAATTTTGTTAAATTAAGGACCCCTGGTTATTTATGGATTTTATTAGTGCTCTCATGGTGTAAATGGTTGTTAGTATGTAATGTTGTCCAAGGGGGTATTTGGGGCGTTACATGTACGAAGGAGACTCTGTCCAAATTTTGTTAAGTTATGGACCCCGGTAAATGGGGCATAACAGTGTGATATCGAGTTACTCGGTATCTACGAGTGTTCCGCGGGTTGATGGGTAATCAACGGACCCCCGGATTTTGGGGCGTCACAGCTTGGTATCAGAGCATAGGTATACGATTTACCTAGGGCTTGATGCGCATGGGTCTAGACCATTGCATGCATTATGCATTTCATCTTATGTGTTTAAATGCTACATGTTATGTGCTATGTGGATTATATGCATTGTAGAATGTATATGTAAATGAACGCACTAGGTTAGAAAACATAACCTGGGGAGTGGGAAAGCAGATGAACGGGAGGGTTCATGGTATAAATGTCTACTAATGAGAGGCATATGCCCCCCTAGTGAGACAATGAGAAAACTCTTGATGTTTGAGTATTGATTCCTATTTTGGGATGCCTTGTAAAACTATTTTGCTATTTAACTTGTGTAGATGGCATATAGAGGGCGAGGACGCCGAGGCGACAGGTGGAACAACCAACCACCTCCGACCTTTGATCACCAAGCCTTTGCAGAGGCTATTGGTGAGGCGGCGGTGACTATTGCACAAGCTAGTGCTACAGCCGCTACCATTGTACAGACTGGTGCAAATATGGGACACGGAGGCTCGAGTTACCTCCAGAGGTTCAAAGCCCATAATCCTCCGGTTTTTCTGGGAGGGGCGGATCCAATGGTAACCGACCGTTGGATTCGACAAGTGGAGAAGATCTTGAGGGCTATGGAAATCACTTCCGATGCCACCAAGATAACTCTGGCGACTTTTCAGCTGGAGGGAGAGTCCCAGCTATGGTGGGATTGGGTGAAGGACTCTAGAAATTTGGAGGCCATGACTTGGGAAGAATTCTGAGAGCTCTTTATGGGAAAGTATTTCCCGGCGGCTGCTCGACACACTAAGGCCAAGGAGTTCCTAGAATTGAAGCAGGGGACTATGAGTGTGCTAGAATACGTGGCCAAATTCACGGAGTTGGCCCGTTTTGCTGATGATTATGTGGCCTCAGACATGGCTAAAGTACAGAAGTTTGACAATGGACTGAAGTTGTCCATTCGAGGCAAGATTGTGGGACTTCTCCTGCAAGACCTTGATTTGATGGTCAAGACTACAATGGCTATCGAGAGAGAGGTGGAGGACGCGCGTAACATCTGGGAAGCGGGTGTTAAGGACAAAAAGAATGAGGGTCAATCCTCTTCTTCTGGTGCGGGAAAGAGGCAAAGGACTTCTGTTCCGCAAGGATCTCAAGGGCAGAGCCGCGGCTATCAAGGCCAAGGCCAGGGTCGATTCTCCCAAGACGGGGGAAACTTCAGGACCACCTTCCAGGCGGGTCAGAAGACTTGCTATTTTTGTCACCAGCCGGGTCACATGAGGAAGGAGTGTCCTCAACGGCAGGGATCCCAGAGCTATGGGACATCCCAATCCCAGTCTTCTGTGGGACAGCCGCAGACACAGTTTGTTCCTCCTTACCCCACCATGGGTCAAAGGAGCCAGTACCAGTCTCAGGGTGCTGCACAAACGCCTACTACTTTCCGAGCGGGAACTCCGCAAGCAGGCCAGATGGGCCAGGGCATGGGTAGAGGGCGAGGCCAGGGCTCATAGGTCGGGACTTCAGGGACCCAGGGGCGTGTCTACGCCATTATGCCACAGGCTGAGCCGACAGATCAGTCGGTGATACATGGTACATTTCTACTCTCTCGTTTTTGGGCAAGAGTATTATTTGACTCTGGTGCATCGCATTCATTCATTTATGCATCTTGTGTGAAAGATTTGGGCTTAGAGGTTGAGACCTTAGAGGAACCATTGCATGTGAGTTCTCCCCTGGGAGCTAGGGTGAGAGTTGATTATATATGTCGGGGTTGTGAGCTAGAGATCTCAGGGATTCTACTCACTGTGGACCTTCGGGTCATGGACATGTCGGAGTTCGATGTAATCCTGGGAATGGATTGGTTAGTAGCACACCGAGTCGTCATTGATTGTGACCGGAAGCGGGTCACTGCTTACACACCAGATGGGGTTTGTTTCATGTTTCAGGGGGATAAGCACGATGCTTTTCCTCAAGCCGTGTATGACTCTAGATGGCACGGACAGTTGATGGGTTGGCTAGCAAGCCTTACCCTAGAGGACGAGGTGAGACATGAGTTGGGTCTACCTCGGGTTGCGAGTGATTATGAGGATGTTTTTCCGGATGAAATACCGGGATTACCTCCACATAGGGAATTAGACTTCACTATAGAGTTGCATCCTGGTACATCGCCCATTTCTATGACTCCACATAGGATGGCGCCTGCTGAGTTGCAAGAACTCAAGGTCCAATTGCAGGATATGTTGGACAGGGGGTTCATTAGACCGAGTACCTCACCTTGGGGCGCTCCGGTGTTATTTGCAAAGAAGAAGGACAAGACCCTTCGACTATGCATAGACTACCGGCAGTTGAATTGGGTTACTATCAAGAATAGGTACCCTTTGCCGAGGATTGATGACTTGTTTGATCAGTTGAGAGGGGCGCGGGTCTACTCCAAGATAGATCTCCGCACCGGTTACCATCAGTTGAGAGTTAGGGAGGCAGATATCCCTAAGACGGCGTTTTGGACACGGTATGGGCATTTCGAGTTCACAGTGATGCCATTCGGATTGACGAACGCCCCAGCGACATTCATGGATCTCATGCATAGGGTGTTCCAACCCTACCTTGATCAGTTCGTCGTGGTTTTTGTTGACGACATCTTGATCTACTCCAAGTCTGAGGAGGAGCATGAGGGTCACTTGAGGGTCGTTCTCCAGACCTTGAGAGACCATCAGTTGTATGCCAAGTTCAGCAAGTGTGAATTTTGGCTTACTGAGGTGAAATTTTTGGGACATGTGGTGTCGGCTTCGGGTGTATCCGTAGAACCGGAGAAGGTTGAGGCAGTCATGAATTGAGAGAGGCCGAAGTCAGTCTTCGAGATACATAGTTTCTTGGGATTGGCGGGGTATTACAGGAGGTTCATTGAGGACTTCTCCCGACTAGCTGCACCTATGACGAGGTTGACCCGGAAGCAGGTTAAGTTTGAGTGGAATGATTCATGTGAGAAAGCATTCTAGGAGTTGAAGAGGATGCTTACTTCAGCTCCTATTCTGATAGTCCCAGAAAGGGGACAGAGGTACATAGTGTATTGTGATGCCTCTAAGGACGGACTTGGATGCGTCTTGATGTAGTCCGGGAGAGTGGTAGCTTATGGTTCTCAGCAGTTAAAGAACCACGAGCAGAGTTACCCCACACATGACATGGAGTTGGCAGTCATTGTCTTTGCCTTGAAGGCTTGGCGCCACTATTTATACGGTGAGCAGTTCGAGGTGTTTTCAGACCACAAAAGTCTAAAGTACATCTTTACACAGCGGGACCTCAATATGAGGCAACGCAGGTGGATGGAGTTTCTGGAGGACTATGACTTCACTTTGCATTACCATCCCGGTAAGGCAAATGTGGTAGCTGACGCACTCAGCCGGAAGTCACGGGGAGTCTTGGCTAGTGTGGCTTCCCGAGAGTGGCAGATGCTCGAGACTGTGGGACAGTTCGGGCTATGTTATATGGGTCAGACTCAGGGTACTTTTGGGATTTTGGTGGCTACGCCTTCCCTACTGAGCAGGGTTGTTGAGTCCCAGAGTCAGGACACGGAGCTATTGTCCATCTGAGACCGTGTACAGGCAGGTACAGGTGATGAGGGCTGGGCCATTCACTCGGATGGTAGTCTTCGGTATCGAGGAAGGGTTGTGGTTCCTCAGTTGGCGGATCTGAGAGAGGAGATCCTTAGGGAGTTTCATTGCTTCCATTTTGCGGTTCATCCAGGGGGCACGAAGATGTATCATGATCTTTGTCGCCAGTATTATTGGAATGGGATGAAGCGACATGTTGGTGATTTTGTTAGTAGATGTCTCACGTGTCAGCAAGTGAAGGCAGAACACCAGAGACCAGCAGGGTTACTCCAGCCATTAGAGGTAGCTGAGTGGAAGTGGGAACATGTCACGATGGATTTTGTGACTCACTTACCACGGACATCGCGGGGACATGACGCGGTATGGGTGGTAGTGGACCGGCTTACGAAGTCGGCACACTTTTTGGCTGTGCGGATGACCTTCACACTAGAGGAATTCTGCAGGTTATATATACGGGAGATTGTCCGGTTGCATGGGGTACCCATATCTATAATATCGGATCGGGATCCCAGGTTTACGGCTCATTTTTGGGAGAGTTTCCAACGAGCCATGGGGACACAGCTGATGATGAACACTGCTTTTCATCCCCAGATGGACGGTCAGTCTGAGAGGACCATTCAGACATTAGAGGACATGCTACAGGCATGTGTCCTAGATCTCAAGGGTAGTTGGGAAGATCATTTACCCTTGGTGGAGTTCGCCTATAACAATAGTTATCAGGCGAGCATACAGATGACACCCTACGAGGCACTATATGGGAGGCGATGTCGATCTCCGGTTTGTTGAACAGAGGTTGGAGAGAGACCTGCTACGGGTCCGGACTTGGTTAGAGACACCTCAGAGTAGGTGGGCTTGATACGGAAGCGTCTTCTCACGGCTCAGAGCCGGCAAAAGAGCTACGCCGATAGACGGCGGCGACCTCTAGAGTTTGAGGTGGGAGATCATGTCTTCTTGAAGGTGATGCCTACGAGAGGAGTGGTCAGGTTCGGTAAGCGAGGAAACCTGTCACCGAGGTATATCGGGCCCTTTGAGATACTTGAGAGGGTTGGTACGGTCGCTTACCGGTTGGCGTTACCGCCAAACCTATCGGGTGTTCATGCGGTATTTCATGTCTCTATGCTCTGGAAATACACCCCAGATCCGACTCACATCGATTGGCACACCGCACATCGTGCTATGAACCTTGCCACATCCTTCTTCATTCCCTTCCACCAATATTGGCGCTTCATGTCCCTATACATTTTTGTGCTACCGGGGTGGATAGCAAACTTAGAGTGATGACACTCTCTAAGTATCTCCTCCTTTAGGGACAAATCGTCGGGAACGTATAGCTTATCCCCATATCTTAATTCTCCGTTTCTCAAAGACCAACCCTCCATAATTTCTCCATTCTCCAATTTAGCCCGCATCGACGCTAATTCAGGATCCAAGCATTGCAATTCCACAACCCTACGTTGGAGAGTAGGTTGAGCCACAAGGTTGAATAGGCATGGCCGAGATCTATCTTCTCCAACCCATAGGTCGTAGTCTCCAAGGGCATCTTTCATCTTCCATTCACCTATGGAAACATTGAGTTCCCCCCAAGACTTTCGGCTAAGTGCATCGGCGACTACATTGGCCTTCACAGGATGGTAATTGAGCGTGAAATCATAGTCTTCTAAATACTCAATCCACCTTCTTTGGCGGAGATTCAAATCCTTCTGCGTGAAGATATATTTGAGGCTCTTATGGTCGGAAAACACTTGGAATTTCTCTCCATACAAATAACACCTCCACAACTTAAGAGCAAAAACCACAGCGGCTAACTCCAAGTCGTGAGTGGGATAGTTCTGCTCGTGAGTTTTGAGTTGCCTCGAGCCATAAGCAACTACCTTCCCTCCTTGCATTAGAACAGATCCCAAGCCTCGTAGCGAAGCATCTGTGTACACATCATATCCTTCCCCACTGCTCGGAATAATGAGGACAGGAGCCATCGTCAACTTCTCCTTCAAGGTGCGAAAGGCTAGCTCACACGCTTGAGTCCACACGAATTTTTCTCCCCTCTTTGTAAGGCGAGTCATCGGCATCGCAAGCTTTGAGAACCCTTCTACAAACCTCCGATAGTAACCTGCTAAACCCAAGAAGCTACGTATCTCGGTCACGTTCTTCGGTGGTTCCCATTTCATCACGGCCTCAATCTTTGCAGGATCAACAGCTACTCCTTGCTCGGACACAACATGGCCAAGGAACTTCACTTCCTTCATCCAAAACTCACACTTGCTCATCTTCGCATATAACTTATGTTCTCTCAATGTTTGTAGCACAATAGATAGATGACGAGCATGTTCCTCCTGAGTCTGTGAGTAAATCAATATGTCATCAATAAACACAATGACAAATTGATCGAGGTAAGGCCGGAAGACTCTGTGCATCAAATCCATGAAGGCTGCAGGGGCATTAGTCAATCCGAACGGCATCACCGTATATTCGAAATGACTATACCGGGTACGGAAAGCAGTCTTAGGAATATCCTCCTCCTTAATCCGCAGTTGATGGTACCCTGTGCGAAGATCAATCTTGGAGTAGTTGATGAGTGCGTAATTTTGCATATTCCATGGCCTCATTGCAAACATTTCAACTCAACTTTTGCATATAAGTGCTTAGAAGTTAGCCGTTTTGAACTATAATGTTGATATTTTGATGTTGCAACCTTTTATAGCTTAAATGATTGATTTTAGGACATTGCAACCTTGATGGATGTGTGGTGAAGGCATGGATACAATACATGAAGAATTGGAGGCTTAAAAGTGAAGAAATCAAGAAGGCATTGGTGCTTGGGAACAAGGGCATCAGCAGCCACATCGTTTGGAAGTGCTGCCTCGGAGTTCCTCCATTTTGACCATGATCTACTCAAAATTTGAAAAAGTGAAAACCATGATCTACCCCTCCCGGTATATCTGGGTGTCTTCTATTTTGTTTCAAAATTTCAGCCCAATCCAACGGTTGGATCAAAAGTTATGCCGATTCTACCAAAAGTGGTCCAGAGCAGAAAAGAGGGTACCGGTACGCGTACCGGTACGCGTACCGGTACGCGTACCGGTACGCTCCCCTGAAGCAGCCCTGATGCTCCTGCAACTCAGCCCCACTTGCTTGGGGGTCCCACCATCGATTCTCCCACGTTTCCCCCAACATTTCCTTACACAAGCATGTCTCTCTTACACCTTAGGGAAGACTTTTGAGGCTTGAACATTGAAGGAAGGGGGAGGGAAGTGGGCTGCCAGGCTATGCTCTCCCTAGCCTGTCAAAGCCATCCATTCAGCCCTCTCTTGATGGGAGCTCGTTCACACAGCTAGGGGGGACCACCATGCACGAAAATGAGAGGCATACACTCCATATATTCAACATTAGAAGCTTGTATAGAAGGGGGCTACCTAAGCTTAAGAGTAGAGATAGAAAGCTCCAAGGAGGAAGATGATGAATAGTATTTTCGTTTTTGCATTTTCTTCTCCGTTTTTGTTGTAGTAAGCTTTCATACTCTTGTAATTCTTAATCCTTGCACTTTAATCTCATCTATTTCATGTTCATTTCAAGTTTAGCCTTGCACTTTACTTTTCACCATTGTTATGCTTTCAAGTTCTTCATTTTTAGCTTAAAATGGGTTTTGAATATTTCTCTTCATAGCTTTAGATTTCTTGTTGTAAGTTAATTTTCATGCTTCATGTCTTCATTATATGTCTTTACATTATGCTTGTCTTTCATTTTTATGTATGATTAGCTAGGATTTAAGTTGGTTAATCCAAGGGAAAATTCCTCTTGGGGATTCCATTTCAACTCTTCTTCTTTCCTCCCTTTTGAGTCAAATGGTTCGGTTTGACGGGGTTGAGAGTGGATGAGTTGGTGAGCCTTTGATATTCCGTAGGCCTAGTCACGGTTTATGCTTAGATTACTCACCAATCTCGTCCTTAGCTTCCCCCGAATCAATCGTTCATTCATGCTCAATCGGAGGAAGGCTTTGAGTTGGCTTGACATTCCCATTGGAGTGAACCTTTGTGGTTAATCAACACTTGCTTTATTTGCATTTTCATTCACAAACCAAACACAAAACTCAAATACAAGATTTTACACTTTCTTTTCACTTTCACAAAACTCCATTTCCTTCCCTGAGGAGACGACCTTGGAATATTTTCCAAGTAAAACACACGACCACAAAAGAATCCTTTCGATTGGGGAGCATTTTTGTGCACACCGCATCTCATTCCATCTATTTTGTTCATCACATTTCCATTCACATCCATTTTGTTGTTGTTTCCTATCTTCTTGCATCATCCGGAGGGAGAGTGACACTCCCCCATCACTATAAGCCACATACACACATTGAGGGTGAGGGTGATGTTATGAGGTTAGGAACGACGTAATTACCAATCAATCAGTAGTACCTCGAACCCCTCAACTGATCAAATAAATCGTCAATTCGGGGCAAAGGGTATTTATTCTTCACGGTAACCCAATTCAACCTTCGGTAATCCGTGCACAACCGTAGTGTCTCATCTGTCTTCTTCACAAAGAGGACCAGGGCTCCCCAAGGTGAGGTGCTCAAACGTATAAACCCAATGGCCAACAGATGATCCAATTGCTTCCTTAGCTCCTTCAACTCCAAAGGTGACATTCGATAGGGAGCAATGGATATGGGTTCGGTTCCTGGATAGAGATCAATCTTGAACTCAATCTCCTTTTATGGAGGTAACCCAGGTAATTCGTCAGGGAAGACATCCGGAAAATTCGATACTATCAACACCACGTCCGCATGTGATTTATCCCGATCATCTCCCATTAAGCAGGCTAAGAAACTCAACTGGCTCCCCGCCTTCGCTTTCAAGAATCTACTACCCGTAGTAGGAAATGGATGGAAAGAATTACGGTCATTCATGAAAGTAAAGACTACCCCGCCCGGTAATTGGAATGAGATCCGCTTGCGAAAAAAATCCATCACCGCACGGAAAGCGGACAACAAATTCATCCCAAATATAACGTCATACCCCTTCATGTCTAACACAACCAAATCTACAATCAACTCTTGCTCCCCAATGCGAAGCACACATTCTCTACACACCCTAGTTGTATCCAATTGTTCTCCCGTAGGCAAGTCAACATTCAATGCATGTTCTAGCTTCTCGAAACCCAATCCCAAATTAGTAGCATACGCAGTACGTATAAAAGAATGAGTCGCACCGGGATCAAATAAAATTCGGGCCCAAGAATTGTAGAGAAGAACGATACCTTCCACAATGGCATTGGAGGCATCTTCCTCCGGTTGGGTCAAAACAAATACTCTCCCCTGAGTGGCGCCTCCTGGGGCTAAAGCTCCCAACGGCCTCTGCTGATGTAGTGGCTTGTTTGCAACCACTTGTCCTGTCGCTTGGTTATCCCTCGGTGGAAGCGATGGGCAATTGTTTCTGAAGTGCCCCACTCCTCCACATGTGAAACACTGACGAGGGTCTGTGACTGTCCTCCCCGGTACACCTTCTGCTCCTCGAGCTATCTGGGGTCTCTGTCCCCCTGCCTGATCTGGGCGCCGATAAGGTGCCGCTCGCTGCACTCCACTGCCGCTAGCACCCGTCCTGATCGGACCTCCCCTCATAAGGCTCTGTCGCCACTGAGTATCCTCCATGTCTCTCTCCACAAGTGCGGCTCTGTCCACTAAGTCCCCAAACTCACGGATTCTGAGAGCCACCAACTTCTCCCTAATGATCGGCCTCAGACCCTGCCCAAAGCGCTTGGCCCTGTCGGCCTCAGTAGCTATAAATCCCGTAGCATAACGGGAGAGTGATGGCTTGATCCAAATGTATACACCCAAGTGCAGGCGGTCAAGCTGTAGTAATAATCGGGTTTGAGTCCGGAGTCGAATCCATAGGGAACTTTTGTTGATATTTCTAAGGCAAGCAGTGGTAGAGACCTTTTGATTGTAACCTTTTTGATTTGCTGCGAGATATGGGTTTTGCTGGACAGAATATAAGATTCTTTCCAGAAAAATTTTCTTAACAAAATAGGAGATGAATGCTAATTAAAAAGAGTCACCCTTTAGTGCAACGATCTGGACATGTAGTTAGTTATCCGGTTTGTCATAATTGTGCTTGATAACTCAATTAACTCCCGTGTCAACAACAAGTTAATCGGAAGATAAAGATGGATTGTGAGAATTAAGAACATGATTCCGATGTCTTTCTAGAAGTTTACAAGAATTGCCTGTGCCGAGACTTAACCCGTCTACAAACAAGCAAGTGTTTCTACAAGACATCCAATCATGATATTAATAGTCCATTCTTTAAATGAAGTACATTAAGGGGGGAGATTGAAGGGTAGTCATGAGGATCTAGCCGGGGTACTTGCCTTTAACTGATGAGTCTTTCTATGCAGGAGTCATCCATGTCATAGAAAGAGCTCACAATTATACAAAGTACCTTAGCTTTGCTAGATGCAATCAATCATCCGATAACAAGAAGAAATAAACGTTAAGCATAAAAGAACATTGCACAAATATGATTCCCGGATAACTTGTACATGTCTTTCTCCTCTCACTAAAGAGTGAATGAGAAACTACTCACTCTTCATGGCTTGGGTAAAGCTAGAAAAGTGAGTGATGCTCATCCCTCCAAGTGGAGAACTTTAAAAGATAAAGTAATAACAAACGCGGAGCGAATCTTCCACAAAGAATGAGTGAATCACGTTCCACCCTTCACGGCTTTAATCAAGCTCTAGAAAAGTGGAAGAGTTTCACTCTTCTAAGAAAGAAGAAAGCTCAAGCAATGGAAGTGAAATGCATGAACAATAAAAGTAGAAGAAAGCTAGTCACATTTGGAGGGTGGCTTCCTCAACCCAAGATTGGAGGGTTGCTTCCTCAACCAAGATGGGAGCTATTTCTCTTCTATGCATGAGAAATGAAAGCATAAACATAAGCATAAGCATAAAACTACTGTTATAACAAGCAAGAGATGTTGGGCTAAAGCCAAACTAATCTCTAAAATAAAGACTTCATAAGGAAAATGAACTAACTACAATGAGAGTGGGAGTCTAAGCCTCCATCACTATCTACTTCCTACTATGCTTTTCTTTTTGCTCTCCAACAAGGGGAGTATTTATAGGCAAGAGGAGGAGGCAGGGGGGGGGGGGTTGAAAGAATAGTGTTTGCCGCCCAAGTCCAAGTGAACAGTCAACAACTCTGCTGCCAGTTTGTGGATAACGTTCGAACGTGAGTTGGCGTTCGAACGTTCTTTCTGTTTTTGCACTGAGGGCGTTCGAACGTTGACTGCCGTTCGAACGTTTCTTCTTGTTTTTGCACTAAGGGCGTTCGAACGCCAGATTTGCTCTGACCCATTTCACTCGAGTGATCTGTGGTCTTCTGTGAAGTTCAGTTCCAACTCTCTGCAGTGGTCTGGCGTTCGAACGTGCACTCAAGTACTTCAGAGCTCCAGTCTTCTTTCCTAACTGCAACACGCCTTCTCTTCAGTAGTTGAGTCTGCTATAGTGTATTGTGGACGTTCGAACGTGAGTTGGCGTTCGAACGTTCTGGCTGTGCTCCAAGCTTCTCCAATTTTGGGCTCTAATGTACTGGTGCTGCATCCAAGTGTGGTACTTGTTGTTCTTGGGTTCTTGTTCAGTTTAGGGCCTGAAATGACATCACTTAAACTCCATTAAAGTACCATTAGTCTTAAAATGTCATAATAATATGTCAACTTTAAGTACTAATCACACTCCCCAACCTAAATATTGCTAGTCTCTAGTAATATGAAAAATAAAATTCTACTCCTAATGCCATTTTCGTAGGTCATCCGGTTGCATTTAGCTTTTGCAACAAGTCGTTGAACCACTAGGTTTACGCTAGCGGACGAGTGTTGTCTCGTGAGGGTTTCCAGAGAAGTTACCCACAAACTTCAGTCGAACAGATGTGCATAGGAGAATGCTGTCTCAAGTAAATTAGCATCATGGTCGTTGAGACACCAGATTTTCAACTTTGACTTATGTCTCACACGTCCTTATTTCACAGGTATTCATTCTATGCAAAAATTATCATTTGTTACATTGGTATTTGAAATTCTCAATGCAGTAGGAATGATCATTCAAGCAATAGGAATTGTTATGTAACAAATACTCCCTTTTATCACCTTCCATGGATAGTTTCGATTTCACAAACCTCACGCAGTATACTCTCAGCAAAGGTTCACTCTGATTATAGTGACTTGTTTCTCACAGATCATGTGATCAGAAGATGGCCAATCGAAAAAATCACATGCACCATTTAAGAAAGGAGTGAAATTTTAAATAAGCAACTACTTATGTTTGGCATGATCTCATGAAAGAATATTAACACAATTTAAAAGGAATGCTATTTACCATATCCCAATTGTGATTAACAACACATGCATGTAACATATTTGAGATCAATTAGGGCTTTTCATGGGTTGTAGCGTGGCTAGAGGTCAGTGGCTAACGAAACGACGTCAGGGATTTTCAAAAGCTATCTGCTGTTTGTGTAGCACACCTCTTTCTAACTTCTTGATATTTTGCCGAGAGATGACATTTCTCTCTTTCATTTTTCTCATTTTTTCACTTTCTTGGCAAGTTCTTGCCTTTTTGCTTCTGTTTTGTTTCAATTGTTCCAATCAACTTTTCTTGGATGATAATCTCGAATGCTCCTTTTTCTTTTCCTTTTTCTGTATCATCTTACAAAGAGGATGTAAGAAAATTAGATTGTAAAACCCGAGAAAATTTAAACCTTTGTGAAAAAGGGTAAAACGGTAAATTGCCACTACGGTACAGGTTGTAAACCTGAATTTTTCTAGAACTCGGATGATGAAACGGACCTCACTGTTGGATTCGTCTCGCGAAATCTAGTTACCACGTCAAATTTCGTTGAATTTCGAGATAGTCGGATTTTTCGCGTTTTACGAGACGAACGGGCCCCGGGTGACCCTGTACACGAAATTTTTATAAAATTTCCAAGTTTGGGGAAATATTAGAGACAAGTTAAAATAAAAATAATTCGAACTTGAACCGGAGCGAAATTTAGTCGTTTCGGGATTAAAACGGACCCGAAATTAAATAGGACGTGTGGCGAATTGTGGGCCAAGTATTCTAAAATATAAATAGGGACCTAAAGTCTGAAAAATCAGACTTCTCCTTCACCATTTCAGCCGGTTTCAGCCGAGAGAAAAGAAGAGAGGGAAAGTGAGAGAAAACTCAACTTCTCTCTACGATCTACTCCATTTGAGAGCTCGAATCCACTTGGGCCAAGAACAAAAATTGTTCTACTCGACGAGGGCTACTCGTGGGTACCAAAAACGACGGCTTTCACCGAACATTGGGAGGCCGAAAATTTGGAAGTGGAGGATTCAAGCTTGCTTTGAGTTCTAGGAGCTTCCCACGGCGATTCTACACGCTACAAGAGGTAGGGTTTCTTCCTACTAAGGTTTATTCCAAGCCTATAATGCTTTTATGGAATGGGTAGGATGATAGCCTATGTATCTCTTGCCTATTGTCGTGAAATTGGGTGAATTGGGTATTGAAATGGGTAAAGGAAAATCCTAGCTTGGATAGGTATTTAGAAGTTACTAAATGTGATTTCTATGATTGGATATGTGAAATGAACCCAATGTGAATTCATGTGTTATGTGAAAAGGTGGGCATGTTATGTGTTTATATATATATATGCCTTGAAATTCTAGTATGTTGATAACATGCTTGAAATTTGTATTATGGGAATTATATGCTTATGATATGATTTCACCATGAAATATGTGAAGTGTGATGAGAATGTTCATATGTCACTCATACCATATCGAACATTAAATTATTGTTGCAATGGAGCATCACATTGCATATGCACGGGAACATCGCAATTAGTGGGTGAGTGTGCATGATTGTTGTCCTCACCACGTGTGGTGGATGGCGAGTGGGCTCGGGTAATATGGGTCGGTGACCTAGTCGAGTCGCACGGTTTGCATGGTTAATAGGGTTGGGGTAGCAAGAAGGGCTAGACTATCCCTCGGGTGAGAGACCCGGTGATGGGATACGCACTCCCTTGGCTCGGTCCATGAAGTGTGTGGGTGTACGCGGAACCTTCGGTGGAAGTCCGTCAATTCCGTGTGGGTTGGGTGACCCTTGGTGTGAGTCCATGAACATCCACCCCTACAAAGACCCTAGAATGAAATGTCATTTGATGTGAAACATAAATGACGGATTGGTACACATTGGCACTTGCATGTGTAGAGGAGCCGGGAAGGGCTCGGTTGATGTGCATGAGTGAGTCTCACCTCATTTCATAGCATGGCATTACATGTTTCAACATGGAATATATTCTTGTTGTGGATTGTTGGTTGATAGCATGTGAACATTTCATATGCATTTAGGTTGGGGAGTAGCCTCTTTAGGAGATACCCTATTGAGCGTGGCTCACCCTTTATGGGAAAAATATTTCAGGTGCGGGTTTTGCACCGGCGGATGGCTCACTTGGAGAGCATTAACCATGAAGGGGGCCGGCTTGTGGCCTTAGTTTGAGTTTTGTAAAACCTTTAACAAAATTCCATTTTGATGTGTATATATTATGGAATGAATTGTGATAGAACTTGTATGAGTTGTGTATTATATGGAAAATCTCATTAAACATGTGTTGGATGAGTTTGGAATGTATTAGGATGGTTTGGAGGGGAAAGAAATCCATTTTTTTGCTCACAGTCTGAAAACCTTCCGGAAGATTTTAGCTACTGGAGTAAAACCTACCGGAAGGACCTGTCTACTGGAATGGACCTTCCGGAAGGTTTTGCCTTGGGTTTCTATTTGACTGCCAAAATCTTCCGGAAGGTTTTGTTTTCTGGAATGAACCTTCCAGAAGGTTTTGGCTACTGGAATGAACCTTCTGGAAGATTTTTTGCTACTGATATCGACCTTCCGGAAGTTCTTGCATTTGATTCTTTTCATTTAACTGTTCTTTCAGCGACTTTCCGGTAGGTGTATGTCGACCTTCCGGAAGTTTTTTTTTCTTTTTTTCTTTTTTGGCACTTTTCTCCAGACATCCCTTACACAACCACATCCCTCCTTTATATATAATTATAAATCCCGGTAAAGGGAACGTGGTGACATGGGGTCGGGTTAAGCGACATTCACGGGTATTTCCGTGGGTTGATGGGCTTATCAACGGTGAATAAAGGACCCCCGGAAATTGGGGCGTCACATAGATAGCCAAGGTATGTCAAATATGTTTTCCTGTGGATTGGTAATCATGTAGGTTTATCAAAGAAAACTTTATACATTGATGGCTCAAACATGGCTAACGAAGGACAAAATTTTTTCAAAGAAAGGTCTAAGGCTCAATATTATATCAAAGATGGCCTAAGATCATTTCTCAAGCATGTGCACCTGTATGTGTCGTATGCGATGATTTCGTGTGGGATATGTCAATAGATCACTTTTAAATGCGTCAATCAAAGCAAGGTTAATGAGATCATTCAAAAAATGGAGATTTGAAAAGAATTTGCTTGAGTAAATATTGATTGTCTCTCGAAAGTATTGTTAAGTTCGAAACTCACCCTGGTGTTCTTTGTTATCTCCACTGTATATGTCAGGTTTTCCAGGGGGTATCGGTTATATACCAATTCCATTTGCGAGTCAGATCCTCCTGTACTTTTAAAATAACAAATATCGATGTACATGTGACAATTTAAGTATAGAGAGAATACCAATTTTTTCAAGAAATGTGGTTTTAAGTTTCGGTTGATAAATGGAAGTGTCAAACCGATCATGTGGATATTTACTCTAGCAATCATTTTTAACATCCACATTTGTTCCTTCACCTTTTAATTTTTATGCTAAATCTACAAATGCATTAAAACAAATAAAAGTGATAAATGGAACCATTCATTTTAAAATATCATCTTTTAACATCAACGGTTCGATTCATTCACAACCACACAAAAACTTACAACTATCAAAGAAGAAATTCATACAAAGAAGCACTTTAAACAAACATAAAAACAAGACAAAGAACAGAAATAGAAGTCCCTCTCTCTCACTATCCTCCTTGGCCACTAGCTCCACCATGTCCACCCCTCAGATACCTAAGGATCTCATCTTGCTTAGCTTCAATGCTAAGCATGATGTCCCGTAATGAGCGTCGGGTGCTGGTGTTGGTGCTAGGTCCCTCACGTGCTGGCTGATCTCCTTCTCCTCCCATCTCTCTCTCCATCTAATCAAGCTCCTCTTGCACTTCATCTACTCCTTGGGTCGGGGGCTCTTCTTGCCTTGCCGCCGGGACGCCACTATGACTTTGACTTCTCCGGAATGAAGTCTTGTTCAATGGCCCCATTGGCTTCTGGATTTCCATCTCAGGCTTTACCCTTACCCCATGCTCCATGCATATCTTAGTCACGAGGGTCGCAAAAGGGAGTGCATTCCTTTTTACATCACATCCCTTCTTCATTTCACTCAAGATGAGAGAGGGAAGGTCAATGCTATGTCCCTTGCCAATGGCATACAGAAGTCGGGCCATATCAGGTAGAATCTCATTCTTTCTTCCTAAGGGAGCGAAGTTGGACACCGCAATCAAATTCAACATCTTATACTTGTCGGTGAGCTCCCCTTGCTTAAAAAATTTCCTCCCTACCCATGAAAAGTTGGGTACTCCCGTTAGTTCTCTCCCCACTTCATTCATCGCCACATTCTTCCTTGGGGGATAAATGGGATTTGGGACCCGAGGCACTTCTTGCCTTGCCCCCCAAATATAATCCTTATCAACGTCCACATGGACTCCCCTCACATAAGTTCGAATTTCCCCGTCGATAATCTCGGCATTGGAGTAAAACTCCCGCACCAAGTCGACTACGGCCTCACCGCCGTTCCTCAAATAAAACAACCATCCCCTCCTTTCCATTTCCGCAAAAATCCCCAACTCCGCAAAATCAGCCAAAATCACATCTCTATCACAAACAATGGCTTTGTTTTGGTAGAAATTTTCATACCTGTCTGCTTTTAGAGCTGTGAGAAACCGAGTCTTGTCGTATCTCCTTGTGAGTGGTGGCAATCCTTCTCTCACCTCCACCACTTCTTTGACAAAGTTTGGCTCTTGGGTGTTTGGGTTCCTCCTGGCAGAAAGCTTGACTCTTGGCATATTTTTTTGGTTTTTGAGCTGGATGGTTTTGGAATTTTTGATTTCTTTGTGAAGATGGATCTTCTTGAAGTGGTAAATGTCTTGGGAGTGACGATTTTTGTTAAAGATGGAGAATGGTTGGGGTTTTGGGGTCTAGGTAGTGCAGGATCTCCAAGGTTTTTCGGGTTTTCAGAAGTTTTGGAGGGTTTTGAAAATGAAGAAGACGAGCCAGGCTTTTATAGCCTGAGTTGTAACGTTGGTGACGTTCGAACGTTGGTAGAAGGAATTTAAAAAGATCGTTCGAACGTGGTCTGGCATTCGAACATGATGAGCTCCCAGTACTTTTGAGTTTCTGTCAGAGGCCAAAGTACTGTAAATACTCTTCGTTCGAACGGTCTATTGGCGTTCGAACGTTAATCTAGTTCGAACGGTCTATTGGCGTTCGAACGGACTGAGCTCCCAGTACTTTCAAGTTTCTGCAGAAGCTTCATCAGAGGCTGAGTACTGTAAGCTTTCAACGTTCGAACGTTACCTGGCGTTCGAACGTTGAACCAAAAATTAAAATTTTCTCTATTGCACTATATACAATCAAAGAAGACAAAACACACCAATTTAATTTAAAAACTACGGCGTCTCAGGATGAACCCCTACCCACGCTTCAGGTTGGTATTTTGGGGCATTCCTTACTCGACCCATATTTTCATTTCAGTCAAAAAGAAATTTATACAAACAGAATTTTACAACAAATTCGGACCTTTGACATTCACTCCCCCAACGAAAGTACACATTTCCTACAGAAAATTATCTAATCTGAGTCTCCCTCTGTGTCTGTGTAAAATGGACAACCAGTAACTCTCTCAACTTCCTCTCTCACAAATCGGTTAAGCACAGTACCGAAATAGCATGGCGTATCAGGGTAATCCTTACTCAGCCCATTCACTATCCAGTCTAATCGATCAAGTGCGCGACCGAAAATTGGTTCAGAACACTGGTTGTACCTTTTTTCGTGAAAGTATATGCCACACTGTTTACAGGCACCAAGCCTTTTTGCACGACGGCGTTTGGCAAAGCTACTTCTGCCACAGAGGGGTTTCGCTTGTTTTTCTTTGATTTCAGCCTTCCTTACTAATCTTGCTTTTCTCATGATCATGGTATGTACATCAGATGGAAAAGTACGTAGGACTCCTAGGCTAAACCAACAAAGATTTACATCCATGATTGCTAGACTCACTATCTGGTTCTTTAACGTCTGCCAGTCACAAAGACGATTGAGGCTTATTTATAAGCATAATCAATTTATACAATCAATGTTCAAACATAATCAACAATGACAATAAATTTTTTTTAAAAAAAATTGCGAAAATTATGAACGAAAATGAACTGAACGATAATGAACTAACTGATGAACTGATCATACCCCCCAACCTAAACTGAACATTGTCCCCAATGTTTCGAATTTACCGGTTCATGGAGTGTGGAGACGAGGTTGAATGGTAGAGATCTGTTCACCACTGAGACCTACAAATAAAAACACCAAAAATTACTCATCTGTGCGCAGATCTGGATTTCGGGTAGGCTGAAAATCCTTATGTGTGAGTGCGAACAAGAGAAGAACACCCGTGAGCAAATATAAGATTAAAATGCTAAACAGGAAGCAAAATATCGTGTTTGTGGAGTGTGTGGTCATGGGTGTTTTCTCGGGTAACAGAGACTCGAAGACTAACAGAAGAAGAAGAAAAGAAGAAGAAGAAGAAGAAGAAGAAAAGGGGGAGCGCCAACTGCGGTGGCTGGGGAACACGTGGGCGCCTTATAAAGGCGCCCCAGTGGGTCGGGTTGGAGTAGATATTTCCTGACCCGATCCACTGGAGTGTCGGCAGGCGCGAATTTCGGAGGAGTACTCTGGTTCCATTAAAAGAATGGTTTCCACATTTCTAACAAAATCCTCCAAAAATGGTTTTAACCTCTGACCATTAACAGTAAAATTATTACCGTTTGCTGGGTTTTCCACTTCAACTGCTCCGTGTTCAAACACCTTTTTCACAATGTAAGGCCCAGCCCATCTTGATTTCAACTTACCAGGGAAGAGGCGGAGTCTTGAATTGAATAGCAAGACTTTTTGAGATGGCTCAAAAGATTTCCGCACAATGTGTTTGTCATGAAAGATTTTCATCCTGGTTTTAGCAATCTTAGCATTTTCATATGCTTCATTTCTCAATTCCTCCAATTCATTTATCTGAAGTTTCCTTGTTAGCCCAGCCTTGTCTAAGTCAAAATTCATTGCTTTAATGGCCCAGTATGCCCTATGTTCCAATTCCACAGGCAAGTGACATGACTTTCCATAGACTAATCGATAAGGAGACATGCCCAAAATTGTTTTAAAAGCAGTTCGGTATGCCCAGAGTGCATCAGTCAGTCTTAATGACCAATCTTTGCGATCTGGGTTCACCGTTTTTTCCAAAATTAATTTGATCTCCCGATTAGCTAACTCAGCTTGTCCACTGGTCTGTGGGTGATAAGGGGTTGCAATTTTGTGAAAAATCAAGTATTTTTTCATTAAATTCCAGAAGGGACGATTGCAAAAATGAGCACCCCCATCTCTTATGATTGACTTCAGAATTCCAAATCGGGACAAAATATTTTCTTTTAAAAATTTGATCACTGTTTTGTGATCATTGTTTCGGCATGGAATTGCTTCAACCCATTTGGATACATAGTCTACAGCCACTAAAATGTATAGATAGCCAAAGGAAGGGGGAAATGGTCCCATAAAATCGATACCCCAACAGTCAAAAATTTCAATTACCAGAATGGGGTTTAAGGGCATCATACTTCTTTTAGAAATGTTTCCCAAACTTTGACACCTATCACAAGTTAAACAAAAGGCATGGACATCTTTGAAAAGTGTGGGCCAGTAAAATCCACACTGCAATATTTTTGCAGCTGTTTTTCTTGATGAAAAGTGGCCACCACATGCTTCAGAATGACAAAAAGTTATTACCTGGCTACTTTCATGAGCAGGGATGCAACGTCTTATGATTTGATCTTTACAGTATTTGAATACGTAAGGATCCTCCCAAAAGAAGTTACGTACCTCCCTCAGAAATTTCTTTTTGTCCAACATGGTAAAAGATGGAGGGAGTGTATCAGTAGCAAGAAAGTTAGCAATGTCTGCATACCATGGTGTCTTATCAATCATGAACAGTTGTTCATCGGGGAATTTCTCATTGAATGGAAGTCCATCCTCATGAAATTCATAGGTTAGTCTGGATAGATGATCTGCCACCACATTCTCGACGCCTTTCTTGTCCTTAATGACAAGATCAAACTCTTGGAGCAAAAGTATCCATCTCAAGAGTCTCGGTTTGGCGTCCTTCTTTGTGAGCAAAAATTTTAGAGCTGCATGGTCAGTGAATACAGTAACAGAAGAACCAACAAGATAAGAACGAAATTTTTCCAGTGCAAAAACTACAGCAAGCAATTCTTTCTCAGTTGTTGAATAATTCATTTGGGCATCATTCAAAGTTTTGCTTGCATAGTAAATCACATGGGGTTTCTTATATTTTCTTTGTCCCAATACAGCACCTACAACAAAATCACTTGCATCACACATTAGTTCAAAAGGAAGATTCCAGTCAGGAGGTTGCATTATTGGTGCAGAAATTAACATGTCTTTTAGCTTGTCAAAGGCTTTTTGGCATGCTTCATTCCAATCAAATATTACATCCTGACTTAGGAGGTGACACATTGGTTTTGCTATGGTACTGAAATCTTTTATGAATCTCCTGTAGAACCCTGCATGACCTAGGAATGATCGAACATCTTTTACAGTCTTAGGGGCAGGCAAATTTCCAATCAAATCAATTTTTGCCTTGTCAACTTTCATGCCTTCAGACGACACGATGTGACCAAGAACAATGCCTTGTGTTACCATAAAATGACATTTTTCCCAATTGAGCACTAGGTTGGCTTCCTTACATCTGATCAGTAATTTCTCCAGATTGGTTAAACACAAGTCGAAGGAATCACCATAGACAGAGAAGTCATCCATAAATACTTCCAAAAATTTTTCAACCATATCACTGAACAAGCTTAGCATACATCTTTGGAATGTTGCAGGAGCGTTACAAAGTCCAAATGGCATCCTTTTGAATGCAAAGGTGCCAAAGGGGCATGTGAAGGTTATTTTCTCCTGATCATCTAAGGCTATCTCAATTTGGTTATACCCTGAATATCCATCCAAGAAACAGTAAAATGCATGGCCTGCAATTCTCTCTAGGACTTGGTCAAGAAATGGGAGAGGAAAATGATCTTTTCTAATGACCAAATTGAGCTTTCGATAATCAATGCACATTCGCCATCCTGTGACGAATCGAGTTGGTACTAGTTCATTTGCATCATTTTTGACCACTGTGACCCCATATTTTTTTGGCACAACCTGGGTTGGACTGACCCATTTACTATCTGAGATAGAGAAGATTATCCCTGCATCTAAGAGTTTGAGTACCTCAATTCTCACAACTTCCTTCATGTGAGGATTCAGTCGTCGCTGCATTTGACGAGAGGGTTTTGAGTCCTCTTCAAGGTATATAGCATGATTGCAGATTAACGGGCTTATACCTTTCAAGTCAGCGATGGTCCATCCAATGGTACTTTTATGACTTCGAAGAACTTCAAGCAATTTAGACTCTTGCAAGTCTGTGATTTTAGATGAAATTACCACTGGGTATGACTCATTCTTTCCTAAGAATGCATATTTGAGGTCAGATGGGAGAGGTTTCAATTCAGGCTTTGGTGGGCTAACACTTGATGAGACTGACTTTGTGCCACTTGGTGAAATTTCTTCGAATTTGAGTGCCCAGGTCTCAACAGTATGAGTAGGGTCACTTGGTGGTTTTGGGTCATCATCTGTTATTTCTGATGAGATGAGTTCTAACAGAGATGATTCAGCAGGATCCTCACAGAATGTATCATCTAGATGTTCCTGTATCAAAGATTCTATGGAGTGTACTTCCCTTTCTTCCTTTTCCTCTTCTGGATGTTTAGCAATATTGAAAATGTTCATTTCGAGAGTCATATTCCCAAAAGTTAATTTCATGACTCCATTCCTGCAATTGATTAAAGCATTGGAAGTTGCTAGGAATGGTCGACCAAGAATGACGGGAATTTGGTTCTCCGAATTTATTGCTGGTTGAGTATCCAGAACAATGAAGTCAACAGGGAAGACAAAACTATCTACTTGGACAAGCACATCTTCAACAATCCCTCTGGGGGTTTTGACAGATCTGTCAGCCAACTGGAGTGTGACACAAGTGGGTTTAAGTTCTCCCAAACCCAACTGTTGATACACAGAGTAGGGTAGCAGATTAACGTTGGCTCCAAGGTCTAACAAGGCTTGTTCAATTCTGAAGTTTCCAATGATACATGAGACAGTCGGACATCCTGGGTCTTTGTATTTTGGAAGGGTTTTCTGTTGGAGAAGAGCACTAGCTTGTTCCGTTAGGAAAGCTCTTTTTTGGACTTTCTGGCTTCTCTTGACTGTGCACAAGTCTTTTAGAAACTTGGCATAAGGCGGGACTTGTTTGATTGCATCCAGAAGTGGGATGTTGATATTTACTTGCTTAAAAAGCTCGTAAATTTTAGGCTGATTTTTCACTTTCTGTTTGGCTCTGAGTCGATGAGGAAATGGAGCTGGAACGGGATACGAAGGTTCCTTTTTCTCAGAAGGTTCTGACTCTTGTTCAATCACAGGCTCAGGGTCTTTCTCAATTGGTTCAGGTTCAGATGATGGATTGACTGGGCTTGACTCAGGTCTTGGCTTGGGAATGAGTATGTCTCTGATTGTTTTGTCAATCACTTTGCCACTTCTTAGGGTCGTGACAGCTTGGGCTTGGTCTTGGGTGTTTCCTGTTGTTGAAGGGTTTCCTACATGGAATTGGCCTTGTGGTTGTTTTGGTTGAGCAGGAAACTTTCCTTTTTCGTGTGTGACCATGGATTGAGTCAACTTTTGGATGTGGCTTTTAAGATCCTCAAAAGATTGAGTGGTCTGGGTTTTGAAATCAGTGAAAGCCTGTGTGGAATTATTGTTATAATTCATTTGGCTTTGCATGAACTGATTTAATGTGTCCTCAAGGTTCCTCTTTTGTGGTGGTTGGTATGGTTGATATGCAGGAGGTCCTTGAGGTGGTGGGTATGGCCCTTGGTGTTGGTTCATGGGTATTGGTTGTGTGTTCTTCCAACTGAAGTTAGGGTGATTTCTCCACCCTGGATTGTATGTTTCAGAATATGGGTTGGAGTAAGGCTTGTTGAAGTTGGAAACTGCATGTGTTTGTTCTAACAAGACTTCTTTGAATGCTGGGATGGTGGGACACTCCCCAGTAGGGTGTCTTGTTAGCGCACAGATTCCACACACTTGCTCAGTGGAAGGGCTAACATCAACTTGATGGACTTTCTTCATCTCTAAAGCTTCGAGCTTTCGAGACAATGTGGACATTTTTGCTCTCAAGTCATCATCCTCTCTCAAGACATATTTTCCTCCTTGGGAATGAGATGGTCTGGCTTCTACAGTGGTAGGTGAGGCTGAGTCCCACATCTGAGAACTGTCAGATATGGTGTCGAAGAAATTGAATGCCTCCTCCGGACTTTTTCCCATGAATTCTCCTTGGGCCATCATTTCGACAAACTGACGTAGTCTAGAGGGTAAGGAGTCATAGAAAAATCCTACCAATGTCCAATTTTCAAAAGCATGATGTGGGCAAGATTGGAGTAGATCTTTGAATCTCTCCCAACTTTGATAAAAATTTTCTCCTTCTTTGACCGCAAAATTCATGATTTGCCTTTTTAATGCATTTGTGCGATGTAAAGGGAAAAACTTTCTAAAAAATTCATTTTGCAATGCTTGCCAATTGGGTATTGAAAAAGCCTTTAAAGAATTCAACCATTGTTTGGCTCTATCCCTCAAAGAGAAAAAAAATAATTTCATTTTTGCCAATTCAGAATTGTCTTGAAATGTTCCACACACTTCTTCGAAATCTTTGATATGCAGATATGGATTTTCTGCATCCAATCCATGAAACACGGGCAATAACTGCACTGTCCCCGGCTTTACAGTAAAGAGGGGAGCATTTTCAGGAAAAATAAAACAAGAGGGGACACTATTTCTTGTGGGATTCAAGTAATCCCGCAAAGTTCGGATGTTAGGGACTTCCTCCTCTCTCATTGGGACTTCTCCATTTCTTTCATTATTTGCCATACTACCCTCACAAGAGTCTACTACTGATCTAGGTGAATTAGGTTCAGGCTGATTCACAAACTCACACGATTCTGCCGGCAAATTTTGGAAGTGAGGAGTGCCCTCAGTCATAAAGAAAATAAAACAAAGTTATTTACCGTAAAACAAAATATACACAATGTTGAAGGTCTTTTTACCTTTTAAAGCACCTTTCAAAGGTTCCCCGGCAACGGCGCCAAAAACTTGATGGCTTGATCCAAATGTGTACACCCAAGTGCAGGCGGTCAAGCTGTAGTAATAATCTGGTTTGAGTCCGGAGTCGAATCCACAGGGAACTTTTTTTGATATTTCTAAGGCAAGCAGTGGTAGAGACCTTTTGATTGTAACCTTTTTGATTTGCTGCGAGATATGGGTTTTGCTGGACAGAATATAAGATTCTTTCCAGAAAGATTTTCTTAACAAAATAGGAGATGAATGCTAATTAAAAAGAGTCACCCTTTAGTGCAAGGATCTGGACATGTAGTTAGTTATCCGGTTTGTCATAATTGTGCTTGATAACTCAATTAACTCCCGTGTCAACAGCAAGTTAATCGGAAGATAAAGATGGATTGTGAGAATTAAGAACATGATTCCGATGTCTTTCTAGAAGTTTACAAGAATTGCCTGTGCCGAGACTTAACCCGTCTACAAACAAGCAAGTGTTTCTACAAGACATCCAATTATGATATTAATAGTCCATTCTTTAAATGAAGTACATTAAGGGGGGAGATTGAAGGTAAGTCATGAGGATCTAGCCGGGGTACTTGCCTTGAACTGATGAGTCTTTCTATGCAGGAGTCATCCATGTCATAGAAAGAGCTCACAATTATACAAAGTACCTTAGCTTTGCTAGATGCAATCAATCATCCGATAACAAGAAGAAATAAACGTTAAGCATAAAAGAACATTGCACAAATATGATTCCCGGATAACTTGTACATGCCTTTCTCCTCTCACTAAAGAGTGAATGAGAAACTACTCACTCTTCATGGCTTGGGTAAAGCTAGAAAAGTGAGTGATGCTCATCCCTCCAAGTGGAGAACTTTAAAAGATAAAGTAACAACAAACGCGGAGCGAATCTTCCACAAAGAATGAGTGAATCACGTTCCACCCTTCACGACTTTAATCAAGCTCTAGAAAAGTGGAAGAGTTTCACTCTTCTAAGAAAGAAGGAAGCTCAAGCAATGGAAGTGAAATGCATGAACAATAAAAGTAGAAGAAAGCTAGTCACATTTGGAGGGTGGCTTCCTCAACCAAAGATTGGAGGGTTGCTTCCTCAATCAAGATGGGAGATATTTCTCTTCTATGCACGAGAAATGAAAGCATAAACATAAGCATAAGCATAAAACTATTGTTATAACAAGCAAGAGATGTTGGGCTAAAGCCAAACTAATCTCTAAAATAAAGACTTCATAAGGAAAATGAACTAACTACAATGAGAGTGGGAGTCTAAGCCTCCATCACTATATACTTCCTACTATGCTCTTCTTTTTGCTCTCCAACAAGGGGAGTATTTATAGGCAAGAGAAGGAGGTAGGGGGGGTGAAAGAATAGTGTTTGCCGCCCAAGTCCAAGTGAACAGTCAACAACTCTGCTGCCAGTCTGTGGATAACGTTCGAACGTGAGTTGGCGTTCGAACGTTCTTTATGTTTTTGCACTGAGGGCGTTCGAACGTTGACTGCCGTTCGAACGTTTCTTCTTGTTTTTGCACTAAGGGCGTTCGAACGCCAGATTTGCTCTGACCCCTTTCACTCGAGTGATCTGTGGTCTTCTGTGAAGTTCAGTTCCAACTCTCTGCAGTGGTCTGGTCTTCCATCAACTCAAGTGCACGTTCGAACGTGAGTTGGCGTTCGAACGTGCACTCAAGTACTTCAGAGCTCCAGTCTTCTTTCCTAACTGCAACACGCCTTCTCTTCAGCAGTTGAGTCTGCTACAGTGTATTGTGGACGTTCGAACGTGAGTTGGCGTTCGAACGTTCTGGCTGTGCTCCAAGCTTCTCCAATTTTGGGCTCTAATGTACTGGTGCTGCATCCAAGTGTGGTACTTGTTGTTCTTGGGTCCTTGTTCAGTTTAGGGCCTGAAATGACATCACTTAAACTCCATTAAAGTACCATTAGTCTTAAAATGTCATAATAATATGTCAACTTTAAGTACTAATCAGAGAGCTCGTCGAACCGCCTCTCATACTCAGCCACGATCATACTACCCTGTCGTAGTGCAAGAAAATCCGCCTTCATTCGGTCTCTGACCGATTCAGGGAAGTACTTATCTTGGAAAAGTTGATCGAACTCTTCCCAAGTGAGTGTGTCGGTGTCCCTTCTCCTCTTTATGGCATCCCACCAATAGTCGGCCTCCCCCTCAAACAGGTAGGTCGCCAAACCAACTCTCAACTCCTCGGCAACTCCCATGCCGTCACAAATCTTCTTCACTCGGCGGATCCATCTATCCGCCTCCAAAGGATTGGAGCTCCCTCGGAAGTTGGGTGGTCGTTGTCTTAAGAATTCCCAAAGAGCTATCATCCTTCGGTCTCTGTTCCCATTGCCCGGTACTTAAGCGAGAGGATGAGCTCCACCATTGTGGTTGTTGTTACCATTTTGGTTTTGTACCAAAGTGGTGAGCTCCCTCAAGCATTGGTAAATGCCTTGCATGGCATCCGGAGGTGGTGGATTTGCTTGACCTCCACGGCCACGCCCACGTCCGCGTCCCCGTCCTTGTTCGCCGTTCATCCTGCACATCAATTCACAACTTAGTTTCCTTGATGTGCAAGATATAAACTAATGTGATATGTAGGATGTCTTGATTTAAGCACAAGGCATATAAAAAATTTAACTTAACAATTTCCTTCACCCTAAACCTACATCTCTAGTGGTAATCCATAACCTACAGCTCCCATGTAAGACCTAAAGTCTAGGCTCTGATACCAACTTTGTAACGCCCCAAATACCACCCTGGACGACATTACCTTCTAAAACATTCACATCATGAGAGCACTAAAATAAGCCA
Source organism: Ilex aquifolium (assembly GCA_951799425.1). Taxonomy (NCBI): domain Eukaryota; kingdom Viridiplantae; phylum Streptophyta; class Magnoliopsida; order Aquifoliales; family Aquifoliaceae; genus Ilex; species Ilex aquifolium. Next base: position 19,549,497 of record OX637393.1, on the reverse strand, counting down.
TCAATAAATAAGACTTCATAAAGTCATCCATAAAATTTACAGCATTATCCCACAAGAATAGACCCATTTTGGCCTTTACATTCCAAAAAAATCAACTAATGTAGCGCAGCGGAAATAACAAAAGAAAACTAGACTTTACAAGGTTCAAAATGAATATCCTAGTCTAGAACAAAAGAAAGTGTCGCTCTAGGCGTCCACCTCGGGATCCACGCTCCCGTCTATCGGAGTCTCCCAGTCTGCGGGCTCCTCGACTCCCAGCTCTTCCTCGAGAGAGTAATTTGAAAAGGTTGTTAAGTAGGGGGTGAGCATGAAGCTCTGTAGGAAAATTCTTCCAAACCCGAACAAGGTTTAGAAAACATGTAAAGCAAGTCGGTCTTATTTCACAAATATCATATATAACTTTTGAAGTAAAACGAGGACATTTTAAATATATCTCAAGTTTAAGCCTTAACAATAATCAAGTGAAAGGTTAAGATAAATTTCATAACCATATACCATTTCCAACTTTTAGCCATTTAGGAAGGGCGCCTTCCGATGCATTGCCCCATACCAATGCACCGGTCAAGGCGGTCCAACCCATCATCTCATTTATATTGGTTCATCCCCGTACCATGTATGTTGATTGCTTCTCATGAATCTACCCAACGGTTATACCTAGTCCACCAATCACAATCACAATCACAAACACTTTAGGAAAGGGCGGCTACCATCCCAATGGCATTGACGAGTCCCTTCCCAGGAAAAGTATATCATCCCTTGTTCGAACTCCAGTGAACGATAGTGGTCGCATTACCAAATGACAACCCACCAAAAGTGTTAGGAAACCATCTCACCCCCACTGGGATAGACTAACCTCTAACACTCTACGGCATCTCTCGATGGCAATCCAAGTCCATCACAACAACCATACAAATGAGGAAACCAAAATATTCTCAATTCACCAACAATTCCAAATAACTACAAAATCCACAATTTCTCATTTTTACAAGCATATCTCAAAATCCCTAAATTAAGCATGTGACATTTTCAATAACCAACCAAGAAAAATGCAAGAGATCACAACAATACCATTTTATTACTCAACACAAAACACTATGATTTTGAAATCAAGAATAAAGGAAGAGTTCAAGAAGAAAACCCATCACTCTTGAAAACTAGGGTTTTTCAAACAAAAGAGGGATTTCATGGGTATACAACACTAACCTTGTGTAAAACATGTTAACAATTGCAAGAGAACCAAGAAACAATGAACCCATAGCAAATACATATGATTAGGAGGCAAAACATATATATATAATAACCCTAACATCAATGAACAAGAATGGAAGAAAACCCCTACCTTTCTTCTTCCTATGTGTTCTTGAAAACTTGAAGTTTTGATCTTCTTCAAGGTGCAAATCCTCCTTTGATCTTGTGTTTTCCCTTTCTTTCCTCCTATCTAAGTCTTCCTAGGGTTTGAAATGTTGAAATGGGACTAATGGAGATGTCCTTATGTATTTATAGTGGAAGAAATGACCTCCTGTGCGCGATTTTGAAGTTCAGAATTCGTAACTCACGTTCGAACGTCATTGGCGTTCGAACGTCACTAGTGCAAATTATTGATTCACGTTCGAACGTCACTTTGGATTTCGAACGTTGGTTGCTCCCAGTACTTTTTCATTTCCATCAGAGCTCTGCGGACACCAAAGTACTGGGACTCCCTCACGTTCGAACGTCGATTCACGTTCGAACGTCGATTCACGTTCGAACGTCATCCCAGTTTCTGCTGAAACTTCCAGTGAAGTTTTTGGCCTATTTAGAGATTGATTTGGAAAATTTTCGTGAAATACTCTTTTGTAGCCCTGGAAGTATGCTATCTATTGTCAAAATTTCAGAGCCAACGGACATTAGAATAAAAATTTATGATCAAAATACTAGGAAGTGTCCAAAATCCTTTCTACCCAAGTTTTCTCTTAAATGTGTCTTTACTCTAAAATACTTCATAACTTCCAATACACCCCATATTACCTCTCTCAAGGTTGTTCGACCTTCCAGATTCAATGGACACCTTATTTGGACCTAAAAATATTTAGAAATTCATCTAATCACCCTTTCCAAGTTTAAACGTCTTGGAAAATCCAACTTCCTAATCAATATGCATCTCTAGCATTTCTCCTACTATTATAATCTATATAGTTCATTCTTACATCATTCCACATATCCGTATTTTTACAAAAATTATTTACTATATATCTATATACATATATATAAAAGAAAATGCGAGGTGTTACAGAAAAGGCTTAAGCTAATGCTAGCTTGATTTTGGTATATGGAAGTTACATGTGATTTATTATGTAACTTAGTGAAATTAAAGGCATGCTATGTGTTATATAAATTATGCCTTGAAGGTGTTGGGTGAAATGCCTTGAGTATTTGGAAATTGTTGTTTTGATTGAATTGAAATAACATGCTTAAGTTTAACTTGTGGAATCATATGCTTATGATATGATTTATAATTGAATGTGCTTGTTGATATATGCATGTGTTGATATATTAACATTGAGATGAATATGGTATTTATATGCTTAGGATATAAATTTACCATGGATGTGTTGAAATTGTTCATGTGTTGTTTTTGGCATATTGAGCATTATGTTGTGTGCAATGGGACATGACATTGCATATGCACGGAAGCATCTCATCACATGGGTGTGTGCATGTTTGATGTCAACACCACACTTGGTGATTGACGGTATGGCTTGGGAAAAGTTGGGTCGAAGACCTAGCTAAGCCGCTTGGTTGCATGATAAATTGGGTTGGGGTCAGCAAGAAGAGGCATGACGACCTCTCGGGTGCAAGGCCCAGTGATTTGGGAGATGCACTCCATTGGTGTAAGAGTCCATAAAGTGTGCGGGTATAGATGACCCTTGGTGTAAGTCCATGAATATCCAATCCCAAGAAAGACCCTAGTTTTGAAAATGTCATTTGATGTGAACATAAATGATGGAATGAAACACTTTGGCATTGCATCGTGTAGTGGGAGTCGGTGAGGACTCGGGTTGAAGTGCATGAGTGAGTGTCATCTCATTTCATGGCATGGTATTGTTGCATTCCAACTTAGAATGCATATCCTTATAAGGAATGATTGTTTATATGTTACAAATGAATGTTGCATGAGCATGAGCATCTAGGGGGGGAGTAGCCTTTGTAGGATCTACTCTACTGGGCGTTGGCTCACCCTATACGGGAAACATTTCAGGTGTGGGGTTTGCACCGGTGGATGGCTCACTTGGAGAGCATTAGCCATGAAGGGGGCCGACTTGTGGCCTTATTTTGAGTTTTTGTAAAAGAGTTATGAAAACTTGGTCTTTGGCATGTAAATTATGCAAATTAATTGTAATAGAACATATATGGACTAATGTTAAAGTAACCTTGCATGTTTTGATATAAGTATGGATAATTGGACCCGGTGTGGCCAATGTTTACTTATAAATGGACCTGGTGTGGTTATTTTTTTATATTGGGCCTCGGATGGGTCATGTGAAGTTAAATTGCACAGGTTGGGTTTTGGGTAGAGCTTCTTGTACGAAGGAGACTCTGCCCAAATTTTGTTAAGTTATGGACCCCGGTAAATGGGGCATAACAGTGTGATATCGAGTTACTCGGTATCTACGGGTGTTCCGCGGGTTGATGGGTAATCAACGGACCCCCGTATTTTGGGGTGTCATAGATACAAAATCTTATGGCTGCTCCATTGAAATATCTTCCTCAATGTTTCTATTAAGAAAGATGGTTTTGACATCCATTTGTCATATCTCATAGTCACAGTGTGCAATTATGACAAGCATAATCGTGATGGATTTTAGCATGACTACTAGCTAGAAGGTTTCTTCATAGTCAACAACTTGTCTTTGTTTGAAACCTTTAGCCCATAGCCTAACTTTATAGGTCTCTACCTTTCCATTTAAGCTTGTCTTCCTTTTGAAACCCATTTGCAGCCTGTAGGTACAATACCTTAAGGTGGGTATACAAAAGTCTAGGCTTGGTTGGAGTATTTAGAATCCATCTATGATTTCATGACACTTTGTCATTTTTTCGAGTTGATGTCTGACATCGTCTCTGTGTAATTTATAAGATCACTTTAATGGTCATTATAACCAATAAAGAGTTCCTTATCACCCTGATGGAGATACCAATATCTTTAAGGTGGTGTGGTATCTTATAAGATTTACACAGAGCTTGTGTAGTTCTAGGTTTTATGTCAATAGGGTATTTAGGCTGATCAGTAACTGTTTTTGGTTCTGAGGACATTTCCTCAAGTTCTATCTTTCTTGTTATGCCTTCATCTTGAATAAACTCTTTTTCAAGAAAGTAGCAAACTAGCTAACAAAAAATTTTGTTCGCTATGAAGATAGAAATAATATCCTAAAGATTCTTCTTTAAGATTTTCCACAAACTTACATCTATTAGTTATGGCTTCCAAATTGTTCATATCATGTTTCTTAGCATGTGATGGACAACCCCAAATCTTAACATGTTTAAGACTTGACTTCTTCCCATATCATATCTCATATGGTGTCTTGGGACAGATTTGGAAGGTACACTATTTAAGAGGTATGCGGCGGTCTCTAGGGAAAATCCCCAAAAGGAGATAATTAAGACAGTGTAACTCATCATTGATCGAATGATATCTAATAGTGTTCGATTTCTCTTTTTAGAAACACCACAAAGTTGTGGTGTTGGAGAAGGAGTTCACTGTGATAGAATGTCATTTTGTGAGATAATCCAAAATTTTAGCATTTAAGTATTCTCCTCCTCGATTTGATCAAAGAGTTTTAATACTTTTGCTTATTTATTTTTCTACTTCATATCTGAATTCATTGAACTTTTCAAATATTTTAGATTTGCACTTCATCAAGTGCACTTACTCTAACCATGAATGGTCATCAGTGAGAGCTATGAAGTATGAATAACAACTTATGTCTACTAAACTCAGTAGTCTGGATACATCACTATATATTAATCTTAATATATGCAGCTCTTTCACTTTGTCCTACAAATGATTTTTTAGTCATCTTACCCAAGAGACAAGATTCAAATGTTGGATGGGCTTCATAAGCCCATGCACCTAATTGTCCATTATTAACCAACATGCAAATCTCATCCTCACTAATATGAACTAATCTAATATGCTGCATATAATTAGGATTCGTATCATCTCTAGATTTTTTATAAGCGATGACATTCATATCATAATGTTCAATATTATTTATATTGCCATTCTTGTTTAAGAAATAGAGACCGTTGAAGAATATGCCAAAACCAATCAAATTGGAATTAAAAGTAAATGAACAAAATGTTTGTCTTTAAAAACGTATCTATAACCACCCTTATACAGTGATGAAATAGATATATGTTCCTTACCATATTAGGCATAAATAAACAGTTCCTAAAATCTAAAACAATTAAGATGACAATTGCAAGTAGCAGATCCCCACAGTTAATGCAACAACACTTGTTCCATTTCCCACTCGAAGGAACACTTCTCCTCTACTTACCTTTCTGATTTCCTTTAGTTCATACAATTAAATATATATGTAAGAACTAGATGCGGTATCTAATACCTAAATTAAATCAGAACCAACTGACAAACCAGTTTCAATAAAGAACATATCGAACATACTTTTTGAAGGCATGTCCTTGATGGAAGTGAGATATTCACAATTGTTTCTCTACAATTCCCATCTTTGCCGCGTGGAAACATTTTCCATTGGTATTTTTCATTCTTTTAAAAAATGAGAACAATTCTCAATTTTTTGTTTCCACTCTAGGAAGTTAAAGTCGGTCAAACGGTGAAAAATAGTAATTCTGGATAAAAGGTTAAAACTTGCCATTGTGATCAAATAAAACATCTAGAATTAGCGATTTCATTTTAACCATTAGATTGGGTCTTTAAATCAAAATGGTACCTCCCACTATTTCTCAAATCCCATACACCCTCCTATAGAATTAGGGAATTTTTATTCTTAGTGGGGATTGGGGTCCCACCTTAAATTAATATAATCTCACATAATAGTATCTTGGTTATACTAATCCTTAATGAGTAGGTAACTCTTACCTAATGCATCTTATGCAATTTCCAATCATCCTTTGGTCTCTAGCATAAATGAACCTCACATAATAGCATCTTGACCCATTTACCCTAGTTAAGTCACACCCACCATTTTGTACAAGTGTAGGCGTTTATGACCAATAAGCTCCTCACATAATAGTATCTTGAAACTTACAGGTATCCTACCTCATAGCATCATATGCTTGAATAAGTTATTAAGGATTCCTAAAAATGAATAGTCCCCACATATCTGTAGCCGACTAATCACGCTAAAAAATCCTTAGTATACTTACAACAGCGAAAGACCACGATAAGACATTCATAATGTCTCTTCGTTGCAACTTAATATCTTGTGGAGGGGTTTTTGGAGGTCTAATTGTCTCATCATACATACATGCATCTCATACACATCAAAAATTAATTCTTGCCATTTATTGTTATTAGTCCAATTAATATATTATACTCCCACTAACCCATTTAAAAAATAATTTTAACGTTTAAAATTATGGTTGTGAGAATATCAATATATTAAATTGAATCATCACAAAATATGATTCAATATATCAATTTAAAATATAAAATATTGAGATATAACTATCTATGGTAATTTGGGCCTTTTTCCCTATGAATGATCATGGACTTTTAGTTTGATTCAATTCGAGCCATTGAATTGAATCTAGGTCTGTGTGGGTGATGATAAAATTTGAAAATGTATCATCTCATGACACTGATCTTCAGGGTATGTCGTTTCAATAGACCTCCATGAACTTTACATCTGGGCACCACCATGCTTTCATCTTTATCTTCAATCCTACTAAACTATTCTATTCTAATTCATTACATTAATGAAAAGAAACATTGATTAAGATCAAGGGGATGTACAATAGGGGGTGAGAGAAGAAATTACATATAGAAATGAGAAAAGATGCATGCAAGCCCCATTTTTTAAAAATTACATACCCAAAGAACAAAATACAATCACATTGCATTCAAACCAATCACATAGCTCAATTATTTGGTCTAATTCCATGATCATTCCCACATCAATTCAATCACATTGCATGAATAAAAGAAAGCATGTGATTATTCTAATTATAGCATAAATATCTAGGGATTGCAATTTCCTTAACCATTAAGGATTACTTTAATTTTAATCAAATTAAAATTAGTAATTTTAAAACAAATATATTATAGAGTCCTAATCCTATTAGGATTCTATAAACAAATTCCTAGTCAAACTAGAAGTCTATTTCGGTTGATCTTTTAATTGGGATCAAATTCTTAATTTGATTCCAAATAAGAGTCATAATCCTATTAGGATCATTTGATTAGAATCCTAGTCAAACTAGGATTTTTGTTTGGTTGGAATACTACTAAGAATCAAATTCTTAATTTTGGTCTAGATAGAAGTCCTAATCTCATTAGGAGTCTTTGTAACACCCCAAAACACACCCTGGACGGCATTACATTCTAAAATCATTCATATCATGAGAGCACTAATATAATCCCTTAAGAAACAAGACTTCATTTGTCATCCACGAATATTTACAACATTATCCAAAAGAATAAGCCCAAGTCATGGCTATTACGTCTCAAAAATTAATTAAAGAAGCGCAGCGGAATAAACAAAAGAAGCTAGACTACACAATGTTCCAAAAGAATGTCCTAGTCTAGTACAAAAGGAAAGGAGGTCACTCTATGCGTCCACCTCGGGATCCACACTCCCGTCAAGTGGAGTCTCCCAAGTAGCGGGCTCCTCGACCCTTACGTCCTCCTGAAGCGGGTAATCTGAAAAATGTTAGCGGTAGGGGGTGAGCACGAAGCTCTGTAGAAAAATTCTCCCAAAACCATACAAGGTTTAGAAAAACATTTAAAACGGCCGGTCTCATTTTTAACATAACATAGATACATAATTTGAAATAAAGCAGTGACATTAAAAAAAGGATCTCAATTTTATTAAAAAAAACATTACTTAAATGAATAAACGAGCACCACATACAATTAATAATCATTAATGGCCATAAAAAATTCCCAACAATTCTTTCGGTAGGTGGCATACTTTGTGGTAACCTCCACCCCCTTTTTGGTCACATTTGATTCTCAAGCATCCTTACCGGGAACCTCTTGAGAATGGATGAGCATCCTTACATGAAACCTCTCACCAATCACTACATTGTTTCCCAAGCATCCTTACCGGGAACCTCTTGGGAAGGGGGTGAGCATCCTTACAAGGAACCTCTCACTATAACGGATTTATTTCTCAAGCATCCTTATCGGGAACCTCTTGAGAAGTGGTGAACATCCTTACATGGAACCTCTCACTCATGTGCATCACAAACAACCCAACCAAGTATACAATTCAACATTTATCTCAATTTACAAGCTTCTATCCAAAATCCCCAAAATATATCATGTAACAATTCCACAACCAACTAAGAAAAATACATGAGATCACAATAACATCATTTTTCTACCCAACACAAAGCACTACGGTTTCAAAATTCATAATAAAGAAAGCATTTAAGAAGGAAATACATCACTCTCCAAAAATTAGGGTTTTAAAACTAGAAAAGAGATTTCATGGGTATTAAACCTTAACTTTGTTCAAAACATGTAATCTTTTCAAAAAGCCTGAGAGATGATGATTCCATAGCATATATATACCATTGATAGCCAAAACACACATATATATATATACCCTAGCCTCAATGTAAGTGAATGAGAGAAAAACTCCTACCTTGAATCAAGATTGAAAGTGAAACCCAAGCTCTAGGGACCTCCCTCTTCCCTTTTCTTCCTCCCTTAGTCTTCCTCTAGGGTTCTAAGGGTTGGGGTGTGAGAGTGGAATGAAGAAATGAAGAAAATGAGAAGATAATGGGGTTATAAGGGCAGTAAAATCCCGAATTTTACTGTTTATTGGGCCCAAAAATTTCATTTTTCTCCAAAATTATAATTTTGCCAATAAATATCTTCATTTTGATCCCTATGACTACCCTAAGGTTTTTTGACGTTCCTGTAACACCCCAAAACACACCCTGGACGGCATTACATTCTAAAACATTCACATCATGAGAGCACTAGAATAATCCATCAATAAATAAGACTTCATAAAGTCATCCATAAAATTTACAACATTATCCTAAAAGAATAGACCCATTTTGACCTTTACATTCCAAAAATCACATAATGTAGCGCAGTGGAAATAACAAAAGAAAACTAGACTTTACAAGGTTCAAAATGAATATCCTAGTCTAGTACAAAAAGGAAAGGAGGTCGCTCTATGCGTCCACCTCGGGGTCCACGTTCCCTTCTACGGGAGCTTCCCAATGTCCCGGCTCGTCAGTTCCGAGCTCCTCCTCTAGACAAAGACCTGAAATATGTTGTTTGTAGGGGGTGAGCACTAAGCTCTGTAGCAACATTCCTCCCAAACTCGAACAAGGTTTATCAAAGCATATAAAATGGCCGGTCTCATTTCGCAAATAGCATATATAATCTTTGAAGTAAAACAGGGACATTTTAGTAGATCTCAAGTTTAAGGAACAATAGTAATTGAATGAATAAATGAAACCACTATACAGTTAGCAAACCATTTCCAAATATAACCCAGTCCACCATACACAGTTTCCAACAATTCTTTCGGTATGTGGCATACTTTAGGGTAACCTCCTGTAACACCCTGCATTTTCGTTCATATAGATATATAGATATAGCAAATAATGGTTGTAAAGATGTGGATAGGGGTATTGAACTGTGTTTGAACTTTGTAAATTTGAAAAGTAAAGATTTAAAATGTAAATGAAAATCATAGTTGAAATTTAGTTTTAGTGAGTGAAAATATAAAATTTTAGGTCCTATAACTTGTATTAGATAGGTTTGGTGTATAAATATGTGTTGGAGAGGTCTGTGATGGATTTGGTTAGTTTTGGAATGGATTGGAAATGGAAAACAAAAGAAATAGGCAAAACTGGGTAAATGGTACCAGTACTGGGTACCGGTACTGAGTACCGGTACCCCGATTCCAGAAGGTTTCTTGTACCGGTACTGAATGGTACCGATACTGAGTACCGGTACTACCGAAACCAGACTGTTTATTTTAAAGTCGCGAATTTCGGCCTCTCTCTCTCTCCCTATAAATACTTAAGGCCGACTATTTGAGGCCCATTTCAGCCTTCTAAACCCTAGGCACCTTTAGAGAGAAAGAGAGGGAGAGAAGAACATCAAAGATAAGGAAAGATACACCATTTTAGAAGATTAAAACCCTAGATTTCTAAGATTTCACTTCTCTACTCATTCTCTTTTCTTCCATTCTTCACCCACTCTCACCCAAATCTTTTGAAAACCCTAGGGAGAGGAGATTAAAAGGAAAAGAAAGGAAAGCAAGAAGGTCTTGAAGCTTGGGTATTTGGCTAAAACTCTTGAGCGTTGAGGTAGGGGATTTCTTCCTAATCTCTTACATTGAGGCTAGGGTTTATGTATACATATATGTTTTTCACTCTCATCCTTATATACATGATAAGAAATACATGATTCTTGTTCCTCTTGAAATAAATGCCATGTTTTGAACATTGTGATGGTTGGGTAACTATTAATTTCTCTTTTTCATCTTCAAACCTTGGTTCTAAAGAGAAATGGACTTTTCCCTCTATTTTTCCTTGGTATTGTTTTCAAAACTTTAGTGTTTGATATTGTACACCAAAATGTTACTTATGATGATCTCTTGCTCATTTTCTTCGATCATATTATGGAGCATTATATTAGAAATTGTGGAATTTGGTAATTCCTTGAAATGTTGATGAATTGAGAATATTTTGGTTTCCTCAATTGTATGGTTGTTGTGAGGGACTTGGATTGCCTTCGAGAGATGCCGTAGAGTGTTAGAGGTTAGTCTACCCCAGTGGGGGTGAGATGGTTTCCTAGCACTTGTAGTGGGTTGTCATTTGGTAATGAAACCACTATCGTTCACTGGAGTTCGAACAAGGGATAGTATACTTTTCCTTGGAAGGGACTCGTCACTGCCATTGGGATGGTAGATGCCCTTTCCTAAAATGCTTGTGAATGTGATTGTGATTGGTGGACTAGGTATAATCGTTGGGTAGATTCATGAGAAGCAATCAACATACATGGTACGGGGATGAACCAATATACATGGGATGATGAGTTGGAACGTCTTGGCCGGTGCATTGGTATGGGACAATGCATCGGAACACGCCCTTCCGAATTGGCCTAACTTTGGACACGGTGTATTGTTGTTCAATTTAATTGATTCTTTTACTTGATTGTTGTTATGGCTTAAACTTGAGATCTCTTTAAACTGTCCTGTTTTTCCTTCAAAAATTGATATTTATTATTTTCGAAATGTGACCGACCCGTTTTATATTTTTACAAACCTTGTTTGAGTTGGGAAGATTTTGCTACAGAGCTTCGTGCTCATCCCCTACAAATTACATTTTTCAGATTTGGTGCTAGAGGAGGATCTCGGCATCGACGGGTCAGGGCATTGGGAGGCTCCACTCGAGGGGAACCTAGATCCCGAGGTGGATATGTAGAGATGTAGATTCTTTTGTACTAGACTAGGTTATTCTTTTGGACACTGTAAGGTCTAGTTTCTTTTGCTATTCCGCTGTGCTACTTCAATTAATTTTTGAGATGTAAATGCCATGTTGGGCATATTCTTTTGGATAATGATGTAAATATTTTATGGATGATGAATGAAGTTTAATTTATTTATGGATGATATTAGTGCTCTCATGACATAAATGGTTTTAGTATGTAATGCCGTCCAGGGTGTGTTTTGGGGTGTTACACCTCCACCCCCGTTTAGATCATCTTTGATTCTCAAGCATCCTTACAAGGAACCTCTTGAGAATGGGTGAGCATCCTTACAAGGAACCTCTCACAAATCATTACATGGTTTCCCAAGCATCCTTATAAGGAACCTCTTGGGAAGGGGTGAGCATCCTTATAAGGAACCTCTCACAAATCATTACATGGCTTCCCAAGCATCCTTATAAGGAACCTCTTGGGAAGGGGTGAGCATCCTTATAAGGAACCTCTCACAAATCATTACATGTGTATCTCAAACAACCCAACCAAGAAAAATACATGAGATCGCAATAACATTATTTTACTACCCAACACAAAGCACTAAGGTTTCGAAATCAATAATAAAGGAGGCATTTAGGAAGGAAATACATCACTCTCCCAAAAACTAGGGTTTTAAAACTAGAAAAGAGATTTCATGGGTATTAAACCCTAACTTTGTTCAAAACATGTAATCTTTGCCAAAAAGCCTAAGAGATGATGATTTCATAACATATTTATACCATTGATAGCCAAAACATAAATATATAAATACCCTAGCCTCAATGTAAGTGAGTGAGAGAAAACCCCTACCTTGAATCAAAGATTCCAAAGTTCAAATCCAAAGCCCAAGCCCTAGAGATCTCTTTTCTCCTCTTTCTTCTTTCCTTTATCTTCTCCTAGGGTTCTAAAATGTTTAGGGTGAGAGTGGAATGTAAGAATGGGGTAAAATGTAGTGGAAAGGGGTGTTTTAAATGGTCAAATCCCGACTTTTACTGTTCGGCGAGCATCAGACCAATCGTACCGGTACGCGGTACCGCTACGGTTAAGCTACTGGAGTAGTCGTACCGGTACGATACCGTACCGGTACTGTGTACCGGTACACTTCGGCTACTTCGACTTCCAGGGAAGTTTTGACCCATTTAGAGGTCGAATTGGAAAAATTTCATGAGATACACTTTTGTAGCCCTAGATGTCTAATATCCACTGTCCAAATTTCAGATCAATTGGATATAAGTATAAAAATTTATGACCAAAATACTAGAAGGTATCCCAACTCCTTTTTACCCAAATTTTCTCTAAGTGTGTTTTCACTCCGGAATACTTCCTAACTTCCAATACACCTCATATTACCTCTCCCAAGGTAGTTCGAACTTCCGGATTCAATGGACACCTTATTTTGACCTAAAAATATTTAGAAATTCATCTACTCACCCTTTCCAAGTTTAAACGTCTTGGAAACTCCAACTTCCCAATCCATATGCATCTCTAGCATTTCTCCTACTATTACAATCTATATAGTTTATTCTTACATCATTACATATATCCATATTTTTACAAAAATGATTTACTATATATCTATATACATATATATAAAAGAAAATGCGGGGTGTTACAATCCACCCCCATTAAAGAAAGTTTCGTCCTCGAAACTTACCTCAAGTAGCGAACAAATATGGATACTTCTCCCGCATTTCTTGCTCCGGTTCCCATGTAGCTTTCTCCACTCCATGGTGTTGCCACCGAACCATTACCAATCTGATAACTTTGTTGCGAAGCACTTTTTCCTTGGCGTCGAGAATTTCTACCGGTTGTTCTTCGTAGGTTGCTCCGTCTTGGATTTCAATCTCCTCCAAGTTCACGACTGGAGTTGCATCCGAGTGACACCTTCTCAACATGGACACGTGGAACACATCATGTACTCCGGACAGCTGGGCTGGTAGTCGAAGTTGGTATGCCGCCTTGCCTATCGCTTTGATTATCTCAAACGGTCCGGTATATCTTGGCGCTAGCTTCCCCTTCTTGCCGAATCGAAACACGCCCTTCTTGGGGGACACCTTGAGAAATACGTAGTCTCCCACCGTGAATTCTAAGGGTCTTCGTCTGTGGTCCGCATAGCTCTTCTGTCTACTTTGCGCCGTCCGTAGCCTCTCTCGGATGAGTTGAATCTTCTCCGTAGTTTCTCGAACAATGTCCGGTCCCAACAAACTACTCTCACCGGCTTCTAACCAACACGTCGGTGATCGGCATGGTCTTCCATACAATGCTTCATACGGTGCCATCCCAATACTTTCCTGATAGCTGTTGTTGTAAGCAAACTCCACCAACGGTAAGTGGTCGCTCCAACTCCCCTTGAAGTTCAACGCGCAAGTGCATAACATATCCTTCACAATCTGGATCACCCTCTCGGATTGGCCATCCGTTTGGGGATGAAAAGCCGTACTAAAATGTAACTCCGTCCCCATCGCTTGTTGTAGACTCTGCTAGAATCTCGCCACAAACCTAGAGTCACGATCTGACACGATCGAGAGCGGAACGCCGTGTAATCTCACTATCTCACGAATATACAACTGGCTCAAGGTCTCGAATGTATCCATGGTCTTCATACCCAAAAAGTGAGCGGACTTGGTGAGTCTATCCACAATGACCCACACTGCATTATTGATGAGAGCAAAATATTGCATATTTGATGGCCTCATTATATGCATTTTAACTCAACTTTTGCATTTAAGTACTTAGTGTTAGCCAAAGTTGTGAATAATGTTGATATTTTGATGTTGCATGTTTTGATAGCTTAAATGATGGATTTTAGGACTTTGCAACTATGTTGGATGTGAGGTGAAGTGGTGGACTCATGAAATGAGGATTGAGAGGCTTGGAAGGTAAAGAAATCAAGAAAAATGCATTTTAGATGAAGACCTTCCGGAAGGTTTAGCCCACTGGAATTTCGTAATTTTGACACTGCACTACTGTTTTTCTAAATTTTGACCATGATCTACTTCGAATTTGAAAAAGTGCAAAACATGAAAGTTATAGATATGGATGTCTTTTTTATTTTGTCAAAATTTCAGATCAATCCAACGGTTGGATCAAAATTTATTATTTTTCTACCAAAACTGGTCCAGAGCTGTCACCAGATTCCAGTAGGTTAAACCTTCCGGAAGGTTGTCATCGTTCTTCCGGAAGGTCTTGCCCAGAATGCGAAAAACAGCCTGCAACTCAACTTTGCAGCTTGGGGGTCCCACCTAATCTTCTCCCACTTGCTCCCCAACATTATCTTACACAAGCACATGCTTCCCTTACACATTTGGAGGACTTTGGAGGCTTTGCATTGAAGAAGGCATGGGAGGGAAGTGGGCTACCATGGGGGTGTTGTCCTAGCTTGTCCAAGGCAATCAACTCAGCCCCTCTTTGGTGTAAGACCTGCACACACCTAGGGGGACCCTCCATGGATGAAATTCAAGGCTCTCACTCTCCATTATACATTCAACATTCAACACACAAGAAAAGGGGTTGGCTACCTAAGCTTAGGAGTAGAGATAGAAAGCTCCAAGGAGGAAGATGATGAATAGTATTTTCATTTTTGCATTTTCTTCTCCGTTTTTGTTGTAGTAAGCTTTCATACTCTTGTAATTCTTAATCCTTGCACTTTAATCTCATCTATTTCATGTTCATTTCAAGTTTAGCCTTGCACTTTACTTTTCACCATTGTTATGCTTTCAAGTTCTTCATTTTTAGCTTAAAATGGGTTTTGAATATTTCTCTTAATAGCTTTAGATTTCTTGTTGTAAGTTAATTTTCATGCTTCATGTCTTCATTATATGTCTTTACATTATGCTTGTCTTTCTTTTATGCATGAGTAGCTAGCTTTTAAGTTGGTTAGTCCAAGGGTGAATTAATGGGGATTCCATTCCAACTCTCTTTCATTCCTTCTCTCGGTGTATGTTGGCTCGGTTTGATTGGGTAGAGGGTGGATAAATTGATGAGTCTTTGATATTCCGTAGGCCTAGTCACGGTTTATGCTTGGATACTCACCATTTTATCCCTAGCTTCCCATGAATCAATCGTACTTCTAGGCACCATTGGAGGAAGGCTTTGAGTTTGCTTGACATTCCCATTAGAGTGAACCTTTGTGATTAGCCAACACTTGCTTTATTTGCATTTTCATTTACAAACACAACCACAAAACACAAAGACAAGATTTTACACCTTCTTTTCTCTTTTGCAAAATCACCTTCCATAGAATTCCCTTTCCTTCCCTGAGGAGACGACCTTGGAATACTTTCCAAGTGAAACACACGACCACAAAAGACTCCTTTCGATTGGGGAGCATTTTTGTGCACACCGCATCTCATTCCATCTATTTTGTTCATTCCACATTTCCATTCACATTTGTTGTTGCTCCTATATCTCTTGCATTATCCGGAGGGAGAGTGACACTCCCCCATCATTATAAGCCACATACACACATTGAGGGTGAGGGTGATGTTACGAGATTAGGAACGACGTAATTATCAATCAATCAATTATGCCCACGCGACGTCCGTGGTAAACCCGACACGAAGTCCATGGTAATGTGATCCCACTTCCACTCTGGAATAGGCAAAGACTGTAGGACTCCTCCTGGCCTTTGATGCTCAATCTTCACTTGCTGGCACACCGCACATTTTGCCACATACTTGGCCACATCTCACTTCATTCCCCTCCACCAGTATTGACGCTTCATGTCCCTATACATCTTTGTGCTACCGGGGTGGATAGCAAACTTGGAGCGATGACACTCCCCAAGTATTTCCTCCTTTAGGGACGAATCATTGGGGACACATAGCTTCTCCCCATATCTCAACTCTCCATTCTTCCAAGACCATCCTTCCATCGCTTCTCCATTCTCTAATCGGGCTCTAATCAAATCGAGTTCTGAATCCAGGCATTGTAACTCCACCACCCGTTGCAAAAGCGTCGGTTGAGCTACAAGGTTGAATAGATATGGTTGATACTCCGATCCATCCACCCAAGCTCGTACTCCTCCAATGCATCCACCATTTTCCACCTACCTACCGCAAGGGAATTGATTTCACCCCGAGATTTCCTGCTTAGAGCGTCGGCAACTACATTGGCCTTCCCCGGATGGTAGTTGAGCGTGAACTCATAATCTTCCAAGTACTCAATCCACCTTCTCTGCCGGAGATTCAAGTCTTTCTGTGTGAAGATATACTTGAGGCTTTTATGGTCCGAGAACACTAGAAATTTCTCCCCGTATAAATAACATCTCCACAACTTAAGAGCAAACACCACCGCAGCTAGCTCCAAGTCGTGTGTGGGATAATTCTGCTCATGCACCTTGAGTTGCCTCGAGCCATAAGCCACTACCTTCCCTCCTTGCATTAGAACACATCCCAAGCCTCGTAGTGAAGCATCGGTGTAGACATCGTAGCCTTCCCCACTACTCGGAATAATGAGGATAGGTGCCGTCGTCAACTTCTCCTTTAAGGTGCGGAAAGCTAGTTCACACGCTTGAGTCCACGAAAATTTCTCCCCCTTCTTTGTAAGGCGAGTCATCGGCATCGCAAGCTTGGAGAATCCTTCCACAAACCTACGATAATAGCCGGCTAACCCCAAGAAACTCCGTACTTCCGTCACGTTCTTCGGTGGTTCTCATTTCATCACGGCCTCAATCTTTGCGGGATCAACCGCTACTCCTTGCTCGGACACAACATGGCCAAGGAACTTCACTTCCTTCATCCAAAACTCACACTTGCTCATCTTCGCATATAACTTATGTTCTCTCAATGTTTGTAGCACCATAGAGATATGACGAGCATGTTCCTCCTGAGTCTGTGAGTAAACCAATATGTCATCAATAAACACAATGACAAATTGATCGAGGTAAGGCCGGAAGACTCTGTGCATCAAATCCATGAAGGCTGCGGGGGCATTAGTCAATCCGAACGGCATCACCGTATACTCGAAATGACCATACCGGGTACGGAAAGCAGTCTTAGGAATATCCTCCTCCTTAATCCGCAGCTGATGATACCCCGTGCGAAGATCAATCTTGGAGTAATACTTCGAACCCTTCAACTGATCAAATAAGTCATCAATTCTCGGCAACAGATACCTATTCTTCACGGTAACCTGATTCAACCTCCGGTAATCCGTGCAGAACCGTAGAGTCTCATCTGTTTTCTTCACAAAGAGGACCGGGGCTCCCCAGGGTGAAGTGCTTAGACGGATAAACCCAATCGCCAACAAATGATCCAACTGCTTCCTTAGCTCCTTCAACTCCAAAGGTGCCATCTGGTAGGGAGCAATAGATATGTGTTTGGTTCCCGGATAGAGATCGATCTTGAATTCAATTTCCCTATGTGGCGGTAATCCGGGTAATTCCTCGGGAAAAACATCTGAAAACTCCGATACAATTAACACCACATCCGTGTGTCGTTTTTAGTTCCCGCCTTCGCTTTTAAGAATCTACTACCCGTAGTAGGAAATGGATGGAAAGAATCTCGGTTATTCACAAAACTAAAAACAACTCCTCCCGGTAACTGAAATGTAATCCGCTTGCGGAAACAATCCATTACCGCCCGGAAAGCGGACAATAAGTTCATCCCGAAAATCACATCATACCCCTTTATCTCAAAAGCAATCAAATACACAATCAATTCGTGCTCCCCAATGCGAAGCACGCAACCCTTGCAGACACGGCTAGTATCTAACCGTCCTCCCGCGGGCAAGCTAATATTCATAACATGCTCTAGCTTCGCGAAACTCAATCCCAAATCAAGTGCATATGTCGTGCGTACAAATGAGTGTGTTGCACCGGGGTCAAATAATATTCGGGCCCAAGAATTATAAATAAGGACGATACCTTCCACAACGGCGTTGGCAATGTCCTCCTCCGGCTGAGTCAAAGTAAATACTCGCCCTTGGTTGGCGCCGCTGGGGGCTTGAGCTTGTATCGGTCGCTGCGGTGCAGGCCTCGGTGGTGGTGGTTGGGCTGCTGGTACCTGTCTGGCGGTCTGGATCGGCCCCTGAGGTGGATAGACTGGGCAATGTATCCGAAGATGTCCCACACCTCCGCATGCAAAGCAGGATCGTGGGATAAAACCGGCTCTAGTCTGAGTGTCTCCCTCTCCTCGGGCTGTCAAAAGTCGCTGTCCCCCTGTCTGGTCTGGGCGACGGTATGGTGTCGGTCTCTGTGCCCCACTAGTGCTAGCACCCGTCCGGATCGGACCTCCTCTCGAGAAGCCCTGTCGTCTCTGGCTATCCTCTATGTCTCTCTCTACCAGTGCAGCTCTGTCCACCAAGTCCCCAAATTCACGGATCCTGAGAGCCACCAACTTCTCCCTAATAGCCGGCCTCAGACCCTGCTCGAAGCGCTTGGCCCTGTCGGCCTCAGTAGATATAAATCCCGTAGCATAACGGGACAGCTCGTCAAACCGTCTCTCATACTCAGCCACGGTCATACTACCCTGTCGTAGTGCAAGAAAATCCGCCTTCATTCGGTCTCTGACCGATTCGGGGAAGTATTTATCTTGGAATAGTTGATCGAATTCTTCCCAAGTGAGTGTGTCGGTATCCCTCCTCCTCTTGATGGCATCCCACCAATAGTCGGCCTCCCCCTCAAACAGGTAGGTCGCCAACCCTACTCTTAACTCCTCGGCAACTCCCATGTCGTCATAGATCTTCTTCACTCGGCGGATCCATATATCCGCCTCCAAAGGATTGGAGCTCCCTTGGAAGTTGGGTGGTCGTTGTCTTAAGAATTCCCGAAGAGCTATCATCCTTCGGTCTTCGTTCCCATTGCCCGGTACTTGCGCGAGAGGATGAGCTCCACCATTGTGGTTGTTGTTACCATTTTGGCTTTGTACCAAAGTGGTGAGCTCCCTTAAGCATTGGTAAATGCCTTGCATGGCATCCGGAGGTGGTGGATTTGCTTGACCTCCACGACCACGACCACGTCCTCGTCCCCGTGTACCGTCCATCCTGCACATCAATCCACAATTTAGTTTCCTTGATGTGCAAGATATAAACTAAAGTGATATATAAGATATCTTGATTTAAGCACAAGGCATATACAAAATTTAACTTAACAATGTCCTTCACTCTAAACCTACCTCTCTAGTGGGGATCCATAACCTGCAGCTCCCATGTAAGACCTAAAGCCTAAGCTCTGATACCAACTTTGTAACACCCCAAAACACACCCTGGACGGCATTACATTCTAAAACATTCACATCATGAGAGCATTAGAATAATCCATCAATAAATAAGACTTCATAAAGTCATCCATAAAATTTACAACATTATCCCAAAAGAATAGACCCATTTTGACATTTACATTCCAAAAATCACATAATGTAGCGCAGCGGAAATAACAAAAGAAAACTAGACTTTACAAGGTTCAAAATGAATATCCTAGTCTAGTACAAAAAGGAAAGGAGGTCGCTCTATGCATCAACCTCGGGGTCCACGTTCCCTTCTACGGGAGCTTCCCAATGTCCCGGCTCGTCAGTTCCGAGCTCCTCCTCTAGACAAAGACCTGAAATATGTTGTTTGTAGGGGGTGAGCACTAAGCTCTGTAGCAACATTCCTCCCAAACTCGAACAAGGTTTATCAAAGCATATAAAATGGCCGGTCTCATTTCGCAAATAGCATATATAATCTTTGAAGTAAAACAGGGACATTTTAATAGATCTCAAGTTTAAGGAACAACAGTAATTGAATGAATAAATGAAACCACTATACAGTTAGCAAACCATTTCCAAATATAACCCAGTCCACCATACACAGTTTCCAACAATTCTTTCGGTAGGTGGCATACTTTAGGGTAACCTCCACCCCCATTTAGATCATCTTTGATTCTCAAGCATCCTTACAAGGAACCTCTCACAAATCATTACATGGCTTCCCAAGCATCCTTATAAGGAACCTCTTCGGAAGGGGTGAGCATCCTTATAAGGAACCTCTCACAAATCATTACATGGCTTCCCAAGCATCCTTATAAGGAACCTCTTGGGAAGGGGTGAGCATCCTTATAAGGAACCTCTCACAAATCATTACATGGCTTCCCAAGCATCCTTATAAGGAATCTCTTGGGAAGGGGTGAGCATCCTTATAAGGAACCTCTCACAAATCATTACATGGCTTCCCAAGCATCCTTATAAGGAACCTCTTGGGAAGGGGTGAGCATCCTTATAAGGAACCTCTCACAAATCATTACATGTGTATCTCAAACAACCCAACCAAGAAAAATACATGAGATCGCAATAACATTATTTTACTACCCAACACAAAACACTAAGGTTTCGAAATCAATAATAAAGGAGGCATTTAGGAAGGAAATACATCACTCTCCCAAAAACTAGGGTTTTAAAACTAGAAAAGAGATTTCATGGGTACTAAACCCTAACTTTGTTCAAAACATGTAATCTTTGCCAAAAAGCCTAAGAGATGATGATTCCATAACATATTTATACCATTGATAGCCAAAACATAAATATATAAATACCCTAGCCTCAATGTAAGTGAGTGAGAGAAAACCCCTACCTTGAATCAAAGATTCCAAAGTTCAAATCCAAAGCCCATGCCCTAGAGATCTCTTTTCTCCTCTTTCTTCTTTCCTTTATCTTCTCCTAGGGTTTTAAAATGTTTAGGGTGAGATTGGAATGTAAGAATGGGGTAAAATGTAGTGGAAAGGGGTGTTTTAAATGGTCAAATCCTGACTTTTACTGTTCGGCGAGCGTCAGACCAATCGTACCGGTACGTGGTACGGTACGGTATGGTACCGGTACGCAGTACCGGTACGGTTAAGCTACTGGAGTAGTCGTACCGGTACGGTACCGTACCGGTACACTTCGGCTACTTCGACTTCCAGGGCAGTTTTGACCCATTTAGAGGTCGAATTGGAAAAATTTCATGAAATACACTTTTGTAGCCCTAGATGTCTACTATCTACTGTCCAAATTTCAGATCAATTGGATATAAGTATAAAAAGTTACGACCAAAATACTAGAAGGTGTCCCAACTCCTTTTTACCCAAATTTTCTCTAAGTGTGTTTTCACTCCGGAATACTTCCTAACTTCCAATACACCTCATATTACCTCTCCCAAGGTTGTTCGACCTTCCGGAATCAATGGACACCTTATTTTGACCTAAAAATATTTAGAAATTCATCTAATCACCCTTTCCAAGTTTAAACGTCTTGGAAACTCCAACTTCCAAATCCATATGCATCTCTAGCATTTCTCCTACTATTACAATCTCTATAGTTTATTCTTACATCATTACATATATCCACATTTTTACAAAAATTATTTACTATATATCTATATACATATATATAAAAGAAAATGCGGGGTGTTACAGTTCCGGATTCATTTTTAATGTTATTTTAACCTAAAAACATTTATTTTTTATGATTTATCTCAAAACCAAAGTCAACGTACACCCGAAACACTAAAGTTTCTATTTTACCCATCCGAACCGGCTATTAATGAAGTTTTGCGTTGTTTGCAAATAAAAGGTGATAAAGGGTGCTTCTTAAAGCATTTTATACTTATTTGAAGCCTAAATGTACTCATTATTCTTATATTTTGATTTAGGATGCAAATGGAGACGTTAAATGCAAAACAAAGCTAATTGGACTATTTCGACATTGCTCCGTTATCTGGGCATAACTCTCTCATCCGAGCTCCGATTGAGATGATTAAAGATGCTATGGAATTATAAGAAAGAGATCTACAACTTTCATGTTTTGAGTTTTGAGAGATATTGACTGCATCAAGGTCTAAATTGGGCTTGAAGTTGCAGCCAATGCACTGTTCACGTGCCCTGTTCAAGCTAATTGGACTGTTTTGACATTGCTTCGTTATCTGGACATAACTCTCTCATCCAAGCTCCGATTGAGATGATTAAAGATGATATGAAATGCTAAGAAAGAGCTATACAACTTTCATGTTTTGAGTTTTGAGAGATATTGACTGCATCAAGGTCGAAATCGCGCTTGAAGTTGTTGCCAGTGCACTGTTCATGTGCACTGTTCACAGCCTGTTTCATCCCTTTTCCATTTCCAATCCATTCCTAAGCCAACCAAATCCATCCCAAACCTCTCCAACACATATTTCTACACCAAACCTATTTAATACAAGTTCTAGGACCTAAAATTTCATATTTTCATTTATTAAAACTAAATTTCAACTATTATTTCCACTAACATTTTAAATCTCTACTTTTCCAATCTACCAAATTCAAACACACATCACTACACATATCCACATTTTTACAACAATTATTTACTATATATCTATATACATATATAAAAGAAAATGCGGGGTGTTACAGTCTTTAGTCCAAAACCTAATCAAAATAGGGTTCTAGTCTGGGTGATGTATAGTTGAAAATCAAATTCCTAATTTTTTAGTCTAATTATGAGTCTTAATCTCATTAGGATTCTTTGATCAAAATCCTAGTTAAAATAAGATCTTAGTTTAGATGGTATTTTATTAAGAATCAAATTCCTATTATATTAGAATACAATATCCTAATTTAATTAGAAGACAATTTCCCAATTTAATTAAAAACAATGTAATTTGACTAGAAATATTCTCCTAGTTTATTTAGTAGACAATCTACTAATTTAGTTAGAAGACAATCTTCTAATTTAATTAAAAGACAATATATTAGTTTGATTAGGAGACAATCTCCTATTTAATTAGAAGACAATCTTCTAATTCAGTGAGAAAACAATCTTTTAAAGTACAATCGCTTAATTTGATTAGGAGACAATCTCCTAGTTTAATTAGAAGATAATCTCCTAATTTAGTTAGAAGACAATCTTCTAATCTAAGTAAAGGACAATCACTAAATTTGATTAGGAGATAATCTCCTAGTTTAATTAGAAGACAATCTCCTAATTTAGTTAGAAGACGATCTTCAAATCTAAGTAAAGGACAATCACTTAATTTGATTAGGAGACAATCTCCTAGTTTAATTAGAAGACAATCTCCTAATCTAGTTAGAAGACAATCTTATAATCTAATTAAAAGAAAATATCTTAATTTAATTAGAATACTATCTCCACAAGTAATTAGAAGACAATCTCCTAATGTATAGAGAAATAGATAAAAATTAAATAGGAGACCAAACTGTATCCAACTTGAACAAGCCAAGAGTCCTTACCATAATTAAGTCTTGAGACTTTACAAATCTATATTTTTTTTTTGTCCAATTCAATTTTGAAAAATTATTAAAATTAATTTGAATATTTCATAAACAAAATTAAAACCAATGTTGAACAAAAATTTAGATCAAATCAAAATAAGATTTATACAACTTTTCAAGAACATTATGAACTAGTCACTAGTGTTTTAAGTTCTACTTCAAGACCACCATTATCATTTACCATGGATGAAAAACATTTCTTCTAGCCACCCTTGGACCAAAAATCTAACTTGTTCCACCCTTGGTTCATTCTCAAACCCGAAACTTGTTTTAAGGAAAATTAGTTGCTACTTTTTGCAACTACGTTTCTTCAATTTTAAAATCTAATTTTAAAACAATTTCAAATATATGGATCCATTAATATCTCATATTAAACATGTGAAAAAATCAGAATTTATTTTGTAGAACACTCATACAAAATAATAAGATTCATGTGAATTATGCAATCCCTAATATTTCAGTTAATCCCATTAACATGCTATAACAATAATCACATCAAGTTTGTATTAAATCATGAATAATGGCTCTGATACCATTGAAAGGAATCATATAATAAACACAGCGGAAGTTAAAAAAAATAATTTGATTCCTCATACCAAGATCTATTCATGTTTAATACAAACCGAGAAACCTTAGATCTATAGAGAAGATTAAGGGTTACCTCTTGAAGCGTGCCTTTAACAATCTTCAAGCATTCTCAAAACTTTAAATCATCAAATCTGAATTTGATCTTTACCCCAAGCCTCGCAAACGTTTGGCCTCCATCGGTATCCACACGAATTGACAAACTTGAAGGATCTACTTTAGTCATTGATAAAACTAGTAGAGAGAGAATGAGGGGTGGTTCTTCTTGTGCTAGCAAGATAGTTGTTATACCATATGTATATCCACCTCCTACATAAAGGTATTTATAGAGCTTTAAAGGCTCTAATCCTAGTTTGGGTCAAGTTGCAATTATCTCATAATTAAATATAACCCCTTTATTAACATTAATTGTAATAAAGTCCCTAATTAACTCTTAATTAGGTTTTCACCCCAATTAACTCTTAATTGGTTGTCTCTCTTTTATCCTTTTTTTTTTCCAATCAATTCTTTTGTGTGTGACCCTATAGGTTCAAGCATACCCGATTGAAGGCATTTGATACTAACTACAAGTAGCATGTCAAAGTAGAACTCTTTCTAATTTAGCTTGAATTAGAACTCTTCTAATTCTCCCTTTATGAAGAACAATTAATATATTTATATTAATTTTATTCTTTGA
The DNA here is from genome assembly GCA_951799425.1 of Ilex aquifolium. NCBI lineage: Eukaryota > Viridiplantae > Streptophyta > Magnoliopsida > Aquifoliales > Aquifoliaceae > Ilex > Ilex aquifolium. The sequence continues at coordinate 19,524,342 of OX637393.1, read as the reverse complement.
GCTTCTACTAATCATGAGTGACACCTAGCAGCATATCATTATCAACCTCCAGATAGCACGAAGTAGGTAAAGAACCCATTCAGTCTATAGTTGCCATGCAATTCAATCCTTCTATCACACATGCCCCAATTGAATTACTAGGGTATGGAATTACTGTCAAACCCCTAATTCAATCTTATTTGTTCGATCTTAGGACTATAACTCTTAATGATCAATTAGAAACTCTTTTCTAATTGTCATTCTGCCTTGGCCAAGGACTTTTTGAGTCATATCCCAGAAGATCACATAGGACATTCTCCCTTTAATTACTAAGGATGATAGATTCTATTTTGTACACTCATAAGTCTTCATGCATGCCTAACTATGTCCAACAATACATATCTAAGTTACATGGTTATTATATGAATATGTTGTATAGTTAAAGCATAGAAGTCCATGCACAAGACAACCATGGTGTCTCAAGTCTAAGGATCAGTTGCATAACTATAACTTTAGGATTTAACATTGACAGACATGTAAAACTCCATATGAAAAATCCTACGTTAGTCAATGGTCACGTTCAGTGTACTTGTTCTCTAACAAGCACCCACACACCTGCTTTAGTGTCCCAACACTAGTGACTTGGACGAGTCACCTCATATCAAATATGAGTAAACATAGTGTGTGCTATTCTATCCAGATTACGTAATGCCCAAATAATAATCCTATGACTAGGAACATTTAAGAGTTAAGTACTAAGAAGTATAGGTCTCCTCTTCTCAACACCTTGAGAAACTATCTTCTTAACTTATACTCTATGGACTATATCATGTATATTAAAATGAAATAAAGTAGAAACATGATAAATAAATTTGCCCTTTTGTTTAATTAAGTAATGAATGTTGCTAGTACAACCCTAAAACATCATCTATATGATTGGTCTTAGAACATACTACTAACAACCCCAACAATCAAAAATCTCAATAACCAAAATAGGGTTTAAAGGCATCATGTTTCTTTTTGAAATATTCCTCATTCTTTGACATATGTCCTAGTTTAGACAATAGACATGTACATCTTTAAAAATAGTGGACCAATAAAATTCACACTGTAAAATTTTAGCAGCGGTTTTCTTTGAAGAAAAATGTCCTCTGATTTCATGATTGGGTACACAACGCCTTATTATTTAATCTTTACATCACTTAAACACATAGGGATCTTCCCAAAAGAAATTGAGTACCTCACTAAAAAAAAAAAAATTATGTCGGTCCAGGTATAATGAAAAGGAAGAGTACCTATGGCTAAATAATTGGCTATATTTGTATACCATGGTACTTCTATTACTACAAAAAGTTGTTCATCTGGAAAGGTTTCTCTGATTGGTATTGATTCTTCCTTTATATCATAATTCAGCCTTGACAAATGATCGGCTACCACATTTTCAACTCCTTTCTTGTCTTTAATGATAAGATCAAATTCTTGAAGTAACAGTATCCAATGTAGGAGACGTGGTTTAGCATCCTTCTTGGTAAGCAAATATTTAAAGGCTTCATGACCAGTAAACACAACAATTGAGGATCCAACCAAATATGAGCAAAATTTATCTAAAGCAAATACAACAGCAAGCAACTCTTTTTTTTTTTTTTGTGGTAGAATAATTCATTTGTGCATGATTCAAAGTCTTGTTTGCATAGTAAATCACATAAGGTTTCTTATCTTTTCTTTGACCCAAAACAGCTCCTACTCCATAATCACTAGAATCACACATTAATTCAAAAGGGAAAGACCAATCAGGAGGTTGCTAATCGATGCAGAAATAAGCATGCTTTTCAGTCTATCAAAAGCTAATTGACATGCATCATTGCAATCAAAATGGTACATCTTGACATAGAAGATTACACATAGGTCTGGATATCAAACTGAAATCTTTAATGAATCTTCTATAGAATTCTGCATGACCTAGAAATGATCGGACATCGTTTATAGTCTTGGGTGGAGGGAGATTATCTATCAAATCAATTTTAGACTTATTAAATTCAATTCCCTCTGCAAAAAATACATATCCTAAAACAATACCCTGTGTGACCATGAAATGACATTTTTTCCAAGTCAAAATAATATTTATTTCATCACATCGAGTGAGGAATTTTTCAATATTTTCTAAACATATTCAAATGAATCACCATATACCGAAAATCATCCATGAAAACTTCTAAAAATTGCTCCACCATATCACTGAAAATGCTTAACATACAACGCTGAAAGGTGGCTGGAGCGTTACACAATCCAAAAGTCATTCTTTTATAGGAAAAAGTGCCAAAGGGACATGTAAAAGTGGTTTTCTCTTGATTATCAATTGTAATTTAGATCTGATTATAGCTGGAATATCCATCTAAGAAACAATAATATGCATGACCGTCTAAGACTTGATCTAGAAAAGGTAGGGAAAAATGAACTTTTCTGGTGAGGGAATTTAACTTCTGATAGTCAATACATAAACGCCAACCAATGACTGTACACATAGGGACTAATTCATTTTCTTATTTTTTATGACAGTAACACCAGATTTTTTTGGCACTACCTGTGTGGGGCTGACCCATTTACTATCAGATATAGAATATATGATATCAGCATCTAATAATTTAGGTATTTCAGCCTGGACTATTTCTTTCAAATGTGGGTTCAACCTTCTTTGTGGCTGTCGGGATGGTTTGGAATCTTCTTCTAAGTATATGCAATGAGTATATAGAAGATGACTTATACCTTTTATATCTGCTATTGTCTATCCGATAGCACCTTGATGATTTTTTATGACGTCATTCAATTTCTTTTCTTGGATTTCTGAAAATTTTGAAGATATTATAACTGGATGAGTTTCATCCTCCCCCAAGAAGACATATTTCAAGTCAGTCGGGAGAGGTTTCAACTCTGGCTTGATAACTCCAACACTAGACTCTACAGACTTAGGTTTAGAAGGCAGTAATTCTTCAAATTTAGGACTCCATGATTCAACGAATGGCATATCTACAGACTTATGATTATGTACAAACTCTAATGCATGTGACTCCTTCCTTGTACAAAATTTTTCAAACAGATTTTGAGTTAACAACTCAACACAATTTGTTTCATGCATCTTTTCCTCTTCTCTAGGTTGTTTTGCAATGTCAAATAGATTTAATTCCAAAGTCATGTTGCCAAATAAAATTTTTATGATTCCATTCCTACAATTAATCAATGCATTTGATGTAGTAAGGAATGGTCGACCTAAAATGATAGGGATTTGTGTAGAGGCATGCAGAACTAGCTGTGTATCTAAAACAATGAAACCTAGTGGGAAATAGAACTTATCAACTTGAACAAGGACATCCTCCACAACTCCTCGTGGAGTTTTTAGGGAACGGTCTGCCAACTGCAATATGACATTGGTGGGTTTTAACTCACCCAACCCTAACTGTTCATAGACCGAATATGGAAGTAAATTGACACTGGATCCCAGATCAAGCAGGGCTTGCTCAATCCGAAAATTTCTGATTATGCATGAACCTGTAGGACTTCCAATATCTTTGTACTTAAGAGGGGCCTTGTGCTGAATAATAGCACTAACCTATTCAATTAAAAATTCTTTTTTCTGTACATTGATCATTTTTTTCACTGTGCAAAGGTCTTTCAAAAACTTAGCACAAGATGGTACTTGCTTGATTGCATCCAAGAGGGGGATGTTAATCTTTACTTGCTTAAACAACTCAGATTTTAGTATGATTTTTTAGAGATTTAGGCTTCTTAACTCTTTGAGGAAAAGGTAATGAGATGGGACTTGAAGGTTCTTTTTTATTTGTTGGTTCTGGATCCTTTTCAGTCACAGGTTCAGGCTCAATTGGTTCATTTACTGGGATCGACTCAGGCTTTAATGGTCTTGTCAATCACATTACCACTTCTCGGTTTTGTAATTGCTTGCACCTGACTCGGGGAAGGTTCAAAAGACACAACATTAGCCTGGTTTTGACCCTGTAGGTGTTTATGTTGAGATGAGAAGTTTTCCTTCTCTTATATACTTAAAGACTGGGTCAATTTGGCTAAATGACTCTAGATATCCTTAATATTCTGTGAAGTTTGAGCTTTGAAATCATTAAATGCATGGGTGGTCTAAGTATTGAAAATCATTTGACTTTGAAAGAACTGGTTCATGGTGTCCTCTAGACTCCTTTTATGTGGGGGTTGATAAGGCTGATATGACTGTTGAGTCTGTGGTTGTGGTGAAGGTGGACATGGTGGCTGGCACATAGGTTGTGTGTTTTTCCAACTGAAATTTGGTGATTCTGCCACCTTGGGTTATAGGTGTCAGAATAAGGATTGGAATAAATCTTGTTAAAATTTGAAATAAAACTAGATTGCTCCATCAAAACCCCTTTGAATGCTAGAATGGTAGGACTTTCCCCCGTAGGATGTCCTGACAATGTACAGATCTCACATGACTGCTCAGTGGAAGACACTACAAACACTTCCTTAAAATTTTTCATTCCTAAGGCTTCAAGCTTTTAGGACAAGGTAGCCATTCTGGCCCTTAGGTCATCATATTCTTTTAACACATACTTCCCTCCTTGGGATATAGATGGCTTGGTTTCGACAATATTTGGAGAGGTCGAGTCCCACATTTGGGAACTCTCAAAAATGGTATCAAAAAATTCGAGTGCTTCCTCAGGACTCTTACTCATAAATTTCCTCTAGGCCATCATTTCAACAAACTGACGTAGTGCGGATGGGAGGGCATCATAGAAGAAACCTACTAGAGTCCAACTTTCAAATGGATGATGTGGGCAAGCTTGGAGAAGATCCTTAAATCTCTCCCAAAAATGATAAAAAAATTTCCCTTCCTTTACAGAAAAATTCTTGATTTGACGTCTGAATGCATTAGTGCGATGCACAGGTAAAAACTTCTTGAAAAATTCAGTTTGCAAAACTTGCCAACTTGGAATAGACTTGGTTTTTAAAGAATTTAGCAACTTTTTAGCCTTATCTTCAAAGAGAAAGGAAAAAGTTTCAATCGGCCCATTTCAGAATTATCTTGCAAAGCACCACATACTCCCTCAAATTCTTTAATATGCAAATACGGTTTTTCGGACTCCAGAGCATGAAATTGTGGTAAAAGTTGTATTGCCCCTGCCTCAATGTTAAAATTAGGAGTATTAGTTGGAAAAGCAAAACATGGTAGGACACTAGTGCGTGTGGGATGCAAATATTCTCTTAAAGGTCGGACATTCCGAACTACCTCTTGTTCCCGTTGATTATTATGAGTCATGCTTAACTCAAATGATGCTTGTGACGATGAAGATGACAGAGATGAACGATTCAACTGATTTATAGACCCTACTGATGACTTAAAAGACATAAACAATGAAAATGCAACAAACAGTGAATATACATATAATACAAACTAGACAACTTCCCGGTTCGTTTTGAAATCACCTGCACTCCCCGACAACGGCGCCAAAAAGCTTGATCTGACCTGATTAGCGTCCTACACCCAAGTATAAGTTGTCAAATTACAGTATTTCTCGGTTTAAGTCCGAGGTCGATCCCACAGAGAGATAATAGTTGGGATTCAAAATAAAAACAGTGAAATTGTCGTGGATACAAAGTGCAATGGATCAGCTTGTGGTGTGAGCTTAGAACAATCAAAATAAACACTTAACTAAAACATTAGAAAGACAATAATAAAATGAGTACTCTTCATTTTGGGGATCCCATATGCATTATATTGTTTCAATTATTGGAAATGTCACCTTATAACAGTTAACTCGCATTTTATTGGAAAGTCAACCCGTAGTTTTGATATATATTGAACCATAGCACAACAACTGATTAGGTTAGCCGGAAGGTCTTTGTACCATGCATGAATTAAATAACCCTAGCAAACCAGAAGGTAAGCCATTCAGGAGGTCTACTACAATTATTCAATCGGCGGGTTGATGATTCACTGATGACGAAATTATAGTTTATGCATTGAATCAAAAGCGTCGGCTATGGCAAGACTTAACTCGTCTATAACCAATCTCCTGACTGTTACATAAAGCCCAACTATGTACATCATTGTATCATGCATGAAGTACGTAATTAATATAGATAGTATGGTATAAAACATTAAGTACCGCTCGGTGTCCATAACCATGAGCATATTATAAATATAATCATTCATCAATTATGGGAGGTATATAACATTAAAGCATAATTAGAACATCGGTATTTTCATAACGTAAACAATAGTATAGATGTGTTCACCCTTCACGAAAGGGTATAAACGGACTACTCACACCTCATTGCTATCGACGAGCAAAAGGTGTGATATAATTCCATTACAAACGAAACAAACTACAAAACAAATCCTTCCCCAAGGAATGGCTAAAACACTACCACTCTTATTACCGATTATGGCACAAAAGTGGGAGAGGTTCAACCCTACAAGTCAAAAGGATAAACATAAATGTAGAAGTAGAAATTTGGCTGGAAACTGATTCTGGTAGGTACTCGCTTCACTATTTCTCCCTTTCTCTCTTTCCTCACTGTCTAGACTAACTCTTCGGCGAAGCTCCTACAAATCTCTGACCATCCTCTCAAAACTAAAGTTGAATAGGGCTATTTATAGGCACTGGGCAAGGGCTTTAAGGCAGCAGAAGCTAGGCTGGCCAATCAGAGGACTTGTTTCATCATAGGACCAATGGGAGGAGGAGAGAGAGTTAAGTCGGTTTGGCTACCGTCCAGATGCCACCACCACCACCCGGACGGTAAGGATTCTCTGGTTCTTGCATTGCTAGGTGGCCCCTTGCTTGATGTATTCTTTTGGTATTTACACTTGCCTCCCCTTCATTATCTTGCTTGCATACTTTACTCCTCCTTAAATTGCATAATTCCGCACAAAACCCTGCAAAAGTTTAAATTTATGCATTAAACCTAATTTCGCATAACTTGGTTGTTTTAACCTAATTCACTCACACATTTAACCTAAAAACCTAATTCATTAACGCATTATTTAGGGTTAATCACCTACCACTTTTAGACCATGGAAGGTGTTAAATAACTACATCCATGGAACGCTGAGCACTTGAAGAAGTTCTTCCAGTAATTGCTTGATTTCTTCCATTGACCCTAATTTCCGAACATGAACCCTCAATGTGTGTATGACTTATGTGTGTGGGTGAGTGTCATTCTCACTCGGGTTCGACGCAAGAAATGGGAAAACGGGTGTATGAATGAAATGTGTGTGTGTGTGAACAAAAGTGCTCCCTAAGTGCAGAGAGACTTTCGAGTGCTGTGTTTTACTTGGAAATCGTATTCCAAGGTCGTCTCCTCAGGGAAGGAGGTGAATTGTTTTGAAGGTGATTTTGATGAAAAAGGAAAGTGTAAAAATCTTTGATGTTTGAGTTTGGTGATTTGTGCTCTTGATGAAAATGAAATGGAAACAAGTGTTGGCTAATTAATGAGCACAAAATATTGTATATTTGACGGCCTCATTTCATGCATTTTAACTTAACTTTGCATTTAATTACTTAGAGTTAGCCAAAGTTATGAATAATGTTGAATTTTCGATGTTGCAGGTAATTATAGCTTAAATGATGGATTTTAGAACCTTGCGACTAAATGATGAATGAGTGGTGAAGAGATGGACACATTCAATGAGGGGCTTAAAGGTGAAGAAACCAAGAAAAGTGAAATTTGGAAGGTTTAGCCCACTGGTTTCCCGAAGTTTTGACATAGTACCGCTGTTTTTCTAATTTTTTACCCTGATCCACTTCGAATATGAAAAAGTACAAAATATGAAAGTTGTATATCTGGTTGTCTTCTATATTGTTGCAAAATTTCAGCTCAATCGGACGGTTGGATCAAAAGTTATGATAATTCTTCAAAAACTGGTCCAGAGCAGGCAAAACGTACAGGTACGCGTAACGGTACGCTCTTCTGAAACAGCCCAGAACGCCTGCAAATCATCTCCACTTGCTTGGGGGTCCCACCTACACTTCTCCCACTTGTCCCCTGACATTCCTTACATATGTACATGTCTCCCACACCCTAGTTGAAGACTTTGGAGGCCATTGCATTAATGAGGATGGGAGAGAAGGGGGCTGCCAGGGGAGTTGCTGGGTAGGTTGCTCCTAGCCTGTCCAAGCCATCAAATCTCTTCCCATTGATGGGAAGCATGCACACACAGGCTAGGGGACCCTCCATGGACAAAAATGAAAGTCTTCCTTCACCATATATTCAGCATTCACAAGCATTCAAGGGGGTGGCTACCTAAGCTTAGGAGTAGTCCAAGGAAGAAGATGATGAATAGTTAGATTTTTGCATTGTCTTCACCCATTTCACTTGTAATCTTTTGTAAGGATCTTGTAAGCTTCATTTATTGTCTTTAATGTCATTTATTTCTAATGCTTTGCAAGTTTAGTTATGCATTCTAGATTCTACCATTGTTGTTTTGAGTTCTTCATTTTCAAGCTTTGAAATGGGTATTGAATATTTTTCTTCTTAGTTTAAGTTTTCTTGCATTGAGTTAAGTTTTAATCTTCATTTCTTCTACATGTCTCTTTACATTATGCATTCCTTTCTTGCTTTCATGAGTAGCTAGAGTTTTAGTTGGTTAATCCAAGGGAGACCTCCCTGTGAGGATTCCATTTCAACTCTTCTTTTTTCCTCCACTCGGTGTACGGTGGTTCGGTTTGACTAGGTTGAGAGTGGATGCAGTTGTGAGTCTTTGATATCCCGTAGGCCTGGCCACGGGTTATGCTTGGATCCTCACCTCCATTTCATCCCTAGCTTCCCACAAATCAATCGTTCATCTATGCATCATTGGAGGAAGGCTTTGAGTTGGATTGACATTCTCATTGGAGTGAACTCTTTGGATTAGCCAATACTTGTTTTCATTTCATTTTCATTCAAAACTTCACTCACAAAACTCAAACAAAAGATTTTACACTTTTCCCTTTTGTTCACCAAAATCACTTTCACACAACTTGACCTTTCCTTCCCTGAGGAGACGACCTTAGAATACTTTTCCAAGTAAAACACGACACGCAAAAGACTCCTTGCGCTTGGGGAGCACTTTTGTTCATTTCGCACATTCCATTTCATACATTTCATTTCATTCCATCAACCATTTCGTTGCCCTTTCTTTTGACATCATCCCAAGGGAGAGTGACACTCTCTTAGCACCTAAATCATATACACATTAAGGGATGGTTTTTAGAGGTTAGGAAACAACAAGGTTTTTGGTCAAGCACTAATCCGAAGAGGTCATTCCAGTGAGAATGCCAAATCAACTCGAGACCTTCCTCCAATGGTGCCTAGATGTTTGATTGATTCGTAGGAAGCGCGGTACTAAAATGGAGGTGAGGATTCAAGCATACCCCGTGACAAGTTTATGGTGTATCAATAACTCATAACCATGTCCACACTCAACCTAATCAAACCAAATCATCATACACTACGAGGAGGAATGAAAAAGAATTGATTCGGCATACCCAAGGGGAACTCTCCCTTGGATTAGCCAACTTCAGGCTTAGCTACTCATGTTTAATGCAAGAACATAAATGAAATGAAGAGACATTGCAAAGAAATTAAGATTGAAACTTAAATTAATGCAAGAAAATATAAACTACAGAAAAGTGCATTTAATACCCATTTAAAGAACTTGAGATGAAAACTTAAATGCAACAATGGTAGAAACTAAGATACTCTACTAAATTTGCAATGTACTTGAAGTAAATGACATTAAAGATAGTAAATGAAGTTACAAGAGTCTTAAGAAAGATTACAAGTGAAATGGATGGAAGAAATGTAAAAATCTAAGCTTTCTCTCTCTAAACTATCTCTTCTTCCTTGGAGCTTCTCTCTCTACAATGCAATACTAAACTCCATAATCTGTAGTGTCTGTCTCCTGCATTTTCGTCCATGGAGCTCTCCCTAGGTGTGTGACAGGCTTCCCATCCATAGGGGAGTGACTTGATGGCTTGGGTAGGCTAGGACAAGCCTAGCCTCCAACTCCCTTCACTTGCCTCTTCTCTCTATTTCTTTTCAATGCTTGAACCTCCAAAGTACAACATGAGGTGATGTGAGGCTTGTATGTGTGTAAGAGATGTCAAGGGATAATTGGGAGAAGTGTAGGTGGGGCTCCCAAATGGAAGAGCTTGAGTTGCAGGCTGTCTGGGCATTCTAGGCAAGACCTTCCGTAAGGTAGATGCAAACCTTCTGGAAGGTTTGTGCAGGAACAAATGAAACAGCATTCCAGTGAGCAAAACCTTCCGGAAGGTCGATGCAACATTTTCACCTACATTCACACAAAACTTCATTAAAGAGAAGATTAAATGCAATTCTCCCCAAATTCACAACAAAAGCAAGTACAAAGGGGCATAACAACATACAATATATGCAATGTTTTGTGCTAATCACACCCCCCCCCTAACTTGAGTTTTGCGAGTCCCTAGCAAACATTTACTTTAAACCACAAAATATAAACTACAACAACTTCCATCCACAAAAGTAAATATCCAAACACACAAAATGCAAAAATCACGTTGCAATTAAAAAAAAACTTGGGCAATGATAAAATATAACAACTATGGTATTTTCATTGATCATTCTCAAAAGTTCATTACAATGGATTCAAGTTTCAAAAAAAACGGCCCAAAACCTAAAGACCCTTCTACTGGCCAACAAAAGTAACCCTAGCTATATACAATCTGAACTCAAAAGAAACAAAACACAGAAACTATCCTAATCATCGTCCTCATCAAAGGCATCCTCCTCCTCGGTCTCATCCTCGGACTCAGTCTCCTCATCCTCATCATCGTCATCGTTTCCCACCTCCACAGTAGTAGAAGGTATAGGAGTAGTGGACGATGGTCCAGTTGGAGGCAGCGGAGGTCCACCGGGGATGGGCTCACCTGGGAATGTATGCTGGAACAGTCTCGTCACCATAATCGACAGCCCGTACATCATCAACTCAAGAGCATCCATATGCTGCGATATGGTGTGGGTTGGGGCAAGTGTAGGAGGTGCTGAGGTGGATGGCCCTGCATCAAACGGCTCTGGTCCTGAGGCTCTGGGCCTCTCTCTCCCAGTCTTGGTAGCCCTCTTACTACTACTTGACTTCCCGATTGCTCCAGTCTCTAGAGGCAGCAGAGTATCGTGAGCATAGGACTTCACCTTGGCATGGTCGCATAGACGGGTGACCAGACTGCCAAAGGGGAGATTCGCCTTCGGCTTTGTGGCCTTGGCGAATTCCCTCATCTCCTCAAAAATCAAATACGCTACATGGATTTCCACCTCCGTCATGAATTCATGGAGGAGGGCAAGCTTCTCGTTGTTCAGGCTCTTCTCCGAACCCCGGGGCATTAGATTGTAATGCAACACCTTGTTCATAACCTTGTAAGCATGCTTGAGGCCCCCGAAAAGGGTTATCCCCTTAAAAGTGGTCGGGTCCTCATAGGTGAGCCCCATACAGTATGTGAGAGTCCTACCCCATTCCACATTGTGTGGGTAGACCGGGGTAGTCGGGGGAGGCCTCTCATACCCCATCACTGTGGCAATCGTGTCAGGGGTCACCCCGAAGGTCTTCCCCCACACATTGGTCCTCAACCTACCCCCATCCTTACCAGACACAGTCAATTTCTTGTAAAACTCTCTACATAACCCCAAATTATAGCCCTTCACCTCTTGAAACCACATACTCAAACCACGTGCCTCAATTACTTTCACAACTTCATCGTTCGGCCCAAGAGAAATCCTATCCACGTATCTCTCGCACGTGAAATTTTTCTCCTCTATTCATTGTCTCCTTGCATCGTGCTTCGCCTTAGTCCTCATCTCCTCCCTATCTTGGCTACTTGGGCCTTGTTCGCCCCTTTTACGGGAGCTCGTGCCCATAGGTGGTGGGGAGTCCGAGCCCGTCTTCTTGGTGTGGGCCATGAGGGACAATAGTGCCCCAACACCGAGGATGGTCAAAATCCACATCATAACCCATTCGACGGGCTCAACCATGTCAAGAGATGCCTTTCCCAATCAAGCCATAACAAGGGAGTTTAGAAATTTGAAAGGGATCAAAAAGGACTTGAGGATTTGGGGGAACTTGGAGACCTATGGTCAAAGATTTTTCGGCCACACACCACTCAAAATGAACCCTAATTAGGAAAGAAGTAAGAGATTTAAGCTTTGGTGAAGTTTGTTTGATCATGGAAGAAGTTTGAGGGAGAGGAGAGAGTTTGGAAGCTTAAGATTTAGGGGGAATGTGGAGGGTTTTTCAAAAATTTCAAACTTAAAACCCTCGTTTTTAGCATTCTGGGCAAAACCTTCCTTTGCTTCAAAACTCACATCCAACCCAACTTTCCTCAACTCCAAAACATTTTAACACCCCTTTCTAGGACATCTAACCTACCATAAACTTGAACCACGCATATGAACCACAATTTAATGATCATGCCCAAAGTCATTTCCGAAATTGCAACATGATTTATGATTTTGATGTTTTCAAGCTACAAAACATGGATTTCTAATTTTAACTACCAAAATGAATAACCAAACTATGAAATATAGATTCAAATAACAAGGGAATTACTAAGTCTTATCAAATATCAAAAGTTGAGCAATATTCCCCTCTCCTTTAAGCATAGGGCTATGAAACACATCATTCAAATGCTCGAACCAAGCACACATGAGCAATACCATGGCTTTAAGTGCTAGTCTAGAGTATGCACCTACACCTTCATTTTCAAACTCGTGTGTGTGAGTGCAATGGACATGTAATTTAAGAATTTACACAATAGAATTCACATTCATTTTGGCTTTCCAAATTAAGCTTCGATGCAACCTTGCCAAGGGTGTCTCTCAACAATGAATCACACTCTAGTTATCCTGGCATGCTCTCCATGTAATCCATAAATGAAATATCATGCAGGAAAATGAAACAATCTTGGCATAATCTCATGAAAGGAATGCCAGGGCATTAGATAGCAAACCAACTTCTCTTTTTTCTTAAAAGTATGCATCTCCCATGCTTCTCTAGATCATTTAGGACTTTCACAGGTTATAATGGGGCTGATTAGCACAAAAAATTGCATATATAGTATGTTGATATGCCCTTTTATACTTGTTTTTGTTGTGATTTTCGAGAGAAATGCGTTAAATTTTCTCTTTAATGGAGTTTTGTGTAAATGTAGGTGAAAAGATGCAAATGGCTTGAGTTAAGCCCCAATTGAAGTGTTTGAAATCAATGAAGATGAGGTGATAGCTTAAAGGAAGGATTGGAAGGTGAAGAAACCAAGAAAATCTTTCATAAGGTTTAGCCATAAACCTTCTAGAAGGTTTGCACTTGGTTTGCCTATTCACTGCCAAAACCTTCCGGACGGTTCTGTCTACTGGAATGAACCTTCTGGAAGGTTTGCATCGATCTTCCGGAAGGTTTTGCTCACTGGAATGCTTTTTTAACTGATCCTGCACAAACCTTCTGGAAGGTTTGCATCAACCTTCCGGAAAGTTTTGCCCAAAATGCCCAGACAGACTGCAACTCAAGCTCTGCCATTAGGGGACCCCACCTACACTTCTCCCACTTGTCCCCTGACATCCCTTACACATCTACATGCCTCCCAACACCCATGCTTTGACTTTGAAGACAATGACATTAGTAAGGAGGAGAGAGAAGAGGCTTTCCAGGGAAGTGCAAACTAGGCCTGTCCTAGCCTGCCCAATGCCATCCAATCAGCCTCCTGTGGATAGGAAACCTGTCACACACCTAGAGGGAGCTCAATGGATGAAAATGCATCATGGCTTGCACATTATTTAGATTATATTGCATTGTAGAGAGAAAAGCTATAGGAAGAAGATATAGTTTTAGTGAGAGAAAGCTCAGATTTTTGCATTTCTTCCATCCATTTCACTTGTAATCTTCTTGAATACTCTTGTAAGCTTCATTTATTGTCTTTAATGTCATTTATTTCACGTACATTGCAAGTTTATTTGAGTATCTAAGATTCTACCATTGTTGTAGTAAGTTTTCTACATTTTATGCTTTTAATATTGGTATTCAATGCACTTCTTCCTAGTTTGACTTTTCTTGCATTAATTTAGGTTCAAATCTTTATTGCTTTAGAATTTACCTTCACTTTATTTATGTTCTTGCATTAAGTATGAGTAGCTAAGCTTTAAGTTGGCTAATCCAATGGAGAACTCCTCTTGGGTATGCTAAATCAACTCTTTTTCATTCATCATCGTAGTGTACGATGATTTGGTTTGCCTAGGTTGAGTGTGAATGTGGTTGTGAGTTCTTGAAACACCGTAGACTTGCCACGGGGTATGCTTCAATCCTCACCTCCATTTTAGTCCTACGCTTCCTACGAATCAATCAAACATCTAAGCACCATTGGAGGAAGGTCTTGAGTTGATTTGGCATTCCCATTGGAATGACCTTTTTGGATTAGCCAACACTTGTTTCCATTTCATTTTCATCAAGAACACAAATCACCAAACTCAAACATCAAAGATTTTTACACTTTTCCTTTTTTCACCAAAATCACCTTCAAAATGATTCACCTCCTTCCCTGAGGAGACGACCTTGGAATACGATTTTCAAGTAAAAAAAGACACTCAAAAGTCTCTCTGCACTTGGAGAGCCCTTTTGCACACACACACACACACATTTTATTCATGCACACCCGTTTTCCCATTTCTTGCATCGAACCCGAGTGAGAATGACACTCACCCACACACATAAGCCATATACACATTGAGGGTTCATGTTCGGAAATTAGGGTCAATGAAATAATAATCCAAGCATTTTTTGCGCCGTTGCCGGGGAAGGCAAAGCGTTGAATTGAGAAGGTGATTTTCAGACGACGAAGGTAAGTCCCGTGAGTTCTCATCAGGGGCTGAGGTACGTCGCTCCTTGTATATATTTTTGTGTACTTTTTTTTTATTTATAGATATTGTTTTGTATGTAGGGACGGGACGACCAAAATCGATTAGTTAGATAACCTTTAGGCCCCAACATGAATATTGACCAAGACCTACCCGAGGATGCCGGTGATAACTTTGAGAATAAGGAGGCTAATGTCCAAAGGGTGGGGGAATGAAAAACCATAGAATGCCAAACCCTAGAATGCATTTCCCTCCTAGGAATGACGGGAACAATATCCCCATTGATCCCCCGGCGAGGTCAATGCGGGATTTTCTCCAACCCACACATAGCACCACTCCCTCATGCATTCTCTTACCGGTCCAAGCTCATGCTTTCCTAGTTAAGCCGGGAATGTTGCAACTACTTCCCACATTCCATGGAATTGAAAAGGAAAATCCTTATTTGCACATTAAGGAATTCGAGGATATAGTTGCAACATTCCTCACTAATCACGCTATGGAAGACATAGCTCGCTTGAAATTGTTTCCCTTTTTCCTTAAGGACAAAGCAAAAACATGGTTGAATTCCTTGCAGCCTCGATCCATAACCTCTTGGGCTCAAATGCTTTTAGAGTTTTTGAACAAATTTTTTCTGGTGCCTAGAACCACCGCTCTTAAAAAGTAATTCCAAAACTTCTAGGAAAAGCCCAATGAGCAATTTTACGACTGTTGGGATCGCTACAAGGAATTGCTCCAATCCATTCCACATCCTAGTTTTGAATCATGGCAATTGGTGAGTTTTTTCTACGAAGGGATTATACCGGGCCAAAGGCAATTCATTGACATGATGTGTAATGACGAGTTCTTAAACATGGACCCCGATGAGGCCCTAGACTACTTTAGTACATTGGTGCAAAATGCCCAATCTTGGGATATCACGGATCCAACCGATGTACCGAGGTCTTCTCTAGGTAGTAATCAAGCACAAGGGGGAGGGATGTATGATTTGGGAGACCGGGAAGATTTGCCCTCTAAAATCACCAAGTTGTCACGAAAGGTGGAAAGTTTAGAAGGCAATAGGAGACACGAGGTGTCTAATGTTTCAAAGTCCGAGGAGGGTTGCTCAATTTACGAGAGTGTGGATCATTCCATATCGGAGTGCCCTAACATTCCGGCACTTAAGAAAGTGTATTATGAGCAAGTCAATGCATTTAACCAAATGAGGCAATCATTCTCCTCGCACTCGAACACTTACAATTCGAGTTGGAGTAATCACCCGAACTTTAGTTGGAGAAATGAGAATCCCACTCCTCATGGGTTTAATGCATATTCACCTCCCATGCCTCCTAAGCAAAATCAATACCAAGGTCAACGGCAAGTGTCTAGTTCTCAATACCCCAAGGTCCACCTCCACAAAGTTATGGTCAACAAGGACCATCCAACCCATCCACATAGCAACCTCCCCATAAGAGGAATTTGGAGGTGATGCGAACCCTTAAACGAATTCAAGAACCCACAGGCAAATTGATTGAAGACTCCCCAAGAAGGTTCCCAATTCAGATTATAAGAACCAAGAATCTTATACCCAACGTTTTCCAAGAAAACAAGAACCCAATGTTAAAAGTTCAAGAGAAGGACGCCACACTCAAGATTGAATGATAAGTCGATGAACGCCACAAGTAAGATTAATTCTTGATAAGTTATTGAAATAGTTCTTGGAAGAATAATAAGGTAGAAACCTCACAATACTCACAAAAATATTCTGTCTTTTACACTGATTTGAACGCCTATTTATAGGCTGGTTATTACAAAGAAAACTTCATAAAATAGCTTATCCTAATTAAGAAATATCTCTTACTTGTTGGTGAAGAAATATCTCTTACTTGTTAGTAAAGAAATATCTCTTACTTGTTGGTAAAGAAATAGCTCTTACTTTCCTAAACTCTTACTTTCCTAAAAGAGAAAAACACAATCAACCCTTTAATATGTTGATCGCATGCCTAATTAAACAGGAAAGTCTTTCTTTCCTAAAAGGAATAAATCACACGCCTAAATAGATAAGGAAGGTCTTACAATCAGACCAATTTTAAACATGCCAATTTTAAGCTTAGCCTTTGCCAGAATCTTCTAGAACTTGAATCATGTTGATGGATATTTGTTGCCCAAGTGGATCATGCTCCATGCTTGAACTTGCACAATCAACCCATATTTCTTGAATCAGCCCGTTCAATGCTTCCTTCATCCTTTTTGTTCTCGCCCGAGTCATAGGACCTCCATTTATGCTCAACGGATCAGATTGCATTGCATCAGGAGGAGGTGGTTTATAATTTCATCCAAAGCCAAACCGCCATCAACAATCAAAATGTCGCAGCCTTTAATGATATTCAGACTCAACTCACGAAGTTGACAAATTCCATGGGGACATCACAACATGAGAAGGAAAAATTTCCCGCTCAACCCCAAGAAAACCCTAGAGGCGAACATGTCGTTGATTCGTCCGAACCTACTAGTGAGAGTTGTAAGCAACTCAAAGCGGTCACCACCCTTCGAAGCGGCAAACAAATCGATAAGACCATTGTGCCAAAAGTCTCACCCAATGCCACATTGTCATCAGGGAAAGAGACTAAGGATGATTTCGAGAGGGGTGAAGTGAGTGAAAAAGAAAAAATTGTTGATGAAAGTGTGCATGCATCCCCCATTCTGGGCCCTTTTCCCAATCGTTTAAAGCCACCCATGAAGGTGGCTAACTATTCTGATATAATTGAGATGTTCAAGCAAGTTAAAATTAACATTCCACTCCTCGATGCCATAAAGAAAATCCCTTCATGTGCCAAGATTTTGAAGGATTTATGTACCGTGAAGAGGAGGCTAAATGTGCACAAGAAGGCATTCCTTACCGAGCAAGTGAGCTCAATCTTGAGGACCAACACCCTACCAAAGTTCAAGGACCCCGGATGCCCTACCATTGCCATCACAATAGGGAATTGTCAGGTGGAGCAAGCTCTTCTTGATTTGGGGGCAAGTGTAAAACCCGGGTAAATTTGAACTTTTTCTGAAAAAGGGCAAAATGGTAATTTGCCACTATAATGCGGATTTAAAATACGTATTTATCTAGAGCTCGGATGACGCAATGGACTTCATCGTTGGATTCGTATCACGAAACCGAGTTGCCCAGAAAATTTTCGTCGAATTCAAAGATAGTCGGATTTTTCACGTTTTACGAGACAACAAGATGTCGGGTGACCTCACGAACGTCCCCACAAATAAAATTTATAAAATTTCCTTATAATTTAAGGAAAGTTCAAATAAAAATAATTTGAACTTAAACCGGGATGAAATTAATTGTTTCGAGGCGAAAACGAACCCGGACAAGGAGGGCGTGTGGCGCGACGTGCACCAAGCATCAAGGGTTATAAATATCCATAAAAATCTGATTTTCTAGCAGAATATTCTGATGAAACCAGTGTGTAAACGTTGGAGAGAGGAGAAGAGGAAAAAAAAAAGAAATTTCAAGACTTGTTTCTCAGATTTACGGAGTTCCGCCGGTCGGAATTCTTCGGGCCAAGAATCAAAATCGATATCCTCGACGAGGGCTACGCAACCATACCAAGAACGAAGGATTTCACCAAAGATACAAAGAAGATATTTTGGAAAATCAAAAGTTTAGAGTTGTGGTTGGTATTTTTGAAGGTTCTATCCTTCATTTTACACTTCAAGAGGTAGGATTCCCTCCTACTTTGGTTTATTTCTAACATATGGTGTCCATAGGGAATGGTTAGGTGTATAGAACTTTCCTATTGTTAGGGAAATGAGGAAATAGGTATAGAAATGGCTTGAATCAATTTCTAGCTTGAATTTGAGGTGTGGAAGTTACTTGTGTAATTTCTTGAAATTTGGAATTACATGGGCATGCTATGTGTTTATATTATACCTTTGTGAATGAAATGTGTTAGTGTAACGCCCCAAAACACACCCTGGACGGCATTACATTCTAAAACATTCACATCATGAGAGCACTAGAATAATCCATCAATAAATAAGACTTCATAAAGTCATCCATAAAATTTACAGCATTATCCCAAAAGAATAGACCCATTTTGGCCTTTACATTCCAAAAATCACATAATGTAGCGCAGCGGAAATAACAAAAGAAAACTAGACTTTACAAGGTTCAAAATGAATATCCTAGTCTAGTACAAAAAGAAAAGGAGGTCGCTCTATGCGTCCACCTCGGGGTCCACGTTCCCTTCTACGGGAGCTTCCCAATGTCCCGGCTCGTCAGTTCCGAGCTCCTCCTCTAGACAAAGACCTGAAATATGTTGTTTGTAGGGGGTGAGCACGAAGCTCTGTAGCAACATTCCTCCCAAACTCGAACAAGGTTTATAAAAGCATATAAAATGGCCGGTCTCATTTCGCAAATAGCATATATAATCTTTGAAGTAAAACAGGGACATTTTAGTAGATCTCAAGTTTAAGGAACAACAATAATTGAATGAATAAGTGAAACCACTATACAGTTAGCAAACCATTTCCAAATATAATCCAGTCCACCATACACAGTTTCCAACAATTCTTTCGGTAGGTGGCATACTTTAGGGTAACCTCCACCTCCGTTTAGATCGTCTTTGATTCTCAAGCATCCTTACAAGGAACCTCTTGAGAATGGGTGAGCATCCTTACAAGGAACCTCTCACAAATCATTACATGGCTTCCCAAGCATCCTTATAAGGAACCTCTTGGGAAGGGGTGAGCATCCTTATAAGGAACCTCTCACAATTCATTACATGGCTTCCCAAGCATCCTTATAAGGAACCTCTTGGGAAGGGGTGAGCATCCTTATAAGGAACCTCTCACAAATCATTACATGGATTCCCAAGCATCCTTATAAGGAACCTCTCACAAATCATTACATGGCTTCCCAAGCATCCTTATAAGGAACCTCTTGGGAAGGGGTGAGCATCCTTATAAGGAACCTCTCACAAATCATTACATGTGTATCTCAAACAACCCAACCAAGAAAAATACATGAGATCGCAATAACATTATTTTACTACCCAACACAAAGCACTAAAGTTTCGAAATCAATAATAAAGAAGGCATTTAGGAAGGAAATACATCACTCTCCCAAAGACTAGGGTTTTAAAATGAGAAAAGACATTTCATGGTTATTAAACCCTAACAACATGTAATCTTTGCAAAAAGCCTAAGAGATTATGATTCCATAGCATATATATACCATTGATAGCGAAAACATACATATATAAATACCCTAGCCTCAATGTAAGTGAGTGGGAGAAAACCCCTACCTTGGTATTCTTGAAATCTAGGGCTTTGATCTTTTTGGAAGTGTAACTCCCTCTTGATCTTGTGTTTCTTTCTCCATCTTTATCTCCTCCTAGGGTTCTAATATGTTTAGGGTGAGAGTGGAATGTAAGAATAGGGTAAAATGTAGTGGAAATGGGTGTTTTAAATGGTCAAATCCTAACTTTTACTGTTCGGCGAGCGTCAGATAAATCGTACCGGTACGCGGTACCGGTACGGTTAAGCCACTGGAGTAGTCGTATCGGTACGGTACCGTACCAGTACTGTGTACCGGTACACTTCGGCTACTTCGACTTCCAGGGCAGTTTTGACCCATTTAGAGGTCGAATTGGAAAATTTTGTATGAGATACACTTTTGTAGCCCTAGATGTCTACTATCTACTGTCCACATTTCAGATCAATTGGACATAAGGATAAAAAGTTATGACCAAAATACTAGAAGGTGTCCCAACTCCTTTTTACCCAAATTTTCTCTAAGTGTGTTTTCACTCCGGAATACTTCCTAACTTCCAATACACCTCATATTACCTCTCCCAAGGTTGTTCGACCTTCCGGATTCAATGGACACCTTATTTTGACCTAAAAATATTTAGAAATTCGTCTAGTCACCCTTTCCAAGTTTAAACGTCTTGGAAACTCCAACTTCCCAATCCATATGCATCTCTAGCATTTCTCCTACTATTACAATCTATATAGTTTATTCTTACATCATTACATATATCCACATTTTTACAAAAATGATTTACTATATATCTATATACATATATATAAAAGAAAATGCGGGGTGTTACAATCCACCCCCCTTAAAGAAAGTTTCGTCCTCGAAACTTACCTCAAGTAGCGAACAAATATGGATACTTCTCCCGCATTTCTTGCTCCGATTCCCATGTAGCTTCCTCCACTCCATGGTGTTGCCACCGAACCTTTACCAATCTGATAACTTTGTTGCGAAGCACTTTTTCCTTGGCATCGAGAATTTCGACCGGTTGTTCTTCGTAGGTTGCTCCGTCTTGGATTTCAATCTCCTCCAAGTTCACGACTGGAGTTGCATCCGAGTGACACCTTCTCAACATGGACACGTGGAACACATCATGTACTCCAGACAGCTGGGCTGGTAGTCGAAGTTGGTATGCCGCCTTGCCTATCGCTTTGATTATCTCAAACGGTCCGGTATATCTTGGCGCTAGCTTCCCCTTCTTGCCGAATCGAAATACGCCCTTCTTGGGGGACACCTTGAGAAATACGTAGTCTCCCACTGTGAATTCTAAGGGTCTTCGTCTATGGTCCGCATAGCTCTTCTGTCTACTTTGCGCCGTCCGTAGCCTCTCTCGGATGAGTTGAATCTTCTCCGTAGTTTCTCGAACAATGTCCGGTCCTAACAAACTACTCTCACCGGCTTCTAACCAACACGTCGGTGATCGGCATGGTATTCCATACAATGCTTCATACGGTGCCATCCCAATACTTTCCTGATAGCTGTTGTTGTAAGTAAACTCCACCAACGGTAAGTGGTCGCTCCAACTCCCCTTGAAGTTCAACGCGCAAGTATGTAACATATCCTCCACAATCTGGATCACCCTCTCGGATTGGCCATCCGTTTGGGGATGAAAAGCCGTACTGAAATGTAACTCCGTCCCCATCGCTTGTTGTAGACTCTGCCAGAATCTCGCCACAAACCTAGAGTCACGATCTGACACGATCGAGAGCGGAACGCCGTGTAATCTCACTATCTCACGGATATACAACTGGCTCATGGTCTCGAATGTATCCGTGGTCTTCATACCCAAAAAGTGAGCGGACTTGGTGAGTCTATCCACAATGACCCACACTGCATTATGCCCACGCGACGTCCGTGGTAAACCCGACACGAAGTCCATGGTAATGTGATCCCACTTCCACTCTGGAATAGACAAAGACTGTAGGACTCCTCCTGGCCTTTGATGCTCAATCTTCACTTGCTGGCACACCGCACATTTTGCCACATACTTGGCCACATCTCACTTCATTCCCCTCCACCAGTATTGACGCTTCATGTCCCTATACATCTTTGTGCTACCGGGGTGGATAGCAAACTTGGAGCGATGACACTCCCCAAGTATTTCCTCCTTTAGGGACGAATCATTGGGGACACATAGCTTCTCCCCATATCTCAACTCTCCATTCTTCCAAGACCATCCTTCCATCGCTTCTCCATTCTCTAATCGGGCTCTAATCAAATCGAGTTCTGAATCCAGGCATTGTAACTCCACCACCCGTTGCAAAAGCGTCGGTTGAGCTACAAGGTTGAATAGATATGGTTGATACTCCGATCCATCCACCCAAGCTCGTACTCCTCCAATGCATCCACCATTTTCCACCTACCTACCGCAAGGGAATTGATTTCACCCCGAGATTTCCTGCTTAGAGCGTCGGCAACTACATTGGCCTTCCCCGGATGGTAGTTGAGCGTGAACTCATAATCTTCCAAGTACTCAATCCACCTTCTCTGCCGGAGATTCAAGTCTTTCTGTGTGAAGATATACTTGAGGCTTTTATGGTCCGAGAACACTTGAAATTTCTCCCCGTATAAATAACATCTCCACAACTTAAGAGCAAACACCACCGCAGCTAGCTCCAAGTCGTGTGTGGGATAATTCTGCTCATGCACCTTGAGTTGCCTCGAGCCATAAGCCACTACCTTCCCTCCTTGCATTAGAACACATCCCAAGCCTCGTAGTGAAGCATCGGTGTAGACATCGTAGCCTTCCCCACTACTCGGAATAATGAGGATAGGTGCCGTCGTCAACTTCTCCTTCAAGGTGCGGAAAGCTAGTTCACACGCTTGAGTCCACGAAAATTTCTCCCCCTTCTTTGTAAGGCGAGTCATCGGCATCGCAAGCTTGGAGAATCCTTCCACAAACCTACGATAATAGCCGGCTAACCCCAAGAAACTCCGTACTTCTGTCACGTTCTTCGGTGGTTCCCATTTCATCACGGCCTCAATCTTTGCGGGATCAACCGCTACTCCTTGCTCGGACACAACATGGCCAAGGAACTTCACTTCCTTCATCCCAAACTCACACTTGCTCATCTTCGCATATAACTTATGTTCTCTCAATGTTTGTAGCACCATAGAGAGATGACGAGCATGTTCCTCCTGAGTCTGTGAGTAAACCAATATGTCATCAATAAACACAATGACAAATTGATCGAGGTAAGGCCGGAAGAATCTGTGCATCAAATCCATGAAGGCTGCGGGGGCATTAGTCAATCCGAACGGCATCACCGTATACTCGAAATGACCATACCGGGTACGGAAAGCAGTCTTAGGAATATCCTCCTCCTTAATCCGCAGCTGATGATACCCCGTGCGAAGATCAATCTTGGAGTAATACTTCGAACCCTTCAACTGATCAAATAAGTCATCAATTCTCGGCAACGGATACCTATTCTTCACGGTAACCCGATTCAACCTCCGGTAATCCTTGCACAACCGTAGAGTCTCATCCGTTTTCTTCACAAAGAAGACCGGGGCTCCCCAGGGTGAAGTGCTTAGACGGATAAACCCAATCGCCAACAAATGATCCAACTGCTTCCTTAGCTCCTTCAACTCCAAAGGTGCCATCCGGTAGGGAGCAATAGATATGGGTTCGGTTCCCGGATAGAGATCGATCTTGAATTCAATTTCCCTATGTGGCGGTAATCCGGGTAATTCCTCGGGAAAAACATCTGAAAACTCCGATACAATTAACACCACATCCGTGTGGAGTTTATCCTTGTTATCTCTCATCAAGCTAGCTAAGAAACTCAATTGACTTCCCGCTTTCGCTTTTAAGAATCTACTACCCGTAGTAGGAAATGGATGAAAAGAATCTCGGTTATTCACAAAACTAAAAATGACTCCTCCCGGTAACTGAAATGTAATCCGCTTGCCGAAACAATCCATTACCGCCCAGAAAGCGGACAACAAGTTCATCCCGAAAATCACATCATACCCCTTTATCGCTAAAGCAATCAAATCCACCATCAATTCGTGCTCCCCAATGCGAAGCACGCAACCCTTGCAGACTCGGCTAGTATCTAACCGTCCTCCCGTGGGCAAGCTAATATTCATAACATGCTCTAGCTTCGCGAAACTCAATCCCAAATTAAGTGCATATGTCGTGCGTACAAATGAGTGGGTTGCACCGGGGTCAAATAATATTCGGGCCCAAGAATTATAAATAAGGACGATACCTTCCACAACGGCGTTGGCAATGTCCTCCTCCGGCTGAGTCAAAGCAAATACTCGCCCTTGGTTGGCGCCGCCGGGGGCGTGAGCTTGTATCGGTCGCTGCGGTGCAGGCCTCGGTGGTGGTGGTTGGGCTGCTGGTACCTGTCTGGCGGTCTGGATCGGCCCCTGAGGTGGATAGACTGGGCAATGTATCCGAAGATGTCCCACACCTCCGCATGCAAAGCAGGATCGTGGGATAAAACCGGCTCTAGTCTGAGTGTCTCCCTCTCCTCGGGCTGTCAAAAGTTGATGTCCCCCTGTCTGGTCTGGGCGACGGTATGGTGTCGGTCTCTGTGCCCCACTAGTGCTAGCACCGGTCCAGATCGGACCTCCACTCGAGAAGCCCTGTCGTCGCTGGCTATCCTCTATGTCTCTCTCCACCAGTGCAGCTCTGTCCACCAAGTCCCCAAATTCACGGATCCTGAGAGCCACCAACTTCTCCCTAATAGCCGGCCTCAGACCCTGCTCGAAGCGCTTGGCCCTGTCGGCCTCAGTAGATATAAATCCCGTATCATAACGGGAGAGCTCGTCGAACCGCCTCTCATACTCAGCCACGGTCATACCACCTTGTCGTAATGCAAGAAAATCCGCCTTCATTCGGTCTCTGACTGATTCAGGGAAATATTTATCTTGCAAAAGTTGATCGAATTCTTCCCAAGTACGGTCATACCACCAACTTCTCCCGACTTTTACTGTTCGGCGAGCGTCAGATAAATCGTACCGGTACCGCGTACCGGTACGGTTAAGCCACTGGAGTAGTCGTACTGGTACGGTACCGTACCGGTACTGTGTACCGGTACACTTCGGCTACTTCGACGTCCAGGGCAGTTTTGACCCATGTAGAGGTCGAATTGGAAAATGTTCATGAGATACACTTTTGTAGCCCTAGATGTCTACTATCTACTGTCCAAATTTCAGATCAATTGGACATAAGGATAAAAATTTATGACCAAAATACTAGAAGGTGTCTCAACTCCTTTTTACCCAAATTTTCTCTAAGTGTGTTTTCACTCCGGAATACTTCCTAACTTCCAATACACCTCATATTACCTCTCCCTAGGTTGTTCGACCTTCCGAATTCAATGGACACCTTATTTTGACCTAAAAATATTTAGAAATTTGTCTAGTCACCCTTTCCAAGTTTAAACGTCTTGAAAACTCCAACTTCCCAATCCATATGCATCTCTAGCATTTCTCATACTATTACAATCTATATAGTTTATTCTTACATCATTACATATATCCACATTTTTACAAAAATTATTTACTATATATCTATATACATATATATAAAAGAAAATGCGGGGTGTTACAGTTAATGACATAGATTATGTAATAACATGCTTGTGATATTGTTGTTGATATATGCTTAGTGATATATTGACGGTGTGATAAATTTTGGTGATTATATGCATATGATGTAAGTCGCCATGGAATATGATGATATATGGTTAAATGACTCATTTGGCATTCATTACATAGTGGGCATGATGTTGGCATCACATTCATGGGCATTGGGCATGAGTGTAGGTGTGTGTGAATGGTTGATCAAACACCATACTTGGTGGTTGATAAGTGGACTCGGGAAGGTTGGATCGAAGATCCTGTTGATTCACATGGTTGCATGAAAAATACTTGTGTTGGGTATAGCAAGAAGGGATAGATTCTCCCTCGGGTGAAAAACCCGGCCACTTGGTTCATACACTCCCCTGTGGTGAAATTCCAGAAAAGTGTAATGGCGTACGGAGCCAGTGGTGTGATTCCAAAATCCGATACCCATAAAGACACATAATTTTGTTTTATAAAGTACTTATTCGATGGGTAACATCCAACAATGATTTGGTTTAATAAACACATGCCTTTTATTTCAAGAAATCATTAGATGTATTTCATCAATGACAAAAATATTACACACGTGCATAGTATTGTGTTGTGGGAGTCAGTGAGGACTCGGGTTAAAGTGCATGAGTAAGTATCATCTCATACCATGACATGACATGATAGAATTCCCATCTTGAATTACATGTTCTTGTTCGGAATGGATAATAGTTGTTGATTGTTACATGTGCACATTTCATATGCATCTAGGTTGGGGAATAGCCTCTATAGGAGATACTCTATTGAGCGTAACTCACCCTATACGGGAAAACATTTCAGGTGGGGGATACACGCCGTTGGACAGTGCTTATTCGGGTCCCCAGTGACAAAGAAAAGCCGATATGTGGCTTTTAAATCTTATTTTTGTAAAACTTCATGTAAATTCATTTTGGGCATGTAATGTATGTAAAAGAATTGTAATTTTGAACTTGTATTAACTATGTTTAATGCATAAATTCATGATGTGGGAGTATGAATGGATGTATATTGGACCTCGGATGGGTCATGTGATTAAATGTTGTCATATGAGTATAGATAAATGGACCCGGTGTGGTCAATGAGTATGGATAAATGGACCCGGTGTGGTCAATATTGTAAAATTGCTCAGGTTTTTTTTTGTGTAGAGCTCCCCGTACAAAGGAGACTCTGCCCGAATTTTGTTAAATTATGGATCCCTGTAAATGGGGCATAATAGCGTGATATCGAGTTACACGGTATCCACGGGTATTCCGTGGGTTGATGGGTGATCAACGAGTTGACAAATGACCCCTAGTTTTTGGGGTGTCATAGAAAGTGTCAGCCTCCTACCGTACTCAGTATATCAACAATTCCAACTTGAAGAGTTTAAGCCAACTCCAATCACTCTTCAATTGGCGGATCGTAGCGTCAAAACACCGAGGGGAGTAGTTGAGGATGTTTTAGTGCAAGTCGATAAATTTTACTTCCCAGTTGATTTTATTGTGCTTGACATTCTCTGCTTGAAGTATTATTCCGTCGTTCCTAATCTCCAAATATGAACCCTCAATGTGTATATGTCTTATGTGTGTGGGTGAGTGTCACTCAATGGGAAAATGGGTGTGTGTGTACAAAAGTGCTCCCCAAGTGTAGAGAGACTTTTGAGTGTCGTGTTTTACTTGGAATTGGTATTCCAAGGTCGTCTCCTCAGGGAAGGAGGTGAATCGTTTTGAAGGTGATTTTTGTTGAAAAAGGAAAAGTGTAAAAATCTTTGATGTTTGAGTTTTGGTAAGTTGAGATTGGTTATAGAAATGTAATGGAAACAAGTGTTGGCTAATCTGAAGATGTCATTCCAATGGGAATGCCAAATCAACTCAAGACCTTCCTCCAATGGTGTCTAGATGTTTGATTGATTCATAGGAAGCGCGGACTAAAATGGAAGTGAGGATTCAAGCAGACACCGTGACAAGTCTACGGTGTATCAAGAACTCACAACCATGTCCACACTCAACCTAGTCAAACTAAATCAACGTACACTAGAAGGAGGAAAGAAAAAGAGTTGATTTCTCATACCCAAGAGGAGTTCTCCCTTGGATTAGCCAACTTAAGGCTTAGCTACTCATGTTTAATGCAAGAACATAAATGAATGAAGAGACATTGTAAGAAATGAAGACTGGAACTTAAATTAATGCAAGAAAACATAAACTACAGAAAAGTGCATTTAATACCCCTTTACAGAACTTGAGATGAAAACTTAAATGCAACAATGGTAGAAACTAAGAGACTCAACTAAACTTGCATTGTACTTGAAGTAAATGACATTAAAGACAGTAAATGAAGCTTACAAGAGTCTTAAGAAAGATTACAAGTGAAATGGATGGAAGACATGTAAAAATCTAAGCTTTCTCTCTCTAAAACTATGTCTTCTTCCTAGAAGCTTCTCTCTCTATATCTCTACAAAGCTTGATAATGTGTAATGAATGAATCAAAAACATCCATGGATCCCCCTTAAGTGTGAGACAAGCTTCCAATCAAAAGGGGGCTAACTTGATGGCTTGGGCAGGCTAGGATAAGCCTAGCTTGCAACTCCCTTCACTTGCCTCTTCTCTCTCCTCCTCTTCAATGCTTGAGCCTCCAAAGTACAGGATGAGGCTTGTATGTGTGTAAGAGATGTCATGGGACAAGTGGGAGAAGTGTAGGTGGGGGCCCCCAAATGGCAGAGCTTGAGTTGCAGGCTGACTGGGCATTTTGGGTAAAACCTTCCTGAAGGTCGATGCAAACCTTCCGGAAGGTTTGTGCAGGAATAGGTGAAACAGCATTCCAATGAGCAAAACCTTTCGGAAGGTCAATTTAAACCTTCCGGAAGGTTCATTCCAGTAGACAAAACCTTCGGAAGGTTTTGGCAGTGAATAGGCAAACCAAGTGTAAACCTTCCGGAAGGTTTTCAGCAAATTTGCATTTTTCTTGGTTTCTTCGCCCTCCAATCCTTCCTTTAATCCATCCCCTCATCTTCATTAATTTCAAACACTTCAATGGGGGCTTAACTCAAGCCATTTACATCTTTTCACCTACATTTACACAAAATTCAATTAAAGTGAAGATTAAACGCATTTCTCCCCAAATTCACGACAAAAGCAATTATAAAAAGGGCATAACATCATACAATATATGCAATGTTTTGTGTTAATCACTCACTCGGTTGTAAATCTTAGTTCCCAAATTCCTGTCATACTTGGTAGACCTTTTCTTGCCATTTCTAATGCTGTGATTAATTGCAGGGACGGTCTTATGAAGCTTGCATTTGGGAACATGACTATGGATCTCAATGCTTTCAACTTAACTAAACAACCGGGGGAGTATGAGGAAGTGCACGAAGTCAATAGGATTGATACCTTGGTGGAGGGGCACTCGGAGCTGTTGGGCATGTTGAAAGAAGGGGAGGAAAAGGTTGATGAGCAAGAGGAGTTGGAGAGTTTGAAAGGTGTAGAAAAATGGACTCCTACATTTAAGAAGCTTCCACATCAAGCCAAGAAGATCTTTCCTTCGTATATGCAAGAACCCATCTTGGAGTTAAAGCCATTACCATACAATCTCAAGTATGCATACCTTGGGGATGACAAGACCTTTCCGGTGGTGATTAGCTCAACTTTAGAGGCGAAGCATGAAGAGGATCTCTTGAAAGTGTTGAGAAGGCAAAAGGGAGTGATTGGTTTGACAATTGTCGACATCAAGGGGATAAGTCCCCTCATTTGCACACACCGTACCTACCTTGAAGAGGACTACAAGCCGTCTCGACAACCACAAAGAAGGTTGAATCCAATCATGCAGGATGTGGTGAGAGACGAAGTATTAAAGCTACTTGATGTGGGCATCATTTTTCTGATTGCCGATAGTAATTGGGTTAGCCCCATGCAAGTAGTACCCAAGAAGTCAGGAGTCATGGTTGTTGCAATTGAGGAGAACGTGCTTATTCCAACAAGGGTAATCACCGAGTGGAGATTGTGTATTGATTACTGAAAGCTAAACTTCTGCACGAGAAAAGACCACTTCCCATTGCCATTCCTCAACCAAGTGTTGGAAAGAGTAGCCGGACATCTATTTTGCTGCTTCTTGGATGGCTACTCCAGGTACAACAAGATTGAGGTCGCTTTGGAGTATCAAGAAAAAACCACCTTCACTTGCCCCTATGGTACTTTTGCCCACCGATACATACCTTTCGGGTTGTGTAATGCTCCAGGGACTTTTCAACAATGCATGATGGGTATTTTTAGTGATATGGTGGAGAAGATCGTGGAAGTGTTTATGGATGACTTCTTGGTGTTTGGGGATTCATTCGATGGGTGTTTAGAGAACTTAGAGAGAGTTCTTGAAAGATGGGAGGAGAAAAACTTGGTGCTGAAATAGGAGAAGTGCCACTTCATGGTGACACAAGGAATTATGCTTGGGTACATCATCTCGGCAAAGGGCATTGAAGTGGACAAATCAAAGGTGGATGCAATTTCCAACCTCCTCACGCCGAAGATCATCAAAGATATCAGCTCGTTTCTTGGCCATGCCATCTCTTATCGTCGTTTTATTAAAAACTTTAGTGCATTGGCCCGACCTTTGACCAACTTGCTTTCAAAAGATGTCCCATTTGTTTGGTCGGATGATTGTGAGGTACCCTTTAAAAAATTAAAGAACATGCTTATTTCACCTCCGATCATGCGACCACCCAAGTGGGACTCACCATTTGAGCTTATGTGCGATGCGAGTGATTACGCGGTCAGCGCACTGTTGGGTCAAAGGGAGGACAAGAGATCTTATGTAATATACTACGCTAGCAAAACACTCAATGAGGCCCAAATAAACTATACCGCCACAGAAAAGGAGTTACTAGCAGTAGTATTTGCATTGGATAAATTTCGGTCCTGCATCATTGGTTCACCTATAATAGTCTATACCG
This sequence comes from Ilex aquifolium, assembly GCA_951799425.1. NCBI lineage: Eukaryota > Viridiplantae > Streptophyta > Magnoliopsida > Aquifoliales > Aquifoliaceae > Ilex > Ilex aquifolium. The sequence goes on along the minus strand of OX637393.1, from coordinate 19,493,641 downwards.
ATCACTCTGCTTTGAAGTATTTTTTGTCTAAGCAGGATGCAAAACCGAGACTCATTAGGTGGATACTCCTCCTACAAGAATTCAACTTGACGATCAAAGATAAAAAGGGAGTTGAGAACGTGGTGGCAGACCATTTATCCCGACTTGTGGTGCAAGATGCTGATGAGCACATTCTTATCCCTGACTATTTTCCTGATGAGTATTTACTTTCGATTCATTATGTTTGTCCCTGGTATGCTGACATATGTAATTATCTTGCTACAAGACAAATACCATCTCACTGGAGCCCGGATGATAGAAGGAGGTTTATGGCGGATGTGAAGTACTTTTACTTCGACAACCCGTACCTATTCAAGTATTGCCTTGATCAAGTCATGCGGAGATGCGTACCAGAAAATGAACAACGGGAAGTCCTTGCGTTTTTCCATTCAGAGGCATACGGTGGTCATTTCTCTTCAAAGAAGACTTCGACAAAGATTCTACAGTCAGGTTTTTATTGGCCCTCTTTGATAAAAGATTGTATCTTTTTTCTGTAAAGAATGTGATAGGTGCCAACATTTGGGTAGTGTGACCCAAAGGAACATGATGTCCCTCTCCCCCGTACTTGATATCAAGATATTTGATTGTTGGGGCATCTACTTCATGGGTCCCTTCCCCATGTCATTTGGCTACCTATACATTCTGCTGGTAGTGAACTACATGTCCAAATGGGTGGAGGCTATCTCAACCAAGACCAATGACCACTGGTTTGTGGTCAAGTTTCTCAAGGAGAACATTTTTTCGAGGTTTGGGATGCCTCGTGTAATGATAAGCAATGGTAGGTCGCATTTATGTAATAGACCATTTGCATCTTTGATGCATAAGTATGGCATCACACACAAGGTGTCCACCGCATATCACCCACAAACCAATGGCCAAGCCGAGTTGGCCAATAGGGAGATCAAAAATATCCTAGAGAAAATAGTGAATCCCAATAGGAAGGATTGGTCATTTAGGTTGACCGATGCCCTTTAGGCTTACCGCACAACTTATAAGATAGTTCTAGGCATGTCTCCCTACCGGCTCGTCTATGGAAAGACTTGCCATTTGCCGGTTGAAATGGAACATAAGGCCTATTGGGCCATAAAGACCTTGAACTTCAACATGAGAATGACCGAAGAAAATAGGAAGCTTGAAATGAATGAATTGGAAGAGATGCATATGAGAGCTCTAAAATTTCAAAAGAAAGGGCTAAGATCTTTCATGATAAATCCAGTGTAAGGAAATCATTTGAGTCCGGACAAAAAGTGCTTTTATACAATTCTCGTCTCTCGATCTTTCAAGGTAAACTCCAATCTCATTGGGATGGCCCCTATATTGTCAAGGTGGCCTACCCCAATGGAGCTGTGGAAGTCATAGACCCTGAAGATGGCAAGACATTCAAGTTCAACGACCAAAGACTTAAGCCATTTTTCTAGGGTTTTGAAGGACAAGGAGTGGAGGAAGAGTTGATGGATTCGGTTTACCCAAACTTGTAATAACTGTTCATAGGATCTTTAGTGTACAGTCACTTTTACATACTTTATCTGTTTATGTTTACTTACTTTATCTTTGCGTATAGTGTTGTTTTTCTTAGTTGTAGATATTGGTGTTTTTGTCAAGCTCAAGTGCGAGTTGTTTTCTAACCCTTCTAATCTTTTTACAGTCCTTCATTGCATATCATATCTTTTTTGTTGCATTGAGGACAATGCATGAATCAAGTTGGGGGGTGAGGTGCACCATTTGTATGATACACCAATTTTTGTGGTAATTTTTGTTGATAATACCAATTTTTGTGGTGAAAAGTCACCTTTCATATATCATACCGGTTTTTGTTCACAATAGTTGCAAATTATGTGAAAATTTTGAACATTTTTGAGAAAATATCTGAATGTTGACCTGTATTCCCTTATTAAGAGTGTTATGGGTTGTTGATATGTTGATCTTTGTGTTGAATTTTGAATACATGAGCACATTATAGAAGTTCATCCTATGCTTGAGTATCACATATGTATTTTTTTTTAAACTCAACCTTAATTGCACTTTGAATGTGTAATTTCGTCAATTTACGGATTGAGTTTACATTTTTGTGCTTGACATGAATAGTAGAGATGAGTAAGAACCCATGAGAGCTTTAGTGTCAATCCTTGTTGGAGGGGACTTACATTTAGGCAAGGAACAATTCCTCAAATTTCAAATTTGTTCAATAATCTGATTAGGCTTGTTTCGGTTAGGTGCATTTGTGTAGTTGATTGACTTGTCTTGAAATGCATAATGCTCCCCCATGCTTATCTAGAGGTGATCTTAGGCCATTTTTGAATATTTTGAGCCTTAGCCTTTTTCTTGTGAAAATTTTATCCCTAGTGTCGTGATTGATCCTTAATTGTAAATTCATTTCCATGTTACACATTTGACCAAGCCAGTGCAAAATGATAAAAATCTACCTCACCTTGGTTGTTCCTAGAGCTGAATACGAGTGATCATAAAAGAGAAGGAAGTATGGTGTGGAAACTCAAACAAAAGGATGAATGATGTTGAAACTCAAAGAGTTGAATGGAAAAAGAATGAAAATCCAAGAAAATGAGAAAAAATGTGTGAGAAGAAGAAAAGAATGACAAAATAAAAGGAAAATGTTAAGGAAAAAAAAGAGAAAAAGAAATAAAGTGTGTGGTGATGGTGTTAGACTGAAATTCCATGAAAAGGGAGGTGTTTTTGAAATAAAAGTCTTCCACTCAGAACAACCCTCTTTGTATCCTATATCCTTCATTTCATTTGCCTCATTATTACCCCAAGGCCCCATTATAACCCTTGAAAGTCCGAAATGATCTAGAGAAGCATGAGAGATACATACGTTTAAAGAAAAAGAGAAGTTAGTTTGCTATCTAATGCCCTAGCATTCCTTTCATGAGGTTATGCCAAGGTCGTTTCATTTTCATGCATGAACTTCATTTTTGGATTATATGTGAGCATATTTTATTTTGTGCACAACATTCTATCTCACATATACACATGGAGAGCATGACAAGATAACTATAGTGTGATTCATTGTTGAGAGACACCCTTGGTGAGGTTGCATTGAAGCTTAATTTGGATAGCCAAAGTGAATGTGAATTTCATTGTGTAAATGCTTAAATAGCATGTCCATTGCACGCACACACGAGTTTGAAAATGAATGTGTAGGTGAATAATCTAGACCAACATTTAAAGCCATGGTGTTGCTCATGTGTGCTTTGTTCGGGCATTTGAACGATTTGTTTCGTAGACCTATGCTTGCGGGATAGGGGAATATTGCTCAACTTTCGATATTCGTTAAGATTTAGGAATTCCCTTGCTATTTAAAGCTATGTTTTACATTTTGGGTATTCATTTTTGTAGTTTAAATTAGAAATCCATGTATTGTACTTTGAAACATCAAAATTTTAAATCATATTGCAATTTCGGAAATGACTTTAGGCATGATCAATCAATTGTGGTTCATATGTGTGGTTCAAGTTTTTGTTAGGTTAGATGTCATAGATAGGTTGTTAAAATGTTTTGGAGTTGAGGAAAGTTGGATTGGATGTGAGTTTTGGAGCAAATGAATGGTTTTGCAGCAAACGCAAAACCTTCTGGAAGGTTTTCCTTACTGGAATCTTTGCCTCAAGTAGTGAGCAAAACCTTCCGGAAGGTTCTCATCGACCTTCCGGAAATTTTTGCCCAGAATGCTAAAAACGAGGGTTTTAAGTTCAAAATTTTTTAGAAACCCTTCACATTTCCTCCAAATCTCAAGCTCCCAAGCTCACTCCTCTCCTTCTACTCTCTTCTAATCTTCAAAACACTTCACCCAACCTCAAATTTCTCACTTTTCTCTTGATTAGGGTTAAGTTTTGAGTTGTCTTAGTCGAAAATCTTGAGTGTCTTCAAAGAAACCCTAGGTCTCCAAAGTTCCCCCAAATCCTTTTTGATCCTCTTCAAAATTTTAAACTCCCTTGTGATGGCATGATTGGGAAAATCATCCCTTGACATTTGTGAGCCCATTGAATGGGTGTGAATGTTGATTTTGTCTATCCTTGGTGTTGGGGCACTGTTGTCCCTCATGGCCCGCACAAAGAGGACGGGCCCGGACCCGCCACCACCTATGGCCACGAGCTTCCGCAAAAGGGGCGGGGATGGCCCAAGTAGTCAACATAGGGAGGAGAGGAGGACTAAGCCGAGGCACGATGCACGGAGACAACTAATAGAGGAGAAAAATGTCACGTGCGAGAGATACGTTGACAAAGTCTCCCTTGGACCAAATGATGAAGTTGTGAGGATAATCGAGGCTCGTGGGTTGAATATTTGGTTTCAAGAGGTTAAGGGTTGCAATTTAGGTTTGTGCCGTGAATTTTACAAGAAGTTGTCAGTGTTTGGTGAGGATGGGGGTAGGTTGAGGACCAACGTGTAGGGGAATACCTTCGAGGTGATCCCTGACATGATTGCTACAGTGATGGAGTATGAGAGGCCTCCCCCGACTACCCCGGTCTACCCACACAACGTGGAAGGGGGTAGAACTCTCACAGATTATGTAGCTCTCACCTATGAGGACCCGACCACCTTCAAGGGAACAACTTTGGTCGGAGGCCTCAAGCACTCGTACGGGGTAATGAACAAGGTACTGCACTACAACCTGATGCCCTGGGGTTCGGAGAAGAACCCGAACATCGAGAAGCTGGCCCTCCTCCACGCATTCATGACGGGGGTGGCGATTGATGTAGCTTATTAGATATGGGAGGAGATGCGGGAGTTTGCCAAGGCTGCAAAGCCAAAGGCGAATCTCCCATTTGGCAACCTCGTCACATGTCTATGCAATCAGGCCAATGTGAAGCACTACGCTTACGATACTCTGCTTCCCCCGGAGACTAGAGCCATCGGGAAGTCAAGCAGTAAGAAGGCTGCCAGGACTCGGGGAGAGAGGCCCAGAGCCATCTGCAGCAAGTCCCTCCTATTCAACACATCCTGCACCTGCCCCAACCCACACTATATCGTAGTGTATGGATGCTTTAGAGTCTACCATGTACGGGTTGTCGGTTATGGTGACGAGACTGTTCCAACATACATTCTCGGGTGAGCCCATCCCCAGTGGACCTCCGCCACAGCCAGCTGGACCATCGGTCACTGCCTCTATACCTTCTATTACTATGGAGGTGGGCGACGACGACGACGATGATGAGGATGAGGAGACCGAGGAGGAGGATGCCTTCGATGAGGACGATGATTAGGATAGTTGTTGTGTGTTGTTTCTTTTGAGTTTAGATTGTACATAGCTAGGGTTACTTTTGTCGGCCAGTAGAAGTGTCTTTAGGCTTTGGGCCATTTTTTTTGAAACTCGAACCCGTTGTAAAGAACTTTTAAGAATGATCAATGAAAATACCACAGTTGTTACATTTTATCATTGCCCAAGTTTATTTTTAATTGCAATGTATATTTGGATTTTGAATGTTTGGATATTTACTTGTATGAATGGATTTTGTTTTAGTTTATAGCTTGTGGTTTGAAATAATGTTTGCTAGGGACTAGCAAAGCTCAAGTTGGGGGGGGGGGGGTGTTAGCACAAAATATTGCATATATTGTATGTTGATATGCCCTTTTATACTTGCTTTTGTTGTGATTTTGGGGAGAAATGCGTTGAATTTTCTCTTTTATGGAATTTTGTGTAAATGTAGGTGAAAAGATGTAAATGGCTTGAGTTAAGCCCCCATTGAAGTGTTTGAAATCAATGAAGATGAGGGGATAGCTTCAAGGAAGGATTGGTAGGTGAAGAAACCAAGAAAAAGGCAAATTTGATGAAAACCTTCCAGAAGGTTTGCACTTGGTCTGCCTATTCACTGCCAAAACCTTCCGGAAGGTTTTTTCTATTGGAATAAACCTTCCGGAAGGTTTTTCTCACTGGAATGCTTTTTCAACTGATCCTACACAAACCTTCTAGAAGGTTTGCATCGACCTTCCAGAAGGTTTTACCCAGAATGCCCAGACAGCCTACAACTCAAGCTCTGCCATTTGGGGGCCCCACCTACACTTGTCCCACTTGTCCCCTGACATCCCTTACACATCTACATGCCTCCCAACACCCATGCTTGGACTTTGAAGGCAATGGCATTAATGAGGAGGAGAAAGAAGAAGTTTTCCAGGGAAGTGCAGGCTAGGCCTGTCCTAGCCTGCCCAATGTCATCCAATCAGCCTCATATGGATGGGAAGCCTATCACACACCTAGAGGGAGCTCAATGGACAAAAATGCATCATGGCTTGCACATTATTCAGATTGTATTACATTGTAGAGAGAGAATCTCTAGGAAGAAGACATTATTTTAGTGAGAGAAAGCTCAGATTTTTGCATTTCTTCCATCCATTTCACTTGTAATCTTCTTGAATACTCTTGTAAGCTTCATTTATTGTCTTTAATGTCATTTAATTCACGTACATTGCAAGTTTAGTTGAGTATCTTAGATTCTACCATTGTTGCATTTAAGTTTTCATCTCAAGTTCTTCAAATGGGTATTAAATGCATTTTTCTGTAGTTTATGTTTTCTTGCATTAATTTAAGTTCCAATCTTCATTTCTTCGCAATGTATCTTCATTTCATTTATGTTCTTACATTAAATATGAGTAGCTGATGAGCACAAAATATTGTATATTTGAAGGCCTCATTACATTCATTTTAACTCAACTTTTGCATATAAGTACTTAGTGTTAGCCAATTTTATGAATAATGTTGAATTTTCAATGTTGCAAGTTTTTATAGCTTAAATGATTGATTTTAGGACCTTGCAACTATGATGGATGTGTGGTGAGGGCATGTACACATTACATGAAGATTTGGAGGCTTAAAAGTGAAGAAATCAAGGAGGTATTGGTGTTTGGGAACAAAAGCACCAGTAGCCACACCATCTGGAAATACAGCCTCGTTATTCCTCCATTTTGACCATGATTCGCTTCGAATCTGAAAAATTAAAAAACATAAAAGTTGTAGATCTGGATGTCTTCTGTATTGTGTCAAAATTTCAGCTCAATCCAACGGCTGGATCAAAATTTATACCGATTCTACGAAAAGTGGTCCAGAGCAAAAAATAGTACCGGTACACAGTACCGGTATGGTACCATTTAGTATGGTACCGTTTAGGAACTGCGTACCGGTACTTCGAATTCCAGAAGGTTTAGAGTACCGGTACACTCCCAGAACAGCCCAGAACACCTACAAACTCTTCTCCACTTGCTTGGGGGTCCCACCATTGATTCTCCCACTTGTTCCCCATCATTCTCTTACACATCTACATGCCTCCCTTACACAAGATGAAGACTTTGAAGGCTTGGGCAGTAATGGAAGAGAGAGAGAAGGGGGCTGCCATGTGGGTTGCAGGTGAAGCTTGTCTTGCCTGTCAAGACCCATCCATTCAGCCTCCCATTGATGGGAGGCCTGCACACACCATGGGGGGGACCACCATGCACGAAATTTGAAGGCAAACACTCCATTATATTCAACAATTGACAAGCATTTCAAAGGGGTGGCTACCTAAGCTTAGAAAATCCCATGAAGAAGACAATGAATAGTCTCATGGTGTAAGAAATTTATGTTTTTGCATTTTCTTCCATCTTTTCACTTGTAATCTTCTTGAATACTCTTGTAAGCTTCATTAATTACTTTTAATGTCATTTACTTCAAGTGATTTGCAAGTTTAGTTGAATATTCTAGATTTCACCATTGTTGTTCAAGTTTGATTCATTTTCATGCTTTAAAATGGGTATTGAATATTTCTCTTCGTAGTTAAGTTTTCTTTCATTAACTTAGTTTAAATCTTCATCTCTCTACAATGTCTTTCATTTTACATTATTGTCTTGTCTTTTATTATGAGTAACTAGATTTAAGTTGGCTAATCCAAGGAAAAATTCCTCTTGGGTGTGCTACATCAACTCTTTTCCATTCCTCCTCTCGGTGTACGATGATTCGGTTTGACTGGGTTGAGGGTGGATGAGTTTGTGAGTCTTTGATATTCCGTAGGCCTAGTCACGGTTTATGCTTGGATCCTCACCATCTCATCCCTAGCTTCCCACAAATCAATCGTTCGTCTATGCACCATTGGAGGAAGGATTGGAGTTGATTTGGTATTCCCATTGGAATGACCCCTTTTGATTAACCAACACTTGTTTTCTTGCATTTTCATTTACAAACTCCACTCACCAAAACAAACTAAAAGATTTTACACTTTCTCTTTTTGACAAAATCACCTTCACACACTTGAACTTTCCTTCCCTGAGGAGACGACCTTGGAATACCACCAAGTAAAACACGACACGCGAAAGACTCCTTGCGATTGGGGAGCACTTTTGTTCACATTTCATTTCACATTTTGTTCATTCCATTTTCCACCAATCCGTTGTTGCCTAATCTCTTGCATCACCCCGAGGGAGAGTGACACTCCCTTTCACACATAAGCCATATACACATGTCAAATGGTGATGTTTAGGGGTTGGAAACAACAACCATTTTCATCAATCAGTAGCTAAGCTTCAAGTTGGCTAATCAAGGGAGAGTTCCCCTTGGGTATGCTAATTCAACTCTTTTTCATTCCTCCTCGTAGTGTACGTTGATTTGGTTTGACTAGGTTGAGTGTGGACATGGTTGTGAGTTCTTGATACACCGTAGACTTGTCACGGTCTATGCTTGAATCCTCACCTCCATTTTAGTCCCGCGCTTCCTACGAATCAATCAAACATCTAGGCACCATTGGAGGAAGGTCTTGAGTTGATTAGGCATTCCCATTGGAATGACCTCTTTGGATTAACCAACACTTGTTTTCATTGCGTTTTAATCAAAATCTTCACTCACCAAAACACAAAAATCAAAGATTTTTACACTTTTCCTTTTTCACCAAAATCACCTTCAAAACAATTCACCTTCCTTCCCTGAGGAGACAACCTTGGAATACGAATTCCAAGTAAAACACGACACTCGAAAGTCTCTCTGCACTTGGGGAGCACTTTTGTTCACACACATTTCATTCACACACCCGTTTTTCCATTTCTTGCATTGAACCCGAGTGAGAGTGACACTCACCCACACATATAAGCCACACACGCATTGAGGGTTCATGTTCAGAGATTAGGGTCGACGGAATAATCCAAGCAGGGGCCTTGGGGTGATATTGAGGCAAATGAAATGAAGGATATAGGATAACAAAGAGGGTTGTTCCGAGTGAATGACTTTTAATTCAAAACATCTCCATTTTAATGGGATTTCAGTCCAACACCATCACCACACTCTTTGTTTCTTTTATTTCTTTTCCTTAACATTTTCCTTTTCTTTTTGATCAATCTTTCTTCATTCACCCCCTTTTTCTCCTTTTCTTGGATTTTTCATTCTTTTTCGTTCAACTTCATTCATCCTTTTGGTTAAGTTTCCGCAACACAATTCCTTCTCTTTTATGATCACTTATATTCAGCTCTAGGAACAACCATGGTGAGGTTGATTTTCATCATTTTTCACTAGCTTGGTCAAATGTGTGGCATGGAAACGAATTTACCATTAAGGCTCAATCACTGCACTAGGGATACAATTTTCACAAGAAAGAAGGTTAAGACTCAAAGCAAATGAAGGATGGCCTAAGATCATTTCTAAATAGGCATGGGAGAGCATTGTACATATCAAGACAAAGTCAATCAACTACCCAAATGCACCTAACCAAAACAAGTATAATGAGATTATTGCACACATTTGGAATTTGAAAAATTGTTCCTTGAGTAAATGTAAGTTCCCTCCAACAAGGATTGGCACTAAAGCTCTCATGGGTCCTTACTCATCTCCACTATTTATGTCAAACACTAAAATATGAACTCAATCCGTAAATTGATGAAATTACACATTTAAGGTGTACATATTGGTGAGTTCAAAAGCAAACACATATGTGATACTCGAGCATAGGATGAACTTCAATAATGTGCTCATGTATTCAAAATTCAACACAAAGATCAACGTATTAACAAACCATACACTCAAAATAAGGGAATACAAATCAACTTTCAGATAGTTTCACAAAAAATTTCAAAATTTTCACATAAATTGCAACTATTGTGAACAAAAAACTGTATGATATGTGAAAGGTGAATTTTCACCACAAAAATTGGTATTATCAACAAAAATTTCCACAAAACAAAAATTTTTCACAAACATTGGTGTATCATACAAATGGTGCACCTCACCCCCAACTTGAATCATGCATTGTCCTCAATGCAACAAAAAAGATATGATATGCACTGAAGGACTGTAAAAAAAAATGAGTAGGGTTAGAGAACACCTCTCACTTGAGCTTTTGAAAAAAAAACACCAATATCTGCAACTAAGAAAAATAACACTACATGTAAAGATAAAGTAAGTAAACATAAACAGATAAAGTAAGTAAAAACGATTGTACACTAAAAATCCTATGAACAGTTATTACTCCAACAAGTCTGGGTAGACCGAATCCATCAAATCTTCCTCCACTCCTTGTCCTTCAAAACCCTCGAAAAATGGCTTAAGTCTTTGGCCATTGACCTTGAATGTCTTGCCATCTTCGGGGTTTGTGACTTCCATAGCTCCATTGGGGTAGGCCACCTTGACAAGATAGGGGTCATCCCAACGGGATCGAAGTTTACTGACTTGATCCGAAATGTGTACACCCAAGTGCAGGCGGTCAAGCTGTAGTAATAATCCGGTTTGAGTCCAGAGTCGAATCCACAGGGAACTTTTGTTGGTATTTTTGAGATAAGCAGTGGTGGAGACCTATTGATTGTAACCCTTGAGATTTGTTATGAGGTGTGAGATTTCCTGGACAGAATATAAGATTCTTTCCAAGATAATTTTCTTAACAAAATATGAGATAAGCTCGAATGAAAAAGAGTCACTATTTAGTTCAAGGATCTGGACATGTAGTTAATTATCCAGTTTATTATACTTGTGCTTGATAACTCAATTAACTCCCGTGTTAACAACAATTTAATTGGAAGATAAAGATGGACTGTGAGAATTAAGAACATGATTTCGATGTCTTTCCAGAAGTTTACAAGAATTGTCTGTGTCGAGACTTAACCCGTCTACAAAAAAGCAAGTGTTTCTACAAGACATCCAACCATGACATTAATATTCCATTCTTTAAGTGAAGCACAATAATAGGGAGGATTGAAGGGTAGTCATGAAGATCTAGCCGGGGTACTTTCCTTGAACGGATGAGTCTTTCTATGCAAGAGTCATCTGTGTCATAGAAAGATCCCACGGTTATACAAAGTACCTTAGCTTTGCTAGATGAAATCAATGATCCAATAAGCAAGGAGAAATAAACGTTAAGCATCAGAACAGAGCACAAATATAATTCTCGGATAACTTATATATGCCCTTCTCCTCTTACTAAAGAGTGAATGAGAAACTACTCAATCTTCATGGCTTTGGTAAAGCTAGAAAAGTGAGTGATGTTAATCCCTCCAAGTAGAGGACTTACAAAATGAAATAATAATAAACAAGGAGCCAATCTTTAACAAAGAATGAGTGAATCATGATGAGCGCATAATATTGCATATTTGAAGGGCTCATTACATGCATTATAACTCAACTTTTGCATTTTAATACTTAGTGTTAGCCAAAATTGTCTATAATGTTGATATTTTGATGTTGCAACCTTTTATTGCTTAAATCATGTATTTTAGGACATTGCAACTATTTTGGATGTGTGGTGAAGGCATGGACACAATACATGAAGAATTGGAGGCTTAAAAGTGAAGAAATCAAGAAGGCATTGGTGCTTGGGAACAAAGGCACCAGCTGCAGCAACAATTGGAAGCACTGCCTCGGAATTCCTCCATTTTGACCATGATCTATGCAGCATTAGGAAAAGTTAAAAACATGAAAGTTGTAGATATGGGTGTCTTCTGTTTTGTGTCAAAATTTCAACCCAATCCAACGGTTAGATCAAGAGTTATGTCGATTCTACCGAAGGTGGTCCAGTGCAGAAAAACAGTACCGGTACTTGGTACCGGTACCAAATGGTACCGGTACCTAGTACCGGTACTCCGGACCTTCTGGTCGCGAAAACAGCCTGTAACTCAACTTTGAGGCTTGGGGGTCCCACCTACACTTCTCCCACGCCTATCCCAACATTTCCTTACACATTTACAGGCCTCCTACACTCAAGTGGAAGACTTTAAAGGCCAATGCATTAAAGGAGGAATGGGGGGAAGTGGGCTGTCCAGGCTATGATCTCCTAGCCTGTCAAAGCCATCCATTCAGCCCTCTCTTGATGGGAGCTCGTACACACAGCTAGGGGGGAGCCTCTTGGACGTTTTGACATGTCTCTACACTCCATTATATTCAGCATTCCATTCATTTTGTAAAGGGTTGGCTACCTAAGCTTAGGAGTAGATGTAGAAAGCTCCAAGGTTGAAGATGATGAATAGTAATTTTGTTTTTGCATTTTCTTCATCCATGTCATTGCTGTAAGCTACATTCCTCTTGTAATCTTCATTTCTTACATTGTAATCTCCTTTATTTCAAGTATATTGCAAGTTAGTTACATGTTCTTCATTTCACCATTTATGCTTTCAAGTTCTTCATTTTCATGTTTTAAATTGGGTATTGTATTTCTTTCTTCTTAGTTTAAGATTTCTTGCATTTAGTTAAGTTCCATGCTTCATTTCTTCTACATGTCTTCCATTTACATTAATGTCTTTCCTTTCAAGCATGAGTAGCTAGATTTAAGTTGGTTAATCCAAGGGAAAATTCCTCTTGGGAATACCATGTTCAAATCTTCTTCATTCCTCCCTTTAGAGTCAAATGGTTCGGTTTGACGGGGTTGAGAGTGGATGAGTTGGTGAGCCTTTGATATTCTGTAGGCCTAGTCACGGTTTATGCTTAGATTACTCACCAATCTCGTCCCTAGCTTCCCCTGAATCAATCGTTCATTCATGCTCAATCGGAGGAAGGCTTTGAGTTGATTTGGTATTCCCATTGGAATGAACCCTTTGGATTAGCCAACACTTGCTTTCTTGCATTTTCATTTTGAACAAAACTCATCAAAACACAAATACAAGATTTTACACTTTCTTTTCACTTTTGCAAAATCACTTTCACAAAACTCCCTTTCCTTCCCTGAGGAGACGACCTTGGAATATTTTCCAAGTAAAACACACGACCACAAAAGACTCCTTTCGATTGGGGAGCATTTTTGTGCACACACATTCTCCATTTCACATATATTTTGTTCATCCATTTCCCACCATTTGTTCGTTGTTGCCTAATCTTTTGCATTACCCGGAGGGAGAGTGACACTCCCCCATCACTATAAGCCACATACACACATTGAGGGTGAGGGTGATGTTTAGAGGTTAGGAAACAACACCGCATTTCCCACCAATCATTTTGGCGCCGTTGCCGGGGAAGGTTAAGCGTCGAGTTCGAGGGTGATTTTGGGACGGCATAAGGTAAGTCTTGTGATTTTCATCACGGGCCAAGGTATGTCGTCTAACTTGTAAATATTTTGTTTTATATAATGTCTTATAATTATTATGAAAATGTATCAAATGCCCCTTATTATGAAAATGTGTGTGAGATTTGTGATGACCTTGGGCTCATCTCTTGTATGTGCCAAATAAATTATCCGGTTCAAGACTTTGCATGCGAAAACTTTTACCCCAACCATTATGTTTCACCGAGTTATCCGAGTTATGGTTGGGAGAATGAACCGTATAATTTTCCATCCAATCTCACACCACCAAATGAATTTTGCCATTACCCAACGTATGAGGACTTAACCGAACAAGCATTGGAAAATACTTTTTGCGAGTTTATGCAATGCCAATTGGAATTCAATGCCCAATTAGGCGAGTTTATGCAAAGCCAAATGGAATTCAATGCCCAAATAACTCAACAACTTGATACATTGACTAATGCTATAATTGTTATGCATGAAGAACAACACCTTGAGCATAGTCAATATATTGAGAATGATCCCCCCAATGAAATGCATATTAATGTTGAATCTCCCACCACTCTAGATTGTGAAACATTTAATGAAGTTATTATCTCATATGAGGCTAATGAGCCCAAGGTCATTTTGCCATCTTTGAGTGGTGTTGAGATTCACATTTCTCAACTTGGGGAGGGCATTGAAATGGAGTCAAGTGTTCTTAATGAGAAATTGTATATTCCATTTGTTGCATTGCATAAACTCGCATACATCTTGGTTCAGTTGAGATTTTTGAATTATTATCCCTTGTATGGTTGGATAGATTGGATAGAAATGGCATTTATACAACAAAAAAATTTTAAAATCAAAAAAATCCATGGGCGTAAGGTCATATCCGAATTGAAGCCGGATTGACATGAGCCCTTGTTGTTTTGTTTCCATGTACATAGTAGTTAGATCTCTTTTATTGTTATATTTTTATTTTTCATGTCATTGTAGTATAATGGTGAGTATCATTGTAGTTTAGTTTTTAACATAAAGCTTGTTTAAGAATCAGAAAGCAGACAAAGCAGAACAGTACCGGTACTAAAAGTCTACTGGAATCGCAGTACCGGTACCCAGTACCGGTACTAAAAGTCTACTGGAATCGCAGTACCGGTACCCAGTACCGGTACTGTTTGCCTGACAGACCCAATCTCTGCAATGCTGCTCCACCTGCTTTGAGGGCATCACCAGCATTTCTCCCCCATGTTCTAGTCTAAGTTGGGGGGTGTAAATGAGCTTTGTGTGTTTCTTTTTCTCTTTTATGTTTATATATATTATAAAAAAAAAAAAGGGTATCTCATTTCCCATTTTACCTTCATTGTTTTCATTGCATGATCCCTTGTGCATTGAGGACAATGCATAGTTTAAGTTGGGGGGTGAGGTGCACCATTCACATGTTCCACCACTTTGTGTATAGAATAAGTTGGAAATGTGAAAATTTTGAAAAATTTTGGACAATTTTTGTGAAAAATAGTCAATATTGAACTATATTCCTTTATCCTAATTGTTATGGGATTTGTGAATTGCTTGATCTTCATTTTGAACTTTGAATACATGAGCACATTATAGAAGTTTATCTTATGCTTGAGTATCACATATGTGTTTTCTTTCAAACTCAACCATTGTGCACCTTGAATGTGTAATTTGGACAATTTACGGATTGAGTTCACATTTGAGTGCTTGACATGAATAGTGGAGATGAGTAAGAACCCATGTGAGCTTTAATGCCAATCCTTGTTTGGAGGGAACTTACATTTACTCAAGGAACAATTTTTCAAATTCTAAATTTGTTCAATAATCTCATTATGTTTGTTTTGGTTAGGTGCTTTTGGGTAGTTGATTGACTTTGTCTTGAAACGCAAAATGTTCCTCCTATGCTTATCTAGAGATGATCTTAGGCCATCTTTGAAATGCTTTGAGCCTTTGCCTTTTTCTTGTGAAATTTTATCCCTAGTGCCATGATTGAGCCTTAATTGAATTCGTTTCTATGCCACACATGTAACCAAGCCAATGAAAATGATAAATATCTACCTTACCTTGGTTGTTCCTAGTGCTAAGTTGGGTGATGATAAAAGAAAAGGAATGATGGTGTGGAAACTCAAACAAAAGGGATGAAGGATGTTGAAACTCAAAAGAGTTCAATGGAAAAAGAATGAAAATCCAAGAAAAGGAGAGAAAGGGAGTGAAAAAGGAGAAAAAGAATGAGAAAAAGAAAAGGGAAAAATGTAAAGGAAAAGAAAGAAAAGAAACAAAGGGTGTGGTGATGGTGTGAAAATCAAAATCCCATAAAAGGGAAGTGTTTTTCTAAGATTAAGGTCATTCACCCGGAACAACCCTATTTGTTATCCTATATCCTTCGTTTCCCTTACCACAACATCACCCCAAGGCCTCATTACAACCCATGAAAGTCCTAAAAGATCTAGAGAAGCATGGGGGATGCATACTTTTAAAGAAAAAGAGAAGTTAATTTTACTATCTAATGCCCTAGCATTCCTTTCATGAGATTATGCCAAGGTTGTTTCATTTGTATACATGTGCTTCATTTTTGGATTATATGTGAGCATTTTGGTTTGTGAATAAGATTCTATCTCACATATACACATGGAGTGCATGCTAGGATAATCATTGAGTTATTCATTTTTTAGAGAAACCCTTGGTGAGTTTTTGCATCAAAGCTTAATTTGGATAGCCACGTGAATGTGAACTCCATTGTGTAAATGTTTAAATTACATGTTCATTTCACACACACACGAGTTTTGAAAGGAAATGTGTATGTGGATACTCTAGAATAGCATTTAAAGCTATAATGTGTTGCATGTGTTTTTAGTTAGGATGTTTTGAACATAGTTGTTTTATTGAAATCCCATCACTAGTTAAGATAGGGGAATATACTTTAAATATTGGATATTAGCAAGAAGTTTGTAGGTACCTTCACTGGAAACCTTCACGAGACAAAACTCGTCCACTAGGGATCACCTAGGGGTTTAAAGGCTTGTTGCATGTGCTAAATGCAATTGCGGAATTAGTATAGGTTTATTTTTGTTTGCTTGCTTTTACATTTTGTTTGCTAGGGACTAGCAAAGCTTAAGTTGGGGGGTGTGATGAGCGCATAATATTGCATATTTGAAGGGCTCATTACATGCATTATAACTCAACTTTTGCATTTTAATACTTAGTGTTAGCCAAAATTGTCTATAATGTTGATATTTTGATGTTGCAACCTTTTATTGCTTAAATCATGTATTTTAGGACATTGCAACTATTTTGGATGTGTGGTGAAGGCATGGACACAATACATGAAGAATTGGAGGCTTAAAAGTGAAGAAATCAAGAAGGCATTGGTGCTTGGGAACAAAGGCACCAGCTGCAGCAACAATTGGAAGCACTGCCTCGGAATTCCTCCATTTTGACCATGATCTATGCAGAATTCGGAAAAGTTAAAAACATGAAAGTTGTAGATATGGGTGTCTTCTGTTTGGTGTCAAACTTTCAGCCCAATCCAACGGTTAGATCAAGAGTTATTCCGATTCTACCGAAGGTGGTCCAGTGCAGAAAAACAGTACCGGTACCTAGTACCGGTACTCCGGACCTTCTGGTCGCGAAAACAGCCTGTAACTCAACTTTGAGGCTTGGGGGTCCCACCTACACTTCTCCCACGCCTATCCCAACATTTCCTTACACATTTACAGGCCTCCTACACTCATGTGGAAGACTTTAAAGGCCAATGCATTAAAGGAGGAATGGGGGGAAGTGGGCTGCCCAGGCTATGATCTCCTAGCCTGTCAAAGCCATCCATTCAGCCCTCTCTTGATGGGAGCTCGTACACACAGCTAGGGGGGAGCCTCTTGGACGTTTTGACATGTCTCTACACTCCATTATATTCAGCATTCCATTCATTTTGTAAAAGGTTGGCTACCTAAGCTTAGGAGTAGATGTAGAAAGCTCCAAGGTTGAAGATGATGAATAGTAATTTCATTTTTGCATTTTCTTCATCCATGTCATTGCTGTAAGCTACATTCCTCTTTTAATCTTCATTTCTTACATTGTAATCTCCTTTATTTCAAGTATATTGCAAGTTAGTTACATGTTCTTCATTTCACCATTTATGCTTTCAAGTTCTTCATTTTCATGTTTTAAATTGGGTATTGTATTTCTTTCTTCTTAGTTTAAGATTTCTTGCATTTAGTTAAGTTCCATGCTTCATTTCTTCTACATGTCTTCCATTTACATTAATGTCTTTCCTTTCAAGCATGAGTAGCTAGATTTAAGTTGGTTAATCCAAGGGAAAATTCCTCTTGGGAATACCATGTTCAAATCTTCTTCATTCCTCCCTTTAGAGTCAAATGGTTCGGTTTGACGGGGTTGAGAGTGGATGAGTTGGTGAGCCTTTGATATTCCGTAGGCCTAGTCACGGTTTATGCTTAGATTACTCACCAATCTCGTCCCTAGCTTCCCCCGAATTAATCGTTCATTCATGCTCAATCGGAGGAAGGCTTTGAGTTGATTTGGTATTCCCATTGGAATGAACCCTTTGGATTAGCCAACACTTGCTTTCTTGCATTTTCATTTTGAACAAAACTCACCAAAACACAAATACAAGATTTTACACTTTCTTTTCACTTTTGCAAAATCACTTTCACAAAACTCCCTTTCCTTCCCTGAGGAGACGACCTTGGAATATTTTCCAAGTAAAACACACGACCACAAAAGACTCCTTTCGATTGGGGAGCATTTTTGTGCACACACATTCTCCATTTCACATATATTTTGTTCATCCATTTCCCACCATTTGTTCGTTGTTGCCTAATCTTTTGCATTACCCGGAGGGAGTGTGACACTCCCCCATCACTATAAGCCACATACACACATTGAGGGTGAGGGTGATGTTTAGAGGTTAGGAAACAACACCGCATTTCCCACCAATCAAATCACGTTCCACCCTTCACGGCTTTGGTAAACCTCTAGAAAAGTGGAAGAGTTTCACTCTTCTAAGAAAGAAAGAAGCTCAAGCAATGGAAGTGAAGTACATAAACAATAAAAGTAGAAGAAACTAGTCACATTTGGAGGGTGGCTTCCTTAACCAAGGAATGGAGGGTTGCTTCCTCAACCAAAAGATGAACTAACTCCCTTTTATGCATGTAAGTGAAAGCATAAGCATAAAACTACTTTTATAACAAGCAAAGAGATGTTGGACTAAAGCCAAACTAATCTCTAAAATAAAGAATTCATACAAGGAAATGTAAGCTAAATCTACAATGTGAGTGGGAGTCTAAGCCTCTCCATCAACCTCTCTACTTGGCTCCCCTTGAGCTCTCCAAGAATGGGAGTATTTATAGGCAATAGGAGGAGACAAGAGGGGGTGAAGGAATAGTGTATGCCGCCCAAGTCCAAGTGAAAAACCAAATACTCTGCTGCCAGTCTGTGGAGAACGTTCGAACGTGAGTTGGTGTTCGAATGTTGTCGACCGTTCGAACGTTTCTTTTGTCTTTGCACTATGGGCGTTCGAACGCCAGATGTGCTCTAATCCTCTCACTCGAGTGATCTATTGGTTTTCTGTGAAGTTCAGTTCCACACTCTATGCAGTAGTCTGGTCTTCAATCAACTCAAGTGCACGTTCGAACGTGAGTTGGCGTTCGAACGTGACACTCAAGTGCCTCAGAGCTTCAGAGTCTTCTTTCCTAGCTGCAACATGCCTTCTCTTAGCAGTTGGGTATGCTACAGTTCAATGTGGCCGTTCAAACGTGAGTTGGCGTTCGAACGTTCTGGTTGTGCTCCAAGCTTCTCCAATTTTGTGCTCTAATGTGCAGGTGTTGCATTCAAGTGTGGTACTTGTTCTTGAGTCATTGTTCAGTTTAGGGCCTGAAATGACATCACTTAAACTCCATCAAAGTACAATTAGTCTTAAAACGACATAGTAATATGCTAATTTTAAGTGCTAATCACACTCCCCAACCTAAATATTGCTAGTCTCTAGTAATACAAAAAAAATCTACTCCTAATGCCATTTTCTTAGGTCATCCGGTTGCATTTAGCTTATACAACAAGCTGTTGAACCACTAGGTTTACCCTAGTGGACGAGTGTTGTCTCGTGCGGGTTTCCAGTGATGCTACCCTCAAACTTCAGTCGAACAGATGTGTATGTGAGATTGCTGATTAAAGTAAATTAACATCATGGTCATTGAGGCACCCAACTCTCAATTTCGACTTATATCCCGCATGTCCCTCTTTCATAGGTATCTATTATATGCAAAAATTAGCATATGTTACATTGGTATTTGGAATTTCCTGTGTAGTAGGAATGATCATTCAAGCAACAAGAATTATTATATAACAAACCCTCCCTTTTACCATCTTCCATGGATAGCTTCGATTTCACAAACCTCTCGTAGAATACTCTCAGCAAAAGTTCGCTCCGATTATAGTGACTTGTTTCTCATGAGTCATGTGATCAGAAGGTGGCCAATCGAAAAATCACATGCACAATTAGGAAGGGAGTGAAATTTTAAGGAAGCAACTAATCATGTTTGACATAATCTCATGAAAGAATATTGACGCAATTTAAAGAAATACTATTTACCATATCCCAATTTTGATTGACAACACATGCATGTAACAGACTTGAGATCAATTAGGGCTTTTCATAGGTTGTAATATGGCCAGAGGTCAGTGGCTAACGAAATGACGTCAAAAGTATTCAAAAGTTATCCTCTGTTTATGTAGTGTAGCACATCTCTTTCTAGCTTTTCGATATTTTGCCCAGAGATGATATTTCTTTCTTTCATTTTTCTCATTTTTCACTTTCTTGGCAATTTCTTGCCTTTTTGCTTCTTTTTTGTTTCAATAGTTCCCATCGATTCTTCTTGAATGGTAGCCTTCATAGCTCTTTCCTTTTTCCTTACATTTATGTGTCATATTGATTTATAAGAGGGTGCAAGAAAATTAGATAGCAATGGTGTGTCAAGTATGTTTTCTTGTGGCTTGGTAATCATACGGGTTTATCGAAGAAGAAGTCATACATTGTGGGCTCAAGCATGGCTAACTAGGGAAATAATTTTGTAAAAGAAATGGCTAAGGCTCAATATCAAATCAAAGATGGCCTAAGATCATTTCTCAAGTATGTGCACATGAATGTGTCGTATGCGAAGGTTCCCTGTGGGATATGTCAATAGATCACTTTTAATTACATCAATCAAAGCAAGATTAATGAGATTATTCAAAAATTGAGAGTGAAAGACTTTACTTGAGTAAACATCGATTGTCTCTCGAAAGCATCTTAAGGCTCGAAACTCACCATGGTATTCTTTGTTATCTCCACTAATTATGTCGGGTTTTCCAGGGGCTGTCGGTTATATACCGATTCCATTTTCGAGTCCAATCATCCTGTTCCTTGAAAATAACAAATATCGATGCATATTTGACAATTTAAGCATAGAAAGAATACCAATTTTCCAAGAAATGTGGTTTTAAGTTTCGGTTGATAGGCTGAGGTGTCAAACCGATCATGTGCGTAGTTACTTTAACAAACATTCTTATCATACACATTTGTTCCATCATATATTAATGTTAAGCTAAATCTACATATGCATTTAAAACAAATAAAAGTGATAAATTGAACTATTCATTTCACAACATATTGTCAGTTAACATCAACATCAATAATCCAATTCATCCACAATCACACAAAAACTTACAATATCTTTAACAACTATCAAAGAAGAAACTCATAAAAAGAAGCAATAAACACACAAAAACCATGAACAAGGATAGGGATCCCTCTCTCTCACTCTTCATGTCCACCATCTCCACCAGGTCCACCCCTCAGAAGTCTAAGAATCTCATCCTGCTTAGCTTCAATGCTAAGCATGATGTCTCGTAAAGAGCGTCGGGTGCTGGTGCTAGGTCCTGCCTCCTGTGGCTGATCTCTCTCTTCCTCCATCTCTCCCTCCTCCTCCGCATCAAGCTCCTTTTGCACTTCGTCCACTCCATGGGTAGGGGGCATCTCCTGTCTGGCCGCTGGGCCGCCACTGATTAAACCTAAATTATGTATAAATTAAAAAATCAAAAAATTTAAATTAGTATAATAAATGCACTAAAAATTAGTACTTAGAGTGAATTAGGGTTTGTGCGGGAATGATATTAGGTATAACATTTTATCTGAAAGTTGCAGGACAAATGCCGAAATAACGCAAGACCAAGGGAGCAATGTCAAGGAAATGTAAAGAATGAAGGCCAAAGTGTAATTAACCAACGTGAAGACTCAGCATGCATGCAAGTGGCCGTTTCCAGCAAAGCACCACCGTCCGGACGGTGGGACTGCCGTCCGGACGGTCACCCTTGTCAGACTCAGCCTCATCTCTTCTCCCACTTGCCTTCCCACGCCTATAAATAGGGACACTCTTCAGCTTTCATACAAGGCCGGAACCGAGAGCTTCCAAGGAGAAGTTCAGAGAAGAAAAAGAGAGAAAAGAAAAGAAAAAGCATGCTCCGGTCCGTGTTATACTTCAGTCCTAAGTCCTGTACTTTTATAGTTTTTGTATAGCTTTCAATTCGAATAATTGAACTGCCGCCACTTTTTCATCTTAACCGATTATAAGAGTGGTTGTGTTTCAATCGTTCCCTGCGAAAGACATTTAAATTCCGCACTTTCCTTTCTGTTGTAATGACAACTGCTAGCTCTCCTTGCTTGTCTATAGCAATGGAGCGTGAGTAGTTCCGTATATCCTCCGGTTCGAGGGGAACACATGTATAATATTGATCTGTTTTTGGAATTGCTGATGTTTTATTTATACGTTTATTATATATACAAGACGGGCCAGCTAGAATGACCCCGGCGTTCCTACCGGTATGGTTAATCCTCCACTGAAATGCTGAGGAAGTTCCACTGACGCCTGATAGTATTATATATATATAAGACGGGCCAGCTAGAATGACCCCGGCGTTTCCACCGAAATGCTGAGGAAGTTCCACTGACGCCCGGTATTACTATATATATAATAATATTGCCTGCTAGAATAACCCCGGTGATCCTGTCAGTATGGCTAGTCCTACACTGGAACGCTGAGGAAGTTCTACTGTCTATATATATATATATATATTACAAGATAACCTATTGAATAATTCAAGTATGCCGTTCGAGTAACTTCACTTTCTGGGTGATATATCTAAATACAGTGTAGCCTAAGAAGCAGTTGTATTATGATTAACTACCACCGGTTGACCTGACAAGTCACCGGAAGATAGTCTGTACCACCTGCAGATTTTACTTGAATTAATCAATTGGAACATCTAAGCCCAGTGTAGCCTAAGAAGCAACTGTGCTATATATTACCACCGGTGTAGCCTAAGAAGCAGCTGTGTTATGATTTATTATATATATACGTATTTGCAATCATGAGATCAAGTGAATAACTCAAGTATTCCTCATGAATGGCTTGTCCTTCTGGTTTGCTTGGGTTAATCATTTGACATAAATATAACCAGTGTAGCCTAAGAAGCAGCTGTGTTATAATATATATATACATCAGACCTGCCGGTTAGCTTGCCAGTAAAATGGAAGTTAACTGATGTAAGGTAGCAATTCCGTAACAAGACCAATATAAAGCATGTGGGATCCTTGAACTGAAGGATATCTTTTATATTTCTGTCATTCATTTGTTTTACGTACGCATTTTATTTCTCACCTTTATTCCACCTGTTATTTTAGAATCAAGTTTTTAGCACCGTCATTAGACTAAGCTCACACCACAAGCGATTAAACATCAAACTACTCCAAACAACCTTTTTATTGCTTTATTTTTATTTTATTTATTTTATTTTATTTTAATTACTAAAACTCTCTGTGGGATCGATACTTGGACTCAAAAACCAAGAAAACTACAATTCGACCACTTATACTTGGGTGTAATATAATAATATAATTCTGACACACTAAAAAGTGCGAATCAGCCACTATGACATTGGCTTCTCTGGAAGGAAGCCTTGTTCAGTGGCCCCATTGGCTTTTGAATCTCCATTTCTGGCTTCACCCTAACCCCATGGTCTTTACATAATTTCGTCACTAGGGTGCTGAAGGGAAGCGAATTTCGCTTCACATCACACCCTTTTTTCATCTCTGTCAAAATTAGGGAGGGGAGGTCGATGCTTTGCCCTTTCCCAATTGCATAC
The DNA here is from genome assembly GCA_951799425.1 of Ilex aquifolium. Lineage (NCBI taxonomy): Eukaryota > Viridiplantae > Streptophyta > Magnoliopsida > Aquifoliales > Aquifoliaceae > Ilex > Ilex aquifolium. Next base: position 19,469,972 of record OX637393.1, on the reverse strand, counting down.
AACAACCGGGCCATGTCGGGGAGGATTTCATTATTTCTTCCTAGCGGAGCAAAGTTGGCAACCGCAATCAAGTTCAACATTTTATATTTGTCGGTGAGTTCCCCTTGTCTAAAAAATCTCTTTCCAGTCCAAGAAAAGTTAGGCATTCCACGTTAGCTCCCTCCCCACGACATTCATTGCTACGTTCTTTCTCGGGGGATAAGCGGGACTTGGGACCCGAGGCACTTCTTGCCTAATTTCTCTTATGTAATCCTCATCCACATCGATGTGGATTCCCCTCACATAACTCCTTAATGATCCATTGACTATTTCGGCGTTGGAGTAAAACTCCCTCACCAAGTCAACTACGGCATCTCCGCCGTTTCGCAAATACAAGACCCAACCCCTCCTTTCCATCTCCGCCATTATACCCAATTCAACAAAATCAATTAAAACAACATCCCTCTCACAAACCACAACATGTTTTTGATAGAAGTTATCGTAGTCAACTTTTAAAGCTATGGGGAACCGGGTTTTGTCGTATCTTCGCGTAAGTGGTGGCATTCCTTCTCTCACTTCCACCACTTCCTCCACGAAATTGGGCTCTTGGGTGTTTGGGTTGCGCCTGGCAGGAAGCTTGACTCTTGGCATTTTTTATTTTTGAGTTTGAGGGCTTTGAAATCTTGGATTTCTTTGTGAAAATGGAGCTTTTTGATATGGGAATAGTCTTGGGATGGTTGATTTTTGATAAAAATGGAGAATGGTATGTGTTTTGGGGTCTGGGTAGTGAAGAGTCACTAAGGGTTTTTTCGGTTTTTGGGGGTTTTTGGGTGGTTTTGAAATGAAGAAGACGAACCAGGTTTTTATAGCCTGAGTCGTGACGTTCGAACGTGTTGAGCTCCCAGTACTTTTGATTTCTGTCAGAGGCCAAAGTACTGTAAGTTATCTTCGTTCGAACGGTCTATTGGCGTTCGAACGTTAATCTCGTTCGAACGGTCTATTGGCGTTCGAACGAGCTGAGCTCCCAGTACTTTTTACTTCCATCAGAGGCTTCATCAGAGGTTGAGTACTGCAAGCAGCTGACGTTCGAACATTAAGTCAAAAATAAAAAAAAATTGCACTACACTATACAAAATCAGAAAGAGCTAAACACACAATTTTAAATCAAAAACCTATGGCGTCTCAGGATAAGCCCCTACCCACGCTTCAGGTTGGTATTCTGGGACATTCCTTACTCGGCCCATATTTTCATTTCAGTCAAAAGAGTTTATACAAAAATATTTTTACACTTTTTACAAAAAATTCGGACATTTGGCTTTCATCCCCAACAAAAGTACAAATTTCCTACATAAAATTATCTAATCCGAGTCTCCTTCTGTATCTGTGTAGTACGGACAACCAGTGACTCTCCCAATTTCCTCTCTTACAAACCAGTTAAACAAAGTACCGGAATAGCATGGCGTATCAGGGTAATCCTTACTCAGCCCATTCACTATCCAGTCTAATCAATCGAGTGCGCGACCAGAGATTGGTTCAGAACACTGGTTGCATCTTTTCTCGTGAAAGACTCTGTCACACTGTTTACAAGCACCAAGTCTTTTGGCATGACGGCGTTTGGCAAAGCTTCTTCTGCTACAGAGGGGTTTCGCTTATTTTTCTTGGATTTCGGCCTTCCTTACCAGTCTTGTTTTTCTCATGATTACAGTATGCACATCAAATGGAAAAGTGCGCAAAACTCCTAAACTAAACCAAAAAAGTTTAACATCCATACTTTCTAAGCTTTAAGACTCATTATCTGGTTCTTTAACGTCTGCCAGTCACAAAGACGATTGAAGCTGATTCACAAACATAATCATCAATTTATACAAGACAAGGTACATAAAATGATCAGAACAACAACAACAACAGCAAAAATTTAAAAAATAATTTACAGGCAAATATGAACTGTAGTTCTCACCCCCAACCTAAACTGAACATTGTCCCCAATGTTTCGAATTTACCAGTTCACGGATCTTTGGAGATGAGGTTGAATGGTAGAGATATGTTCATCTGCTGAAACCTACAAATAAAAATACATGAATTACTCATCTGTGCGCAGATCTGGGTTTTGGGTAGGCTGAAAATTCTTGTGTGTGAGTGCGAACAAGAGAAGAACACCCGTGAGCAAATATAAGATTAAAATGCAAAACATGAAGCAAAAGATTGTGTTTGTAGAATGTGTGGTCATGGGTTGTTTATCAGATAACAGAAAAAATGAAGAAGAAAAGAAAAAGAAGAAGAGAAGAAGAAGAAGAAGGAAAGAAGAAGACGAAGAAGAAGAAATGGGGGGGGGGCCAACAGCGCCGGCTGGCTTGAAAAAAGAAGAAAAAGATTGGGTGCCTTATAAAGGCGCCCCAGTGATTGATAAAAAACAATCCTATTCCTAATCCTTTAACTACTATCCTTCAAATGATGCAATGTATGAGCGGAAAGAATGATTTCTCCCCCTTTGGGATAGTGTGAAAAGAAAGGGCAATAGGAAAGGGAAATGGGATGATGTAGATATGGAATGTGTATGCACAAAAATGCTCCCCAATCGCAAGGAGACTTTCGTGAGTTGTGTTTTACTTGGAAAGTATTCCAAGGTCGATTCCACAGGGAAGGAAGTGAGCAAATGTGAAAGTGATTTAGTGCAAAAGAAAGTGTAAAATTCTTGTTGTTGGAAATTGTTTGGTGAAGTGTGTGTTGGTGAAATTAGAATGAGAAAACAAGTGTTGGCAATTCCAAGAGATCCCTCCAATAGGTATACTATCTCAACTCAAATCACTCCTCCGATTGAGCAAGAATGAACGGTTGATTCACGGAAAGCCGAGGATGATGTTGGTGAATGCCTAAGCATAAACCGTGACTAGGCCTACGAATTATCAAAGATTCACCAATTCATCCACCTTCAATCCGGTCAAACCGAACCATGGGACTCTAAAGGGAGGGTGTAGAAAGAGTTGAAATGGTATACCCAATGAGGGTTCCCCTTGGTCTTGCCAACAAAAAGTGCTTAGCTACTCATACTTGAACTAGACATGATAATGTAAAGGTAATGCATTCTAAGGCTATGGAGCTTTGAAGTAACTAAGTGTAAGAAATCCTAGACTAGAAGTGAATGAAATGAAAAGCTATTTTATATCTATGAACATGAATAACCTTCAAAGCATTAATGGTGGAACATAAATGGAAGCATTCAACTAACCAAACATGAAGGGAAAACAACATTTATGGCATTCAATGAACTACTAAGATTCTTACTCAAGATTACAAGACAAATGCAGTAGGAGAAATGGTAAAATCGTCACTTTCTCTCTCTAAAAACCACTATTCATCCTCTTCTCTGCCTAGAGCTCCTCTTTCTAAAACTATATCTAATGTGATACATGATGAATCAATACCCCCCCAAGGAGACTCTTGCTTTCCCCCCAAAACGTGCCTGGAGAGAGAGGGAGGTCTAAAGAGTTGATCTCCATCACTAGGGGTGCAGCAACATGGGCTGGACAGGGGGTGAGGCAGAGCTGTCTGCCCACCCAGCTTCCTTCTTCTTCTCTCTCTTCATTCATTATCAAGACTCATCCCAATAAATGCAGGGGTGAGGGAGGCTCCAGGATGTGTAAGAGATGTCAGGAAGCATGTAGGAGAAGTGCATGTGGGACCCTCCAAGCCGCAAAGTTGAGTTACAGGCTGTCTGGAGAAAAGTGCAAAAACCTCCCGGAAGGTCGACATACACCTACCGGAAGGTCGCTGAAAGAACAGTTAAATGAAAAGAATCAAATGCAAGAACTTCCGGAAGGTCGACATCAGTAGCAAAAATCTTCCGGAAGGTTCATTCCAGTAGCCAAAACCTTCCGGAAGGTTCATTCGAGAAGACAAAACCTTCCGGAAGATTTTGGCAGTCAAAAAGAAACCCAAGGCAAAACCTTCCGGAAGGTCCTTTCCAATAGACAAGTCCTTCCGGAAGGTTTTACTCCAGTAGCTAAAATCTTCCGGAAGGTTCATTCCAGAAAACAAAACCTTCCGGAAGATTTTGGCAGTCAAAAAGAAACCCAAGGCAAAACCTTCCGGAAGGTCCATTCTAGTAGACAAGTCCTTCCGGAAGGTTTTACTCCAGTAGCTAAAATCTTCCGGAAGGTTCATTCCAGTGGACAAAACCTTCCGGAAGGTATTAGCTGTGAACAAGGCATCCAGGGTTTTTAGCAAAACCTTCCGGAAGGACGACAAACACCTTCCGGAAGGTTTTTAGACTGTGAGCAAAAAATGGATTTCTTTCCCCTCCAGATCATCCTTAAAGCTACCCCATACACTCCATTAGCCTCATAAAACACCATGGGGGTTTAAATCATGTCATTTACATCATTTTACATGCATTCACGCAAAATTCCATCAAGCCACAAACAAAACCAAAACACTCCCATTTATTGACAAAAAAGGTGAACCAAAAGCACATTAGCACACCATACATGTCATTGTTATGTGCTAATCACACCCCCCAACTTGCGATTTGCTAGTCCCTAGCAAATATAATTCCCAATCCCAAACCAATATGCACACATACATTCATAAAATCTCAACAAGGTAAAATCAACAAAATCATATTGCAAAAATGGTTTTAACTTTGTACAACGACAATCAACCCATTGTGGTATTTCATAGACAAGTTCATTACAATGTGGGCATAATCACAACAAAAAACGGCCAGAACTTAAGGACACTTCTACAGGCCGACACCAAAAAGAGAGTAACCCTAATTCTCTGCTCCACCCTTACCAGACACAACAAACAAAAACAACCAAATCCTGCTTCTACTTCTCACCACCACCATCATCAGGATCAGGAGGTAGGTCAAAATCACTCTCCCCCTCAGTCTCCTCCTCAGACTCCTCATCAGTGTCTCCAATCTCAACCATGGTAGAGGCACAAGGGTAGGGGGAGGTTGAGCTACCCTGGCCCGGAATGGGGTTCCCTGGGAACTTGCGCTGAAAGAGCTGTGTCATCATGGCAGCGATCCCCTGCACTGTCTCTTTCATCCCATGCACCTCATTCTTGATTCCTTGAACTTCTCCCTTAACTCCCTGCACTTCACCCACCAGTGCATCGAGGCGCTGTGGAATAGCATGATCGGGGGTTGGTGCAGGGCCTGGTGCCGTAGGAGGTGGTGCTGTAGGAGGGGCTTCAGTAGAAGTTCCAGCATCAGACGGCTGTGGCTGTGGCTGGGGTCCTGGATCCCTGCTCCTCTCACCCTTAGCCCTGGCAGCCCTTTTCTGACTGCTGGCCATCCCAATTGCTCCAAACTCTGGAGGGATCAGCTTTTCCTGGCCATAGTGCTTCACCTTCGCCTAATCACACAACTTAGTGACCAGGTTGGGAAAGGGTAGGTTCGCCTTTGGCTTCTCTGTCCGGGCAAACTCCCGCATCTCCAACCAAATATAGTAGGCCACATCAAACGCCACCCCTGTCATAAAGGCATGCAGTAGGGACAACTTCTCCACGTTTGGATTTTTCTCCGAACCCCGGGGCATCAAGTTGTAATGTAGTACTTTGTTCATTACCCCATAAGTGTGCTTGAGGCCCCCGACGAATGTCGTTCCCTTAAACGTGGTCGGGTCCTCATACGTGAGGTTCACATACTCCTCAAGTGTTTTATTCCCATCCACATTGTGTGGGTAGACAGGGGTGGATGCGGGAGGTCTCGCATATCCCATTGCCGTGGCAATTGTACCAGGGGTGACCTCAAATGATTTCCCCCTCACATTAGTTTTCAACTTATCCCCGTCATCCCCAAAAACAAACAATTTTTGATAAAATTCTCGGCACATTCCCAGGTTGTACCCCTTCACCTCAACAAACCAAAAATCCAAACCCCGTTCCTCAATAATTTTCACAACCTCATCCGTAACACCAAGGGAGATTTTATCAACATACCTCTCACACGTCACACCTTTGTCCTCAATCCTCTTCGTTCGTTCATCATGCCTTGCCTTTGTCCTCCGCTCCGCCTTATCCTGAGAGCTAGGACCTTCCCCGGTCCTTTTCTTAGAAGCTGAGCCAGAGGGGGGTGGAGACTCAGGGCCAGTCCTCTTCGTCTTGGCCATGAGCGAGAAAAACACACCAAACCCCAAAGCGATCATGAACCACCACCATATGTTTTCAAGAGCCCCCCATGCGTCCATGGTTGCCTCATTCAATCAAGCCATGGTAGTTGAGTAGGGTGATTTGGAGAGGGGATGGAAAAGTGCTGAACTTTGGGGGGGAAATAAACCTTAGGGTTTTGCAAGAAATTCTTGGGATTTCGGCTCAAAAGTTCCAAGATTCACCCTTAATCAAGGGAAAATAGGAGGCAAAGATGATTGGAGAGGAATTTCGAAACTCAGGAAGGAGGAGGAGGAGAGGGTTTGGGGGAGTCGGATTTGAGAAAGGCAATGAAAGGGTTTCCGAAAAAATTAGATTTAAAACCCTTGTTTTTTTTTTTTGGGTTTCAGACTCGATCTTCCGGAAGGTCGATGTGAACCTTCCGGAAGGTTTTACTCACTGCCTAATTTAAAACAGTCAGTAGGTAAAACTTCCGGAAGGTATATGTGAACCTTCCGGAAGGTTTCACTCACTGGATAATTAAGCACTTCCAGTAGGTAAAATCTTCCGGAAGGTCGATGTCGACCTTCCGGATGGTTTTACTTACTGGGCAAAACCTTCCGGAATATGTTACCTTTCCAGCAAAACCTATCCTTTATTCAACAAAATCACTTCCAAACCATTCTTCCTCCATTCCAACCCCTCAAGCACCTATCTAAGGACATCTAAGCCACCCACAAACTTGGATCACATCAATCAACCACAATTGATCATGCCCACAGTCATTTCCAAACTTGCAATATGATTTAAGATTTTTATACATTCAATGTTCAAGGATTTGATTACAACCTTTATCAATCAAAATGACACCTAAACATGCAAATCAGATAATTAAAAACTCACGCATCCCTACATTACTTCAAATATCTGAAACTTGAGAAATATTTCCTCATTCTTGCGAGCATGGAGCTTTTTAAACAAATTTCTCAATTGAATGAGCTAGATGCACATGAGCAAAACCATAGTCCCCAATGCTAGTCAGAAGTATGCACCTACCAATTAATTTTCAACTCGTGTGCATGTGAATTTAAACAAGTAATTTGGGCATTTACGAAACAGAATTCACATTCGACAGGCTAGACAAACTCAGTTTCAATGCAAAACTCACCAAGGGACACTCTTAAGCAAAAACCGCACTCACGTTATACAGGTATGCACTCCATGTGTACATGTGATATAGAATCTTGTATTCAAAACAAAGTGCTCACATGTAATCCAAAAATGAAGTTCATATATGAAAATGAGGCAACCTTGGCATAGTCTCATGAATGGAATATTAGTGCATTAGGTAGTAAGACTAAACTTATCATTTCTTTAACAAATATGCTTCTCCCATGCTTCTCTAGATCACTTAGGGTTTTAAGGGTTGTAATGGGGCCTTGGGGTGATATCTAGGTAAAAGAAATGAAGGAAAAAGGACAACAAAGAGGGTTGTTCCGAGTGAGAGACTTTAATGTTGGAAAAACACTTCCTTTTCATGGGATTTTGATTTTCTCACCATCACCACACCCCTTGTTTATTTTCTTAACTCTTCTTAACATCTTCCTTTTCTTTTGATCACTCTTTATTCTTTTCACCCCTTTTTCTCCTTTTCTTGGATTTTCATTCAACTCCTTGAGTTTCAAGTCATTCATCCCTTTTTGTTGGAGTTTCCACACCATACTTCCTTCTCTTTTGCAATCACTTATATTCAGCTCTAGGAACAACCAAGGTGAGGTAGGTTTTTTTTTTTTTTTTCCATCTTGCATTGGCTTGGTTAATATGTGTGGCATAGAAACGAATTTTAAAATGGGCTCAATCACGGCACTAGGAATAAAATTTTCTCAAGAAAAAGGGCTAAGGCTCAAAGTAATCAAAAATGGCCTAAGATCACTTCCAGGTCCACATGGGGAGAGCATTACATGATCAAGACAAATCAGTCTACTAACCAAATGCAACTAACCAAAGCAAGCATAATGAGACTATTGAACAAACTTGATATCAAAAATTGTTCTTTGAGTAAACGTAAGTTCCCTCCAAAAAGGTTTGGCACTAAAACTCTCATGGGTCCTTACTCATCTCCACTACTTATGTCAAGCTTAAAACATGAATCCAACCCGTAAATCACTGAAATTACAAGTTCAGAAAACACATACAGATGAGTTCGAAAATCAATCCATATGTGATACTTATGCATAGGATCCATTTCTATAGTAAGCTCATGTGCACAAGGTTCACAACAACAATCAACATGTCATCCAGTTCATACTCACTTCATAAGGGAATACAGATCAACTTAAAGGTATTTTTCATCAAAAATTTTCAAAAATTTCACCTATTTTTCACAATTGCAAGCAAAAATCAAAAATAATTTCAGACAACCTTGGTGTATCATACAAATAGTGCACCTCACCCCCCAACTAGAACCATGCATTGTCCTCAATGCAACAAAAAGATATAATATGCAATGGGAGACAATAAAAAGATGAATAGGGTAAGAGAACACCTCGCAATTTCGCTTTCGACAAAAACACGGAGATCTGGATTCAAAAGAAAACAAAGCTATACACCAACACACAAGTAAGTGACATAAAATAAAAACATGACATAATTAAAATAAAAGAAACTGTACATGCAAACAAGGGACCAATTGTTATTCCTCAATCACTTCCGGATACACCGGGTCAGTTAACTCCTCTTCCACCACTTGGTTTTCAAAGCCCTCAAAGAATGGCTTAAGTCTTTGGCCATTGACCTTGAATGTTTGGCCATCTTTGAGGTTGGTGATCTCAACAGCTCCATTGGGGTAGGCCACCTTGACGAGGTAGGGGCCATCCCAACGGGATCTTAGCTTTCCGGGAAAAATGGAGAGGCGGGAATTATACAAGAGTACCTTTTGCCCGGGCTCGAATGATTTCCTCACTATGGAGTTATCATGAAAGATTTTCGCCCGTTCCTTTGAAATTTTTGAACTCTCGTATGCATCCCGCCGAATCTCTTCCAATTCATTCATTTCTAACATCCTATGTTTCCCGGCCATTCTCATATTGAAATTTAAAGTCTTGATGGGCCAAAAGGCCTTGTGTTCCATTTCTACCGGCAGATGGCATGCCTTTCCATAGACAAGCCGATAGGGAGACATGCCCAAAACTGTCTTGTAGGCAGTACGATATGCCCACAGGGCATCAATCAATCTCTCAGACCAATCCTTCCTATTGGGGTTAACTGTTTTTTCAAGGATGGTCTTGATCTCCCTATTGGCTAGCTTGGCTTGGCCATTTGTTTGTGGGTGATAAGCGGTGGATACTTTGTGAGTAACGCCATATTTAAACATTAAAGATGCAAATGGCCTGTTACAAAAGTGTGATCCACCATCACTAATCATCGCACGAGGCGTCCCGAACCTCGAAAAAATGTTCTCTTTTAAGAACTTGACTACAACCCGGTGGTCGTTAGTCTTGGTTGGGATAGCCTCCACCCATTTGGACACGTAGTCCACTGCCAGCAGAATGTATAGATAGCCAAACGACATAGGGAAGGGACCCATGAAGTCAATGCCCCAACAATTGAATATCTCTATGACAAGTACAGGGGAGAGGGGCATCACATTCCTCCGGGTCACATTCCCCAAACGTTGGCATCTATCACATTCTTTGCAAAATGAAATACAATCCTTAATTAAAGAAGGCCAGTAGAAACCTGATTGGAGAATTTTTGAAGAAGTTTTCTTGGCGGAGAAGTGGCCACCGCAGGCTTGGGAGTGACAGAAGGCAAGGACATTCCGCTGCTCATTTTCAGGCACACATCGCCTCATGATTAGGTCTGGGCAGTACTTGAACAGATACGGATTATCGAAGTAAAAGTACTTAACGTCCGCCATAAACCTCCTTTTATCCTCAGGGCTCCAGTGTGGTGGGATTTGACCTGTTGCAAGATAATTGCAAATATTAGCATACCAAGGACAATGAGAATGAATGGACAATAATTGCTCATCAGGGAAAGAGTCTGGGATAGGGATGTGCTCATTTGTCTCTTGTGCCACCAGTCGGGATAAGTGATCCGCCACGACATTCTCAACTCCCTTCTTGTCTTTAATGATCAAGTCAAATTCTTGTAGGAGGAGGATCCACCTAATGAGTCTTGGCTTCGCATCCTGCTTAGATAACAAGTACTTTAAAGCAGAATGGTCAGTGAAAATAACAATAGTTGAACCAATGATATATGAACGGAATTTATCAAGAGCAAACACTACAGCTAGCAATTCTTTTTCAGTGGTAGTGTAATTCATTTGTGCCTCATTAAGTGTCTTGCTAGCGTAGTGTATAACATGCGGTCGATTGTCCTTCCTCTGACCAAGCACTGCGCCAACCGCGTAGTCACTCGCGTCGCACATAAGCTCGAAAGGTAGATCCCAATTGGGTGGTCGCATGATCGGAGGCGTGACAAGCATGCTTTTTAATTTTTTAAATGATGCCTCACACTCATTCGACCACTCAAAAGGAATCTCCTTAGACAGTAAATTGGTCAGGGGTCGGGCCAATGCGCTAAAATTTTGAATGAATCGGCAATAGAAACCTGCATGGCCCAGAAATGACCGGATACCCTTGATAGTTGTCGGTGTGGGAAGGTTGGAGATGGCCTCCACCTTGGATTTGTCAACTTCGATGCCCCTTGCCGACACTATGTGACCCAACACGATCCCTTCCGTCACCATAAAGTGACACTTCTCCCAATTCAGCACAAGATTCTTCTCCTCACATCTCTCCAACACCTTCTCCAAATTTTCCAAACACCCCTCAAAAGAATCCCCGAAGACTGAGAAGTCATCCATAAACACCTCAACAATCTTCTCCACCATATCACTAAAAATCCCCATCATGCAACGTTGGAATGTTCCAGGAGCATTACATAGCCCGAAAGGCATGCGACGATACACAAAGGTACCGTAGGGGCAAGTGAAGGTGGTTTTCTCCTGGTCTTCAAGGGCAATCTCTATCTGATTGTAGCCGGAGTATCCATCTAAGAAGCAATAGAAAAGATGCCCCGCTACCCGTTCTAGCACTTGATCGAGGAATGGGATTGGAAAATGGTCTTTCTTTGTGCACAAGTTGAGCTTCCGGTAATCAATACACACTCTCCATCCAGTGATTACCCTTGTTGGAATGAGCTCATTCTCCTCGTTTTCCACCACAGTCACACCCGACTTCTTGGGGACTACTTGCGTGGGACTAACCCACTTACTGTCGGAAATTGGGAAGATAATGCCCACGTCAAGTAGCTTTAGAACTTCATCCTGTACCACATCTTTCATGATTGGATTTAATCTTCTTTGTGGCTGGCGGGATGGTTTTGCATCTTCTTCAAGGTAGATCCGGTGTGTGCAAATGGTAGGGTTGATCCCCTTTATATCCGCAATTGTCCAACCAATTGCTCCCTTATGTCTCCGCAGCACCTCCAAGAGTTCTCCCTCTTGCTTTACATCCAATATAGAACTAATCACCACCGGGAACGATTCATCTTCCCCAAGATATGCATATTTCAAATGGGAAGGTAAAGGCTTCAATTCTAAGGTAGGTTTTTGTACTTCAGATGGGAATATCTTCTTTTCTTGGTGTGGGAGTCTTTCAAATGTAGGAATCCACTTATCCACCCCTTTCAATCTTTCCACTTCTTCATGCTCAACCACTTCTTCATGTTTCAAACTCAAAGTGCTCATCACTTCCATGTGCTCTTCCACCAAAGTATCAATCCGATTTACCTCATGTGCATCCTCATCATCTCCCGGTTGCTTGCATAGGTTGAACACATTAAGCTCCATTGTCATGTTTCCAAATGCCAGCTTCATAAGACCATTCCTGCAATTAATCACAGCATTAGATGTAGCAAGGAAAGGTCTACCTAGAATCACAGGGATTTGAGAGCTAAGGTTAGCAACAGGGTGAGTATCAAGCACAATGAAATCAACAGGAAAGTAAAACTTGTCCACTTGGACTAAAACATCCTCAACCACTCCCCTTGGTGTGCGAACACTGCGATCCGCCAGCTGAAGCGTGATAGGAGTAGGTTTCAACTCCTCAAGCTTGAGTTGTTGATATACTGAGTAGGGGAGGAGATTGACACTGGCACCCAAATCAAGCAAAGCTTGTTCAACCCGGCAATCTCCAATGGTTATGGCAATGGTGGGGCAGCCTGGGTCCTTGAACTTGGGAGGAGTGTTAGTCCTCAAAATTGAGCTCACTTGCTCGGTGAGAAATGCCCTCTTCCGGACATTCAATTTTCTTTTCACCGTGCATAGGTCCTTCAATATTTTGGCACATGACGGAATTTGCTTGATGGCATCAAGGAGCGGGATGTTGATCTTTACCTGCTTAAACAAATCCAAAATGTCAGAATAATTAGCCACCTTGACGGGTGGCTTCAAACGATGGGGAAAAGGGGCGGACATAGAAGGAAAGCATAAACCATCATCAATCACATGTTCTTTATCAACCCCATCTCTCTCACTCTTTTCACTCGACTCGCCCTTGTCGACCACACTTTCCTTGGCCTCACTTTCTTTGGCCTCACTATCAATTTCTTTTTCTTTTGGCAATGCGGCCTTTGGTGTCAACTTTGGCACCACCATCTTTTCAATTTGTTTACCACTCCTAAGTGTGGTGACAGCTTTGAGTTGCTCAAAACCCTCCTGGGAAGTCTCGGCCAACTCAACCACATTTTGACCTTTGGAATTTTGTTGGGGTTGAGAGGGAAATTTTCCCTTCTCTTGTTGAGACAACCCAATGGCATTGGTGATCTTGGTGAGTTGGGCCGAAATGTCCTTATTGAAGGTGGTTTGGCTTTGCATGAAATTAGTGAAGGTTTGATTGAGGGTGGTCTGGGTTTGAATGAAATTGTGGAGCATATCTTCCAAATTCTTCTTATGAGGGGGTTGGTAGATGGAAGAACTAGACGGACCTTGTTGGGAGAAATTTTGTGGGGGAGGATTGGATTGATACCCTTGCGGATTAGACCGTGGGTATTGGGAGTTAGAGGCTTGCCCTTGACCCTGGGATTGAAATTGGCCTTGCCTAGGAGGTGCGGGAGGTGTATATGTGTTTGAGCCATAAGGAATGGGGTTCTCATTCCTCCAACTGAAATTAGGGTGATCACGATACCCTGAATTGTAAGTGTTGGAATTTTGAGGAAATGATTGCCTCGGTTGGTTGAAGGCATTGGCCTGTTCATGGTATGTCTCTTTAAGTGCCGGAATGCTCGGACACTCCGACGTGGAATGATCGATACCCCCACAAATAGAGCAAGCCTCCTCGGCTCTTGACACATGAGACACCTCTCGTCTCCTTTCCACCTCAAGGCTATCTACTTTCCTAGACAATTTGGAAATTTGGGAAAGTAGGTCCTCCCGGTCTTTCAGATCATATATCCCTCCCCGTGGTGGTTGACTACTCACTGGCATTGTCCTAGGTACATCACTTGGATCCCTAACATCCCACGATTGTGCATTTTCGGCCAAGGTACCAAAGTAATCAAGGGCCTCGTCAGGGTCTTTGTTCAAAAATTCACCATTGCACATCATGTCAATAAATTGCCTATGGTTGGGTGAGATTCCTTCATAGAAGAAACTCACCAATTGCCACGATTTAAAACCATGATGTGGTATGGATTGAATCAAATCTCTATATCGCTCCCAACACTGATAGAATTGTTCATTGGATTTTTCAGAAAAGTTTTGAATGTCTTTTTTCAATGAAGTGGTTCTATGAACCGGAAAAAACTTTTTCAAAAAGAATGAAACTATATGATCCCAAGATAGCATGGTCCGAGGTCCCATGGAATCAAACCAAATCTTTGCCTTACCCTCCAAGGAAAAAGAGAAAAGTTTCATCCTTGCAATCTCTTCCATGTTGTAATTTGGGATAAAGGTTGCAACTATTTCCTCATAAGACTTTAGATGACTATAAGGGTTTTCCTTCTCAACCCCATGGAATTTAGGGAGTAGTTGCAACATCCATGGTTTGATTACAAAGAGATGTGCTTGGACAGGAAGGACAAGGCATGATGGTGTGGAGCTACAGGTCGGTTGAAGGAACTCCCGCATTGTCCTTGGTGGAGGGTCAAGTTGGATGTTCCCTTCATTCCTAGGTGGGGGAAATTGTACTCGTGGGTTGGGCATCCTAGGTTGTTGGAATCCCCCACCCATTTGCCTATTCGGGTTAGCATCCTCATTATCAAAAGCATCGGGAGGGGGATATTGCATTCTTGGGTTAGGCATCCTATTTTCGGGTAACCCCCCACCCCTTTGAGCATTTGGATTCACCCCGACATTGTCAAAATTTCCACCCCCTTGGATGTTTGGGTTGACATCCACATTTTCGAAATTGTCACCCGCATCCTCGGGTGGGTCTTGGTCGATGTTCATGTTGGGGCCTAAGGGTTGTCTAACTAATCGGTGATAGTCGTCCCTTCACCACATGCAACAAGATATCTATACAAATGAAATTGTAAACAAACAAGAATATATACACGAAACAACGTACCTCAGCCCGTGATGAAGATCACGGGACTTACCTCCGTTGTTCGGAAATCACTTCCTTGATTTGACACTAGCCTTCCCCGGCAACGGCGCCAAAAATGATTGATAAAAAACAATCCTATTCCTAACCCTTTAACTACTATCCTTCAAATGATGCAATGTATGAGCGGAAGGAAGGATTTCTCCCCCTTTGGGATAGTGTGAAAAGAAAGGGCAATAGGAAAGGGAAATGGGATGATGTAGATATGGAATGTGTATGCACAAAAATGCTCCCCAATCGCAAGGAGACTTTCGTGAGTTGTGTTTTACTTGGAAAGTATTCCAAGGTCGATTCCACAGGGAAGGAAGTGAGCAAATGTGAAAGTGATTTAGTGCAAAAGAAAGTGTAAAATTCTTGTTGTTGGAAATTGTTTGGTGAAGTGTGTGTTGGTGAAATTAGAATGAGAAAACAAGTGTTGGCAATTCCAAGAGATCCCTCCAATAGGTATACTATCTCAACTCAAATCACTCCTCCGATTGAGCAAGAATGAACGGTTGATTCACGGAAAGCCGAGGATGATGTTGGTGAATGCCTAAGCATAAACCGTGACTAGGCCTACGGATTATCAAAGATTCACCAATTCATCCACCTTCAATCCAGTCAAACCGAACCATGGGACTCTAAAGGGAGGGTGTAGAAAGAGTTGAAATGGTATACCCCAATGAGGGTTCCCCTTGGTCTTGCCAACAAAAAGTGCTTAGCTACTCATACTTGAACTAGACATGATAATGTAAAGGTAATGCATTCTAAGGCTATGGAGCTTTGAAGTAACTAAGTGTAAGAAATCCTAGACTAGAAGTGAATGAAATGAAAAGCTATTTTATATCTATGAACATGAATAACCTTCAAAGCATTAATGGTGGAACATAAATGGAAGCATTCAACTAACCAAACATGAAGGGAAAACAACATTTATGGCATTCAATGAACTACTAAGATTCTTACTCAAGATTACAAGACAAATACAGTAGGAGAAATGGTAAAATCGTCACTTTCTCTCTCTAAAAACCACTATTCATCCTCTTCTCTGCCTAGAGCTCCTCTTTCTAAAACTATATCTAATGTGATACATGATGAATCAATACCCCCCCAAGGAGACTCTTGCTTTCCCCCCAAAACGTGCCTGGAGAGAGAGGGAGGTCTAAAGAGTTGATCTCCATCACTAGGGGTGCAGCAACATGGGCTGGACAGGGGGTGAGGCAGAGCTGTCTGCCCACCCAGCTTCCTTCTTCTTCTCTCTCTTCATTCATTATCAAGACTCATCCCAATAAATGCAGGGGTGAGGGAGGCTCCAGGATGTGTAAGAGATGTCAGGAAGCATGTAGGAGAAGTGCATGTGGGACCCTCCAAGCCGCAAAGTTGAGTTACAGGCTGTCTAGAGAAAAGTGCAAAAACCTCCCGGAAGGTCGACATACACCTACCGGAAGGTCGCTGAAAGAACAGTTAAATGAAAAGAATCAAATGCAAGAACTTCCGGAAGGTCGACATCAGTAGCAAAAATCTTCCGGAAGGTTCATTCCAGTAGCCAAAACCTTCCGGAAGGTTCATTCCAGAAGACAAAACCTTCCGGAAGATTTTGGCAGTCAAAAAGAAACCCAAGGCAAAACCTTCCGGAAGGTCCTTTCCAGTAGACAAGTCCTTCCGGAAGGTTTTACTCTAGTAGCTAAAATCTTCCGGAAGGTTCATTCCAGAAAACAAAACCTTCCGGAAGATTTTGGCAGTCAAAAAGAAACCCAAGGCAAAACCTTCCGGAAGGTCCATTCCAGTAGACAAGTCCTTCCGGAAGGTTTTACTCCAGTAGCTAAAATCTTCCGGAAGGTTCATTCCAGTGGACAAAACCTTCCGGAAGGTATTAGCTGTGAACAAGGCTTCCAGGGTTTTTAGCAAAACCTTCCGGAAGGACGACATACACCTTCCGGAAGGTTTTCAGACTGTGAGCAAAAAATGGATTTCTTTCCCCTCCAGATCATCCTTAAAGCTACCCCATACACTCCATTAGCCTCATAAAACACCATGGGGGTTTAAATCATGTCATTTACATCATTTTACATGCATTCACCCAAAATTCCATCAAGCCACAAACAAAACCAAAACACTCCCATTTATTGACAAAAAAGGTGAAACAAAAGCACATTAGCACACCATACATGTCATTGTTATGTGCTAATCACCCAGTGGGTCGGGTTGGGTTAGATTTTTCCTGACCTGATCCACTTGAGTGTCGGCAGGCACGAATCTCGGAGGAGTATTCTGGTTCCATTAAAAGAATGGTTTCCACATTTTTTACAAAATCCTCCAAAAAATGGTTTTAACTGCTGACCTTTAACAGTAAAAATATTACCGTTCGATGGATTCTCCACTTCAACTGCTCCATGTCAAAACACCTTTTTGACAATGTAAGGTTCAGTCCATCTGGACTTCAACTTACCAGGAAAGAGGCGGAGTCTTGATTTAAATAACAAAACTTTTTGAGAAGGCTCAAAAGATTTCCGCACAATATTTTTGTCATGAAAAATTTTCATCCTGGTTTTAGCAATCTTAGCATTTTCATATGCTTCATTTCTCAATTCCTCCAATTCATTTATCTGAAGTTTCCTTGCTAGTCCAACCTTGTCCAAGTTAAAATTCAATGCTTTAATAGCCCAGTATGCCCTATGTTCCAATTCCACAGGTAGGTGACACGGCTTTCCATAGACTAATCGATAAGGAGACATGCCTAAAATTATTTTAAAAGAAGTACGGTACGCCCATAGTGCATCAGTTAGTTTTAATGACCAATCTTTGCGATCTGGATTCACCGTTTTTTCTAAAATTAATTTGATCTCCCGATTAGCTAATTCAGCTTGTCCATTGGTCTGTGGGTGATAAGGAGTTGCAATTTTGTGAAAGATCAAGTATTTTTTCATCAAATTCCAGAAGGAACGATTGCAAAAATGAGCACCCCCATCACTTATGATTGATTTCGGAATTCCAAACCGGGACAAAATATTTTCTTTCAAAAACTTGATCACTGTTTGGTGATCATTATTTCGGCATGGAATTGCTTCAACCCATTTGGATACATAGTCTACAGCCAATAAAATGTATAGATAGCCAAAGGAAGGGGGAAACGGTCCCATAAAATCGATGCCCCAACATTCAAAAATTTCAAATACCAGAATGGGGTTTAAGGGCATCATGTTTCTTTTAGAAATGCTTCCCAACCTTTGGCATCTATCGCAAGTTTAACAAAAGGCATGGACATCTTTGAAAAGTGTGGGCTAGTAAAATCCACACTGCAATATTTTTGCAGCGGTTTTTCTTGATGAAAAATGGTCACCTCATGCTTCAGAATGAAAAAATGTTATTTCCTGGCTGCTTTCATGAGCGGGGATGCAACGCCTTATGATTTGATCCTTACAGTACTTGAATACGTAGGGATCCTCCCAAAAGAAGTTACGAACCTCCCTCAGAAATTTCTTTTTGTCCAGCATGGTAAAGGATAGAGGGAGTGTACCAGTAGCAAGAAAGTTAGCAATATCCGCGTACCATGGTGTCTTATCAATCATGAACAGTTGTTCATCGGGGAATTTTTCATTGATTGGCAGTCCATCCTCACGAAATTCATATGTTAGTCTGGACAGATGATCTGCCACCATATTCTCGACACCTTTCTAGTCCTTGATGACAAGATCAAACTCTTGGAGCAAAAGTATCCATCTCAAGAGTCTTGGCTTGGCGTCCTTCTTTGTGAGCAAGAATTTTAGGGCTGCATGGTCAGTGAATACAGTAACAGAAGAACCAACAAGATAAGAATGGAATTTTTCCAGCGCAAAAACTACAACAAACAATTCTTTTTCAGTTGTTGAATAATTAATTTGAGCATCATTCAAAGTTTTGCTTGCATAGTAAATCACATGGAGTTTCTTATCTTTCCTTTGTCCCAATACAACACCTACAGCATAATCACTTGCATCACACATTAGTTTAAAGGGTAGATTCCAGTCAGGGGGTTGCATTATTGGAGCATAAATTAACATGTCTTTCAGCTTGTCAAAGGCTTTTTTGCATTCTTCATTCCAATCAAAGATTACGTCCTGACTTAGAAGATGACACATGGGTTTTGCTATGGTACTGAAATCTTTTATGAATCTCCTGTAGAAACCTGCATGTCCTAGGAATGATCGGACATCCTTTACAGTCTTAGGGGCAGGCAAATTTCCAATATTATCTATTTTTGCCTTGTCAACTTTCATGCCCTCGGACGACACAATGTGACCAAGGACGATGTCTTGTGTTACCATGAAATGACATTTTTCCCAATTTAGCACTAGATTGGCTTCCTTACATTTGATTAGCACTTTCTCCAGATTGGTCAGACACAAATCAAAGGAATCACCATATACAGAGAAATCATCCATGAATACTTCCAAAAAAATTTCAACCATATCACTGAATAAGCTTAGCATACATCTTTGGAATGTTGTAGGAGCGTTACAAAGTCCAAATGACATTCTTTTAAATGCAAAGGTGTCAAAGGGGCATGTGAAGGTTGTTTTCTCCTGATCATCTAGTGCTATCTCAATTTGATTGTATCCAGAATATCCATCTAGGAAACATTCGAATGCATGGCCTGCAATTCTGTCTGGGACTTGGTCAAGAAATGGAAGAGGAAAATGATATTTTCTAGTGACTAAATTGAGTTTTCGATAATCAATGCACATTCGCCATCTAGTGACGACTCGAGTTGGTACTAGTTCATTTGCATCATTTTTTACCACTGTGACCCCATAATTTTTGGGCACAACTTGGGTTGGACTAACCCACTTGCTGTAAGAGATGGGAAAGATTATCCCTGAATCTAAGAGCTTGAGTACCTCAGTTCTCACAACTTCCTTTATGTGAGGGTTTAGTTGTCGCTGCATTTGATGAGAGGGTTTTGAATTCTCTTCAAGGTATATAGCATGATTGCAGATTAACGGGCTTATACCTTTCAAGTCAGCGATGGTCCACCCAATGGTGCATTTATGGCTTTGAAGAACTTCAATTAGTTTAGAATCTTGCAAGTCTGTGAGCTTAGATGAAATTACCACTGGGTATGACTCGTCCTCTCCTAAGAATGCATATTTGAGGTCAGATGGGAGAGGTTTCAATTCAGGCTTTGGTGGCCTAACACTTGATGAGATTGGCTTTGTGCCACTTGGTGAAATCTCTTCGAATTTGGGGGCCCATGTCTCAATAGCATGAGTAGGGCAACTTGGTGGATTTGGGTCATCATCTGTTGTTTCGGATGGGATGAACTTTAGCAGAGAAGATTCAGTAGGGTCCTCACAGAATGTGTCATTCAGATGTTCCTGTATTAAAGATTCAATGGAGTTTATTTCATTTTCTTCCTTTTCTTCTTCTAGATGTTTAGCAATATTGAAAATGTTCAGTTCGAGAGTCATATTCCCAAAAATTAATTTCATGACTCCATTCCTACAATTGATTAGTGCATTGGAAGTTGCTAGGAAATGTCGACCAAGAATGACGGGAATTTGTTTCTCCGAATGTATTGCTGGCTGAGTATCCAGAACAATAAAGTCAACAGGAAAGACAAAGTTGTCCACTTGGACAAGCACATCTTTAACAATCCCTCTGGGGGTTTTGACAGATCTGTCGGCTAACTGGAGTGTGACACAAGTGGGTTTGAGTTCACCCAGACCCAACTGCTGGTAGACAGAGTAGGGTAGCAAATTAACACTAGCTCCAAGGTCTAACAGTGCTTGTTCAATTCTGAAATTTCCAATGATACATGACACAGTCGGACACCCTGGGTCTTTGTCTTTTGGAAGGGTTTTGTGTTGAAGAAGGGCATTGGCTTATTCTGTTAAGAAGGCTCTTTTTTGGACATTCTGGCTTCTCTTGACTGTGCACAAGTCTTTTAGAAACATGGCATAAGACGGAACTTGTTTGATTGCGTCCAGAAGTGGGATGTTGATATTTACTTGCTTAAAAAGCTGGTAAATTTCAAGTTGATTTTTCAACTTCTGTTTGGTTTTGAGTCTATGAGGAAAAGGAGCAGGAATGGAACATGAAGGTTCTCTTTCCTCATAAGGTTCTGGCTTTTGTTCAATCATAGGCTCAGGTTCTTCCTCAAATTCAGTCTCAATTGGTTCAGGCTCAGATGATGGGTTGACTGGGATTGACTCAGGTCTTGGCTTTGGAATGAGTATTTCTCTGATGGTCTTGTCAATCACCTTGCCACTTCTTAGTGTAGTGACAACTTGGACTTGGTCTTGTGTGTTTCCTGTTGTTGAAGGGTTCCCCGCATGGAATTGGCCTTGGGGTTGCTTTGGTTGGGCAGAAAACTTGCCCTTTTCATGTGTAACCATGGATTGGGTCAATTTTTGGATGTGGCTTTTAAGATCCTCAAAAGATTGAGTGGTCTGGGTTTTGAAATTAGTGAAAGCCTGTATGGAATTATTGTTATAGTTCATTTGGCTTTGCATGAACTGATTTAGTGTGTCCTCAAGGCTCCTCTTTTGTGGTGTTTGGTATGGTTGATATACGAGAGGTCCTTGAGGTGGTGGGTATGAACCTTGTTGTTGGTTCATGGGCATTGGTTGTGTGTTCTTCCAACTAAATTTAGGGTGGTTCCGCTACCCTAGATTGTATGTTTCAAAGTATGGGTTGGAGTAAGGCTTGTTGAAGTTGGAAACTGCATCTGTCTGTTCCAACAAGACCTATTTGAACGCTGGGATGGTGGGACACTCCCTAGTAGGGTGTCCTGTTAGCGCACAGATTCCCCACACTTGTTCTGTGGAAGAGCTAACATCAAATTGATGGACTTTCTTCATCTCTAAAGCTTTAAGCTTTCGAGACAACGTAGACATTTTTGCTCTCAAGTCATCATCCTCTCTCAAGACATATTTACCTCCTTAGGAAGTATATGGTCTGACTTCTATAGTGATAGGAGAGGCTGAGTCCCACATATGAGAACTGTCAGATATGGTGTCAAAAAAATTGAATGCCTCCTCCGGACTTTTTCCCATAAATTCTCCTTAGGCCATCATTTCGACAAACTGACGTAGTCTAGAGGGTAATGAGTCATAGAAAAATCCTACCAAAGTCCAATTCTCAAAAGCGTGATGTGGGCAGGATTGGAGCAGATCATTGAATCTCTCCCAACTTTGGTAAAAAGTTTCTCCTTCTTTAACCGCAAAATTCATGATTTGCATTTTTAGTGCATTTGTGCGGTGTGGAGGAAAAAACTTTCTAAAAAATTCATTTTGCAATGCCTGCCAGTTAGGTATTGAAAAAGCTTTTAAAGAATTTAGCCATTGTTTAGCTCTATCCCTTAAAGAGAAGGAAAACAGTTTCATCTTGGCTAGTTCATAATTGTCTTGAAATGTTCCATACACTTCCTTAAAATCTTTTATATGCAGATATGGATTTTCTGCATCCAATCCATGAAACACGGGTAATAACTGCACTGTCCCCGACTTTACAGTAAAGAGGGGAGCATTTTCAGGAAATATAAAATAGGAGGGGACACTGTTTCTTGTGGGATTTAAGTAATCCCGCAAAGTTCGAGAGTTAGGCACTTCCTCCTCTCTCATAGGGACTTCTCCGCTTCTCTCATTATTTGCCGTATTACTCTCACAAGAGTCTGCTACTGATCTAGGTGAATTAGGTTCAGGCTGATTCACAAACTTACAAGATTCTGCCGGTAAATTTTGATAGTGAGGAGTGCCCTCAGTCATAAAGAAAATAAAACAAAGTTATTCACAGTACCAAAGAATATATACAAAGATGAAGGTCTTTTTACCTTTGACCTTAAAACACCTTTCAAAGTTCCCCAGCAACGGCGCCAAAAACTTGACTTGATCCGAAATGTGTACACCCAAGTGCAGGCGGTCAAGCTGTAGTAATAATCCGGTTTGAGTCCGGAGTCGAATCCACAAGGAACTTTTGTTGGTATTTTTGAGATAAGCAGTGGTGGAGACCTATTGATTGTAACCCTTGAGATTTGTTGTGAGGTGTGAGATTTCCTGGACAGAATATAATATTCTTTCCAAGAGAATTTTCTTAGCAAAATATGAGATAAGCTCGAATGAAAAAGAGTCACTCTTTAGTTCAAGGATCTGGACATGTAGTTAATTATCCAGTTTATTATACTTGTACTTGATAACTCAATTAACTCCCGTTTTAACAACAAGTTAATCGGAAGATAAAGATGGACTGTGAGAATTAAGAACATAATTCCGATGTCTTTCTAGAAGTTTACAAGAATTGTCTGTGCCGAGACTTAACACGTCTACAAACAAGCAAGTGTTTCTACAAGACATCCAACCATGACATTAATATTCCATTCTTTAAGTGAAGCATAATAATGGGAAGGATTGAAGGGTAGTCATGAAGATCTAGCCGGGGTACTTGCCTTGAACGGATGAGTCTTCCTATGCAAGAGTCATCCATGTCATAGAAAGATCCCACGGTTATACAAAGTACATTAGCTTTACTAAATGCAATCAATCATCCAATAAGCAAGGAGAAATAAACGTTAAGCATCATAACAGAGCACAAATATAATTCATGGATAACTTATACATGCCCTTCTCCTCTTACTAAAGAGTGAATGAGAAACTACTCACTCTTCATGGCTTTCGTAAAGCTAGAAAAGTGGGTGATGCTTATCCCTCCAAGTAGAGGACTTACAAAATGAAATAACAATAAACAAGGAGCCAATCTTTAACAAAGAATGAGTGAATCACGTTCCACCCTTCACGGCTTTGGTAAACCTCTAGAAAAGTGGAAGAGTTTCACTCTTCTAAGAAAGAAAGAAGCTCAAGCAATGGAAGTGAAGTACATAAACAATAAAAGTAGAAGAAAGCTAGTCACATTTGGAAGGTGGCTTCCTCAACCAAGGAATGGAGGGTTGCTTCCTCAACCAAAAGATGAACTAACTCCCTTCTATGCATGTAAGTGAAAGCATAAGCATAAAACTACTTTTATAACAAGCAAAGAGATGTTGGACTAAAGCCAAACTAATCTCTATAATAAAGACTTCATACAAGGAAATGTAAGCTAAATCTACAATGTGAGTAAGAGTCTAAGCCTCCATCAACCTCTCTACTTGGCTCCCCTTGAGCTCTCCAACAATGGGAGTATTTATAGGCAAGAGGAGGAGACAAAAGGGGGTGAAGGAATAGTGTATGCCGCCCAAGTCCAAGTGAAAAATCAACTACTCTGCTGCCAGTCTGTGGAGAACGTTCGAACGTGAGTTGGCGTTCAAACGTTTCTTCTGTCTTTGCACTATGGGCATTCGAACGCTAGATATGCTCTGATCCTCTCACTCGAGTGATTTGTTGGTCTTCTGTGAAGTTCAGTTCCACACTCTATGCAGTAGTCTGGTCTTCAATCAACTCAAGTGCACGTTCGAACGTTAGTTAGCATTCGAACGTGACACTCAAGTGCCTCAGAGCTTCAGAGTCTTCTTTCCTAGCTACAACACGCCTTCTCTTAGCAGTTGGGTCTGCTACAGTTCAATGTGGTGGTTCGAACGTGAGTTGGCATTCGAACGGTCTGGTTGTGCTCCAAGCTTCTCCAATTTTGTGCTCTAATGTGCTGGTGTTGCATTCAAGTGTGGTACTTGTTGTTCTTGAGTCCTTGTTCAGTTTAGGGCCTGAAATGACATCACTTAATCTCCATCAAAGTACAATCAGTCTTAAAACGGCATAGTAATATGCTAATCTTAAGTGCTAATCATTTACCTTGAAAGATCGAGAGATGATAATTGTATAAGAGCACTTTTTGTCCGGGCTCAAATGATTTCCTTACAATGGATTTATCATAAAAGATCTTAGCCCTCTCTTTTGAAATTTTAGAGCTCTTATACGCATCTCTACGAATCTCTTCCAATTCATTCATTTCAAGCTTCCTATTCTCTCCGGTCATTCTCATGTTGAAGTTCAAGGTTTTTATGGCCAATAGGCTTTGTGCTCCATCTCAACCGGCAAATGGAAAGCCTTGCCATAGAATAGCTGATTAGCACAAAATATTGCATATCATGTGTGCATTTACATCCCTTTCATATTCTCTCTTATGGTAAAAATGAGAGGAATTGCAATATTTCAAGCTATTAATGGAGTTTTGGCGTGTTGCAAGTAAAAGAGCCTAAATGATGCATATTAGGCCCCTATCATGATGCTTAAGATCAATAGAGATGAGGTGGAGGCTTGACGATAGCTTGGAAGATGAAGGAACCAAGAATTGAGCAAAATCAGTGAAAACCTACCAGTAGGCCATACCGGTAGGTTTTGGCTACTGGACCTGCACCTACTACAAACCTACCGATAGGTTTTGCCTACTGGAGTAAAACCTACCGGTAGGTTTCTATCGACCTACTAGTAGGTTTTACTGAAAATGCCTGACTTCTGCAACTCAGCTCCAAGTGCTTGGGGGTACCACCTACACTTCTCCCACACCTTCTCTAACATGTTCCACATACCACCATGCCATCTCTTACACAAAAGTCTGACTTGGAAGAAGAAGCATGTAAGAAGAAGAGAGAGAATGAGAGGGGCTGACAAAGTGGCAGGGGGTGTAGGCATGTCTGCACCTTGCTGGTACAGGCTTCCAAACCTACCCCTATTGATGAAAACACTGCACAATACAGACCATAGAGCACCATGAACGAAAATATAGAGAAGAGTACATTTTATTCAAATTGTATTGCATTATAGAGAGAAGCTCCAAGAAAGAAGACAGAGTTAGAGAGAGAAAGCTTAGATTTTTATATTTCTTCCATCCATTTCACTTGTAATCTTTCTTAAGACTCTTGTAAGCTTCATTTAATGTTTTAATGTCATTTATTACAAGTACATTGCAAGTTTATTTCTACATTTTGGATTTCACCATTGTTGTATTCAAGCTTTTCATTTCAAGTTCTTCAAATGGGTATTAAATGCACTTTTTTGTAGGTTATGTTTTCTTGCATTCATTTAAGTTCCATTCTTCATTTCTTTACAAAGTCTCTTCATTTCATTAATGTTCTTGCATTAAATATGAGTAGCTAAGCCTTAAGTTGGCTAATCCAAGGGAGAACTCCTATTGGGTATGCTAAATCAACTCTTTTTCTTCCCCTCTTGTAGTGTACGTTGATTTGGTTTGATTAGGTTAAGTGTGGACATGGTTATGAGTTCTTGATACACCGTAGACTTGTCATGGTGTATGCTTGAATCCTCACCTTCATTTATTCCCGCGCTTCCTATGAATCAATCAAACATCTAGACACCATTGGAGGAAGGTCTTGAGTTGATGTGGCATTCCCATTGGAATGACCTCTTCGGATTAGCCAACACTTATTTCCATTTCATTTTCATCAAAAAACTCCAATCACCAAAACACAAACTCACAAGATTTTACACTTTTCTATTTTCACAAAATCACCTTCACACAATTTGGCCTTCCTTCCCAGAGGAGACAACCTTGGAATACCCATTCCAAGTAAGACACGACACTTGAAAGTCTCTCTGTGCTTGGGGAGCACTTTTGTACACACACACACATTTCATTTCACACCCACTATCCCGTTTATCCCATTTCTTGCATCATTCTGAGGGAGAGTGACACTCCCCTCTCCGCATTAGCCATACACATTACCGAAATCATGGTAGGAGATTAGGGCATATGAAGGAATAAACCAAGCACTAGCCTATTGATTATCACATAACAATGACATGTATGGTGTGCTAATGTGCTTTTGTTTCACCTTTTTTGTCAATAAATGGGAGTGTTTTGGTTTTGTTTGTGGCTTGATGGAATTTTGGGTGAATGCATGTAAAATGATGTAAATGACATGATTTAAACCCCCATGGTGTTTTATGAGGCTAATGGAGTGTATGGGGTAGCTTTAAGGATGGTCTGGAGGGGAAAGAAATCCAATTTTTGCTCGCAGTCTGAAAACCTTCCGGAAGGTGTATGTCGTCCTTCCGGAAGGTTTTGCTAAAAACCCTGGATGCCTTGTTCACAGCTAATACCTTCCGGAAGGTTTTGTCCACTGGAATGAACCTTCCGGAAGATTTTAGCTACTGGAGTAAAACCTTCTGGAAGGACTTGTCTACTGGAATGGACCTTCCGGAAGGTTTTGCCTTGGGTTTCTTTTTGACTGCCAAAATCTTCCGGAAGGTTTTGTTTTCTGGAATGAACCTTCCGGAAGATTTTAGCTACTGGAGTAAAACCTTCCGGAAGGACTTGTCTACTGGAATGGACCTTCCGGAAGGTTTTGCCTTGGGTTTCTTTTTGACTGCCAAAATCTTCCGGAAGGTTTTGTCTTCTGGAATGAACCTTCCGGAAGGTTTTGGCTACTGGAATGAACCTTCCGGAAGATTTTTGCTACTGATGTCGACCTTCCGGAAGTTATTGCATCTGATTCTTTTCATTTAACTGTTCTTTCAGCGACCTTCCGGTAGGTGTATGTCGACCTTCCGGAAGGTTTTTGCACTTTTCTCCAGACAGTCTGTAACTCAACTTTGCGGCTTGGAGGGTCCCACATGCACTTCTCCTACATGCTTCCTGACATCCCTTACACATCCTGGAGCCTCCCTCAACCCTGCATTGATTTGGATGAGTCTTGATAATTAATGAAGAGAGAGAAGAAGAAGGAAGCTGGGTGGGCAGACATCTCTGCCTCACCCCCTGTCCAGCCCATGTTGCTGCACCCCTAGTGATGGAGATCAACTATGTAGACCTCCCTCTCTCTCCAGGCACGTTTTGGGGGGAAAGCAAGAGTCTTCTTGGGGGGGATGGATGGATCATGGATTATATTAGATATAGTTTTTAGAGAGAGGAGCTCGAGGCAGAGAAGAGGATGAATAGTGGTTTTTAGAGAGAGAAAGTGACGATTTTACCATTTCTCCTACTGCATTTGTCTTGTAATCTTGAGTAAGAATCTTAGTAGTTCATTGAATGCCATAAATGTTGTTTTCCCTTCATGTTTGGTTAGTTGAATGCTTCCATTTATGTTCCACCATTAATGCTTTGAAGGTTATTCATGTTCATAGATATAAAATAGTTTTTCATTTCATTCACTTCTAGTCTAGGATTTCTTACACTTAGTTACTTCAAAGCTCCATAGCCTTAGAATGCATTACCTTTACATTATCATGTCTAGTTCAAGTATGAGTAGCTAAGCACTTTTTGTTGGCAAGACCAAGGGGAACCCTCATTGGGGTATACCATTTCAACTCTTTCTACACCCTCCCTTTAGAGTCCCATGGTTCGGTTTGACCGGATTGAAGGTGGATGATTTGGTGAGTCTTTGATAACCCGTAGGCCTAGTCACGGTTTATGCTTAGGCACTCACCATCATCATCCTCGGCTTCCCGTGAATCAACCGTTCATTCTTGCTCAATCGGAGGAGTGTTTTGAGTTGAGATAGTATACCCATTGGAGGGATCTCTTGGAATTGCCAACACTTGTTTTCTCATTCTAATTTCACCAACACACACTTCACCAAACAATTTCCAACAACAAGAATTTTACACTTTCTTTTGCACTAAATCACTTTCACATTTGCTCACTTCCTTCCCTGTGGAATCGACCTTGGAATACTTTCCAAGTAAAACACAACTCACGAAAGTCTCCTTGCGATTGGGGAGCATTTTTGTGCATACACATTCCATATCTACATCATCCCATTTCCCTTTCCTATTGCCCTTTCTTTTCACACTATCCCAAAGGGGGAGAAATCCTTCCTTCCGCTCATACATTGCATCATTTGAAGGATAGTAGTTAAAGGGTTAGGAATAGGATTGTTTTTTATCAATCATTTTTGGCGCCGTTGCCGGGGAAGGCTAGTGTCAAATCAAGGAAGTGATTTCCGAACAACGGAGGTAAGTCCCGTGATCTTCATCACGGGCTGAGGTACGTTGTTTCGTGTATATATTCTTGTTTGTTTACAATTTCATTTGTATAGATATCTTGTTGCATGTGGGGAAGGGACGACTATCACCGATTAGTTAGACAACCCTTAGGCCCCAACATGAACATCGACCAAGACCCACCCGAGGATGCGGGTGACAATTTCGAAAATGTGGATGTCAACCCAAACATCCAAGGGGGTTGAAATTTTGACAATGTCGGGGTGAATCCAAATGCTCAAAGGGGTGGGGGGTTACCCGAAAATAGGATGCCTAACCCAAGAATGCAATATCCCCCTCCTGATGCTTTTGATAATGAGGATGCTAACCCGAATAGGCAAATGGGTGGGGGATTCCAACAACCTAGGATGCCCAACCCACGAGTGCAATTTCCCCCACCTAGGAATGAAGGGAACATCCAACTTGACCCTCCACCAAGGACAATGCGGGAGTTCCTTCAACCGACCCGTAGCTCCACACCATCATGCCTTGTCCTTCCTGTCCAAGCACATCTCTTTGTAATCAAACCATGGATGTTGCAACTACTCCCTAAATTCCATGGGGTTGAGAAGGAAAACCCTTATAGTCATCTAAAGTCTTATGAGGAAATAGTTGCAACCTTTATCCCAAATTACAACATGGAAGAGATTGCAAGGATGAAACTTTTCTCTTTTTCCTTGGAGGGTAAGGCAAAGATTTGGTTTGATTCCATGGGACCTCGGACCATGCTATCTTGGGACCATATAGTTTTATTCTTTTTGAAAAAAAAATTTCCGGTTCATAGAACCACTTCATTGAAAAAAGACATTCAAAACTTTTCTGAAAAACCCAATGAACAATTCTATCAGTGTTGGGAGCGATATAGAGATTTGATTCAATCCATACCACATCATGGTTTTAAATCGTGGCAATTGGTGAGTTTCTTCTATGAAGGAATCTCACCAAACCATAGGCAATTTATTGACATGATGTGCAATGGTGAATTTTTGAACAAAGACCCTGACGAGGCCCTTGATTACTTTGGTACCTTGGCCGAAAATGCACAATCGTGGGATGTTAGGGACCCAAGTGATGTACCTAGGACAATGCCAGTGAGTAGTCAACCACCACGGGGAGGGATGTATGACTTAAAAGACCGTGAGGATCTACTTTCCCAAATTTCCAAATTGTCTAGGAAAGTGGATAGCCTTGAGGTGGAAAGGAGACGAGAGGTGTCTCATGTGTCAAGAGCCGAGGAGGCTTGTTCTATTTGTGGGGGTGTCGATCATTCCACGTCGGAGTGTCCGAGCATTCCGGCACTTAAAGAGACATACCATGAACAGGCCAATGCCTTCAACCAACCGAGGCAATCATTTCCTCAAAATTCCAACACTTACAATTCAGGGTATCGTGATCACCCTAATTTCAGTTGGAGGAATGAGAACCCCATTCCTTATGGCTCAAACACATATACACCTCCCATTGGGTTGTCTCAACAAGAGAAGGGAAAATTTCCCTCTCAACCCCAACAAAATCCCAAAGGTCAAAATGTGGTTGAGTTGGCCGAGACTTCCCAGGAGGGTTTTGAGCAACTCAAAGCTGTCACCACACTTAGGAGTGGTAAACAAATTGAAAAGATGGTGGTGCCAAAGTTGACACCAAAGGCCGCATTGCCAAAAGAAAAAGAAATTGATAGTGAGGCCAAAGAAAGTGAGGCCAAAGAAAGTGTGGTCGACAAGGGCGAGTCGAGTGAAAAGAGTGAGAGAGATGGGGTTGATAAAGAACATGAGATTGATGATGGTTTATGCTTTCCTTCTATGTCCACCCCTTTTCCCCATCGGTTGAAGCCACCTCTCAAGGTGGCTAATTATTCTGACATTTTGAATTTGTTTAAGCAGGTAAAGATCAACATCCCGCTCCTTGATGCCATCAAGAAAATTCCGTCATGTGCCAAAATATTGAAGGACCTATGCACGGTGAAAAGAAAATTGAATGTCCGGAAGAGGGCATTTCTCACCGAGCAAGTGAGCTCAATTTTGAGGACTAACACTCCTCCCAAGTTCAAGGACCCAGGCTGCCCCACCATTGCCATAACCATTGGAGATTGCCGGGTTAAACAAGCTTTGCTTGATTTGGGTGCCAGTGTCAATCTCCTCCCCTACTCAGTATATCAACAACTCAAGCTTGAGGAGTTGAAACCTACTCCTATCACGCTTCAGCTGGCGGATCGCAGTGTTCGCACACCAAGGGGAGTGGTTGAGGATGTTTTAGTCCAAGTGGACAATTTCTATTTTCCTGTTGATTTCATTGTACTCGATACTCAACCTGTTGCGAATCTTTGCTCCCAAATTCCTGTCATTCTTGGTAGACCCTTCCTTGCGACATCTAATGCTGTGATAAATTGCAGGAACGGTCTCATGAAGCTAGCCTTTGGAAACATGACAATGGAGCTTAATGTGTTCAACTTATCCAAGCAACCGGGGGACGATGAAGATGCACATGAGGTTAACCGGATTGATACTTTGATGGAGGAGCACATGGAGATGATGAGCACCTTGAGTTTAAGAGAGGACGGGTTTGTTGATGAGGAAGAAGTGAATGTAGGATTGGATGGGCATGGAGAAGTGGAGAGTTTGAAAGGGGTGGATAAGTGGATCCCAACATTTGAAAGACTCCCACACCAAGAGAAGAAGATATTTCCATCCGATGTACAAAAGCCTACTTTGGAATTGAGGCCACTACCTTCCCACTTAAAGTATGCATATCTTGGGGAAGATGAATCATTCCCGGTGGTGATTAGTTCGACATTGGATGCAAAGCAAGAAGGAGATCTCTTGGAGGTGCTGCGGAGACATAAGGGAGCAATTGGGTGGACAATTGCGGATATCAAGGGGATAAATCCTACCATTTGCACACACCGGATCTACCTTGAAGAAGATGCAAAACCATCTCGCCAGCCACAAAGGAGATTAAATCCGATCATGAAGGATGTGGTACGGGATGAGGTTTTGAAACTACTTGACGTGGGCATTATCTTTCCAATTACCGACAGTAAGTGGGTTAGTCCCACGCAAGTAGTACCCAAGAAGTCGGGTGTGACTATGGTAGAAAATGAGGAGAATGAACTCATTCCAACAAGGGTAATCACTGGATGGAGAGTGTGTATTGATTACCGGAAGCTCAACTTGTGCACAAGGAAAGACCACTTTCCAATCCCATTCCTCGATCAAGTGCTAGAACGGGTAGCGGGGCATCTTTTCTATTGCTTCTTAGATGGATACTCTGGCTACAATCAGATAGAGATTGCCCTTGAAGACCAAGAGAAAACCACCTTCACTTGCCCCTACGGTACCTTTGCGTATCGTCGCATGCCTTTCGGGCTATGTAATGCGCCTGGAACATTCCAACGTTGCATGATGGGGATTTTTAGTGATATGGTGGAGAAGATTGTCGAGGTGTTTATGGATGACTTCTCAGTCTTCGGGGATTCTTTTGAGGGGTGTTTGGAAAATTTGGGGAAGGTGTTGGAGAGATGTGAGGAGAAGAATCTTGTGCTGAATTGGGAGAAGTGTCACTTTATGGTGACGGAAGGGATCGTGTTGGGTCACATAGTGTCGGCAAGGGGCATCGAAGTTGACAAATCCAAGGTGGAGGCCATCTCCAACCTTCCCACGCCGACAACTATCAAGGGTATCCGGTCATTTCTGGGCCATGCAGGTTTCTATCGCCGATTCATTCAAAATTTTAGCGCATTGGTCCGACCCCTGACCAATTTACTGTCTAAGGAGATTCCTTTTGAGTGGTCGAATGAGTGTGAGGCATCATTTAAAAAATTAAAAAGCATGCTTGTCACGCCTCCGATCATGCGACCACCCAATTGGGATCTACCTTTCGAGCTTATGTGCGACGCGAGTGACTACGCGGTTGGCGCAGTGCTTGGTCAGAGGAAGGACAATCGACCGCATGTTATACACTACGCTAGCAAGACACTTAATGAGGCACAAATGAATTACACTACCACTGAAAAAGAATTGCTAGCTGTAGTGTTTGCTCTTGATAAATTCCGTTCATATATCATTGGTTCACCTATTGTTATCTTCACTGACCATTCTGCTTTAAAGTACTTGTTATCTAAGCAGGATGCGAAGCCAAGACTCATTAGGTGGATCCTCCTCCTACAAGAATTTGACTTGATCATTAAAGACAAGAAGGGAGTTGAGAATGTCGTGGCGGATCACTTATCCCGACTGGTGGCACAAGAGACAAATGAGCACATCCCTATCCCAGACTCCTTCCCTGATGAGCAATTATTGTCCATTCATTCTCATTGTCCTTGGTATGCTGATATTTGCAATTATCTTGCAACAGGACAAATCCCACCACACTGGAGCCCTGAGGATAAAAGGAGGTTTATGGCGGACGTTAAGTACTTTTACTTCGATAATCTGTATCTGTTCAAGTACTGCCCAGACCAAATCATGAGGCGATGTGTGCCTGAAAATGAGCAGCGGAATGTCCTTGCCTTCTGTCACTCCCAAGCCTGCGGTGGCCACTTCTCCGCCAAGAAAAATTCTTCAAAAATTCTCCAATCAGGTTTCTACTGGCCTTCTTTAATTAAGGATTGTATTTCATTTTGCAAAGAATGTGATAGATGCCAACGTTTGGGGAATGTGACCCGGAGGAATATGATGCCCCTCTCCCCTGTACTTGTCATAGAGATATTGAATTGTTGGGGCATTGACTTCATGGGTCCCTTCTCTATGTCGTTTGGCTATCTATACATTCTGCTGGCAGTGGACTACGTGTCCAAATGGGTGGAGGCTATCCCAACCAAGACTAACGACCACCGGGTTGTAGTCAAGTTCTTAAAAGAGAACATTTTTTCGAGGTTCGGGACGCCTCGTGCGATTATTAGTGATGGTGGATCACACTTTTGTAACAGGCCATTTGCATCTTTAATGTTTAAATATGGCGTTACTCACAAAGTATCCACCGCTTATCACCCACAAACAAATGGCCAAGCCGAGCTAGCCAATAGGGAGATCAAGACCATCCTTGAAAAAACAGTTAACCCCAATAGGAAGGATTGGTCTGAGAGATTGATTGATGCCCTGTGGGCATATCGTACTGCCTACAAGACAGTTTTGGGCATGTCTCCCTATCGGCTTGTCTATGGAAAGGCATGCCATCTGCCGGTAGAAATGGAACACAAGGCCTTTTGGGCCATCAAGACTTTAAATTTCAATATGAGAATGGCCGGGAAACATAGGATGTTAGAAATGAATGAATTGGAAGAGATTCGGCGGGATGCATACGAGAGTTCAAAAATTTCAAAGGAACGGGCGAAAATCTTTCATGATAACTCCATAGTGAGGAAATCATTCGAGCCCGGGCAAAAGGTACTCTTGTATAATTCCCGCCTCTCCATTTTTCCCGGAAAGCTAAGATCCCGTTGGGATGGCCCCTACCTCGTCAAGGTGGCCTACCCCAATGGAGCTGTTGAGATCACCAACCCAAAGATGGCCAAACATTCAAGGTCAATGGCCAAAGACTTAAGCCATTCTTTGAGGGCTTTGAAAACCAAGTGGTGGAGGAGGAGTTAACTGACCCGGTGTATCCGGAAGTGATTGAGGAATAACAATTGGTCCCTTGTTCGCATGTATAGTTTCTTTTATTTTAATTATGTCATGTTTTTCTTTTATGTCACTTACTTGTGTGTTGGTGTATAGCTTTGTTTTCTTTTGAATCCAGATCTCGGTGTTTTTGTCGAAAGCGAAATTGCGAGGTGTTCTCTTACCCTATTCATCTTTTTATTGTCTCCCATTGCATATTATATCTTTTTGTTGCATTGAGGACAATGCATGGTTCTAGTTGGGGGGTGAGGTGCACCATTTGTATGATACACCAAGGATTTGTATGATACACCAAGGTTGTCTGAAATTCTTTTTGATTTTTGCTTGCAATTGTGAAAAATAGGTGAAATTTTTGAAAATTTTTGATGAAAAATACCTTTAAGTTGATCTGTATTCCCTTATGAAGTGAGTATGAACTGGATGACATGTTGATTGCTGCTGTGAACCTTGTGCACATGAGCTTACTATAGAAATGGATCCTATGCATAAGTATCACATATGGATTGATTTTCGAACTCATCTGTATGTGTTTTCTGAACTTGTAATTTCAGTGATTTACGGGTTGGATTCATGTTTTAAGCTTGACATAAGTAGTGGAGATGAGTAAGGACCCATGAGAGTTTTAGTGCCAAACCTTTTTGGAGGGAACTTACGTTTACTCAAAGAACAATTTTTGATATCAAGTTTGTTCAATAGTCTCATTATGCTTGCTTTGGTTAGTTGCATTTGGTTAGTAGACTGATTTGTCTTGATCATGTAATGCTCTCCCCATGTGGACCTGGAAGTGATCTTAGGCCATTTTTGATTACTTTGAGCCTTAGCCCTTTTTCTTGAGAAAATTTTATCCCTAGTGCCGTGATTGAGCCCATTTTAAAATTCGTTTCTATGCCACACATATTAACCAAGCCAATGCAAGATGATAAAAAAAAAAAAAAAAAAATCTACCTCACCTTGGTTGTTCCTAGAGCTGAATATGAGTGATTGCAAAAGAGAAGGAAGTATGGTGTGGAAACTCCAACAAAAAGGGATGAATGACTTGAAACTCAAGGAGTTGAATGAAAATCCAAGAAAAGGAGAAAAAGGGGTGAAAAGAATAAAGAGTGATCAAAAGAAAAGGAAGATGTTAGGAAAAATAAAGAAAATAAACAAGGGGTGTGGTGATGGTGAGAAAATCAAAATCCCATGAAAAAAGGAAGTGTTTTTCCAACATTAAAGTCTCTCACTCGGAACAACCCTCTTTGTTGTCCTTTTTCCTTCATTTCTTTTACCTAGATATCACCCCAGGGCCCCATTACAACCTTTAAAGCCCTAAGTGATCTAGAGAAGCATGGGAGAAGCATGTTTGTAAAAAAAAATTTTTTGATAAGTTTAGTCTTACTACCTAATGCACTAACATCCTATTCATGAGACTATGCCAAGGTTGCCTCATTTTCACATATGAACTTCATTTTTGGATTACATGTGAGCACTTTGTTTTGAATACAAGATTCTATATCACATGTACACATGGAGTGCATACCTGTATAACGTGAGTGCGGTTTTTGCTTAAGAGTGTCCCTTGGTGAGTTTTGCATTGAAACTGAGTTTGTCTAGCCTGTCGAATGTGAATTCTGTTTCGTAAATGCCCAAATTACTTGTTTAAATTCACATGCACACGAGTTGAAAATTAATTAGTAGGTGCATACTTCTGACTAGCATTGGGGACTATGGTTTTGCTCATGTGCATCTAGTTCATTCAATTGAGAAATTTGTTTAAAAAGCTCCATGCTCGCAAGAATGAGGAAATATTTCTCAAGTTTCAGATATTTGAAGTAATGTAGGGATGCGTGAGTTTTTAATTATCTGATTTGCATGTTTAGGTGTCATTTTGATTGATAAAGGTTGTAATCAAATCCTTGAACATTGAATGTATAAAAATCTTAAATCATATTGCAAGTTTGGAAATGACTGTGGGCATGATCAATTGTGGTTGATTGATGTGATCCAAGTTTGTGGGTGGCTTAGATGTCCTTAGATAGGTGCTTGAGGGGTTGGAATGGAGGAAGAATGGTTTGGAAGTGATTTTGTTGAATAAAGGATAGGTTTTGCTGGAAAGGTAACATCTTCCGGAAGGTTTTGCCCAGTAAGTAAAACCTTCCGGAAGGTCGACATCGACCTTCCGGAAGATTTTACCTACTGGAAGTGCTTAATTGTCCAGTGAGTGAAACCTTCCGGAAGGTTCACATAGACCTTCCGGAAGATCTTACCTACTGACTGTTTTAAATTAGGCAGTGAGTAAAACCTTCCGGAAGGTTCACATCGACCTTCCGGAAGATCGAGTCTGGAACCCAAAAAAAAACAAGGGTTTTAAATCTAATTTTTTCGGAAACCCTTTCATTGCCTTTCTCAAATCCGACTCCCCCAAACTCTCTCCTCTCCTCCTCCTCCTTCCTGAGTTTCGAAATTCCTCTCCAATCATCTTTGCCTCCTATTTTCCCTTGATTAAGGGTGAATCTTGGAACTTTTGAGCCGAAATCCCAATAATTTCTTGCAAAACCGTAAGGTTTATTTCCCCCCCAAAGTTCACCACTTTTCCATCCCCTCTCCAAATCACCCTACGCAACTACCATGGCTCGATTGAATGAGGCAACCATGGACGCATGGGGGGCCCTTGAAAGCATATGGTGGTGGTTCATGATCGCTTTGGGGTTTGGTGTGTTTTTCTCGCTCATGGCCAAGACGAAGAGGACTGGCCCTCAGTCTCCACCCCCCTCTGGCTCAGCTTCTAAGAAAAGGACCGGGGAAGGTCCTAGCTCTCAGGATAGGACGGAGCGGAGGACAAAGGCAAGGCATGATGAACGAACGAAGAGGATTGAGGACAAAGGTGTGACGTGTGAGAGGTATGTTGATAAAATCTCCCTTGGTGTTACGGATGAGGTTGTGAAAATTATTGAGGAACGGGGTTTGGATTTTTGGTTTGTTGAGGTGAAGGGGTACAACCTGGGAATGTGCCGAGAATTTTATCAAAAATTGTTTGTTTTTGGGGATGACGGGGATAAGTTGAAAACTAATGTGAGGGGGAAATCATTTGAGGTCACCCCTGATACAATTGCCACGGCAATGGGGTATGCGAGACCTCCCGCATCCACCCCTGTCTACCCACACAATGTGGATGGGAACAAAACACTTGAGGAGTATGTGAACCTCACGTATGAGGACCCGACCACGTTTAAGGGAACGACATTCGTCGGGGGCCTCAAGCACACTTATGGGGTAATAAACAAAGTACTACATTACAACTTGATGCCCCGGGGTTCGGAGAAAAATCCAAACGTGGAGAAGTTGTCCCTACTGCATGCCTTTATGACAGGGGTGGCGTTTGATGTGGCCTACTATATTTGGTTGGAGATGCGGGAGTTTACCCGGACGGAGAAGCCAAAGGCGAACCTACCCATTCCCAACCTGGTCACTAAGTTGTGTGATCAGGCGAAGGTGAAGCACTATGGCCAGGAAAAGCTGCTCCCTCCAGAGTTTGGAGCAATTGGGATGGCCAGCAGTCAGAAAAGGGCTGCCAGGGCTAAGGGTGAGAGGAGCAGGGATCCAGGACCCCAGCCACAGCCACAGCCGTCTGATGCTGGAACTTCTACTGAAGCCCCTCCTACAGCACCACCTCCTACGGCACCAGCTCCTGCACCAACCCCCGATCATGCTATTCCACAGCGCCTCGATGCACTGGTGGGTGAAGTGCAGGGAGTTAAGGGAGAAGTTCAAGGAATCAAGAATGAGGTGCATGGGATGAAAGAGACAGTGCAGGGGATCGTTGCCATGATGACACAGCTCTTTCAGCGCAAGTTCCCAGGGAACCCCATTCCGGGCCAGGGTAGCTCAACCTCCCCCTACCCTTGTGCCTCTACCATGGTTGAGATTGGAGACACTGATGAGGAGTCTGAGGATGAGACTGAGGGGGAGAGTGATTTTGACCTACCTCCTGATCCTGATGATGGTGGTGGTGAGAAGTAGAAGCAGGATTTGGTTGTTTTTGTTTGTTGTGTCTGGTAAGGGTGGAGCAGAGAATTAGGGTTACTCTCTTTTTGGTGTCGGCCTGTAGAAGTGTCCTTAAGTTCTGGCCGTTTTTTTTTTTGTTGTGATTATGCCCACATTGTAATGAACTTGTCTATGAAATACCACAATGGGTTGATTGTCGTTGTACAAAGTTAAAACCATATTTGCAATATGATTTTGTTGATTTTACCTTGTTGAGATTTTATGAATGTATGTGTGCTTATTGGTTTGGGATTGGAAATTATATTTGCTAGGGACTAGCAAATCGCAAGTTGGGGGGTGTGATTAGCACATAACAATGACATGTATGGTGTGCTAATGTGCTTTTGTTTCACCTTTTTTGTTAATAAATGGGAGTGTTTTGGTTTTGTTTGTGGCTTGATGGAATTTTGGGTGAATGCATGTAAAATGATGTAAATGACATGATTTAAACCCCCCATGGTGTTTTATGAGGCTAATGGAGTGTATGGGGTAGCTTTAAGGATGGTCTGGAGGGGAAAGAAATCCAATTTTTGCTCGCAGTCTGAAAACCTTCCGGAAGGTGTATGTCGTCCTTCCGGAAGGTTTTGCTAAAAACCCTGGATGCCTTGTTCACAGCTAATACCTTCCGGATGGTTTTTTCCACTGGAATGAACCTTCCGGAAGATTTTAGCTACTGGAGTAAAACCTTCCGGAAGGACTTGTCTACTGGAATGGACCTTCCGGAAGGTTTTGCCTTGGGTTTCTTTTTGACTGCCAAAATCTTCCGGAAGGTTTTGTTTTCTGGAATGAACCTTCCGGAAGATTTTAGCTACTGGAGTAAAACCTTCCGGAAGGACTTGTCTACTGGAATGGACCTTCCGGAAGGTTTTGCCTTGGGTTTCTTTTTGACTGCCAAAATCTTCCGGAAGGTTTTGTCTTCTGGAATGAACCTTCCGGAAGGTTTTGGCTACTGGAATGAACCTTCCGGAAGATTTTTGCTACTGATGTCGACCTTCCGGAAGTTCTTGCATCTGATTCTTTTCATTTAACTGTTCTTTCAGCGACTTTCCGGTAGGTGTATGTCGACCTTCCGGAAGGTTTTTGCACTTTTCTCCAGACAGCCTGTAACTCAACTTTGCGGCTTGGAGGGTCCCACATGCACTTCTCCTACATGTTTCCTGACATCCCTTACACATCCTGGAGCCTCCCTCAACCCTGCATTGATTTGGATGAGTCTTGATAATTAATGAAGAGAGAGAAGAAGAAGGAAGCTGGGTGGGCAGACATCTCTGCCTCACCCCCTGTCCAGCCCATGTTGCTGCACCCCTAGTGATGGAGATCAACTCTGTAGACCTCTCTCTCTCTCCAGGCACGTTTTGGGGGGAAAGCAAGAGTCTCCTTGGGGGGGATGGATGGATCATGGATTATATTAGATATAGTTTTTAGAGAGAGGAGCTCGAGGCAGAGAAGAGGATGAATAGTGGTTTTTAGAGAGAGAAAGTGACGATTTTACCATTTCTCCTACTGCATTTGTCTTGTAATCTTGAGTAAGAATCTTAGTAGTTCATTGAATGCCATAAATGTTGTTTTCCCTTCATGTTTGGTTAGTTGAATGCTTCCATTTATGTTCCACCATTAATGTTTTGAAGGTTATTCATGTTCATAGATATAAAATAGTTTTTCATTTCATTCACTTCTAGTCTAGGATTTCTTACACTTAGTTACTTCAAAGCTCCATAGCCTTAGAATGCATTACCTTTACATTATCATGTCTAGTTCAAGTATGAGTAGCTAAGCACTTTTTGTTGGCAAGACCAAGGGGAACCCTCATTGGGGTATACCATTTCAACTCTTTCTACACCCTCCCTTTAGAGTCCCATGGTTCGGTTTGACCGGATTGAAGGTGGATGATTTGGTGAGTCTTTGATAACCCGTAGGCCTAGTCACGGTTTATGCTTAGGCACTCACCATCATCATCCTCGGCTTCCCGTGAATCAACCGTTCATTCTTGCTCAATCGGAGGAGTGTTTTGAGTTGAGATAGTATACCCATTGGAGGGATCTCTTGGAATTGCCAACACTTGTTTTCTCATTCTAATTTCACCAACACACACTTCACCAAACAATTTCCAACAACAAGAATTTTACACTTTCTTTTGCACTAAATCACTTTCACATTTGCTCACTTCCTTCCCTGTGGAATCGACCTTGGAATACTTTCCAAGTAAAACACAACTCACGAAAGTCTCCTTGCGATTGGGGAGCATTTTTGTGCATACACATTCCATATCTACATCATCCCATTTCCCTTTCCTATTGCCCTTTCTTTTCACACTATCCCAAAGGGGGAGAAATCCTTCCTTCCGCTCATACATTGCATCATTTGAAGGATAGTAGTTAAAGGGTTAGGAATAGGATTGTTTTTGATCAATCACCTATAGGGTGACATGCCTAGAATAATCTTGTAAGCATTGCGGTAGGCCCATAGGGCATCGGTCTATCGAAATGACCAATCTTTCCTATTAGGGTTCACTCTTTTCTCTAGGATATTCTTGATTTCCCTATTGGCCAACTCGACTTGACCATTAGTCTGTGGGTGATATGCGGTGGACACCTTATGTGTGACACCATATTTATGCATCAACGATGCAAATGGTCTATTTTAGAAATGCGACCCACCATCGCTTATCCTTGCACGAAGCATCCCAAACCTCAAAAAAATGTTCTCCTTGAGAAACTTGACCAGGACCCGGTGGTCATTAGACTTGGTCGGGATAGCCTCCACCCATTTGGACACGTAGTCCAATGCCAGGAGAATATATAGGTAGCTGACTTGATACGAAATGTGTACACCCAAGTGCAGGTGGTCAAGTTGTAGTAATAATCCTGCTAAGTCCGTAGTCGAATCCACAGGGAACTAATGTTGGTGTTTCAAAGTAAGTAGTGATAGAGACCGTTGTGATTGAAACCCTTGAGATTTAAAGTTGTGATGTTTATGGATTTTTCTAGACAAAATATAAGATTCTTTCCAAGGGGATTTTCTAGACAAAATATAATAAGTTCTTAAATGTAACAGTCACCCTTTAGTTCAAGGATCCGAACATGTAGTTAACCATCCGATTTATTATACTTGTGCTTGGGAATTCAATTAACCACCATGTAAAAATGAAGTTAATCAGAAGATAAAGATGGATTGTGAGAATTAATAGCATGGTTCCAATGTCTTTGTAGAAGTTTACAAGAATTGTTTGTGCCAAGACTCAACCTATCGACAAACAAGCAAGTGTTTCTACAAGGCATCCAACCATGGCATTAGTATTTCATTCTTTAAATGAAGCACAATAATGGTAAAGATTAAAATATAGTAATAAAGATCTAGCCGGGGTACTTTCCTTGAACCAATGAGTCTTTCTATGTCAAGAGTCATCTGTGTGATAGAAAGTACTCACGGTTATACAAAGTACCTTAGCTTTGCTAGTTGCATTCAACCATTCAATAAACAAGTGAAATATAAAGCATTAAGCATAAACGAAATGCACAAATATAACTTCCGGATGATTTATACATGGCCATCACCTCTCACTAAAGAGTGAATAAGAAACTACTCACTCTTCATAGCTTTTGTAAAGCTAGAAAAGTGAGTGATGTTCATCCCTCCAAGTAGAGGAGTTACAAGATAAAACACACTACACAAGGAGCCGATCTTCGAAGAAGAATGAGTGAATCACGTTCCACCCTTCACGGCTTTGGTAAAGCTCTAGAAAAGTGGAAGAGTTTCACTCCTCTAAGGGAAGAAGGAAGCTCAAACAATGGAAGCAAATGAAACTAATAATGAAAGTAGAAGAAAGCTAGTCACTTTTGGAGGGTTTCCACCTCAACCAAAAGATGATATATCTTCCTTTATGCAAGTAAATGTAAATCTAAGTCTAACTCTACAACTAGTTCTAGTTTTCTATATAAATGCAAGTCTCTACTCTAAATCCCTTGAAGCTCCCACAATGGGAGTATTTGTAGGCAAGGAGAAGGGGACAAGGGAGTGTGAAGGATTAGTGCAAGGTCTTCAAAGTCCAAGTGAATGCCCCAAGGTCCGGATAAGAAATCAACCACTCTGTAGCTTGTTTGGGGACAACGTTCGAACATTGTCTGGCGTTCAAACGTTGTCTTCTGTCTTTGCTTGATGGGCGTTCGAACGCCAGATGGAGTTTGAACATCCTACTCAAGTGGCATGTGTTCTTCTGTGAGAGCAACTTCCACATGCCATGCACTATTGCCCTTTGCACTCAACAGCCTGGTCCTCAATAATTCAGGACAACGTTCGAACGTGGATTGGCGTTCGAACGTGGCACTCAAGTGCCTCTGTGTTTTCCTTCCTAGCTGCAACACGCCATGTATCAGCACTTCAACAGTCTGGTCCTCAATAATTCAGGAGAACGTTCGAACATGGATTGGCATTCGAACGTTCGTTCCTTGTTTCAAGCTTCTCCAATTTTCTTCCAGAACATGCTAGTGTTGCATGAAAGTTTGATATTCATTGCCTTTGGGCCCTTGTACAATTTATGTCCTGAAATGTCATTATTTAAACTCCATCAAAGTATAATTAGTCTTAAAAAGACATAGTAATATACTACTTTTAACTACTAATCACACCCCCAACCTAAATATTGCTAGTCTATAGTAATACAACAAAAATTGAATGCAAATTTATTTACAATGCCATTTTCATAGGTCATCCGGTTGCATTTAGCATATGCAACAAGCCGTTAAACCACTAAGTTTACCCTAGCAGACCAGTGTTGTCTTGTGAGGGTTTTTAGTGAAGCTACCCACAAACTTTAGTCGAACGGATTTGTATGTGAGATTGTTGTTTAAAGTGAGATAGTATCATGGTCGTTGGGACTCCCAACCCTTACTTTCGACTTATATCCCAAACACTTCTATTTCAAAGGTACTTGCTCTATGCAACAATGAGCAGTTTATATATTGGTATTTGGAATTCCCTGTGTAGTAGGAATGATCATTCTAGCAACAAGAATTGTTATATAACAAACATTCCATTTTACCACCTTCCATTGATAGCTTTGATTTCACAAACCTCTCTTAGAATGCTCTCATCAAGAATTCCCTTCGATTATAGTGACTTTTCTCTCAAAGGGCATGTGATCAGAAGAAGACTAATTGAAACATCACATGCACAATTAGTACGGGAATGAAATCTAAGGAAACATACTAATCATGTTTGGCATAATCTCATGGAAGAATATTGATGCAAATAAAGTAATACTATTTAACATACCCCAACTTTTGGTTGACGATCTACACATGCATCAAACTTGAGATCAATTAGGGCTTTTTATAGGTTGTAATAATGACGTCAATAGTATTCATTTTTCTCATTTTTCACTTTCTTGGCCATTTTCTGTTTTTATGTCTCTTTTCTTTTTCAATTGTTTCCACCGAATTTTCTTTTATTGAATAGTAGCCAGCATCATCTTTTCTTTTTCTCTTACTTTTCTATATCATACTGATTTATAAGAGGGTGCAAGAAAATTAGATAGCAAAAGGTATGTCAAATATATTTTCCTGTGGCTCTGTTATCATATGGGTTATATGAAAGAGAATTCACACTTTTCAATCCCGGCTAACTAGGGATAAAATTTTGTAAAAGAAATGGCTAAGGCTCAAAATTAAATCAAAAATGGCCTAAGATCCTTTCTCAAGTATGTGCACACGTATGTGTCGTATGAACAGATTCTTTGTGGGATATGTCAATAGATTGCTCTAGTTATGTCAATCAAAACAAGTTTAATGAGATTATTCAAGATAGATAGTGAAAGACCTTACTTGAGTAAACGTTGATTGTCTCTCAAAAGCATCGCAAGGCTTGAAACTTACCATGGTATTTTGCGTTTTCTCCACTGGTTATGTCAGGTTTCTCAACGAATGTCGGTTATATAGCAATTTCATTTTCGAGTCTGGTCATCTTCTACCTTAAGAATAACAAATACCAATGTACATTTGACATTTAAGCATAAAGAAAATACCATTTTTCAAAGATAAGTGGTTTTAAGTCTAGATTGTTAGGTGAGGTGTCAAACCGATCATGTGATTAGTCACTTTAACAAATAGTCTCAATATTCACATGTGTTCCATCATTCAATGACAAATAACAATGTAC
Source organism: Ilex aquifolium (assembly GCA_951799425.1). Lineage (NCBI taxonomy): Eukaryota > Viridiplantae > Streptophyta > Magnoliopsida > Aquifoliales > Aquifoliaceae > Ilex > Ilex aquifolium. The sequence continues at coordinate 19,425,620 of OX637393.1, read as the reverse complement.
TACTAAGTAGACACATTCATTTAAAAAGATAAAACTGATAAAACTGAATCATTCATTTCATAAAATATAATCATTTTACTCAACAAAGATTCAAATTATCTCACAAAAGAAGTGACACATCCACAAACACTCTCAAATACAGAAATCTCTCTCTCACTCTCTTGCTCCACCAGCTCCACCCCTCAAATGGCTGAGAATCTCCTCCTGCTGTCAGAGAATCTTAGCTTACTTGGCCTCGATGCCAAGCATAATCTCTCTCAGTGATCACCGGGTGCTGGTGCCGGGACCTGCCTCCTCATGTGCCTGTGAATGCTCTCTCTCAGCCTCTAGCTCTCTCTCATCCTCCTTATCTAAGGTATCGTGCACCTCATGAGTGTCTTGGGCTGGTGGCACCTCCTGTCTCACCGTCGGGGTGCCACTGTGACCTTGGCTCCTCCGAAAGGAAGCCTTGTTCAATGGCCCCATCGGCTTCTGTATTGCCATCTCCGACCTCACCCTTACTCTGTGGTCCGTGCACATCTCTGTCACAAGGGTGCCGAAGGGGAGTGAGTTTCTCTTCACGTCACACCCGTTCATCATCTTTATCAAGATCAATGAGGACAGATATATGCTTTGGCCCTTCCCGATTGTGTATAGCAATCGGGCCATCTCGGGGAGGATCTCGTTCTTGCGTCCGATGGGGGCGAAGTTTGAGACAACAATTAAGTTGAGCATCTTGTACTTGTCAGTCAACTCTCCTTGTCGAAAGAATCTCCGTCCTGCCCAAGAAAAAGTGGCCAACCCCGTCAACTCTGCACCCACAACGTCCATCCCCACTTTCTTCCTCGAGGGGTAGGTAGGCCTTGGTACCCGTGGTACCTCTTGCCTCATCTCTCGGATGTACTCCTCATCCACATCAATATGGGCCCCCTCACATATGTTTTGATCGCCCCATTGACGATCTCGGCATTGGAGTAAAACTCCCGCACCAAGTCAATCACGGCTTCTCCGTCGTTTCTCAAATACAACATCCATCCCTTCGCCTCCAGATTCTTAAAAATTCCCAAATCCACAAAATCAGTCAACACCACCGTTCATTCACAGACTATAGCATGATTTCGATAGAAGTTCTCATCCTATCCGCCTTGAGGGGTTGGGGAAGCGGGTTCGATCATATCTTCGGACAATGGGCCTCTCTTCTCTTTCCTCAATGACCTCCTCCACCATATTTGGCTCTTGGTTGACTGTGTTGCGCCTAGCGGGGAGCTTTATCCTGGGAGGCATGGTTTCTCAGTTTTGGGGGTTTTGGGGTTTTGAAAACTTAGATTTCTTGGTGAAAAAGGTGAGAAATGAGGTGGAATGTGTTTGGGTTGCTTGATTTTGGGTGAAAAATGGAAATGGATGGAGTTTTGGGACTTGGGTAGCGAAGGGTCACCGAGGGTTTTGGGGGTTTTTGAGGGTTTTGGGTGATTTTCAAATGAAGAAGACCAATCAGGTTTTTATAGACTGGGTGTCAACGTTCGAACGTTACTGACGTTTGAACGTGTGTAGAAGGAGTTTAAACTGATGGTTAGAATGTGAACCTGGTGTTCGAACATGAGTTTGGCGTTCGAACGTGGAGATATAGTTCAAACGCTCTCCTAGCTTTCGAACGTGGAGAGCTCCTAGTACTTTTGGGTTCTGATTAGTGGTTAAAATTAGCATATTACTATGCCTTTTTAAGACTAATTACACATTGATGGAGTTTAAATGATGACATTGCAGGACATAAATTGTACAAGGGCCCCAAAGGCAATAAATATCAAACTTTCATTCAACACCAGCATGTTCTAGAAGAAAATGGGAGAAGCTTGAAACAAGGCATGAATGTTCGAACGCCAATCCATGTTCAAATGTTCTCTTGAATTATTGAAGACCAGACTGCTAAAGTGCTGATACATGGCGTGTTGTAGCTAGGAAGGAAAACATAGAGGCACTTGAGTGCCACGTTTGAACGCCAATACATGTTCGAACATTCTTCTGAATTATTGAGGACCTGGCTACTGAATGCAAGGGCAATGATGCATGGCGTGTGGAAGTAGCTCTCACAGAAGGACATAGGCCACTTGAGTAGGAAGATCAAACCCCATCTGGCTTTAGAACGCCCATCAAATCAAAGACAAGAGACAACGTTCGAATTCCAGACAACGTTCGACCATTGTCCCCAGACAGGCTGCAGAGTGGATGGCTTTTAGTTGGACTTTGAAGGCCTTACACGATTTTTACACATTCCCTTGTCCCCTGCTCCTAGCCTATAAATACTCCCATTGTGGGAGCTTCTAATAGGGACCCAACACTTAGAGTAGAAAAGTTGTAGAATTAGTCTTAGACTTAGACTTACATTTACTTACATAGAGGAAGATAGATCATCTTTTGGTTGGTACATTAGTTCTTCTTTTTATTGTGCAAAGATCTTTTAGGAATTTAGCATAAACTGGAACTCTTTTTATTGCATCTAATAATGGAATATTAATCTTTACCTGTTTAAATAGCTCGAGAATATCAGATTGATCTTTTTCAGTTTGAAGTTGCTTGACTCTTTGAGGGAAAGGTAAAGGGATAGGACATGGCGGATCTTTTTCACTTTGTACTCCTGGTTGCTTTTTGATTAAAGGTTCAGATTCAAGTGGTTCGTTTACAGGAATTGACTCACGTATTTTCTTTGAAATCTTAGGTTTGATGGTTTTATCAATTACCTTACCACTTCTTAGTGTTGTAATTGCTTGTACTTGATTTGACGAAGATTCAGAGGATACAGAATTAACATGACTCTGACTTTGTGGAGGTTTAGGTTGAGAAGGAAACTTTCCTTTCTCTGACGTACTCAAGGACTGGGTCAACTTAGCAAGATGACTCTTAATATCTTCAATACTCTGGGAAGTTTGAGCTTTAAAATCATTAAATGCTTGAGTTGTTTGAGTATTAAAACTCATTTGACTTTGAATAAATTGATTCATAGTGTCTTCCAGAGCTCTTCTTTGAGGAGGTTGATAAGGTTGGTACTGTTGTTGATTTTGTGGCTGTGGTGGACCTTGTGTTTGATTTGTAGGTTGTGTATTTCTCCAACTAAAATTCGGATGATTTCTCCATCCTGGATTGTAAGTTTCAGAATATGGATTTGAATATGGTTTATTATAAGTTGGAACAGCATTTAATTGTTCAATTAAAACTTCTTTAAAGGCAAGTATAATTGGACATTCCCCAGCAGGATGTCCTGACAACGCACAAATTTCACACACTTGATCAGTAGAGGTTACAACAGATACTTGTTTAAGTTTTTTCATTTCTAAGGCTTCTAATTTTCGAGATAAATTAGCCATTTTAGCTCTTAAATCATCATCGTCTTTTAAAACATATTTCCCTCTTTCAGATATAGATGGCCTATTTTCCACAATGTTTGAAGAAGTTGAGTTCCACATCTGGGAACTCTCTGAAATAGTATCAAAAAATTGAAATGCTTCTTCAAGATTTTTACTCATAAATTCTCCTTGAGCCATCATTTCAACAAATTGTCTCATTGCAGATGGAAGAGCATCATAAAAGAAACCAACTAAAGTCCAGTTTTCAAATGCATGATGTGGACAAGCTTGGAGAAGATCTTTAAATATTTCCCAACATTGATAAAAATTTTCTTTTTCCTTTACAGCAAAATTCATTATTTTACATCTTAGTGCATTAGTACGATGCACAGGAAAAAACTTTTTAAAGAACTCAGTTTGTAAGCTTGCCAATTTGTGATAGAATTTCCTCTTAAAGAGTTAAGCCATAGTTTAGCTTTATCTTTTAACGAAAAAGGAAAAAGTTTTAATTTAATCATTTCAGAATTATCTTGCAAAGTTCCACAGACTTCTTCAAATTCTTTCATATGAACATAAGGATTTTCATCTTCCAAACCATGGAACTGTGGTAGTAGTTGTATTGTTCCTGGCTTGATATTAATATTTGGAGCGTCTGTTGGAAAAGCAAAACATGACGGAACATTAGTTCTAGTAGGATGTAAATATTCTCTTAACGGTCTAGTATTTTGAACTATTTTCTGTTCTCTAGCCTCTTCCTCCCTAGGTACATTTTGAGTCATACTTAAGTTAAATGATTCTTGTGTAGATGCAGATGAAGAAGATGAGGAAGATGAAGGAGTTGACTGATTTACAGAACCTACTGATGAATGAACAGACATAGACTATTAAAAATAACAAACTATAAACATATATAACAAACAAACAAATAATTTTTTTTATTTTTTTTTATAAATATTATTTTAATTTTAATTTTATATTTTATATTTTATTTTATTTTTTTAATTACCTTAACTCCCCGGCAACGGCGCCAAAAACTTGATTCGCACTTTTTAGTGTGTCTGAATTATATTATTATTTTACACCCAAGTATAAGTGGTCAAATTGTAGTTTTCTCGGTTTTAAGTCCAAGTATCGATCCCACAGAGAGTTGTTTAGTAATTTAAAACTTAAAATAAAATAAAAATATTAAAGGTGTTGTTTGAAGCAGAATATCGTTTGATAGCTTGTGATGTGAGCTTAGCTTGATAAAGATGAATTAAATAAAGTGCGTAAATAAAGCAGAGTGATGACAGGAATATAAAATATACCCTTCAGTTTAGGGATCCATATGCTTTGTATTGTTTAAGTTACTGGAAATGCTACCTCACAACAATTAACTCCCATGTTACTGGTAAGTCAATCGGCAGGTCTGATGTATATAAATCATAACACAACAACTTCTTAGGCTAGCTGGTGGTATAAATAATAACTCAGCAACTTCTTAGGAAAGCTGGTTATATCCACTTCAATTGATTAACCCAAGCAAACCAGAAGGACAAGCCATTCATGAGGAATACTTGAGTTATTCCCTTGATGTTATGATTGTTACTTGTTTATATAATAAACCATAACACAGCCGCGTCTTAAGCGAACTGGTGGTAGTATAGCATAACCCAGCAACTTCTTAGGAAAGCTGGTTACATAACCGCCAGTTAAACATCCTCAGTATTCCAGTGGAAGCAGAGCCATACCAATAGGAACACCGTGGTTGTTAGACTGTCAGTCTTGTTATATATATATAAACATATAAATAAAACATCAGCATTTCCAGAACTTAAGCAATATTATACATATGTTTACCCTAGTTTGAAGGGTATAAACGACTACTCACACTCCATTACTATAGAAAAGCAAGAAGTGCGGGTAGTATTCATTACAACAGAAATTAAAATATAACTTCTTTCACAAAGAACACTTGAAACACAACCACCTTTATTATCATTCAAGACACAAAAGTGGCGGTAGTTCAACTGTCCGAATAGAAAGATTACAACAGAAATGTAGAAATACGGAAAGTGTGTCACACACCGGCTATTCCTTTCTCTTTTCTCTCTATCTTTCTCTAAGGTGTTCTTCCTTTGGAGCTTGGAGGCCGGCTGGTTTTGAGTGAGTAAGGGGCTGATTTTGTATGTTGGAGGTAAATCTATGTAGAAAAAGAACAAAAGAAGACTTGGTGTGGAAAAGCTAGATAATGGAGGCAAGGTGTGAAGGCTTTTTTTTTGGTGTCTCTGTAGGGAATGTAAGAATTCAGCCCCTATTTATAGAGGGGGAGGTGCACGGCAAGGGGGGGGGGGGGTTTAGGAAGGTCATCACACCCTTTAGGAAGGTCATGACTTGCAGTAGGGCGAGGTGTCGTCGTCCGGAGCTTCCACCTCGCAACCTTCCAAAAGGTTGTGCCTTGCAGTGATGCTAGGTGTCGCTGTCTTGGGCTACCACTTGTCTTGCTTCCATTGGTACACATGTCTTTTCCTTATTGGTCCAAGTGTCATGCTCCCATTGGTCCAAGTTTCTTTATTGCACTTTAGTCCTTCGTCATTTCCAGCTTTGCAAAATTGTCTTGTATTTTCCAATATTTCTGCATTTGACCCTGCAATCTTTAACATAATTTATTAAAAACTTTAATTCACACCCAAAACATAATTCATAATATTTAGTTGTTTCATTTTTACAAAAGTGAGTACTTATCATTTTAATTTACACACAATTTAGGGTTAATCAGTTCACACACACACATTTCATACATTTCATTCATTTCACACCACATCATTCCGTTTCCCATTTCTTGCATTTGAACCCTAGTGAGAGTGACACTCACCCACAGATATACGCCATATACACAGCGAGGGTTCTTGTGTGACAATTGGGAATACAACGGAAACCATCAAGCACTAAAGTGTGACTGTTACATTTTGAGAACTTATTATATTTTGTCTAGAAAATCTCCTTGGAAAGAATCTTATATTCTGTCAAGAAAAATCCCTAAACATCACAACTTTAAATCTCAAGGGTTCCAATCATTGTGGTCTCTGTCACTGCTTACTTCGAAACACCAACATCAGTTCCCTGTGGATTCGACTCCGGACTTAACCGGATTATTACTACAACTTGACTGCCTGCACTTGGGTGTACACATTTCGGATCAAGTCAAGTTTTTGGTGCCGTTGCCGGGGAACCAAAAAGGTGTTTTAAAGTAAAAGGTAAAAAGACCATCATTTATATACATATTTTTTATTTACTATGTATAATTTTATTTATTTTTATGTCTGAGGACGATCCTCACTATCAAAATTTGCTGGAAGAATCTGTTGGGTCTGTGAATCAGTCTGAACCATCTTCACCTAGATCAGTAGCAGACTCTTTTGACAATAGTATGACAAATAATGAGAGACAAGGAGAAGTCCCTGTAAGAGAGGGGGAAGTACCTAACATTCGAACTTTGCGGGATTACTTAAATCCCACAAGAAATAGTGTCCCCTCTTGTTTTGTGTTACTTGCAAATGCGCCTCTCTTTACTGTAAAGGCATGGATAGTTCAACTACTACCTCAACTTCATTGAATTGAAACAGAAAACCCATATCTGCACATAAAAGATTTTGAGGAAGTATGTGGAACATTTCAAGACAATTCTGAGCTGGCCAAGATGAAACTTTTTCCTTTCTCTTTAAAGGACAAAGCTAAACAATGGTTAAATTCTTTAAAAGCCCTTTCAATACCAAACTGGCAGACATTACAGAATGAATTTTTCATAAATTTTTTTCCTCTACACCGCACCAATGCACTCAAACGGCAAATCATGAATTTTTCGTTTAAAGAATGATAAACCTTTTACCAAAGTTGGGAGAGATTCAAGGATCTTCTCCAATCCTGCCCTCACCATACTTTTGAAAATTGGACTTTGGTAGGATTTTTCTATGACTCCTTGCCCACTAGATTACGTTAGTTTGTCGAAATGATGGCTCAAAGAGAGTTCATGGGAAAAAGTCTGGAGAAAGCATTCAATTTTTTTAACACCATATCTGATAGTTCTCAGATGTGGGACTCAGCCTCTCCTACCACTGTTGAAGCCAAACCATCTACTTGCCAAGGGGGTAAGTATGTCTTGAAAGAAGATGATGACCTAAGAGCAAAAATGACCACCCTATCTCGAAAGCTTGAAGCCTTAGAGATGAAAAAGGTCAATCAAGTTGATGTTGGCACTCCCACGAAATAAGTGTGTGGGATTTCTGCACTGCCTGGACACCCTACTGGGGAGTGTCCGACCATTTCAACATTCAAAGAGGTCTTGTTGGAAAAAATAAATGCAATTCTCAACTTCAACAAGCCTTAATCCAACCCATATTCTGAAACATACAATCCAGGGTGGCGGAAACACCCAAACTTTAGTTGGAGAAACACACAACCAACTCCTATGAACCCACAGCAAGGTTCACATCCACCACCTCAAGGACCTCCCACATATCGACCATACCAACCACCACAAAAGAGGAGCCTTGAGGACACACTGAATCAGTTTATGCAAAGCCAAATGAACTACAATAATAGTTAAACTCAGGCTTTTACTGATTTCAAAGCATAGACCACCCAGTCTTTTGAGGATCTTAAAAGTCATATCCAAAAGCTGACCCAATCCATGACCACCCATGAGAAAGGCAAGTTTCCTGCCCAACCAAAACAACCGCAAGGCCAATTCCATGTGGGAAATCCTTCAATCATGGAAAACTCACAAAATCAAGCCCAAGTTGTCACTACACTGAGAAGTGACAAGGTGATTGACAAAACCATAAGAGACATGTTAATTCCAAAGCCAAGACCTGAGTCAATCCCAGTCACAGAACCAGTTGAGCCTAAACCAGTTGAGCCTGAACCTATGATTGAAAAAGAGCCATCAAAGGAAAAAGACCCTTCTTGTCCTATTGCTGCTCCTTTCCCTCATAATCTCAAAACAATACAGAAGTTGAATAACCAGCCAGAAATTTATGAGATTTTCAAGTAAGTAAAGATCAATATCCCACTTCTGGATGCAATCAAGCAGTATCCGTCCTATGCCAAATTTCTGAAAGACTTGTGCACAGTCAAAAGAAGTCATAATGTCCAAAAAAGAGCCTTATTGACGGAACAAGCCAGTTCCCTACTTCAACACAAAACCCCTCCAAAATACAAGGATTTGGGGTGTCCAACTGTGGCATGTGTCATTGAAAACTTCAGAATAAAACAAACACTGTTAGATCTTAGAGCTAGTGTCAATTTGCTCCTTTTCTCTGTCTATCAACAATTGGGTCTGGGTGAGCTCAAGCCCACTTGTGTCACACTCCCGTTGGTAGACAGATCTATCAAAATTCTTAGGGGCATTGTTGAAGATGTACTTGTCCAAGTAGACAACTTTGTCTTCCCTGTTGACTTCATTGTTCTAGATACTAAGCCAGCAATGCATTCAGAGAATCAAATTATCGTCATTCTTGGTCGACCCTTCCTAGCAACTTCAAATGTACTAATCAATTGCAAGAATGGAGTCATGAAATTAACTTTCGGGAATATGACTCTTGAGCTGAATATTTTCAATATTGACAAACACCCAAGAGAAGACGAGGAAGTGATAGAAATAAATTCCATTGAGTCTCTAATATAGGAACACCTAGATAAAACATTTTATGAAAAACTTACTGAATCTTCTCTGATGGAGTCCATCACGCCTGAGACAACAAATGATGTTCCAAAAAAACCCAAATAATTTCCCTGTTCACACTGTTGGGACATGGGCACCCAAATTCGAAGAAATTTCATCAAGTGGCACAAAGTCACTCTCATCAAGTGTCAAGCCACCAAAGCCTGAGCTAAAACTGCTCCCATCTGACCTCAAATATGCATACTTAGGGAAGGGCGAGTAATACCCAGTGGTACTTTCATCTAAGCTTACGGACTTGCAAGAGTCTAAGCTGATTGAAGTTCTCAAACACCATAAAAGCACCATTGGGTGGACCATCGCTAACTTGAAAGGTATAAGCCCGTTAATCTGTATTCATGTTATATACCTTGAAGAGGATTCAAAATCCTCTTGTCAAATGCAGCAAAGACTGAACACTCACATGAAAGAAGTGGTGAGAACTAAGGTGCTTAAGCTATTAGATGCAGGGATAATCTTTCTCATCTCTGATAGCAAATGGGTTAGCCCAACCCAAGTTGTGCCCAAAAAGTCTGGGTCACAGTGGTAAAAAATGATGCCAATGAACTAGTACCAACTCTAGTTGTCACAGGATGGCGGATGTGTATAGACTATCGAAAACTTAATTTGGTAACTAGAAAAGACCATTTCCCTCTGCCCTTTCTTGATCAAGTCTTAGAGAGAATTGCAGGCCATGAATTCTACTATTTCCTGGATGGATATTCTGGGTATAACCAAATTGAGATAGCACTAACTAACCAGGAGAAAACAACATTCACATGCCCCTTTGGCACCTTTGCATTCAAAAGGATGTCGTTTGGACTTTGTAACGCTCTTGAAACATTCCAAAGGTGCATGCTGAGTTTGTTTAGTGACATGGTTGAAAAATTCTTGGAAGTGTTCATGGATGACTTCTCTGTATATGGTGACTCGTTTGATTTGTGTCTAACAAACCTAGAGAAAGTGTTGATAAGTTGTAAGGAAGCCAATCTAGTGCTCAATTGGGAGAAATGTCATTTCATGGTAACACAAGGCATTGTCCTAGGTCACATTGTGTCGTTTGAAGGCATGAAAGATGACAAGGCAAAAATATATCTGATTAGAAATTTGCTTGCTCCCAAGACTGTTAAGGATGTCCGATCATTTTTAGGACATGCATGGTTCTATAGGAGATTCATAAAAGAATTTAGTACCATATTTAAACTCATGTGTCATCTCCTAAGTCAGGATGTATCTTTTGTGTGGAGTGAAGCATGCCAGAAAGCTTTCGACAAGCTTAAAAGCATGTTAATTTCTGCTCCAATAATGCAACCCCCTGACTGGACTCTACCCTTTGAACTAATGTGTGATGCAAGTGATTATGGTGTAGGAGCTGTGTTGGGATAAAGAAAGGATAAGAAACCCTATGTGATTTACTATGCAAGCAAGACTTTGAATGATGCTCAAATGAATTATTCAAGGACTGAAAAAGAATTGCTTGTTGTAGTTTTTGCTCTGGAGAAATTTTGTTCTTATCTTGTTGGTTCTTCTGTTATTGTGTTCACTGACCATGCAGCATTAAAATTCTTGCTCACAAAGAAGGATGCCAAGTCATTGCTCTTAAGATGGATACTCTTACTACAAGAGTTTGATCTGATCATCAAAGACAAGAAAGGTGTTGAGAATGTGGTGGCAGAACATCTGCCCAGGTTAACGTATGAATTTCATAAGGATGGATTGCCAATCAATGAGAATATTCCTGATGAACAACTGTTCACAGTCATGGAAACACCATGGTACGCTGATATTGCTAACTTCCATGCTACTGGTACGTTCCCTCATTCCTTTACATTGATGGATAAGAAGAAATATCTGAGGGAGGTTCGTAATTTCTTTTGGGAGGATCCATACGTATTTAAGTACTGTAAGGACCAAATCATAAGGCGTTGAATCCCCGAGCATGAGAGTAGACAAGTAATATCATTTTTTTTCATTCTGAAGCATGTGGTGGTCATTTCTCATCAAAGAAAACCACTGCAAAAATCTTGCAGTGTGGATTTTATTGGCCCACACTTTTCAAAGATGTCCATGCCTTTTGTCTAACATGCGATAGATGTCAAAGGTTGGGAAGCATTTCTAAAAGAAACATGATGCCCTTAAACCTAATTCTGGTAATTGAAATTTTTGACTTTATGGGACCATTTCTCCCTTCCTTTGGCTATCTATATATTTTTGTGGCAGTTGATTATGTGTCCAAATGGGTTGAAGCAATTCCATGCCGAAATAATGATCACCGAATAGTGATAAAGTTTTTAAAAGAAAATATTTTGTCCAAGTTTGGAATTCCAAAATCCATCATAAGTGATGGGGGTGCTCATTTTTGCAATCGTCCTTTCTGGAATTTGATAAAAAAAATACTTGATTTTTCACAAAATTGCAACCCCCTATCATCCACAAACTAGTGGACAGGCTGAATTAGCTAATCGAGAGATCAAACTGATTTTAGAAAAAATGGTAAACTCGAACCGCAAGGATTGGTCGTTAAGACTAACTGATGCTCTCTGGGCATATCGCACAGCTTTTAAGACAATGTTGGGCATGTGTCCTTATCAATTAGTTTATGGCAAGCCTTGTCACCTACCTGTGGAATTAGAACACATAGCATACTGGACCATAAAAATATTGAACTTTGACCTAGACAAGGCTGGACTCTCAAGAAAACTTCAGATAAATAAGTTAGAAGAATTGAGAAATGAAGCATATGAGACTGCTAAGATTGCCTAGTCTAGAATGAAATTTTTCATGACAAGAATATTGCGCGGAAGTGTTTTGAACCCTCTCAAAAAGTCCTGTTATATAATTCAAGGCTCCATCTTTTTCTTGGTAAGTTGAGATCAAGATGGACTGAGCCTTACATTGTCAAAAAAGTGTTTGGACATGGAGTAGTGTAAGTGAAAAACCCATCAAATGGTAATATTTTTACCGACAATGGCCAGCGTTTGAAACCATTCTTGGAAAATTTTGTTAAAGATGTGGAAATTATTCTTTTAATGGATTCAGAATATTCCTCCGAAATTCGCGCCTGCCGACACAAAAAATGGGTCGGGTCAGGAAAAATTCAACCCAACCCGACCCGTTGGGACGCCTTTATAAGGCCTCCAACCCTTTTTCCCCATCCGCCGTTGTTGGCCCCCCCTCCATCTCTCCTTTTTCTTCTTCTTCTTCTTTCTCTTCTTCTTTGTTGTTCTCTGTTAACGACCCACCCCCTGCAAATCCATGACCACATACCCCGAAGACCCAGTCCTTTGTTTCATGATTTGCATTTTATTACTATATTTGTACATGGGTGTCCTGCTTCTGTTCGCACTCACGGACAAGGGTTTCCATCCTAGCCGAAACCCACATCTCCCTAAAGATGATTAATTGTTGTGCTTTGCTTTTAGGTTTCGGCAGATGAACAAATCTCTACCTTTCAACCATATCTCCAAGATCCATACACTGGTAAATTCAAAACATTGGGGACAATGTTCAGTTTAGGTTGGGGTGAGAACTACAGTTCATATTTTTGTGCTCGTAATTTTTTTTGTTTTTGTTGTTATTGTTGTTGCTTTTGATTATATTATGTACCATGTCTCGTATTTTGTATAAATTGATGATCATATCTTTGAGTCAGCTTCAATTGTCTTTGTAACTGGCAGACGTTAAAAAACTAGATAGAGTGTCTTAAAGCTTAGCAAGCATGGATACTAAACTTTTTTGGTTTAGTCTGGGAGTTTTATGCACTTTTCCATCTGATGTGCATACTGTGATAATGAGAAAAGCAAGATCGGTAAGAAAAACAGAAATCCGAGAACAGCAAGCGAAACCACTGTGTGGCAGAAGCACTTTTGCTAAATGTCGCCGTGCCAAAAGACTTGGTGCATGTAAACAATATGGCTAGGTCTTTCACATGAAAGAATATAACTAGTGTTCTGAACCAATTTTCGATCGCGCACTCGATCGATTAGACTGGATAGTGAATGGGCAGAGTAAGGATTATCCTGACACGCCATGCTATTCTGGTATTTTGCTTAACCGGTTTGTGCGACAGAAAATTAGAAGAGTCACTGATGGTTCAAATGGCACGGAGACAGAGGAAGACTCGGATTAGACTATTGTTTTACAAAACAGTGGAAAACTGTGTTTTTGGGATGATAGCCAAGGGTCCAAATTTTTGTCAAAAGTGTAAAAAAATCTTTTTTTTAAATGTACAAACTCTTTTGATTGAAATGGAAAATATGGGTTGAGTAAGGAATGTCCTAGAATACCAACCTTAAGCGTGGGTAGGGACTTATCCTGAGACGACATGAATTTTTAAGTTCCATTTGTGTATATAGCTTTCTTTTAATGTGTATATAAATGTACATAAAAATTTTAATTTTTGATCTGGCGTTCAAACGCCATATGACGTTCGAACGTTTGCTGTTTGCAGTACTCAAGCCTCTGATGAAGTCCCTGATGAAAACACAAAAGCACTAGGAGCTCTCCACGTTCGAACGCCATCCAACATTCGAACGTTGGATGCTTAAAGTACTTTGGACCCTGCATGGACCCAAAAAGTACTGGGATCTCCGCCTGGAGAATGTTTGAACCAAAAACCAACGTTCGAACGCCAAAATCCACGTTCGAACGACAGTTGCTCACAGTACTCTGGCCTCTGACAGAAATCAAAAGTACTGGGAGCTCTCCACTTTCGAACGCCATACAACGTTCGAACCATGTCTTTAAAATTCTTCTAGCAACATTCAAACGTCAGTGACGTTCGAATGTTGATACCCGGTCTATAAAAACCTGGTTCGTCTTCTTCATTTCAAAAACACCCAAAATCTTTGAAAAACCTCAAACCCTAGGGCGACTCTTCACTACCCAAGCCTCAAAACACCACTCATTCTCAATTTCTACCAAAAATCAACCATCCCAAAGCCGTTCCCACCTCATTTATCATCATTCTCACAAGAAAATCAAGCTTTTCAAGCCCTAACACCCCCAAACCCCAAAACCATGCCTCCATGGGTAAAGCTTCCCGCTAGGCACAACACAGCCACTCAAGAGCCCAACATGGTAGAGGAGGTCATTGAGGAGAGAGAGGGGAGGCCCATAGTCCGAAGGTATGATCGAACCCGCTTCCCCAACGCCCTCAAGGTAGATAGGTATGAAACAAATTTTTGAAATAAAGTTGTGGTTTGTGAGCAGACTGTGGTATTGACTGATTTTACGGATTTGGGGATTTTTTAGAACATGCAGGCATGGGGGTGGAGGTTGTATTTGAGGAATGGCGGAGATGCCGTGATTGACTTGGTGCGGGAGTTTTACTCCAACGCCGAAATAGTCAATGGGACGATGAAGACGTATGTGAGGGGGATTCACATTGAGGTGGATGAGGACTACATCCGGGAAATAAGGCAAGAGGTACCTCGAGTACCAAAGCCTACGTACCCCCCGAGGAAGAAGGTGGGCATGGATGTGGTGGGTGCAGAGTAGACGGGGTTGGCCATTTTTTCTTGGGCGGGGCGGAGATTCTTTCGACAAGGAGAGTTTACCAACAAGTACAAAATGCTCAACTTAATGGCGGTCTTGAACTTCGCCCCCATCGGACGCAAGAACGAGATCCTCCCCGAGATGGCCCGATTGCTATACGCAATCGGGAAGGGCCAAAGCATAGACCTCCCCTCATTTATTTCGACATAGATGATGAAGGGGTGTGACATGAAGAGAAACTCACTCCCTTTTGGCACCCTGGTGATGGAGATGTGCACGGACCACGGAGTTAGGGTGAGGCAAGAGATGACGATATAGAAACCGATGGGACCACTCAACAAGGCTTCCTTCTGGAGGAGCCAAGGTCATAATGGAGGCCCAACAACGAGACAAGGGGTGCCCCCTTCCCGAGGCATCGATGAGGTGCGAGATGTTTTGGATGAGGAGGAGGAGAGAGAGCTAGAGGCTGAGAGAGCCCATGGGCAGACACAGGATGAGGTAGGTCCCAGCACCAGCACCAGCACCTAGCGATCGCTGAGAGAGATTATGCTTGGCATCGAGGCCAAGCAAGTTGAGATTCTCCGACAGTAGGAAGAGATTCTCAGCAACTTGAGGGGTGGAGCTGGTGGAGCGAGAGAGTGAGAGAGATTTCTGTTCTTGAGAGTGATTGTGAATATGTTACTTTTATGTGTGGATGATCTGAATCCTTTTATTTTGTTTCAAAAAGATGATATTTTATGAAATGAATGATTCAATTTTATCACTTTTATCTTTTTAGATGCATATGTATACTTAGCATTACATCGTTAAAATTGTTAAGAAGATATGTTAATATTGAGATTAATTGCTTAAAGTGACTGAAACACATGATCGATTTAACACCTCACCTAACAATTTAGACTTAAAACCATATATCTTTGAAAAATGGTATTTTCTGTATGCTTAAATGTCAAATGTACATTGGTAATTGTTATTCTTAAGGTACAAGATGATCAGACTTGAAAAATGGAATCAATATATAACCAGCATTCCCTGAAAAAACACGACATAACTAGTGGAGATAACGAAGAATACTATGGTAAGTTTTGAGCCTTGCGATGCTTTTGAGAGGATATCAACATTTGCTCAAGTAAGGTTTTTCACTATCTATCCTTTAATAATCTCATTAAACTTGCTTTGATTGACGAAACTAAAGTAATCTATTGACATATCCCACAAGGAATCTGTTCATACGACACATTCATGTGCACATACTTGAGAAAGGATCTTAGGTCATCTTTGACTTAATTTTGAGCCTTGGTAATTTCTTTTACAAAAATATATCCTTAGTTAGCCGAGATTGAGCCTATAATGTATGATCTCTTTTTCAAGTAACCCATATGATAACCGAGCCACAAGAAAATATACTTGACATACCTTTGCTATCTAATTTTCTTGCACCCTCTTATAAATCAGTATGATACATAAATGCAAGAAAGAAGGAAAAAGACGATGGTGGCTATTGTTGAATGAAAGAAAAACCAGGGAAAACAACCGAAAGTGAAAAAGAGACAGAAAAATAGAAAATGGCCAAGAAAGTGAAAAATGAGAAAAATGAAAGAAAGAAATACCATTTCTAGGCAAAATGTCGAAAAGCTAGAAAGAGGTATACTACACTATATAAAGAAAGGATAGCGCTTGAATACCATTGACGTCATTTCGTTAGTCACTGACCTCTAGCCACATTACAACCTATAGAAAGCCCTAATTGATCTCAAGTCTGATGCTTGTGTAGATTGTCAACCAAAAGTTAGGGAATGTTAAATAGTATTTCTTTATTTGCATCAATATTCTTCCATGAGATTATGCCAAACATAATTAGTTTGTTTCCTTAAAACTTCACTCCCATACTAATTGTGCATATGATTTTTCAATTGGCCCTCTTCTAATCATATGTGATTTGAGAGAAATGTCACTATAATCGAAGGGAATTCTTGCTGAGAGCATTCTAAGAGAGGTTTGTGAAATCAAAACTATCCATGGAAGATGGTAAAATGGAATGTTTGTTATATAACAATTCTTGTTGCTAGAACGATCATTCCTACTACACAGCGAATTCCAAATACCAATGTGACATATGCTTATTTTTGCATAGAATAAATATCTATGGAAAAGAAGTGTGCGGGAGATAAGTGTAAAAAAATTGACGGTTGAGGTGTCCCAACGACCATGGTGTTAACTCACTCTGACAAGCAATCTCACATATACATATCTGTTCGACTGAAGTTTGTGGGTAGTGCTTGATGTTTTCCTTGTTATCCCTAACCCCTAAATATCATCCCTCAAAATATATTGTATATGTATGTATGAAGGGGAGTGTCAAAAGAAAGGGCAAGGAGATGGGAAAATGGGATGGTGGAAATGTATTATGTGTATGAACAAAAATGCTCCCCAAGCGCAAGGAGGCTTTTGTGGGTCGTGTTTTACTTGGAAGTACCCCAAGGTCGTTTCCACGGGGAAGGATGTAAACCAATGGGAAGGTGATTTTTGGGTGAAAGAAAGTGTAAAATCTTTTGTTGTTGAAAGTTGTTTGGTGAAGTGTGTTTTGGTGGAAATGAAATGAGAAACAAATGTTGGCTAACCCAAGAGGTCACTCCAATAGGAATGCCATCTCAACTCGAATCCCTCCTCCAATAGAGCATAAATGAACGATTGATTCATGGGAAGCTAGGGATAAGAAGGGTGAGTATCTAAGCATAAACCGTGACTAGGCCTACAGAATATCAAAGACTCACCAATTTATCCACCCTCAACCCAGTCAAACCGAACCTTTGAACTCTGAAAGAAGGGAGGAGAATGAGTTGAAATGGCATACCCAAGTGGAGGTTCCCCTTGGTTGTGCCAACTAAAGGATTTAGCTACTCATGCTTGGGATGAAATTAACAATGTAATGAGAATGCATTGCAAAGGAATGAAGTTCTTGAGTAACTAAATGCACACAAACATAAGCTATAAGTGAAAGCAATGAATACCCATTTTAAAAGTAAGAAAAAGAAGAACTTTGATGCATTGATGGTAAAAGCTTTAAAAGAGAATTAAACTTCCAATGAACTTGTAGGAACTAGCATTAATGACATTCAATGAAGCTTTAAAGATTCTTACAGGAGATTACAAGACAATATATTGAAGAAAATATGAAAATCTCAATTTTATCCCTCTAGAACACTATTCATCATCTTCTACCCAGACTCTCTCTCTATATCTGTATATCCCTCTTTGTAACCAATGCTGAAGAATAATGCCTGGAGTCCTCTTTCCCCCCCAAAACGTCCCTAGTGTCCTTTGGCCAGCTGAGTGATGTGATCTCCATCCATAGGGGTCAAGAGGGATGGCCTGGACAGGGTGGTGCAAAGCTAGCCTGCACACCCAGCTCCATTCTTCTTCTCTCTCCTTATTTATCACTCAAGCTTCAAAAGTCAAATGGAAGGTGCTACAATGTGCTGGAGGAATCAGAGACAAGTGGGAGAGTGATAGGTGAGTCCCTAAAAAATGGCGGACCTGAGTTGTAGAGATTTGAGGCAGGGACAGCAGACAGTACCGATACGTGGTACCGGTACCCCGAACTCCAGAGGCAGGACCGTACCGGTACGCTATGTTCTAGTGGCCAAACCGTACCGGTACTGCGTACCGGTATGCTTCTGCTGCTTTGTCTGATTTTCTGATTTCTTCACTCCTAAGCCATTCTTTAGCCACTCTTTCATCCTCATTCACCTCAACTCATTTGGGAAGGCTTTAAGAAGCCTCATTTAGCGTTTTTTTTCTGCAAACACCAAAAATCTTCATTAAGAACATAATATTACAACTCCAATCATTTAACCCCAAGAAGCAATTGAAAATAGGATGATTAGCACCTAAAATATGCAAAGTTTTGTGCTAATCAGGTAGCTTCACTTAAAACCCTCACAAGACAGCACTCGTCCGCTAGGGTAAACCTAGTGGTTTAACGGCTTGTTACATATGCTAAATGCAACCAGATGACCTACAAAAATGGCATTCTAAATAAATTCACATTCAATTGTTGTTATATTACTAGAGACTAGAAATATTTAGGTTGGGGAGTGTGATTAGTAGTTAAAATTAGCATATTACTATGCCCTTTTAAGACTAATTATACTTTGATGGAGTTTAAATGATGACATTGCAGGACATAAATTGTACAAGGGCCCCAAAGGCAATAAATATCAAACTTTCATTCAACACTAGCATGTTCTGGAAGAAAATGGGAGAAGCTTGAAATAAGGCATGAACGTTCGAAAGCTAATCCACGTTTGAACGTTCTCTTGAATTATTGAAGACTAGATAGCTGAAGTGTGGATACATGGCGTGTTGTAGCTAGGAAGGAAAACACAGAGGCACTTGAGTGCCACGTTTGAACGCCAATACACGTTTGAACGTTCTCCTGAATTATTAAGGACCTAGCTGCTGAATACAAGGGCAATGATACATAGCATATGGAAGTAGCTCTCACAGCAGGACATAGGCCACTTGAGTAGGAAGATCAAACCCCATCTGGCGTTCGAATGCCCATCAAAGAAAAGAC
Organism: Ilex aquifolium; assembly: GCA_951799425.1. Classification (NCBI taxonomy): domain Eukaryota; kingdom Viridiplantae; phylum Streptophyta; class Magnoliopsida; order Aquifoliales; family Aquifoliaceae; genus Ilex; species Ilex aquifolium. The sequence continues at coordinate 19,406,530 of OX637393.1, read as the reverse complement.
AGGAGACAACATTCGAACACCAGACAACATTCGAACGTTGTCCCTAGACAGGCTGTAGAGTGGATGGCTTTCAGTTGGACTTTGAAGGCCTTACACTATTTTTACACACTCTCTTGTCCCCTCCTCCTTGCCTATAAAATACTCCCATTGTGGGAGCTTCTAATAGGAACCCAACACTTAGAGTAGAAAAGTTGTAGAATTAGTCTTAGACTTAGGCTTATATTTACTTACATGGAGAAAGATAGATCATCTTTTGGTTGAGGTGGAAACCCTCCAAAAGTGACTAGCTTTTTTCTACTTTCATTATTAGTTTCATTTGCTTCCATTGTTTGAGTTCCTTCTTCCCTTAGAAGGGTGAAACTCTTCCACTTTTCTAGAGCTTTACCAAAGCCGTGAAAGGTGGAACGTGATTCACTCATTCTTCATTGAAGATCGGCTCATTGTATAGTGTGTTTTATCTTGTAACGCCTCTACTTGGAGGGATGAGCATAACTCACTTTTCTAACTTTACCAAAGCCATGAAGAGTGAGTAGTTTCCCATTCACTCTTTAGTAAGAGGTGATGGCCATATATAAATCATCCGAAAGTTATATTTGTGCATTTCGTTTATGCTTAATGCTTTATATTTCACTTGTTTATTGAATGATTGAATGCATCTAGCAAAGCTAAGGTACTTTGTATAACCATGAGCACTTTCTATGACACAGATAACTCTTGACATAGAAAGACTCATTGGTTCAAGGCAAGTACCCCGGCTAGATCTTCATGACTACATTTCAATCTTCACCATTATTGTGCTTCATTTAAAGGATGGAATACTAATGCCATGGTTGGATGCCTTATAGAAACGCTTGCTTGTTTGTAGACGGGTTGAGTCTCAGCACAGACAATTCTTGTAAACTTCTGCAAAGACATCGGAACTATGTCATTAATTCTCACAATTCATCTTTATCTTCCAATTAACTTCATGTTGACACGGTGGTTAATTGAGTTCCCAAGCACAAGTATAATAAACCGGATGATTAACTACATGCCCGTATAACAAACTGTTACATAAACCATATAATAAACTGTTACATTTTGAGAACTTATTATATTTTGTCTAGAAAATCTCCTTTGAAAGAATCTTATATTCTATCCAGAAAAATCCCTAAAAATCACAACTTTAAATCTCAAGGGTTCCAATCACTGTGGTCTCTATCACTGCTTACTTCGAAACACCAACATTAGTTCCCTGTGGATTTGACTCCGGACTTAACCGGATTATTACTATAACTTGACCGCCTACACTTGGGTGTACACATTTCGGATCAAATCAGGTTCCTGCATAAGCCAAAGTACTGTAAGCAGGTGACGTTCAAACGTCACTTGGCGTTTGAACGCCAGATCAAAAATTAAAAAAATATATGCACATTCATATGCACATTGAAAGAAGGCTATACACATAAATTTGAACTTAAAATTCATGGCGTCTCTGGATAAGTCCCTACCCACGCTTTAGGTTGGTATTCTGGGACATTCCTTACTCGGCCCATATTTTCATTTCAGTCAAAAGATTTTGTACATTTTAACAAAAATATTTTTACACTTTTTACAAAAATTCGGACCCTTGGTCTTCATCCCCAAAGACACCATTTTCCACAGTTTTGTCGAAAAATAGTCTAATCCGGGTCTTCCTCTGTCTCCATGCCATTTGAACAATCAGTGACTCTTCTAATTTCCTGTTGCACATAACGGGTAAGCAAAGTACCAGAATAGCATGGAGTGTCAGGATAATCCTTACTCTGCCCATTCACTATCCAGTCTAATCGATCGAGTGTATGACTGAAAATTGGTTCAGAACACTGATTATATTCTTTCATGTGAAAGTTCCGGCCATATTGTTTACAGGCTCCAAGTCTTTTGGCACGACAACGTTTAGCAAAAGTGCTTCTACCACACAGTGGTTTCGCTTGTTGTTCTCGAATTTTGGTTTTTCTTACCAATCTTGTCTTTCTCATTATCACAGAATGCACATCAGATGAAAAGTGCGTAAAACTCCCAGACTGAACCAAAAAATTTTACTATCCATGTTTGCTAACTTTAAGACACTCTATCTGGTTCTTTAACGTCTGCCAGTCACAAAGACTATTGAAGCTGACTTAAAGACATGATCATTAAGTTATAAAAAATATGAGACAGAGTACACAATATGATCAAAAACAACAACAATAACAACAAAAACAAAAAATTTTAGGGGCACAAAATATCAACTGTAGTTCTCAACAGCAATAACAACAAAAACAAAAAAATTTACAGGCACAAAATATGAACTGTAGTTCTCACCCCCTAACCTAAACTGAACACTGTCACCAATGTTTCGAATTTACCAGTGTACTCAAAGTGGAGTTAGGATTGAAAGTAGAGATCTGATCATCTGCCGACGCCTACAAACAAAAATACACACATTAATCTTCTTTACGAAGATTTGGGTTTCGGGTAGGATGGAAACCCTTGTGTGTGAGTGCAAACAAAAGTAGGACACCCATGTATAAATACAGTAATAAAACGCAAATCCTGAAACAAAGGAATGGGTTTTCGGGGTGTGTGGTCATGGATTTGCAGGGGTGGGTCATTTTTACAGAGAACAGATAAAATGAAGAAGAAGAAAAAGAAGAAAAGGAAAGAAGAAAAAAAAAGGGGGGGCAACAGCGGTGGATGGGGAAAAAGGGAAAAAGAGTTGGAGGCTTTATAAAGGCATCCCCGCGGGTCGGTTTGGGTTGGATTTTTCCTAACACGACCCCTTTTTGTGTCGGCAGGTGCGAATCTTGAAGGAATATTCTGGATCCATTAAAAGAATGGTTTTCACATTTTTAACAAAGTCTTCCAAAAATGGTTTCAAACGCTGACCATTGACCGTAAAAATATTACCATTTGATGGGTTTTCGGCTTCCACTGCTCCATGTCCAAACACTTGTTTAACAATGTAAGGCCCATGCCATCTTGATTTCAACTTACCAGGAAAAAGGTGCAGTCTTGAATTATATAACAGGAATTTTTGAGAAGGTTCAAAAAAAATTCGCACAATATTCTAGTCAGGAAAAATTTTCATTATGGACTTAGCAATCTTAGCATTCTCATATGCTTCATTTCTCAATTCTTCTAACTCATTGATCTGAAGTTTTCTTGAGATTCCAACCTTGTCTAGGTCAATGTTCATCATTTTTATGGCCCAGTATGCTCTGTGTTCCAATTCCACAAGTAGGTGACAAGGCTTGCCATAGACTAATCGATAAGGAGACATACCTAAAATTGTTTTAAAAGTAGTGCAATATGCCCAGAGTGCATCAGTTAGTCGTAACGACCAATCTTTGCGGTCTGGGTTTACCATTTTTTCTAAAATCAGTTTGATCTCTCGATTAGCTAATTCAGCCTGTCCATTGGTCTGTGGATGATAAGGGGTAGCAATTTTGTGAAAAATTAAGTACTTTTTCATCAAATTTCAGAAAGGACGATTGCAAAAATGAGCACCCTCATCACTTATAATGGATTTAGGAATTCCAAATCTTGACAAGATGTTTTCTTTTAAAAAATTGATCACTGTTTGGTGATAATTGCTTCGGCATGGAATTGCTTCAACCCATTTTGACAGATAATCAACTGCCACTAAAATATATAGATAGCCAAAGGAAGGAGGAAATGGTCCCATAAAATCGATGTCCCAACAGTCAAATATTTCAATTACCAGAATTGGGTTTAAGGGCATCATGTTTATTTTAGAATTGCTTCCCAACCTTTGGCATCTATCACATGTTTGACAAAAGGCATGGACATCCGTAAAAAGTGTGGGCCAATAAAATCCACACTGCAAGATTTTCGTAGTGGTTTTTTTAGATGAAAAATGGCCACCACATGCTTCAAAGTGACAAAATAATATTACATGTCTGCTCTCATGCTCGGAGATGCAACGCCTTATGATTTGATCCTTGTAGTACTTAAACACGTATGGATCCTCCCAAAAGAAATTACGAACCTCCCTCAGAAATTTCTTCTTATCCATCAATGTAAAGGAATGTGGAAACGTACCAGTAGCAAGGAAGTTAGCTATATCAACGTACAATGGCGTTTTCATAACTGTGAATAGTTGTTCATTCAGGAAATTTTCATTGATTGGCAGTCCATGCTCATGAAATTCATTTGTTAACCTGGACAGATGATCTTCCACCACATTCTCAACACCCTTCTTGTCCTTAATGATCAGATCAAACTCTTGGAGTAAGAGTATCCATCTTAAGAGTCTTAGCTTGACATCCTTCTTTGTGAGCAATAATTTTAATGTTGCATGGTCAGTAACACAATAATAGAAGAACCAACAAGATAAGAACGAAATTTCTCCAGAGTAAAAACTACAGCAAGCAATTATTTTTCAGTCCACACAAAAGATACATCCTGACTTAGGAGATGACACATGGGTTTAAATATGGTACTAAAGTCTTTTATGAATCTACTATAGAACCCTGCATGTCCTAAAAATGATCGGACATCCTTAACAGTCTTGGGAGCAAGCAAATTTCCAATCAGATCTATTTTTGCCTTGTCATCTTTCATGCCTTCAGACGACACAATGTGACCTAGGACAATGCCTTGTGTTACCATGAAATGACATTTCTCCCAATTGAGCACTATATTGGCTTCCTTACATCTTATCAACACCTTTTCTAGGCTTGTCAAACACAAATCAAACGAGTCACAATATAAAGAGAAGTCATCCATGAACACTTCCAAGAATTTCTCAACCATGTCACCGAACAAACTCAACATGCACCTTTGGAATGTTGCAGGAGCGTTACAAAGTCCAAACGGCATCCTTTTGAATGCAAAGGTGCCAGATGGGCATGTGAATGTTATTTTCTCCTATTCATTTGGTGTTATCTCGATTTGGTTATACCCAGAATATCCATCCAGGAAACAGTAGAATTCATGACCTGCAATTCTCTCTAAGACTTGATCAAGAAAGGGCAGAGGAAAATGGTCTTTTCTAGTTACCAAATTGAGTTTTCGATAGTCTATACACATCCGCCATCCTGTGACAACTAGAGTTGGTACTAGTTCATTGGCATCATTTTTTACCACTGTGACCCCGGACTTTATGGGCATAACTTGGGTTGGGCTAACCCATTTGCTATCAGAGATGGGAAAGATTATTCCTGCATCTAATAGCTTAAGTACCTCAGTTCTCACAACTTCCTTCATATGAGGGTTCAGTCGTTACTGCATTTAACGAGAGAGTTTTGAATCCTCTTCAAGGTATATAGTATGGTTGCAGATTAATGGGCTTATACCTTTCAAGTCAGCGATGATCCACCCAATGGTACTTTTATGGCATTTGAGAAATTTAATCAGCTTAGACTCTTGCAAGTCCGTAAGCTTAGATGAAATTACCACTGGGTATGACTCATCCTCCCCTAAAAATACATATTTGAGGTCAGATGGGAGTAGTTTTAGTTCAGGCTTTGGCACCTTGACACTTGATGACAGTGGCTTTGTGCCACTTGGTGAGATTTCTTCGAATTTGGGTGCCCATGTCTCAAAAGTGTGAGCAGGGCAATTCTTTGAGTTTTGTTCATCATCTGTTGTCTCAGATGTGACATACACCAACAGAGAAGATTCAGTAGGGTTTTCACAAAATGTGTTATCCAGATGTTCCTGTATCAGAGACTCAATGAAATTTATTTCTCTCACTTCCTTGTCTTCTCCTGGGTGTTGTCAATATTGAAAATATTCAGCTCAAGAGTCATATTCCGGAAAGTTAATTTCATGACTCCATTCTTGCAATTGATTAGTGCGTTTGAAGTTAACGAAGTCAACAGGGAAGACAGAGTTGTCTACTTGGACAAGTACATCTTCAACAATGCCCCTAGGAATTTTGACAGATCTTTCTGCCAACTGGAGTGTGACACAAGTGGGCTTGAGTTCACCCAAACCCAATTGCTGGTAGACAGAGAAAGGGAGCAAATTGATACTGGCTCCAAGATCTAACAGTGTCTGTTCTATTCTAAAGTTTCCAATGACACATGCCACAATTGGACACCCCGAATCCTTGTATTTTAGAGGGGTTTTGTGTTGAAGTAGGGCACTGGCTTGTTTTGTCAAGAAGGCTCTTTTTTGGATATTCTGGCTTCTTTTGACAGTGCACAAGTCTTTGAGAAACTTGGCATAAGACGGAACCTGCTTGATTGCATCCAAAAGTGGGATGTTGATCTTTACTTGCTTAAAAAAGCTCGTAAATTTTTGGCTGGTTATTCAACTTCTGTACTATTTTGAGTCTATGAGGAAAAGGAGCAACAATAGGACACGAAGGTTCTTTTTTCTTTGATGGTCCTAGGTCCTGTTCAATCATAGGTTCAGGTTCTTCATCAATCACCAGTTCAGGCTCTACTGGTGCAGTGACTGGGATTGACTCACGTCTTGGCTTTGGAATTAACATGTCTCTTATGGTTTTGTCAATCACCTTGCCACTTCTCAGTGTAGTGATAACTTGGGCTTGGTCTTATGGTTTTTCCATGATTGAAGGATTTCCCACATGGAATTGGCCTTGCAGTTGTTTTGGTTGGCCAGGAAACTTCCCTTTCTCATGTGTGGTCATGGTTTGGGTCAACTTTTGGATGTGGCTTTTAAGATTCTTGAAAGACTGGGTGGTCTGTGTTTTGAAATCAGTAAAAGCCTAAGTGGAACTATTGTTGTAGTTCACTTGGCTTTGCATAAACTGATTCAGTGTGTCGTCAAGGCTCCTCTTTTTGTGGTGGTTGGTATGATTGATATGTGGGAGGTCCTTGAGGTGGTGGGTGTGAACCTTGTTATGGGTTCATGGGAGTTGGTTGTGTGTTTCTCCAATTGAAATTCGGGTGATTCTGCCACCCTGGATTGTATGTTTCAGAATATGGGTTGAAGTAATGCTTGTTGAAGTTGAAAATTGCATTTGTTTATTCCAACAAGACCTCTTTGAATGTCGGAATGGTCAGACACTCCCCAGTAGGGTGCCCTGTTAGCACGCAAATCCCACACACTTATTCTATGGGAGGGCCAACATCAACTTGATGTACCTTTTTCATCTCTAAAGCTTCAAGCTTTCGAGACAGGGTGGACATTTTTGCTTTTAGGTCATCATCTTATTTCAAGACATACTTACCCCCTTGGTAAGTAGATGGCCTGGCTTCAACAGTGGTATAAGAGGCTGAGTCCCACATCTGAGAACTATCAGATATGGTGTCAATAAAATTGAATGCCTCCTCCGGAATCTTTCCCATGAATTCTCCTTGGGCTATCATTTTGACAAACTAACGTAGTCTAGTGGGCAAGGAGTCATAAAAAAATCCTACCAATGTCTAATTTTCAAAAGCATGGTGTGGACAGGATTGGAGAAGATCCTTAAATCTCTCCCAACATTGGTAAAAGGTTTCTCCTTCTTTAACCAAAAAATTCATGATTTGCCTTTTGAGTGCATTAGTGCGGTGTAGAGAAAAAAACTTTCTAAAAAATTCATTCTGTAATGCCTGCCAGTGAGATATTGAATGGGCTTTTAAAGAATTTAGCCATTGTTTAGCTTTGTCCTTTAAAGAGAAAGGAAAAATTTTCAACTTGGCCAGCTCAGTGTTGTCTTGAAATGTTCCACATACCTCCTCAAAATCTTTTATATGTAGATACGGATTTTCATATTCGAGTCTATGAAATTAAGGTAGTAGTTGAATTGTCCTCGTCTTTACATTGAAGAGGGGCGCATTTGCAGGAAAGACAAAACAAGAGGGGACACTATTTCATGTGGGATGTAAGTAATCTCGCAAAGTGCGAATGTTAGGGACTTCCCTGATTAGTAGTTAAAATTAGCATATCACTATGCCTTTTTAAGACTAATTATACTTTGATGGAGTTTAAATGATGACATTTCAGGTCCTAAAGTGAACAAGGGCTCAAGGGCAACAAATATCAAACTTGAATGTAACATCAGCATATTGGGGAACAAAATTGAAAAAGCTTGGAACAAAGCAAGAACGTTCGAACGCCAACTCACGTTCGAACGTTCCCTTGAATTATTTGAAGACCATACTGCTGAGACATGGTGTGTTGCAGATGAGAAGAAAAGCATTGAAGTACTTAAGTACCTCATTCAAACGCCCACTCACGTTCGAACGTTCTCCTCCACTATTAAGGACCAGGCTAATTAGTGCAAAGGCAGTAGTTCAAAGCGTATGGAAGTAGATCTCCAAAAGACCACATGCCACTTGAGTGGGAAGATGAAACCCCACATGGCGTTCGAACGCCCATTAAGCAAAGATAGAAACGAATGTTAGACAACGTTCGAATGTCAGACAACGTTCAAACGTTGTCCCCAGACAGCTGCAAAGTGGTTGATCTTCTCTCCAGACACTGGGACTTTCACTTGGACTTTCATGGCCTTGTACTATTCCTCCACATTACCTCTCCCCCCCTCCTCTTTGCCTATAAATACTCCCATTGTGGGAGGTTCAAGGGGGTTGGGTTGGCACTAGACCAACATTTTCTTACTTTGTTAGTCTTAGACTTTGGTTTTCAATTACATGCATAAAGGGAGATAGATTACTTTTGGTTGAGGAGAAAACCCTCCAAAAGTGACTAGCTTTTTTTTACTTTCAATACTTGTTTCATTCACTTCCATTGCTTGAGCTTCTTCCCTGAGAGGAGTGAAACTCTTCCACTTTTCTAGAGCTTCGCCAAAGCCGTGAAGGGTGGAATGTGATTCACTCATTCTTTTTCGAAGATCGGCTCCTTGTTTATTGTGCCTTACCTTGTAACTCCTCTACTTGGAGGAATGAACATCACTCACTTTTCTAGCTTTACCAAAGTCATGAAGAGTGAGTAGTTTCTCATTCACTCTTGAGTAAGAGGTGATGGACATGTATAAATTATCCAGAAGTTATATCTGTGCATTTTCGATTATGCTTAATGCTTTATATTCCCCTTGCTTATTGAATGATTGATTGCATCTAGCAAAGCTAAGGTATTTTTTATAACCATGAGTACTTTCTATAACATAGATAAATCTTGCATAGAAAGACTCATCGGTTCAAGGCAAGTACCCCGGCTAGATCTTCATGACTACCCTTCAATCTTTACAATTATTGTGCTTCAATTAAAGAATGGAAATGGAATATTAATGTCATGGTTGGATGCCTTGTAGAAACACTTGTTTGTAGATGGGTTAAGTCTCGGCACAGACAATTCTTGTAAACTTCTAGAAAGACATCGGAATCAGGCTCTTAATTCTCACAATCCACCTTTATCTTTCGATTAACTTGCTATTGACACAAGGGTTAATTGAGTTATCAAGTACAAGTATAATAAACCGGATGATTAACTCCATGTCCAGATCCTCGAACTAAAGAGTGACCTTTTTACATTTCGGCTTATATTTTGTCTAGAAAACCTTATTGGAAGGAATCCTCTATTCTATCCAGGAAAATATCATACACCACACAACTTCAAATCTCAAACGTTACAATCATTTGGTCTCCACCACTGCTTACTTTGAAACACTAACAATAGTTCCATGTGGATTCGACTCCGGACTCAAACCGGATTATTACTACAGCTTGACCGCCTGCACTTTGGTGTACACATTTCGGATCAAGACAAGTTTTTGGTGCCGTTGTCGGGGAACCATAAAAGGTGTTTTAAGGTAAAAGGTAAAAATACCTTCCTTTTTGTATATATTTTTAACTGTGGATAATTTTATTTTACTTTTTTTTTTATGTCTGAGGATGCTCCTCGTTATCAAAATTTGCCGGCAAAATCTTTTTGGGTCTGTGAATCAGCCTGAACCATCTTCACCTAGATCATTAGCAGACTCTTGTGAATATGGTATGGCAAATAATGAGAGACAAGGAGATGTCCCTGTGAGAGAGGGGGAAGTGCCAAACATTCGAACGTTGCGGGATTACTTACATCCCACAAGAAATAGTGTCCCCTCTTGTTTTATCTTTCCTGCAAATGCACCCTTCTTTAACGTAAAGGCGGGGACAGTTCAACTACTTCCTCAATTTCATAGACTCGAATCTGAAAATTCGTATCTGCATATAAAAGAATTTGAAGAAGTATGTGGAACATTTCAAGACAATTCTGAACTGGCCAAGATGAAACTTTTTCCTTTCTCTTTAAAGGACAAAGCCAAACAATGGCTAAATTCTTTAAAAACTCTTTCAATACCTGACTGGCTGGCATTACAGAATGAATTTTTCAAAAAGTTTTTTCCTCTACACCGCACTAATGCACTCAAAAGACAAATCATGAATTTTTTGGTTAAAGAATGAGAAAATTTTTACCAAAGTTGGGAAAGATTCAAAGATCTTCTCCAATCATGCCCACACCATGCTTTTGAGAATTGGACTTTGGTAGGATTTTTCTATGACTCCTTGCCCACTAGACTACATGAGTTTGTCGAAATGATGGCTCAAGGAGAGTTCATGGGTAAGAGTCCGGAGGAGGCATTCAATTTTTTTGATACCATATCTGATAGTTCTCAGATGTGGGACTCAGCCTCTCCTACCACTGTTGAAGCCAGACCATTTACTTCCCAATGAGGTAAGTATGTCTTGAAAGAAGATGATGACCTAAGAGCAAAAATGTCCACCCTGTCTCAAAAGCTTGAAGCTTTAGAGATGAAAAAGGTTCATCAAGTTGATGTTGGTCCCCCCCCCCCCCACAGAACAAGTGTGTGGGATTTGTGCACTAACAGGACACCCTACTGGTGAGTGTCCAACCATTCCGGCATTCAAAGAGGTCTTGTTGGAACAGACAAATGCAATTTCCAACTTCAACAAGCATTACTCCAACCCCTATTCTGAAACATACAATCCAGGGAGGCCGAATCACCCGAACTTCAATTGGAGGAACACACAACCAACTCCCATGAACCAACAACAAGGTTCAGAACCACCACCTCAAGGAGCTCCTACGTATCAACCATACCAACCACCACAAAAAAAGAGCCTTAAGGATACACTGAACTAGTTCATGCAAACCCAAATGAACTACAATCCCCATTCCACACAGGCTTTCACCGATTTAAAAGCACAAACCACCCAGTCTTTCGAGGATATCAAAAGCCACATCTAAAAATTGACCCAATCCATTAGCTCACACGAGAAGGGCAAGTTTTTGGCCCAACCAAAACCTCCACAAGGCCAATTTCATGTGGGAAATCCTTCAATAATGGAAACCCCACAAGACCAAGCCCAAGTCATCACTACACTGAGAAGTGGGAAGGTGATTGACAAAACAATCAGAAACATGTTGATCCCAAGGCCAAGACTTGTGTCAATCCCATGCACTGAACCAATTGAGCCTAAGCCTGTGATCGAAAAAAAGTCAGAACCATCAAAGGAAAAAAAACCTCCATGCCCTATTCCTGCTCATTTCCCTCATAAACTCAAAACAGTCCAGAAGGTGAGCAACCAGCCAGAATTTTACGAGCTTTTTAAGCAAGTAAAGATCAACATCCTACTTCTGGATGCAATCAAACAAGTTCCGTCTTATGCGAAGTTTCTGAAAGACTTGTGCACAATCAAGAGAAGCCAAAATGTCCAAAAAAGAGCTTTCTTGACGGAACAAGCCAGTTTCTTAATTCAACGCAAAACCCCTCCAAAATACAAGGACCCTGGGTGTCCAACTGTGGCGTGTGTCATTGGAAACTTCAGAATCGAACAAGCTTTGCTCGATCTTGGGGCAAGTGTCAATCTGCTTCCCTTCTCTGTCTACCAGCAATTGGGTCTCGGTGAACTCAAACCCACTTGTGTCACACTCCAGTTGGCAGACAAATCTGTCAAAATTCCTAGGGGCATTGTTGAAGATGTACTTGTCTAAGTGGAAACTTTGTCTTCCCTGTGGACTTCATTGTTCTAGATACTCAGCCAGCAATACATTCAGAGAACCAAATTCCCATTATTCTTGGTCGACCCTTCCTAGCAACCTCCAATGCATTGATCAATTGCAGGAATGGAGTTATAAAATTGACTTTTGGGAATATGACTCTTGAGCTGAATATTTTCAATATTTCCAAACACCCAAGAGAGGACAAAAAAGTGAGAGAAATAAATTCCATTGAGTCATTGGTTCACAAACATGTGAATGATACCTTTTTTGAAACCTCTGCTGAATCATATATGTTGGAACCTAGCACATCTGAGTCAACAGATGATGACTCAAATCCACAAAGTTGCCCTACTCATGCTATCGAGACATGGGCACCCAAATTCGAGGAGCTTTCATCAAATGGTACAAAGCCACTCTCATCAAGTGTCAAGCCACCCTAGCCTGAGCTAAAACCGCTTCCATCTGACCTCAAATATGCATTCTTAGGAGAGGACGAGTCATACCCAGTGGTAATTTCATCTAAGCTTACGGACTTGCAAGAGTCTAAGCTGATTGAAGTTCTCATACTCCATAAAAGCACCATTGGGTGGACCATCGCTGACTTGAAAGGTATAAGTCCGTTAATCTGCAATCATGCTATATACCTTGAAGATGATTCAAAACCCTCTCGTCAAATGCAGCGACTACTGAACCCTCACATGAAGGAAGTTGTGAGAACTGATGTGCTACTAGATGCAGGGATAATCTTTCACATCTCTGATAGCAAATGGGTGAGCCCAACTCAAGTTGTGCCCAAGAAATCTGGGGTCACAGTGGTAAAAAATGATGCCAATGAACTAGTACCAGCTCCAGTCATCACATGATGGCGAATAGGCATAGACTATCAAAAGCTCAATCTGGTAACTAGGAAAGACCATTTTCCTCTACCATTTATGGGCCAAGTCTTAGAAAGAATCGCAGGCCATGCATTCTACTATTTCCTAGATAGGTATTCTGGGTACAATCAAATTGAGATAACACTAAATGACCAAGAGAAAACAGCGTTCACATGTCCCTTTGGCACCTTTGCATTCAAAAGGATGCCTTTTGGACTTTGTAACGCTCCTCCAACATTCCAAAGATGCATGCTAAGCTTGTTCAGTGACATGGTTGAGAATTTTTTGGAAGTGTTCATGGATGATTTCTCTGTATATGGTGACTCATTTAATTTGTGTCTGGCCAACCTAGAAAAGGTATTGATAAGATGTAAGGAAGCCAATCTGGTACTCAATTAGGAGAAATGACATTTCATGGTAACAAAAGGCATCATCTTGGGTCACATTGTGTCGTCTGAAGGCATGAAAGTTGACAAGGCAAAAATAGATCTGATGGGAAATTTTCCCGCTCCCAAGACTGTAAAGGATGTCCGATCATTCCTAGGACATGCAGTGTTTTACAGGAGATTAATAAAATACTTTAATACCATAGCTAAACCTATGTGTCATCTCCTGAGTCAGGACGTAATTTTTGTGTGGAGTGAAGCATGCCAGAAATTTTTTGAAAGGCTTAAAGGCATGTTAATTTCTGCTCCAATAATGCAACCCCCTGACTGGACTCTGCCATTTGAATTAATGTGTGATGCAAGTGATTATGCTGCAGGCGCTGTGTTAGGACAAAAAAAAATAAGAAATCATGTGTGATTTACTATGCAAGCAAGACTTTGAATGATGCTCAAATGAATTATTCAACAACTAAAAAAGAATTGATTGCTGTAGTTTTTGATGTGGAGAAATTTTGATCTTATCTTGTTGGTTCTTCTGTTATTATATTTACTGACCATGCAGCGTTAAAATTTTTGCTCACAAAAAAAGATGTCAAGCGAAGACTCTTAAGATGGATACTCTTGCTCCAAGAGTTTGATCTGATCATTAAGGATAAGAAAGGTGTTGAGAATGTGGTGGCAGACCATCTGTCCAGGTTAACGTATGAATTTCATGAGGATAGACTGCCAATCAATAAAAATTTCTCTGATGAGCAACTGTTCACAGTCATGGAAACACCATGGTACTCTAATATTACTAACTTTCTTGCTACTGGTACGTTTCCTCCTTCCTATACATTGATGGATAAGAAAAAATTTCTGAGGGAGTTTCAAATTTTCTTTTGGGAAGATCTAGATGTGTTTAAATACTATAAAGATCAAATCATAAGGCGTTGCATCCCAGAGCATGAAAGCAAGCAGGTAATATCATTTTGTCATTTTGAAGCATGTGGTGGCCATTTCTCTTCAAAGAAAATCGCTGCAAAAATCTTGCAGTGTGGATTTTATTGGCCCACACTTTTTAAAGATGTCCATACCTTTTGTCTAACATGTGATAGATGCCAAAAGTTGGGAAGCATTTCTAAAAGAAACATGATGCCCTTGAACCCAATTCTGATCATTGAAATTTTTTACTGTTGGGGCATCGATTTTATGGGTCCATTTCCTCTTTCTTTTGGCTATCTATACACTTTAGTGGCTATAGACTATGTATCCAAATGGGTCGAAGCAATTCCATGCCGAAATAATGATCACCGAAGAGTGATCAAGTTTTTAAAAGAAAATATTTTGTCCCGGTTTGGAATTCTGAAATCCATCATAAGTGATGGGAGTGCTCATTTTTGCAATTGTCCCTTCTGAAATTTGATGAAAAAATACCTGATTTTTCATAAAATTGCAACCCCTTATCACCCACAAACTAGTGGACAGACAGAATTGGCTAATCGATAGATCAAACTAATTTTAGAAAAAACGGTAAACCCATACCGCAAAGATTGGTCATTAAGACTAAATGATGCACTCTGGGCACATCGCACTACTTTCAAAATAATTTTGGGCATATCTCTCTATCGATTAGTCTATGGTAAGCCTTGTCACTTACTTGTGGAATTGGAACACAGAGCATACTGGGCCATTAAAGCAATGAACTTAGACCTAGATAAGGTTGGACTCTCAAGAAAACTCCAGATTAATGAATTGGAAGAGCTAAGGAATGAGGCATACAAGAATGCTAAGATTGCTAAGTCCAGGATGAAAATTTCTCATGACAAAAACATTTTGAGGAAGTCTTTTGAACCTTCTCAAAAATTCCTATTATATAAATCAAGGCTCCATCTTTTTTCCTGGTAAGTTGAGATCAAGATGGACTGGACCTTACATTGTCAAACATGTATTTGTTCATGGAGCAGTGGAAGTGAAAAGCCCATCAAACGGTAATATTTTTACTGTCAATGGCCAGCATTTGAAACCATTCTTGAAAAATTTTGTTAAAAATGTGGAAACCATTCTTTTAAAGGATCCAAAATATTCCTCCGAGATTCGTGCATGCCGACACAAAAAAGGGTCGGTCAGGAAAAATCTGACCCAACCCGACCCTAGAGGCCGCCTTTATAAGGCAACCACCCCCTTTTTTCCTCTTTTTCCCCATCAACCGCTGTTGGCCCCTTCTTCTTCTTCTTCTTCTTCTTCTTCTTCCTTTCTTTTCTTCTTCTTCTTCTTCGTTGTTCTGTGATAAACAACCCATCCCCTGCAAACCAATGTCCACACACTCCACAAACACAATCCTTTGCTTCATGATTTGCATTTTAATCTTGTATTTGCTCATCAGTGTTCTACTCTTGTTCGCACTCACACAAGGATTTCCATCCTACCCGAAACCTAGATCTGCACAAAGATGATTAATTGTTGTGTTTTGTTTGTAGGTTTCGGCAGATGAACAAATCTCTACCTTTCATCCTCATCTCCAAAGATCCATACACTAGTAAATTCGAAACATTGGGGACAATGTTAAGCTTAGGTTGGGGGGTGAGAACTATAGTTCATATTTTGTGCCCGTAAAATTTTTGTGGTTGTTGTTGTTGCTGTTGTTTCTGATCATATTGTGTACCTTGCCTCATATTTTGTATAAATTGATGATTATGTCTGTGAGTCAGCTTCAATTGTCTCTGTGACTGGCAGACGTTAAAGACCAGATAATGTCTTAAAGCTTAGAAAGCATGGATGTTAAACTTTTTTGGTTTAGTCTGGTAAGGAAAGCCGAAATCCGAAAACAGCAAGCGAAACCACTGTGTGGCAGAAGCACCTTCGCTAAATGCCGTCGTGCCAAAAGGCTTGGTGCCTGTAAATAGTGTGGCAAAGTCTTTCACAAGAAAAGATATAATCAATGTTCTGAACCAATTTTCGGTCGCGCACTCAATCGATTAGACTGGATAGTGAATGGTCAGAGTGCTTGGTGTAAACCGTTGTTGTTCCTAACCTCCTAATATCATCATTTAATGTGTATATGATGTAGGTGCGAAGGGAGTGTCACTCTCCCTTGGGATGATGTCAAAAGAAAGGGCAATGGAATGATTGATGGAATGAAATGGAATGTGCGAAATGAACAAAAGTGCTCCCCAAGCGCAAGGAGTCTTTTGTTTGTCGTGTTTTACTTGGAAAAGTATTTCAAGGTCATCTCCTCAGGGAAGGAAAGTTCAAGTGTGTGAAGGTGATTTTGGTGAACAAAAGAGAAGTGTAAAATCTTTTGAGTTTTGAGTTTGGTTTGTGATAGTGTTCTTAATGAAAATAAAATAAAAACAAGTGTTGGCTAATCCGAAGGGTTCTTTCCAATGGGAATCCCAAATCAACTCGAAGCCTTCCTCGAATATAGCTTAGATGAACGATTGATTCGTGGGAAGCTAGGGACGAAATGGAGGTGAGGATCCAAGCATAACCCGTGACTAGACCTACGAGATATCAAAGACTCACAACCGCATCCACTCTCAACCCAATCAAACCGAACCATCATACTCTGAGAGGAGGAATGAAAATGAGTTGAAGTGGCACACCCAAGAGGAGTTCTCCCTTGGATTAACCAACTTAAAATCTATCTACTCATGCAAGCAAGAAAGAAATGCATAATGTAAAGAGACATAATTGAAATGGAGCATGAAACTTAAATTAATGCAGGAAATCTTAAACTAAGAAGAAAAATATGCAATACCCATTTTAAGAAAAAACTTGAAGTAAAAAAAACTCATACAACAATGGTAGATTCTAAGTTACACAACTAAACTTGCAATGAAATTGAAATAGCTAAGATTAAAGTGCAAGAAATAAAGATTACAAGATATTTAAAGCTTAGTACAACTAAAATGGAAAGGAAAATGCAAGAACATAAGCTTTCTATTTCTACTATTCATCATCTTCTTCATTGAGCTAAGACTACTCCTAAGCTTAGGTAGCCACACTCAAAATCTTGTGTGAATGCTGAATATATGGAGTGTAGAGAGCCTTGCAATTTCGTCCATGGTGGTCCCTAGCATATGTGTGCAGGTCTCCCATCAATGGGAGGTGATTTGAAGTCTTGGACAGGCTAGGAGAAGCTTAGCCTGCAACTCCCCTAGCAGCCCCCTTCTCTCCCATCCTCATTAATGCAATGGCCTCCAAAGTCTTCAACTAGGGTGTGGGAGGCATGTAAATATGCAGAAAATGTCAGGGGGCAAGTGGGAGAATCATAGCTGGGACCCCCAAGCAAGTGGAGCATGAGATGCAGGTGATCTGGGTTGTTTAGCATAGCGTACCGGTACGGCGTACCGGTACGGCGTACCGGTACTTCGAACTCCAACAGGTGAAGCGTACCGGTACAGCCTTCTGGTACTCTTCTACTCCGGACCAGTTTTCGTAGAATTGTCATAACTTTTGATCCAACAGTCCGATTGAGCTGAAATTTTGACACATACATAAGACATCCAGATCTATAACTTTCATGTTTTGAACTTTTTTAGATTCAAAGTATATCATGGTCAAACTGGAGGAAAACCGAGGTACCACCTCCAAATGGTACGGGTGCTGGTGCCTATGCTACCAAACATCGATACCTCCTTGATTTATTTCACTTCTAAGCCTCCAAATCCTCAAGTAATGTGTCCATGCCTTTACCACACATCCACACTTAGTAGCAAGGCTCTAAAATCCATCATTTAAGCTATAATTATCTTCAACCACAAGATTTCAACATTATTCATAATTTCGGCTAACTCTAAGTAATTAATTACAAAGTTGAGTTAAAATGCATGTAATGAGGCCATCAAATATACAATATTTTGTGCTCATCACAGAGTAAGGATTATCCTGACACGCCATCCTATTTCGGTACTTTGCTTAACCGGTTTGTGCGACAAGAAATTAGAAGAGTCGCTGATGGTTCAAATGACACAGAGACAGAGGATGACTCGGATTAGATGCTTTCTAACAAAACTGTGAAAAAATTGTGTTTCGAGGATGAAAGCCAAAGGTCCGAATTTTTGTAAAAAAAAATGTAAAAAAATCTTTTTGTACAAATTCTTTTGACTGAAATGAAAACATGGGCCGAGTAAGGAATGTCCTAGAATACCAACCTAAAGCGCGGGTAGGGACTTACCCTGAGATGCCATGAATTTTTGGTTCAAACTTGTGTATATAGCCCTCTCTTATTGTGTATATTAATGTGCAGAAAAACTTTTGATTTTTGATCTGACATTCGAACATCACCTGCTTGCAGTACTCAGTCTCTGATGAAGCTTCTGATGGAAACAAAAAGTACTGGGAGCTCAGCACGTTCGAACGCCAATAGAACGTTTGAATGAGAGTACCAAGTCCGCACGTCAATAGCACGTTCGAACGAGAAGAACATACAGTACTTTGGTCTATGATAGAATTCAAAAGTACTGGGAGCTCACCACGTTCGAACAACAGCCTCACATTCAAACGTTCTTTTTAAAATTCTACTAGATACATTCGAACGTAATCAAAGTTCGAATGGCACCTCTCAGGCTATAAAAGCTTGGTTCGTCTTCCCCATTTCAAAAACCCCAAAAACCTTCAAAAACCTCTAAACCCTAGGTTGACCCTTCACTACC
Organism: Ilex aquifolium; assembly: GCA_951799425.1. Taxonomy (NCBI): domain Eukaryota; kingdom Viridiplantae; phylum Streptophyta; class Magnoliopsida; order Aquifoliales; family Aquifoliaceae; genus Ilex; species Ilex aquifolium. The sequence continues at coordinate 19,387,750 of OX637393.1, read as the reverse complement.
CAAGCCTCAAAATACCACTCATTCCCAATTTCTACCCCAAATCGACCACACCAAAGCCATTCCCACATCAAAAATCCTCATTCTCACAAGAAAATCAAGTATTTCAAGCCCTAACACTCCCAAACCCGAAAAACCATGCCTCCAAGAGTCAAGCTTCCTGCTAGGCGCAACCAAATAAGTCAAGAGCCTAATATGGTTGAAGAAGTCGTCGAGGAGAGAGAGGGGAGGCCCATTACGCGAAGATATGATCGAACCATGTAACGCCCCAAAAACCACCCTGGACGGCATTACATTCTAAACCATTTACATAATGAGAGCACGAAGATAATCCATCAATAAGAAAATTTTTCCATTCATCATCCATAGAATTTACAATATCATCCCAAAAGAATAAGCTGAACAATGGCATTTACATTTCCCAAAGAAAACATTTACTATTATAGCACAACGGAAATTACAAAAGAAATCTAGACTACACCGTGTTTCAAAAGAATATTCTAGTCTAGAACAAAAGTAAACGATATCTCTAGATGTCCCACTCGGGATCCAAGTATCCCTCTAGTGAAGCCTCTCCATGGCCCAGCTCGTTCGCACCGAGCTCCTCCTCTGGTACAAAATCTGAAAAATGTTCAACTGTAGGGGGTGAGCACGAAGCTCTGTAGAAAAATTCTTCGAAACCCGAACAAGGTTTAGAAAACAGATAAAAATCGGTCGGTATCTGATTGTCACAAAAACGATATCTTTCCTAACCCCTAATTACTATCCCTCAATGTATGCAATGTATGGACGGGGGAGAAGAATTTCTTCCCCTAGGGATAGTGTCAAAAGGAAGGGCAATGAGGAAAGGGAAATGGGAAGATGTAAGTATAGGATATGTGTGCACAAAAATGCTCCCCAATCGCAAGGAGACTTTCGTGTGTCGTGAGTTACTTGGAAGAGTATTCCAAGGTCGTATCCACAGGGAAGGTAGTGAATCAAGGTTGAAATGATTTGGTAAAACACGAAAATGTAAAATCTTTAGTCTTGAAAGTTGATTGGTGAATTTTATGCTAATGAAAATGTAATGATAATATAAATGTTGGCAATTCCAAAAGATCACTCCAATGGGTATACCACCTCAACTCAAATCACTCCTCCTATTGAGCATGAATGAACGCTTGAATCACGGAAAGCCGAGGATGGCATCGATGAGTATCTAAGCATGAATCGTGACTAAGCCTACGGTTTATCAAAGACTCATCGACACATCCATCTTCTATCCGGTCAAAACGAACCATTTGACTCTAAAGGGAAAGAGGAGAAATAGTTGAAATGGTATCCCCAAGGGAGATCCCTCTTGGTCTTGCCAACTAGAGGATTTAGCTACTCATACTTGGAATGGAAATAACTATGTAATGGAAGAGCATTCAAATCTATGAACTTCTAAGGTGGCTAAATATCAGAATTTATGAGCTAAAAGAACATGTATTTAAACCCATTGCATAGTTATGAAAGATGAAATACTTGGAGCATTAATGGTGAAGCATTAAATGAACATTGAACTAACAAAACATGAAGGAAAAACAACATTCATGGCATTCAATGAACTACTAAGAGTCTTACTCAAGATTACAAGACAATGCAGTAGAAGAATATGCAAAAATCACAACTTTCTCTCTCTAGGAACTACTGTTCATCTCCTTCTCCGCCCAGACTTTCTCTCTCTAAAAACCTATTACAAAAAATATCCTCTCTAATCATCTCCCTGGCTTCCTGGTCATCCCCATCCTTGGAGAACATTTCTTTCTCCAAAACGTGCCTGGGCATCCCCTGAAGCTTCAGCAGCAGAGCCTAGTCTGCAGGCTTGGACCAGGAAGATGCAGCAACTCCCTGCACCCCAACTTGCCTTCTTCGTGTAATTTCCTTTGCTATGGAGAAAAGCCCCTTTTTCCCTTCACTCCCCATTCTGGAGAAGAGGGAGTCTCCCATCTGTTTTTGTCTCAGAGGAGTGCAGCAGCCAGGGACAGACAGGAAGTGGCAGAGCATGTCTGCCTACCCAGCTCATCCCATCCTCTCTCTCTTCATTCAATGCTTTAAATCCACAAGTCTAGAAGGGAGTGTGAGTCCTGATGAATAGAAAGGTGGGCGTATCAGAGAGAAGCATGGAGGGGTCCACAAGACAGCTGAGCAGATCTGCAGAGTTTGGGCACTTCAGGGAATCAGTACCGGTACTGGGTACCGGTACTGCGATTCCAGTAGGTTTTGGGTACCGGTACTGGGTACCGGTACCATTTGGTACCGGTACCGAGTACCAGTACTGTTCTGCATCCTTTTCTGAATTTCTTGATTTCTTGCTCCCGATCTATCCTCGAACTATCATTCCCACTCCTTTCATCCCAAGTGGTATGGGAGGGTCTTTAAAGGCCATATTTAGCTTCATTCAACTACAAGAACAACAACTTGATGTTAAGACTTCAAGTGGCATAACGTACATAATTTAAAGCTCTAAAGTAAGTGAAATGAGTTGATTAGCATCTTAAAGATATGCAAAGTTGTGTGCTAATCACACCCCCCAACTTAAGTTTTGCTAGTCCCTTAGCAAACTGTTCATTTCCCAGCACAACCAAAACAACCAATAGTCACACAATCAATCAATTTAAACAACCATCTCATCAAAAGAAAAGTAAAAATCAAAATGCAATTATCAACATAAACCATGAGCAAAAGGAAAAACTGTGGTTTCATAAATTGTGATAACAGTTGGAGTACAAAACGGAGTAGGACATTGAGATGAACAATCAAAAGACAAACCTAATCTCCCCTCCCCAACTTCACCTAATCCTTAAACAAAAAGAAACAAAACACAAAAAATTCCAAATAACAACTACTCTCCATCACTCTCATCATCCCCCTCAGACTCATCCCCCCCCTCATCTTCTTCATCCTCTTCAGCCTCAGAATCTTCCTCCTCCACATCCATTCTAGAGGTTGAAGGAGCAAGCGGAACTTCTGGGACGGCTTTCCCAGGAAATGTGTGCACATACATCTCCTTTAACATTGTTGCCATTTCCTGCACTGAGGTCTTGATTTCCTGCGTTGTCTTTTCCAGAGCACTAAGTCTCTGATGGGTTGAGCGTTTCACAACAGGCTTGAATGGCATAGTTGGCACAGCAGGTGCAACATCCTCTTCAGAGTCAGACTGAGCCCGATCCCCACGGCTCATGGCCTTCCTTTTCTGACTGCTGGCCCTGCCGATAGCTCCAAACTCCGGAGGGGTCAATTTCTCTAGTCCATAGCCCTTGACCTTAGCATGGTCACAAAGTCGGGTGACCAAGCTTCCGTATGGTAGATTGGCCATCGGCTTCTTAGTGGTGGCAAAGTCCTTCATCACATCCCAAATGATAAGGGCAAAATCCATTGGTATGCCCGACACAAATGTATCTAGAAGGTTCAACTTCTCCACATTCGGTTTCTTCTCAGCAAACTTTGGGTAAAGATTATAGTGAAGGAGTTTGTTAAGAATCCCATATACATGCTTCAACCCCCCACTCTGAAAGGTTCCCCTGAACGTAGCAGGATCCTCATACATCAGCTCGACAAGCTCCTCTTTAGTCTTCTGCTTACCCATTCTGCGAGGATAAACAGGTGGTGTGGCTGGGGGTCTCTGGTAATCCCCAAGGCATGTGGCTATGACAGCAGGAGTCACCACAATAATCTTACCCCTAACATTTGCCCTCAGCTCTCCCTCATCATCATTCTCAATGAAATTCAATGACCGGTAAAACTCCCTCACCAAGGCCAAATTATATCCCACAACCTCCCTAAACCAAAATTGCATCCCATGCCCCTCAACGATTCTCACAGCAGGATGAGTGGGGGAAAGGGAAGGCCTATCCAAAGAACGTTCACAAGTCACATTCTTACCGTCAATCAATTGGCGGCGAGCATCCCTCTTGGCCTTCTTTCTCTGCTTCTCAAGGTCCACACTCGATCCCTCTCCACTTCGTTTGCGGCTGGCAGAACCCATGGCAGGGGGAGAACTGGGCTCTGGTCCTGACCCGACCATCTTGGTGCGAGGCATTGTGTAATGAATGGAGATAATAGGAGAGATTTGAGATTCGGCTATAAGGGTAGGGTAGAATGGAGGAGGCCTGTGAAAAAAATAATCTAGCTTAAAGGGAAATTTATAGAGTGAGAGGGGAAGCAAAAAGGATTATGGACCCTTGGAGTTCCGTCGGGTAAGGGGGGAAAAAGGAAGGGGAGGAGTAAATGGGTAGAGTGAAGAAGGAGAGAGAAAAGGCTCATGACCCTTGGAGTGCCGTCGGGTAGGGGGGAAGTAGGAAGGGAAGGAGTAAATGAGGGAAATGAAAGGTTAAAACTAGAATTTGAAATTAAAAGCCCTAATAAAAATTTTTCTGTCAGGCAAACGGTACCAGTACTCGGTACCGGTACTGCGTTTCCAGTAGGTTTTTGGTACCGGTACTGGGTACCGGTACTGCGTTTCCAGTAGGTTTTTGGTACCGGTACCGAGTACCGGTACTGTTCTGCTTTGTCCACCAAACTACTCCTGCTGAACATTCCTTCACTCAAGATCAACTCAGGCCCTTCCTAGACACTTCCTCACATTACTTCTAACTCCAACTCCATTTGACAAGATATATTCCAATTATAACCCACAACTTGAGACATCATGCTCACTTTATGATTGAAATTGCAAAGTGATTTAAACCTATGAGCATTCATCATACAAAAATTCGAATTCTGTTCTCAACTATCAAAATGAGTACCCAAAATAAACATCATAAGGTTCAGAATCAATGCATTCCAAAAATATGTCAATATCAATAACTTGAGAAATATTCCCTCATTCTTGTAAGCATGAAGCTTTTTAACAAATTTCTCAATTGAACGAACTAGATGTACATGAGCAAAAGTATAGTCTTAGATGCTAGGCTAAAGTATGCACTTACCATATTAATTTCCAACTTGTGTGCAAATGAAATAAACAAGTAATTTAGGAATTTACAAAGTAGAATTCACATTCGACAGGCTAGACAAACTCAGTTTCAATGCAAAAACTCACCAAGGGACACTCTTAAGCAATAACCGCACTCACGTTATACATGTATGCACTCCATGTGTACATGTGATATAGAATCTTGTATTCAAAACAAAGTGCTCACATGTAATCCAAAAATGAAGTTCATATGTAGAAATAAAGCGACCTTGGCATAGTCTCATGAATAGGATGTTAGTGCATTAAGTAGTAAGACACAACTTGTCGTTTTCTTTGAATTTATGCGCCTCCCATGCTTCTCTAGATCACCTAGGACTTTTAAAGGTTATAATGGGGCCTTGGGGTGATATATAGGTAAAAGAAATGAAGGATTCAGGATAACAAAGAAGGTTGTTCCGAGTGAGAGACTTTAATCTTAGAAAAATACTTCCCTTTTATGGGATTTTGATTTTCACACCATCACCACACCCTTTGTTTCTTTTCTTTCTTTTCCTTTACATTTCCCTTTTTCTTTTGATCATTCTTTCTTTATTCTCACCCCTTTTCTCCTTTTCTTGGCTTTTTCATTTTTTTCCATTGAACTCTTTGAGTTTCAACATCCATTATCCCTTGCTTGAATTTCCACACCACACTTCCTTCTTTTGCAATCACTCATTTTTGTTTAGGAACAACCAAGGTAAGGTAGGTATTTCTTATTTTCTTTGGCTTGGTTCAATGTGTGGCATAGAAATGAATTCAATTAAGGCTCAATCATGGCACTAGGGATAACATTTCCTCAAGAAAAAGGGCAAAGGCTCAAAATATTCAACAATGGCCTAAGATCACTTCCAGGTCCACATGGGAAGAGCATTACATGATCAAGACAAATCAGTCTACTAACCAAATGCAACTAACCAAAACAAGCATAATGAGACTATTGAACAAACTTGATATCAAAAATTGTTCTTTGAGTAAACGTAAGTTCCCTCCAAAAAGGTTTGGCACTAAAACTCTCATGGGTCTTTACTCATCTCCACTACTTATGTCAAGCTTAAAACATGAATCCAACCCATGAATCACTAAAATTACAAATTCAGAAATCACATACAGATGAGTTCGAAAATCAATACATATGTGATACTTATGCATAGGATCCATTTCTATAGTAAGCTCATGTACACAAGGTTCATAATAACGATCAACATGTCATCCAGTTCATACTCGCTTCATAAGGGAATACAGATCAACTTAAAGATATTTTTCATCAAAAATTTTCAAAATTTTTCACATATTTTGTACTAATGCGACAAAAACAGAATACTTCCCAGCAACCTTGGTGTAACATACAAATGGTGCACCTCACCCCCCAACTAGAATCATGCTTTGTCCTCAATGCAACAAAAGGATATAGTAGGCAATGGAAGACAATAAAAGATAAATAGGGTAAGAGAACACCTCGCAATTGCGCTTTTGACAAAAGCACCAAGATCTGGATTCAAGAGGAAAACAAAGCTATACACCAACAACAAGTAAGTGACATGAAATAAAAACAGGACAATATTAAAATAAAAGAAAACTGTACATGCAAACAAAGGACCAATTGTTATTCCTCAACCAAGTCCGGATACACCGGGTCGGTTAACTCTTCCTCCACCACTTGGTTTTCAAAGCCCTCAAAGAATGGCTTAAGTCTTTGGCCATTGACCTTGAATGTTTGGCCATCTTTGAGGTTGGTGATCTCAACAGCTCCATTGGGGTAGGCCACCTTGACAAGATAGGGGCCATCCCAACGGGATCTTAGCTTTCCAGGAAAAATGGAGAGGCGGGAATTATACAAGAGTACTTTTTGCCCGGGCTCGAATGATTTCCTCACTATGGAGTTATCATGAAAGATTTTCGCCCGTTCCTTTGAAATTTTGGAACTCTCGTATGCATCCCGCCGAATCTCTTCCAATTCATTCATTTCTAGCATCCTATGGTTCCCGGCCATTCTCATATTGAAATTTAGGGTCTTGATGGCCCAATAGGCCTTGTGTTCCATTTCTACCGGCAGATGGCAAGCCTTTCCATAGACAAGCCGATAGGGGGACATGCCCAAAACTGTCTTGTAGGCAGTACGATATGCCCACAGGGCATCAATCAATCTCTCAGACCAATCCTTCCTATTGGGGTTAACTGTTTTCTCAAGGATGGTCTTGATCTCCCTATTGGCTAGCTCGGCTTGGCCATTTGTTTGTGGGTGATAAGCGGTGGATACTTTATGTGTAACACCATATTTCAACACTAAAGATGCAACTGGCCTGTTACAGAAATGTGATCCACCGTCACTAATCAAAGCACGAGGCATCCCGAACCTCGAAAAAATGTTCTCTTTCAAGAACTTGACCACAACCCGGTGGTCATTAGTCTTTGTCGGGATAGCCTCCACCCATTTGGACACGTAGTCCACTGCCAGCAGAATGTATAGATAGCCAAACGACATAGGGAAGGGACCCATGAAATCGATGCCCCAACAATCGAATATTTCTATCACAAGTATAGGGGAGAGAGGCATCATATTCCTTTGGGTCACACTCCCCAACCGTTGGCATCTATCACATTCTTTGCAAAATGAAATACAATCCTTAATTAAAGAAGGCCAGTAGAAACCTGATTGGAGAATCTTTGAAGAAGTTTTCTTGGCGGAGAAATGGCCACCACAGGCTTGGGAGTGACAGAAGGCAAGGACGTTCCGCTTCTCAATTTCAGGCACACATCGCCTCATGATTTGGTCCGGACAATACTTGAACAGATACGGATTATCGAAGTAGAAGTATTTCACGTCGGCCATAAATCTCCTTTTATCCTCAGAGCTCCAGTGTGGTGGGATTTGTCCTGTTGCAAGATAATTGCAAATGTCAGCATACCAAGGACAATGAGAATGAATAGACAGTAATTGCTCATCAGGGAACGAGTCTGGGATAGGGATGTGCTCATTTGTCTCTTGTGCCACCAGCCGGGATAAGTGATCCGCCACAACATTCTCAACTCCCTTCTTGTCTTTAATGGTCAAGTCAAATTCTTGTAGGAGGAGGATCCACCTAATGAGTCTTGGCTTCGCATCCTGCTTAGATAACAAGTACTGCATGGCCCAAAAATGACCGGATTCCCTTGATGGTTGTCGGCGTGGGAAGGTTGGAGATGGCCTCCACCTTGGATCTGTCCACTTCAATGCCCCTTGCCGACACTATGTGACCCAACACGATCCCTTCCGTCACCATAAAGTGACACTTCTCCCAATTTAGCACAAGATTCTTCTCCTCATATCTCTCCAACACCTTCTCCAAATTTTCCAAACACCCCTTAAAGGAGTCCCCGAAGACTGAGAAGTCATCCATAAACACCTCGACAATCTTCTCCACCATATCACTAAAAATCCCCATCATGCAACGTTGGAATGTTCCAGGGGCATTACATAGCCCGAAAGGCATGCGACGATACGCAAAGGTACCGTAGGGGCAAGTGAAGGTGGTTTTCTCCTGGTCTTCAAGGGCAATCTCTATCTGATTGTAGCCAGAGTATCCATCTAAGAAGCAATAGAAAAGATGCCCCGCTACCCGTTCTAGCACTTGATCGAGGAATGGAATTGGAAAGTGGTCTTTCTTTGTGCACAAGTTGAGCTTCCGGTAATCAATACACACTCTCCACCCAGTGATTACTCTTGTTGGAATGAGCTCATTCTCCTCGTTTTCCACCACGGTCACACCCGACTTCTTGGGGACTACTTGCGTGGGACTAACCCACTTACTGTCGGAAATTGGAAAGATAATGCCCACGTCAAGTAGCTTTAGAACTTCATCCCGTACCACATCTTTCATGATTGGATTTAATCTCCTTTGTGGCTGGCGGGATGGTTTCCCATCTTCTTCAAGGTAGATCCGGTGTGTGCAAATGGTAGGGTTGATCCCCTTTATATCCGCAATTGTCCAACCAATTGCTCCCTTGTGTCTTCTCAAAACCTCCAAGGGTTCTTTTTCTTGCTCATTGTTCAATGTGGAACTAATGATCACCGGAAATGTATCTCCCTCGCCAAGATAGGCGTACTTCAAGTGTGAGGGTAACGGCTTCAACTCCAAATTTGGCTTTTGTTCCTCCGACCGGAAAATCTTCTTTTCTTGCTTAGGCAACTCCTCAAAGGTGGGAATCCATTTTGTTACCCCTTTCAACTCTTCCATGCTCACTTCCTCATCTAACTTTACAAGTTCAACAAGGTCCTCCTCCATGCAGTCCAACATCACTTCTAATTCCACTTGCTCCTCAATATAAGTGTCGATTCTATTGATCTCGTTCACCTCCACATCATCCCCGGGTTGTTTTGCTAAATTGAAAACATTCAGCTCCATGGTCATGTTCCCAAAAGCCAACTTCATTAGACCATTCCTGCAATTAATCACAGCGTTAGCGGTAGCAAGGAAAGGTCTTCCAAGAATAACGGGGATTTGGGAATTAAGGTTAGCAACCGGGTGTGTATCCAATACAATAAAATCAACTGGAAAGTAAAAATTGTCAACTTGGACAAGCACATCTTCTACTACTCCCCTTGGTGTGCGTATGCTCCGATCCGCCAGTTGAAGTGTAACTGAGGTGGGCTTCAACTCTTCAAGCTTGAGTTGTTGGTACACGGAGTAAGGAAGAAGATTGACGCTCGCTCCCAAGTCAAGCAATGCTTGCTCAACCCGGCAATTTCCAATGGTGATGGCTATTGTTGGACAACCGGGATCCTTGAATTTTGGAGGAGTGTTGGTCCTCAATATAGAGCTCACTTGTTCGGTGAGAAATGCCTTCTTCCGGACATTCAACTTCCTTTTCACCGTGCATAGATCTTTCAATATCTTAGCACATGAAGGGATTTGCTTGATGGCATCCAGGAGTGGGATGTTGATCTTTACCTGCTTAAACAAATCCAAAATGTCAGAATAATTAGCCACCTTGAGAGGTGGCTTCAACCGATGGGGAAAAGGGGCGGGCATAGAAGGAAAGCATAAACCATCATCAATCACATGTTCTTTATCAACCCCATCTCTCTCACTCTTTTCACTCGACTCGCCCTTGTCGGCCTCACTTTCTTTGGCCTCACTCTCAATATCTTTTTCTTTTGGCAATGCGGCCTTTGGTGTCTGATTAGCACATAACAATGACATGTATTGTGTGCTAACGTGCTTTCGTTTCACTTCTTTTTGTCAATAAATGGGAGTGTTTTAGTTTTGAATATGGGTTGATGGAATTTTGGGTGAATGCATGTAAAATGATGTAAATGACATAACTTAAACCCCCATGGTATTGTATGAGGCTAATGGAGTATATGGGGAAGCTTTAAGGAAGGTTTGGAGGAGAAAGAAATCCAATTTTTGCTCACAGTCAGAAAACCTTCCGGAAGGTTTATGTCGGCCTTCCGGAAGGTGTTGTTAAAAAGCCCTGGATGACTCTCTCACAGCAAATACCTTCCGGAAGGTTTTATCCACTGGAATGAACCTTCCGGAAGATGTTAGCTACTGGAGTAAACCTTCCGGAAGGTTTTGTCTACTGGAATGAACCTTCCGGAAGGTTTTGCCTTGGGTTTCTTTTTGACTGCCAAAATCTTCCGGAAGGTTTTGTCTACTGGAATGAACCTTCCGGAAGATGTTAGCTACTGGAGTAAACCTTCCGGAAGGTTTTGTCTACTGGAATGAACCTTCCGGAAGGTTTTGGCTACTGGAGTAAACCTTCCGGAAGATTTTTGTTTCTGATGTCGACCTTCCGGAAGTTCTTGCATTTGATTCTTTTCATTTAATTGTTCTTTCAGCGACCTTCCGGTAGGTTCATGTCTACCTTCCGGAAGGTTTTTTGCAACTTTTCTCCAGACAGCCTGCGACTCAACTTTGCAACTTGGAGGGTCCCACATGCATTCCTTCTACATGCTACCTGACATCTCTTACACACCCTGAAGCTTCCTTCACCCCTGCATTGATATGGATTACAAGATGGCTTTAATTAAAGGGAGAAAAAAGGGGACCTGCTGGGGGTTGCAGAACACATTCTGCATTTCCATATTCCAGACTCAGCTCTACTGCAAGGAGTGACACCAGGGAACTACAGGGATTGACCCAGGCACGTTTTGGGAAAAAGAAGTTTTCTCCAAGGATGGTCAGGACCAGGGTAGAGAAATTATTATTCACTTAGCATTGGGTAAGAGTTTTTTTTAGAGAGAGAAACTTTGGGCGGAGAAGAAGATGAACAGTAGTTTCTAGAGAGAGAAAGTTGTGATTTTTGCATTTTCTTCTACTGCATTGCCTTGTAATCTTGAGTAAGACTCTTAGTAGTTCATTGAATGCCATGAATGTTGTTTTTTCCTTCATGTTTTGTTAGTTCAATGTTCATTTAATGCTTCACCATTAATGCTTCAAGTATTTCATCTTTCATAGCTATGCAATGGGTTTAAATACATGTTCTTTTAGCTCATAAATCCTGATATTTAGCCACCTTAGAAGTTCATAGATTTGAATGCTTTTCCATTACATAGTTATTTCCATTCCAAGTATGAGTAGCTAAATCCTCTAGTTGGCAAGACCAAGAGGGATCTCCCTTGGGGATACCATTTCAACTATTTCTCCTCTTTCCCTTTAGAGTCAAATGGTTCGTTTTGACCGGATAGAAGATGGATGTGTCGATGAGTCTTTGATAAACCGTAGGCTTAGTCACGATTCATGCTTAGATACTCATCGATGCCATCCTCGGCTTTCCGTGATTCAAGCGTTCATTCATGCTCAATAGGAGGAGTGATTTGAGTTGAGGTGGTATACCCATTGGAGTGATCTTTTGGAATTGCCAACATTTATATTATCATTACATTTTCATTAGCATAAAATTCACCAATCAACTTTCAAGACTAAAGATTTTACATTTTCGTGTTTTACCAAATCATTTCAACCTTGATTCACTACCTTCCCTGTGGATACGACCTTGGAATACTCTTCCAAGTAACTCACGACACACGAAAGTCTCCTTGCGATTGGGGAGCATTTTTGTGCACACATATCCTATACTTACATCTTCCCATTTCCCTTTCCTCATTGCCCTTCCTTTTGACACTATCCCTAGGGGAAGAAATCCTTCTCCCCCGTCCATACATTGCATACATTGAGGGATAGTAATTAGGGGTTAGGAAAGATATCGTTTTTGTGACAATCATTTTGGCGCCGTTGCCGGGGAAGGCAAGTTTCAAATCAAGGAAGTGATTTCCGAACAACGAAGGTAAGTCCCGTGATCTTCATCACGGGCTGAGGTACGTTGTTTCGTGTACATATTCTTGTTTGTGGATAATTTCATTTGTATAGATATTTTGTTGCATGTGGGGAAGGGACGACTATCACCGATTAGTTAGACAACCCTTAGGACCCAACATGAACATCGACCAAGACCCACCCGAGAATGTGGGTGACAATGTTGAAAATATAGGTGCAAACCTAAATGACCAAAGGGGTGGGGGAATACCCGAACATGGGGAGCATGACCCAAGATTACACTATCCCCCTCCCGATCAATTTGACAATGTGGGTGTCAACCCAAATATGCGAGGTGGTGGGGGAGTTCAACCACCTAGAATGCCCAACCAACAAGCGCATTTTCCCCCACCAAGGAATGAAGGGAATAACCCACTTGATTTTGAGGCAAGAACTATGCAAGAGTACCTTCAACCTACCCGTAGCACCACACCATCATGCATCCGTCTCCCTGTCCAACATCACCTTTTTGTGTTGAAACCGTGGATGTTGCAACTAATCCCCAAATTCAGGGGGGTTGAAAATGAAAACCCGTATAACCACATAAGGTCTTACGAGGAAATGGTTGCAACGTTTCTCCCAAATCACAATTTGGAAGAGATAGCCAGGATGAAATTGTTCCCTTTCTCTATGGATGGGAAGGCAAGAGTGTGGCTTGATTCCATGGGACCCCGGACTATGCTGTCATGGGATAACATTGTCTCCTTTTTCTTAAAAAAATTTTTCCCGGTTCATCGAACCACCTTTTTGAAAAAGGAAATCCAAAACTTTTCTGAAAAACCCAATGAGCAGTTTTATCAATGTTGGGACCGTTATAAGGATCTACTTCACTCCATACCACATCATGGTTTTAACTCATGGCAATTGGTGACTTTCTTCTACGAAGGAATCACCCCAAACCATAGACAATTCATAGATATGATGTGCAATGGGGATTTCTTGAACAAAGACCCCGATGAGGCCCTTGACTATTTTGGTACCCTCGCTGAAAAGGCACAAACTTGGGGTGTTCAGGATCCGGATGACATACCTAGGACAATCCCGGGTAGTAGTCAACCACCACGGGGGGGGGTGTATGACTTAAAAGACCGTGAGGATCTACTTTCCCAAATTTCCAAATTGTCTAGGAAAGTGGATAGCCTTGAGGTGGAGAGGAGACGAAATGTCTCTCATGTGTCAAGAGCCGAGGAGGTTTGTTTTGTTTGTGGTGGTGTCGAGCATTCCACATCGGAGTGTCCGAGCATCCCGGCACTTAAGGAGGCATACCATGACCAAGTTAATGCCTTCAACCAACCAAGGCAATCATTTCCTCCAAATTCCAACACTTACAATTCGGGGTATCGTGATCACCCTAATTTCAGTTGGAGGAATGAGAACCTCATTCCTTATGGCTCAAACACATACACACCTCCTGCACCTCCCAAGCAAGGTCCGTACCAATCCCAACATCAAGGTCAGGGGCAAACTTCAAGCTCCCAATACCCACGGTCCAATCCACAAGGATACCAATCCAACCCTCCCCCACAGAATTTTTCCGGACAAGGCCCATCTAGTTCTTCCAGCTACCAACCACCTCATAAACGGAGTCTAGAAGATGTGGTTCATGCCTTCATCCAAAGCCAAACCACTTTCAATAAGGATATTTCGGCCCAACTCACCAAGATCACCAATGCCATTGGGTTGTCTCAACAAGAGAAGGGAAAATTTCCCTCTCAACCCCAACAAAATCCCAAAGGTCAAAATGTGGTTGAGTTGGCCGAGACCTCCCAGGAGGGTTTTGAGCAACTCAAAGCTGTCACCACACTTAGGAGTGGTAAACAATTTGAAAAGATGGTGGTGCCAAAGTTGACACCAAAGGCCGCATTGCCAAAAGAAAAAGATATTGAGAGTGAGGCCAAAGAAAGTGAGGCCGACAAGGGCGAGTCGAGTGAAAAGAGTGAGAGAGATGGGGTTGATAAAGAACATGTGATTGATGATGGTTTATGCTTTCCTTCTATACCTGCCCCTTTTCCCCATCGGTTGAAGTCACCTGTCAAGGTGGCTAATTATTCTGACATTTTGGATTTGTTTAAGCAGGTGAAAATCAACATCCCGCTCCTTGATGCCATCAAGCAAATTCCGTCATGTGCCAAGATATTGAAGGACCTATGCACGGTGAAAAGGAAGTTGAATGTCCGAAAGAAGGCATTTCTCACCGAACAAGTGAGCTCCATATTGAGGACCAACACTCCTCCAAAATTCAAGGATCCCGGTTGTCCAACAATTGCCATCACCATTGGGAATTGCCGGGTTGAGCAAGCATTGCTTGACTTGGGGGCGAGCGTCAATCTTCTTCCTTACTCCGTGTACCAACAACTCAAGCTTGAAGAGTTGAAGCCCACCTCAGTTACACTTCAACTGGCGGACCGGAGCATACGCACACCAAGGGGAGTAGTGGAAGATGTGCTTGTCCAAGTTGACAATTTTTACTTTCCAGTCGATTTTATTGTATTAGATACACACCCGGTTGCTAATCTTAATTCCCAAATCCCCGTTATTCTTGGAAGACCTTTTCTTGCTACCGCTAATGCTGTGATTAATTGCAGGAATGGTCTAATGAAGTTGGCTTTTGGGAACATGACCATGGAGTTGAATGTGTTCAATTTAGCAAAACAACCCGGGGATGATGTGGAGGTGAACGAGATCAATAGAATCGACACGTTTATTGAGGAGCAAGTGGAATTTGAAGGGATGTTGGACTGCATGGAGGAGGACCTTGTTGAACTTGTAAAGTTAGATGAGGAAGTGAGCATGGAAGAGTTGAAAGGGGTGGATAAGTGGATCCCAACATTTGAAAGACTCCCACACCAAGAGAAGAAGATATTTCCATCCGATGTATAAAAGCCTACCTTGGAATTGAGGCCACTACCTTCCCACTTAAAGTATGCATATCTTGGGGAAGATGAATCATTCCCGGTGGTGATTAGTTCGACATTGGATGCAAAGCAAGAAGGAGATCTCTTAGAGGTACTGCGGAGACATAAGGGAGCAATTGGGTGGACAATTGCGGATATCAAGGGGATAAATCCTACCATTTGCACACACCGGATCTACCTTGAAGAAGATGCAAAACCATCTCGCCAGCCACAAAGGAGATTAAATCCGATCATGAAGGATGTGGTACGGGATGAGGTTTTGAAACTACTTGACGTGGGAATCATCTTTCCAATTGCCGACAGTAAGTGGGTTAGTCCCACACAAGTAGTCCCCAAGAAGTCGGGTGTGACCGTGGTGGAAAACGAGAAGAATGAGCTCATTCCAACAAGAGTAATCACTGGGTGGAGAGTGTGTATTGATTACCGGAAGCTCAACTTGTGCACAAAGAAAGACCACTTTCCAATTCCATTCCTCGATCAAGTGCTAGAACGGGTAGCGGGGCATCTTTTCTATTGCTTCTTAGATGGATACTCTGGCTACAATCAGATAGAGATTGCCCTTGAAGACCAGGAGAAAACCACCTTCACTTGCCCCTACGGTACCTTTGCGTATCGTCGCATGCCTTTCGGGCTATGTAATGCCCCTGGAACATTCCAACGTTGCATGATGGGGATTTTTAGTGATATGGTGGAGAAGATTGTCGAGGTGTTTATGGATGACTTCTCAGTCTTCGGGGACTCCTTTAAGGGGTGTTTGGAAAATTTGGAGAAGGTGTTGGAGAGATGTGAGGAGAAGAATCTTGTGCTTAATTGGGAGAAGTGTCACTTTATGGTGACGGAAGGGATCGTGTTGGGTCACATAGTGTCGGCAAGGGGCATTGAAGTGGACAGATCCAAGGTGGAGGCCATCTCCAACCTTCCCACGCCGACAACCATCAAGGGAATCCGGTCATTTTTGGGCCATGCAGGTTTCTATCGCCGGTTCATTCAAAATTTTAGTGCATTGGCCCGACCCCTGACCAATTTACTGTCTAAGGATGTTCCTTTTGAGTGGTCGCATGAGTGTGAGGCATCTTTTAAGAAACTAAAAAGCATGCTTGTCACGCCTCCTATCATGCAACCACCCAATTGGGATCTACCCTTCGAGCTTATGTGCGACGCGAGTGACTACGCGGTCGGCGCAGTGCTTGGTCAGAGGAAGGACAATCGACCGCATGTTATACACTACGCTAGCAAGACACTTAATGAGGCACAAATGAATTACACTACCACTGAAAAAGAATTGCTAGCTGTAGTGTTTGCTCTTGATAAATTCCGTTCATATATCATTGGTTCACCTATTGTTATCTTCACTGACCATTCTGCCTTAAAGTACTTGTTATCTAAGCAGGATGCGAAGCCAAGACTCATTAGGTGGATCCTCCTCCTACAAGAATTTGATTTGACTATTAAAGACAAGAAGGGAGTTGAGAATGTTGTGGCGGATCACTTATCCCGGCTGGTGGCACAAGAGACAAATGAGCACATCCCTATCCCAGACTCGTTCCCTGATGAGCAGTTATTGTCCATTCATTCTCATTGTCCTTGGTATGCTGACATTTGCAATTACCTTGCAACAGGACAAATCCCACCACACTGGAGCTCTGAGGATAAAAGGAGATTTATGGCCGATGTGAAGTACTTCTACTTCGATAATCCGTATTTGTTCAAGTATTGTCCGGACCAAATCATGAGGCGATGTGTGCCTGAAAATGAGCAGCGGAACGTCCTTGCCTTCTGTCACTCCCAAGCCTGTGGTGGCCATTTCTCCGCCAAGAAAACTTCTGCAAAGATTCTCCAATCAGGTTTCTACTGGCCTTCTTTAATTAAGGATTGCATTTCATTTTGTAAAGAATGTGATAGATGCCAACGGTTGGGGAGTGTGACCCAAAGGAATATGATGCCCCTCTCCCCTATACTTGTGATAGAAATATTCGATTGTTGGGGCATCGATTTCATGGGTCCCTTCCCTATGTCGTTTGGCTATCTATACATTCTGCTGGCAGTGGACTACGTGTCCAAATGGGTGGAGGCTATCCCGACAAAGACTAATGACCACCGGGTTGTGGTCAAGTTCTTGAAAGAGAACATTTTTTCGAGGTTCGGGATGCCTCGTGCTTTGATTAGTGACGGTGGATCACACTTTTGTAACAGACCAGTTGCATCGTTAGTGTTCAAATATGGCGTTACACATAAAGTATCCACCGCTTATCACCCACGAACAAATGGCCAAGCCGAGCTAGCCAATAGGGAGATCAAGACCATCCTTGAGAAAACAGTTAACCCCAATAGGAAGGATTGGTCTGAGAGATTGATTGATGCCCTGTGGGCATATCGTACTGCCTACAAGACAGTTTTGGGCATGTCCCCCTATCGGCTTGTCTATGGAAAGGCTTGCCATCTGCCGGTAGAAATGGAACACAAGGCCTATTGGGCCATCAAGACTCTAAATTTCAATATGAGAATGGCGGGTCAACATAGGAGGTTAGAAATGAATGAATTGGAAGAGATTAGGCGGGATGCATACGAGAGTTCAAAAATTTCAAAGGAACGGGCGAAAATCTTTCATGATAACTCCATCGTGAGGAAATCATTCGAGCCCGGGCAAAAGGTACTCTTGTATAATTCCCGCCTCTCCATTTTTCCCGGAAAGTTAAGATCCCGTTGGGATGGCCCATATCTCGTCAAGGTGGCCTACCCCAATGGAGCTGTTGAGATTACCAACCTCAAAGATGGCCAAACATTCAAGGTAAATGGCCAAAGACTTAAGCCATTCTTTGAGGGCTTTGAAAACCAAGTGGTGGAGGAAGAGTTAACCGACCCGGTGTATCCGGACGTGGTTGAGGATTAACAAGTGGACCCTTGTTTGCATGTACAGTTTCTGTTGTTTTAATTATGTCATGTTTTTATTTCATGTCACTTACTTGTTGTTGGTGTATAGCTTTGTTTTCTCTTGGATCCAGATCTTGGTGCTTTTGTCAAAAGCGCAATTGCGAGGTGTTCTCTTACCCTATTTATCTTTTATTGTCTTCCATTGCATACTATATCCTTTTGTTGCATTGAGGACAATGCATGATTCTAGTTGGGGGGTGAGGTGCACCATTTGTATGTACACCAAGGTTGTTGGGAAGTATTATTCTTTTGTCGCATTAGTACAAAATATGTGAGAAATTTTGAAAATTTTTGATGGAAAATACCTTTAAGTTGATCTGTATTCCCTTATGAAGCGAGTATGAACCGGATGACATGTTGATCGTTGTTGTGAACTTTGTGCACATGAGCTTACTATAGAAATGGATCCTATGCATAAGTATCACATATGTATTGATTTTCGAACTTATTTGTATGTGATTCCTGAATTTGTAATTTCAGTAATTTACGGGTCGGATTCATGTTTTAAGCTTGACATAAGTAGTGGAGATGAGCAAAGACCCATGAGAGCTTTAGTGCCAAACCTTTTTGGAGGGAACTTACGTTTACTCAAAAAACAATTTTTGATATCAAGTTTGTTCAATAGTCTCATTATGCTTGTTTTGGTTGGTTGCATTTGGTTAGTAGACTGATTTGTCTTGATCATGTAATGCTTCTCTCATGTGGACCTGGAAGTGATCTTAGGCCATTGTTGAATACTTTGAGCCTTAACCCTTTTCTTTTTCTTGAGGAAATTTTATCCCTAGTGCCGTGATTGAGCCCATTTTAAAATTCATTTCTATGCCACACATTTGACCAAGCCAATGCAAGAGGATAAAAATCTACCTCACTGTGGTTGTTCCTAGAGCTGAATATGAGTGAGTGCAAAAGAGAAGAAAGTATGGTGTGGAAACTCCAACAAAAGGGAGGAATGATTTGAAACTCAAAGAGTTGAATGAAAATCCAAGAAAAGGAGAAAAAGGGGTGAAAATAATAAAGAGTGATCAAAAGAAAAGAATGATGTTTAGAAGAATAAAGAAAATAAGCAAGGGGTGTGATGATGGTGAGAAAAATCAAAATCCCATAAAAGGGAAGTGGTTATCTAAGACAAATGTCTCTCACTCGGAACAATCTTCTTTGTTATCCTAAATCCGTCATTTCTTTTACCTATATATCACCCCAAGGCCCCATTATAACCTTTAAAAGTCCTAGGTGATCTAGAGAAGCATGGGAGGCGCATAAATTCAAAGAAAATGACAAGTTGTGTCTTACTACCTAATGCACTAATATTCTATTCATGAGACTATGCCAAGGTTGCTTCATTTTCACATATGAACTTCATTTTTGGATTACATGTGAGCACTTTGTTTTGAATACAAGATTCTATATCACATGTACACATGGAGTGCATACCTGTATAACGTGAGTGCGATTATTGATTAAGAGTGTCCCTTGGTGAGTTTTGCATTGAAACTGAGTTTGTATAGCCTGTCGAATATGAATTCTATTTCGTAAATGCCCAAATTACTTCTTTAAATTCACATGCACACGAGTTGAAAATTAATTGGTAGGTGCATACTTCTGACTAGCATTGGGGACTATGGTTTTGCTCATGTGCATCTAGTTCATTCAATTGAGAAATGTGTTTAAAAAGCTCCATGCTCGCAAGAATAAGGAAATATTTCTCAAGTTTCAGATATTTGAAGTAATTTGGGGATGATCGATAGTGGTTGATTGATGTGATCCAAGTTGTGGGTGGCTTAGATGTCCTTAGATAGGCACTTGAGGGGTTGGAATGGAGTAAGAATGGTTTGGAAGTGATTCTGTTGAATAAAGGATAGGTTTTGCTGTAAAGGCAAAACCTTCCGGAAGGTTTGCCAGTAAGTAAAACCTTCCGGAAGGTCGACATCGACCTTCCGGAAGATGTTACCTACTGGAAGTGCTTGATTTTCCAGAGAGTGAAACCTTCCGGAAGGTCGACATATACCTTCCGGAAGATATTATTTACTGACTGTTTTAAAATAGGCAATAAGTAAAACCTTCCGGAAGGTTTACATATACCTTCCGGAAGATCTTACCTACTGGTTGTTTTAAATCAGGCAGTAAGTAAAACCTTCCGGAAGGTTTACATAGACCTTCCGGAAGATCGAGTCTGAAACCCAAAAAAAAAAACAAGGGTTTTAAATCTAAATTTTTCGGAAACCCTTTCATTGCCTTTCTAAAATCCGACTTGCCCAAACTCTCTCCTCTCCTCCTCCTCCCTCCTTGAGCTTCGAAACCCCTATCCAATCATCTTTACCTTCTATTTTCCCTTGATTAAGGGTGAATCTTGGAACTTTTGAGCCGAAATCCCAAGGAATTCTTGTAAAACCCTAAGTTTTTGTTTTTCCCCCAAAATTCACCACTTTTCCATCTCCTCTCCAAATCACCCTACTCACCTACCATGGCTCGATTGAATGAGGCAACTATGGACGCATGGGGGACCCTTGGAAGCATATGGTCGTGGTTCATGATCGCTTTGGGGTTTGGGGTGTTCGTCTCACTCATGGCCAAGACAAAGAGGACTGGCCCCGAGTCTCCACCCCCCTCTGGCTCAGCTTCTAGGAAAAGGACCGGGGAAGGTCCTAGCTCTCAGGAAAAGGCGGAGCGTAGGACAAAGGCAAGGCATGATGAAAGAAGAAAAAGGATTGAGGAAAAAGGTGTGACATGTGAGAGGTATGTTGATCGAATCTCCCTTGGTATTACGGATGAGGTTGTGAAAATTATTGAGGAGCGGGGTTTGGGTGTTTGGTTTGTTGAGGTGAAGGGGTACAACCTGGGAATGTGTCGAGAATTTTATCAGAAATTGTTTGTTTTTGGGGATGATGAGAGGAAGTTGAAATCTAATGTGAGGGGGAAATCATTTGAGGTCACCCCTGATACAATTGCCATGGCAATGGGGTATGCTAGACCTCCCCCATCCACCCCTGTCTACCCACACAACGTGGATGCGAACAAAACACTTGAGGAGTATGTGAACCTCACGTATGAGGATCCGACAACGTTTAAGGGAACGACATTCGTCGGGGGCCTCAAGCACACTTATGGGGTGATGAACAAAGTACTACATTACAACTTGATGCCCCGGGGTTCGGAAAAAAATCCAAACGTGGAGAAGTTGTCTCTACTGCATGCCTTTATGACAGGGGTGGCGTTTGATGTGGCCTACTATATTTGGTTGGAGATGCGGGAATTTGCCCGGATGGATAAGCCAAAGGCAAACCTGCCCTTTCCCAACTTGGTCACTAAGTTGTGTGATCAGGCGAATGTGAAGCACTATGGCCAAGAAAAGCTGCTCCCGCCAGAGTTTGGAGCAATTGGGATGGCCAGCAGTCAGAAGAGGGCTGCCAGGGCTAAGGGTGAGAGGAGCAGGGATCCAGGACCACAGCCCCAGCCCCAGCCACAGCCACAGCCACAGCCGTCTGATGCGGGAACTTCTACTGAAGCCCCTCCTACAGCACCAGCCCCTGCACCTACTCCCGATCATGCTATTCCACAGCGCCTCGATGCACTGGTGGGTGAAGTGCAGGGAATTAAGGGAGAAGTTAAAGGAATCAAGAATGAGGTGCGTGGGATGAAAGAGACGGTGCAGGGGATCGCTGCCATGATGACACAGCTCTTTCAGCGTAAGTTCCCAGGGAACCCCATTCCGGGCCAGGGTAGCTCAACCTCCCCCTATCCTTCTGCCTCTACCATGGTTGAGATTGGAGACACTGATGAGGAGTCTGAGGACGAGACTGAGGGGGAGAGTGACTTTGACCTACCCCCTGATCATGATGATGATGGTGGTGGTGAGAAGTAGAGGCTGGATTTGGATGTGTTTCTTTGTTTTTGTTTGTTGTGTCTGTTGAGGGTGGAGCAGAGAATTAGGGTTACTTTTTTTTGGTGTCGGCCTGTAGAAGTGTCTTAGGGTTCTGGCCGTTTTTGTTGTGATTATGCTCACATTGTAATGAACTTTTCTATGAAATACCACAATGGGTTGATTGTAGTTGAACAAAGTTAAAACCATATTTGCAATATGATTTAGTTGATTTTACTTCGCTGAGTTCCTTTTTGTGTTTCTTTATTTTTTATGAAAGTGTGTGTGCATATTGGTTTGGGACTGGAAATTATATTTGCTAGGGACTAGCAAATCGCAAGTTGGGGGGTGTGATTAGCACATAACAATGACATGTATTGTGTGCTAACGTGCTTTCGTTTCACTTCTTTTTGTCAATAAATGGGAGTGTTTTAGTTTTGAATATGGGTTGATGGAATTTTGGGTGAATGCATGTAAAATGATGTAAATGACATAACTTAAACCCCCATGGTATTGTATGAGGCTAATGGAGTATATGGGGAAGCTTTAAGGAAGGTTTGGAGGAGAAAGAAATCCAATTTTTGCTCACAGTCAGAAAACCTTCCGGAAGGTTTATGTCGGCCTTCCGGAAGGTGTTGTTAAAAAGCCCTGGATGACTCTCTCACAGCAAATACCTTCCGGAAGGTTTTATCCACTGGAATGAACCTTCCGGAAGATGTTAGCTACTGGAGTAAACCTTCCGGAAGGTTTTGTCTACTGGAATGAACCTTCCGGAAGGTTTTGCCTTGGGTTTCTTTTTGACTGCCAAAATCTTCCGGAAGGTTTTGTCTACTGGAATGAACCTTCCGGAAGATGTTAGCTACTGGAGTAAACCTTCCGGAAGGTTTTGTCTACTGGAATGAACCTTCCGGAAGGTTTTGGCTACTGGAGTAAACCTTCCGGAAGATTTTTGTTTCTGATGTCGACCTTCCGGAAGTTCTTGCATTTGATTCTTTTCATTTAATTGTTCTTTCAGCGACCTTCCGGTAGGTTCATGTCTACCTTCCGGAAGGTTTTTTGCAACTTTTCTCCAGACAGCCTGCGACTCAACTTTGCAACTTGGAGGGTCCCACATGCATTCCTTCTACATGCTACCTGACATCTCTTACACACCCTGAAGCTTCCTTCACCCCTGCATTGATATGGATTACAAGATGGCTTTAATTAAAGGGAGAAAAAAGGGGACCTGCTGGGGGTTGCAGAACACATTCTGCATTTCCATATTCCAGACTCAGCTCTACTGCAAGGAGTGACACCAGGGAACTACAGGGATTGACCCAGGCACGTTTTGGGAAAAAGAAGTTTTCTCCAAGGATGGTCAGGACCAGGGTAGAGAAATTATTATTCACTTAGCATTGGGTAAGAGTTTTTTTTAGAGAGAGAAACTTTGGGCGGAGAAGAAGATGAACAGTAGTTTCTAGAGAGAGAAAGTTGTGATTTTTGCATTTTCTTCTACTGCATTGCCTTGTAATCTTGAGTAAGACTCTTAGTAGTTCATTGAATGCCATGAATGTTGTTTTTTCCTTCATGTTTTGTTAGTTCAATGTTCATTTAATGCTTCACCATTAATGCTTCAAGTATTTCATCTTTCATAGCTATGCAATGGGTTTAAATACATGTTCTTTTAGCTCATAAATCCTGATATTTAGCCACCTTAGAAGTTCATAGATTTGAATGCTTTTCCATTACATAGTTATTTCCATTCCAAGTATGAGTAGCTAAATCCTCTAGTTGGCAAGACCAAGAGGGATCTCCCTTGGGGATACCATTTCAACTATTTCTCCTCTTTCCCTTTAGAGTCAAATGGTTCGTTTTGACCGGATAGAAGATGGATGTGTCGATGAGTCTTTGATAAACCGTAGGCTTAGTCACGATTCATGCTTAGATACTCATCGATGCCATCCTCGGCTTTCCGTGATTCAAGCGTTCATTCATGCTCAATAGGAGGAGTGATTTGAGTTGAGGTGGTATACCCATTGGAGTGATCTTTTGGAATTGCCAACATTTATATTATCATTACATTTTCATTAGCATAAAATTCACCAATCAACTTTCAAGACTAAAGATTTTACATTTTCGTGTTTTACCAAATCATTTCAACCTTGATTCACTACCTTCCCTGTGGATACGACCTTGGAATACTCTTCCAAGTAACTCACGACACACGAAAGTCTCCTTGCGATTGGGGAGCATTTTTGTGCACACATATCCTATACTTACATCTTCCCATTTCCCTTTCCTCATTGCCCTTCCTTTTGACACTATCCCTAGGGGAAGAAATCCTTCTCCCCCGTCCATACATTGCATACATTGAGGGATAGTAATTAGGGGTTAGGAAAGATATCGTTTTTGTGACAATCAGTGTCAACTTTGGCACCACCATCTTTTCAAATTGTTTACCACTCCTAAGTGTGGTGACAGCTTTGAGTTGCTCAAAACCCTCCTGGGAAGTCTCGGCCAACTCAACCACATTTTGACCTTTGGGATTTTGTTGGGGTTGAGAGGGAAATTTTCCCTTCTCTTGTTGAGACAACCCAATGGCATTGGTGATCTTGGTGAGTTGGGCCGAAATATCCTTATTGAAAGTGGTTTGGCTTTGGATGAAGGCATGAACCACATCTTCTAGACTCCGTTTATGAGGTGGTTGGTAGCTGGAAAAACTAGATGGGCCTTGTCCGGAAAAATTCTGTGGGGGAGGGTTGGATTGGTATCCTTGTGGATTGGACCGTGGGTATTGGGAGCTTGAAGTTTGCCCCTGACCTTGATGTTGGGATTGGTACGGACCTTGCTTGGGAGGTGCAGGAGGTGTATATGTGTTTGAGACATAAGGAATGGGGTTCTCATTCCTCCAACTGAAATTAGGGTGATCACGATACCCCGAATTGTAAGTGTTGGAATTTGGAGGAAATGATTGCCTTGGTTGGTTGAAGGCATTAACTTGGTCATGGTATGCCTCCTTAAGTGCCGGGATGCTCGGACACTCCGATGTGGAATGCTCGACACCACCACAAACAGAACAAACCTCCTCGGCTCTTGACACATGAGAGACATTTCGTCTCCTCTCCACCTCAAGGCTATCCACTTTCCTAGACAATTTGGAAATTTGGGAAAGTAGATCCTCACGGTCTTTTAAGTCATACACCCCCCCCCCGTGGTGGTTGGCTACTACCCGGCATTGTCCTAGGTATGTCATCCGGATCCTGAACACCCCAAGTTTGTGCCTTTTCAGCGAGGGTACCAAAATAGTCTAGGGCCTCATCGGGATCTTTGTTCAAGAATTCACCATTGCACATCATATCTATGAATTGTCTATGGTCTGGGGTGATTCCTTCGTAGAAGAAAGTCACCAATTGCCATGAGTTAAAACCATGATGTGGTATGGAGTGAAGTAGATCCTTATAACGGTCCCAACATTGATAAAACTGCTCATTGGGTTTTTCAGAAAAGTTTTGGATTTCCTTTTTCAAAAAGGTGGTTCGATGAACAGGGAAAATTTTTTTAAGGAAAAAGGAAAAAATGTTATCCCAAGATAGCATAGTCCGGGGTCCCATGGAATCAAGCCACACTCTTGCCTTCCCATCCATAGAGAAAGGGAACAATTTCATCCTAGCTATCTCTTCCAAATTGTGATTTGGGAGAAACGTTGCAACCATTTCCTCGTAAGACCTTATGTGGTTATACGGGTTTTCATTTTCAACCCCCCTGAATTTGGGGATTAGTTGCAACATCCACGGTTTCAACACAAAAAGGTGATGTTGGACAGGGAGACGGATGCATGATGGTGTGGTGCTGCGGGTAGGTTAAAGGTACTCTTGCATAGTTCTTGCCTCAAAATCAAGTGGGATGTTCCCTTCATTCCTTGGTGGGGGAAAATGCGCTTGTTGATTGGGCATTCTAGGTGGTTGCACTCTCCCACCACCTCGCATATTTGGGTTGACACCCACATTGTCAAATTGATCGGGAGGGGGATAGTGTAATCTTGGGTCATGCTCCCTATGTTCGGGCATTCCCCCACCCCTTTGGTCATTTAGGTTTGCACCTACATTGTCAAAATTCCCACCCCCTTGCATGTTTTGGTTGACAGCTATATTTTCAACATTGTCACCCACATTCTTTGGTGGGTCTTGGTCGATATTCATGTTGGGGCCTAAGGGTTGTCTAACTAATCGATGATAGTCGTCCCTTCCCCACATGCAACAAAATATCTATACAAATGAAATTATCCACAAACAAGAATATGTACACGAAACAACGTACCTCAGCCCGTGATGAAGATCACGGGACTTACCTTCGTTGTTCGGAAATCACTTCCTTGATTTGAAACTTGCCTTCCCCGGCAACGGCGCCAAAATGATTGTCACAAAAACGATATCTTTCCTAACCCCTAATTACTATCCCTCAATGTATGCAATGTATGGACGGGGGAGAAGAATTTCTTCCCCTAGGGATAGTGTCAAAAGGAAGGGCAATGAGGAAAGGGAAATGGGAAGATGTAAGTATAGGATATGTGTGCACAAAAATGCTCCCCAATCGCAAGGAGACTTTCGTGTGTCGTGAGTTACTTGGAAGAGTATTCCAAGGTCGTATCTACAGGGAAGGTAGTGAATCAAGGTTGAAATGATTTGGTAAAACACGAAAATGTAAAATCTTTAGTCTTGAAAGTTGATTGGTGAATTTTATGCTAATGAAAATGTAATGATAATATAAATGTTGGCAATTCCAAAAGATCACTCCAATGGGTATACCACCTCAACTCAAATCACTCCTCCTATTGAGCATGAATGAACGCTTGAATCACGGAAAGCCGAGGATGGCATCGATGAGTATCTAAGCATGAATCGTGACTAAGCCTACGGTTTATCAAAGACTCATCGACACATCCATCTTCTATCCGGTCAAAACGAACCATTTGACTCTAAAGGGAAAGAGGAGAAATAGTTGAAATGGTATCCCCAAGGGAGATCCCTCTTGGTCTTGCCAACTAGAGGATTTAGCTACTCATACTTGGAATGGAAATAACTATGTAATGGAAGGGCATTCAAATCTATGAACTTCTAAGGTGGCTAAATATCAGAATTTATGAGCTAAAAGAACATGTATTTAAACCCATTGCTTAGTTATGAAAGATGAAATACTTGGAGCATTAATGGTGAAGCATTAAATGAACATTGAACTAACAAAACATGAAGGAAAAACAACATTCATGGCATTCAATGAACTACTAAGAGTCTTACTCAAGATTACAAGACAATGCAGTAGAAGAATATGCAAAAATCACAACTTTCTCTCTCTAGAAACTACTGTTCATCTCCTTCTCCGCCCAGACTTTCTCTCTCTAAAAACCTATTACAAAAAATATCCTCTCTAATCATCTCCCTGGCTTCCTGGTCATCCCCATCCTTGGAGAACATTTCTTTCTCCAAAACGTGCCTGGGCATCCCTTGAAGCTTCAGCAGCAGAGCCTAGTCTGCAGGCTTGGACCAGGAAGATGCAGCAATTCCCTGCACCCCAACTTGCCTTCTTCGTGTAATTTCCTTTGCTATGGAGAAAAGCCCCTTTTTCCCTTCACTCCCCATTCTGGAGAAGAGGGAGTCTCCCATCTGTTTTTGTCTCAGAGGAGTGCAGCAGCCAGGGACAGACAGGAAGTGGCAGAGCATGTCTGCCTACCCAGCTCATCCCATCCTCTCTCTCTTCATTCAATGCTTTAAATCCACAAGTCTAGAAGGGAGTGTGAGTCCTGATGAATAGAAAGGTGGGCGTATCAGAGAGAAGCATGGAGGGGTCCACAAGACAGCTGAGCATATCTGCAGAGTTTGGGCACTTCAGGGAATCAGTACCGGTACTGGGTACCGGTACCATTTGGTACCGGTACCGAGTACCGGTACTGCGATTCCAGTAGGTTTTGGGTACCGGTACTGGGTACCGGTACCATTTGGTACCGGTACCGAGTACCGGTACTGTTCTGCATCCTTTTCTGAATTTCTTGATTTCTTGCTCCCGATCTATCCTCGAACTATCATTCCCACTCCTTTCATCCCAAGTGGTATGGGAGGGTCTTTAAAGGCCATATTTAGCTTCATTCAACTACAAGAACAACAACTTGATGTTAAGACTTCAAGTGGCATAACGTACATAATTTAAAGCTCTAAAGTAAGTGAAATGAGTTGATTAGCATCTTAAAGATATGCAAAGTTGTGTGCTAATCAATATCATTTCGTAAATAGCATATATCAATTTTTGAAGGAAAAACGGGACATTTTTAAATAGATCTCAAGTTTAAGCCGTAACAACAATCAAGTGAAAGGTTAAGGTAAATTTCATAACACTACACAATTTCCAACTTTTAGCCATTTAGGAAGGGCGCCTTCCGATGCATTGTCCCATACCAATGCACCGACCAAGGCGGTCCAACCCCTCATCCCATTAATATTGGTTCATCCTCGTACTATGTATGTTGATTGCTTCTCATGAATCTACCCAAAGATTATACCTAGTCCACCAATCACAATCACAATCACAATCACAAACACTTTAGGAAAGGGCATCTACCATCCCAATGGCAGTGACCAGTCCCTTCCTAGGAAAAGTATACCCTCCCTTGTTCGAACTCCAGTGAACGATCTCACCCCCACTAGGATAGACTAACCTCTAACACTCTACGGCATCGCTCGAAGGCAATCCAAGTCCATCACAACAACCATACCAATGAGGAAACCAAAATATTCTTAATTCACCAACAATTCCAAATAACTACAAAATTCACAATTTCTCATTTTACAAGCATATCTCAAAATCCCCAAATTAAGCATGTGACATTTTCAATAACTGATGAGCACAAAATATTGTATATTTCAAGGCCTCATTACATGCATTTTAACTCAACTTTTGCATCTAAGTACTTAGAGTTAGCCGATTTTATGAATAATGTTGAATTCTCGATGTTGCATGTTTTTATAGCTTAAATCATGTATTTTAGGACCTTGCCACTATGATGGATGTGTGTTGAGGGCATGTACACATTACATGAAAATTTGGAGGCTTAAAAGTGAAGCAATCAAGGAGGTATTGGTGTTTGGGAACAAAAGTGCCAGCAGCCACACCACTGGGTTGAAGAGCCTCGGTTTTCCTCCATTTTGACCATGATTCACTTCCAATATGAAAAAGTTCAAAACATGAAAGTTGTATATCTGGATTGCTTCTGTATTGTGTCAAAATTTCAGGTCAATCGGACGGTTAGATCAAAAGTTATGCCAATTCTACGAAGACTGGTCCGGAGCAGAAAAACCGTACCGGTACGCCGTGCCTGAACAGCCCGAAATGCCTCCAAATCACTTCCCACTTGCTTGGGGGTCCCACCAATGCTTCTCCCACTTGCCCCCCAACATTTCCTTACACATTTCCATGCTTCCCCGAAACAATTGGAAGACTTTTGAGACTTGGCATTCAAGGAGGATGGGAGAGGAGTGGGTTGCCTGGGGAGTTGCAGGCTAGGCTTGTCCTAGCCTGTGCAAGCCATCATTCAACCTCCCATTGATGGGAGACCTGCACACTCATGCTAGGGGACCCTCCATGCACGAAAATGCAAGACACACTCCATATATTCAGCATTCAACAAGCATTCAAGGGTGGCTACCTAAGCTTAGTTTTAGTTCCATGTAGAAGATGATAAATAGTGTAATGTAAATTTATGTTTTTGCATTTTCCTTTCCATTTCAATTGTTGTAAGCTTTAAACTTCTTATAATCTTCATTCCTTGCACTTAAATCTTAGTTGTTTCAAGTTTATTCCAAGTTTACTTGCATGTTCTTCATTTCACCATTGTTGCTTCAAGTTTTCTTCATTTCTTGCTTTAAAATGGGTATTGTATATTTTCCTTCATAGCTTTAGATTTCTTGCTTCAAGTTAAGTTTCATGCTTTAAATCTTCATTTCTCTACAATGTCTTTCATTTACATTATACTTGTCTTTCTTTTATGCATGAGTAGCTAGATTTTTAGTTGGCTAACTCAAGGGAGACCTCCTCTTGGGTTTTCCAATTCAACTCATTTTATTTCCTCTCTCGGTGTACGATGGTTCGGTTTGACTGGGTTGAAGGTGGATAAGTTGGTGAGTCTTTGATATTTCGTAGGCCTAGTCACAGTTTATTCTTAGATAGTGACCCATCTTATCCCTAGCTTCCCACGAATCAATCGTTCATCTATAAACCCTCGGAGGAAGGTTTCGAGTTGATTGGGCATTCCCATTGAAAGGAACCTTTTGGATTAGCCAACACTTGTTTTTATTGTATTTTCATTTACAAACTTCAAACACCAAAACTCAAATAAAAGATTTTACACTTTTCCTTTTTGTTCACAAAAATCACTTTCACACAAGTTGACATTTCCTTCCCTGAGGAGAGGACCTTGGAATACTTATTCCAAGTAAAACACCGACACACAAAAGACTCTTTGCGATTGGGGAGCACTTTTGTTCACACACCCACATTTCATTTACATTTTCATTCATTCCATCCTCCATTCTGTTGCCCTATCTCTTGCATCATTCCGAGGGAGAGTGACACTCCCTTAGTCCTATAAGTCATACACACATTGAGGGATGATGTTAAAAGGTTAGGGAATACAACGTTTTCAATCAATCAATAACCAACCAAGAAAAATGCAAGAGATCACAACAATATCATTTTATTACTCAACACAAAACACTATGATTTTGAAATCAAGAATAAAGGAAGAGTTCAAGAGGAAAACCCATCATTCTTGAAAACTAGGGTTTTTCAAACAAAAGAGGAATTTCATGGGTATACAACCCTAACTTTGTGTAAAACATGTTAACAATTGCAAGAGAACCAAGAAACAATGAACCCATAGCAAATGCATATGATTAGGAGTCAAAAAATATATATATAATAACCCTAACATCAATGAACAAGAATGGAAGAAAACCCCTACCTTGGTGTTCTTGAAATCTAGGGCTTGGATCTTGAATCACCCTTAAATCCTTTCTTTCTCTCCTAGGGTTCTAAAGTGTGTAGGGTGAGAGTGGAATTAAGAATGGGGCAAATGAGGGCTTGAGGTGGTGTTTTAAACCCAAAAATCCTGACTTTTTAACTGTTCGGCGAGTGTCAGATAAATCGTACCGGTACGCGGTACCGGTACGGTTAAGCTACTGGAGTAAGTCGTACCGGTACACAGTACCGGTACAGAATCATACCGGTACGCGATACCAGTACGGTATCGTACCGGTACGGTTTGACTGACAGATTTTTGCTCCGACTTCCAGTGCCGTCCAATCCAATCCTAAACCAACCAAATCCATCACAAACCTCTCCAACACATATTTCTACACCAAACCTATTTAATGCAAGTTCTAGGACCTAAAATTTCATATTTTTATAAAAAAAAAAACCAAATTTCAACCCTTATTTACTATATATCTATATACATGTATAAAAGAAAATGCAGGGTGTTACAATCCACCCCCCTTAAAGAAAGTTTCGTCCTCGAAACTTACCTCAAGTAGCGAATATGTGCGGGTACTTCTCTCGCATTTCTAGCTCCGGTTCCCAAGTAGCATCTTCCACTCCATGGTGTTGCCACAAAACCTTCACTAGTCGGATGACTTTGTTACGGAGCACCTTCTCTTTGGCATCAAGAATCTTCAACGGTCGTTCTTCATAGGTTGCTCCATCTTGAATTTCAATATCTTCCAAGTCTACGACTGGCGTTGCTGATTAGCACTTAAAATTAGCATATTACTATGCCATTTTAAGACTAATTGTACTTTGATGGAGTTTAAGTGATGTCATTTCAGGCCCTAAACTGAACAAGGACCCAAGAACAACAAGTATCACACTTGGATGCAACACCAACATATTAGAGCCCAAAATTGGAAAAGCTTGGAGCACAGCCAAAACGTTCGAACGCCAACTCACGTTCAAACGTCCACATTACACTGTAGCAGACTCAACTGCTAAGAGAAGGCGTGTTGCAGTTAGGAAAGAAGACTGAAGCTCTGAAGCACTTGAGTGTCACGTTCGAACGTGCACTTGAGTTGATTGAAGACCAGACTACTGCATAGAGTTGGAACTGAACTTCACAGAAGACCAACAGACCACTCGAGTGAAAGGGTCAGAACACATCTGGTGTTCGAACGCCCTGAGTGCAAAAACAGAAGAAACGTTCGAACGGCAGTCAACGTTCGATCGCCCTTAGTGCAAAAACAGAAACAACGTTCGAACACCAACTCACGTTCGAACGTTCTCCACAGACTGGCAGCAGAGTTGTTGGCTTTTCACTTGGACTTGGGCGACAAACACTATTCCTTCACCTCCTCTTGTCTCCTCCTCTTGCCTATAAATACTCCCCTTGTTGGAGAGCTAAGGGAGAGAGGAAAAATAATTGATGGAGGCTTAGACTCCCACTCTCATTGTAGATTTAGCTTATTTTCCTTGTATGAAGTTTTTATCTTAGAGATTAGTTTGGCTTTAGTCCAACATCTCTTGCTTGTTATAAAAGTAGTTTTATGCTTATGCTTATGCTTATGCTTTCATTTTATATGCATAGAAGAGAGATAGTTCATCTTTTGGTTGAGGAAGCAACCCTCCAATTCTTGGTTGAGGAAGCCACCCTCCAAATGTGACTAGCTTTCTTCTACTTTTATTGTTCATGCATTTCACTTCCATTGTTTGAGCTTCTTTCTTTCTTAGAAGAGTGAAACTCTTCCACTTTTCTAGAGCTTTACCAAAGCCGTGAAGAGTGGAACGTGATTCACCCATTCTTTGTTAAAGATTGGCTCCGTGTTTGTTGTTATTTTATCTTTTAAGTTCTCTACTTGGAGGGATGAGCATCACTCACTTTTCTAGCTTTACCCAAGCCATGAAGAGTGAGTAGTTTCTCATTCACTCTTTAGTAAGAGGAGAAAGGCATGTATAAGTTATCCGGGAATCATATTTGTGCATTGTTTTTATGCTTAACATTTATTTTTTCTTGTTATTGGATGATTGATTGCATCTAGCAAAACTAAGGTACTTTGTATAACTGTGAGCTCTTTCTATGACACGGATGACTCTTACATAGAAAGACTCATCAGTTCAAGGCAAGTACCCCGGCTAGATCCTCATGACTACCCTTCAATCCTCCCCCTTATTGTACTTCATTTAAAGAATGGAATATTAATATCATGATTGGATGTCTTGTAGAAACACTTGCTTGTTTGTAGACCGGTTAAGTCTCGGCACAGGCAATTCTTGTAAACTTCTAGAAAGACATCGGAATCATGTTCTTAATTCTCACAATCCATCTTTATCTTCCGATTAACTTGTTGTTGACATGGGAGTTAATTGAGTTATCAAGCACAATTATGACAAACCGGATAACTAACTACATGTCCAGATCCTTGCACTAAAGAGTGACTCTTTTTAATTAGCACTTATCTCCTATTTTGTTAAGAAAATCCTCTTGGAAAGAATCTTATATTCTGGCCAGGAAAACTCATATCTCACAGCAAATCTCAAGGGTTACAATCAATAGGTCTCTACCACTGCTTGCCTTAGAAATATCAACAAAAGTTCCATGTGGATTCCACTCCGGACTCAAACCGGATTATTACTACAGCTTGACCGTTTGCACTTGGGTGTACACATTTCGGATCAAGAACAGTTGCATCCGATTGACACTTTCTCAACATCGACACGTGGAACACGTCATGTACCCCAGACAACTGAGCTGGTAATCGCAACTGATACGCCGCTTTGCCTACAACTTTGATCATTTCAAATGGCCCGGTAAATCTTGGCGCTAACTTTCCCTTCTTGCCGAATCTAAATACTCCTTTCTTGGGCAACACTTTGAGGAACACATAGTCCCCCTCTTGGAATTCCAATGGTCTCCGTCTTCGATCCGCATAGCTTTTCTGTCTACTTTGTGTCGTGCGTAACCTTTCCCGAATAAGTTGAATCTTCTCCGTAGTCTCAAGCACGATCTCCGACCCAAATAAGCTATTCTCTCCAGCTTCTAGCCAACAAGTCGGTGACCTACAAGGCCTTCCATACAAGGCCTCATAGGGTGTCATCCCAATACTTGCCTGATAGCTGTTGTTGTATGCAAATTCCACCAACGGCAAATGGTCGCTCCAACCTCCCTTGAAGTCCAAGACACAAGCACGTAACATGTCTTCTAGAATCTGGATCATCCTCTCGGATTGACCATCCGTTTGGGGATAAAAGGCGGTGCTGAAGTGCAACTCTGTCCCCATAGCTCTTTGAAGACTTTGCCAAAATTGCACTACGAAACGAGAATCACTATCCGACACAATGGATAGCGGAACTCCATGCAACCTCACTATCTCGCGAATATATTGCTTGCTCAGGATCTCTAACGTGTCGGTGGTCTTCATACTCAAGAAGTGAGCGGACTTGGTGACTCTATCAACAATGACCCATACGGCATTATGCCCTCGTGAATTCCGTGGAAAGCCAGATACGAAGTCCATGGTGATGTGATCCCACTTCCACTCTGGGATAGGCAAAGACTGTAGTAATCCTCCTGGCTTTTGATGTTCGATCTTCACCTGCTGGCACACCGCACATCGTGCTATGAACCTTGCCACATCCTTCTTCATTCCCTTCCACCAATATTGGCGCTTCATGTCCCTATACATTTTTGTGCTACCGGGGTGGATAGCAAACTTAGAGCGATGACATTCACCAAGTATCTCCTTCTTTAGGTACGAATCATCGGGAACGCATAGCCTCTCCCCATGTCTCAATTCTCCGTTTCTCAAAGACCAACCCTCCATAGTTTCCCAATTTTCCAACTTAGCTCGAATCGACACTAATTCAGGATCCAAGCATTGCCATTCCGCAACCCTACGTGGGAGAGTAGGTTGAGCCACAAGGTTGAAAAAACATGGTCGGGATCCATCTTCTCCAACCCATAGATCAAAATCTCCAAGGGCATCCTTCAACTTACATTTACTTGCAAGAACATTGAGTTCACCCCAAGACTTTCGGCTAAGTGCATCGGCGACTACATTGGCTTTCCCCGGATGGTAGTTGAGCGTGAAATCGTAGTCTTCTAAATACTCAATCCACCTTCTTTGGCGGAGATTCAAATCCTTCTACGTGAAGATATATTTGAGGCTTTTATGGTCTGAGAACACTTGAAATTTTTCCCCGTATAAATAACATCTCCACAACTTAAGAGCAAAAACTACAGCGGCTAACTCCAAGTCGTGAGTGGGATAGTTCTGCTCGTGAGTTTTGAGTTGCCTCGAGCCATAAGCAACTACCTTCCCTCCTTGCATTAGAACACATGATTGGTTGGAAATGCGGTGTTGTTTCCTAACCGCTTAACATCACCCTCACCCTCAATGTGTGTATGTGGCTTATAGTGATGGGGGAGTGTCACTCTCCCTCCGGATAATGCAAGAGATATAGGAGCAACAAAAAATGTGAATGGAAATGTGGAATGAACAAAATATGTGGAATGAAATGCGGGTGTGAACAAAAGCGCTCCCCAATCGCAAGGAGTCTTTCGTTGTCGGTGTTTTACTTGGAAGAGTATTCCAAGGTCGTCTCCTCAGGGAAGGAAAGGGAGTTTTGTGAAAGTGATTTTGCAAAAGTGAAAAGAAAATGTAAAATCTTTTGTTTGAGTTTTGTGTTTGGTTTGTAAATGAAAATGCAAATAAAGCAAGTGTTGGCTAATCCAAAGGGTTCATTCCAATGGGAATGTCAAGCCAACTCAAAGCCTTCCTCCGATTGAGCATGAATGAACGATTGATTCGGGGGAAGCTAGGGACGAGATTGGTGAGTAATCTAAGCATAAACCGTGACTAGGCCTACAGAATATCAAAGGCTCACCAACTCATCCACTCTCAACCCCGTCAAACCGAACCATTTGACTCAAAAGGGAGGAAAGAAGAAGAGTTGAAATGGAATCCCCAAGAGGAATTTTCCCTTGGATTAACCAACTTAAATCCTAGCTACTCATATTAACAATGCAAGACAAGCATAAAGGAAATGGACATGGAAGGGAAATGGAGCATGGAACTTAACTTACAACAAGAAATCTAAAGCTATGAAGGAAAAATATGCAATACCCAATATAAAAGCTTGAAATGAAGAAAACTTAAATAACAATGGTGAAATGAAAGACATGAAAGTAAACTTGCAATAAACTTGAAAGGAATGACATTAAAGACAATAGATTAAACTTAGAAGATCCTTACAAGAGATTACATGAAAATGGAATGAAGAGAATGCAAAAATGTAAACTTTCGGCACTATTCATTGTCTTCTTCATTGGAACTAAACTAAGCTTAGGTAGCCCCCTCAATACAAGCTTGTAATGTTGAATATATGGAGTGTATGTCTCTCATTTTCGTGCATGGTGGTCCCCCCTAGCTGTGTGAACGAGCTCCCATCAAGAGAGGGCTGAATGGATGGCTTTGACAGGCTAGGGAGAGCATAGCCTGGCAGCCCACTTCCCTCCCCCTTCCTTCAATGTTCAAGCCTCAAAAGTCTTCCCCAAGGTGTAAGAGAGACATGGTTGTGTAAGGAAATGTTGGGGGAAACGTGGGAGAATCGATGGTGGGACCCCCAAGCAAGTGGGGCTGTGTTGCAGGAGCATCGGGGCTGCTTCAGGGGAGCGTACCGGTACGCGTACCGGTACCCCGAACACCAGAAACTTTGGCGTACCGGTACCCTCTTTTCTGCTCTGGACCACTTTTGGTAGAATCGGTATAACTTTTGATCCAACCGTTGGATTGGGCTGAAATTTTGACACAAAATAGAAGACACCCAGATCTACAACTTTCATGTTTTGAACTTGTTCAAATTTGGAGTAAATCATGGTCAAAATGGAGGAACTCCGAGGCAGTACTTCCAAACGATGTGGCTGCTGATGCCCTTGTTCCCAAGTACCAATGCCTTCTTGATTTCTTCACTTTTAAGCCTCCAATTCTTCATGTATTGTGTACATGCCTTCACCACACATCCATCAAGGTTGCAATGTCCTAAAATCAATCATTTAAGCTATAAAAGGTTGCAACATCAAAATATCAACATTATAGTTCAAAACGGCTAACTTCTAAGCACTTATATGCAAAAGTTGAGTTGAAATGTTTGCAATGAGGCCATGAAATATGCAAAATTACGCACTCATCAACACATCCCAAGCCTCGTATCGAAGCATCTATGTACACATCATATCCTTCCCCACTGCTCGGAATAATGAGGACAGGAGCCATCGTCAACTTCTCATTCAAGGTGCGAAAGGCTAGCTCACACGCTCGAGTCCACACGAATTTTTCTCCCTTCTTTGTAAGGCGAGTCATCGACATCGCAAGCTTTGAGAACCCTTCTACGAACCTCCGATAGTAACCTGCTAAACCCAAGAAGCTACGTATCTCGGTCACATTCTTCAGTGGTTCCCATTTCATCACGGCCTCAATCTTTGCGGGATCAACAGCTACTCCTTGCTCGGACACAACATGGCCAAGGAACTTCACTTCCTTCATCCAAAACTCACACTTGCTCATCTTCGCATATAACTTATGTTCCCTCAATGTTTGTAGCACAATAGTGAGATGACGAGCATGTTCCTCCTGAGTCTGTGAGTAAATCAATATGTCATCAATAAACACAATGACAAATTGATCGAGGTAAGGCCGGAAGACTCTGTGCATCAAATCCATGAAGTCTGCAGGGGCATTAGTCAATCCGAACGGCATCACCGTATACTCGAAATTACCATACCGGGTACAGAAAGCAGTCTTAGGAATATCCTCCTCCTTAATCCGCAGTTGATGGTACCCTGTGTGAAGATCAATCTTGGAGTAGTACCTCGAACCCCTCAACTGATCAAATAAATCGTCAATTCGGGGTAAAGGGTATTTATTCTTCACGGTAACCCGATTCAACCTTCGGTAATCTGTGCACAACCGTAATGTCTCATCTGTCTTCTTCACAAAGAGGATCGGGCTCCCCAAGGTGAGGTGCTCAAACGTATAAACCCAATGGCCAACAGATGATCCACTTGCTTCCTTAGCTCCTTCAACTCCAAAGGTGTCATTCGATAGGGAGCAATGGATATGGGTTCGGTTACTGGATAGAGATCAATCTTGAACTCAATCTCCCTTGAAAACTAGGATTTCAAGGGCATTCCAAAAGGATTTGGTGGTCTCCCACCCATAACATAGCTTAGAACAAATAATATTTAAGTTCGGGAATCAAGAGCAAAGGAGAAATCAAGAGAAAAACACATCTCCTTTGTAAACTAGGGTTTGAAGGCATAAGAAAAGATTTAGGGTTTACCCAAACATAATATATTTTGGAACAAGGTAGTATTATCCAGAATGGCAAGACATGATGATTCCCTAGCAATTAGATATAAATTAGAGTCAAAGATTACATATAAATAAACCCTACTGGTATCCCCTTGTTTTCTCGTAGGTAAGTTAACATATACAGTAAGTTCTATTTCCTCGAAACCCAATCCCAATTCCACAGCGTACACAATACGTAGAAAAGAATAAGTCGTATAGGAATCCAATATAATTCGGGCCCAAAAATTGTAGAGGAGAGCAATACCTTCCACAACGGCATTGCAGACATCTTCCTCCGGTTAGGTCAAAGCAAATACTCTCCCCTGAGTGGCGCCGCCTGGGGCTAGAGCTCCCAACGACCTCTACTGCTGTAGTGACTTGTTTGCAGCCACTTGTCTTGTCGCTTGGTTGTCCCTCGGTGGAAGCGATGGGCAATTGTGTCTGAAGTACCCCACTCCTCTACATGCGAAACACTGACGAGGGTCTGTGGCTGTCCTCCCCGGTACATCTGTCCCCCTGCCTGATCTGGGTGCCGGTAAGGTGCCGCTCGCTGCACTCCACTGATGCTAGTGCCCGTCCTGATCGGACCTCCTCTCACGAAGCTCTGTCGTCGCTGGTTGTCCTCTATATCTCTCTCCACCAGTGCAGCTCTATCAACAATATCCCCATACTCTCGGATCTTGAGAGCCACCAGCTTCTCCCTGATAGTCGGCCTCAAACCCTGCTCAAAGCGCTTGGCCCTGTCGGCCTCAGTAGCTATAAACTTCGTAGCGTAACGGGATAGCTCATCAAACCTCCTCTCATACTCGGCCACAGACATGCTGCCCTGTCGTAGAGCAAGAAAATCTACCTTCATCCGATCTCTGACTGATTCCAGAAAGTACTTGTCTTGGAAGATTTGGTCGAACTCCTCCCAAGTAAGTGCATCGGTGTTCCTCCTTCGTTTCACTGAGTCCCACCAATGGTCGGTCTCCCCCTCTAACAGGTAGATAGCTAAGCCCACCCGCAAGTCCTCGGTAACTCTCATGCCGTCACAAATCTTCTTCACTCGGCGGATCCATCTATTCGCATCCAAAGGGTTAGAGCTCCCTTGGAAAGTAGGTGGGCGTTGTCTCAGAAACTCTCAGAGAACTACCATTCTCCTATTCTCCTCTCCGTTGCCCGGTACTTGGGCTAATGGATGAGCTCCACCATTATGGTTGTTGTTGTTCCCATTCTGGTGTTGTACCAGAGTGGTGAGCTCCCTTAGACATTGGTATATGCCATTCATTGCATCGGGAGGTGGCGGTGGTGGTGGGTTTGCTTGTCCTCCACGACCACAACCACGTCCTCGTCCCCGTGCACCGTCCATCCTGCATATCAATCCACAATTTAGTTTCCTTGATGTGCAAGATATAAACTAAAGTGATATGTAGGATGTCTTGATTTAAGCACAAGGCATATACAAAATTTAACTTAACAATTTCCTTCACCCTAAACCTACATCTCTAGTGGTAATCCATAACCTACAGCTCCCATGTAAGACCTAAAGCCTAGGCTCTGATACCAACTTTGTAATGCCCCAAAAACCACCCTGGACGGCATTACATTCTAAACCATTTACATAATGAGAGCACGAAGATAATCCATCAATAAGAAAAAAATTTCATTCATCATCCATAGAATTTACAATATCATCCCAAAAGAATAAGCCGAACAATGGCATTTACATTTCCCAAAGAAAACATTTACTATTATAGCACAACGGAAATTACAAAAGAAATCTAGACTACACCGTGTTTCAAAAGAATATTCTAGTCTAGAACAAAAGTAAACGATATCTCTAGATGTCCCACTCGGGATCCAAGTATCCCTCAAGTGAAGCCTCTCCATGGCCCAGCTCGTTCGCACCGAGCTCCTCCTCTGGCACAAAATCTGAAAAATCTTCAACTATAGGGGGTGAGCGCGAAGCTCTGTAGAAAAATTCTTTCAAACCCGAACAAGGTTTAGAAAACAGATAAAAATCGGTCGGTATCATTTCGTAAATAGCATATATCAATTTTTGAAGGAAAAATGGGACATTTTTAAATAGATCTCAAGTTTAAGTCGTAACAACAATCAAGTGAAAAGTTATGGTAAATTTCATAACACTATACCATTTCCAACTTTTAGCCATTTAGGAAGGTGATTAGTACTTAAACTTGACATATTATTATGACATTTTAAGACTAATTGTACTTTAATGGAGTTTAAGTGATGTCATTTCAGGCCCTAAACTGAACAAGGACCCAAAAACAACAAGTACCACACTTGGATGCAGTGCCAGTACATTATAGCCCAAAATTGGAGAAGCTTGGAACACTGTCACCACGTTCGAACGGCAACTCACGTTCGAACGTCAAACAAGACACTGTAGCAGACTCAGATGCTGAAGAGATGGCGTGTGGCAGTTAGGAAAGAAGACTGGAACTCTGAAGTACTTGAGTGTCACGTTCGAACGCCAACTCACGTTCGAACGTGCACTTGAGTGGATTGAAGACCAGACCACTGCAGAGAGTTGGTACTGCACTTCACAGGGGACCTACAGATCACTCGAGTGAAAGGGGTCAGAGCAGATCTCGCGTTCGAACGACCTCAGTGCCAAAACAGAAGCAACGTTCAAACGACCTCAGTGCAAAAACAGAAAGAACGTTCGAACGCCAACTCACGTTCGAACGTCATCCACAGACTGGTTGCAGAGTTATTGACTGTTCACTTGGACTTGGGCGGCAAACACTATTCTTTCACCCCCCCTACCTCCTCCTCTTGCCTATAAATACTCCCCTTGTTGGAGAGCTTGAGGAGCCAAACATTGTAGGAAGTAGCATAGTGATGGAGGCTTAGACTCCCACTTTCATTGTAGTTAGTTCATTTTCCTTATGAAGTATTTATTTTAGAGATTAGTTTGGCTTTAGTCCAACATCTCTTGCTTGTTATAGCAGTAGTTTTATGTTTATGTTTATGTCTATGCTTTCAATTCTCATGCATAGAAGAGAGATAGCTCCCATCTTGGTTGAGGAAGCAACCCTCCAATCTTTGGTTGAGGAAGCCACCCTCCAAATGTGACTAGCTTTCTTCTACTTTAATTGTTCATGCATTTCACTTCCATTGCTTGAGCTTCCTTCTTTCTTAGAAGAGTGAAACTCTTCCACTTTTCTAGAGCTTGATCAAAGCCGTGAAGGGTGGAACGTGATTCACCCATTCTTTGGGGAAGATTTGCTCCGTATTTGTGTTACTCTATCTTTTAAAGTTCTCCACTTGGAGGGATGAGCATCACTCACTTTTCCAGCTTTACCCAAGCCATGAAGAGTGAGTAGTTTCTCATTCACTCTTTAGTGAGAGGAGAAGGGCATGTATAAGTTATCCGGGAATTATATTTGTGCAATGTTCTTTTATGCTTAACGTTTATTTTCCCCTATTATCGGATGATTGATTGCATCTAGCAAAGCTAAGGTACTTTGTATAATTGTGAGCCCTTTTTATGACATGGATGACTCCTGCATAGAAAGACTTATCAGTTCAAGGCAAGTACCCCGGCTAGATCCTCATGACTACCCTTCAATCTCCCCCCTTATTGTACTTCACTAAAAAGAATGAACTATTAATATCATGATTGGATGTCTTGTAGACACACTTGATTGTTTGTAGACGGGTTAAGTCTCGGCACAGGCAATGCTTGTAAACTTCTAGAAAGACATCGGAATCATGTTCTTAATTCTCGCAATCCATCTTTATCTTCCGATTAACTTACTGTTGACACGGGAGTTAATTGAGTTATCAAGCACAATTATGACAAACCGGATAACTAACTACATGTCCAGATCCTTGCACTAAAGAGTGACTCTTTTTTTTATTAACATTCATTTCCTAATTTGTTAAGAAAATCTCCTGGAAAGAATCTTATATTCTGTCCAGCAAAACCCACATCTCACAGCAAATCCAAATCAAAAAATGTTACCACCAAAAGGTCTCTACCACTACTTACCTTAGAAATATCAACAAAAGTTCCCTCTGGATTCGACTCCGGACTCAAACCGGATTATTACTACAGCTTGACCACCTGCACTTGGGTGTACATCGGATAGATAGTTGTCAAGTTTTTGGCGCCGTTGCCGGGGATTTTTTTTGAAAGGTGCTTTAAGGTAAAAGGTAAAAAGACCTTCAACATTGTGAATATTTTGTCTTACTGTACATAACTTTGTTTTATTTTCTTTATGACTGAGGGCACTCCTCACTTCCAAAATTTGCCAGCAGAATCGTGTGAGTCCGTGAATCAGCCTGAACCTAATTCACCTAGATCAGTAGCAGACTCTTGTGAGGGTAGTATGGCAAATAATGAAAGAAATGGAGAAGTCCCTATGAGAGAGGAGGAAGTCCCTAACATTCGAACTTTGCGGGATTACTTGAATCCCACAAGAAATAGTGTCCCCTCTTGTTTTATTTTTCCTGAAAACGCTCCCCTCTTTACTGTAAAGTCGGGGACAGTGCAGTTATTGCCCGTGTTTCATGGATTGGATGCAGAAAATCCATATCTGCATATAAAAGATTTCGAAGAAGTGTGTGGAACATTTCAAGACAATTCTGAATTGACCAAAATGAGACTGTTTTCGTTTTCCTTGAGGGATAGAGCCAAACAATGGCTAAATTCTTTAAAGGCTCTTTCAGTACCCAATTGGCAAGCATTGCAAAATGAATTTTTTAGAAAGTTTTTTCCTTTGCACCGCACAAATGCATTGAAAAGGCAAAT
The DNA here is from genome assembly GCA_951799425.1 of Ilex aquifolium. Lineage (NCBI taxonomy): Eukaryota > Viridiplantae > Streptophyta > Magnoliopsida > Aquifoliales > Aquifoliaceae > Ilex > Ilex aquifolium. The sequence goes on along the minus strand of OX637393.1, from coordinate 19,344,649 downwards.
CATGAATTTTGAAGTCAAAGAAGGAGAAACTTTTTATCAAAGTTGGGAGAGATTCAAAGATCTACTCCAATCTTGCCCACATCATGCTTTTGAAAATTGGACATTGGTAGGATTTTTCTATGACTCCTTACCCTCTAGACTACGTCAGTTTGTCGAAATGATGGCCCAAGGAGAATTCATGGGAAAAAGTCCGGAGGAGGCATTCAATTTCTTTGACACCATATCTGACAGTTCTCAGATGTGGGACTCAGCCTCCCCTACCACTGTAGAAGTGATTGAATGAGTATTTACGTCGTTCCTAACCTCTAAACATCACCCTCACCCTCAATGTGTGTATGTGGCTTATAGTGATGGGGGAGTGTCACTCTCCCTCCGGATGATGCAAGAAGATAGGAAACAACAACAAAATGGATGTGAATGGAAATGTGATGAACAAAATAGATGGAATGAGATGCGGTGTGCACAAAAATGCTCCCCAATCGAAAGGAGTCTCTTGTGGTCGTGTGTTTTACTTGGAAAATATTCCAAGGTCGTCTCCTCAGGGAAGGAAAGGGAGTTTTGTAAAAGTGATTTTGCAAAAGTGAAAAGAAAGTGTAAAATCTTGTATTTGTGTTTTGGTGAGTTTTGTTCAAAATGAAAATGCAAGAAAGCAAGTGTTGGCTAATCCAAAGGGTTCATTCCAATGGGAATACCAAATCAACTCAAAGCCTTCCTCCGATTGAGCATGAATGAACGATTGATTCGGGGGAAGCTAGGGACGAGATTGGTGAGTATCTAAGCATAAACCGTGACTAGGCCTACGGAATATCAAAGGCTCACCAACTCATCCACTCTCAACCCCGTCAAACCGAACCATTTGACTCTAAAGGGAGGAATGAAGAAGATTTGAACATGGTATTCCCAAGAGGAATTTTCCCTTGGATTAACCAACTTAAATCTAGCTACTCATGCTTGAAAGGAAAGACATTAATGTAAATGGAAGACATGTAGAAGAAATGAAGCATGGAACTTAACTAAATGCAAGAAATCTTAAACTAAGAAGAAAGAAATACAATACCCAATTTAAAACATGAAAATGAAGAACTTGAAAGCATAAATGGTGAAATGAAGAACATGTAACTAACTTGAAATATACTTGAAATAAAGGAGATTACAATGTAAGAAATGAAGATTACAAGAGGAATGTAGCTTACAGCAATGACATGGATGAAGAAAATGCAAAAACGAAATTACTATTCATCATCTTCAACCTTGGAGCTTTCTACATCTACTCCTAAGCTTAGGTAGCCAACCCATTTTCTTGTGTGTTGAATGTTGAATGTATAATGGAGAGTGAGAGCCTTGAATTTCGTCCATGGAGGGTCCCCCTAGGTGTGTGCAGGTCTTACACCAAAGAGGGGCTGAGTTGATTGCCTTGGACAAGCTAGGACAACACCCCCATGGTAGCCCACTTCCCTCCCATGCCTTCTTAAATGCAAAGCCTCCAAAGTCCTCCAAATGTGTAAGGGAAGCATGTGCTTGTGTAAGATAATGTTGGGGAGCAAGTGGGAGAAGATTAGGTGGGACCCCCAAGCCGCAAAGTTGAGTTGCAGGCTGTTTTTCGCATTCTGGGCAAGACCTTCCGGAAGAATGATGACAATCTTCCGGAAGGTTTAACCTACTGGAATCTGGTGACAGCTCTGGACCAGTTTTGGTAGAAAAATAATAAATTTTGATCCAACCGTTGGATTGAGCTGAAATTTTGACACAATAAAAAAGACATCCATATCTACAAATTTCATGTTTTTCACTTTTTCAAATTCGAAGTAGATCATGGTCAAAATTTAGAAAAACAGTGGTGCAGTGTCAAAATTACGAAATTCCAGTGGGCTAAACCTTCCGGAAGGTATTCATAAACCTTCCGGAAGGTCTTCATCCAAAATGCATTTTTCTTGATTTCTTTACCTTCCAAGCCTCTCAATCCTCATTTCATGAGTCCACCACTTCACCTCACATCCAACATAGTTGCAAAGTCCTAAAATCCATCATTTAAGCTATCAAAACATGCAACATCAAAATATCAACATTATTCACAACTTTGGCTAACACTAAGTACTTAAATGCAAAAGTTGAGTTAAAATGCATATAATGAGGCCATCAAATATGCAATATTTTTCTCTCATCAAGAAGCCAGACCATCTAATTCCCAAGGAGGAAAATATGTCTTGAGAGAGGATGATGACTTGAGAGCAAAAATGTCCACATTGTCTCGAAAGCTCGAAGCTTTAGAGATGAAGAAAGTCCATCAAGTTGATGTTAGCCCTTCCACTGAGCAAGTGTGTGGAATCTGTGCGCTAACAGGACACCCTACTGGGGAGTGTCCCACCATCCCAGCATTCAAAGAAGTCTTGTTAGAACAAACACACGCAGTTTCCAACTTCAACAAGCCCTACTCCAACCCATATTCTGAAACATACAATCCAGGGTGGCGAAATCACCCTAACTTCAGTTGGAAGAACACACAACCAATACCCATGAACCAACAACAAGGGCCATACCCACCACCTCAAGGACCTCCTGCATATCAGCCATACCAACCACCACAAAAGAGGAACCTTGAGGACACATTAAATTAGTTCATGCAAAGCCAAATGAATTATAACAATAATTCTGCACAGGCTTTCACTGATTTCAAAACCCAGACCACTCAATCTTTTGAGGATCTTAAAAGCCACATCCAAAAGTTGACTCAATCCATGGTCACACACGAAAAAGGAAAGTTTCCTGCACAACCAAAGCAACCACAAGGCCAATTCCATGTAGGGAACCCTTCAACAACAGGAAACACCCAAGACCAAGCCCAAGCTGTCACGACACTAAGAAGTGGCAAAGTGATTGACAAAACAATCAGGGACATACTCATTCCCAAGCCAAGACCTGAGTCAAGCCCAGCCAATCCATCATCTGAACCTGAACCAATTGAGAAAGACCCTGAGCCTGTGATTGAACAAAATTCAGAGCCTTCTGAGAAAAAGGAACCTTCATATTTTGTTCCGGCCCCATTTCCTCATCGACTCAGAGCCAAACAAAAAGTGAAAAATCAGCCTGAAATTTACGAGCTTTTTAAGCAAGTAAATCTCAACATCCCACTTCTGGATGCAATCAAACAAGTCCCGCCTTATGCCAAGTTTCTAAAAGACTTGTGCACAGTCAAGAGAAGCCAGAAAATCCAAAAAAGAGCTTTCCTAACGGAACAAGCTAGTGCTCTCCTCCAACAGAAAACCCTTCCAAAATACAAAGACCCAGGATGTCCGACTGTCTCATGTATCATTGGAAACTTCAGAATTGAACAAGCCTTGTTAGACCTTGGGGCCAGTGTTAATCTGCTACCCTACTCTGTCTATCAGCAGTTGGGTTTGGGTGAACTTAAACCAACTTGTGTCACACTCCAATTGGCTGACAGATCTGTCAAAACCCCCAGAGGGATTGTTGAAGATGTGCTTGTCCAAGTAGATAGTTTTGTCTTCCCTGTTGACTTCATTGTTCTGGATACTGAACCAGCAATAAATTCAGAGAACCAAATTCCCGTCATTCTTGGTCGACCATTCCTAGCAACTTCCAATGCTTTAATCAATTGCAGGAATGGAGTCATGAAATTAACTTTTGGGAATATGACTCTCGAAATGAACATTTTCAATATTGCTAAACACCTAGAAGAAGAAAAGGAAGAAAGGGAAGTAAACTCCATAGAATCTTTGATACAAGAGCATCTGGATGATACATTCTGTGAGGATCCTGCTGAATCATCTCTGTTAGAAATCATCTCATCAGAAATAACAGATGATGACCCAAATCTACCAGTTGACCCTAATCATACTGTTGAGACCTGGGCACTCAAATTTGAAGAAATTTCACCAAGTGGCACAAAGCCAGTCTCATCAAGTGTTAGCCCACCAAAGCCTGAATTGAAACCTCTCCCATCTGACCTCAAATATGCATTTTTAGGAGAGAATGAGTCATACCCAGTGGTAATCTCATCTAAGCTCACAGACTTGCAAGAGTCTAAATTGCTTGAAGTTCTTCGGAGTCATACAAGTGCCATTGGATGGACCATCGCTGATTTGAAAGGTATAAGCCCGTTAATCTGCAATCATGCCATATACCTTGAAGAGGACTCAAAACCCTCTCGTCAAATGCAGCGACGACTGAACCCTCACATGATGGAAGTTATGAGAATTGAGGTACTCAAACTCTTAGATGCAGGAATAATCTTCCCTATCTCAGATAGTAAATGGGTCAGTCCAACCCAAGTTGTGCCAAAAAAATCCGGGGTCACAGTGGTCAAAAATGATGCAAATGAACTAGTGCCAACTCGAGTCGTCACAGGATGGCGAATGTGCATTGATTATCGAAAACTCAATTAGGTCACTAGAAAAGATCATTTTCCTCTTCCATTTCTTGACCAAGTCCTGGAGAGAATTGCAGGCCATGCATTTTATTGTTTCTTGGATGGATATTCAGGGTATAACCAAATTGAGATAGCCTTAGATGATCAGGAGAAAACAACCTTCACATGCCCCTTTGGCACCTTTGCTTTTAAAAGAATGCCATTTGGACTTTGTAACGCTCCTGCAACATTCCAAAGATGTATGCTAAGCTTGTTCAGTGATATGGTTGAAAAATTTTTGGAAGTGTTTATGGATGATTTCTCTGTCTATGGTGATTCTTTCGATTTGTGTCTAACCAATCTGGAGAAAGTACTGATCAGATGTAAGGAAGCCAACCTAGTGCTCAATTGGGAAAAATGTCATTTCATGGTAACACAGGGCATTGTTCTTGGTCACATCATGTCGTCTGAAGGCATGAAAGTTGACAAGGCAAAAATTAATTTGATTGGAAATTTGCCTGCTCCTAAGACTGTAAAAGATGTTAGATCATTCCTAGGACATGCAGGATTCTACAGGAGATTCATCAAAGATTTCAGTACCATAGCAAAACCAATGTGTCACCTCCTAAGTCAGGATGTAATATTTGATTGGAATGAAGCATGCCAAAAAGCCTTTGACAAACTAAAAGACATGTTAATTTCCGCACCTATAATGCAATCTCCTGACTGGAATCTTCCTTTTGAACTAATGTGTGATGCAAGTGATTTTGCTGTAGGTGCTGTATTGGGACAAAGAAAAGATAAGAAACCCCATGTGATTTACTATGCAAGCAAAACTTTGAATGATGCCCAAATGAATTATTCAACAACTGAGAAAGAATTGCTTGCTGTAGTTTTTGCACTGGAAAAATTCCGTTCTTATCTTGTTGGTTCTTCTGTTACTGTATTCACTGACCATGCAGCTCTGAAATTTTTGCTCACAAAGAAGGACGCCAAACCGAGACTCTTGAGATGGATACTTTTGCTCCAAGAGTTTGATCTTGTCATTAAAGACAAGAAAGGCGTCGAGAATGTGGTGGCAGATCATCTATCCAGACTAACCTATGAATTTCATGAGGATGGACTGCCAATCAATGAGAAATTCCCCGATGAACAACTGTTCATGATTGATAATACACCTTGGTATGCAGACATTGCTAACTTTCTTGCTACTGGTACACTCCCTCCATCTTTTACCATGTTGGACCAAAAGAAATTTCTGAGGGAGGTACGTAACTTCTTTTGGGAGGATCCTTACGTATTCAAGTACTGTAAAGATCAAATCATAAGACGTTGCATCCCTGCTCATGAAAGTAGCCAGGTAATAACTTTTTGTCATTCTGAAGCATGTGGTGGCCACTTTTCATCAAGAAAAACCGCTGCAAAAATATTGCAGTGTGGATTTTACTGGCCCACACTTTTTCAAGATGTCCATGCCTTTTGTTTAACTTGTGATAGGTGTCAAAGGTTGGGAAACATTTCTAAAAGAAATATGATGCCCTTAAACCCCATTTTGGTAATTGAAATTTTTTACTGTTGGGGCATCGATTTTATGGGACCATTTCCCCCTTCCTTTGGCTATCTATACATTTTAGTGGCTGTAGACTATGTATCTAAATGGGTTGAAGCAATTCCATGCCGAAACAATGATCACAAAACAGTGATCAAATTTTTAAAAGAAAATATTTTGTCTCGGTTTGGAATTCTGAAATCAATCATAAGTGATGGGGGTGCTCATTTTTGCAATCGTCCTTTCTGGAATTTAATGAAAAAATACTTGATTTTTCACAAAATTGCAACCCCTTATCACCCACAGACTAGTGGACAAGCTGAGTTAGCTAATCGGGAGATCAAATTAATTTTGGAAAAAACGGTGAACCCAGATCGCAAAGATTGGTCATTAAGACTAACTAATGCGCTCTGGGCATACCGAACTTCTTTTAAAACAATTTTGGGCATGTCTCCTTATCGATTAGTCTATGGAAAGCCATGTCACTTTCCTGTGGAATTGGAACATAGGGCATACTGGGCCATTAAAGCAATGAATTTTGACTTAGACAAGGCTGGGCTAAAAAGGAAACTTCAGATGAATGAATTGGAGGAATTGAGAAATGAAGCATATGAAAATGCTAAGATTGCTAAAACCAGGATGAAAATTTTTCATGACAAACACATTGTGCGGAAGTCTTTTGAGCCATCTCAAAAAGTCTTGCTATTCAATTCAAGACTCCGCCTCTTTCCTGGTAAGTTGAAATCAAGATGGGCTGGGCCTTATATTGTGAAAAAGGTGTTTGATCACGGAGCAGTTGAAGTGGAAAACCCAGCAAACGGTAATAATTTTACTGTTAATGGTCAGAGGTTAAAACCATTTTTGGAGGATTTTGTTAGAAATGTGGAAACCATTCTTTTAATGGAACCAGAGTACTCCTCCGAAATTCGCGCCTGCCGACACTCCTGTGGATCGGGTCAGGAAATATCAACTCCAACCCGACCCACTGGGGCGCCTTTATAAGGCGCCCACGTGTTCCCCAGCCGCCGCAGTTGGCCCCCCCCCCCCCCATTTTTCTTCTTCTTCTTCTTCTTCCTTTTTCTGTCTTCTGTTAGTCGTCGAGTCCCCGAGAAAACACCCATGACCACACACTCCACAAACACGATATTTTGCTTCCTGTTTAGCATTTTAATCTTATATTTGCTAACGGGTGTTCTTCTCTTGTTCGCACTCACACATAAGGATTTTCAGCCTACCCGAAATCCGGATCTGCGCACAGATGAGTAATTTTTGGTGTTTTTATTTGTAGGTCTCAGCGGTGAACAGATCTTTACCATTCAACCGCGTCTCCACACTCAATGAACCGGTAAATTAGAAACATTGGGGACAATGTTCAGTTTAGGTTGGGGGGTATGATCAGTTCATCAGTTCATTTTCGTTTATAGTTCAGTTTCGTTCATAATTTTTGCAAATTTTTTTTTAAAATTTTATTGTCGTTGTTGATCATGTTTGAACATTGATTGTATAAATTGATTATGCTTATGAATCAGCGTCAATCGTCTTTGTGACTGGCAGACGTAAAAGAACCAGATAGTGAGTCTTAAAATTTAGCAATCATGGATGTAAATCTGTTTTGGTTTAGCCTAGGAGTCCTACGTACTTTTCCATCTGATGTACATACCATGATCATGAAAAAAACAAGGTTAGTAAGGAAGACTGAAATCAAAGAGAAACAAGTGAAACCCCTCTGTGGCAGAAGTAGTTTTGTCAAATGCCGTCGTGCAAAAAGGCTTGGTACCTGTAAACAGTGTGGCAGATACTTTCACGAAAGAAGGTACAACCAGTGTTCTGAACCAATTTCCGGTCGCGCACTTGATCGATTAGATTGGATAGTGAATGGGCTGAGTAAGGATTACCCTGATACGCCATTCTATTCCGGTACTGTGCTTAACCGATTTGTGAGAGAAGAAGTTGGGAGAGTTACTGGTTGTCCCTTTTACACAGACACAGAGGGAGACTCATATTAGATAATTTTTTATAGGAAATATGAACTTTTGTGGGGGAGTGAATGCCAAAGGTCCGAATTTGATGTTTAAAAAAAAAAAAAAAAAAATTGTAAAAACCTTTTTGTATAAATTTCTTTTTGATTGAAATGAAAATATGGGCCGAGTAAGGAATGCCCCAAAATACCAACCTGGAGCGTGGGTAGGGGTTCATCCTGACACGCCTTAGTTTTTGAATTAAATTTGTGTGTTTTGTCTTTTTTGATTGTATATAGTGCAATAGGAAAAATTTTATTTTTGGATCAACGTTCGAACGCCAGGTAACGTTCGAACGTTGACTGCCTACAGTACTCAGCCTCTGATGAGCTTCTGCAGAAACTTGGAAGTACTGGGAGCTCAGTCCGTTCGAACGCCAATAGACCGTTCGAACGAAGAGTGCTTACAGTACTTTGGCCTCTGCAGAAACACAAAAGTACTGGGAGCTCATCACGTTCGAACGCCATACCACGTTCGAACGATCTTTTTAAATTTCTTCTACCCACGTTCGAACGTCACCAACGTTCGAACGTCACAACTCAGGCTATAAAAGCCTGGTTCGTCGTTTTTCAGCCAAAATCCCCAATTTTTTCAAAACCCTAGAATTCCCTGCCCCTCCACAGACCTCAACTTACCTTCATTCCCCAAAAACATCCAAATTCGACCTTCCCTAACCCCTCCCCACATCAAACATCATCAATCCCAGACCTAGAACACTAAGTGCCAGAACTTTTCAGGACCCTCCCATATCAAAAGAACGTTCGAACGCCATGCCAAGGATGAAGCTTCCTGCCAGGCGTGCTCCATCAGTAAATCAAGACCCAAACATGGTGGAAGAAGTGATAGAAGAAAGAGGAGGAAGGCAAAGGACCAAGAAATTCGACAGAACCAGATTTCCTAATGGCTTAAAGGCTGAAAGGTATGAGAATTTCTACCATAAACATGCTATTGTTTGTGAGAGGGATGTGGTGATTGATGATTTTGCTGAGATTGGGATAAAACAAGAAATGGAGAGAAGGGAATGGGTTTGGTATTTGAGAAATGGTGGAGACGCCGTTGTTGAATTGGTGCGGGAGTTTTACTCCAACGCCGAGATCATCAACGGCGCAATACGCACATATGTTAGGGGTACCCACATTGACGTGGACGAGGCGTACATTGTGGAGATAAGGGACGAGATACCCCGAGTACAAAACCCTACCTACCCACCAAAGAAGAATGTGGCAATGACTGTGGTAGGAAAGGAGTTGACTGGTATAGCTGACTTTTCTTGGGTGGGGAAGAAATTTTTTAAGCAAGGGGAGCTCACCGACAAGTATAAGATGTTGAATTTAATTGCGGTGTCGAACTTTGCCCCCTTGGGAAGAAAGAATGAGATTCTACCTGATATGGCCCAACTCCTATATGCCATTGGCAAAGGACACAGCATTGACCTCCCATCTCTCATCCTGAGTGAAATGAAGAAGGGATGTGATGTAAAGAGGAATGCACTCCCTTTTGCGACTTTAGTGACTCAGATGTGCACGGAGCATGGGGTAAGGATAAAGACTGGGATGGAGATCCAGAAGCCAATGGGGCCACTGAACAAGGCTTCCTTCCGAAGGAGCCAAAGTCATAGTGGCGGCCCAGCGGCAAGGCAAGAAGAGCCCCCGGCCCAAGGAGTGGATGAAGTGGAGGAAGAGTTGGATGAGATGGAGAGAGAGATAGAGAGAGAGGTAGGAGGGGAAGGAGATCAGCCAGCGGAGGCAGGACCTAGCACCAGCACCAGCACCCGACGCTCTTTTATGGACGTCCTGCTTAGCATCGAAGCTAAGCAGGACGAGATCCTTCGGTATTTGAGGGGTGGACAGGGTGGTGCTAGTGGCCAAGGAGGAGAGTGAGAGAGAGGAACTTCTATTTCTGTTCTTGTTCCTATGTTTTTGTTTTATGTTTGTTTAAAGTACTTCTTTGTATGAATTTCTTCTTTTATAGTTGTAAGTTTTTGTGTGGTTATGAATGAATGAACCGTTGATGTTAAAGGATGATATTTTGAAATGAATGGTTCCATTTATCACTTTTATTTGGTTTTATACATTTGTAGATTTAGCATAGAAATTAAAAGGAGAAGTAACAAATGTGGATATAAGAATGCTTGCTAGAGTAAATATACACATGATCGGTTTGACACCTCAATTTATTAACTAAGACTTCAAACCACATTTCTTGAAAAACATGGATGTTCTCTCTATACTTAAATTGTCATTTGTACATCGATATTTGTTATTTTAAAAGTACAGGAGGATCTGACTCGCAAATGGAATTGGTATATAACCGATACTCCCTGGAAAGCCTGACATACACAGTGGAGATAACAAAGAACACCAGGGTGAGTTTCGAACCTAACGATGCTTTCGAGAGACAATCAATGTTTACTCAAGCAAATTCTTTTCAAATCTCAATTTTTGAATGATCTCATTAACCTTGCTTTGATTAACGCACTTAAAAGTGATCTATTGACATATCCCACATGGAACCATCACATACGACACATACATGTGCACATGCTTGAGAAATGATCTTAGGCCATCTTTGATATAATATTGAGCCTTAGACCTTTCTTTGAAAAAAAAAATTTCCCTCGTTAGCCACGTTTGAGCTATCAATGTTTAAAGTTTTCTTTGATAAACCTACATGATTACCAAACCACAGGAAAACATCCTTGACATACCTTGGTTATCTAATTTTCTTACATCCTCTTTGTAAGATGATACAGAAAAAGGAGCATTCGAGATTATCATCCAAGAAGAGTTGATTGGAACAATTGAAACAAAACAGAAGCGAAAAGGCAAGAACTTGCCAAGAAAGTGAAAAAAATGAGAAAAATGAAAGAAAGAAATGTCATCTTTCGGCAAAATATCAAGAAGCTAGAAAAAGGTGTGCTATGATACGCAAATAACAGATAGCTTTTGAAAATCCCTGATGTCGTTTCGTTAGCCACTGACCTCTGGCCACGCTACAACCCATGCAAAGCCCTAATTGATCTCAAGTATGTTGCATGCATGTGTTGTTAATCACAATGGGGATATGGTAAATAGCATTCCTTTTAATTGCGTTGATATTCTTTCATGAGATTATGCCAAACATAAATAGTTGCTTATTTAAAATTTCACTCCTTTCTTAAATAGTGCATGTGATTTTTCGACTGGCCATCTTCTGATCACATGATCTGTGAGAAACAAGTCACTATAATCAGAGTGAACCTTTGTTGAGAGTTTACTACGTGAGGTTTGTGAAATCGAAACTATCCATGGAAGGTGAATAAAAGGGAGTATTTGTTACATAACAATTTTTATTGCTTGAATGATCATTCCTATTGCATTGAGAATTTCAAATACCAATGTATCAAATGATAATTTTTGCATAGATTGAATACCTGTGAAATAAGGATGTGTGAGACATAAACCAAAAGTTGAAAATCTGGTGTCTCAACGACCATGATGCTAATTTACTTTAGACAGCATTCTACTATACACATCTGTTCGACTGAAGTTTGTGGGTAGCTTCTCTGGAAACCCTCACGAGACAACACTCGTCCGCTAGGGTAAACCTAGTGGTTCAACGGCTTGTTGCATAAGCTAAATGCAACCGGATGACCTACGAAAATGGCATTAGGAGTAGAATTTTCTTTTTCGTATTACTAGAGACTAGCAATATTTAGGTTGGGGAGTGTGATTAGTACTTAAACTTGACATATTATTATGACATTTTAAGACTAATTTTACTTTAATGGAGTTTAAGTGATGTCATTTCAGGCCCTAAACTGAACAAGGACCCAAAAACAACAAGTACCACACTTGGATGCAGTGCCAGTACATTATAACCCAAAATTGGAGAAGCTTGGAACACTGTCACCACGTTCGAATGGCAACTCACGTTCGAACGTCAAACAAGACACTGTAGCAGACTCAGATGCTGAAGAGATGGCGTGTGGCAGTTAGGAAAGAAGACTGGAACTCTAAAGTACTTGAGTGTCACGTTCGAACGCCAACTCACGTTCGAACGTGCACTTGAGTGGATTGAAGACCAGACCACTGCAGAGAGTTGGTACTGCACTTCACAGGGGACCTATAGATCACTCGAGTGAAAGGGGTCAGAGCAGATCTGGCGTTTGAACGCCCTCAGTGCCAAAACAGAAGCAACGTTCGAACGACCTCAGTGCAAAAACAGAAAGAACGTTCGAACGCCAACTTAAGTTCGAACGTCATCCACAGACTGGCTGCAGAGTTATTGACTATTCACTTGGACTTGGGCGGCAAACACTATTCTTTCACCCCCCCCTACCTCCTCCTCTTGCCTATAAATACTCCCCTTGTTGGAGAGCTTGAGGAGCCAAGCATTGTAGGAAGTAGCATAGTGATGGAGGCTTAGACTCCCACTTTCATTGTAGTTAGTTCATTTTCCTTATGAAGTATTTATTTTAGAGATTAGTTTGGCTTTAGTCCAACATCTCTTGCTTGTTATAGCAGTAGTTTTATGTTTATGTTTATGTCTATGCTTTCAATTCTCATGCATAGAAGAGAGATAGCTCCCATCTTGGTTGAGGAAGCAACCCTCCAATCTTTGGTTGAGGAAGCCACCCTCCAAATGTGACTAGCTTTCTTCTACTTTAATTGTTCATGCATTTCACTTCCATTGCTTGAGCTTCCTTCTTTCTTAGAAGAGTGAAACTCTTCCACTTTTCTAGAGCTTGATCAAAGCTGTGAAGCGTGGAACGTGATTCACCCATTCTTTGGGGAAGATTTGCTCCGTATTTGTGTTACTCTATCTTTTAAAGTTCTCCACTTGGAGGGATGAGCATCACTCACTTTTCTAGCTTTACCCAAGCCATGAAGAGTGAGTAGTTTCTCATTCACTCTTTAGTGAGAGGAGAAGGGCATGTATAAGTTATCCGGGAATTATATTTGTGCAATGTTCTTTTATGCTTAACGTTTATTTTCCCCTATTATCGGATGATTGATTGCATCTAGCAAAGCTAAGGTACTTTGTATAATTGTGAGCCCTTTCTATGACATGGATGACTCCTGCATAGAAACACTCATCAGTTCAAGGCAAGTACCCCGGCTAGATCCTCATGACTACCCTTCAATCTCCCCCCTTATTGTACTTCACTAAAAAGAATGGACTATTAATATCATGATTGGATGTCTTGTAGAAACACTTGATTGTTTGTAGACGAGTTAAGTCTCGGCACAGGCAATGCTTGTAAACTTCTAGAAAGAGATCGGAATCATGTTCTTAATTCTCACAATCCATCTTTATCTTCCGATTAACTTACTGTTGATACGGGAGTTAATTGAGTTATCAAGCACAATTATGACAAACCGGATAACTAACTACATGTCCAGATCCTTGCACTAAAGAGTGACTCTTTTTTTTATTAACATTCATTTCCTAATTTGTTAAGAAAATCTCCTGGAAAGAATCTTATATTCTGTCCAGCAAAACCCACATCTCACAGCAAATCCAAATCAAAAAATGTTACCACCAAAAGGTCTCTACCACTGCTTACCTTAGAAATATCAACAAAAGTTCCCTGTGGATTCGACTTCGGACTCAAACCGGATTATTACTACAGCTTGACCACCTGCACTTGGGTGTACATCGGATAGATAGCTGTCAGAAGGGCGCCTTCCGATGCATTGTTCCATACCAATGCACCGGCCAAGGCGGTCCAACCCCTCATCCCATTAATATTGCTTCATCCCCGTACTATATATGTTGATTGCTTCTCATGAATCTACCCAACAATTATACCTAGTCCACCAATCACAATCACAATCACAAACACTTTAGGAAAGGGTGTCTACCATCCCAATGGCAGTGATGAGTCCCTTCCTAGGAAAAGTATACCCTCCCTTGTTCGAACTCCAGTGAACGATAGTGGTCGCATTACCAAATGACAACCCACCACAAGTGTTAGGAAACCATCTCACCCCCACTGTGATAGACTAACATCTAACACTCTACGGCATCTCTCGAAGGAAATCCAAGTCCATCACAACAACCATACCAATGAGGAAACCAAAATATTCTCAATTCACCAACAATTCCAAATAACTACAAAATCCACAATTTCTCATTTTACAAGCATATCTCAAAATCCCCAAATTAAGCATGTGACATTTTCAATAACCAACCAAGAAAAATACAAGAGATCACAACAATATCATTTTATTACTCAACACAAAACACTATGATTTTGAAATCAAGAATAAAGGAAGAGTTCAAGAGGAAAACCCATCACTCTTGAAAACTAGGGTTTTTCAAACAAAATAGGGATTTCATGGGTATACAACCCTAACTTTGTGTAAAACATGTTAACAATTGCAAGAGAACCAAGAAACAATGAACTCATAGCAAATACATATGATTAGGAGTCAAAACATATATGTATAATAACCCTAACATCAATGAACAAGAATGGAAGAAAACCCCTACCTTGGTGTTCTTGAAATTTAGGGCTTGGATCTTGAATCACCCTTAAATCTTGTGTTTTTCCCCTTTGATCTTGAGTTTCTCTCTTCCTTTCTTTCTCTCCTAGGGTTCTAAAGTGTTTAGGGTGAGAGTGGAATGAAGAATGGGGCAAATGAGGGCTTGAGGTGGTGTTTTAAACCCAAAAATCCCGACTTTTTAACTGTTCGGCGAGTGTCAGATAAATCGTACCGGTACGCGGTACCGGTACGGTTAAGCTACTGGAGTAAGTCGTACCGGTACACGGTACCGGTATGGAATCGTACCGGTACGCGGTACCGGTACGGTATCGTACCGGTACGGTTTGACTGACAGATTTTTGCTCCGACTTCCAGTGCCGTCCAATCCAATCCTAAACCAACAAAATCCATCCCAAACCTCTCCACCACATATTTCTACACCAAACCTATTTAATGCAAGTTCTAGGACCTAAAATTTCATATTTTTATTAAAAAAAAAAACCAAATTTCAACCTTTATTTACTATATATCTATATACATGTATAAAAGAAAATGCAGGGTGTTACAAACCCACTTCCCCACCGCGCTCAAAGTAGACAGGTACAAAAAATTTTACCAAAACCATGCTGTGGTATGTGAGCGGGATGTGATTTTGAGTGATTTTATGGAGTTGGGAATCTTTGCGGATATGGAGAGGAGAGGTTGGATGTGGTACTTGCGAAATGGTGGAGAGGCCGTGGTTGACTTGGTGCGGGAGTTTTACTACAACGCCGAAATAGTCAATGGGGCGCTAAAAAGCTATGTGAGGGGGACTCACATCAACGTGGATGAAGACTATATTCGAGAGATAAGACAAGAGGTACCAAGGATACCAAGGCCTACCTACCCCCCAAGGAAGAACGTGGCAATGAACATTGTGGGGGCGGAACTAACGGGGATGGTTGGTTTTTCTTGGACGGGGTGGAGATTTCTTCGACAGGGGGAGCTAACCGATAAGTACAAAATGTTAAATTTGATTGCGGTTTTGAACTTTGCCCCAATCGAAAGAAAGAACGAGATCCTCCCCGAGATGGCCCGTCTACTATACGCACTTGGGAAAGGCCATAGCATAGACCTTCCATCGTTGATTTTGACAGAGATGAAGAAGGGATGCGATGTGAAGAGGAATTCGCTACCCTTCAGCACCTTAGTCACAGAGATATGCAAGGACCATGGGATTAGGGTGAGGCCAGAGATGATTATCCAAAATCCAATGGGACCACTAAACAAGGATTCCTTTAGGAGGAGCCAATGTCATAATGGCGGCCCAGCAACTAGACAGGAGATGCCCCCTACCCGAGGAGTTGACGAGGTGCAGGATGAGCTCGATGAGGAGAAGGAGGAGAGAGAGTTAGAGAGAGAGCACATGCAGGCTCAGGAGGAGGCAGGGCCCAGTACCAGCACCAGCACCCGACGCTCACTTCGAGAGATCATGCTTAGCATAGAAGCTAAGCAGGATGAGATTCTCCGCTTTCTTAGGGGTGGAGCTGGAGGAGAATGAGAGAGAGATTTCTATTCTTGAGTTGAGTGTTTGTTTCTTCTTTTATGGATGAGCTTCTTCTTTTGTGGTTTGTTGTGGATGTTTAAGGTTTTTGTGTTTTTTGTTACTTCTTTGGTTGGATGAATTGAATCCTTGGTGTTTGTGTTAAACGATCATATTTTGTGAAATGAATGGTTCAGTTTATCACTTTTATCTTTGTAAATGCATGTGTAGAATTAGCATGATATTGTTATTTGTTAATAAATGATGGAGCAAATGTGGATTTTGAGACTGTTTGTTAAAATGACTAATCACATGATCGATTTAACACATAACTTAGCAATCTAGACTTAAAACCACAGATCCTTGAAAAATGGTATTTTCTCTATGCTTAAAATATCAAATGTACATTGGTATTTGTTATTCTTAAGGTACAAGATGACCAAACTTGGAAAAGGAATTGATATATAACCGATATCCCTTGAGAAACCTGACATAACCAGTGGAGATGACGAAAATTACCATGGTAAGTTTCGAGCCTTGCGATACTTCTGAGAGGTAATCAACATTTACTCAAGTAAGGTCTTTCACTCTCAATTTTTGAATAATCTCATTAAATTTGCTTTGATTGACGCAACTAAGGCAATCTGTTGACATATCCCACAAGGAATCTGTTTATACGGCACATACATGTGCACATACTTGAAAAAGGATCTTAGGTCATCTTTGACTTAATTTTGAGTCTTAAGCTATTTCTTTTACAAAATTATATCCCTAGTTAACCGTGATTGAGCCTTCAATATACGATCTGTTTCCAAATAGCCCGTATGATAACCAAGCCACAAGAAAATATACTTGACATACCTTTGCTATCTAATTTTCTTACACCCTCTTATAAATCAATATGATACAGAAATGCAAGAGAAAGGAAAAAGACTATGTTGGTTGCTTTCAATGACAAGAGAATTTGGTGGAAACAATTGAAAAAGAAAATAAACCGAAAGGCAAGAAATTGCCAAGAAAGTGAAAAATGAGAAAAATGAAAGAAATAAATACCATTTCTGGGCAAAATGTTGAAAAGCTAGAAAGAGGTGTGCTACATTACAAAATGAAAGGATAGCTTTTGAATACCATTGAGGTCATTTCGTTAGCCACTGACCTATGGCCACATTACAACCTATAAAAAGCCCTAATTGATCTCAAGTCTGATGCATGTATGTGTCGTTAACCAAAAGTTTGGGCATGTTAAATAGTATTTCTTTATTTGCATCAATATTCCTCCATGAGATTATGCCAAAACATGATTAGTTTGTTTCCTTAAACTTCACTCCCTTACTAATTGTGCATGTGATTTTTCGATTGGCCATCTTCTGATCACATGTCCCTTGAGAGACAAGTCACTATAATCGGAGTGAATTTTTGCTAAGAGCATTCTAAGAGAGGTTTGTGAAATCAAAGCTATCCATGAAAGGTGGTAACGTGGAATGTTTGTTATATAACAATTCTTGTTGCTAGAATGATCATTCCTGCTACACAGGGAATTTCAAATACCAATGTGACATATGCTAATTTTTGCATAGAATAAATACAAATAGAAAAGAAATGTGTTGGATATAAGTCGAAATTGAGGGTTGGGTGTCCCAACGACCATGATGCTAACTTACTTTAACCAGCAATCCCACATACACATCTGTTCGACCGAAGTTTGTGGGTAGCTTCACTGAAAACCCTCACGAGACAACACTCGTCCGCTAGGGTAAACCTAGTGGTGTAACGATTTGTTGCATATGCTAAATACAACCGGATGACCTTCGAAAAAGGCATTATAAATAGATTTTTATTCAATTGTAGTTGTATTACTAGAGACTAGCAATATTTAGGTTGGGGGTGTGATTAGTAGTTAAAATTAGCATATCACTAAGCCTTTTTAAGACTAATTATACTTTGATGGAGTTTAAATGATGACATTTCAGGTCCTAAAGTGAACAAGGGCACAAGGGCAACAAATATCAAACTTGAATGTAACACCAGCATATTGGGGGACAAAATTGGAAAAGCTTGGAACAAAGCAAGAACGTTCGAACGCTAACTCACGTTCGAACGTTCCCTTGAATTATTTGAAGACCATACTACTGAGACATGGCGTGTTGCAGATGAGAAGAAAAGCACTGAAGTACTTAAGTACCTCGTTCGAACGCCCACTCACGTTCGAACGTTCTCCTCCACTATTAAGGACCAGGCTAATGAGTGCAAAGGCAGTGGTTCAAAGCGTATGGAATTAGATCTCCAGAAGACCACAGACCACTTGAGTGGGAAGATCAGACCCCACATGGCGTTCGAACACCCATCAAGCAAAGATAGAAACAACGTTCGAATGTCAGACAACATTCGAACGTTGTCTCCAGACAGGCTGCAGAGTGGCTGATCTTCTCTCCGGACATTGGGACTTTTACTTGGACTTTCAAGGCCTTGTACTATTCCTCCACATTACCCCCCCTCCTCTTTGCCTATAAATACTCCCATTGTGGGAGCTTCAAGAGAGTTGGGTTGGCACTAGACCAAAATTTTCTTACTTTGTTAGTCTTAGACTTATGTTTTCAATTGCATGCATAGAGGGAGATAGATTAATTTTGGTTGAGGAGGAAACCCTCCAAAAGTGACTAGCTTTCTTCTACTTTCAATACTTGTTTCATTCACTTCCATTGCTTGAGCTTCTTCTCTGAGATGAGTGAAACTCTTCCACTTTTCTAGAGCTTCGCCAAAGCCGTGAAGGGTGGAAAGTGATTCACTCATTCTTTGTCGAAGATCGGCTCCTTGTTTATTGTGCCTTACCTTGTAACTCCTCTACTTGGAGGAATGAGCATCACTCACTTTTCTAGCTTTACCAAAGTCACGAAGAGTGAGTAGTTTCTCATTCACTATTTAGTAAGAGGTGATGGACATGTATAAATTATTCGGAAGTTATATTTGTGCATTTTCGATTATGCTTAATGCTTTATATTCCCCTTTCTTATTGAATGATTGATTGCATCTAGCAAAGCTAAGGTACTTTGTATAACCATGAGTAATTTCTATAACATAGATAATTCTTGCATAGAAAGACTCATCAGTTCAAGGCAAGTACCCCGGCTAGATCTTCATGACAACCCTTCAATCTTCACTATTATTGTGCTTCAATTAAAGAATGGAAATGGAATATTAATGTCATGGTTGGATGCCTTGTAGAAACACTTGCTTGTTTGTAGACGGGTTAAGTCTCAGCACAGAAAATTCTTGTAAACTTCTAGAAAGACATCGGAATCATGCTCTTAATTCTCACAATCCATATTTATCTTCCGATTAACTTGTTGTTGACATAGGGGTTAATTGAGTTATCAAGTACAAGTATAATAAACCTGATGCTTAACTCCATGTCCAGATCCTCGAACTAAAAAGTGACCTTTTTACATTTCGGCTTATATTTTGTCTAGAAAATCGTCTTGGAAGGAATCCTATATTCTGCCCAGGAAAATCTCATACACCACACAACTTCAAATCTCAAACTTTACAATCATTTGGTCTCCACCACTGCTTACTTTGAAACACCAACAATAGTTCCCTGTGGATTAGACTCCGGACTCAAACCGGATTATTACTACAGCTTGACTGCCTACAATTGGGTGTACACATTTCGGATCAAGACATTCCCCCTCTCTTACATGAACTTCTCCTTGTCTCTCATTATTTGTCATACTATTGTCAAAAGAGTCTGCTACTGATCTAGGTGAAGATGGTTCAGACTAATTCACAGACCCAACAGATTCAGTCGGCAAATTTTGAAAGTGAGGATTATCCTCAGACATAAAAGCAAAATTATAAATAGTAAATCAAAAATCTATATAATAAAACAGAAGGGCATTTGAATCTTATACTCCATATATTTTCCCCCCCAAAATCATCACTTCTCACCCATCACCTCCGTCTTAACGTTACACTATCTCACCTGTACACAGCCGCCTGACACACGCACCCATCACTGCCCCTCACCTACACCCATCACCTCCCTTCTTTTCCTCTACCCTCACCTGCACCCAGCCACATTCATGACGCCTCAAAACAGTGAAAGACCCAAAGAACAACCAAACCCAGATCACAAACCCTTCACAGAGCTCCTCTGGTTCTTCCTAATCGCATCATGTATCAAATTCCTCTTAATTCCAGCCTACCACAGCACAGAATTCGAGGTCCATCGCCACTGAAGCACTAGCCAAAGAATGTAGATGAGCAAAACAGGAAGATGTAATCGCCACTGAACCCTCGATCTCCATCGCCACTGAACCCTCGCCACTGAACCTAAACCAATATGGGTAATATGGGTATCCAAGACCCTAGCTAAAACCCTAGCTCAAAAGAACCCTCAATCTCGATCTCCAACGCCACTGAACCATATTGCTATGGGTAATGCTTGGCCTTTCCTCGATCTCCATCGCCACTGAACCCTTCACAAACCTACATAGCAATATGGGTAATGCTTGGCCTTTGCTCATTTCGAACACTTCCTCTCCCTCTTTGCCCAGTTCATCGACCCCACCATGATCCACCTCCAAAACGGCCTCAATTACAAGTCCCATCTCACCATTTTCGTCTCTGACATCGTTGTTTGACTCGAAATTTGGAGAGAAGAAAGCGAAATTTGGTCTGGGTATTGGTGATTCGAACTCCAGATGTTTGTAGTATTGTTTCAATGAAGTGGATTTGTCTATTTGTTTGATTTTTTACTAATTGCTCAACTCTTTAATTTTTATTTTTTTGTCCATACTGTGGTGGTGGTTATGGCGCTGGAGATGTTGTGGTGGTTCTCTGGTTGGCGGTGCTGTGGTAGAAGAAGAGAATGGAGTTGGCGGTGGTTGTGGGTTTGCCGGTTTGGTATGGAGTTACCTTTTCCTTTTTCTTTTTAACTCATCTTTGGCTTAATGATGGTGGTTTTGCAGAATAGGTACTGAACATGAAAAGTTCGGTTTTGATTTTGGAACTTTACGTCCCATGAAGTACAAACAAATAGCAGAGTTGCTCAGCGCAAGGTATTTCTTCTTCGATAGCTTTGTGGCTTCACCATTTTTGGTACTTTTATTTGATAGTATGTGGGTTTGATGCCTTTTGTTAATTTTCTAATTTTTTATCCATCTGTTGCGAAGTGAGCTTTGATTTTGATGGGTTTTTCTTTGATTTCTTTCTATGGGTTTCTACTGGTTGTAAGAAAAGGATGAGAGAAAACATTATGGAACTTGAAAGCTTAGAGCTGATTTTTCATATACTCTCTGTTATGGTTGCTAAGCGTTATTCCATATACTCTCCGTTGGTAGAGCTGATTTTTCAGTTGTTAAAGATAAAAAAATTATCAATAAATCAGTATGTTTTGACGAAGTTCCTCCATTTTTTCTGAGGAAGTTAAGTAAAAGCTCCCCTATTCCTCAAATTTCTATGTTTTCTTATAGATCCATGGCTGAAGTATGTAAAAGTAGATGGGCTTCCCTTTTGCTAGCTTTCTTGCATTTTCCTTTTACTCCATTCGACCACACGAACCCCGTCTGCATTGCATGATACCGAAAAACAAATTTGTTTACAGCAAGTTTGTTTAGTCTATTCATGAATACCAACTGCCAAATGTTAGAAACGTAGTGCAATCCTTCTTACCTGGGGTACATATTCGCCACCACCTCCAAATTTTAATGTATGGTTGTTTGATATCCATTTTATTTTGTTTGTTTTTTGTAGTGGGAAGCCGTTTTGAAAATTTTTTTGGTAACAAGTCCACCTTTTTTTTGATAGAAAGTTACAGGTGAATCTACAAATACTTACTGATCCCCCTCCAAGTCCAACATAACAATTTTTTATTTGATTTTTCTTATTTTTTGGAGGAAATTTACATTCTTGGTTTGTAGTTTTTGGGTTTTTTTTTCCATGACGAATTTTGCATTTGTATGTTTATCAAACTGAGTTGTGCTTCTCTGTATGTCTTTTTCATTTCAAACTTAATTTTTTTTGTTATTCAGTGCTTTGGTACATATTTGTTCAATGCTTCTTATACATATTTTTCAGTTGCTATTCGGAAGGAGATTGGCCAATCATTCGACAATTCTATTTGACCGATCACATCATCGGTCAGCTGTGCTGACGTTTTCGGTTTGATTTAGCATCTCACTCTTATTATGTTGTTATTTTGTTCGGTTTGAGCTTTGCCTAAACTAAGTTTAAAATTGAGCTTTGCCTAAGTGTTCTACTGTGCTAAACTAAGTTAGTTTAAAAAGGTCGTAAGATTTTTGGAAGTTCTGCTTACTTCCAGAGTCAATAGAATTGGGTTTTCTTTAACTCTTTTATATATCCATAGAATTGGGTTTTTATTATTAGAGTTGTTTTGGGGGCACGACCCTGAATCTAATATTTCATTTGCATATATGTGGTATATGTAAGAACGATTTCTTAAACCAGCCTCAAGGAAGCAGGAAACGGCGCCTTCAACTAAGTAGAAAACTTGGGAGGGATATGTACATGTCAAATGTCATCAGTGTTCCAGACTTCAACTAACAATTGCAAATGTACATTTTGTAGTATTAGTTGCGAATTTTGTAGTATTAGTTGCGAATTTGAGACACAATTAGTTGCGAATTTGAGTTGATTCGAACTGCAGGTGTTTGTAGTATTGTTTCAATGAAGTGGATTTGTCTTTGTTTAATTTTTTACTAGTTGCTCAACTCTAATTTTTATTTTTCTGTCCATATTTTTTAATTTCATTTTTTATATATCCAATCTATTTTCTGTTTTTAGTCTTGAACTTCTGGGACACTACGTGTTTGTGTAATCCAAAATTTTCATATTTGTTTTGGTTTGTTCTCTAGGTCCTACTCCAAAGTAAGTTTTAGCATGTCTATGTTAAAGTGGTTTTCTATGTTAAGTGTTCACAATTAATACTTGAAATTTTTTTTTTTTTTGAATTGCACAATTTCAGGCACAAATTATGGGGACAGTTTAGGCTTTCAGTTTAATGAATGTTCGAATTCAGTGCTTGATTATTTCGTGCCCAAATTTGGTGCTTGATATTTTCTGAATTATACCGTGCCTTCAGGCACGGGTTATTTCTAGTATATATACAAATGAAGGTCTTTTTACCTTTTACTTTAAAACACCTTTTTGGTTCCCCGGCAACGGCGCCAAAAACTTGACTTGATCCGAAATGTGTACACCCAAGTGCAGGCGGTCAAGTTGTAGTAATAATCCGGTTAAGTCCGGAGTCGAATCCACGGGGAACTAATGTTGGCGTTTCAAAGTATGCAGTGATAGAGACCGTCGTGACTGGAACCCTTGAGATTTAAAGTTATGATGTTTAGGGATTTTTCTGGACAAAATATAAGATTCTTTCCAAGGGGATTTTCTAGACAAAATATAATAAGTTCTTAAATGTAACAGTCACCATTTAGTTCGAGGATCTGGACATGTAGTTAACCATCCGGTTTATTATACTTGTGCTTGGGAACTTAATTAACCACCGTGTCAACATGAAGTTAATCGGAAGATAAAGATGGATTGTGAGAATTAATAGCATAGTTTCAATGTCTTTGTAGAAGTTTACAAGAATTGTCTGTGCCGAGACTCAACCCGTCAACAAACAAGCAAGTGTTTCTACAAGGCATCCAACCATGGCATTAGTATTCCATTCTTTAAATGAAGCACAATAATGGTGAAGATTGAAATGTAGTCATGAACATCTAGCCGAGGTACTTGCCTTGAACTAATGAGTCTTTATATGTCAAGAGTCATCTGTGTCATAGAAAGTACTCACGGTTATACAAAGTACCTTAGCTTTGCTAGATGCATTCAATCATTCAATAAACAAGTGAAATATAAAGCATTAAGCATAAACGAAATGCACAAATATAACTTCTGGATGATTTATACATGGCCATCACCTCTCAATAAAGAGTGAATGAGAAACTTGTAAAACCCGAGAAAATTTCAACCTTTGTGAAAAAGGGGAAAACGGTAAATTGCCACTACAGTACAGGTTGTAAACCTGAATTTTTCTAGAACTCGGATGACGAAACGGACCTCACCGTTGGATTCGTCTCGCGAAATCTAGTTACCACGTCAAATTTCGTGGAATTCCGAGATAGTCGGATTTTTCGCGTTTTACGAGACGAACGGGCCCCGGGTGACCCTGTACACGAAATTTTTATAAAGTTTCCAGGTTTGGGGAAATATTAAACACAAGTTAAAACAAAAATAATTTGAACTTGAACCGGAGCGAAATTTAATCGTTTCGGGATTAAAACGGACCCGGAATTAAATAGGACGTGTGGCGAATTGTGGGCCAAGTATTCTAAAATATAAATAGGGGGAAAAATTAGATTTTTCCCCATTGTTCAGCCGGTTTCAGCCGATAGAGAGAAAGAGGGAGAAAAGAGAGAAAAACTCACCTTCTCTCTACGATCTACGGCGCTACGGACCTCGAATCCACGCAAGCCAAGAATTAAAGTCGCTCTACTCATCGAGGGCTACGCAGCTATACCAAAAAGCGCAAGTTTTACCGAAGATTAAGGTACGGGATTTTCGAGAAGTGAGGGTTTTTGGCTTGAATCGGGTCTTGGAACTTCCCTTGGTCGTTCCTCACGCTTCAAGAGGTAGGGTTTCTTCCTACTAAGGTTTATTCCAAGCCTATAATGTTTTTATGGAATGGGTAGGATGATAGCCTATGTGTCTCTTGCCTATTGTTGTGAAATTGGGTGAATTGGGTATTGAAATGGGTAAAGGAAATCCTAACTTGGATGAATATTTAGAAGTTACTAATTGTGATTTCTATGAATTGGATATGTGAAATGAACCCAATGTAAATTCATGTGTTATATGAAATTGTGGGCGTGTTATGTGTTTATATATATGCCATGAAATTTTAGTATGTTGATAACATTCTTGGAATTTGTATTATGGGAATTATATGCTTTTGATATGATTTTGCCATGGAATATGAGAAATGTGTTGAGAATGTTCATATGTCACTCATATCATATCGAACATTGTATTGGTGTTGCAATGGAGCACCACATTTCATATGCACGGGAACATCGCATTTTAGGAGGTGTGTGTGCATGGTTATTTGTCTTCACCACACATGGTGGATGACGAGTGAGCTCGGGTAATATGGGTCGATGACCTAGACGAGTTGAATGGTTTATATGTTGATAGGGTTGGGGTAGCAAGAAGGGCTAGAAAATCCCTCGGGTGAGAGACCCGGTGATTGGATACGCACTCCGTTGGTATAAGAGTCCATAAAGTGTGTCGGTGTACGCGGAACCGTTGGTGGAAGTCCATGAATTCCGTGTAGGTTGGGTGACCTTTGGTGTGAGTCCATGAACATCCACCCCTTACAAAGACCCTAGAATGAAATGTCATTTGATGTGGAACATAAATGACGGATTGGTACACATTGGCACTTGCATGTGTAGAGGAGCCGGGAAGGGCTCGGTTGATGTGCATGAGTGAGTCTCACCTCATTTCATAGCATGACATTACATGTTTCAACATGGAATATATTCTTGTTGTGGATTGTTGATTGATAGCATGTGACATTTCATATGCATTTAGGTTGGGGAGTAGCCTCTCTAGGAGATACCCTATTGAGCGTGGCTCACCCTTTATGGGAAAAATATTTCAGGTGTGGGTTTTGCTCCGGCGGATGACTCATTTGGAGAGCATCAAGCATGAAGGGGGCCGGCTTGTGGCCTTAGTTTAAGTTTTGTAAAACCTTTAACAAAATTCCATTTTGATGTATATATATATTATGGAATGAATTGTAATAGAGATTGTATGAGTTGGGTATTATATGGAAAATCTCATTAAACATGTATTGAATGAGTTTGGAGTGTATGGGGTAGCTTTAAGGATGGTTTGGAGGGGGAAGAAATCCATTTTTATGCTCACAGTCTGAAAACCTACCGGAAGGTGTGTGTCGGCCTTCCGGAAGGTTTTGCTAAAAACCCCAGCTTGCCTTGCTCACAGCTAATGCCTTCCGGAAGGTTTTGCCCACTGGAATGAACCTTCCGGAAGATTTTAGCTACTGGAGTAAAACCTACCGGAAGGACTTGTCTACTGGAGTGGACCTTCCGGAAGGTTTTGCCTTGGGTTTCTTTTTGACTGCCGAGTTCTTCCGGAAGGTTTTGTTTTCTGGAATGAACCTTCCGGAAGGTTTTGGCTACTGGAATGGACCTTCCGGAAGGTTTTTGCTACTGATGTCGACCTTCCGGAAGTTCTTGAAGTTGATCTTTTTCATGTAACAGTTCCTTCAGTGACCTTCCGGTAGGTGTATGTCGACCTTCCGGAAGGTTTTTCCAAAAACTTGAAATTTTCAAAATGCTTAGCCATGCTTTTGGGCTTTGTTTTCTTTGACTTCTATGACATAAATGGAGGTATAATTGACCTTGTGGATGGTAAATCTGATTAAAAGCATGTGAGTGACGTGGTGTCGGGTTATACAACTATCACGAGTATTTCCGCGGGTTGACGGATGGTCAACGGTTAATAAAGGACCCCCGGAAATTTGGGGTGTCACAGCTTTGGTATCAGAGCATAGGTATGCGATTTACCTAGGGCTTGATGGGGCATGGGTTTAGACCATTGCATTCATTGTACATTACATGTTATGTGCTTAAATTGCTACATGTTATGTGATATGTGGTATGTGTATTATATGCATGGTAAAATGTGTATGGAAATGGACACACTAGGGTTAGAGAACTTAACCTTGGGAGTGGGAAAGCAAATGAACGGGAAGGTTCAAAGCGAAAGGGTCCACTATTGGAGGCATACGCTCTACTAGTGAGACAATGAGAAAGATTTGAGCGTTTTAACTTTGATCCCTATCTAGGGATACTAAGTTGTTGTGCCATTGCCATTTGACTTGTGTGTAGATGGCAAGTGGAAGAAGAGGACGTCGAGGCGGTGGGCGGAACAATAACCAACCACCACCGGTCTTCGATCAACGAGCGTTTACGGAAACCATGGGCCTAATGGCGGCTACTGTTGCACAAGCTAGTGCAAATGCCGGACATGGAGGCGCGAGTAACCTCCAACAGTTTAAAGCACACAAACCTCCAGTCTTCATGGGAGGGGCGGACCCGATGGTGGCCGACCATTGGTTCCGGCAAGTCAACAAGATCTTAGGGGCGATGGAGGTCACCTCAGACGCTACTAAGATAAGGCTAGCTGCATTCCAGCTAGAAGGAGAAGCCCAATTGTGGTGGGATTGGGTGACGGCCTCGAAGAACTTAGAGGCCATGACATGGGGAGAGTTCAAGGAGCTCTTCATGGGTAAATATTTCCCAACGGCCGTTCGACATGCAAAGGCCCGCGAGTTTCTAGATTTGAAGCAAGGGTCAATGACAGTGATGGAGTATGTGGCTAAGTTCACTGAATTAGCCCGATTTGCTGATGATTACGTGGCCACGGATATGGCCAAGGTAAGAAGGTTTGAGGATGGGTTGAAGCTATCCATCCGGGGAAAGATTGTGGGCCTCCGCCTGCAAGACTTGGACTCTATGGTCGAGACAGCTATGGCCATTGAGAGGGAGGTGGACGATGCTCGAAGCATCCGTGAGGCGGGTGCTAAGGATAAGAAGAAGGAGGGTCAATCCTCTTCTTCTAGTTCGGGGAAGAAACAGAGGACCTCTGCTCCTCAAGGACAGGGCCGCGGCTATCAAGGCCAAGGCCAAGGTCAGCTTTCCCAAGGCGGGAGAAACTTCAGGACTACCTACCACGCGGGCCAGAAGACATGTTTCCATTGCCACCAACCGGGGCATATGAAGCGGGATTGTCCGCAGAGGCAAGGATCCCAGAGCTATGGGACACCTCAGTCCCAGTCATCAGTGGGACAGTCGCAGACACGCCTTATTCCTCCCTACCCCACCACGGGCCAGGGAAACCAGTATCAGTTCCAGGGCGCTACTCAGGCCCCTACCACCTTTCGAGCGGGGACTCCGCAGTCGGGCCAGATGGGCCAAGGCATGGGTCGAGGCCGAGGACAGGGCATGCAAGCCGGGACTTCGGGGACCCAGGGGCGTGTCTACGCCATTACACCTCAGGCTGAGCCAGTGGACCAGTCAGTCATTCAGGGTACATTTCTACTTTCTCGCCTATGGACTAAAGTGTTATTTGACTCTGGTGCATCACATTCATTCATTTCTGCATCATGTGTGAGGGATTTGGGCTTAGAGGTTGATACCTTGGAGGAGCCGTTATATGTGAATTCACCCCTAGGAGCTAGGGTGTGTGTGAATCAGATATGTCGGGGTTGTGAGCTAGAGATCTCGGGGATTCTACTCACCGTGGACCTTAGGGTTATGGACATGTCGGAATTCGATGTCATCCTTGGGATGGACTGGTTGGCGGCGTATCGGGTCGTTATTGATTGTGACAAGAAGAGGGTCACCGCCTATACACCGGACGGTGTTTGTTTCAAGTTTCAGGGGGAAAAGCATGATGCTCTACCTCAAGTCGTGTATGATTCACGATGGCATGGGCAATTGATGGGTTGGCTTGCGAGCCTTACCCTGGAGGACGAGGCGAGACAAGAATTGGGTCTACCTCGGGTGGTGTGTGAATATGAGGACGTTTTTTCGGACGAGTTACCGGGATTACCTCCCCATAGGGATGTGGACTTTAGCGTTGAGTTGCATCCGGGTACTTCACCCATTTCTATGACTCCACATAGGATGGCGCCAGCTGAGTTGCAAGAACTCAAGGTTCAATTACAAGAATTATTGGACAAGGGCTTTATTAGACCGAGTACCTCACCTTGGGGCGCTCCGGTGCTGTTTGCCAAGAAGAAGGATAAGACCCTTCGATTGTGTATAGACTATCGGCAGTTGAACCGGGTCACCATCAAGAATAGGTACCCTTTGCCGAGGATCGATGATCTGTTTGATCAGCTGAGGGGAGCGCGGGTCTATTCAAAAATAGATCTCCGCACGGGCTACCATCAGTTGAGGATTAGGGAGTCAGATATCCCTAAGACGGCGTTCAGAACGCGGTACGGGCATTTCGAGTTCACGGTGATGCCATTTGGGTTGACGAATGCCCCGGCGGCATTTATGGATCTCATGCATAGGGTGTTCCAGCCCTATTTAGATCAGTTTGTCGTAGTGTTTGTTGATGACATCCTGATCTACTCCAAGACAGAGGAGGAGCATGAGGGTCACTTAAGGATTGTTCTCCAGACCTTGAGGGACCACCAGTTGTACGCCAAGTTCAGCAAGTGTGAATTTTGGCTTACGGAGGTGAAATTTTTGGGACACGTGGTGTCGGCTTCGGGGGTATCAGTTGATCCGGAGAAAGTCGAGGCAGTTATGAGCTGGGAGAGGCCAAGGTCAGTCTTCGAGATACGTAGTTTCTTGGGATTGGCAGGGTATTACCGGAGGTTCATCGAGGACTTCTCCCGACTAGCCGCACCTATGACTAGATTGACCCGGAAGGAGGTCAAGTTCGAGTGGAATGATTCGTGTGAGAAGGCATTCCAAGAACTAAAGAGGAGACTCACTTCAGCTCCTATCTTGATTGTTCCAGAAAGGGGACAAAACTACACGATATATTGCGATGCCTCTAAAGACGGACTGGGTTGTGTCTTGATGCAGTCCGGGAGAGTGGTGGCTTATGGTTCTCGACAGTTGAAGAATCACGAGCAGAATTACCCCACGCATGACATGGAGTTGGCGGCCGTTGTCTTTGCCTTAAAGGCTTGGCGCCACTATTTGTATGGTGAACGATTTGAAGTGTTTTCGGACCACAAAAGTCTGAAATACATCTTCACTCAACGGGACCTCAACATGAGGCAGCGTAGGTGGATGGAGTACCTAGAAGACTATGACTTCACTTTGCATTACCACCCCGGTAAGGCAAATGTGGTGGCTGACGCACTTAGTCGGAAGTCACGGGGTGTCTTAGCTAGTGTGGCTTCCCGGGAGTGGCGGATGCTTGAGGCCGTGGGCCAATTTGGGCTGCATTATCGGGGTCGGACTCAGGGTGTTTTAGGGAGTTTGGTGGCTACGCCTTCCCTACTGAGCAGAGTGATCGAGTCACAGAGACAGGACTCAGAGTTATCATCCATCAGGGACCGAGTGCAGGCGGGTACTGGTGACGAGGGCTGGGCCATTCACTCGGATGACAGTCTTCGGTTTAGGGGAAGGGTAGTGGTTCCCCAGTCGGCGGAGCTGAGAGAGGAGATCCTCAGGGAGTTCCATTGCTCTCGTTTTGCGGTGCACCCAGGCGGCACGAAGATGTATCATGATCTTCGTCGCCAGTATTACTGGAGCGGAATGAAGAGGCAAATTGGCGACTTTGTCAGTAGATGCCTCACATGTCAGCAGATTAAAGCCGAGCACCAGAGGCCAGCAGGGTTGCTCCAGCCCTTGGAAGTGGCTGAGTGGAAGTGGGAGCACATCACAATGGACTTTGTGACCCACTTGCCACGGACATCACGGGGACATGATGCGGTGTGGGTGATAGTGGACCGGCTTACGAAGTCGGCACACTTTTTGGCGGTGCGGATGACCTTCACTCTGGAGGAATTCTGCAGGTTGTACATAAGGGAGATAGTCCGGTTGCATGGGGTACCCGTGTCTATAGTATCGGATCGGGATCCCAGGTTTACGGCTCACTTTTGGGAGAGTTTCCAGCGAGCCATGGGGACTCAGTTGAGGATGAGCACAGCCTACCATCCCCAAACGGACGGTCAGTCGGAGAGGACCATCCAGACATTAGAGGACATGCTACGGGCATGCGTCCTAGATCTCAAGGGTAACTGGGAAGAGCATTTGCCCTTAGTGGAATTCGCCTACAATAACAGTTATCAGGCGAGCATACGGATGGCACCCTATGAGGCGCTTTATGGGAGGCCTTGTCGTTCTCCGGTTTGTTGGGCTGAAGTTGGGGAAAGACCCTCTACGGGTCCAGACTTGATTAGAGACACCTCGGAGAAGGTGAACCTGATAAGGAAGCGTCTTCTCACGGCTCAGAGCCGGCAGAAGAGTTACGCCGATAGGCGGCGGCGGCCCCTGGAATTTGAGGTGGGAGACCACGTCTTCTTAAAGGTGATGCCTAAGAGAGGGGTGATCAGATTCGGCAAGCGGGGAAAACTGTCGCCGAGGTATATTGGGCCCTTTGAGGTGCTTGAGAGAGTTGGCACTGTGGCTTACAGATTGGCGTTACCGCCAACTTTATCGGGTGTTCACGCCGTATTCCATGTCTCCATGCTCCGGAAGTATACTCCAGATCCGACGCATGTTGTGGATTGGGGCGAGCTCATAGTTGATGCGGATGGGACCTTCGAGGAGGGACCAGTGCGTGTCATGGATAGCCGAGAGCAGGTTTTGCGAGGCAAGACCGTGAGGCTAGTGAAGGTGTTGTGGCAGCACCGAGGAGTGGAGGAGGCAACATGGGAGCGTGAGGACACCATACGTGCCAACTATCCTTTCTTATTTGAGGATGGAGGTACATTCTTATAGTCATTTAGTATTATATGACTGTTGCATATGCGTGTAATTGTGTGTGCATGAGTGTGTGAATTTCGGGGACGAAATTCTTTTAAGGGGGGGAGAATGTAAAACCCGAGAAAATTTCAACCTTTGTGAAAAAGGGAAAAACGGTAAATTGCCACTACAGTACAGGTTGTAAACCTGAATTTTTCTAGAACTCGGATAACGAAACGGACCTCACCGTTGGATTCGTCTCGCGAAATCTAGTTACCACGTCAAATTTCGTGGAATTCCGAGATAGTCGGATTTTTCGCGTTTTACGAGACGAACGGGCCCCGGGTGACCCTGTACACGAAATTTTTATAAAGTTTCCAGGTTTGGGGAAATATTAAACACAAGTTAAAACAAAAATAATTTGAACTTGAACCGGAGCGAAATTTAATCGTTTCGGGATTAAAACGGACCCGGAATTAAATAGGACGTGTGGCGAATTGTGGGCCAAGTATTCTAAAATATAAATAGGGGGAAAAATTAGATTTTTCCCCATTGTTCAGCCGGTTTCAGCCGATAGAGAGAAAGAGGGAGAAAAGAGAGAAAAACTCACCTTCTCTCTACGATCTACGGCGCTACGGACCTCGAATCCACGCAAGCCAAGAATTAAAGTCGCTCTACTCATCGAGGGCTACGCAGCTATACCAAAAAGCGCAAGTTTTACCGAAGATTAAGGTACGGGATTTTCGAGAAGTGAGGGTTTTTGGCTTGAATCGGGTCTTGGAACTTCCCTTGGTCGTTCCTCACGCTTCAAGAGGTAGGGTTTCTTCCTACTAAGGTTTATTCCAAGCCTATAATGTTTTTATGGAATGGGTAGGATGATAGCCTATGTGTCTCTTGCCTATTGTTGTGAAATTGGGTGAATTGGGTATTGAAATGGGTAAAGGAAATCCTAACTTGGATGAATATTTAGAAGTTACTAATTGTGATTTCTATGAATTGGATATGTGAAATGAACCCAATGTAAATTCATGTGTTATATGAAATTGTGGGCGTGTTATGTGTTTATATATATGCCATGAAATTTTAGTATGTTGATAACATGCTTGGAATTTGTATTATGGGAATTATATGCTTTTGATATGATTTTGCCATGGAATATGAGAAATGTGTTGAGAATGTTCATATGTCACTCATATCATATCGAACATTGTATTGGTGTTGCAATGGAGCACCACATTTCATATGCACGGGAACATCGCATTTTAGGAGGTGTGTGTGCATGGTTATTTGTCTTCACCACACATGGTGGATGACGAGTGAGCTCGGGTAATATGGGTCGATGACCTAGACGAGTTGAATGGTTTATATGTTGATAGGGTTGGGGTAGCAAGAAGGGCTAGAAAATCCCTCGGGTGAGAGACCCGGTGATTGGATACGCACTCCGTTGGTATAAGAGCCCATAAAGTGTGTCGGTGTACGCGGAACCGTTGGTGGAAGTCCATGAATTCCGTGTAGGTTGGGTGACCTTTGGTGTGAGTCCATGAACATCCACCCCTTACAAAGACCCTAGAATGAAATGTCATTTGATGTGGAACATAAATGACGGATTGGTACACATTGGCACTTGCATGTGTAGAGGAGCCGGGAAGGGCTCGGTTGATGTGCATGAGTGAGTCTCACCTCATTTCATAGCATGACATTACATGTTTCAACATGGAATATATTCTTGTTGTGGATTGTTGATTGATAGCATGTGACATTTCATATGCATTTAGGTTGGGGAGTAGCCTCTCTAGGAGATACCCTATTGAGCGTGGCTCACCCTTTATGGGAAAAACATTTCAGGTGTGGGTTTTGCTCCGGCGGATGGCTCATTTGGAGAGCATCAAGCATGAAGGGGGCCGGCTTGTGGCCTTAGTTTAAGTTTTGTAAAACCTTTAACAAAATTCCATTTTGATGTATATATATATTATGGAATGAATTGTAATAGAGATTGTATGAGTTGGGTATTATATGGAAAATCTCATTAAACATGTATTGAATGAGTTTGGAGTGTATGGGGTAGCTTTAAGGATGGTTTGGAGGGGGAAGAAATCCATTTTTATGCTCACAGTCTGAAAACCTACCGGAAGGTGTGTGTCGGCCTTCCGGAAGGTTTTGCTAAAAACCCCAGCTTGCCTTGCTCACAGCTAATGCCTTCCGGAAGGTTTTGCCCACTGGAATGAACCTTCCGGAAGATTTTAGCTACTGGAGTAAAACCTACCGGAAGGACTTGTCTACTGGAGTGGACCTTCCGGAAGGTTTTGCCTTGGGTTTCTTTTTGACTGCCGAGTTCTTCCGGAAGGTTTTGTTTTCTGGAATGAACCTTCCGGAAGGTTTTGGCTACTGGAATGGACCTTCCGGAAGGTTTTTGCTACTGATGTCGACCTTCCGGAAGTTCTTGAAGTTGATCTTTTTCATGTAACAGTTCCTTCAGTGACCTTCCGGTAGGTGTATGTCGACCTTCCGGAAGGTTTTTCCAAAAACTTGAAATTTTCAAAATGCTTAGCCATGCTTTTGGGCTTTGTTTTCTTTGACTTCTATGACATAAATGGAGGTATAATTGACCTTGTGGATGGTAAATCTGATTAAAAGCATGTGAGTGACGTGGTGTCGGGTTATACGACTATCACGAGTATTTCCGCGGGTTGACGGATGGTCAACGGTTAATAAAGGACCCCCGGAAATTTGGGGTGTCACAAAACTACTCACTATTCATAGCTTTTGTAAAACTAGAAAAGTGAGTGATGATCATCCCTCCAAGTAGAGGAGTTACAAGGTAAAACACATTACACAAGGAGCCGATCTTCGAAGAAGAATGAGTGAATCACGTTCCACCCTTCATGGCTTTGGTAAAGCTCTAGAAAAGTGGAAGAGTTTCAGTCCTCTAAGGGAAGAAGGAATCTCAAACAATGGAAGCAAATGAAACTAATAAGAAAGTAGAAGAAAGCTAGTCACTTTTGGAGGGTTTCCACCTTAACCAAAAGATGATCTATTTTCCTTTATGCAAGTAAATGTAAATCTAAGTCTAACTCTACAACTAGTTCTAGCTTTCTAAGTAAATGTAAGTCTCTACTCTAAATCCCTTGAAGCTCCTACAATGGGAGTATTTATAGGCAAGGAGGAGGGGACAAGGGAGTGTGAAGGAATAGTGCAAGGTCTTCAAAATCCAAGTGAATGCCCCAAGGTCCGGATAGGAAATCAACCACTCTGCAGCTTGTCTGGGGACAACGTTCAAATGTTGTCTGGCGTTCGAACGTTGTCTTCTGTCTTTGCTTGATGGGCGTTCGAACGCCATATGGAGTTTGCACCTCCTACTCAAGTGGCTTGTGTTCTTCTGTGAGAGCAACTTCCACACGCCATGCACCATTGCCCTTCGCACTCAGTAGCCTGGTCCTCAATAATTCAGGACAACGTTCGAACGTGGATTGGCGTTCGAACATGGCACTCAAGTGCCTCTGTTTTTTCCTTCCTAGCTGCAACACGCCATGCATCAGCACTTCAGCAGTCTGGTCTTCAATAATTCAAGAGAACGTTCGAACGTGGATTGGTGTTCGAACGTTCATGCCTTGTTTCAAGCTTCTCCAATTTTCTTCCAAAACATGTTGGTGTTGCATGAAAGTTTGATATTCATTGCCTTTGGGCCCTTGTACAGTTTATGTCCTGAAATGTCATCATTTAAACTCCATCAAAGTATAATTAGTTTTAAAATGGCATAGTAATATGCTACTTTTAACTACTAATCAGTAGCCAAATGACACGGGAAAGGGACCCATGAAGTCGATGCCCCAACAATCAAATATCTCGATAACAAGTACAAGGGAGAGGGGCATCATGTTCCTTTGGGTCACACTACCCAAACGTTGACACCTATCACATTCTTTACATAAAGAGATACAATTTTTTATCAAAGAGGGCCTATAAAAACCTGACTGTAGAATCTTTGTCGAAGTCTTCTTTGAAGAGAAATGGCCACCGCAGGCCTCCGAATGGAAAAATGCAAGGACTGCCCGTTGTTCATTTTCTGGTACGCATCTTCGCATGACTTGGTCAAGGCAGTACTTGAACAGGTACGAGTTGTCGAAGTAAAAATACTTCACATCCGCCATGAACCTCCTTCTATCTTCCGAGCTCCAATGCAGTGGTATTTGTCCTGTAGCAAGATAATTACATATGTCAGCATACCAGAGACAAACAGAATGAATCGAAAGTAAATACTCATCAGAAAAAGAATCAGGGATAAGAAAATGCTCATCGGCATCTTGCACCACAAGTCGGGACAAATGATCTGCCACCACGTTCTCCACTCCCTTCTTGTCTTTGATTGTCAAGTTGAACTCTTGGAGTAGGAGGATCCACCTAATGAGTCTCGGTTTGGCATCCTTCTTAGACAACAGATACTTCAAAGCAGAGTGATCGGTATAGACTACTATCGGTGAACCAATGATGTAGGACCGAAATTTATCCAATGCAAATACTACAGCTAGCAACTCTTTTTCTGTGGTGGTATAGTACATTTGAGCTTCATTCAGTGTTTTGCTAGCTTAGTATATTACATAAGGTCTCTTGTCCTCCCTTTGACGGAGCACTGCGCCGACCACGTAATCACTCGCGTCGCACATAAGCTCAAATGGTGAGTTCCACTT
This sequence comes from Ilex aquifolium, assembly GCA_951799425.1. Classification (NCBI taxonomy): domain Eukaryota; kingdom Viridiplantae; phylum Streptophyta; class Magnoliopsida; order Aquifoliales; family Aquifoliaceae; genus Ilex; species Ilex aquifolium. The sequence continues at coordinate 19,308,554 of OX637393.1, read as the reverse complement.
AGGTGGTCGCATGATCGGAGGTGAAATGAGCATGTTCTTTAATTTTTTAAAGGATGTCTCACAATCATCCGACCAAACAAATGGGACACCTTTTGAAAGCAAGTTGGCCAAAGGTCGGGCGATGCACTAAAGTCTTTAATAAAACGACGATAAAAGCCGGCATGGCCAAGAAACGACCTGATATCTTTGATAACCTTTGGCGTGGGGAGGTTGGAAATTGCATCCACCTTTGATTTTTCCACTTCAATCCCCTTTGCCGAGACAATGTGCCCGAGCACAATTCCTTGTGTCACCATGAAGTGGCACTTCTCCCAGTTGAGCACCAAGTTTTTCTCCTCACATCTTTCAAGAACTCTCTCTAAATTCTCCAAACATACATCGAATGAATCCCCAAACATTGAAAAGCCATCCATAAACACTTCCACAATCTTCTCCACAATATCACTGAAAATCCCCATCATGCAACGTTGAAAAGTCCCTGGGTATTACACAACCCGAAAGGCATCCGTCGGTAGGCAAAAGTACCGTAGGGGTAAGTGAACGTGGTCTTTTCTTGATCCTCCAATACCATCTCAATCTGGTTGTACTCAGAGTAGCCATCCAAGAAGTAGTAAAATAGATGCCTAGCTACCCTTTCCAACACTTGGTCGAGGAATGGCAATGGGAAGTGGTCTTTTCTTATGCATAAGTTGAGCTTTCGGTAATCAATGCGCACTCTCCATCCGGTGATCACCCTTGTTGGGATAAGCTCATTCTCCTCATTTGCAAGAACTGTGACTCCCAACTTCTTGGGTACTACTTGCGTGGGGCTAACCCACTTACTCTCAGCAAGCAGAAAAATGATGCCCACATCAAGTAGCTTTAGTACCTCATCTCTCACCACATCCTTCATGATTGGATTCAACCTTCTTTGTGGTTTTCGAGATGGCTTGGAGTCTTCTTCAAGGTAGATACGGTGTGTACAAATATAGGGGCTTATCCCCTTGATGTTGGCAATTGTCCACCCAATTGCTCCCTTATGCCTCCTCAACACTTTCAAAAGATTCTCTTCTTGCTTCGCCTCCAAAGTTGAGCTAATCACCACCGGAAAGGTCTTGTCATCCCCAAGGTATGCATACTTGAGATTAGATGGTAGTGGCTTCAACTCCAAGATGGGTTTTTGCTCATTCAATGGAAGGATTTTCTTGTCATGATGTGGAAGCTTCTCAAATATAGGGGTCCATTTTTCTACCCCTTTCAAACACTCCAACTCCTCTTGCTCATCAACCTCCTCTATATCAACATTCTCTTCCTCCCCCAACTTTAAGGTGCTCATTAGTTCCAAGTGATCCTCCACCAATGTGTCGATCTAGTTGATCTCATGTGCCTCTTCATCATCTCCCGATTGTTTAGACAAGTTGAAAATATTGATGTCCATAGTCATGTTTCCAAATGCAAGCTTCATAAGACCATTCCTGCAATTAATCACAGCATTAAAAGTAACAAGAAAAGGTCTACCAAGTATAACAGGAATTTGGGGGCTAAGATTTGCAACCGGGTGAGTGTCAAGCACAATAAAATCAACAGGGAAGTAAAATTTATCAACTTGGACTAAAACATCCTCAACTACTCCCCTAGGTGTTCTGAAGCTATGATCCGCCAACTGAAGAATGATTGGAGTTGGTTTCAACTCTTCAAGTTGGAGTTGTTGATACACCGAGTACAGTAGGAGGTTGACACTTGCCTCCAAGTCAAGAAGAGCTTGCTCCACCCGGCAATTTCCTATTGTGATGGCAATGGTAGGGCATCCGGGGTCCTTGAACTTTGGTGGGGTGTTGGTCCTCAAGATTGAGCTCACTTTCTCGGTGAGGAATGTCTTCTTATGCACATTTAGCCTCCTCTTCACAGTACATAAATCCTTCAAAATCTTGGCACATGAAAGGATTTGCTTTATGGCATCGAGGAGTGGGATGTTGATCTTAACCTGCTTGAACATCTCAATTATATCCGAATATTTAGCCACCTTGACGGGTGGCTTCAAATGATTTGGAAAAGGGGCCGGAATGGGGGATGCATGCACACTTTCATCAACAAATTTTTCTTTTTCACTCACCTCACCCCCCTTGGAATCATCGTTAGTCTCTTTCTCTAATGGAAATGTGGCATTGGGTGAGACTTTTTGCACAATTGTCTTATCAATTTGTTTGCCACTTCGAAGGGTGGTGACTGCCTTGAGTTGCTCACAACTCTCATTAGGGGGTTCGGACGACTCAATGACATGTTGGCCTCTAGGGTTTTCTTGGGGTTGAGCGGGGAATTTCTCCTTCTCTTGTTGTGATGTCCCCATGGACTTTGTCAACTTCGTGAGTTGATTCCGAATGTCATTAAAGGCTGCGGCATTTTGATTGTTGATGGCAGTTTGGCTTTGGATGAAATTATAAACCACCTCCTCCAAATTCCTCTTACGGGGAGGTTGGTTTGTGGATAGGTTGGATGGTCCTTGTTGACCATAACTTTGTAGAGGTGGACCTTGGGAAAATTTTTTTGGAGGCGGGTTTTGTGAATACCCTTGCAGATTAGACCGGGGGTATTGAGAGCTAGACGCTTGCCCTTGACCTTGGTATTGATTTTTCTTAGGAGGCATGGGAGGTGGATATGCATTAGACCCATGAGGAGTGGGATTCTCATTTCTCCAACTAAAGTTCGGGTGATTACTCCAACCCAGATTGTAAGTGTTCGAGTGTGGGGAGAATGATTGCCTTGTTTGGTTAAAGGCATTGACTTGCTTATAGTACACTGCTTGATGGTTTCTGTTGTATACCCTAATCTTCGCACATCACCCTCAATGTGTGTATGGCTTATACGGATAGGGGAGTGTCACTCTACCTTGGAATGATGCAAGAAATAGGGTAAACAAAATAATGGAAATGAAATATGTGTGTGTGTGTGTGTGTGAACAAAAGTGCTTCCCAAGTGCAGGGAAACTTTCGAGTGTCGTGTTTTACTTGGAAATCGTATTCCAAGGTCATCTCCTTAGGGAAGGAGGTGAATCGTGTTGAAGGTGATTTTGGTGAACAAAAAGAAAAGTGTAAAAATCTTTTGATGCTTGAGTTTGGTTTGTGATTGTGTTTTGATGAAATTGAAATGGGAATAAGTGTTGGCTAATCCAAATGGGTCATTCCAATGGGAATGCCAACTCAACTCGAGACCTTCCCCCAATGGTGTCTAGATGTTCGATTGATTCGTGGGAAGCGAGGGACTATGATGGAGGTGAGCATCCAAGCATACCCCGTGACAAGTCTACGGGATATCAAAGACTCACAACCATGTTCTCACTCAACCCAGTCAAACCGAATCAATGTACACTACGAGGAGGAATGAAAATGAGTTGAAATGGCATACCCAAGAGGAGTTCTCCCTTGGATTAGCTCACTTAAAGTTTAGCTACTCATAATTAAAGCAAGAACATAAATGTAATAAAGAGACATTGTAAAGAAATGAAGATTGGAACTTAGTTTAATGCAAGGAAACTTAAACTAGGAATAAAAACATTCAATACCCATTTTAAAACTTGAAATGAAGAAAACTTCTTGTAACAATGGTGAAATCCCAAAATGTAGAACTAAACTTGCAAAGTACATGTAATAAATGAAATTAAAGACATTAAATGAAGCTTACAAGAGTCTTGAGAAAGATTACAAGTGAAAAGGGTGGAAGAAATGTAAAAATCTAAGTTTTATCTCTCTAATTGTGTCTTCTACCTAGAGCTTCTCTCTCTCCAATGCAATACAAACTGAATAAATACATAATGAATCAATACATTTTTGTCCATAGAGAGCTCCATAGGTGTGTGGTAGGCCTTACACCAAAAGGGGGCTGATTGGATACATTGGGCAGGGTAGGACAGGCCTAGCCTGCATCTCCTAGCTCTTCCTCTTCTCTCTCCTCCTCATAAATGCCCAAGCCTTCAAAGTCCAAGCATGGGTGATGGGAGGCCTGTAGATGTGTAAGGGATGTCAGGGGACAAGTGGGAGAAGTGTATGTGGGACCCCCAAATGGTAGAGCTTGAGTTGTAAGCTGTCTGGGCAATCTGGGCAAAACCTTCCGAAAGGTTGACACAAACCTTCCGGAAGGTTTGTGTAGGAACAGTTAAAATGGAAAACCAGTAAGCAAAACCTTCCGGAATGTTTTCACCCAAACTGCATTTTTCTTGGTTTTTTCAACCTCCAAGCCTTCCTTTAAGCTATCCCCTCATCTTCATTGACTTCAAACACTTCAATGGGGGCTTAACTTGAATCATTTACATCTTTTTACCTGCATTTACACAAAACTCCGATAAAGAGAAGATAAAACGCATTTCTCCCAAAAGTCACAACAAAAGCAAGTATAAAAGGGCATATTAACATACAAAAAATGCAATGTTTTGTGCTAATCACACCCCCCAACTTGAGCTTTGCTAGTCCCTAGAAAACATTCACTTAAAAATCACAAGCTATAAACTAAAACAAAATCCATCCATACAATCAAGTAAACATCCAAACACTTAAAATGCATAAATCATATTGCAATTAAATAAATGGCTTTGGGCAATGATTAAACAAAAAAAAAATGTGGTATTTCATTGATCTTTTTCAAAAGTTCTTTACAATGGGTTCTAGTTCCAAAACAAAACGGCCAAAACCTAAAGATGTTTATACTGGCCGACACAAGTAACCCTAGCTATGTACAACCAAAATTTAAAACAAAATACAAAAGTCCTCAATCATCCTCCTCATCGAAAGCATCCTCCTCCTCGGTCTCAGACTCCTCAGACTCTAACTCCTTGTCGTCGTCGTCGTCCACCTTAACAGTCATGGAGGGCACTGGAGCTGCGGTCGAGGGTCCAGCAGGCTACGACGGAGGTCCTCCGGGGATAGGCTCACCCGGGAATGTGTGCTGGAAAAGTCGTGTCACCATGATCGACAGCCCGTGCATGGTGGACCCCAGTGTGTCCATACACTGGGACATAGTACGGGCAGGAGCAGGTGCAGGTGCAGGTGGTGGAGGTGCTTATGAGGATGGACCAGCTGCAGACGGCTCTGGCCTCGAGGCTCTAGGCCTCTCTCCCCCAGTCCTGGCAGCTCTCTTGCTGCTGCTTGACTTTCCTATAGCTCTAGTATCTGGGGGAAGTATAGCATCGTGAGCATAGTGCTTCACCTTGGCGTGATCGCGCAGTTTGGTGATGAGGCTGCCAAAGGGGAGATATACCTTCGGCTTTGCAGCCTTCTCAAACTCCCGCATATCCTCAAAAATCAGATATGCCACATCCATCGCCACCCCAGTCATGAAAGTGTGGAGGAGGGCCAACTTCTCAATGTTCGGGTTCTTTTCTGAACCCCGGGGCATCAAATTATAATGAAGAACTTTATTTATTACCCCGTATGAGTGCTTGAGGCCCCCGGCCAACGTTGTTCCCTTAAACATGGTTAGGTCCTCATAAGTGAGAGCCACATAGTCTAAAAGAGTCCTACCCCCGTCCACGTTGTGTAGGTTGACTGGGGTAGTCGGGGGAGGCCTCTCATACTCCATCACAGTGGTGATCGTGCCAAGGGTCACCTCGAATGTTTTTCCCCTCACATTGGTCCTTAGCCTTCCCCCGTCATCACCAAATACTGACAACTTTTGGTAAAATTCACGACACATCCCCAAATTATATCCCTTAACCTCCTGAAACCACACATGCAACCCACGCGCCTCAATAATTCTCACAACTTCATTGTTTGGCCCAAGAGAAACTCTATCCACGTATTCCTCGCACGTGACGCCTTTTTCCTTAATCCTTTGTCTCTTTGCGTCATGTTTTCCCTTGGTCCTCCTCTCCTCTTGGCCACTAGGGCCCTCTCCACTCCTCTTCCGGGAGCTACAGCCCGTAGGTGCAGGAGAGTCCGGGCCCATCCTCTTCGTCCGGGCCATGAGGGATAACAGTGCCCCAAGACCTAGAAGTGTCAAAATAATCCACCTTAGACTCTCCACAGGCTCAAACATAACCATGGACATCCCATTCATCCTCGCCATTGTAATGGAGTCAAGTAGGTTTAGGAAAGATCAAAGAGGGTGAATGATTTGGGGGGAAATGGAAACCTAGGGTTTTGTAGAGAACTCTTACAATTTTTGGCTAAAACACTCCAAAATCAACTTGAATCAAGCAAAGGAATGAGGAATTTGAGCTTTGGTGAAATGTTTTGAAGATTGGAAGAGGTTATGAGGGAGAGGAGAGAGTTTGGACGCTTGAAATTTGGGGGAAATGTGAAGGGTTTCTCAAATAAAAAACGAACTTAAAACCCTCGTTTTTAGGTTTCTGGGCAAAACCTTCTGGAAGGTCAATCAAAACCTTCCAGAAGGTTTTGCTTACTACCTGAGGCAAAAAATTCCAGTAGGCAAAACCTTCCGGAAGGTTTTGCTTACTGCTGGGACACCTCTGGTCAGTAAGGAAAACCTTTCGAAAGGTTTTGCTCACTGGACAAAACCTTCCGGAATGTTTATACACAAACCTTCCGGAAGGTTTTGCCTTTGCTACAAAACCATTCCTTTGTTCAAAAATTCACATCCACTCCAACTTCCCTCAACTCCAAAACATCTTAACACCCTATCTATAACAACTAACCAACGAAAAAATTGAACCACACATATGAACCACAATTGGTTGATCATGCCCAAAGTCATTTCTGAAATTGCAACATGATTTAAGATTTTGATGTTTTCAAAGTACAAGACATGGATTTCTAATTTAAACTACCAAAATAAATACCCAAAATGTAAAACATGAGTTCAAATAATAAGGGCATTCCTAAATCTTATCAAATATCAAAAGTTGAGCAATATTCCCCTATCCTTTAAGCATAGAGTTACCTAACACGTCGTTCAACTACCCGAACCAAGCACATATGAGCAACACCATAGCTTTAAATGCTAGTCTAGAGTATGCACCTACACACTCATTCTCAAACTCGTGTGTGTGTGTGCAATGGACATGTAATTTAAGCATTTACACAATGGAATTCACATTTACTTTGGTTATCCAAATAAAGCTTCGATGCAACCTCATCAAGGGTGTCTCTCAACAATGAATCACACTATAGTTATCCTGGCATGCTCTCCATGTGTATATGTGAGATAGAATGTTGTGCACAAAATGAAGTACGCTCACATATAATCCAAGAATGAAGTTCATGCATGAAAATGAAATAACTTTGGTATAATCTCATGAAAGGAATGCTACCGCATTAGATAGCCAAATCAACCTTTCTTTTTCTTTAAAAATATGTTATCCCCCATCCTTCTATACATCAATTAGGACTTTCAAGGGTTATAATGGGGCCTTAGGGTGATATTGAGGCAAATGAATTGAAGGATATAGGATAACAAAGAGGGTTGTTCCGAGTGAGTGACTTTTATTTCAAAAACATCTCCCTTTTCATGGGATTTTTAGTCCAACACCATCACCACACTCTTTGTTTATTTTCTTTCTTTTCCTTAACATTTTCCTTCTCTTTTTGATCATTCTTTTCTTCTTTGCACTCCCTTTTTCACCTTTTCTTTGATTTTCATTCTCTTTCCATTCAACTCTTCGAGTTTCAACATCATTCATCCCTTTTGTTTGAGTTTCCACACCATACTTCCTTCTCATTATGATCACTCATTTTCAGCTCTAGGAACAACCAAGGTAAGGTAGATTGTTATCATTTTTCACTGCTTGGTCAAATGTGTGGTATGGAAACGAATTTACAATTTAAGGCTCAATCACGGCACTAGGGATAAAAATTTTACCAAGAAAAAGGCTAAGGCTCAAAATAAATCAACGACGGCCTAAGATCACCTCTAGATAAGCATGGGGGAGCATTCTGCATTTCAAGACAAGTCAATCAACTACACAAATGCACCTAACCGAAACAATTATAATGAGATTATTGAACAAATTTGAAATTTGAAATTTGAAGAATTTTTCCTTGAGTAAATGTAAGTTCCCTCCAACAAGGATTAGCACTAAAGCTCTCATGGGTACTTACTTCATCTCCACTATGTATATCAAGCACTAAAATGTGAACTCAATCCGTAAATTGTCAAAATTACACATTCAAGGTGTACAGATTGGTGAGTTTAAAAACAAACACATATGTGATACTCAAGCATAGGATGAACTTCTATAATGTGTTCATATATTCACAATTCAACACAAAGATCAACGTGTCAACAACCCATAACACTCTTAATAAGGGAATACAGATCAACATTCAAATATATTCTCAAAAAATTTCAAATTTTTCATATAATTTGCAACTATTGTGAACAAAAATATGTATGATATGTGAAAGGTGAATTTTTCACCACAAAAATTTGTATTATCAAAAAAAATTTCCACAAATATTGGTGTATCATACAAATGGTGCACCTCACCCCCTCAACTTGATTCATGCATTGTCTTCAATGCAACAAAAAAGATATGATATGCAATGAAGGACTGTAAAAAAATGAGTAGGGTTAGAGAACACCTCGCAATTGTGATTTTGACAAAAACACCAATATCTGCAACTAAGAAAACAACACTATACACGAATTTAAAGTAAGTAAACATAAATAGCTAAAGTAAGTAAAAGCAATTGTACACTAAAAAGCATAAGAACAATTACTCCTCCAACAAGTCCGGGTAAACCGGATCCATCAAATCCTCCTCCACTCATTGTCCTTCAAAACCCTCAAAGAATGGCTTAGGTTTTTGGCCATTGAACTTGAATGTTGTACCATCTTCGGGGTTCGTGACTTCCACAACTCCATTGGGGTAGGCCACCTTGACAAGATAGGGGTCATCCCAATAGGATCAGAGTTTACCTTGAAAGATCGAGAACCGAGAGTTGTATAAGGGCACTTTTTGGTCGGGCTCAAATGACTTCCTCACAATGGATTTGTCATGAAAGATCTTAGTCCACTCTTTTGAAATTTTAGAGCTCTCATACGCATCTCTTCGAATCTCTTCCAATTCATTCATTTCTAACTTCCTATTCTCTTCGGCCATTCTCAAATTGAAGTTTAAAGTATTTATGGCCCAATAGGCCTTGCTTTCCATTTCAACTGGAAAATGGCAAGCCTTTCCATAGACGAGCCGATAGGGAGACATGCCTAGAACTGTCTTCTAGGCTATGCGGTAAGCCCAAAGAGCATCGATCAGTCTATATGACCAATCTTTCCTATTGGGATTCACCACTTTCTCTAGGATATTTTTTATCTCCCTATTAGCCAACTCGGCTTGGCCATTGGTTTGTAGGTGATATGTGGTGGATACCTTGTGTGTGATGCTATATTTATACATCAAAGATGCAAATGGCCTATTACAGAAATGCTACCCACTGTCGCTTATCATTGCACGAGGCATCCCAAACCTTGAAAAAATGTTCTCCTTGAGAAACTTAACCACGACCCGGTGGTCATTGGTATTAGTTGGGATAGCCTCCACCCATTTGGATACGTAATCCACTTTCAATAGAATGTATAGGTAGCCAAATGACACGGGAAAGGGACCCATGAATTCGATGCCCTTACAATCAAATATCTCGATAACAAGTACAAGTCACACTACCAAAACGTTGGCACCTATCGCATTCTTTACAGAAAGAGCAGCAATCTTTTATCAGAGAGGGCCAATAAAAACTTGATTGTAGAATTTTTGCCAAAGTCTTCTTTACAGAGAAATGGCCACCGCACGCTTTTGAATGGCAAAACGCAAGGACTTCCTGTTGTTCATTTTCTGGTACGCATCTCCGCATGACTTGGTCAGGGCAGTACTTGAACAAGTAAGGGTTGTCGAAGTAAAAGTACTTCACATCTGCCATAAACTTCCTTCTATCTTCCAAGCTCCAATGCGGTGGTATTTGTCCTATTGTAAGATAGTTACATATGTCAGCATACTAGGGACAAACAGAATGAAGAGAAAGTAAATACTCGTCAGGGAAAGAATCAGGGATAGGAATGTGCTCATCTGCATCTTGCATCACAAGTCGAGATAAATGGTCTGCCACCACGTTCTCAACTCCATTTTTGTCTTGGATCATCAAGTTGAATTCTTGTAGGAGGATTATCCACGTAATGAGTCTCAGTTTTGCATCCTGCTTAGACAACAAATACTTCAAAGCAGAGTGATCGGTATAAACTATTATAGGTGAACCAATGATGTAGGATCGGAATTTATCCAATGCAAATACTACCGCTAGCAACTCTTTTTCAGTGGTGGTATAGTTTATTTGGGCTTCATTAAGAGTTTTACTAGCATAGTATATTACATAAGGTCTCTTGTCCTACCTTTGACTGAGCACTGCGCCGACCGCGTAATCACTCGCGTCGCACATAAGCTCAAATGGTATATCCCACTTGGGTGGTCGCATGATCGGAGGTGAAATGAGCATGTTCTTTAATTTTTTTTAAAGATGTCTCACAATCATCCGACCAAACAAATGGGACATCTTTTGAAAGTAAATTGGTCAAAGGTCGGGCCAATGCACTAAAATCTTTAATGAAACGGCGATAAAAGCCAGCATGGCCAAGAAACGACCTGATATCTTTGATGACCTTTGGCGTAGGGAGGTTGGAAATGGCATCCACCTTTGATTTGTCCACTTCGATCCCCATTGTCGAGACGATGTGCCCAAACACAATTCCTTGTGTCACCATGAAGTGGCACTTTTCCCAATTTAAAACCAAGTTCTTCTCTTCACATCTCTCAAGAACTTTCTCCAAATTCTCCAGACATCCATCAAACGAATCCCCAAACACTAAGAAGTCATCCAAAAACACCTCCACAATCTTCTCCACCATGTCACTAAAAATCCCCATCATGCAACGTTCAAAAGTTCCAGGGGCATTGCACAGCCCAAAAGGCATGCAACGGTAGGCAAAAGTACCGTAAGGACAAGTGAAGGTGGTCTTCTCTTGATCTTCCAATGCAATCTCGATTTGATTGTAGCCGGAGTATCCATCTAAGAAGCAATAGAATAGATGCCCCACTACTCTTTCCAACACTTGGTCGAGGAATGGCAATGGGAAGTGGTCTTTTCTTGTGCATAATTTGAGCTTTCAGTAATCAATACACACTCTCCATCCAGTGATCACCCTTGTTGGAATAAGCTCATTCTCCTCATTTGTAACAACCGTGACTCCCGACTTCTTGGGTACTACTTGCGTGGGGCTAACCCACTTACTATCGGCAATCGGAAAAATGATGTCCACGTCAAGTAGCTTTAGTACCTCATCTCTCACCACATCCTTCATGATTGGATTCAACCTTATTTGTGGTTGTCGAGACGGTTTGGAGTCCTCCTCAAGGTATATGCGGTGTGTGTAAATGAGGGGGCTTATCCCTTTGATGTCGGCAATTGTCCAACCAATCGCTCCCTTATGCCTTTTTCAATACTTTCAAAAGATCCTCTTCTTGCTTCCCCTCCAACGTTGAGCTAATCACCACTGGAAAAGTCTTTTCATCCCCAAGCATGCATATTTAAGATGGGATGGTAATGGCTTCAACTCCAACATGGGATTCCGTACGTCCAATGGGAAGATCTTTCTCTCTTGATGTGGAAGCTTCTCAAATGTAGGGGTCCATTTTTGTACCCCTTTCAAGCTCTCCAATTCCTCTTGCACATCAACATCCTCTATATCAACAATTTCCTCCTCTACTTTCAACATGCCCAACAGCCCCATGTGTTCCTCCACCAAGGTGTCAATCCTATTGACTTCATCACCTCCTCATCATCCCCCAGTTGCTTGGACAAGTTGAAAACATTGAGATCCATGGTCATGTTTTCAAACGTAAGCTTCATGAGACCGTTCCTACAATTAATCACAACATTAGATGTGGCAAGAAAAGGTCTACCAAGTATTACGGGGATTTGGGAGCTAAGGTTTGCAACCGAGTGAGTGTCAAGCACAATAAAATCAACAGGAAAGTAAAATTTATCCACTTGCACTAAAACATCATCAACTACTCCCCTCAGTTTTCGAACACTACGATCTGCCAATTGAAGAGTGATTGGAGACGGCTTCAACTCTTCGAGCTGGAGTTGTTGGTACACCGAGTAAGGTAGAAGGTTGACACTTGCTCCCAAATCAAGAAGAGCTTGCTCCACCCAACAATTCCCAATCGTTATAGCAATGGTAGGGCATCCGGGATCCTTGAACTTTGGTGGGGTGTTAGTCTTCAAGATTGAGCTCACTTGCTCGGTGAGGAATGTCTTCTAGTGCACATTTAGTCTCCGCTTCATGGTACACAAGTCCTTCAAGATCTTGGCACAAGATGGGATTTGCTTAATGGCATCGAGGAGTGGAATGTTGATTTTGACCTGCTTAAATATCTCAATTATATCAGAATAATTAGCCACCTTGAGGGGTGGCTTCAAACGATTAGGAAAAGGGGCAGGAATGGGGGATGCTTGCACACTATCATCAACCACATTCTCTTTCTCACTCACCTCACCCCCCCCCCCCTCAAAATCATCCTTAGCTTCTTTCTCTATTGGCAATGTGGCCTTGGATGAAACTTTTGGCACAACGGTCTTATCTATTTGTTTACCACTTCGAAGGGTGGAGACAGTTTTGAGTTGATCACAACTCTCATTAGCGGGTTCAGATGACTCAATGACATGTTGGCCTCTAGGGTTTTCTTGGGGTTGAGCGGGGAATTTCTCCTTTTCTTGTTGTGATGTCCTTATTGAATTTTTCAGCTTTGTGAGTTGGGCCCAAATGTCATTAAAAGCTGCTGCATTTTGATTGTTGATGGTAGCCTGGCTTTGAATGAAGGTAGTCTAGCTTTGAATGAAAGAATGAACCACATCCTACAAACTCATTTTGTGAGGAGGTTGGTATGTGGATGGGTTGGATGGTCCTTGTTGATTAAAATTTTGTGGAGGTGGACCTTGGGAGAAATTATGTGGAGGCGGGTTTTGTGAATACCCTTGCAGATTAGAGCAGGAGTATTGAGGGCTAGACACTTGCCTTTGACCTTGGTAGTGACCTTGCTTAGGAGGCACGGGAGGTGAATATGCATTAGAACCATGAGGAGTGGGATTCTCATTTCTCCAACTAAGTTCGGGTGATTGCTCCAACCCGGATTGTAGGTGTTTGAGTGTGGAGAGAATGATTGCCTCATTTGGTTAAAGGCATGAACTTGCTCGTGGTACACTTCCTTAAATGCCAGAATGTTAGGGCACTCCGATATGGAATGCTCTACACTCTCACAAATTGAGCAGCCCTCCTCAATCTTTGAAATATTAGACACCTCATGTCTCTTATTAACCTCAAGACTCTCAACTTTCCTAGACAACTTGGCAATTTTGGAAAACAAGTCTTCCCAGTCTCTCAAATCATACATCCCTCCCCCTTGTGGTTGACTACTACCCAGAGATGACCTAGGTACATCGGTGGGATCCGTGATATCCCATGATTGTGCATTTTGGGCCAATGTACTAAAGTAGTCTAGGGCCTCATCAGGGTCCTTGTTCAAAAACTCGTCATTACACATCATGTCAATGAATTGTCTATGGCCCGGTGTGATTCCTTCATAGAAGAAACTTATCAATTACCACGATTCAAAGTCATGATGTGGTATGGATTGGAGCAATTCCTTGTAGCAGTCCCAGCAGTTATAAAATTGTTCATTAGACTTTTCTGAAAATTTTTGAATTTGCTTTTTTAAAGTGGTGGTTCTATGCACAGGGAAAAATTTATTCAAAAACTCATAAAGCATTTGAGCCCAAGAGGTGATGGATCGAGGCCGCAAGGAATTCAACCATGTTTTGGCTCTGTCCTTGAGGGAAAAGGGAAACAATTTCAAATGAGCTATGTCTTCCATAGCATAGTTTGTGACGAAGGTTGCAACTATATCCTCAAATTTATTAATGTGTAAATAAGGATTTTCCTTTTCAATTCCATGGAATGTAGGAAGTAGTTGCAACATTCTTGGCTTAACTAGAAAGGCATGAGCTTGGACCGGCAAGATAATGCTTGAGGGAGTGGTGCTACGTGTGGGTTGGAGAAAATCCAGCATTGACCTCGCCAGAGGATCAATGGGGATATTGTTCCCCTCATTCCTAGGGGGGAAATGCATTCTAGGGTTTGGAATTCTTGGTTCTTGCACTCCTCCTCCCCTTGGGACATTGGCATTGGCACCCAATTCATTAAAGTTGTCATCGGCATCCTCGGGTAGGTCATGATCAATATTCATGTTGGGGTCCAAGGATTGTCTAACCAATCTATTATGGTCATCCCGTATCCACATACAAAAACACTATCTACAATAAAAACAAGTAAAAAAAGGTATATATGAGGAGCGACATACCTCAACCCATGATGAGAATTCACGGGACTTACCTTAGTCATCCAAAAATCACCTTCTTCATCCAACGCTTTGCCCTCCCCGGCAACGGCGCCAAAAATGCTTGATGGTTTCCATTCTATACCCTAATCTCTGTACATCACCCTCAATGTGTGTATGGCTTATACGGATAGAGGAGTGTCATTCTCCCTTGGAATGATGAAAGAAATGGGATAAACGGAATAATGGAAATGAAATGTGTGTGTGTGTGTGTGAACCAAAAGTGCTCCCCAAGCGCAGGGAGACTTTCGAGTGTCGTGTTTTACTTGGAAATCGTATTCCAAGGTCGTCTCCTCAGGGAAGGATGTGAATCGTGTTGAAGGTGATTTTGGTGAACAAAAAGAAAAGTGTAAAAATCTTTTGATGTTTGAGTTTGGTTTGTGATTGTGTTTTGATGAAATTGAAATGGGAACAAGTGTTGGCTAATCCGAAGGGGTCATTCCAATGGGAATGCCAACTTAACTCGAGACCTTCCCCCAATGGTATCTAGATGCTCGATTGATTCATGGGAAACGAGGGACTAGGATGGAGGTGAGGATCCAAGCTGATTGAATGAAAACCGTGTTGTATTCCCTAACCCCTAAACATCATCCCTAATTGTGTGTATGGCTTATAGGAATGGGTGAGTGTCACTCTCACTCGGAATGATGCAAAAGATTAGGCAACAATGGAATGGTGATGGAAATGAATGGAATGAACAAAATGTTATGAAATGGAATGCGTGTGTGGTGAACAAAAGTGCTCCCCAATCGAAAGGAGTCTTTTGTGGTCGTGTGTTTTACTTGGAAAATATTCCAAGGTCGTCTCCTCAGGGAAGGAAAGGGAGTTTTGTGAAAGTGATTTTGCAAAAGTGAAAAGAAAGTGTAAAATCTTGTATTTGTGTTTTGGTGAGTTTTGTTCAAAATGAAAATGCAAGAAAGCAAGTGTTGGCTAATCCAAAGGGTTCATTCCAATGGGAATACCAAATCAACTCAAAGCCTTCCTCCGATTGAGCATGAATGAACGATTGATTCGGGGGAAGCTAGGGACGAGATTGGTGAGTATCTAAGCATAAACCGTGACTAGGCCTACGGAATATCAAAGGCTCACCAACTCATCCACTCTCAACCCCGTCAAACCGAACCATTTGACTCTAAAGGGAGGAATGAAGTAGAGTTGAAAATGGTATTCCCAAGAGGAATTTTCCCTTGGATTAACCAACTTAAATCCTAGCTACTCATATTAAAAATGCAAGACAAGCATAATGTAGATGGACATGGAAGAGAAATGGAGATTTAAAGCATGAAACTTAACTTGAAGCAAGAAATCTAAAGCTATGAAGAGAAATATTCAAAACCCATTTTAAGCTAAAAATGAAGAACTTGAAAGCATAACAATGGTGAAATGTAAAGTGCAAGGCTAAACTTGAAATGTACTTCTAATAAATGGCATTAAAGACAGTAAAGGAAGCTTACAATATCCTTACAAGAGGTTACAAGAGAAATGGATGGAAGAACATGTAAAAATCACAACTTTACTATTCATCTTCTTCCTCACTAAAACTACTCTAAGCTTAGGTAGCCAACAACTTTTACATTGTGTGTTGAATGTTGAATATATTGAGTGTGGAGACTTGCCAAAACGTCCAAGAGGCTCCCCCCTAGCTGTGTGAACGAGCTCCCATCAAGAGAGGGATGAATGGATGGCCTTGACAGGCTAGGAGATCATAGCCTGGGCAGCCCACTTCCCCCCATTCCTCCTTTAATGCATTGGCCTTTAAAGTCTTCTACTTGAGTGTAGGAGGCCTGCAAATGTGTAAGGAAATGTTGGGATAGGCGTGGGAGAAGTGTAGGTGGGACCCCCAAGCCTCAAAGTTGAGTTACAGGCTGTTTTCGCGACCAGAAGGTCCGGAGTACCGGTACTAGGTACCGGTACCATTTGGTACCGGTACCAAGTACCGGTACTGTTTTTCTGCACTGGACCACCTTCGGTAGAATCAGCATAACTCTTGATCTAACCGTTGGATTGGGCTGAAATTTTGACACCAAACATAAGACACCCATATCTAAAACTTTCAGGTTTTGAAATTTTCCAAATTCTGAGTACATCATGGTAAAAATGGAGGAATTCCGAGGCAGTGCTTCCAATTGTTGCTGCAGCTGGTGCCCTTGTTCCCAAGCACCAATGCCTTCTTGATTTCTTCACTTTTAAGCCTCCAATTCTTCATGTATTGTTTCCATGCCTTCACCACACATCCAACATAGTTGCAATGTCCTAAAATACATGATTTAAGCAATAAAAACTTGCAACATCAAAATATCAACATTATTCATAATTTCGGCTAACTATAAGTACTTAAATGCAAAAGTTGAGTTAAAATGCATGTAATGAGCCCTTCAAATATGCAATATTATGTGCTCATCACAAGCATACCCCGTGAAAAGTCTACGGGATATCAAAGACTCACAACCATGTCCACACTCAACCCAGTCAAACCAAATCAACGTACACTACGAGGAGGAATGAAAATGAGTTGAAATGGCATACCTAAAAGGAGTTCTCCTTTGGATTAGCCAACTTAAAGTTTTGCTACTCATAATTAAAGCAAGAACATAAATGTAATAAATAGACATTGTAAAGAAATGAAGATTGGAACTTAGTTTAATGCAAGGAAACTTAAACTAGGAATAAAACCATTCAATACCCATTTTAAAACTTGAAATGAAGAAATCTTCCTGCAACAATGGTGAAATCCCAAAAATTTAGAACTAAACTTGAAAATTACTTGTAATAAATGACATTAAAGACATTAAATGAAGCTTACAAGAGTCTTGAGAAATATTACAAGTGAAATGGGTGGAAGAAATGTAAAAATCTAAGCTTTCTCTCTCTAACTATGTCTTCTACCTAGAGCTTCTCTCTCTCCAATGCAATACAAACTGAATAAATACATAATGAATCAATACATTTTTGTCCATAGCGAGCTCCATAGGTGTGTGGCAGGCCTTACACCAAAAGGGGGCTGATTGGATACATTGGGCAGGGTAGGACAGGCCTAGCCTGCATCTCCCAGCTCTTTCTCTTCTCTCTCCTCCTCATAAATGCCCAAGCCTTCAAAGTCCAAGCATGGGTGATGGGAGGCCTATAAATGTGTAAGGGATGTCAGGGGACAAGTGGGAGAAGTGTAGGTGGGACCCCCAAATGGTAAAGCTTGAGTTGCAGGCTGTTTGGGCAATCTAGGCAAAACCTTCCGGAAGATCGACACAAACCTTTCGAAAGGTTTGTGCAGGAACAGTTAAAATGGAAAATCAGTAAGAAAAACCTTCCGGAAGGTTTTAGCAGTGAATAGGCAGACCAAGGCAAAACCTTCCAGAAGGTTTTCACCCAAACTGCATTTTTCTTGGTTTTTTCACCCTCCAAGCCTTCCTTTAAGCTATCCCCTCATCTTAAATTGAATCATTTACATCTTTTTACCTGCATTTACACAAAAACTCTGATAAAGAGAAGATAAAACGCATTTCTCCCCAAAGTCACAACAAAGCAAGTATAAAAGGGCTTATTAACATACAAAATATGCAATATTTTATGCTAATCATACACTTCCTTAAGTGCCGGAATGTTAGGACACTCCGATATGGAATGCTCCACACTCTCACAAATTGAGCAACTATCCTCGGTCTTTGAAACATTAGACACCTCATGTCTCCTATTGCCTTCTAAACTTTCCACCTTCCGTGACAACTTGGTGATTTTAGAGCACAAATCTTCCCGGTCTCTCAAATCATACATCCCTCCCCCTTGTGCTTGATTACTACCCGGAGAAGACCTTGGTACATCGGTGGGATCTGTGATATCCCAAGATTGGGCATTTTGTGTCAATGTACTAAAGTAATCAAGGGCCTCATCGGGATCCTTGTTCAAGAACTCTCCATTACACATCATGTCAATGAATTATCGATGGCCCAGTGTAATCTCATCGTAGAAGAAACTCACCAATTGCCATGATTCAAAACCATGATGTGAAATGGATTGTAACAATTCCTTGTAGCGATCACAACAGTTGTAAAATTGCTCATTGGGCTTTTCCGAGAAGTTTTGGATTTGCTTTTTAAGAGCGGTAGTTCTAGGCACCGAAAAAAATTTGTTTAAAAACTCTGAAAGCATTTGTGGCCAAGAGGTTATGGATCGAGGCCGCAAGGAATTCAACCAAGTTTTGGCTTTGTCCGTAAGGGAAAAGGGAAACAATTTCAAGCGAGCTATATCTTCCATAACATGATTAGTGAGGAAGGTTGCAACTATATCCTAGAATTCCTTAATGTGAAAATAAGGATTTTCTTTTTCAATTCCGTAGAATATAGGAATTAGTTGCAACATTCCCGGTTTGACTAAGAAGGCATGAGCTTGGACCGGTAAGAGAATGCATGAGGTAGTGGTGCTACATGTGGGTTGGAGAAAATCCCGCATTGATCTCTCCGGAAGATCAATGGGGATATTGTTCCCTTCATTCCTAGGAGGGAAATGCATTATAGGGTTTCGCATTCTAGGGTTTTGCATTCCCTCACCCCTTTGGACATTAGCCTCCTCATTCTCAAAGTTATCACCGGAATCCTCGGGTGGGTCTTGGACAATATTCATGTTGGGGCCTAAAGGTCGTCTAACCAATCTGTTTTGGTCATCCTGTCCCCACATACAAAACACTATCTACAATTGAAAAATAGGAAAACAAAAGTATATACAAAGAGCAACGTACCTCAGCCCGTGATGAGAATTCGCGGGACTTACCTCCGTTGTCCGAAAATCACCTTCTCAATTCAACACTTTACCTTCCCCAGCAAAGGCGCCAAAAATGCTTGAGTCTTTTCGTTGACCCTAATTTCTGAACATGAACCCTCAATGTGTGTATGGCTTATGTGTGTGGATGAGTGTCACTCTCACTCAGGTTCGATGCAAGAAATGAGAAAACGGGTGTGTGAATGAAATGTGTCTGTGTGTATATGAACAAAAGTGCTCCCCAAGCGCAGAGAGACTTTCGAGTGTTGTGTTTTACTAGGAAATCATATTCCAATGTCGTCTCCTCAGGGAATGAGGTGAATTATTTTGAAGGTGATTTTGGTGAAAAAGGAAAGTGTAAAAATCTTTGATGTTTGAGTTTGGTGATTTGTATTCTTGATGAAAATGAAATGGAAACAAGTGTTGGCTAATCCGAAGAGGTCATTCCAATGGGAATGCCAAATCAACTCGAGACCTTCCTCTAATGGTGTAACACCCCACCCTCCACATGGCATAATATTGTCCGCTTTGGGCCCGCTGGCCCTCACGATTTTGTTCCTCCCAGTACCCCTGGGAAAAGGCCTTATGCCATGTAAGGCGAGGGGCTTACTTATAAGCCCAGCAACTTTCTCCACCCTAACCGATGTGGGACACCAGGATCTCACAATCCACCCCCCTTAGGGTTGCACGTCCCCGTGCAATAGCTAACCAGCTACCCATCTGCCCACATGCACACGAGCACGACAGGGGCCCACACTCGATCCAGGCGAGAGTCGGCTCTGATACCAACTTGTAACACCCCACCCTCCACATGGCATAATATTGTCCACTTTGGGCCCACTGGCCCTTACGGTTTTGTTCCTCCCAGTACCCCTGGGAAAAGGCCTTATGCCATGTAAGGCGAGGGGCTTACTTATAAGCCCAGCAACTTTCCCCTCCCTAACCGATGTGGGACACCAGGATCTCATAAATGGCGCCTAGATGTTTGATTGATTCGTAGGAAATGCGGGACTAAAATGGAGGTAAGGATTCAAGCATACCCCGTGACAAGTCTACGGTGTATCAAGAACTCACAACCATGTCCACACTCAACCTAGTCAAACCAAATCATCGTACACTACAAGGAGGAATGAAAAAGAGTTGATTTAGCATACCCAAGGGGAACTCTCCCTTGGATTAGCCAACTTCAGGCTTAGCTACTCATGTTTAATGCAAGAACATATATGAAATAAAGAGACATTGTAAAGAAATGAAGATTGGAACTTAAATTAATGCAAGAAAACATCAACTACAAAAAAGTGCATTTACTACCCATTTAAAGAGCTTGAGATGAAAACTTAAATACAACAATGGTAGATTTTAAGATACTCAACTAAACTTGCAATGTACTTGAAATAAATGACATTAAAGACAATAAATGAAGCTTACAAGACTCTTACAAAAGATTACAAGTGAAATGGATGGAAGAAATGTAAAAATCTAAGCTTTCTCTCTCTAAACTATCTCTTCTTCCTTGGAGCTTCTCTCTCTACAATGCAATACTAAAGTCCATAATTTGTAATATCTCCTGTATTTTTTTCCATGGAGCTCTCCCTATGTGTGTGATAGGCTTCCCATCCATAGGGGAGTGACTTGATGGCTTGGACAGGCTAGGACAAGCCTAGCCTGCAACTCCCTTCACTTGCCTCTTCTCTCTCTTCCTCTTCAATGCTTGAGCCTCCAAAGTATAACATGAGGTGATGAGAGGCTTGTATGTGTGTAAGAGATGTCAGCGGACAAGTGGGAGAACTGTAGGTGAGGCCCCCAAATGGCAGAGCTTGAGTTGCAGACTGTCTGGGCATTCTGGGCAAAACCTTCCGGAATGTCGATGCAAACCTTCCGAAAGGTTTGTGCAGGAACAGATGAAACAGCATTCCAATGAGCAAAACCTTCCGGAAGATCAATGCAAACCTTCCGGAAGGTTTATTCCAGTAGTCAAAACCTTCTGGAAGGTTTTCATCCAAATTGTATTTTTCTTGGTTTCTTCACCCTCCAATCCCTCCTTTAAGCTATCCCCTCATCTTCATTGACTTTAAACATTATGATGGGAGCTTACTAAAGCCTTTTGCAACATTTTCACCTACATTCACACAAAACTTCATTAAAGAGAAGATTAAACACAATTCTCCCCAAATTCACAACAAAAGCAAGTACAAAGGAGCATAACAACATACAATATATGCAATTTTTTGTGCTAATCAGTAATCTCTCTAGATTCTTAGTTAGGGTAAAGTAAGGTTTTTCATGTAGCTAGTTTCAATAAAGCCATTTATGGCACGTCCTTCGAATAAAGATTATCATTCACAATGGCCATTGTTGTTAAAAGTATTTGGGTGGCTCATAAGCTCCCAGTTTCTTACTTCAAGAATATTCTATCCAAAGGAAAGAAGAAGAGCCCTTTCATCAGCCTAAGCCTATTGAGTTTTTTAGCTCTCTTCGAGCTCTTCAGTTCTTAACGACCTCTTCAGCTCTCTCTAAGCCTTTTCAGCTCTTCTTGAGCTTTTCAGACATTCAAGCCTATAGCTCTCTCTGATCTCTTCAGCTCTCCACGATTCCAACGTCTATTAGAATTAGAAATGCTTGAGTTATGTAGCTCAAAGGAAGTAATTAAAAAAAGGTGGTGCTTCATAACTTACTTCTACAAGGTTATTCACCTTCCATAAGTCAAGGGGGGATTGTGAATTTAGCCTTAGCACAACAATCACACTATGCAAAGGAAAGATCGAGTAGCTTCTATTTCACCAAAAGAAAAGAAGAATATAGAAGTTCCATTTACAATATGTCATGTGCAAAAAGAAAAAAAAAAAAGGTGGAACAACCCTGTCCAACTCTATGATTAAGCCCTGGAATCAGTTCAAATCCCAGCCACATCAAGAGGACCAAATGATGATGTTTTCCCTCTAGGCCTCTTCTCAGACAAAGAAGAGCCCTCTGCTTGAGTTATTCCTTCGTTCCTAATTTTTTACCATGATTCCGGTAATGTGTATGTGGCTTATACGGTTAGGTGAGTGTCACTCTCCCTCGGATATCATGCAAGAAATGGGAAAACGGGTGTGAATGAAAAAAAATGTGTGATCGCAAAATTGCTCCCCAAGCTTAGAGAGAGTCTTGCAATGTTGTGTTTTACCTGGAATGGGTATTCCAAGGCCGTCTCCTCAGGGAAGGAAGGTGAATTGTGTTGAAGGTGATTTTGTGAAAAAATGGAAAAGTGTAAAATCTTTGAGTTTGTGTTTTGCTGAGTGAGATTTTGATAAAGATGCAATGGAAACAATGTTGGCTAATCCAAAGAGTTCATTCCAATGGGAATGCCAAATCAACTCAAAACATTCTTCCAATGGTGCATTGGTGTTCGATTGATTCAATGTTGGTTAATCCATTGAATCAATGTTGAAGGTGATTTTGTGAAAAAAAATGGAAAAGTGTAAAATCTTTGAGTTTGTGTTTTGGTGAGTGAGATTTTGATAAAGATGCAATGGAAACAATGTTGGCTAATCCAAATAGTTCATTCCAATGGGAATGTCAAATCAACTCAAAACATTCTTCCAATGGTGCATAGGTGTTCGATTGATTCGTAGGAAGCGAGGGACTAAAATGGAAGTGAGGGCTCAAGCATACCCCGTTACAAGTCTATGGTGTATCAAGAACTCACAACCACGTTCGCAATCAACCTAGTCAAACCAAACCACATTTCACTACGAGAAAGAATGAACGAGAGTCGATTTCACATACCCAAGAGGAAATCTCCCTTGGAGTAGCCAACTAAAAATCTAGCTACTCATAATAAAAGGAAAGACATACATAATATAAAGAAACATAATGAAGAAATGAAACATGGAACTTGTATTCAAGCAAGAAAAGAGTTAAACAACAAGAGAGAATGCATTCATAGTCAAAATACAAATATTGAAGGCAAATACCCAAATGTAAAACTTGAAATGTTAGAAGATGCAGTTAAACTTGAATACACTTGAAATAAAGGAGATTAAAGTGCAAGAAGTAAAGATTACAAGTGATTTAAAGCTTACTACAACTAAAATGGAGAAGAAAATGCAAAAACATAAATTTCTCTCTCTAGAACTTCATCTTCTTCATTGGAACTTCTCTCTCTAAAACTACTCCTAAGCTTAGGTAGCCTCCTCCTCACTCAAAGCTTGTGTGAATGCTGAATAAATGGTGTAAAAACCTTTGCATGAAATGTGTTAACTTTAAATATATATATGTTTTGACTTTAAATCTTAGATATGTGTTAAGAAACAAGGCTATCGTTAGATTGCCATAAAACCTCTAATTTCTTGTTTTGAAAACCCTTGTTCTCATGAGAGGTGGATTTTTCTCTCAATATTCATTTGTTCTTGATTTCTAAAACTTTAGTGCTTTGTGTTGAGTAATAAATGATGTTGTTGTGATCTCTTGTATTTTTCCTTAATTGGTCATTGGAATTGTTACACGATAAATTTGGGGATTTTTTAGATATGCTTGTAAAATGAGAAATTGTGGATTTTGTATTTATTTGGAATTGTTGGTGAATTGAGAATATTTTGGTTTCCTCATTTGTATGGTTGTTGTGATGGACGTGGATTGCCATCGAGAGATGTCGTAGAGTGTTAGAGGTTAGTTTATCCCAGTGGGGGTGAGATAGTTTCCTAACACTTGTAGTGGATTGTCATTTGGTAATGCGACCACTATCGTTCACGGAAGTTCGAACAAGGGATGGTAGACGCCCTTTCCTAAAGTGTTGTGATTGTGATGGTGATTGGTGGACTAGGTATAATCGTTGGGTAGATTCATGAGAAGCAATCAACATACATGGTACGGGGATGAACCAATATACATGGGATAATGGGTTGGATCGTCTTGGCCAGTGCATTGGTATGGGACAATGCATCGGAAGGCGCCCTTCCTAAATGGCTTAAAGTTGGAAATGGTATATTGTTATGAAATTTACCTTAACCTTTCACTTGAATATTGTTACGGCTTAAACTTGATATCTATTTAAAATGTCCTGTTTTTCCTTCAAAATTGATATATGTTATTTACGAAATGAGACGGACCGGTTCTTATCTGTTTTCTAAACCTTGTTCGAGTTTGGGAGGATTTTTCTACAGAGCTTCGTGCTCACCCCCTACAGTTAAACATTTTACAGATTATGGGCTGGAGGAGGAGCTCAGTGCTAACGAGCCGGGCCATGGAGAAGCTTCATTAGAGGAGTACTTGGATCCCGAGTGGGACATCTAGAGATGTCGTTTATTTTTGTGCTAGACTAGGAATGATTATGTACAATCATGTAAAGTCTAGTATTTTGTTTATTTCGCTGTTAAGTTCAAATGTAATTCTTTTGATGTAGTAGCCATGGTTTGGGCTTATTCTTTTGGATAATGTTGTAAATATTTTATGGATCAATGGACCCGGTGTGGTCAATGTAGTATAATTGCACAGGTTGTGTTTTGGATAGAGCTCCCCGAACAAAGGAGATTCTGCCCGAATTTTGTTAAATTAAGGAACCCCGGTTATTTATGGATTTTATTAGTTGCTCTCATGGTATGAATGGTGTTAGAAGGTAATGCCTTCCAAGGTGGTTTTTGGGGCATTACAAAAGCTCACATGGGTACTTATTTCATCTCCACTATGCATGTCAAGCTCTAAAATATGAATCCAATCAGTAAATTGCCGAAATAACACATTCAAAGTGCACTATGGTTGAGTTCAAAAGAAAACACATATGTGATACTCAGGCATAGGATAAACTTCTATGTTGTACTCATGTGTTCAAAGTTCATAATGAAGATCAAGCAATCACAACTCCCATAACAATTAGGATAGGGGAATATAGTTCAATATTAGATATTTTCCACCAAAATTTTCACATTTCCAACTATTCTATACAAAAAGTGGTGGAACATGTAAATGGTGCACCTCACCCCCCCCCCCAACTTGAACCATGCATTGTCCTCAATGCACAAGGAATCATGCAATGAGAAAAATGAAAGTAATATGGGAAATAAGATACCCCCTTTTTTTTTATATAAACATTAAAGGAAAATGAAACACAAAAGATCCTGTTTACACCCCCAACTTAGACTCGAACATGATACTAAAAGAGATTTGTTACGATGAAGTTCAAAATGAATTTAGTCCAAATTAGGAAGAGGTAAACAACTTCATGCTAAAATCTATACTACAACATTATGAAAAGGAAAATATAACAATAAAATAAGTCTAACTACTATGTACATGAAAACAAAACAAAAAGAGCTCATGTCAATCCGGCTTCAATTCGGATATGAGCTTGCGCCCATTGATTTTTTTTATTTTAAAATTTTTTTGTTTTATAAATGTCCTTCCTAAGCAATCTATCTAACAATACAAAGGATAATGATTCAAAAATCTCAACCAAACAGAGGTGTAGGCAAGTTTATACAATTCCAACAATGGAGTATACAATTTCTCTTTAAAATTTTCTACACTTATCTCTATTTCAATGCCCTTCCCAAGTTGAAAAATGTGAATCTCAACACCACTCTTAGATGGAAAAATGACCTTGGGCTCATTAGCCTTATGTGATATAATATCTTCATTAAATTTTTCACAATCTAGAGTGGTAGGAGATTCAACATCAATATGCATTCCATTAAGATGATCATCCTCAATACATTTACTATGTTCAAGATGTTGTTCTACACGCATAGTAATTATAGTATTAGTCAATGCAATAAGGTCATCTCTAATTTTAGCATTGACTTCCATTTGGTATAGCATAAACTCGCAATGAGTATTTTCCAATTCTTGTTTGGTTAAGTCCTCATATGTTGGATAATGGCAAAATTCATTTGGTGTTTTCAAATCGGATGAAAAATTATAAGGTTCGTTCTCCCAACCATAACTCAGATAACTCGTTGCAACATAATGGTCGGGGTAAAAAAATTTTAGGGCTAATATTGAAATTGATCCTTCACATGTTAAGTCTTGAACCGTATAATTTAATGGGTACTCACTAGTGATGTGCTCATACTTATCACAAATCTCACACACATTTTCAAAATTTGGGGCATTTAACATATTTTCATAAAAATTAGAAAACATAACACACAAAAAAAAAAATTACAACAAACTATTTATAAATGAGACGACATACCTTGGCCCGTGATGAAAATCACGAGACTTACCTATGTCGTCCAAAATCACCTTCGAACTCGACACTTAACCTTCCCCGGCAACGGTGCCAAAAATGCTTGAGTTATTCCGTCGTTCCTAATTTTCGACCATGATTCCGGTAATGTGTATGTGGCTTATACAGTTAGGTGAGTGTCACTCTCCCTCGGATATCATGCAAGAAATGGGAAAACGAGTGTGAATGAATAAAATGTGTGTGTGTGTGAAAAATTGCTCCCCAAGCGTAGAGAGAGTCTTGCAATGTCGTGTTTTACTTGGAATGGATATTCCAATGTCGTCTCCTCGAGGAAGGAAGGTGAATTGTGTTGAAGGTGATTTTGTGAAAAAATAGAAAAGTGTAAAATCTTTGAGTTTGTGTTTTGGTGAGTGAGATTTTGATAAAGATGCAATGGAAACAATGTTGGCTAATCTAAAGAGTTCATTCCAATGGGAATGCCAAATCAACTCAAAACATTCTTCCAATGGTGCATAGATGTTCGATTGATTCTGTAACACCCCGCATTTTTGTTTATATATATGTATATAGATATATAGTAAATAATGGTTGTAAAAAAATGTGGATATGTGTAAGGATGTAAGGATAAATTATATAGATTGTAATAGTAGGAGAAATGCTAGAGATAAATATGGATTGGGAAGTTGTAGTTTCCAAGACGTTTAAATTTTGAAAGGGTGACTAGACGAATTTCTAAATATTTTTAGGTCAAAATAAGGTTTCCATTGAATCCGGAAGGTCGAACAACCTTGGGAGAGGTAATATGAGGTGTATTGGAAGTTAGGAAGTATTCCGCAGTGAAAACACACTTAGAGAAAATTTGGGTAAAAAGGAGTTGGGACACCTTCGAGTATTTTGGTCATAACTTTTTATCCTTATATCCAATTGATCTAAAATTTGTACAGTAGATATTAGACATCTAGGGCTACAAAAGTGTATCTCATGAAAATTTTCCAATTCGACCTTTAAATGGGTCAAAACTTCCCTGGAAGTCGAAGTAGCTGAAGTGTACCGGTACCGCGTACCGGTACCATACCATACCCGTACCGTGTACCGGTACGACTACTCCAGTAGCTTAACCGTACCGGTACCATATCGTACCGGTACCGCGTACCGGTACGATTTATCGCACGTCCGCCGAACAGTAAAAATCAGGATTTTGGTGTTTTAAAACACCCTTTTTAGCCTCATTTGCCCCATTCTTCATCTACACTCTCACACTAAACACTTTAGAACCCTAGGAGAGAAAGAAAGGAAGAGAGAAACTCAAGATCAAAAGGGGAAAAACACAAGGTTAAAGGGTGATTCAAGGATCAAACCCTAGAGTTTTCAAGAACATCAAGGTAGGGGTTTTCTCCCACTCACTTACATTGAGGCTAGGGTATTTATATATGTATTTTTTTGCTATCAATGGTATATATATGCTATGGAATCATCATCTCTTAGGCTTTTTGCAAAGATTACATGTTGTTAGGGTTTAATAACCATGAAATCTCTTTTCTCGTTTTAAAACCCTAGTCTTTGGGAGAGTGATGTATTTCCTTCCTAAATGCCTTCTTTCTTATTGATTTCGAAACTTTAGTGCTTTGTGTTGGGGAGTAAAATAATGTTATGGCGATCTCATGTATTTTTCTTGGTTGGGTTGTTTGAGATACACATGTAATGATTTGTGAGAGGTTCCTTATAAGGATGTTCACCCCTTCCCAAGAGGTTCCTTATAAGGATGCTTGGGAAGCCATGTAATGAATTGTGAGAGGTTCCTTATAAGCATGCTCACCCCTTCCCAAGAGGTTCCTTATAAGGATGCTTGGGAAGCCATGTAATGAATTGTGAGAGGTTCCTTATAAGGATGCTCACCCCTTCCCAAGAGGTTCCTTATAAGGATGCTTGGGAAGCCATGTAATGATTTGTGAGAGGTTCCTGGTAAGGATGCTCACCCATTCTCAAGAGGTTCCTTGTAAGGATGCTTGAGAATCAAAGATGATCTAAACGGAGGTGGAGGTTACCCTAAAGTATGCCACCTACCGAAAGAATTGTTGGAAACTGTGTATGGTGGACTGGATTATATTTGGAAATGGTTTGCTAACTGTATAGTGGTTTCACTTATTCATTCAATTACTGTTGTTCCTTAAACTTGAGATCTACTAAAATGTCCCTGTTTTACTTCAAAGATTATATATGCTATTTGCGAAATGAGACCGGCCATTTTATATGCTTTTATAAACCTTGTTAGAGTTTGGGGGGAATGTTGCTACAGAGCTTCGTGCTCACCCCCTACAAACAACATATTTCAGGTCTTTGTCTAGAGGAGGAGCTCGGAACTGACGAGCTGGGACATTGGGAAGCTCCCGTAGAAGGGAACGTGGACCCCGAGGTGGACGCATAGAGCGACCTCCTTTCCTTTTTGTACTAGACTAGGATATTCATTTTGAACCTTGTAAGGTCTAGTTTTCTTTTGTTATTTCTGCTGCACTACATTATGTGATTTTTGGAATGTAAAGGCCAAAATGGGTCTATTCTTTTGGGATAATGCTGTAAATTTTATGGATGACTTTATGAAGTCTCATTATTGATGGATTATTCTAGTGCTCTCATGATGTGAATGTTTTAGAATGTAATGACGTCCAGGGTGTGTTTTGGGGTGTTACAAAGTTGGTATCAGAGCCTAGGCTTTAGGTCTTACATGGGAGTTGTAGGTTATGGATTACCACTAGAGATGTAGGTTTAGGGTGGAGGAAATTGTTAAGTTAAATTTTGTATATTCCTTGTGCTTAAATCAAGACATCCTACATATCACTGTAGTTTATATCTGGCACATCAAGGGAACTAAATTATGGATTGATGTGCAGGATGGACGGGACACGGGGACGCGGACGTGGGCGTGGCCGTGGAGGTCAAGCGAATCCACCACCTCCGGATGCCATGCAAGGCATTTACCAATGCTTGAGGGAGCTCACCACTTTGGTACAAAACCAAAATGGTAACAACAACCACAATGGTGGAGCTCATCCTCTCGCTCAAGTACCGGGCAATGAGAACGGAGACCGAAGGATGATAGCTCTTCGGGAATTCTTACGACAACGACCACCCAACTTCCAAGGGAGCTCCAATCCTTTGGAGGCGGATAGATGGATTCGCCGAGTGAAGAAGATCTGTGACGGCATGGGAGTTGCCGAGGAGTTGAGAGTGGGTTTGGCGACCTACCTGTTTGAGGGGGAGGCCGACTATTGGTGGGATGCCATAAAGAAGAGAAGGGACACCGACATACTCACTTGGGAAGAATTCGATCAACTTTTCCAAGATAAATATTTCCCTGAATCAGTCAGAGACCGAATGAAGGCGGATTTTCTTGCATTACGACAAGGTGGTATGACCGTGGCTGAGTATGAGAGGCGGTTCGACGAGCTCTCCTGTTATGCTACGGGATTTATATCTACTGAGGCCGATAGGGCCAAGCGCTTCGAGCAGGGTCTGAGGCCGGCTATTAGGGAGAAGTTGGTGGCTCTCAGGATCCGTGAATTTGGGGACTTGGTGGACAGAGCTGCACTGGTAGAGAGAGACATAGAGGATAGCCAGCGACGACAGGGCTTCTCGAGAGGAGGTCCGATACGGACGGGTGCTAGCACTAGTGGGGCACAGAGACTGACACCATACCGTCGCCCAGATCAGACAGGGGGACAGCGACTTTTGACAACCCGAGGAGAGGGAGACACTCAGACTAGAGCCGATTTTATCCCACGATCCTGCTTTGCATGCGGAGGTGTGGGACATCTTCGGATGCATTGCCCAGTCTATCCACCTCAGGGGCCGATCCAGACCGCCAGACAAGTACCAGCAGCCCAACCACCACCACCGAGGCCTGCACCGCAGCGACCGATACAAGTTCACGCCCCCGGCGGCGCCAACCAAGGGCGAGTATTTGCTTTGACTCAGTCGGAGGAGGACATTGCCAACGCCGTTGTGGAAGGTATCGTCCTTATTTATAATTCTTGGGCCCGCATATTATTTGACCCCGGTGCAACACACTCATTTGTACACACGACATACGCACTTGATTTGGGATTGAGTTTCGCGAAGTTAGAGCATGTTATGAATATTAGCTTGCCCACGGGAGAACGGTTAGACTCTAGCCGAGTCTGCAAGGATTGCGTGCTTCGCATTGGGGAGCACGAATTGATTGTGGATTTGATTGCTTTAGAGATAAAGGGGTATGATGTGATTTTCGGGATGAACTTGTTCTCTGCTTTCCGGGCGGTAATGGATTGTTTCCGCAAGCGGATTACATTTCAGTTACCGGGAGGAGTCATTTTTAGTTTTGTGAATAACCGAGATTCTTTCCATCCATTTCCTACTACGGGTAGTAGATTCTTAAAAGCGAAAGCGGGAAGTCAATTGAGTTTCTTAGCTAGCTTGATGGGAAATAACAAGGATAAACTCCACACTGATGTGGTGTTAATTGTATCGGAGTTTTCAGATGTTTTTCCCGAGGAATTACCCGGATTACCGCCACATAGGGAAATTGAATTCAAGATCGATCTCTATCCAGGAACCGAACCCATATCTATTGCTCCCTACCGGATGGCACCTTTGGAGTTGAAGGAGCTAAGGAAGCAGTTGGATCATTTGTTGGCGATTGGGTTTATCCGTCTAAGCACTTCACCCTGGGGAGCCCCGGTCCTCTTTGTGAAGAAAACGGATGAGACTCTACGGTTGTGCACGGATTACCGGAGGTTGAATCGGGTTACCGTGAAGAATAAGTATCCGTTGCCGAGAATTGATGACTTATTTGATCAGTTGAAGGGTTCAAAGTATTACTCCAAGATTGATCTTCGCACGGGGTATCATCAGCTGCGGATTAAGGAGGAGGATATTCCTAAGACTGTTTTTCGTACCCGGTATGGTCATTTCGAGTATACGGTGATGCCGTTCGGATTGACTAATGCCCCCGCAGCCTTCATGGATTTGATGCACAGAGTCTTCCGGCCTTACCTCGATCAATTTGTCATTGTGTTTATTGATGACATATTGGTTTACTCACAGACTCAGAAGGAACATGCTCGTCATCTCTCTATGGTGCTACAAACATTGAGAGAACATAAGTTATATGCAAAGATGAGCAAGTGTGAGTTTTGGATGAAGGAAGTGAAGTTCCTTGGCCATGTTGTGTCCGAGCAAGGAGTAGCGGTTGATCCCGCAAAAATTGAGGCCGTGATGAAATGGGAACCACCGAAGAACGTGACAGAAGTACGGAGTTTCTTGGGGTTAGCCGGCTATTATCGTAGGTTTGTGGAAGGATTCTCCAAGCTTGCGATGCCGATGACTCGCCTTACAAAGAAGGGGGAGAAATTTTCGTGGACTCAAGCGTGTGAAATAGCTTTCCGCACCTTGAAGGAGAAGTTGATGACGGCACCTATCCTCATCATTCCGAGTAGTGGGGAAGGCTACGATGTCTACACCGATGCCTAACTAAGAGGCTTGGGATGCGTTCTAATGCAAGGAGGGAAGGTAGTGGCTTATGGCTCGAGGCAACTCAAGGTGCATGAGCATAATTATCCCACACACGACTTGGAGCTAGCTGCGGTGGTGTTTGCTCTTAAGTTGTGGAGATGTTATTTATACGGGGAGAAATTTCAAGTGTTCTCGGACCATAAAAGCCTCAAGTATATCTTCACACAGAAACACTTGAATCTCCGGCAGAGAAGGTGGATTGAGTACTTGGAAGATTATGAGTTCACGCTCAACTACCATCCGGGGAAGGCCAATGTAGTTGCCGACGCTCTTAGCAGGAAGTCTCGGGGTGAAATCAATTCTCTTGCGGTAAATAGGTGGAAAATGATTGATGCATTGGAGGAGTACGATCTATGGGTGGATGGACCGGAGTATCAACCCTATATATTCAACCTTATAGCTCAACCGACGCTTCTGCAACGAGTGGTGGAATTGCAATGCCTGGATTCGGAACTCGATTTGATTAGAGCCCGATTGGAGAATGGAGAAGTGATGGAAGAATGGTCTTGGAGAAATGGAGAGTTGAGATATGGGGATAAGCTATGTGTTCCCAATGATTCGTCCCTAAAGGAGGAAATACTTGGAGAGTGGCATCGCTCCAAGTTTGCTATCCACCCCGGTAGCACAAAGATGTATAGGGACATGAAGCGTCCATACTGGTGGAGGGGAATGAAGCGAGATGTGGCCAAGTATGTGGCAAAATGTGGGGTGTGCCAGCAAGTGAAGATTGAGTATCAAAGGCCAGGAGGAGTCCTACAGTCTTTGTCTATTCCAGAGTGGAAGTGGGATCACATCACCATGGACTTCGTGTCGGGTTTACCACGGACGTCGCGTGGGCATAATGCAGTGTGGGTCATTGTGGATAGGTAATATGAGGTGTATTGGAAGTTAGGAAGTATTCTGGAGTGAAAACACACTTAGAGAAAATTTGGGTAAAAAGGAGTTGGGACATCTTCTAGTATTTTGGTCATACCTTTTTATCCTTCTGTCCAATTGATCTGAAATTTGGACAGTCTATATTAGACATCTAGAGCTACAAAAGTGTATCTCATGAAAATTTTCCAATTCGACCTTTAAATGGGTCAAAACTTCCCTGGAAGTCGAAGTAGCCGAAGTGTACCGGTACCATACCGTACCGGTACCGCGTACCGGTACGACTACTCCAGTAGCTTAACCGTACCGGTACCGCGTACCGGTACGATTTATCGCACGTCCGCCGAACAGTAAAAATCGGGATTTTAGTGTTTTAAAACACCCTTTTTAGCCTCATTTGCCCCATTCTTCATCTACACTCTCATACTAAACACTTTAGAACCCTAGGAGAGAAAGAAAGGAAGAGAGAAACTCAAGATCAAAAGGGGAAAAACACAAGGTTAAAGGGTGATTCAAGGATCAAACCCTAGAGTTTTCAAGAACATCAAGGTAGGGGTTTTCTCCCACTCACTTACATTGAGGCTAGGGTATTTATATATGTATTTTTTTGCTATCAATGGTATATATATGCTATGGAATCATCATCTCTTAGGCTTTTTGCAAAGATTACATGTTGTTAGGGTTTAATAACCATGAAATCTCTTTTCTCGTTTTAAAACCCTAGTCTTTGGGAGAGTGATGTATTTCCTTCCTAAATGCCTTCTTTCTTATTGATTTCGAAACTTTAGTGCTTTGTGTTGGGGAGTAAAATAATGTTATGGCGATCTCATGTATTTTTCTTGGTTGGGTTGTTTGAGATACACATGTAATGATTTGTGAGAGGTTCCTTATAAGGATGTTCACCCCTTCCCAAGAGGTTCCTTATAAGGATGCTTGGGAAGCCATGTAATGAATTGTGAGAGGTTCCTTATAAGCATGCTCACCCCTTCCCAAGAGGTTCCTTATAAGGATGCTTGGGAAGCCATGTAATGAATTGTGAGAGGTTCCTTATAAGGATGCTCACCCCTTCCCAAGAGGTTCCTTATAAGGATGCTTGGGAAGCCATGTAATGATTTGTGAGAGGTTCCTGGTAAGGATGCTCACCCATTCTCAAGAGGTTCCTTGTAAGGATGCTTGAGAATCAAAGACGATCTAAACGGAGGTGGAGGTTACCCTAAAGTATGCCACCTACCGAAAGAATTCTTGGAAACTGTGTATGGTGGACTGGATTATATTTGGAAATGGTTTGCTAACTGTATAGTGGTTTCACTTATTCATTCAATTACTGTTGTTCCTTAAACTTGAGATCTACTAAAATGTCCCTGTTTTACTTCAAAGATTATATATGCTATTTGCGAAATGAGTCCGGCCATTTTATATGCTTTTATAAACCTTGTTAGAGTTTGGGAGGAATGTTGCTACAGAGCTTCGTGCTCACCCCCTATAAACAACATATTTCAGGTCTTTGTCTAGAGGAGGAGCTCGGAACTGACGAGCTGGGACATTGGGAAGCTCCCGTAGAAGGGAACGTGGACCCCGAGGTGGACGCATAGAGCGACCTCCTTTCCTTTTTGTACTAGACTAGGATATTCATTTTGAACCTTGTAAGGTCTAGTTTTCTTTTGTTATTTCTGCTGCACTACATTATGTGATTTTTGGAATGTAAAGGCCAAAATGGGTCTATTCTTTTGGGATAATGCTGTAAATTTTATGGATGACTTTATGAAGTCTTATTATTGATGGATTATTCTAGTGCTCTCATGATGTGAATGTTTTAGAATGTAATGACGTCCAGGGTGTGTTTTGGGGTGTTACAAAGTTGGTATCAGAGCCTAGGCTTTAGGTCTTACATGGGAGTTGTAGGTTATGGATTACCACTAGAGATGTAGGTTTAGGGTGGAGGAAATTGTTAAGTTAAATTTTGTATATGCCTTGTGCTTAAATCAAGACATCCTACATATCACTGTAGTTTATATCTGGCACATCAAGGGAACTAAATTATGGATTGATGTGCAGGATGGACGGGACACGGGGACGCGGACGTGGGCGTGGCCGTGGAGGTCAAGCGAATCCACCACCTCCGGATGCCATGCAAGGCATTTACCAATGCTTGAGGGAGCTCACCACTTTGGTACAAAACCAAAATGGTAACAACAACCACAATGGTGGAGCTCATCCTCTCGCTCAAGTACCGGGCAATGAGAACGGAGACCGAAGGATGATAGCTCTTCGGGAATTCTTACGACAACGACCACCCAACTTCCAAGGGAGCTCCAATCCTTTGGAGGCGGATAGATGGATTCGCCGAGTGAAGAAGATCTGTGACGGCATGGGAGTTACTGAGGAGTTGAGAGTGGGTTTGGCGACCTACCTGTTTGAGGGGGAGGCCGACTATTGGTGGGATGCCATAAAGAAGAGAAGGGACACCGACATACTCACTTGGGAAGAATTCGATCAACTTTTCCAAGATAAATATTTCCCTGAATCAGTCAGAGACCGAATGAAGGCGGATTTTCTTGCATTACGACAAGGTGGTATGACCGTGGCTGAGTATGAGAGGCGGTTCGACGAGCTCTCCAGTTATGCTACGGGATTTATATCTACTGAGGCCGATAGGGCCAAGCGCTTCGAGCAGGGTCTGAGGTCGGCTATTAGGGAGAAGTTGGTGGCTCTCAGGATCCGTGAATTTGGGGACTTGGTGGACAGAGCTGCACTGGTAGAGAGAGACATAGAGGATAGCCAGCGACGACAAGGCTTCTCGAGAGGAGGTCCGATACGGACGGGTGCTAGCACTAGTGGGGCACAGAGACCGACACCATACCGTCGCCCAGATCAGACAGGGGGACAGCGACTTTTGACAACCCGAGGAGAGGGAGACACTCAGACTAGAGCCGGTTTTATCCCACGATCCTGCTTTGCATGCGGAGGTGTGGGACATCTTTGGATGCATTGCCCAGTCTATCCACCTCAGGGGCCGATCCAGACCGCCAGACAGGTACCAGCAGCCCAACCACCACCACCGAGGCCTGCACCGCAGCGACCGATACAAGCTCACGCCCCCGGCGGCGCCAACCAAGGGCGAGTATTTGCTTTGACTCAGCCGGAGGAGGACATTGCCAACGCCGTTGTGGAAGGTATCGTCCTTATTTATAATTCTTGGGCCCGCATATTATTTGACCCCGGTGCAACACACTCATTTGTACACACGACATACGCACTTGATTTGGGATTGAGTTTTGCGAAGTTAGAGCATGTTATGAATATTAGCTTGCCCACGGGAGAACGGTTAGACTCTAGCCGAGTCTGCAAGGATTGCGTGTTTCGCATTGGGGAGCACGAATTGATTGTGGATTTGATTGCTTTAGAGATAAAGGGGTATGATGTGATTTTCGGGATGAACTTGTTCTCTGCTTTCCGGGCGGTAATGGATTGTTTCCGCAAGCGAATTACATTTCAGTTACCGGGAGGAGTCATTTTTAGTTTTGTGAATAACCGAGATTCTTTCCATCCATTTCCTACTACAGGGTAGTAGATTCTTAAAAGCGAAAGCGGGAAGTCAATTGAGTTTCTTAGCTAGCTTGATGGGAAATAACAAGGATAAACTCCACACTGATGTGGTGTTAATTGTATCGGAGTTTTCAGATGTTTTTCCCGAGGAATTACCCGGATTACCGCCACATAGGGAAATTGAATTCAAGATCGATCTCTATCCAGGAACCGAACCCATATCTATTGCTCCCTACCGGATGGCACCTTTGGAGTTGAAGGAGCTAAGGAAGCAGTTGGATCATTTGTTGGCGATTGGGTTTATCCGTCTAAGCACTTCACCCTGGGGAGCCCCGGTCCTCTTTGTGAAGAAAACGGATGAGACTCTACGGTTGTGCACGGATTACCGGAGGTTGAATCGGGTTACCGTGAAGAATAAGTATCTGTTGCCGAGAATTGATGACTTATTTGATCAGTTGAAGGGTTCAAAGTATTACTCCAAGATTGATCTTCGCACGGGGTATCATCAGCTGCGGATTAAGGAGGAGGATATTCCTAAGACTGCTTTTCGTACCCGGTATGGTCATTTCGAGTATACGGTGATGCCGTTCGGATTGACTAATGCCCCCGCAGCTTTCATGGATTTGATGCACAGAGTCTTCCGTCCTTACCTCGATCAATTTGTCATTGTGTTTATTGATGACATATTGGTTTACTCACAAAAACTCAGGAGGAACATGCTCGTCATCTCTCTATGGTGCTACAAACATTGAGAGAACATAAGTTATATGCAAAGATGAGCAAGTGTGAGTTTTGGATGAAGGAAGTGAAGTTCCTTGGCCATGTTGTGTCCGAGCAAGGAGTAGCGGTTGATCCCGCAAAAAATTGAGGCCGTGATGAAATGGGAACCACCGAAGAACGTGACAGAAGTACGGAGTTTCTTGGGGTTAGCCGGCTATTATCGTAGGTTTGTGGAAGGATTCTCCAAGCTTGCGATGCCGATGACTCGCCTTACAAAGAAGGGGGAGAAATTTTCGTGGACTCAAGCGTGTGAACTAGCTTTCCGCACCTTGAAGGAGAAGTTGACGACGGCACCTATCCTCATCATTCCGAGTAGTGGGGAAGGCTACGATGTCTACACCGATGCCTAACTAAGAGGCTTGGGATGCGTTCTAATGCAAGGAGGGAAGGTAGTGGCTTATGGCTCGAGGCAACTCAAGGTGCATGAGCATAATTATCCCACACACGACTTGGAGCTAGCTGCGGTGGTGTTTGCTCTTAAGTTGTGGAGATGTTATTTATACGGGGAGAAATTTCAAGTGTTCTCGGACCATAAAAGCCTCAAGTATATCTTCACACATAAACACTTGAATCTCCGGCAGAGAAGGTGGATTGAGTACTTGGAAGATTATGAGTTCACGCTCAACTACCATCCGGGGAAGGCCAATGTAGTTGCCGACGCTCTTAGCAGGAAGTCTCGGGGTGAAATCAATTCTCTTGCGGTAAATAGGTGGAAAATGATTGATGCATTGGAGGAGTACGATCTATGGGTGGATGGACCGGAGTATCAACCCTATATATTCAACCTTATAGCTCAACCGACGCTTCTGCAACGAGTGGTGGAGTTGCAATGCCTGGATTCGGAACTCGATTTGATTAGAGCCCGATTGGAGAATGGAGAAGTGATGGAAGGATGGTCTTGGAGAAATGGAGAGTTGAGATATGGGGATAAACTATGTGTTCCCAATGATTCGTCCCTAAAGGAGGAAATACTTGGAGAGTGGCATCGCTCCAAGTTTGCTATCCACCCCGGTAGCACAAAGATGTATAGGGACATGAAGCGTCCATACTGGTGGAGGGGAATGAAGCGAGATGTGGCCAAGTATGTGGCAAAATGTGCGGTGTGCCAGCAAGTGAAGATTGAGTATCAAAGGCCAGGAGGAGTCCTACAGTCTTTGTCTATTCCAGAGTGGAAGTGGGATCACATCACCATGGACTTCGTGTCGGGTTTACCACGGACGTCGCGTGGGCATAATGCAGTGTGGGTCATTGTGGATAGGTAATATGAGGTGTATTGGAAGTTAGGAAGTATTCTGGAGTGAAAACACACTTAGAGAAAATTTGGGTAAAAAGGAGTTGGGACATCTTCTAGTATTTTGGTCATAACTTTTTATCCTTCTGTCCAATTGATCTGAAATTTGGACAGTCTATATTATACATCTAGGGCTACAAAAGTGTATCTCATGAAAATTTTCCAATTCGACCTTTAAATGGGTCAAAACTTCCATGGAAGTCGAAGTAGCCGAAGTGTACCGGTACCGCGTACCGGTACGACTACTCCAGTAGCTTAACCGTACCGGTACCGCGTACCGGTACCATATCGTACCGGTACCGCGTACCGGTACGATTTTTCGCACGCCCGCCGAACAGTAAAAATCAGGATTTTGGTGTTTTAAAACACCATTTTTAGCCTCATTTGCCCCATTCTTCATCTACACTCTCACACTAAACACTTTAGAACCCTAGGAGAGAAAGAAAGGAAGAGAGAAACTCAAGATCAAAAGGGGAAAAACACAAGGTTAAAGGGTGATTCAAGGATCAAACCCTAGAGTTTTCAAGAACATCAAGGTAGGGGTTTTCTCCCACTCACTTACATTGAGGCTAGGGTATTTATATATGTATTTTTTTGCTATCAATGGTATATATATGCTATGGAATCATCATCTCTTAGGCTTTTTGCAAAGATTACATGTTGTTAGTGTTTAATAACCATGAAATCTCTTTTCTCATTTTAAAACCCTAGTCTTTGGGAGAGTGATGTATTTCCTTCCTAAATGCCTTCTTTCTTATTGATTTCGAAACTTTAGTGCTTTGTGTTGGGGAGTAAAATAATGATATGGCGATCTCATGTATTTTTCTTGGTTGGGTTGTTTGAGATACACATGTAATGATTTGTGAGAGGTTCCTTATAAGGATGCTCACCCCTTCCCAAGAGGTTCCTTATAAGGATGCTTGGGAAGCCATGTAATGAATTGTGAGAGGTTCCTTATAAGGATGCTCACCCCTTCCCAAGAGGTTCCTTATAAGGATGGTTGGGAAGCCATGTAATGATTTGTGAGAGGTTCCTGGTGAGGATGCTCACCCCTTCCCAAGAGGTTCCTTATAAGGATGCTTGGGAAGCCATGTAATGATTTGTGAGAGGTTCCTGATAAGGATGCTCATCCATTCTCAAGAGGTTCCTTGTAAGGATGCTTGAGAATCAAAGACGATCTAAACGGAGGTGGAGGTTACCCTAAAGTATGCCACCTACCGAAAGAATTGTTGGAAACTGTGTATGGTGGACTGCATTATATTTGGAAATGGTTTGCTAATTGTATAGTGGTTTCACTTATTCATTCAATTACTGTTGTTCCTTAAACTTGAGATCTACTAAAATGTCCCTGTTTTACTTCAAAGATTATATATGCTATTTGCGAAATGAGACCGGCCATTTTATATGCTTTTATAAACCTTGTTAGAGTTTGGGAGGAATGTTGCTACAGAGCTTCGTGCTCACCCCCTACAAACAACATATTTCAGGTCTTTGTCTAGAGGAGGAGCTCGGAACTGACGAGCCGAGACATTGGGAAGCTCCCGTAGAAGGGAACGTGGACCCCGAGGCGGACGCATAGAGCGACCTCCTTTCCTTTTTGTACTAGACTAGGATATTCATTTTGAACCTTGTAAGGTCTAGTTTTCTTTTGTTATTTCCGCTGCACTACATTATGTGATTTTTGGAATGTAAAGGCCAAAATGGGACTATTCTTTTGGGATAATGCTGTAAATTTTATGGATGACTTTATGAAGTCTTATTATTGATGGATTATTCTAGTGCTCTCATGATGTGAATGTTTTAGAATGTAATGCCGTCCAGGGTGTGTTTTGGGGTGTTACAGATTCGTAGGAAGCGAGAATATGTCAGGGGACAAGTGGGAGAATCATAGGTGAGACCCCCAAGCCATCAAGTCAGCCCCCTATGGATGGGAAGCCTGTCACACACCTAGGGAGAGCTCCATGGAAAAAAATGCATCATTTTACATTACATATTATTCAGATTGTATTGCATTTTAGAGAGAGAAGCTCATAAGATATAGTTTTAGTGAGAGAAAGCTTAGATTTTGCATTTCTTCCATCCATTTCACTTATAATCTTCTTGAATACTCTTGTAAGCTTCATTTATTATCTTTAATGTCATTTACTCCAAGTACATTGCAATTTTAGTTGAGTATCTTAGAATCTACCATTGTTGTATTTAAGTTTTCATCTCAAGCTCCTTAAATGGGTAGTAAATGCACTTTTCTGTAGTTTATGTTTTCTTGCATTAATTTAAGTTCCAATCTTCATTTTTTTACAATATCTCTTTATTTCATCTATGTTCTTTCATTAAATATGAGTAGCTAAGCTTCAAGTTGGCTAATCCAAGGGAGAGTTCCCCTTGGGTATGCTAAATTAACTCTTTTTCATTCCTCCTTGTAGTGTACGATGATTTGGTTTGACTAGGTTGAGTGTGGACATGGTTGTGAGTTCTTGATACACCGTAGACTTGTCACGGGGTATGCTTGAATCCTCACCTCCATTTTATTCCCGCGCTTCCTACGAATCAATCAAACATCTAGGCACCATTGGAGGAAGGTCTCGAGTAGATTTGGCATTCCCATTGGAATGACCTCTTTGGATTAGCCAACACTTGTTTCCATTTCATTTTCTTCAAGAACACAAATCACCAAAACTCAACATCAAATATTTTTACACTTGTCCTTTTTCACCAAAATCACCTTCAAAACGATTCACTTCCTTCCCTGAGGAGAAGACCTTGGAATACGATTTTCAAGTAAAACACGACACTCGAAAGTCTCTCTGCGCTTGGGGAGCACTTTTGTTCACACACACACATATTTCATCCCACACACATGTTTTCCCCATTTCTTGCATCATTCCGAGGGAGAGTGACACTCACCTATCCGTATAAGCCATACACATATTATGGGATGATGTTCGGAGATTAGCGTCAACGGAATAAGTCAAGCAACCACAAAGGGCCTGTCTTCTAAAAAGTGCAATTTGAGATAGCTATAAAGCAGTATCCATGCCAATCAAGAGCAAAAAGGAAGTAGAGTTATAGATAGCGAAGGAAAAGACAAGAAAAAGAGGGTGCATAAAAAGTCAAAGAAGAAAGGGTTTAAATAGAAATTCTTGAGTAAAGGTTCACTTCTATAAGCGGAAATCAATGCGATGGATGTTTACTAAATGCTTTAAAGCTCCCAGGTTCATGGCATCGTGGGGATGAAACGACGTGCTGAGTGGCGTTACTACGTTGACAAAGTGTAACTGTCACATACATGTCCTTTCAGTACCGATAAGAAAACAAATCATATGTACTAAGCCATCTATAACGATGGGCTCTTCAGTTCATCACTCAGCCTAGCTCGGATTGAGTCCAAGAGACTCAACAGAATCACAAGGCTCTCAGCCTAGTTTGAATTGAGTCCAAGAGACCCAATAGAAGCATAAGGCTCTCAGTTTAGCTCATAATATGCCTAAGAATTTAAGGTAATCCAAAGCTATTCCAGGAGGTTAGGCACAAGAAGGAGAAGGAAACACAATATAGAAGCAGCACAAATACAGAGGAAAAAGTGTTCATTAAAAAAAATTGGACACCTCATTACAAAGAAGGAATGGGGGTCAAAATGACAAGACAAAAAAATGCCTACAGCCCTACTAGGACTCCTTGGCTAGATCAGTGCCTTCTAAAACCTCCATCGCCACTTGATTAGCCTTCCCCTCCTCGGCCGAGTCAACGATATACCTAATAGTCTCCATTGCCAACTTGGTTCACCCCCCCCTCACCAATTTCTTTCTCCTTATCCCTAAGGAATTTTTTTCTCATTCATTAGCACAAAAATATTATATATATTATATGCTAATATGCCCTTTTATACTTGCTTCTGTCGTGAAATTGGGGAGAAATGCGTTTAATCTTCTCTTTGATGGAGTTTTGTGTAAATGCAGGTAAAAGGTTATAAATGATTCAAGTTAAGCCCCCATTGAAGTGTTTGAAGTCAATGAAGATGAGGGGATAGCTTAAAGGAAGGCTTCGAGGGTGAAAAAACCAAGAAAAATGTAGTTTAGGTGAAAACCTTCCGGAAGGTTTTGCTTTGGTTTGCCTATTCATTGCCAAAACCTTCTGGAAGGTTTTCTAAACCTTCCGAAAGGTTTTGATTATTGGTTTTCCATTTTAACTGTTCCTGCACAAACCTTCCAGAAGGTTTTGCCCAGATTGCCCAGACAGCCTGCAACTCAAGCTTTGCCATTTGGGGGTCCCACCTACACTTCTGTAACTTGTCCCCTGACATCCCTTACACATCTACATGCCTCCCCTCACCTTAGCTTGGACTTTGGAAGCATTGAAATTAATGTGGAGGAAAGACAAAAGGCAATGCAGGGGAGATGCAGGCTAGGCATGTCCTAGCCTGCCAAATGCATCCAATCAGCCCCCTTTTGGTGTTAGGCCTGCCACACACCTATGGAGCTCTCTATAGACAAAAATGTATTATGGATTACCATTATTCAGTTTGTATTACATTGTAGAGAGAGGAGCTCTAGGTAGAAGACATAGTTAGAGAGAGAAAGCTTGGATTTTTACATGTTCTTCCATCCATTTCACTTGTAGTTCCTGTAAGACTTATGTAAACTTTATTTAATGTCTTGAATGTCATTTATTACAAGCACATTGCACTTGTCATGGGGTATGCTTGAATCCTCACCCCCATTTTGGTCCCGCGCTTCCTACGAATCAATTGAACATCTAGGCACCATTGGAGGAAGGTCTTGAGTTGAGTTGGCATTCCCATTCGAATGACCCCTTCGGATTAGCCAACACTTGTTCCATTTCAATTTCATCAAGATACAACCTCAACCCAAACTCAAACAACAAAAGATTTTTACACTTTTCCCTTTTTCACCAAAATCACTTTCAACACGATTCACCTCCTTCCCTGAGGAGATGACCTTGGAATACGATTTCCAAGTAAAACACGACACTCAAAAGTCTCCCTGCGCTTGGGGAGCACTTTTGTTCACACACACACACACACATATCGTTCACCCACCATTAATCTATTTCCCCACTTCTTGCATCATTCCAAGGGAGAGTGACACTCCCTTATACCTATAAGTCATACACACATTTAGGGATGATGTCTGGAGATTAGGGAATACAACGGGAAAACATCAAGCATTTTTGGTTCATCCTCCTCTTTTTTGTTTCCACTAGCAACTGTTGCCAGATCATCCCCTGGAACAAACTTATAAAAGTCTAGGCTGGGATACTCCTTCTGGGCACGCTTCCAAAAGTTGTCAAACCCATCCACATAATATTCAAGAACGTCTTCTTTGAAGTCATTGGAGCCTTGATACTTCTTCATAGCGGCCTCGTTGGCATACTTAATTTGTAGCTCTTTTGTCTCTAGCATTAAGGAAAGATCAAGAATTTTTTGTGAGAAGGCGTCTTTCTCCTCCTCAAGGTCCTTATTCCTCACAAAAAGCTAAGTGGCCTCCGCCATGAAGCTATTCAGCTTCATTAGCAACTCATTCTTGGCCTTCAGAGCTTTATCCCACTACTTCTCTGCGCCAGAGAGGTGGGCCAAAGTCTTCTCAGCATCCTTCATTAGCCTCAAAATATCTTCATGAGCCTTCATTAGCTCAACATCTTTTGTGTCTAGCTCAAAATGGAGAGCCTCAAACTGCTCCTCATAGGCCTTCTTCTCACCAAGAGTAGTATAGGAAAGGTTGGTTGTGAGGATGGCAAGCTAGGAGAAAAAGGAGGAAAGTAAGAATGGAGTAGAAGGGAAACTCGGTGAGCAAATAAAAAAAATGTATGAGAGCCTCACCTTCCCAATAGTCAGAGCCAGATTTTTGGTCACCCAGGATGATCCAAGATTGAAAGTGGTCTCCACCTCCTCTATATGAACAAGCTCGTGGAGCCTAGCTATAGCCTCCTCCACACTATTTCACATTGTTGATGGAGCAGACATAGGATCCACATGAGGGTTCTTGACATGTAGCTTCAACTAAGGAGGGAGGGGATTTGATTTACCTGCATTTCAATAAAGCGAAAGATGAAAAATTCAATAAAGCACCACAATAGATAAAACCAAATCTACTTATAAAGAGAAGGAGTAGTAGTTCCCCATAGATGAGGAACTAAAAGGGGCCTGCCAGAAAAGGTTTTCAAGGACCCAAATTCCCATCCAGATCTGGAGATGAAGAAAAACTTGTATTTCCACTCTTTCATGTTCGAAGAACAGC
Source organism: Ilex aquifolium (assembly GCA_951799425.1). Lineage (NCBI taxonomy): Eukaryota > Viridiplantae > Streptophyta > Magnoliopsida > Aquifoliales > Aquifoliaceae > Ilex > Ilex aquifolium. The sequence continues at coordinate 19,263,978 of OX637393.1, read as the reverse complement.
CCATCAGAAGGTCTGTTCCCTCTCATTTTGAAAGGTAAAATGATTAACCCTAATTAGTGCATTAATGAATTATATTAATAGGTTAATTGTGTTAGTTAAATGAGTTAAAGTAGTCAAGTTATACGAAATTAGGGTTAATACATAAATTAGGGTTAATGTGTTAAACTTTGTATTTTTCAGGGTTTTGTGCGGAAATTGTGCAAAGTCAAGGGGAGCAAAGTGTCAAAGCTTGAATCAGCAGGGAAGGCAAGTACAATTATCACAATTCAACATCAAGTAACTGAGGAAGAAAAATAATGGATTGCCATAATCCGGACAGTGGTGATGGCGTCTGGACGTTAGGCAAACCGCCTTACCTCCCTACTCTTCTCCTATTGGTCAGCTCATGCAACAGAAGGCCCTGATTGGACCATCCTTGTTCTTCCACCTCAAGCTCCTCTCCAGCTTCTATAAATAGCCCCCTACAGCTTCATTTTCAACATTCAGCCATATTCTGTGAAGTCTCAGCCAGATAGTGGAGGTAAGTTCAAAGGAGGTCAAATACAGTCAGTGAGTGAGAGAAAGTCAGAAACATTGAAGCGAAGCCCTGCCGATCCACTTCCAGCCACCTTTCCAGCCTGTCTTCCAGACAACTTTTCTTTCTTCTACATTTCTATTATTCCTTTTTACTTGGAGGGTTGAAGCTCTCCCACTTTTGTGCCCTAACCGGTATTAAGAGTGGTCGTGTTTCAACTATTCCTCGAGGAAGGATTGTCTGTATTTTGTTTTGTATGGTAATGGAACTATTTCGCACCTCTTACTCGTCTATAACAATGGGGCGTGAGTAGTCCACTTATACCCTTCGGCGAAGGGTGAACATATGTACGATATTGTTTAAGTTATGAAAATGTCGATGTTTTAACTATGATTTAATGTTATATATACCTCCCACATTGATGGATGGTTACATTTATAATATGCTCATGGTTATGAACACCGAGCGGTACCTAATGCTATATACCATACTATCTACTAATTATGTACTTCATGTATAATACAGTGATGTATGTGATTGAGATTTATGTAACAGTTGATTGATTGATTATAGACGGGTTAAGTCTCGACATAGCCAATGCTTTCAATTCAATGCATAAACCGAAATCTCGTCATCAGTGAATCATCAACCTACCGGTTGAATAACTGTAGTGTTCCTCCTGAATGGCTTGCCTTCTGGTTCACTAGGGTTGTTTAACTAGTGCATGGTACAGAAATGCTGATCGAGTAATTCAAGTATTCCTCCTGAATGACTTGCCTTTTAGTTTACTTTGATTATTTGATTGTTGCATTGAATATATACCTGCCGGCTAGCCTAATCAGTTGCTGGATACGGGTTAATATACATCATACCTACCGGTTGACTTTTCAGTTAAATGGGGGTTAATTATTGTAAGGTGGCATTTTCAAAACTTAGGCAATATAATGCATGTGGAATTCCCGAACTGAAGGGTACCTTTTAATTATCGCATTTCCAAAGTTTTAATTAAGTTTGTTTTAATTGTTTTAACCTCACACCACAAGCTATTTCCTTATATTTTGTATCTGTAACAACTTCATCGTTTCTGCTTTGATTTCCAATATTAGTTTCTTGTGGGTTCGACCTCGAACTTAAACCGAATATTATATTGTAAATTTGACCACTTATACTTGGGTGTACGACCATATTCAGGATGAGTTGAGTCATAAAACCACCATAGGTCTTGCCCTAAGTAAGGGGTGAGTTTGTAACAACACATAAGCTCGATGAGAGTAGGCTGAACTCCAATGTCGTTGGCCCTAACCCAAATGACACCAAACCAACCCAGAACCACCAACTATTTGGGGTTAATTGAGCAGGAACAAGAATCAAGAAATAAAGAGCCTCCCTAATATACTTTGGGCATTGGGAAGCGAAGTCTAGCCTTGAAGACAGACTCATATACCAATGGGCCTTTGGTCTAATAGTACTCTTTGTCTTGTAAAGGCTTTGTTTTCTTGAGATCAAGGATTCAAGTTCTCTTCCCCTTTCCCCTTCCCCCTCCCCCCCCCCCCCCCCCAAAAAAAAAAAAAAAAGATAGACTCATAGAAACATACCTCATTTGGGGAAAAAAAGTTGGCAATTTTGTTAGAGGAATGAACCCTGAGGTGGACAGAGTCAAGGAATTGGTACAAAGCCCTAATTTCCTTAAGGGCATCCCTGTGTAGGCAACTACGGTAAAGCTTGGCCCCAACGACCTTGATAGGCGAAGAGTCAATCTCGAGTATGGAGTCGGAGTTAGAATCAGAATTAGAGTCCTCGTTGGCCGCATCGGCCTAGGACACCAGCACCGGGGAACTCTCAAAAGGTGCGTGCTCAAAATTAGTCACCATAGTAGGGAAACAACGATGATTATTGTATAAATTCAGTGGAGGAAGGCAATCAGGGATATGAGTAAGCAAAGAAAGGCAATCATCAAGCACCGATTCTAGCCGGACTTTAGTAGGTCTATCTACGAAGAACCCAAGATAATCGAGGTTGAAATTCTTCCAATAAAGGAAACAGAAGCGATAAAAATGGAACTAAAAACTATGGTTGCAACCAATGTGCTCCAAGATGAAGATTGCATTAGACAATTTATTAGGATGAATTATCATTTTGTATTTGATGTGGCATTTCAGATGAATATATGAGCTAATATTTGATTGTTAAATTAGTGGTTCAAAGATAGTATTATCATTGAAAAAATCTCTGGTGCATATATATATGATAAAGAGGAACCTTCCTCCTCTTCAGGCACTTCTGCAACAAATCTCTTCTTCTTTTTTTTTTTTTTTGTTCTCTCTTACTCTTTCTCTTCTTAACGACTTTCTTTTGTTTCGGTAAGTAAGTTGTATTTTGATAATGGTAAAATGTGTTAGTAGTATGCTCTAAGACTAATCATATAGATTATGTTTTAGGGTTGTAGTAGTAACATTCATTACTTAATTAAATAAAAGGGCAAGTTTATTTATCATGTTTCAACTTTATTTCATTTTAATATACATGATATAGTTCATAGAGTATAAGTTAAGAAGATAGTTTCTCAAGATGTTGAGAAGAGGAGACTTATACTTCTTAGTACTTAACTCTTAAATGTTTCTAGTCATAGGATTATTATGTGGGCACTACGTAATTCGGATAGACTAGCACACACTATATTTACTCATATTTGATATGAGGTGACTAATCCAAGTCACTAGTGTAGGGACACTGAAACAGGTGTGTGGGTGCTTGTAACGCCCCAAAACACACCCTGAACGGCATTACATTCTAAAACATTCATATCATGAGAGCACTAATATAATTCCTCAAGAAACGAGACTCCATTTGTCATCCACAAATATTTACAAAGTGATCCAAAAGAATAAGCCCAAATTATGGCTATTACATCTCAAAAATTTCTTAAAGTAGCACAGCAGAATAAACAAAAGAAACTAGACTACACAATGTTCCAAAAGAATGTCCTAGTCTAGTACAAAAGGAAAGGAGGTCGCTCTAGGCGTCCACCTCGGGATCCACACTCCCGTCAAGTGGAGTCTCCCAAGTAGCGGGCTCCTCGACCCTTACGTCCTCCTCAAGTAGGTAATCTGAAAAATGTTAGCGGTAGGGGGTGAGCACAAAGCTCTGTAGAAAAATTCTCTCAAACCCATACAAGGTTTAGAAAAGCATTTAAAACGGTCGGTCTCATTTTTAACATAACATAGATACATAATTTGAAATAAAGCAGTGACATTTAAAAAGGATCTCAAGTTTATGTAAAAACATTACTTAAATGAATAAACGAGTACCACATACAAATAATCACCATTAATTGCCATAAATAATTTTCAACAATTCTTTCGGTAGGTGGCATACTTTAGGGTAACCTCCACCCCCCCCCCCCCCCCTTTAGGTCATTTTTTATTCTCAAGCATCCTTACAAGGAACCTCTTGAGAACGGGTGAGCATCCTTACAAGGAACCTCCCATCAAGCACTACATTGCTTCCCTCGGTAGGTGGCATACTTTAGGGTAACCTCCACCCCACCCTTTAGGTCATCATTGTTTCTTTCGGTAGGTGGCATACTTTAGGGTAACCTCCACCCCCATTCTTTCGGTAGGTGGCATACTTTAGGGTAACCTCCACCCCACCTTTTAGGTCATCTTTGATTCCCAAGCATCCTTACAAGGAACCTCTTGGGAAGGGGTGAGCATCCTTACAAGGAACCTCTCACTCATGTGCATCACAAACAACCCAACCAAGCTTACAATTCCAATATTGATTTCAATTTACAATCATCTATCCAAAATCCCCCAAAATATATCATGTAATAATTCCACAACCAACAAAGAAAATACATGAGATCACAATAACATCATTGTTCAACCCAACACAAAGCACTAAGGGTTCGAAAATCCATAATAAAGAAAGCATTTAAGAAAGAAATACATCACTCTCCCAAAATGAGGGTTTTAAAACTAGAGAAGAGATTTCATGGGTATTAAACCCTAGCTTTGTTCAAAACATGTAATCTTTGCCAAAAAGCCTAAGAGAGGATGATTTCATAACATATATATACCATTGATAGCCAAAGCATACATATATAAATACCCTAGTCTCAATGTAAGTGAGTGAGAGAAAACCCCTACCTTGGTATTCTTGAAATCTAGGGCTTTGATCTTTTTGGAAGTGTAACCCCCTCTTGATCTTGTGTTTCTTTCTCCTCCTTTATCTCCTCCTAGGGTTCTAAAGTGTTTAGGATGAGAGTGGAGTGAAGAATGGGGCAAATGAGGGCTTGAGGTGGTGTTTTAAACCCAAAAATCTCGACTTTTTAACTGTTCGGCGAGTGTCAGAGAAAGCGTACCGGTACGGTTAAGCTACTGGTTCGGGTGTACCGGTACGGTACCGTACCGGTACTGTGTACCGGTACACTTCGGCTACTTTGACTTCCAGGGAAGTTTTGACCCATTTAGAGGTCGAATTGGAAAATTTTCATGAGATACACTTTTGTAGCCCTAGATGTCTACTATCTACTGTCTAAATTTCAGATCAATTGAATATAAGAATAAAAATTTATGACCAAAATATTAGAAGGTGTCCCAACTCATTTTTACCCAAATTTTCTCTAAGTGTGTTTTCACTCCGGAATACTTCCTAACTTCCAATACACCTCATATTACCTCTCCCAAGGTTGTTCGACCTTCCAGATTCAATGGACACCTTATTTTGACCTAAAAATATTTAGAAATTCATCTAATCACCCTTTCCAAGTTTAAACGTCTTGGAAACTCCAACTTCCCAATCCATATGCATCTCTAGCATTTCTCCTACTATTACAATCTATATAGTTTATTCTTACATCATTACATATATCCACATTTTTACACAATTATTTACTATATATCTATATACATATATATAAAAGAAAATGTGGGGTGTTACAGTGCTTGTTAGAGAACAAGTACATTGAACGTGACCATCAACTAACGTAGAATTTTTCATATGGAGTTTTACATACCTGTCAATGTTAAATCCTAAAGTTATAGTTATGCAACTGATCCTTAGACTTGAGACACCATGGTTGTCTTGTGCATGGACTTCTATGCTTTAACTATACAACATATTCATATACTAATCATGTAACTTGGATATGTATTGTTGGACACAGTTAGACATTTATGGAGATTTATGAGTGTATAACATAGAATCTATCATCCTTAGTAATTAAAGGCAGAATGTCCTATGTGATCTTCTAGGATATGACTCAAAGAGTCCTTGGCCAAGGCAGAATGACAATTAGAAAAGAGTTTCTAATTGATCATTAAGAGTCATAGTCCTAAGATTGAACACATAAGATTGAATTAGGGGTTTGAGAGTAATTTCATACCCTAGTAAATCAATTGGGGCATTGTATGATAGAAGGATTGAATTACATGGCAACTATAAACTGAATGGGTTCTTTACCTATTTCGTGCTATCTGGAGGTTGATCATGATTTGTTGCTAGATGTCACTCATGATTAGTAGAAGCCCGAAGAATGAAATTAATATAAATATATTAATTGTTCTTCATAAAGGAAGAATTAGAAGAGTTCTAATTTGAGATGCTACTTGTAGTTAGTATCGAATGCCTACAACGGGGTATGCTTGAACCTATAGGGTCACACACAATAGAATTGATTGGAAACTAAAGGATAAAAGAGAGACAACCAATTAAGAGTTAATTGAGGTGAAAACCTAATTAAGAGTTAATTAGGGACTTTATTACAATTAATGTTAATAAAGGGGTTATATGTAATTATGAGATAATTACAACTTGACCCAAATTAGGATTAGAGCCTTTAAAACTCTATAAATACCTTTATGTATGAGGTGGATATAAGAAATAACAACTCTCTTGCTAGCACAAGAAGAACCACCCCTCATTCTCTCTCTCTACTAGTTTTATCAATGGCTAAAGTAGATCCTTCAAGTTTGTCAATTCGTGTGGATACTGATAGAGACCAAATGTTTGCAAGGCTTGGGGTAAATATCAAATTCAGATTTGAAGATTTAAAATTTTTGAGAATGCTTGAAGATTGTTAAAGGCACGCTTCAAGAGCTAACCCTTAATCTTCTCTATAGATTTAAGGTTTCTCGGTTTGTATTAAACATGAATAGATCTTGTTATGAGGAATCAAATTATTATTTTTAAATTCCGCTGCGTTTATTATATGATTCCTTTCAAAATGAGCACAAGCTCGATAGAGCAGCTAAGCAACTTGGCAAGGGAGCTCTGAAGCTCAACGAGGCCTGGTCCTTAGCTCTTGGCTCACCAAACCTGCATCCCTGCTCGACAAAGTCCTAATTCATCACACTTTGACTGATTCAAAAGTCAATTGAGATTTATGTGCTACAAAGAGTCCTTATCCACTCCAACTCTGGTGCCACCTTTATTCAAATAAAGGATAAAAATCCTCAAAAGGTCCAACCCACTAACTTATAAAAAGGGCAAGTTGAATATCATCCAAGTAAGTTTTTACTCCCAGCTAAATATAATTTCTCTCAACAATTTCTTTCTGACTTTATCATTGGAGAGTCGACCACCGGAGTCCCTCTGGTCCTCAACTTCTCTTGCGGGCACTCCCCCAAGGCGGTTAAGGTATAATTCCAGTCAATCACATCCCCAAAGCTTGGTGGGCTGTTTTCAGCATCAACATATTTCATAAATCCGAAAAGAAGTTTATATACAAAAGAGATTCCTAAGGGATGGTTGATCTTCTGAATAGGAGAAAAAAATATCCTCCATCCCCAAAGCAAAGGAAACCAATTGAGATACAAATTCTAAAATGATCAAAGAAACAAATGTACAGAAACATCTGGACTTCCACTCAAAAACAACTAGCAACCAGCCAAAACATAAGCCAGCAACCTGTACAACAACAAGCAAAACCAGCACCAGCACCAGCACTAGCACCAACAAATCCAAAATAAAGCAACCAGTACCTAGCAAAAGCCAACAACATCAGTCAACACTGAATTGTTCACTTATTTAACTGAATACTTTGTTCGTACAGTTAGTTCAATCTCAATTCAAGTTTTTACGAGAAGCTGAACATTTCAGTTGACAACATTTAGGGTTAATCTACGATAGAGGGAAAAGATAATTCGGTATCATACCACTTATTATTTTTTTGGGTATCTATACCACATTTTTGATGAAGTTTACCAACTTTTGGGGTACATCTACCTTCGAGTTCACTTATCACTTTTTGGGTGAAGCTTATTACTTTTGAGAGTGAAAGCTACAACTTTTTGGATTTTTTTTCTCCATAAAGTAAATAGTGGTAAGTAGTGTTTCCCCAACATTTCAAGTCTAACATTAAAACATCCAATGAGGTCCTATATGTTTTCAAACTCATATCACCTGAAGAATATTTGATCGAAGGTACTCTTTTTTGTCTTGGATGGATAAGAAGACGGAGAGCTGGCCATGGACTAGAAATGTGCCCTGTCTTGAATTGTTGGCTGGGTCGGACCAAAGTTCCTTAACCGTGCTCTAGGCAGTTCCGGGAAATGATGAGCCTAGACCTTGACCTGGAATAGTCTCGGCCCATTTTTGGCCAAAGGATCCGAATCCTTGGAAAAAACGATAGATGACTAAAAATTCTGCTTAGAGATCGCAATTATAGTCAGACTAGGAGTTTCCATCCTTCATTCCCATCGAGTCTGTGTTGAGCTGTAGGCCTACCACCACAAGAAAGTTCTTAGGTGGATCCCGCTCCTAACTGGCCCAGCCTCATATTTTTCAGATTAGGCCAGGCGACGAGCCATCCTTTAGACCTGCTGGCATTTAGTGTCATGGGACTGTGTTGTAATTTTATTCAGTTCCAAGCCGCGCAAAGATGAGCCTAGACCTGGAAGTCTCGGCCTGCCTTTTGGCCCACGGAGCCAAACCCAAGGATGAAAAACTGGCCCAGCTTTGTATTTTTATGGATTGGGCGAACCGCACCGGGCGGCATGACCATCCTTAGACGCTGCTGGCGTTTAGTGTCATGTCACTCTTTTCCTCACCGCTCCATTAAAAATGATGTCTTGGATGTATGGGGAATAAAACTCGATGAACCCAATTACATAGACGAAGTGAGCACCACCCTCACTTTTTGGAGTCTTGAAACTGATAAAAAGAAAAAAGGGACTTGTCGTATCTACATGAGAAATCAGAAAACCACAATTACCTAACGCGAGGAATTTTTCTTTTCTTTTCTTTTCTTATAAAGGAATTGTAAACCAACAACTACCTGACCAAAGCACTTCTTGCCATGAGCCTCTTGGCGTATTCCTACGGCAGTTCATTTAAAAGCAGTTGTCACATGTAACAATTTATACAATAAAATATAATACAATTCAAATTTTAAAAATAAAAAAAATAACTTTTATTTTTCGCGATTGAAATCTTTTGAAATTTTACTTTAAAGTTAATCCAATGACTAATATTAACACTTCAAATTTAATAGGAAAAATAGGCCCCTAAGAGTGTTTGTGGTAACTTTTTAAAAGTACTTCTAAAATTTATAACTTCTCATAAATACTTAAAAAAAAGTATTTGAAACCGTCCCACCATCACCACTACCATCATCATTACCACCACCACCACCACCGCCCCACCACCATCACCATCACCATCACCATCACCATTACCATCACCGCTGCCGCCCCCCCACCATCACCACCGCCGTCGCCGTCGCCACCCACCACCACCTCTATCACAAGAACCACCACCACCGTTGTCACCCCACCACCACCATCACTACTACCACACCACCCCCACCACCTCCACCACCACTACCACAACCACCACCGGCACCGGCATCGACACCCCACTCTACCACCACCTCTGTTAGAACCACCAACGCCCCACCACCACCATCGCCGCCCCCCCCCCCCCCCCACTGCTTCCACCGCCACCACTCAACCACCACCCACTACTATCTATCGTCGCCAGCCACTATCACCCACCCCCACCACACCTACCATCACCCGTCATCGTCCATCACTGCCGCCACCCACTATTACCCACCTCCACCACACATACCACCACTATCACCAATCACACTATCGTTCAGAAGTACCCATTGTCACCCACCACCACCATTGTCACCGCCAACTACCACCGTCATCGCCCCACCACCATCCCCGTTGCCCACCACCACCCACACCCACCACCACAACTGTTATCACTCATGTCTGTCACTACTAACATTGTCACCCAAAACCCACCACTACCATCACAGTTGCGACCCAAGACTGCCACCACCACCATGGTTGTCACCACCCACTACAATCATTACCCTTTCCCACCACCACCATTATCGCCCATCACCACTATCACTCATCACCCCCACTACAACTAGTGTTTAAATTTCTCTCTACTTTTTTTTTTTATGATTTAATTTTAGATGCGAGTACAAATATGTTTATTATTGACTATTTTTTTTATTATTCCGTGTCTTCAGACACGAGAAATAACTAGTACATTGATATTCCAACATTGAGATTTACTCGAGATCACTTCAAAAATGAGAAAGTTTGAGAATTTCAAAGCCCTTGTCATCAAGCACAGAAGGTGAAATGGTCAAACATGTAACATAAAAAGAGTGATATGATACATGACAAACTAAAATGATATATATAGCTTTTCTTTCATATATTCTAACATGCAATGTCACAACAAACAAAACCAAAGAACCCCCTCACCTCCTCAACTTTCTTCAAATTCCCCAAATCCATAGAGTTTTTGTTTCAAAGACGGTCATATAAAAAAAAGGCAGATAGAACAACAGTTGTGTAGCTTACCGAACCATGGTTTACAATAAGGGGATTCAGACTAAAATTTAACACACTATAGGCACCAATCTAAGGTCGATGAGGTTCTTCTACCTTCACCTTGCGCAAATGACACACCGGCTCACCATCACACCTTCGTTTAGAGGGTGTCCTCGATCTCTTCTTCTTTACTGGTTGATTTACAAGTTCAAGATCAGGAGACTCCATATAGGGGGTTGAGAGGCCCGGCCCACCAAGCTGCAATTCTATGTTCTCATCTGGACCTGCCCATGCTATGGGATTGACTACAAACAGATAAAAACATTATCCTTAGTCAAGGAGCAAGTATCATTCGCCTTCAATACAAATAATCAGAAGTGTGTAACATATGGACTGCACATAGAGGTATCAGTATATAAACAAGACTGACATCAGATCAACCAAATTCAACATCTAGTGGAGCTAATGTTGAATCAAAATGCATATCCTTGACTATATTTTTGCTAAACTAAGAAAAGTGGTTTTTGGACCACAGAAATCAGTGTAGAAGCAGAAATGAATGCAGACTGGGCAGAGGAAAATATCAATCAATCTGATGCTTGTGTTGCAATGGTAAACTCAATCGTGAAAAAGTAGACTTAATTGCTTGAAAAAAAATTTGTTGCCCAAAAATACTTGAGAAGTTTATGTTCTGACAAAATGGGTTCACTAGTTGATACAAAAAAAAAAAGGATGGCAAAACATAATAAGATTCGAGACAAAATAATAGAAAAAACAATTTGTATTTAGCTTAAAAAAAATCTAAACAAAAAAGACACAAGGCTTTGCCTTAGTACATTTCAATTCAATCATATATTAAAGTGAAACACAAGGTTCTTTAAAATTGCTAAAGTTAACCAAATTGATTAATTGTAAAAGCTAAATCTCTCGCTAATTTTCTTCCAATATACACATCACATAGGCCATAACAAAATCATTCTCCATGTGGTTGCAAAACCTGGTCGCAATCATTCTCGATCTTCTTGAGAAATTGATTATTTAGAAATAACATAAAAAACTTTTGGGACACCATCTTTCTTTTGCATCCAAACGTATTTAATGAGTTATAGACTATAAACTTACCGAAAAATGGTAAATGACAACTACCCAATTGTTTCTAAACAATAGGTAACAGTTTGATAGAAGAGAAGTATTGTCTTTTGCTCAATAAATAAGTAAATCAGGACATGTGACATCTAGTTTACTCCATCCAAAAATAAAAATTTGTTTTAGGGACCAATCGGCCACCAATTTATTGAAAATGGAAAAAAAAAAAAAAAAGAAACTAGGACCATTATAGAAACTTTCTGATAATTAGGAGGCCAAAGGTAGAAAATTGAATAAAATATGGTTCCTTATTGAATTTGATCCAAAGGGAAGAAGGGAGGAATTGGTGGGGGGGGGGGGGGGGGGGAGGACGAGTCCCAGCATGGCTCCGTCACTGTCTACATTTGGGACAAATTTTAAATGACAACAGCAAACAAGACCAATACCCTCAAGTAATAACTAAGCCAGTCAGAGAATCGATAAAATAATCAAGCCACTGATCACTGAAAATTAAAAAAATTGTCTTGAAATACGTCACAGGATACATGCAAGGGTAAACTTGCCTAATTGGCACAAAAAAACACAATACACTAATTTTTAATGCTATCAAATAAAAAAATAAAAAAAAACCAAATAAATTCAAACCTCTTATTTATATGTCCCTATGGAAGGCTTTCAGTTGTACGGAAACTTATCAATCTCAAGGGTGGAAAGTTTTCCTCAGTCAGGCTTGTGAAAACTTGTTTCAAGTATACCCCTTTACAAAAAAGTAAGTACTCATTCAAGCATGTTTTGTTTTCAAGACCAGTTTTTTCACATACCTTCGGAAGGTTCAAGAGACCCTGGCATCCCAAGACGACTCGCATCGTGGACAGTCGCAAAGCGAGCAGGACGCTTCCTGACATAGTTTTCCTGCAAAGGTCTTGGAATTTGAAATGAAAATTGTGACATACTCACCCCTTCTTTTATGTAATCTGGATGATCGTCCAAGTACCTGACAATAGAAAACATTGTGAAAAACTATAAACCAAGTATAAAGCGTCCTAAAGTATACATGTCCTCCAGTTATTAGCACAAATACTAAAAGGAAGTGAAAAGGAGAAGCAATGCAACATTGAAATGACAAATGGGAAGAACCTACTTTTGAATTTCAACCATGGAGCGAAGTCTCTTGCCTGATGGTGCAACATAATACCTAAAATCCATAACACACGTGAATCACATACCAGTGACACTTACTAATGGACACAATATGTCCGCAATTGCTTAAAGAACTTGCATTACCATGTGCAACTTAAAAGCACTAATGAACAATGAAGTAGCGAAACAAGTGGAAAAGAGCACATACACATCTGCAAACTTGGTGCTTCCTTCACCTCTGATCCTTAAAAGCCGTTGCCACCCAGGAGGTGGCTGAGCAATGTTGGGCTTATCAATTGCCCAAAGCCTGCTCCCATCTTGAAAGATGTCAGCAGGATCATCACATGATATCTCAGGCCTCCACTCACGAGCTGTTTCGCATACAAAAGGCTGCTCTATAATGTGTTCACGTATTTCCTCATACTTCTCTTTTGTCGGGATGAGCCTCCATTTAAAACAGTGGGCACATTGCACAGTAAAAGCCCCCACAGATGGCAAAACTCTGGATGTTGAGTATCTCAGGAAACGCAGAGATTGATGTCCGGTCTGGTAAGGGGCAGCTTCAATTTCACCTGCACCATTAGCAGCAGGATCATACACCACCAACTGGTTCTGAGCATTTTCAGAGTATTGATTATCTCCATCCTCCATGCCATGGTCCTCTTCCAAAGAAGTTACATCAATCTGTTCCTGAGGAGCGCTTTCCAGGTGCCCAGGGAAAGCAGAATCATTTAAAGCATTGTTTCCCATTTTTGAGCTATTTAGGGGACTGTGTAAATCAGAATCATTGATGTCATCCCCTTTCAACTTAATGGTAAGTTTCAAGGGATGTGGCTGCATTTGAGTAGATCTGAATCACCTGAGATAGAGAAATTAATGACCAATGCGTCACCATTTATCCGACAAAACTTCCACAATGATCAAGATATTGAACAATATATTTATTGAACTCATATTTAAGAAATGAAACTTCCAGACTCATTATTACAGTCGTTCCAAGTCAGTACACGTCACCTCGAACGCACAAAACAGTCACAGAACATATTAAATTAGAAATTAACCACCACTTCAAGATGAAATCACAAAATTGTATGCCAAGCCTATATCCTTGGTCAAGGAAAAGATGGATTTCAAATGCTAAAGAGGAACCCAAGAAGCTACCATAAGTAACATGTTCATAGCGGCGACAGAAATCCAGAAGGACCAGAACTTTGATATATAGGTAAAGACAACCACAAATACTGGAGAAGGAAATAGTGACATATGTAAAATTAAAGTAATTCAAAGAAACAGCGCTAAAGAATTAGATCCAGGTATAGCTTGAAATTCCTTCAATGCATACAACAAAAAATTTCTATGTTTCATCACTGCTCCACAAAAAAAATAAGTTCAACATGCCTACTTCCCAAACTAGGATGGATCAGCAATACACTTCTAAAGATCCTGCAGTTTGAATTTGTCTCTCTTGTCTGACATAAACTTGTATATCCCCATAAGCAATCTAGGGTCACTGGTGACACGTAATAAGCTCTAAAGCAAAATGAATATGCCAGAACCAACCTGGGAAGGAGGGATGGAGCACTAAACAGTAAGAGAAAAGTAAGAGGAAGACCATAAATTTAATTGACTATTCACCTTAGGAAGATGAGGGGAAGACCAATACAAATAGGCATGACCAAAAGATGGAAGATGTTAAATAAGAAGGAACCTAGTCAACCTACCTGAGCTCTCAACTGCTTTGATTATCATCAAAAAGTTTTAAAAATATTCAAGAGAAGAAAATTTCAACCATAAAGCAGAAAATTTTTAGCTAAGCTAGTTCTCAAACCTATTGATCACTCAATATGAAAATAGAAAATATAGGAGGAGGTCATTACGCAGTTACAATCTAGTCAATCTAGTGTGCTGAGAGAAAATAGGCCTAATCTGTAGCATTATTCGTTCAAAGTGATTGTTCAAATATTCGAACTCACAACCTCACGGTTTTTTACCCAACATTAAAACTGCACCAGACAATAGATGCCCAATAAAAATCACTACAATAGCATTGTCTACTAACAAAAGGTTATATCTAGTTAGGTTCAACTAGTCCAACCATCTAGCTGAGTCAAATTAGATAAATTGTGATTAATACTTGAGAGACAAGTAATTCATGCAATTCCAATCATCGTTCAAGTCATGCAACTCATGTCAACTCAAGGATATGACATTCCTGGACATTTGTCAAGAGTGGATTACATAATGAATCAATTGTGATACTGATACATCATGACGCGAATTTTATCATTTAATCAGTCAATTACAACATACTCCATTGAGTGGAGAAAAATATACCTCAATTATCGAGCTGAATAAGTTGTCCCTAAATTGCCTACACCCCACGGTTGAGGATAGCCCCTCACCATCGTCACCGGATTCAAGTACAATGATCTTTGAACAAAATATTCATAATCATATCATTTTATTTGTTTGGAACCCAACATATTTTTATAAGTGCAGATAATTGTCCTCAATATTGAAACTCCATTGTCGATTCTCTTCTATCATACAATACTTCTTTTTCTTTTAAAAAGGAAAATTCTGAATACTATAGTTATATGGATTTATTTTTCATCTTTATGGGGGATAAAAATTCAGACCCACAAAGACAAGCCATCTAGGAAACACAACAATTAAAATTCCTGCTGCAGAATATTCTCCAACGACTCTATGGATATCCAATCCGGATTATGCAATTTGGGATCATAACATAGAAAGCACATAATAAATTAGGCTCATGAAGAACCTGTATCTCTGGATGCAACTATTAAGTAAAATACCTTTGTAAACCTCATCAAATGGTATACTCTACTATATACTTGGCCGTTAGTCGTAAGAAACATGAAATTGTTTGAAGAGACTCTTTCTAGGATAGGAGTAAGAGATTCAAGCATCATTTAGTGTACTACATCAGAAGGGAGGCACTCTTTGAAGATTAATAAGGAAAGGAATTCATGGCCGGCTGACATCGCTATTGATGACAACCAAATATGGCACTAAAGGGCAGAAAGGCTTTTCCATTGTTGTGAGTTTTTCATATAGACATAAAACTTTAAGAAAGCACATGAAATGGAGATCAGATCTCAGAAGACACTTGGAGAGGAGTATAACTAAAGGCAAGATTTAAGCAATAAGATCAGATATCATTTGAGGCAAGGTGTTAGCCTGCGTGAAGAATGTGCTCCTAGCTGAATTATATCTTTTTTTTTTTTTGATAAGAAACAACACTTTCATTTCTAGCTGAATTATATCTTCATCCTTCATACTAATTAAACTTAAAGCAAATTAGTTCTATCAAACTTGCCAATATCAACTACAAGCACATAAGCCCCACATCAAAAGAATAGTTTCATATCAAATATTCGCATTCAGGTTTCAATAAACACCATAAATAAAAACATGAAAATTCAATATTAGCTCAAGAAACTTCCATCATGAACATCTAAGAGTAGCAAAACCCACTTACATGAGGTCATTTAAGTAGTTGGCTTTCTATTAAGGAGGCAATTGCCACCCCAGTGAGCCAATGGCCTAGGCAATGCCTACCCCAAGACGGGTGTTCCAAAGCACCAAGCTAAATATTAGCTTTGCCTCCCCACCTGACCTAGGTCACCACCCAGCGATTTTGACAACACCGACACAGAAATAATCCTACGCAAACAGATTACTATGCTTGTATGCCACACTAGCAAATTCTAATAAAGGGTAAGTAGTCAGAGGAATAGAGAAAGGTAACAGACTAATCCCACCATCCTTTCTAGCATCTACGGAGGCTCAAGCTTGAGTCTGGCCAGTGGATAGTCATATCCTTCAGTACAAGAACACCCTTTCGCCCATGATGCAAAAGAACAAACATATGAACAGTATTAGCTCCTTTGCATGTAGCTTTTCTGAATTTGGCTTTAGCATAATAAAAAAAGAATCCCTACATGTAAAGCCTGAGTTCTTTTTGAAGTGCATCAAGACTTTTGACAGGAAAACAAATGGATTCTCCCAGGCCGAACAAACTTGGAAGTATGTCATGTTTCATCCCATGAAAATAGGGAGAGGGAGAACATTTTCTAGGATTCAATGTGTTCTGCTGTACAATTACAATTCGGTAAAGTGTGCAAGTCCATCCAATCATTATGCTGAAAAAAATCCAAATCAAATATTATGTCATTTTTGGTGTTGTATGACCTATGGTTGGAGAATGAGTAAAGTGAACCGCTATTCACGTGTAGTTACTAGATTACAAGAATGGACATTTATTAAATTCTAGGTTCGTTGGTTATTAGTGGATCATCATACCACGTGGCAGTGCCAACATGGGATCACCGTTCCATTTAAGATTCACTCCCATGTTTGGTGCATGTATTTTCAAATAAGATATTAATTACAACTCTACCAAACATAGACAATTTGTGAAGGATGTTACCATTGGTGATGAATATTATTTCGCGATGTTAGCGGTACAGTTTTGCTATAAGCACAAGTATTTGTGACGGATGTTGCAACATTGCACTCATCCACAACATTTGGAAATAAATAGCGGCAGTATGTTCCATAAGGAAGTAATTAAATTCTTTATCCCCTTCCATCATCATGTGCAGTAACTGATTTTGTGATCTTTTCATTTTTCTTCAGTTCTAAAACGACCCTTTACAAGTAAGTTCTTTGTTTTTTTTCTTTTTTTTTTGGTTTCTCATACGTTGGTTTCAAAACCTTCTATATGGCACTTCCATAGATTATCCATCACCTTTATTTCATAAGTTTAAGTAATTTCCTTTTTTTGCCACAAAATATGATGCATCTAATTAGCAACAAAAAAATTCTGATGAAAACGTTCTTAGAAAAATAACAATCTCCAAAAAATAAGCATCTACATTACAAATGCACCTAGGGGTGTTAAACGAGCCAAGTTTGGGCAAGCCATGGTGTGCTCTGGCTTAGCTCGTAATTTTTGAGGTCTGCTCAAGATCGGCTCAGGCTCAGATGCCGAGCATAAAATTTTGTTCGGGCTCTAAACTCGTTTATTAGTGCGAGCTCGAACCTAAACTTAGGCTCGAACTCAAGCTCGGGACCTGTTATTATCTCAACTCTCAATCAAGACTCAAACACCACAAATTCAACAAGAGAACATATTATATATAGAGAAATTGTAATTTTTGTTAGTCATGTGATCACAGATCAGTCGACAGTCGATGGTTGGGATTTGGAATTTGTGTGTGAGTTGTTGACAGCTAAGAGGTATAAAAATTAAATAAATTTAATGAGAAAATAGTAACGAGCTTATGTGATCCAACTGAATAGCTCGGACTTGGCTCGTATACAAAACGAGCCAAAAGTTCTTTTTACGCTCGGCTTGTATTAGAAATTGAACGATGTTAACCGAGCCAAAAAATGATCCTGACTTGAGCCCGAGCCAGCTCGTTTCATTTAACACCCCTAAATGCACCAGACGTAAAAACCATATTGCATGCAAAATTTAAAGCTACACAAGTACTTTATTACATGAACCAGGTGTAAAATACCGAACCCTTTTAGCTGCAAAACCTAAGAACTTTATTTTCATCCAACTCATTTGACTACCATGCAAGAATTAGTGTCCAGTAAAGATGGTCCCATGTTAATTACTTCAAAAAATAGTAACACAACTTATCAAACAATGAACATGCCAACAAAAATACATACTTGCACACATTCATATATACATGCATGTATCTATACATACAAAAACACCACAACCCTAAAAAGATCGTTCTACTAATAAAGGAATAGAAATGCAACTCAAAATTTAGATATAACAAGAACATTGAAACCTGAATAGAAAGTTAAAATGCTGGTCAGAGAAGTGAAACTATTACGAAAGAACTACCAAAAATTAATAGTAATTTCACGAAACATCAAAACCCGTGTCCATAACCAGCAAAACATTCAAATCCTGCAGAAAAAATATTAAAATAGGTTGATCTAAGAGCCAGAAAAATTCCAAAATAGTTATGAAAAAAGTTTCAATACGGGGAAAAAAACCCATGTTCAGAAACAACAAATCCATAGCACACAACTCGATTTTAGAATTTCCAAAATAAAAAAACCATCAAGAGCACCATTCAACAAACACAAACCCAAAATGCATGTCGAAATCCAACACATACAGAAAACCGAACGAAAAATACAATGAATACGCACACGCACGAATGCAGACATTAATTTTGAATGCATGGAATAGACAAAAAAAAAAATCTACATATCAAATAAGAGGATCTACAGAGTTTAGGAAAGAACCAAACATAAATCCAGTCGCGAGAAATTCAGAAAACGCATATCAAACAAGGGTGCGAGAGATTACACGAATGAGGATCAAAGATCTGAACCGATGATCATACCACCATTAAGATCAACGGCTCAAGATATACCACAATCTGCAAAGAATCTCACGCTTACGCCTGTGTTTACATAGGCATGTCGCAAGAAATTTCTGTATATTTGTATTCCTAGGTGTTTCGTGCTCCTCGGGAAGTGAGAGAAGATCCGAGGAGGAGAGAGGGTAATTACACGCACCAGTTATAGTATCTTACAATTATCAGATATGGCCTTGTAGTTTCTACAATTACACTACACTTCTTTTAATTCGGGTGTCTAGTTTCAAAGGATACCTTCCATTGAGCACAAGATGTGCTGACATCATCATGATTTGAAAATTGGGGCTAAATTCTAGGACTTATAATGAGTTTATTTTAAGGAAATTTATTTGAGATAATTCTGTTTTTAATCTTATTAATAAGTAGTTAAGTCTATTATTTTTTTTAAATTCTAAAATATCATTCCTTGAAACCAACTTTAAATTAGTTTTCTAATTTAGAAATTATTATCCCTTAATTCACTATCAATGAAGATATACCAATAAATTTTTTTTACATAAATTTACAATTCAAATTTAAAGAACAATTGATACTATATATATATACTAGTTATTACCCGTGTCTGAAGGCACTATACACTAAACAAAAAAATCTTAAATAATTGTCCAAATTCAAAAGGAATGACCTGAAAATATTCATACCAATTTTTTTTTTAAATGATTCGAAATATATCGTCAACCATATCATCTATATTACTGGAAGTGTCATAAAAATATATAAAAACTTCTCAAAACAACAACATAGATATAAATGCAGAGTGGAAAAAAAAAATACTAACATAACTCATTGAAATTTACAATCTTTAAACAATAAATAAAATATTGTTCATTTATAAGACTCACAAATTTATCACCTCTACTACCACTCAATCTAATAATACAATATAATTATAAACTCAACTATCATATTTTCAATTTACTTTATCCTCATGTAATAAATTCCTCAAGTAAAAAAAAAAATTATAACAGAATATAATTAAATTCACAACCCTTAAACGATAAATAAAATTAATCAAATTTTGCTTATTTATAAAATTCATGAATTTATCACTACTATCACTATTCAACCCCAAATAACACAATATAATTATAAATTTAATCACCAAATGTCCAATCCTCCACATATAAATATACACAGAAATATACCCACATACATTTCTTTTTTGATTACCAACAAACCCTTCTAACCAATAACTGTTTTGATTAGAAATATAATAATTCAAGTTTTTAAGATAAAATAATAACAAATTAATGTTTAATTAAAAAATAGGATAAAAATCGCGGACATCTCCTGAGTTTTGACAATATTATACGAACACCTCCTGACATTTATAAATAACACGGAGACCCCCTGAGGCTTAAAATTCATTAACCCCTTATGTCTTCTTTCTGTCAATGTTGCTAACAAAAATTTATATTTTTATCCCAAAACTTTATTATTTTTACAATTGCCCTTTTCCAAATTTAGTATCAAAAAAAAATTAATAATTTAATAAAATCAAATAAAAAAATTGATCTAATTTAGTACTCTAAAAAATTAATTTAATATTAATTCGACAAAGTTGAATATAAATTGGACAAAATTAAATGTCAATTTTTGATAAAATCTAAGGTTCATTTCGTGTTGAATATTATTTTGCGTTTATAGTTAATGTGCTATTTTTTATTTTTTTTTGGAGGGTACACTATTTTTTATTTACGTTAAGTATTATTTACAAATTAAGAAGCAAGTGGCAAAATACATGTCGTCAGATATATAAAAATTTTGAATTAGTTTCATAGAATAAATAATTATATAACATGTAGTTTCATCTATGTTATGGAGTAAATAATAACAAAAATAACACAAGGAAAACGAAAAAAAAGAAGAAGATAATAGTATGAGATGGAGAAAGAGAGTAGATAAATAGATAGAGAGAGTTATATGAGAGATAGAAGTTTTAGAGTTGTAAAAAGAATGAAAGTCTAATTAGAACCATCGGATCAAAACGATCTGAGTCACGAAAAGTTCAAGATAAACAATTTAGCTATTTTATTATATATATATATATATATATACACTAATCATTACCCGTGTCTGAAGGCACTATATAACAAACAAAAAAATCTTACACAATTGTCCAAATTAAAAAAGAATGGTCTAAAAATATTCATACAAATTCTTCTTTTAAAATGACTCGAAATATATTGTCGGTCATATCCTCCATATTAATAGAACTGTCGTAAAAATATATAAAACTCTTCAAAACAACACTATATATACAAATGTCTCCAGAAAAAAAAAAAACAAATACTAACATAATCCATTGAAATTTATAATATTTAAGTAATAAATAAAAGTTTGCTCATTTATAAGACTCATGAATTTATTACATTTACCACCGCTCAATCCAATAACAAAATATAATTATAAACTCAATCACCATATTTTCAATCCACTCTATCCCCATGTAATAAATATCTCAAACAAAAAAAAAAAATTCTAACATAACACAATTAAATTCACAATCATTAAGCGATAAATAAAAACAATCAAATCTTACTCATTTGTAAAACTCATGAATTTATCACCATTATCACCATTCAACCCCAAAAGGCACAATAAAATTATAAATTTAATTATCAAATGTCCAATCTTCCACATATAAATATACACAGAAATACACTTTCACACATTTATTTTTTGGCTACCAACAAACCTTCCTAACCAATAACTGCTTTTATTAGAAATATAATAATTCAAAAATAAATTAATATCTAATTAAAAAATACGGACTTCCCCTGAGTTTTGACAATATTATGCAGACACCCCCTAATATTTTACAAAAAAACACGGAGATCCCTGAAATTTAAAATTTATTGCACAGAGACCCTATCTGTCTCTCTTCCGTCAATATTTCTAACGAAAAGTGAAGATTTCATCCCAAAAAAAATTATTTTTTTTATAATTGCCTTTCTCCAACTTTAGTACCCAAAAAAAATAAAAATTTAATAAAATAAAATAAGATTTGATTTAGTACCGAACAAATTGATATACTTTAATACCCCAAAAAATTGATTAAATAAATTTTAATATTAATTTGATAAAAATAAAAATTAATTTGATATTAATTCGACAAAGTTGAATATAAATTGGAAAAAATTAAATGTCAATTTTTGAAAAAAATATATATTAATTTACATTATTTGGTGTTGATTAAACCAACATGAAATTGACCTTAAATTATAAATTTTTTTGTTATATATAAACTTAAAAATTTGTATTTTAACCCATAAAATTTAAATACAGATTTTTTCATAACATAGCGTCTTTTCTCTTACTATATCATCTGATAAATTTTCTTTTGGTCAAGATTCGACCACACATACTTAAACCAAACCAATTGATCATCCCCCCTTTTTTTTAAGAAAATCGCTCACCTCCACTTGTTAAACTCAAAAATCTCTGGTTCGCATGAAAATAAGTGAAAGTAAATTAAAAAGTTGACAAAAAATTTTGAAAAATTGATAGTTTGAAAAAATTTACAAAATTTAGTACCAAAATTATAACAAATAGAGCAAACATTAAAAAAACTAAAAAAATAATCTATATAAAAACCATTGTCAATGAGAATTTTAGAGAAATTTAGACCCTGAATCAATTAAGACCTAATTTGAGGCAAAGATGTGAAACGCAGATAAAAAAGTTCTCAAATCGTGAAAAATGTGTGCTATTTTTTATTTACATTAAGTGTTATTTACAAATTAAGAAGCAAGTGAAAAAATGCATGATGTTAGATATGTAAAACTTTGAATTAATTTTATGGAATAAATAATTGTATAACATGTAGTTTCATATGTTTTATGGAGTAAATAATAAAAAATAACACTTGGGAAACAAAAAAAATAAGATAATAATATGAGAGAGAGAGAGAGAGTATAAAATACATATAAAGAGAGTTAGATGAGCAATATGAATCTTAGAAAAATTTAGCATGAGAACCATCAAAGATGTGAAACGCAGATAAAAAAATCCTCAAATCGTGAAAAATGTGTGCTATTTTTTATTTACATTAAGTGTTATTTACAAATTAAGAAGCAAGTGACAAAATACATGCTGTTAGATATGTAAAACTTTGAATTAATTTTATGGAATAAATAATTGTATAACATGTAGTTTCATATATTTTATGGAGTAAATAATAAAAAATAACACTTGGGAAACAAAAAAAATAAGATAATAATATGAGAGAGAGAGTATAAGATAGATATAAAGAGAGTTAGATGAGCAATAGGAATCTTAGAAAATTTAGCATGAGAACCGTCAGATCAATAATTGTCAAACGATCTAAGCCGCGAAAAGCTAAAGACAAAGAAATCTAGCTACTTTATTATATAGATGTGTGTGTGTGTGTGTGTGTGTGTGTGTGTGTGTGTGTGTGTGTCATGTTACTGTTTTTGTGAGCATATTACTGTTTTTATGAGCATGTTACTATTTACTCAAACTCCTAAAATTTAGGAGTTGTTAATTTTCAAATTTGTTTTAATTAAACATAACTGCTAGAGGTATTTTGGTTAATGGAGATCAAAATGAATTTAATATTAAACAAGTTTTCTTGATGAACTCATCACCAAATAAGTCCACAAAGGGGAGCGACCTCCAAATTTCTCATCTTTTTATCATGACAAAGGAAAAAATTCATTAACGCACCTTATAGTTTTTCATATCTTCAATGGCACTGTCCTTATTATTTAAAACTTTGTTACCTCTCTTTTTAATGAGAAAATATCTACATTTGGACACTTTTTAGGCTCTAGGTCTAATCTGGATAGTTTTAAGATTAAAAGTCCATAAAAACAGTGTTGAGAAAAATACATTTAATAAAAGTGGTTATTTAAAAACTCCATTATTATCTCATTCTTATATTTATTAGCAATGCATGACACGGAAAATAAATTTAAATTTTTTTTTATAAAAAAATGTGAATTATATGTATAATTAAATTAAATAATAAATTAGGTATCAAATAATTAGTCTGTATTCTAATTATTGCTAAATTTCATTATTAATTTATTCTATAAGTCTTTAAATATCTAATCTGTCATTTATTTAGGTATTTATTCAACCTCTTTAGGCATTTGCACATGTAATTATATTATAGAATTATTAATTTTTATTTTCTTAAATAAAATTAATTAGATCGTTTATAATATTATTATATTATTGCATACCAAAAAATAAAATATAACATATATTTAACTGTGAAATTCAATTTGGTAAGTGCATGTGTAAAATAATTTGACATGCATAATACTTGACTTCTTCATAAAGATATAGAAAATTGTATGCAACTGTACTACTAATAAATGAGTCAAAAGAATTTAAAAGTTCTTATAAAACAGTCCAAAACAAGTTGAAATTCAAATAGAAAAAAAAATTAAATGAAAGTATATAGGCGTGTATAATTGAATTTATTATAATAATTAGGGATAAAATAGGAAATAAAAAAAAA
Organism: Ilex aquifolium; assembly: GCA_951799425.1. Classification (NCBI taxonomy): domain Eukaryota; kingdom Viridiplantae; phylum Streptophyta; class Magnoliopsida; order Aquifoliales; family Aquifoliaceae; genus Ilex; species Ilex aquifolium. The sequence continues at coordinate 19,239,501 of OX637393.1, read as the reverse complement.
TTTGTATTATTATCCTACCGCCGCCATCCCCATTCACCAACCCCCCCCACCACGCACAACCCCCACCCCCACACTGACTTGATCCGAAATGTGTACACCCAAGTGCAGGCAGTCAAACTGTAGTAATTGTTCTTGATCCGAAATGTGTACACCCAAGTGCAGGCGGTCAAGCTGTAGTAATTGTTCTTGATCCGAAATGTGTACACCCAAGTGCAGGCGGTCAAGCTGTAGTAATAATCCTGTTTGAGTCCGGAGTCGAATCCACATAGAACTTTTGTTGATATTTCTAAGGCAAGCAGTGGTAGAGACCTATTGATTGTAACCCTTGAGATTTGCTGTGAGATATGAGTTTTCCTGGACAGAATATAAGATTCTTTCCAAGAGGATTTTCTTAACAAAATAAGAGATAAGTGCTAATTAAAAAGAGTCACTCTTTAGTGCAAAGATCTGGACATGTAGTTAGTTATCCGGTTTGTCATAATTGTGCTTGATAACTCAATTAACTCCTGTGTCAACAGCAAGTTAATCGGAAGATAAAGATGGATTGTGAGAATTAAGAACATGATTCCGATGTCTTTCTAGAAGTTTACAAGAATTGTCTGTGCCGAGACTTAACCCGTCTACAAACAAGCAAGTGTTTCTACACGACATCCAATCATGATATTAATATTCCATTCTTTAAATGAAGTACAATAAGGGGGAGGATTGAAGGGTAGTCATGAGGATCTAGCCGGGGTACTTGCCTTGAACTGATGAGTCTTTCTATGCAAGAGTCATCTGTGTCATAGAAAGAGCTCACAGTTATACAAAGTACCTTAGCTTTGCTAGATGCAATCAATCATCCAATAACAAGAAGAAATAAACGTTAAGCATAAAAACATTGCACAAATATGATTCCCGGATAACTTATACATGCCCTTCTCCTCTTACTAAAGAGTGAATGAGAAACTACTCACTCTTCATGGCTTGGGTAAAGCTAGAAAAGTGAGTGATGCTCATCCCTCCAAGTAGAGAACTTAAAAGATAAAGTAACAACAAACACGGAGCCAATCTTTAACAAAGAATGGGTGAATCACGTTCCACCCTTCACGGCTTTGGTAAAGCTCTAGAAAAGTGGAAGAGTTTCACTCTTCTAAGAAAGAAAGAAGCTCAAGCAATGAAAGTGAAATGCATGAACAATAAAAGTAGAAGAAAGCTAGTCACATTTGGAGGGTGGCTTCCTCAACCAAGAATTGGAGGGTTGCTTCCTCAACCAAAAGGTGAGCTATCTCTCTTCTATGCATGTAAAATGAAAGCATAAACATAAGCATAAGCATAAAACTACTTTTATAACAAGCAGGAGATGTTGGACTAAAGCCAAACTAATCTCTAAAATAAATACTTCATACAAGGAAAATAAGCTAAATCTACAATGAGAGTGGGAGTCTAAGCCTCCATCAACTTTCTTACTTCCTACTTGGCTCTCCAAAGCTCTCCAACAAGGGGAGTATTTATAGGCAAGAGGAGGAGACAAGAGGAGGTGAGGGAATAGTGTTTGCCGCCCAAGTCCAAGTGAACAGTCAACAACTCTGCTGCCAGTCTGTGGAGAACGTTCGAACGTGAGTTGGCGTTCGAACGTTGTTTCTGTTTTTGCACTAAGGGCGTTCGAACGTTGACTGCCGTTCAAACGTTTCTTCTGTTTTTGCACTAAGGGCGTTCGAACGCCAGATTTGCTCTGACCCTTTCACTCGAGTGGTCTGTTGGTCTTCTGTGAAGTTCAGTTCCAACTCTTTGCAGTAGTCTGGTCTTCCATCAACTCAAGTGCACGTTCGAACGTGAGTTGGCGTTCGAACGTGACACTCAAGTGCTTCAGAGCTCCAGTCTTCTTTCCTAACTGCAACACGCCTTCTCTTAGCAGTTGAGTCTGTTACAGTGTAATGTGGACGTTCGAACGTGAGTTGGCGTTCGAACGTCCTGGCTGTGCTCCAAGCTGCTCCAATTTTGGCTCTAATGTGGTGGTGTTGCATCCAAGTGTGGTACTTGTTGTTCTTGGGTCCTTGTTCAATTTAGGGCCTGAAATGACATCACTTAAACTCCATTAAAGTACAGTTAGTCTTAAAATGTCATAATAATATGTCAAACTTAAGTACTAATCAGTAATAATCCGGTTTGAGTCCGGAGTCGAATCTACAAGAAACTCTTGTTGGTGTTTCAAAATAAGCAGTGGTGGAGACCTAGTGATTGTAACCCTTGAGATTTGAAGTTGTGTGATGTATGGGATATCCTGGACAAAATATAAGATTCTTTCCAAGAAGGTTTTCTAGACAAAATATAAGATAGCACAAATGTAAAAAGGTCACTCTTTAGTTCGAGAATCTGGACATGTAGTTAATCATCCGGTTTAGTATATTTGTGCTTGATAACTCAATTAACTCCCGTGTCAACAGTAAGTTAATCGGAAGATAAAGATGGACTGTGATAATTAAGAACATGGTTCCGATGTCTTTCTAGAAGTTTACAAGAATTGTCTATGCCGAGACTAAACCCGTCTACAAACAAGCAAGTGTTTCTACAAGACATCCAATCATGACATTAATATTTCATTCTTTAAATGAAGCACAATAATGGTGAAGATTGAAGGATAGTTATGAAGATCTAGCGGGGGTACTTGCCTTGAACTGATGAGTCTTTCTATGAAAGAGTTATCTATGTTATAGAAAGTGCTCATAGTTATACAAAGTACCTTAGTTTTGCTAGATGCAATCAATCATTCAATAAACAAGGGGAATATAAAACATGTAAGCATAAATAAAATGCACAAATATAACTTCCTGATAATTTATACACGCCCTTCACCTCTTACTAAAGAGTGAATGAGAAACTACTCACTCTTCATGGCTTTGGTAAAGTTAGAAAAGTGAGTGATGCTCATCCCTCCAAGTAGAGGAGTTACAAAGTGAAACACACTAAAATATGGAGCCGATTTTCCCCGAAGAATGAGTGAATCACGTTCCACCCTTCACGGTTTTGATAAAGCTCTAGAAAAGTGGAAGAGTTTCACTCCTCTAAGGGAAGAAAGAAGCTCAAACAATGGAAGTGAATGAAACATATATTGAAAGTAGAAGAAAGTTAGTCATTTTTGGAGGGTGATCCGCACCCAAAAGATGAACTATCTCCCTTGATACAAGTAAATATAAGACAACTTTAACTATATGAGTGGGAGTCTAAGCCTCCATCAAGCTCTCTACAAGTCCCTTTACTCTCCCAAAATGGGAATATTTATAGGCAAGAAAGAGGAGACAAGAGGGGGTGAAGGAATAGTGCATGACCGCCCAAATCCAAGTGAAAGCTAACCACTCTGCAGCCAGTCTGCAGATAACGTTCGAACGTTGTCTGGTGTTTGAACGTTGTCTCTGTCTTTGCTTGATGGGTGTTCGAACGCCAGATGAGGTCTGACCTTCCCACTCAAGTGGCCTGTGGTCTTCTGTGAAGTTCATTTCCACACTCCATGAATCATCATGGTCCTCAAATAATTCCAGGGGACGTTCGAACGTTGATTGGCGTTCGAACGTGGTACTCAAGTACCTCAGGGTCTTCCTTCTTGGCTGCAACACGCCATGTCTTAGCAATCTGGTTTTCACATGATTGAAGGTAACGTTCGAACGTTGATTGGCGTTCGAACGTTCTTACCTTGGTCCAAGCTTTTCCAATTTTGCTCCAGAATATGATGGTGTTGCATGAAAGTCTGATATCCATCGCCTTTGATCCCTTGTACAAATTATGCCCTGAAATGTCATTATTTAAACTCCATCAAAGTATAATTAGTCTTAAAAAGGCATAGTAATATGCTAATTTTAACTACTAATCACACACCACCCAACACCACCACCCATCATCGCCGCCCACTACCACTACCCGCGCGCCACCACCACACAAAATCGCTACCCACCACCATCATCACCCACCATCGCCACAAACCACTACACCACTACCAGTTGCCACCCATCGCCACCACCCATACCTACCACCCACCCCCACCACCACCATTACTGCTGCCACTCACCACTACTTTCGCTCACTACCACCCATCACTACAAACTCCCATCACTCGCCACCAACCATCGTCACCCACCACTGCCACCACTATTACTCGTTGCCACCTATCGCCACCACCAACCACCACTACCCATGGCTACCACCACCCACCACCATCTACTACCATAGCCACCTACCACCTCCCAATATCCACCCACCATCGCCACCACCACCAACCATCATTGCCCACCACCACCAGCCGCCATCACTACAAAACAGATAAATTGAAACAGATAAGTACAAAATAAATAAATTGAAACAAATAAATACAAAACAGACAAATTCAAAAGAGATAAATTTAAAACAGATAAATTTAAACCTGTAACACCCCGCATTTTCTTTTATATATGTATATAGATATATAGTAAATAATTGATGTAAAAATGTGGATATGTGTAGTGATGTGTGTTTGAATTTGGTAGATTGAAAAAGTAGAGATTTAAAATGTTAGTGGAAATAATAGTTGAAATTTAGTTTTTAATAAGTGAAAATATGAAATTTTAGGTCCTAGAACTTGTATTAAATAGGTTTGGTGTAGAAATATGTGTTGGAGAGGTTTGGGATGGATTTGGTTGGCTTAGGAATGGATTGGAAATGGAAAAAGGGATGAAATAGGTTGTGAACAATGCACGTGAACAGTGCACTGACTGCAACTTCAAGCGCGATTTCGACCTTGATGCAGTCAATATCTCTCAAAACTCAAAACATTAAAGTTGTAGAACTATTTCTTAGCGTTCCATAGCATCTTGAATCATCTCAATCAGAGCTCGGATGAGAGAGTTATGCCCAAATAACGAAGCAATGTCAAAACAACCCATGAACAGTGAAATTCGGGGCAGTTGTGTTTAAAACCCCATTTACATTACATTTTATCTCATTTCATACATTTCACTCTCAACCCACATCTCTTAGAGCCCTAGGAGAAGATAAAGGGAAGAAGAAAAGGGAGAAAGAGAGTCTCTAAAGCTTGGACTTTGGTTTGAAATTCTTGATTTCAAGGTAGAGGTTTTCTTCCATTCTTGTTCATTGATGTTAGGGTTAATTTATATGTATGTTTTGACTCTTAATCATATGTATTTGCTATGGGTTACTTGTTTCTTAATATTCTTGCAACCTTTATCATGTTTTGAGTAAAGTATTGGTGGGAGAACCATAAAAACCCTAGTTTTTGAGGAATGGGGATTTCTCTCTCAATATTCACTAAATCTTGGTGTTGAAAACTCTAGAGCTTTGTGTTGAGTAATATAATGATATTGATAATGATCTCTTGCATGTTTCTCTTTAAATTGCCCTATTTGAAGATATCACTTGTGAGAATTGGGAATTTTTCTTGGAAATTGCTTGTAAATAGGAGACTTGTGGAATTGTTGGGTATTTGAGAGAATATTTGATATTGTATTCTTGTATGGTTGTTTGGACAAACATGAGTGAGAGGTTCCTTGTAAGGATGCTCATTCATTCTCAAGAGGTTCCTTGTAAGGATGCTTGAGAAACCAAGCCTTGAGGGTGAGAGGTTCCTTGTAAGGATGCTCATGCCAAAAGAGGATAGTATGTGATTTTCTCAAGAGGTTCCTTGTAAGGATGCTTGAGAAACCAAACCTTGAGGGTGAGAGGTTCCTTGTAAGGATGCTCATGCCGGGGAGGACAATCTTATATCATGTGTGGGAAATGGATGTTTATTGGAACTTGATTGTTATTGTTCATTTCTATTACTATTGCTACTTAAACTTGAAATCCGTTGTAAAATGCCCATGTTTTACTTCAAAGATTATATATGCTATTGATTTCCTCTCTTAGTCTTTTTGCAAAGATTACATGCTTGAACAAAGTTATGGTTGAATACCCATGAAATCTCTTTTCTTGTCTTAAAAACCCTAGTATTTGAAAATGATGGATTTTCTTCTTAAATGTGTTCTTCGTTAGTGATTTCTAAACCATAGTGATTTGTGTTGAGTAGTAAAATGACGTGGTTACGATCTCTTGTATTTTCCTAATTGTTTATTGAAATTGCCTCATAATGGATTTGTGGATCTTTGAAAAAATTGCTTGTAAATTGGGGATTATGGAATCGTTGGTTATGTGTGATGATTGTTGGTATGATATGTTCTTGTATGGTTGTTGGAATGAACATGGGTGAGAGGTTCCTTGTAAGGATGCTCATTCCTTCTCAAGAGGTTCCCGGTAAGGATACTTGAGAAACAATACCGTGATGAGTGAGAGGTCCCTTGTAAGGATGCTCCTTCCTTCTCAGGAGGTTCCTTGTAAGGATGCTTGAGAAACAAAGATAACATGGAGGGGGTGGAGGTTACTGTTAAGTATGCTACCTGCCAAAGAGAACCTTGAGGGGGTGGAGGTTACTGTTAAGTATGCCGCCTGCCCAAAAGACTTGTTGGAAATTGTTTATGGTGAAACCGATTATTATTTTTACGTTGTGCTCGTTTATTCATTTAATTACTGTTTTTACATAAACCTGAGATCTGTTTGAAATGTCACTGTTTTATTTCAAATTGTATATCTATGTTATGTTGAAAAATGAGACCGACCATTTTCTATACTTTTCTAAACCTTGTTCGAGTTTGAGAGGATTTTCCTACAGAGCTTCGTGCTCACCCCTTACATATAAACCTTTTCAGATTTTACCCTTGAGGAGGCGGCGGGAGTCGAGGAACCCGTGCATTGGGAGGCCCCACCCGAGGGGAATCTAGATCCCGAGGTGGACATGTAGAGCTATAAGTTTCTTTTGTACTAGACTAGAGAAATTATTTTGAGATCATGTAAAGTCTAGTATTTTGTTATTCCGCTGCGTTATCATAGTCGAGATAAATGGTCTGCCACCACGTTCTCCATTCCCTTCTTGTCTTTGATTGTAAGATTGAACTCTTGGAGTAGGAGGATCCACCTGATAAGTCTCGGTTTGGCATCCTGCTTAGACAACAAATACTTCAAGGCAGAGTGATCAGTATAGGCTACTATCGGTGAACCAATGATGTAAGAACGTAATTTATCTAATGCAAATACTACTGCTAGCAGCTCTTTTTCTATGGTAGTGTAATTCATTTGGGCTTCATTGAGCGTCTTGCTAGCGTAGTATATTACATAAGGTCTATTATCCTCCCTTTGACCGAGCACTGCTGTAACGCCCCAAAAACCGGGGGTCCTTATTTTAACAAAATTCGACAGAGTCTCCTTTGTACGGGGAGCTCTACCCAAAACACAACCTGTGGAATTATACTACATTGACCACACCGAGTCCATTTATAAGTAAACATTGACCACACAGGGTCCATTTATCCATACTCATATAACCACATGCAATTTTTCTTTTACATTAAAACAGTCCATATCCACTTTGGACGACATTACTATCTAAAACCATTCACGATCATGATAGCGACTAAATAACTTCGTAATCAAAAGAACTTAATACACCATTTACCATAAATACAATGTCATCCAAAAGAATGTGCCCAACTGCAGCACTTCCATCCCCAAAAGAATCAGACTAATTTTGTGCAGCGGAATAACAAAAATATTAGGTATTACAAAGTCTCAATCTAGAACAAAAGAAGGTAATGCTCTAAGCATCCACCTCGGGATCCACACTCCTGTCGATCGAATTCTCCCAATGTACTGGCTCCTCGACTCCCAGCTCCTCCTCAAGTGTATAATCTGAAATGTGGGTAGATAGGGGGGGTGAGCACGAAGCTCTGTAGAAAAATCTTTCCAAACCCGAACAAGGTTTATAAAAGCATATGAAATGGTCGATCTCATTTTACAATTAACATATCTAATTTTTGAAGTAAAACAGGGACATTTTAAAACAGATCTCAAGTTTAAGTAGCAACATTAAATTAAATGAGCAGTAACAAAAAAACTCAGCTACAATAAATAACCATTTCCAAAATATAAACCATTTTCCCACAAGACCTTGTAGAATCCCATACTTCCACAAGTCCTTGTAGGAAACCATTTCCACAACAATAACAGTAATCCATAACTCAAATATTCCACAACAATATGTATATGTATCTCAAACACGATGCGAGGCAAACCCCATGAATCAACACATTGAGTAATATTTAGCCCACACACACACACACAAATCTTCTCAAAGATATCTATCATTTAGGAAGGGCGTATGCCATACCAATGGCAGTGACGTATCCAACCCAGACATTAGTATACTAATCATCTGACACGGCACCCGTGAGTGAATAGTAGTTTAGTCTTACCAAAGCACTAACCCCACTACGAGTGGTAGGAAAAATGCAAACCCACACAGAGCAAACAACACGTCTACCCACTCTACGATATCTCGTCAAAGGCCACCCATGGTCATCCCACACTCATAAGAGATATAATACGAAACTCAATTTCTCAATTTACAAGCATATCTCAAAAATCTCCAAATTTATCATGTGACAATTCCAATAACCAATTAAAAAAAATACAAGAGATCACAACAACATCATTTTATTACTCAACACAAAGCACTATAGTTTCGAAATCAATAATAAAGGAAGAATTTAAGAATAAAATCCATCACTCTCCAAAAACTATGATTTTCAAGCAAGAAAAGAGATTTCATGGGTATTCAACCTTAACTTTGTTAAAAAACATGTAATCCTTGCAAAAAAAGAATAAGAGAGGATGATTTCATATCATTTAGAGGCAAAACATATATATATATATACCATAACATCAATGAACAAGAATGGAAGAAAACCCCTACCTTGAATCAAAATTCCAAGTAAGAACCCAAGCTCTAGTGACCTCCTTCTTCCCTTTTCTTCCTTCCTTAATCTTCCTCTAAGGTTCCAAGAGGTGTGGGGTGAGAGTGGAGTGAAAGAAATGAGAGAAAATGGGATGAAATGATGTTATAAGGTTAGCCAAATCCCGATTTTACTGTTCACAGGTTGTTTGGGTGTTCTCCAAAATTACGGTTTTGCCACTAAGAATCTCCAATTTGATCCATATGACTATCCTAAGGTTTTTCGACGTTCCGGATTCATTTTTAATGTTATTTTAACCTAAAAATATTTAATTTTATGATTTATCTCAAAACTAAAATAAATTTACACTCGAAACACTAAAATTACTATTTTATTCCTCCGAACCGCTAGATGTGCTAAACGGCTATTCCAAATTTTTTTTTTCGGATCTCCCATGTTCAATGATAATATTATTTTGACCTAAAAAAATTAATATTTTTGCTTAGTTACCATTATCAACCTTAAACACCTCCAAAAATTAAATTTCACAATCCATTTGCCTCCCTAGTATTTATTCATACTATTACAATTTATAGGGTTCATGCATACCTCATCACCTATGTTAGTATTTTCAAAAATAATTACTTGCTAGATAAAGATAAGAGTGTGGGGGTTTACAACTGCGCAGACCGTGTAATCACTCGCGTCGCACATAAGCTCAAAAGATAAATCCCACTTGGGTATTCGCATAATCGGAGACGTGACAAGCATGCTTTTGAGTTTTGTAAAAGATGCCTCACAATCATCCGACCACTCGAATGTGACATCTTTAGACAATAAATTTGTCAAAGGGCGGGCCAATGCACTAAATTTTTTTATGAAACGATGGTAAAATCCAGCATGGCCTAGAAACGATCTGATATCCTTAACGACTCTCGGCGTAGGGAGGTTGGAGATGGCCTCCACCTTTGATTTGTCAACTTCAATACCCTTTGCCGAAACTATATGGCCAAGAACAATTCCTTGTGTCACCATGAAGTGACACTTCCCCCAATTCAAGACTAAACTCTTCTCTTCACATCTCTCCAAAACTTTCTCCAAATTTTCCCAGCACCCACTGAAAGAATCTCCAAAAACTGAGAAGTCATCCATGAACACCTCAACAATCTTTTCCACCATATCACTAAAGATCCCCATCATGCAACATTGAAAGGTTCCAGGGGCATTACATAGCCCAAAAGGCATGCGACGGTAAACAAAGGTACCGTAAGGACAAGTGAAGGTGGTCTTCTCTTGGTCTTCCAATGCAATCTCGATTTGATTGTAGCCGGAGTATCCATCTAAGAAGAAATAGAATAGATGCCTCGCTACTCATTCCAACACTTGATTGAGGAATGGCAATGGGAAGTGGTCTTTCCTCGTGCATAAGTTGAGCTTGCGGTAATCAATGCACACTCTCCACCCGGTGATCACTCTTGTTGGAATAAGATCATTCTCTTCATTTTCCACAACTGTGAATCCCGACTTCTTGGGTACTACTTGCGTGGGGCTAACCCACTTACTATTGGCAATTGGAAAAATGATGCCCACGTCAAGTAGCTTCAATACTTCGTCGCTCACCACATCTTTCATGATTGGGTTCAACCTTGTTTGTGGTTGTCGAGACGGTTTGGTGTCCTCCTCATATAAACCCCCACATGTAATAGAACTTCTACCAACTATGTTTGATATACAAATGTATGTTGTATAAGTTTGGGTTGGTTTTGGAAGGGTTTGGAATGGAGTGGAAATGTGAAATGTGAATGTACAGAGCATTTGGGCAGATCAGGCAAAGCGTACCGATACACGTATCGGTACGCTAAACTCTAGTGTGTATCGGTACGCTAAACTCTAGTAGCCTTAGTGTACCGGTATGCGTACCGGTACGGTTTGGCTGATTTCCTGATTGTCTGATTTCCTCCTCTCCTGAGCTATCCCCAAGCTACCTTTTCATCCTTATTTGTCTCAAATAGTTTGGGATGGTGTTGTAGATACTATGGATGGTGGTATGTTGGGCCTAGAAGGGGTCAATCGATTAAAAATATACATAGGCCTTGTATTTTAAATTTTGGTAAATTTACTTTAGTAGTATGATAAATCATAAAACTAAATGTTTTTAGGATAAAATAACATTAAAAATGAATTCAGAACGTCTAAAAACCTTAGGGTGGTCATAGAGATCAAAATGGAGATAGTTAGTGGCAAAATTATAATTTCAAGGAAAAATGTAATTTTTGGCCCTGCGAACAATAAAAATCGGGAATGGGCAGGCTTAAAACACCATTCTCATTCCATTTTTCTATTATTCTTTCATTCCATTCTCAACCCACACCTCTTAGAACCCTAAAGGAAGACTAAGGGAGAAAGAAAAGGGAGGAAGGAGGTCTATAGAGCTTGGGTTTAGCTTGGAAATCTTGATTCAAGGTAGGGGTTTCTTCCTATTCTCTTACATTGAGGCTAGGGCTTATATATATGTATTCTTTTGACTCTAAATCCTATATGTATGCTATGAAATCTTTGATTCTTGATATTCTTGTAAATATTACCATGTTTTGAACAATACTATGGTGGAATAGCCATTAAACCTCTTTTCTTGACTTAAAACCCTAGTTTTCAAGAGAAATAGATTTTTCTCTTGATTTCTCTTATGTATTTGATTTCAAAAATTTAGTGCTTTGGATTGAACAACAAAATGGTATTGTTGATGATCTCTTGTATATTTTTCTTGAAATTGCTTCGTTAGAAGAACACCAATGGAATTGAGGGTTTTTGATTTACTTGGGAATTTGAGAAATTTGTTGGGTATTGTATCTCTTGTGGATGTTCGGATGACCATGGGTGGCCGTTGACCGGGTATCGTAGAGTGGGTAGATGCGTTTCTTACTCCGTGCGGATTTGAATTTTTTCTACTCGTAGTGGGGTTGGTGCCTTGTGAGGACCAAACCACTATTCGCTCACGGGTGCCGTGGCAGAGGGTTAGTATACTATTCCTAGGTTGGATTCGTCACTGCCAATGTGTTGGTATACGTCCTTCCTAAAGTTGTAGATCTTTGAAAGGATTGGGTGTGTGTGTGTGTGGATCAGGATATTCTCGATGTGTTTATTCATGCAATATCAAACATCATACTTGAGATACATGTTGTTGTTGAGATACAAGTTGTGGCTTGAGATACATTGTGGGTTACTGTATATCGTTTTGGAAATGGTTTATTATACGAACTTGTTGGAATTAATTTATTTCTTCATTTAAATCATTGTTATTGTGTAAACTTGAGATCCATAGAAATGTCCATGTTTTCCTTCAAAAGTTATATATGATATTTGCAAAATGAGACCAACTTGTTTTATATGTTTTCTAAATCTTGTTCGAGTTTGGGAGAATGTTGCTGCAGAGCTTAGTGCTCACCCCCTACAAATAATATATTTTCAGATGATGGTTTGGAGGAAGAGCTCGGAGTTGACGAGCAGGTGCTTTGGGAAGCTCAAGTGGTTGGGCATGTAGATCCGGAAGGAACTGTATAGGATTGTCCCTTTTTCGTTCTAGACTAGGAGATTCCTTTTGAGAATATTGTTATATTAATATTTTGGTTATTCCGCTGCAAACTCATAGTTGATTTTTGGGATGTAATTGCCCTATTTGGGCATATTCTTTTGGATGTAATGGCCATGGTTTGACTTATTCTTTTGGGATGATGAAGTAGATATTATGGTTGATGAAGGAAAGTTTTCTTGATTTATAGATCTTATTAGTTGCTCTCATGACATGAATGGTTTTAAATAGTAATGTCGACCAAGGGAGAATTTTGGGGCGTTACATGTTTGGTATCAGAGCCTAGGAATTAGGTCTTACATGGGAGCTGTAGGTTAGAGATTACAACTAGAGAGGTAGGGTTAGGTTGAAGGAAATTATTGATTTAAATTTTTATACAAGCATCATGCTTTAGATTAAGGTGATAGTGAGGATGTATTGTACATCAAGGAACTAAACTGTGAATTGGTGTGCAGGATGGACGGTAGACGTGGACGTGGACGAGGACGAGGACGAGGACGTGGTGGCCAAGCACACCCACCACCACCACCACCACCTCCAGAAGCCATGAATGGTATTTATCAATGCTTAAGGGAGCTAACCACTCTGGTACAACACCAGAATGGAAACAACAACCACAATGGTGGGGTTCATCCCTTAGCTCAAGTGCTGGGCAACGGAAATGAAAATCGAAAGATGGTAGTTCTTCGAGAATTCTTACGCCAACACCCACCTACCTTCCAAGGAAGCTCTAACCCCGTGGATGCGGATAGATGGATTCATCGGGTGAAGAAGATGTGTGATGGCATGGGAGTTGCCGAGGATCTTCGGGTCGGGTTAGCTATATATCTGTAAGAGGGGGGGCAGATCATTGGTGGGACTCAGTGAAGAGAAGGAGGAACACAGATGCTCTTACCTGGGAGGAGTTTGATCAAATCTTCCATGACAAGTATTTCCCGGAATCGGTCTGAGACAAGATGAGTGCAGATTTCCTCGCTCTACGACAGGGTAGCATGACGGAGTATGAGGGAAAGTTTGATGAGCTATCCCGTTATGCCACGGAGTTCATATCTACTGAGGCCAGGAGGGCCAAACGCTTTGAGCAAGGCTTGAGGCCTGCCATCAGGGAGAAGCTTGTGGCTCTCAAGATCCGGGACTATGGGGATCTTGTTGAAAGAGCTGCACTGGTGGAGAGAGACACAGAAGACAACCAGAGGCGACAAAACTTCATGAGGGGAGGTCTGATCCGGACGGGTGCTAGTGGCAGTGGAGTGTAGAGGGCGGCACCATACCGTCGCCCAGATCAGGCGGTTGGACAGAGACTTCAGATAGCTCGAGGAGTTGGAGGCGTACCAGAGACAACAGGCACTGATCCACGTCAATGCTTCGCATGTGGAGGTTTCGGGCACTTCAAAAATAATTGCCCATTGTTTTCAACAAAGACCAATCAAGCAGCAGGACAAGTAAATGCAAACAAGCCACTCCTACAGAAGCCGCTATAGCAGAGACTGTTAGGAGCTCCCGTCCCAGCCGGTGCAAATCAGGGAAGAGTGTTTGCTTTGAACCAACCGGAGGAAGACGTTTCCAATGCAGTTGTGGAAGGTATCGTTCTTCTTTATAATTCTTGGGCCCGAATTTTGTTTGATCCCGGTGCGACTCATTCATTCATACGCACTACATATGCTCTTAATTTGGGATTGAAATTTAAGAATTTAGAACATGCTTTGAGTATTTTCATGCCTACGGGACAACGGTTGGTTACAAAAAGGGTGTGTAGAGGTTGCGTGCTTCGAATTGGGGAGTAAGAATTGATTGTAGATTTGGTTGCATTAGACATGAAGGGGTATGACGTAATATTTGGGATGGACTTGTTGTCCACTTTCCGTGCGGTAAATGGATTGTTTTCGCAAGCGGATTTCATTTCAATTACCGGGAGGGGTAGTTTTCAGTTTCAGGAATGATCGAAATTATTTCCATCTATTCCCTACTACGGGTAGTAGATTCTTAAAAGCTAAGGCGGGGAGCCATTCGAGTTTCTTAGCTAGCTTGATGGGAGATGATCGGGATAGATCCCAACCGGACGTGGTATTGATAGTGTCAGATTTTTCAGATGTCTTTCCAGATGAACTACCCGGGTTACCCCCACAGAGAGAGATCGAGTTTGCAATCGATCTATATCCGGGAACCGAACCCATATCCATTACTCTTTATAGGATGGCACCCTTAGAGTTAAAGGAGCTAAGGAAGCAGTTGGACCATCTGTTGACTATTGGGTTTATCCGTTTAAGCACTTCACCTTGGGGAGCCCTGGTCCTCTTTGTGAAGAAGCATGACGAGACACTTCGGCTATGCACAGATTACCGAAGGTTGAATCGGGTGACAGTGAAGAATAAATATCCGTTTCCACGAATTGATGATTTATTTGATCAACTGAGGGGTTCTAAGTATTATTCCAAGATTGATCTTCGCACAGGATATCATCAACTACGGATCAAGGAGGAGGATATCCCTAAGACAGCTTTCCGTACCAGGTATGGTCATTTCGAATATACGGTAATGCCGTTCGGACTGACTAATACTCCTGCAGCCTTTATGGATTTGATGCACAGGGTATTCCGGCCGTATCTAGATCATTTTGTTATAGTGTTTATTGGTGACATATTGATTTATTCACGGACACAAGGGGAACATAAACGCCATCTCTCAATTGTGCTACAAACATTGAGAGAGCACAAGTTGTATGCTAAGATGAGAAAATGCGAGTTTTGGATGAAGGAAGTGAAGTTCCTTGGCCATGTTGTGTCGGAATGAGGCGTAGCTGTTGACCCCACAAAGATTGAAGCCTTGATGAAATGGGAACCACCCAGGAATGACCGAAGTACGTAGTTTCCTGGGATTAGCAGGCTATTACCGGAGGTTTTTGGAAGGGTTCTCAAAGCTCGCGATGCCAATGACCCGCCTTACCAAGAAGGGGGAGAAGTTCTTATGGACTCAAACGTGTGAACAAGCCTTTTGCACCTTGAAGGAGAGGTTGACAACAGCCCATGTCCTCATTATTCCTAGCAGTGGGGAAGGATACGATGTTTACACCGATGCTTCGTTACGAGGGTTAGGATGTGTGCTAATGCAGGGAGGCAGGGTAGTCGCTTATGGATCGAGACAACTAAAGGTTCATGAGTAGAACTATCCCACTCACGACTTAGAGCTCGTCGCTGTGGTCCTTGCTCTTAAGTTGTGGAGGTGTTACCTGTATGGAGAAAAGTTTCAGGTGTTTTCTGATCATAAGAGTCTCAAGTATATATTCACACAAAAAGATTTGAATCTCCGACAAAGAAGGTGGATTGAATATTTGGAAGACTACGATTTCACACTTAACTACTATCCGGGGAAGGCTAATGTAGTAGCAGATGCACTGAGCAGGAAGTCTCGGGGATAAATCAATGTTCTTGTCGTTAATAGGTGGAAAATGATAGATGCTTTGGAGGACTTTGATCTATTGGTGGATAAGCAGGGGGATCGGCCATGCTTACTCAATCTTGTAGCTCAACCAATTCTCCGACAACGGATTGTAGAGTTGCAACGACCAGACACAGAGTTGGAAACTATCCAGGATAGATTGAAGAGGAATGAGGTTGTTGAGAACTGGTCCATACACGATGACGAGTTAAAGTTTCGTGGAAGACTATGTGTACCAAACAATGACCAAGTAAGGGAAGAAGTGTTGGGTGAGTGTCATCGTTCAAAATTCTCCATACATCCGGGTAGTACTAAGATGTATAGAGACATGAAGCGTCAATATTGGTGGAAAGGGATGAAGCAAGACGTGGCTAAGTACATTACAAAGTGCGCGGTGTGTCAGCAGGTGAAGATTGAACATCAGCAACCCGGAGGATTACTACAGTCCTTACTTATCCCAGAGTGGAAGTGGGATCACATCACCATGAATTTCCTGTCTGGCTTTCCACGGACTTCACGCGGGCATAATGCCGTATGGGTCATTGTTGATAGACTCACCAAGTCCGCTCATTTCTTGAGTATGAAGACCACTGACACTTTAGAGACCTTGAGTAAGCTTTATATTCGCGAAATTGTTAGATTGCATGGAGTTCCACTCTTTATTGTTTCAGATCGTGATTCTCGTTTTGTGGCACAATTTTGGCAGAGTCTACAACGAGCTATGGGGACAGAGTTACACTTTAGCACCGCCTTTCATCCCCAAACGGATGGCCAATCCGAGGGGGTGATACAAATTTTGGAAGACATGCTATGAGCTTGTGTGTTGGACTTCAAGGGAAGTTGGAGTGATCATTTGTCGCTGGTGGAGTTCGCATATAACAACAGGTATCAGACAAGTATTGGAATGGCTCCTTATGAGGCATTGTATGGAAGACCATGAAGGTCCCCGACTTGTTGGTTGGAAGCTGGAGAAAGTAGTTTGTTTGGGCCAGAGATTGTTCGGGAGACTACGGAGAAAATTCAACTTATCCGGAAGAGACTACGCACGACACAAAGTAGACAGAAAAGCTATGCGGATAGAAGACGAAGACCTTTGGAATTCCAAGAGGGGGACTATGTGTTCCTCAAAGGGTCACCCAAGAAGGGAGTGTTGAGATTCGGCAAGAAGGGAAAATTAGCTCCAAGGTATATCGGACCATTCAAAGTGATCAAAGCGGTGGGCAAGGTGGCGTATTAACTTCTGTTACCAGCTCAGTTGTCAGGAGTACATGACGTGTTCCACGTGTCAACGTTGAGAAAGTGTCAATCGGATACAACACATGTCGTAGATTTGGAGGATATTGAAGTTCAAGATGGAGCAACATATGAAGAACAACCGGTGAAGATTCTAGATACCAAAGAGAAGGTGCTTCGCAATAAAGTCATCCAATTGGTGAAAGTTTTGTGGCAACATCATGGGGTGGAGGAAGCTACTTGGGAACCAGAGCGGGAGATGCGAGAGAAATATCCTCAATTGTTCGCTACTTGAGGTAAGTTTCGAGGACGAAACTCTCTTTAAGGGGGGTGGATTGTAAACCCCCACATGTAATAGAACTTGTACCAACTATGTTTGATATACAAATGTATGTTGTATAAGTTTGGGTTGGTTTTGGAAGGGTTTGGAATGGAATGGAAATATGAAATGTGAATGCACAGAGCATTTGGGCAGATTAGGTAAAGCGTACCGGTATGCTAAACTCCAGTAGTCTTAGTGTACCGGTACGATTGGCTGATTTCCTGATTGTCTGATTTCCTCCTCTCCTAGGCTATCCCCAAGCTACCTTTTCATCCTTATTTGTCTCAAATAGTTTGGGATGGTGTTGTAGATACTATGGATGGTTGTATGTTGGGCCTAGGAGGGGTTAATCGATTAAAAATATACATAGGCCTTGTATTTTAAATTTCGGTAAATTTACTTTAGTAGTATGATAAATCATAAAACTAAATGTTTTTAGGATAAAATAACATTAAAAATGAATTCAGAACGTCTAAAAACCTTAGGGTGGTCATAGAGATCAAAATGGAGATAGTTAGTGGCAAAATTGTAATTTCAAGGAAAAATGTAATTTTTGGCCCTGCGAACAGTAAAAATCGGGAATGGGCAGGCTTAAAACACCATTCTCATTCCATTTTTCTCTTATTCTTTCATTCCACTCTCAACCCACACCTCTTAGAACCCTAAAGGAAGACTAAGAGAGAAAGAAAAAGGAGGAAGAAGGTCTATAAGCTTGGGTTTAGCTTGGAAATCTTGATTCAAGGTAGGGGTTTCTTCCTATTTTCTTACATTGAGGCTAGGGCTTATATATATGTATTCTTTTGACTCTAAATCCTATATGTATGCTATGAAATCTTTGATTCTTGATATTCTTGTAAATATTACCATGTTTTGAACAATACTATGGTATAATAGCTATTAAACCTCTTTTCTTGACTTAAAACCCTAGTTTTCAAGAGAAATAGATTTTTCTCTTGATTTCTCTTTTGTATTTGATTTCAAAACTTTAGTGCTTTGGATTGAACAACAAAATGGTATTGTTGATGATCTCTTGCATATGTTTCTTGAAATTGCTTCGTTAGAAGAACACCAATGGAATTGAGGGTTTTTGATTTACTTGGGAATTTGAGAGATTTGTTGGGTATTGTATCTCTTGTGGATGTTCGGATGACCATGGGTGGCCGTTGACCGGGTATTGTAGAGTGGGTAGATGCGTTTCTTACTCCGTGTGGGTTTGAATTTTTCCTACCACTCGTAGTGGGGTTGGTGCCTTGTGAGGACCAAACCACTATTCGCTCACGGGTGCCGTGGCAGAGGGTTAGTATACTATTCCTGGGTTGGATTCGTCACTGCCAATGTGTTGGTATACGTCCTTCCTAAAGTTGTAGATCCTTGAAAGGATTGGGTGTGTGTGTGTGTGGGTCAGGATATTCTCGATGTGTTTATTCATGCAATATCAAACATCATACTTGAGATACATGTTGTTGTTGAGATACAAGTTGTGACTTGAGATACATTGTGGGTTACTGTATATCGTTTTGGAAATGGTTTGTTATACGAACTTGTTGGAATTAATTTATTTCTTAATTTAAATCATTGTTATTGTGTAAAATTGAGATCCATAGAAATGTTCATTTTTTCCTTCAAAAGTTATATATGATATTTGCAAAATAAGACCGACTTGTTTTATATGTTTTCTAAACCTTGTTCGAGTTTGGGAGAATGTTGCTACAGAGCTTAGTGCTCACCCCCTACAAATAATATATTTTCAGATGATGGTTTGGAGGAAGAGTTTGGAGTTGACGAGCAGGTGCTTTGGGAAGCTCAAGTGGATGGGCATGTAGATCCGAAAGGAACTGTATAGGATTGTCCCTTTTTCATTCTAGACTAGGAGATTCCTTTTGAGAATATAGTTATATTAATATTTTGGTTATTCCGCTGCAAACTCATAGTTGATTTTTGGGATGTAATTGCCCTATTTGGGCATATTCTTTTGGATGTAATGGCCATGGTTTGACTTATTCTTTTGGGATGATGAAGTAGATATTATGGTTGATGAAGGAAAGTTTTCTTGTTTTATGGATCTTATTAGCTGCTCTCATGACGTGAATGATTTTAAATAGTAATGCCGACCAAGGGGGAATTTTGGGGCATTACACCTCAAGATAGATCCGATGTGTGCAAATGATGGGGCTTATCCCTTTGATGTCGGCAATTGTCCAACCAATTGCCCCTTTATGCCTCCTCAACACCTCCAAGAGTTCTCCTTCTTGCTTTGCCTCCAATGTTGAACTAATTACCACTGGGAATGTCTCATCTTCCCCAAGATATGCATACTTCAGATGGGATGGTAGTGGTTTGAACTCCAAATTTGGCTTTTGTACATCCGATGGAAAGATCTTTTTTTCTTGATGTGGAAGCTTCTCAAATTTCGGGATCCATTTGTCTACCCCTTTCAAACTCTCTAAGTCCTCTTGCTCATCAACTCCATCTAGATCAACATTATCTTCTTCTTTCAAATTTAACATGTCCAAAGTTCCAAGTGTTCTTCCGCCAAAGTGTCAATCCTATTGACTTCATGCACCTCCTCATCATCCCCCGGTTGCTTGGACAAGTTGAACACGTTGAGGTCTATAGTCATGTTCCCAAATGCAAGCTTCATGAGACCGTTCCTGCAATTAATCACAGTGTTAGATGTAGCAAGGAAGGGTCTACCAAGGATTACAGGGATTTGGGAGCTAAGATTTGCAACTAGGTGAGTGTCAAGCACAATAAATCAACAAGAAAGTAAAATTTATCGACTTGTACTAAAACATCCTCAACTACTCCCTTTGGTGTTCAGACACTACGATCCGCCAGTTGAAGCGTGATTGGAGTAGGCTTCAATTCTTCGAGCTGAAGTTGTTGATACACCAAGTACGGAAGAAGGTTCACACTAGGACCCAAATCAAGCAATGCTTGCTCAACTCGGCAATTCCCGATGGTTATGGAAATGGTAAGACAGCCTGGGTCTTTAAACTTCGGAGGAGTGTTTGTCCTCAAAATCGAGCTCACTTGCTCGGTGAGAAATGCTTTCTTGTGGACATTGAGCCTCCTCTTCACCGTGCATAAGTCCTTCAAAATCTTTGCACTAGATGAAATTTGCTTTATGGCATCAAGGAGTGGAATGTTGATCTTTACCTGCTTAAACATTTCAAGTATATCAGCATAATTAGCCACCTTAACAGGTGGCTTCAAACGATTAGGAAAGGAGCAGGAATAGGGGATACATGCACAGTTCCATCACTCAAGTTTTCTTTCTTGACCACCTCATCACTCAACTCACCCTCCTTGGTGTCACCTTTGGTCTCTTTTTCATTTGGCAATGTGACCTTGGGTGAGACCTTTGGCACCAACGTTTTGTCAATTTGTTTGCCACTACGAAGGGTGGTAACCGCCTTGAGTTGCTCACAAGTCTCTCTTAAGGGCTCCGATGACTCAACAACATGTTGACCTCTAGGGTTTTCTTGGGGTTGAGCGGGAAATTTCCCTTTCTCTTGTTGTGATGCCCCCATAGAGTTTGTCAACTTTGTGAGTTGGGCTCGAATGTCATTAAAAGCTGTGGCATTTTGATTGTTTATAGCGGTTTGATTTTGATTGAAGGTAGTTTGACTTTGAATGAAAGCATGAACCATATCCTCCAAATTCCTCTGGTGGGGAGGTTGATAGGTGGGAGGATTGGATGGTCCTTGGGAAAAGCTTTGTGGAGGTGGACTTGATGAAAAATTTTGTGGTGGTGGGTTTGATGAATGCCCTTGTGGATTGGACCGGGGGTATTGGGAGCTAGACCCTTGGCCTTGATATTGATTTTGCCTAGGGGGCACGGGAGGTGTGTATGCATTTGAACCATGAGGAATGGGGTTCTCATTTCTCCAGCTAAAGTTCGGGTGATTGCTCCAACCCGGATTGTAAGTGCTCGAATGTGGAGAGAATGATTGACTCGTTTGGTTAAAGGCATTGACTTGCTCGTGATACACTTCCTTAAGTGCCGAAATGTTAGGGCATTCCGATATGGAATGATCTACACTCTCGCAAATTGAGCATCCCTCCTCAATCTTTGAAACATTTGACACCTCTTGCCTCCTATTGAATTCAAGACTCTCAACCTTCCTAGACAATTTGGCAATTTTGGAAAGCAAGTCTTCCCGGTCTCTCAAGTCATAAATCCCTCCCCCATGAGTTTGGCTACTCCCTTGAGGAGAAGACCTTGGTACATCGGTGGGATCCGTAATGTCCCATGATTGTGCATTTTGAGCCAATGTATCAAAGTAATCTAAGGCCTCATTAGGGTCTTTTTTCAAGAACTCTCCATTACACATCATGTCGATGAACTGTCGATGGCCCGGTGTAATTCCTTCGTAGAAGAAACTCACCAATTGCCATGGTTTAAAGCCATGGTGTGGAATGGATTGTAGCAATTCCTTGTACCACTCCTAACATTGGTAAAATTGCTCATTGGACTTCTCCAAAAAGTTTTGAATTTTTTTTTTTAAAGCGGTGGTTTTATGCACCGGAAAAAAATTGTTTCAAAACTCGGAGAGCATTTGGTTCCAAGATGTTATGGATCGAGGTCTCAAGGAATTAAGCCACGTTTTTGCCTTATCTCTCAGGGAAAAGGGGAACAATTGCATCCTAGCTATATCTTCTATACCATGATTGGTGAGGAAGGTCGCAACTATCTCCTCGAAATCCTTGATATGCAAGTAGGGGTTCTCCTTCTCAATTCCGTGGAATGTGGGAAGTAGTTGCAACATCCCTGACTTAACTAGGAAGATGTGAGCTTGGACTGGAAGGAGGATGCATGATGGTGTGGTGCTTTGTGTGGGTTGAAGGAATTCCCTCATTTACCTCGCTGGAGGGTCAACTTGGATATTGTTCCCTTCATTCATAGGAGGGGGAATTGCACACGTGGATTAGGCATTCTAGGTTCTGGCACTCCCCCACCCCTTTGCATGTTTGGATTTGCACCTAGATTCTCAAAATTGTCACCCGCATCCTCGGGTGGGTCTTGGTCAATGTTCATATTGGGGCCCAAGGGTTATCTAACTAGTCGGTTTTGATTGTCCCGTCCCCACATATAACAAAACTATCAACAATTAAAAATACAAACAAGCAAAAGTATGTACAAGGATCAACGTACCTCAGCCCATGATGAATATCACGGGTGTCCAAAAATCACCTTCTTGATTCAATGCTTGCCTTCCCCGGCAATGGTGCCAAAAATGCTTGGTTTATTTCCCTGTTGTTCCTAACCTCCTAACATCATCCCTCAAGGTATGTATGATATATGTGTGAAAGGGGGGAGTGTCACTCTCCCTTGGAATGATGTCAAAAGAAAGGGCAAGGGAATGGTGGAAAATGAAATGTGTGAGTGAACAAAAATGCTTCCCAAGCGCGAGAAGACTTTTGTATGTCGTGTTTTACTTAGAGAGTACTCCAAGGTCGTCTCCTCAGGGAAGGATATGATTCATGTAGAAGGTGATTTTGGTGAAAGAAAAGTGTAAAATCTTTTATTGTTTGGAATTGGTTTGTGATTTGTGTTGTGATGAAATTAAGACGGGAAAATAAGTGTTGGCTAATCCGAAGGGTTCACTCCAATGGGGATGCCAAGACAACTCGAGTCTTTCCTCCAATAGAGCATAGATGTACGATTGATTCATGGGAAGCTAGGGACGAGATGGAATTGAGGATCCAAGCATAACCCGTGACCAAGCCTACGGGATATCAAAGACTCACAACCGCATCCACTCTCAACCCAGTCAAACCGAGCCATCGTACTCTGAGAGGAGGAAAGAAAATGAGTTGTAATGACATACCCAAGTGGAGGTCTCCCTTGGATTAGCCAACTAAAAAGCTTAGCTACTCATGCTTAAGGTAAAAACAACAATATAATAAGAAGACATTATAAAGAGATGAAGATTGTAGCTAAGTTAATTCAAGAAAACATAAACTAAAAGAGAATGCATTTACTACCCATTTTAAGCTAAGAAGGTGAAGAACATGAATGCATTAATGGTAAAAGCTTGACTAGACGATTAAACTTAAAAGCAACTTGAAATAACTAGCATAAAAGACTTCAAACAAAGCTTAGAAAGGTCTTACAAAGGATTACAAGGCCATGTATGGAAAGAAAATGGAAAACATTAACTTCTCTCTCTAGCACTATTCATCTTCTTCCTTGCACTCTCTCTCTCTATATCAAAATGTATATCTCCCTTTTTTCAGAATAATGGAGTCTGTTCCTACAAAAATGTCCATGGAGTGATGCTATAGCCCTGTGATGTGATCTCCATGCCTAGGGGCTGAAAAGGGATGGGTTAGACAGGGTTGGTGCAGGCCTTGTCTCCACACCCAACACATTCTCTCTCCTCTTTCCTCATTAATGATCAAGCATCCAAAAGTCCAAGAAGAGGTGCAAGAGGGATGTCCATGGTGTTAGGAGTGGCAGGGGTAGGTAGGAGAATGTTTGATGGGACCCCCAAGATTTCAGAGCTTGACATTCAGATTCTGGCGCAATTCAGCAAAACCTATCGGTAGATCGCGGAAAACCTATTGGTAGGTTTTACTCCAGTAGGCAAACTATACCGGTATTTCTTCGGTAGGTGCAGGAGAGTAGCCAAAACCTACCGGTAGGGTCTACTGGTAGGTTTTTCCTGGTTTTGCTGATTTCTTGGTTCCTCCACCTCCTGAGCTATCGTCAAGCCTCTTCCTCATCTCCATTCATCTTAAGCATCATGAAAGGGCTCAAAAAACATCATTTAAGCCTTTTTATCTACAATCATACTGAAACTTCGTTAATAGCTCAAACCGTGCTGTTCCATTCATTTTAACTTCAAAAGCAAGTGTAAAAAGGGATGTAATGGTGCATAAAATATGCAATGTTTTGTGCTAATCAACAAGGCCTCCCATATAGTGCCTCATAGGGTGCCATTTGTATGCTCGCCTAATAACTGTTGTTGTAGGCGAACTCCACTTAGGGTAAATTCTCTTCTCAACTACCCTTGAGATCTAGGACGCATGCCCGTAGCATGTCCTCTAAAGTTTGGATGGTCCTCTCTGAATGACTGTCTGTCTGGGGATGAAAAGTTGTGCTCATCATCAACTGTGTCCCCATGGCCCGCTGGAAACTCTCCCAAAAATGAGTCATAAACCTGGGATCCCGATCCAACACTATAGATACGGGCACCCCATGCAACCGGACAATCTCCTGTATGTATAATTGGTAGAATTCCTCTAGTGTGAAGGTCATCCGGACGGCCAAAAAGTGTGCCAATTTTGTAAGCTGGTCCACTATCACCCACACCGCGTCATGTCCCCGCGATGTCCGTGGCAAGTGGGTCAAAAAATCCATTGTGATGTGCTCCCACTTCCACTCAGCCAACTCCAAAGGCTGGAGCAACCCTACAGGTCTCTGGTTCTCAGCCTTGACCTGTTGACACGTGAGACATCGACTAACTAAATCTCTGACGTGCCTCTTCATCCCGCTCCAATAATACTGACGACGAAGACCATGATACATCTTCCTGCCGCCTGGATGCACAACAAAACGGAAGAATTGGAACTCCCTGAGGATCTCCTCTCTTAGATCCGCCGACTGGGGAACTACAATCCTTCCCCTAAACCAAAGACTACCATCCGTGTGAATGGCCCAGCCCTCGTCACCTGTACCCGACTGTATTCGATCCCTGATGGACAGTATCTACACACATCCAAGTCCATCCTTGGGGGCATCACAATACACCATGTACCTCTGTACCCTCTCCAGGACTATCAAAATAGGAGCTGAAGTAAGCCTCCCCTTCAAGTGAACCTTGAGCTCTTGCAACTCTGCTGGTGCCATTCTATGCGGAGTCATAGAAATAAGTGATGTACTAGGATGCAACTTAATAGTGAAGTCTATATCCCTATGTGGAAGTAATCCTAGTAGTTCACCGAAAAAATATTCTCATACTCACAAACCACCTGACGTAGACCCTACTTCTGTCTCGTCTCGTCCTCTAGGGTAGGGCTTGCTAGCCAACCCATCAACTGTCCATGCCAACGGGAATCGTACACTACTTGGGGTAAAACGTCATGTTTCTCCCCTTGAAATTTAAAACAAACATCATCCGGTGTGTAAGCGGTGACCCTCTTCCGATCACAATCAATGAAGACTCGATGTGCCGCCAACCAATCCATCCCAAGGATGACATCAAACTCCGACATGTCTATGACCCTAAGGTCCAAGGTGAGTAGAATCCCCGAGATCTCTAGCTCACAACCCCGACATATCTGATTAATACTCACCCTATCTCTTAAGGGAGAACTCACATGCAATGGCTCTTCCTCTATTTGCCATCTACACAAGTAAAATAACAATAGAGCACTAACTTAGTATCCCAAGATAGGGATCAAGTTCAAACTTTGAGATTTCTCTCCTTATCTCAATAGTAGAGCATGTGCCACCCACTAATAGACATCTACACCATGAACCGTCCCATCCCTTTGTTTTCTGACCCCCAAGGTTATGTTTTCTAACCCCAGTGTCTCTTTTTTCATATACATTTCACCATGCATATAAGTCACATAACATATAGCACATAACATGTAGCATTTAATGCACACAACATGTAATGCACAATAGATGCAATGGTATAGACCCATGCCCCGCAAGCCTTAGATAAATCGTAAACCTAAGCTCTGATACCAAGCTGTGACACCCCAAAAACTGGGGGTCCTTTGTCAACCCGTTGATCACCCATCAACCCGCGGAATACCCGTGGATACCGTGTAACTCGATATCATGCCATTATGCCCCATATACCGGGATCCATAATTTAACAAAATTCAGACAGAGTCTCTTTTGTACGGGGAGCTCTACCCAAAATACAACCTGTGCAATCATACAATCACATGACCCATCCGAGGTCCAATATACAATATTGACCACACCGGGTCCATTTATCCATACTCATATAACAACATTTAATCACATGACCCATCCAATGTCCAATATACATCAAACATAGTTAATACAAGTTCAAATTACAATGCTTTTACATACATTACATGCCCAAAAACTAACTTTGTAAATGTTTTACAAAAATGGATTAAAAGCCACAAGTCAGCTTTTCTTCAATATTTAGGCCCTGATTGAGAGCCTTCCACTGGCGTGTGATTAGCACAAAACATTACATATTTTATGCACCATTACATCCCTTTTTACACTTACTTTTGAAGTTAAAATGAATGGAACCGCACGGTTTGAGCTATTAACAAAGTTTCGGTATGATTGCAAATAAAAAGGCTTAAATGATGCTTGTTGAGCCCTCTCATGAAGCTTAAGATGAATGGAGATGAGGAGGAGGCTTGATGATAGCTCAGGAGGTGGAGGAACCAAGAAATCAGCAAAACCAGGAAAAACCTACCGGTAGGTTTTGGCTACTGTCCTGCACCTACCGAAGAAATACTGGTATAGTTTGCCTACTGGTGTAAAACCTACCGGTAGGTTTTTCGCGATCTACCGGTAGGTTTTGCTGAATTGCGCCAGAATCAAAATCTCAAGCTTTGAAATCTTGGGGGTCCCACCAGACATTCTCCTACCGGCCCCTGCCACTCCTAACACCATGGACATCCCTCTTGCACATCTTTTTGGACTTTTGGATGCTTGATCATTAATGAGGAAAGAGGAGAGAGAAGGTGCTGGGTGTGGAGACAAGGCCTGCACCAACCCTGTCCAGCCCATCCTTTTTCAGCCCCTAGGCATGGAGATCACATCACAAGGCTATGGCATCACTCCATGGACGTTTTTGGAGGGAGGGGACTCCATTATTCTGCATTATGGAATATAAATTGTAATATAGAGAGAGAGTCAAGGAAGAAGATGAATAGTGTTAGAGAGAGAAGTTGAGATTTTTGCATTTTCTTTCATACATTGTCTTGTAATTTCATGTAAGATCTTTCTAAACTTTGTTTGAAGTCTTTAACGCTAGTTATTTCAAGTTGCTTTTAACTTTAATTGTCTATTCAAGCTTTTACCATTAATGCATTCATGTTCTTCATTTTCTTAGCTTAAAATGGGTAGTAGATGCATTCTCTTTTAGTTTATGTTTCTTGCATTAACTTAGCTACAAACTTCATCTCTTTATAATGTCTTCTTATTATATTGTTGTCTTTACCTTAAGCATGAGTAGCTAAGCTTTTTAGTTGGCTAATCAAAGGGAGACCTCCACTTGGGTATGCCTGTACAACTCATTTTCTTTCCTCCTCTTAGAGTACGATGGCTCAGTTTGACTGGGTTGAGAGTGGATGCGGTTGTGAGTCTTTGATATCCTGTAGGCCTGGTCACAAGTTATGCTTGGATCCTCACTTCCATCTCATCCCTAACTTCCCATGAATCAATCGTACATTTATGCTCTATTGGAGGAAGGACTCGAGTTGTCTTGGCATCCCCATTGGAGTGAACCCTTCGGATTAGCCAACACTTATTTTCCCATCTTAATTTCATTACAACTCAAATAACAAACCAATTCCAAACAACAAAATATTTTACACTTTTCTTTCACCAAAATCACCTTCTACACGATTCACATCCTTCCCCGAGGAGACAACCTAGGAGTACTCTCCAAGTAAAACACGACATACAAAAGTCTTTTTGTGCTTGGGAAGCATTTTTGTTCACTCACACATTTCATTTTCCTCCATTCCCTTGCCCTTTCTTTTGACATCATTCCAAGGAAGAATGACATTCCCCCCCCCCCTTTTTACACATATATCATACATACATTGAAAGAGTGATGTCCGGAGCTTAGGAACAACAAGAAAATAAAGCAAGCATTTTTGGCACCGTTGTCGGGGAAGGCAAGCGTGGAATCAAGAAGGTGATTTCCGGACAACGGAGGTAAGTCCTGTGATATTCATCATGGGCTGAGGTACGTTGATCCTTTTACATAATTTTATTATTTACATTTTCATTTGTAGATAGTTTTGTTATATGTGGGGTCGGGACGAACAAAACCGACTAGTTACACAACCCTTGGGCCCCAACATGAACATTAACCAAGACCCACCCGAGGATGCGAGTGATAACTTTGAGAATGTAGGTGCCAACCCAAACATGCAACGGGATGGGGGAGTGCCAGAACCTAGAATACCCAATCCACGAATGCAATTTCCCCCTCCCAGAAATGAAGGGAACAATCTCCCAATTGATCCTCCGACGAGGTTAATGCGGAAATTTCTTCAACCAACCCGCAACACCACACCCTCATGCATCCTCTTACCGGTCCTAGCTCATCTCTTCCAAGTTAAGCCCGGGATGTTGCAACTACTTCCTACATTCCACGGAATTGAAAAGGAAAACCCTTATTTGCACGTAAAGGAATTCGAGGATATAGTTACAACCTTTAATGCTAATTATGCTATGGAGGACATAGCTCGCTTAAAATTGCTTTCCTTCTCCCTTAGAGATAAAGCCAAATCATGGTTGTATTCCTTGCGACCTCGATCCATTACTTCTTGGGCTCAAATACTTTCGGAGTTTTTGAATAAATTTTTTCCAATTCGTAGGACCACTGCTTTAAAAAAGGAAATTCAAAACTTTTCAGAAAAGCCCAATGAACAATTCTACCAATGTTGGGATCGGTACAAGGAATTACTACAATCTATTCCACATCATGGCTTTGAATCATGACAATTGGTAAGTTTCTTCTATGAAGGAATCACACCGAGTCATAGACAATTCATTGACATGATGTGTAATGGCAAGTTCTTAAACAAAGACCCCGATGAGGCCCTTGGCTACTTTAGCATGTTGCCCCAGAATGCACAATCTTAGGATATTAGGGATCCCAATGATGTACCTAGGATGTCTCCGGGTAGTAGTCAATCACAAGGAGGAGGGATTTATGACTTGAGAGACCGGGAAGACTTGCTTTCCAAAATTGCCAAATTGTCTAGGAAGGTTGAAAGTCTTGAAATCAATAGGAGGCACGAGGTGTCAATTTTTTCAAAGATTGAGGAGGGATGCTCAATTTGTGAGAGTGTGGAGCATTCCATATCGGAATGCCCCCAACATTTCGGCGCTTAAGGAAGTGTATCACGAGCAAGTTAATGCCTTTAACCAAACGAGGCAATAATTTTCTCCACATTCAAACACCTACAATCCAGGTTGGAGCAATCACTCGAACTTTAGTTGGAGAAATGAGAACCCACTCCTCATGGTTTTAATCCATACACAACCCCCGTGCCTCTAGGCAAAATCAATTTCAGTCCCAAGGTCAAGCATCTAGCTCCCAATACCCCTGGTCCAATCAGCAAGGGTATTCGTCAAACCCACCACCACAAAATTTTTCACCAAGTCCACCTCCACAAAGCTTCTCCCAAGGGTCATCCAATCCTCCCACCTACTAACCTCCCCATAAGCGGAACTTGGACGATGTGCTTTACAATTTCATCCAAAGCCAAACCACCTTTAACAACAACATTTCGGCTCAACTCACAAAAATTACCAATCACATAGGGTTATCACAATAAGAGAAAGGGAAATTCCCAGCTCAACCACAAGAGAACCCCAAGAGTCAAAATGTGATTGAGTCATCCGAGCCCACCAAAGAGAGTTGTGAGCAACTCAAGGCGGTCATCACCCTACGAAGTGGTAAGGAAATTGATAAGACCATTGTGCCAAAGATCTCACCCAAGGTGACATTGCTAATAGAAAAAGAGACCATGGGTGACACCGGGGGTGGTGAGGTGAGTGATGAGGTGGTTGAGAAAGAAAACTTGAGTGATGGAAATGTGCATGCCTCCCCTATTCCTGCTCCTTTTCCTAATCGTTTGAAGCCACCTGTGAAGGTGGCTAATTATGTTGATATACTTGAAATGTTTAAGCAGGTAAAGATTAACATTCCACTCCTTGATGCCATTAAGCAAATTCCATCTTGTGCTAAGATTTTGAAAGATTTGTGCACTGTGAAGAGGATGCTCAATGTCCACAAGAAGGCATCCCTCACCGAGCAAGTGAGCTCAATCTTGAGGACCAATATTCCACCCAAGTTTTCATAACCATTGGAAATTGTCGGGTGGAGCAAGCGCTCCTCGATTTGGGGGCTAGTGTGAATCTCCTTCCATACTCGGTGTACCAACAACTTCATCTTGAGGAGTTAAAGCCTACTTCAATCACACTTTAACTGGCGGACCGTAGTGTCCGAACACCGAGGGGAGTAGTTGAGGATGTTTTAGTGCAAGTTGATAAATTTTACTTTCTTGTTGATTTTATTATGCTTGACACTCACCCTGTTACAAATCTTTGCTCCCAAATCTCTGTAATACTTGGTAGACCTTTTCTTGCCACATCTAATGCTGTGATTAATTGCAGGAACGGTCTCATGAAGCTTGCATTTGGGAACATGACTATGGACCTCAACGTGTTCAACTTGTCCAAGCAACCGGGGGATGATGAAAAGGTGCATGAAGTCAATAGGATTGACACTTTGGCAGAAGAACACTTGGAACTTTTGGGCATGTTAAAGTTGAAAAAAGAAGAGAATGTTGATCTAGAGGGATTTGATGAGCAAGAGGATTTAGAGAGTTTGAACGGGGTAAAAAAATGGATCCCTACATTTGAGAAGCTCTCACACCAAGAAAAGAAAATCTTTCCATCAGATGTACAAAAGCCAAATTTGGATTTGAAACCACTACCATCCCATCTGAAGTATGCATATCTTGGGAAAGATGAGACATTCCCAATGGTAAGTAGTTCAACATTGGAGGCAAAGCAAGAAAAAGAGCTTTTGGAAGTGTTGAGAACGCATAAAGGGGCAATTGGTTGGACCATTGCCGACATCAAAGGGATAAGTCCCATCATTTGCACACATCGGATCTATCTTGAGGAGGACACCAAACCATCTCGACAACCACAAAGAAGGTTGAACCCAATCATGAAAGATGTGGTGAGGGACGAAGTGTTGAAACTACTTGACGTGGGCATCATTTTTTCAATTGCTGATAGTAAGTGGGTTAGCCCCACGCAAGTAGTACCCAAGAATTCAGGAGTCACTGTTGTAGAGAATGAAGAGAATGGGATTATTCCAACAAGAGTGATCACCGGGTGGAGAGTGTGCATTGATTATTGCAAGTTCAACTTATGCACAAGGAAATACCACTTCTTATTGCCATTCCTCGATCAAATGTTGGAACGAGTAGCGAGGCATCTATTTTATTGCTTCTTAGATGGATACTCCAGCTACAAATCAAATCGAGATTGCATTGGAAGACCAAGAGAAGACCACCTTCACTTGTCCTTACGGTACCTTTGCTTACCGTCACATGCCTTTTGGGCTATGTAATGCCCCTGGAACCTTTCAACGTTGCATGATGGGGATCTTTAGTGATATGGTGGAAAAGATTGTTGAGGTGTTTATGGATGACTTCTCGGTTTTTGGAGATTTTTTCAGTGGGTGCTTGGAAAATTTGGAGAAAGTTTTGGAGAGATGTGAAGAGAAGAGTTTAGTCTTGAATTGGGAGAAGTGTTACTTCATAGTGACACAAGGAATTGTTCTTGGCCATATAGTTTCGGCAAAGGGTATTGAAATTGACAAATCAAAGGTGGAGGCCATCTCCAACCTCCCTACGCCGAGAGTCGTTAAGGATATCAGGTCGTTTCTAGGCCATGCTGGATTTTACCGTCATTTCATAAATTTTTTTAGTGCATTGGCCCGCCCTTTGACAAATTTATTGTCTAAAGATGTCCCATTCGAGTGGTCGGATGATTGTGAGACATCTTTTACAAAACTTAAAAGCATGCTTGTCACGCCTCCGATTATGCGGCCACCCAAGTGGGATTTACCTTTTGAGCTTATGTGCGACGCGAGTGATTACGCGGTCGGCGCAGTACTCGGTCAAAGGGAGGATAATAGACCTTATGTAATGTACTAAGCTAGGAAGACTGATTAACCTTAATTAGTGTATAAATTAGGATGATTAAGTAATCAGTTTTATAAGATAAAACAAGTAAATATTATGAATTTTAGTTTGTGCTTAATTTACAGTTTTAAATATTTTATGTTTAAGTTACAGGGTCAAATGCAGAAATAATGAAAAATACAAGACCAATTTGCAAAGCTTAAAGTCACGAAGGACCAAGGTGCAATAAATAAACTTGGACCAATAAGAAGTTGACAAGTGGCAGCCCAAGAAGACGACACCTAGCACCACTGCAAGTCACCAACCTTCCGGAAGGTTGGGCTAGTGGTTGGGACCACCCTCCTTGGCCGAAACTCCCTCCCCCCTCTATAAATAGGGGTGCCTTGTTTAGTTTTCAAGCCATTCCTTCCAAGCTTCCAAAACACTTTTCCAAGACAATTCACCTTGCACTTGGCTGGCCACACCAAAGCCAAAGAGAGAAGGAAAAAGAGAAAGAAAGAAAGAGAAAGTCTTAGCCGGTCCGTGATACACTTTTATTGTTACTCTGTATTTCTACATTTCTATTGTATCTTTCTATTCGGATAGTTGAACTACCGCCACTTTTGTGTCTTAAATGATAATAAAGGTGGTTGTGTTTCAATTGTTCCTTGTGAAAGAAGTTTTACAATTTACCGTTTAATTTTAGTTGTAATGACGAATAGTCACACTCCTTGTTTGTCTGTAGCAATGGAGCGTGAGTAGTCGTTTATACCCTTCAAACTAGGGTAAACATGTGTATAATATTGGTTAGATTATGGAAATGCTGATGTTTTATTTATATGTTTATTTATATATGTAGTATATGCTTAATGCGTGATATAGTGATGTACGTAATTCTGGTGCTGTGCCTGGAATTATGTCATCAGTATATCATAAGACCAGTCAGTTAAAGATTCACGGTGTTCCTACCGGTATGGCTTGTCCTCCATTGGAACGCTGAGGATTTTCTACTGATGTGTGGTACATAACCTAAATGATCCTCATGAATGGCTTGTCCTTCTGGTTCACTTGAATTAGTTAATTGGTACGTCTATAACCAGCTTTCCTAAGAAGTTGTTGTGTTATGCTATATTACCACCAGTTAACCTAAGAAGTGGCTGTGTTATGGTTTAATCTTTATGTACTTGCTATCAAAAGATCAATTGAATAACTCAAGTATTCCTCATGAATGACTTGTCCTTCTGGTTTGCTTGGGTTAATCAATTGACGTAAACATAACCAGCTTTCCTAAGAAGTTGTTGCGTTATAATTTATTACTACTAGTTAGTCTAAGAAGCGGCTGTGTTATAGTTTATATACATCAGACCTGCCAATTGACTTTCCAGTAAAATGGAAGTTAATTGTTGTGAGGTAGCATTTCCAGTAATCAACCAATATAAAGCATATGGATCCTTAAATTGAAGGGTATCTTTTATATTGTTGTCACTTATACACTTTACTTACGCATTTTTATTATCTCCGCACCTTATTTCCGCAGTGTATTTAAATTAAACTAGTTATCAATCTAAGTTCACATCACAAGCTATCAAACATCATCCTACTCCAAACAAAAAAAACTTTATTGTTTTTCTTTATTTTAAAATCTAAATTACTAAAACTCTTCGTGAGATCGATACTTGGACTTAAACCGAGAAAACTACAATTTGACCACTTATACTTGGGTGTATAATTAATATAATTCAGATCACAAAAAAGTGGCGAATCAAAGACGCTCAATGAAGCCCAAATGAATTACACTACCATAGAAAAAGAGCTGCTAGTAGTAGTATTTGCATTAGATAAATTCCGTTCTTACATCATTGGTTCACCGATAGTAGTCTATACTGATCACTCTGCCTTGAAGTATTTGTTGTCTAAGTAGGATGCCAAACCGAGACTTATCAGGTGGATCCTCCTACTCCAAGTGTTCAATCTTACAATCAAAGATAAGAAGGGAGTGGAGAACGTGGTGACAGACCATTTATTTCGACTGGTGGTGCAAGAGGCCGATGAGCACATTCCTATCCTAGATTTCTTCACTGATGAACATTTACTCTCAATTCATTCTATGTGTCCTTAGTATGCTGACATATGTAATTACCTTGCAACTGGACAAATACCACCGCAGTGGAGCCCGGAGGATCGAAGGAGATTTATGGCGGACGTGAAGTACTTCTACTTCGACAACCCGTATCTGTTCAAGTACTGCCATGACCAAGTCATGCGGAGATGCGTAACGGAGAATGAACAGCTGGAAGTCCTTACATTTTTCCATTCACAAGCATACGGTGGCCACTTCTCAGCAAAGAAAACTTCGGCAAAAATCCTACAATCAGGTTTTTACTGGCCCTATCTGATAAAGGACTGTATTTCATTTTGCAAGAAATCTGATAGATGCCAACGTTTGGGTAGAGTGACCTGAAGGAACATGATGCCCCTCTCCCCTGTACTTGTTATAGAAATATTTGATTGTTGGGGCATCGACTTCATGGGTCCTTTCCCTATGTCGTTTGGCTATCTATACATTCTACTGGCTGTGGACTACGTGTCCAAATGGGTGGAGACTATCCCAACCAAGACCAATGATCACCGGGTCGTGGTCAAATTCTTGAAAGAGAACATCTTTTCGAGATTTGGGATGTCTCGTGCAATGATAAGTGACGGTGGATCACATTTCTGCAACAGAACATTTGCGTCTTTAATGCACAAATATGGTGTCACACATAAGGTATCCACCGCATACCACCCACAAACCAATGGCCAAGCCGAGTTGGCCAATAGGGAGATCAAAAATATTTTGGAAAAAATGGTTAACCCAAATAGGAAAGATTGGCCAGACAGACTAATTGATGCCCTATGGGCTTATCGCACCACCTACAAGACTGTCTTAGGCATGTCTCCCTATCGGTTCGTCTATGGAAAGACTTGCCATTTGCCAGTCGAGATGGAACACAAGGCCTATTGGGCCATAAAGACTTTGAATTTCAATTTGAGAATGGCCGGAGAACATAGGAAGCTATAATTGAATGAATTGGAAGAGATTCGAAGAGACGCGTATGAGAGCTCTAAAATTTCAAAAGAGTGGGCTAAGATCTTTCATGACAAATCCATTGTACGGAAGTCATTCGAGCCTGGCCAAAAAGTGCTCTTGTATAACTCTTGTCTCTCAATTTTCCAAGGCAAACTCCAATCCCGTTGGGATGGCCCCTATCTTGTCAAGGTGGCCTACCCCAATGGAGCTATGGAAGTCACAAACCTCGAGAATGGCCAGACATTCAAGGTCAATGGCCAAAGACTTAAGCCATTTTTTTAGGGTTTTGAAGGACAAGGAGTGGAGGAGGACTTGACGGATCCGGTGTATCCGGAATTTGTGGAGGAGTAACCAATTATTATGCTTTTTAGTGTACAGTCTTTTTATTTACTTATGTTATTTTCAGTTTCATGTTACTTACTTTACTTGGTCGTATAGCATTGTTTTTCTTAGTTTCAGATGTTGGTGCTTTTGTCAAAGCTCAAGTGCGAGGTGTTCTCTCACCCTAATCATCTTTTTACTGTCCTTCATTTCAAATCATATCTTTTTGTTGCATTGAGAAGAATGCATGAATCAAGTTGGGGGGTGAGGTGCACCATTTGCATGTTACACCAATGTTTGTGGAAATTTTTATGGATAATACCAATTTTGGGGGTGATAATTCACCTTTCACATATCATACAAATTTTTGTTTACATTAGTGTAAATTATGTGAAAAAAAATTTGAAAATTTTTGTGAAAAAATATCTGAATGTTGATCTGTATTCCCTTATTTAGAGTGCTTGGGTTAGATGATATGTTGATCTTTATGTTAAACCTTGAGCACATGAGCACATTATAGAAGTTAATCCGATGCGTGAGTATCACATATGTATCTGTTTTTGAACTCAACTGTATGTCCTCCTTGAATGCGTAATTTTAGCAATTTATGGATTGGATTCATATTTTAGGCTTGACATAAATAGTGGAGATGAGTAAGGACCCATGAGAGCTTTAGTGCCAATCCTTTTTAGAGGGAACTTACATTTACTCAAAGAACAATTTTTCAATGTCAAATTTGTTCAATAATCTCATTATGTTTATCTTGGCTAGATGCATTTGGGCAGTAGATTGATTTCATCCTGATAATGTACAATGCTTTCCCAAGCTTATTTAGCAATGATCTTAGGACATCCTTGATTTATTTTGAGCCTTAGCCTTGTTCTTGAGAAAAAAAAAATTTAACCCTAGTGTCGTGATTGAGCCTCAATTGAAATTCGTTTATATACCACACATGTAACCAAGCCAGTGAAAATGAAATAAATCTACCTCACCTTGGTTGTTCCTAAAGTTGAAAATAAGTAATCGCAAAAGCGAAGGAAGTGTGGTGTGAAAATTCAAGGAAAGGGATAATAGATGTTGGAACTCAAAGAGTTCAATGGAAAAGAATGAAAATTCAAGAAAAGGAAGA
This sequence comes from Ilex aquifolium, assembly GCA_951799425.1. Classification (NCBI taxonomy): domain Eukaryota; kingdom Viridiplantae; phylum Streptophyta; class Magnoliopsida; order Aquifoliales; family Aquifoliaceae; genus Ilex; species Ilex aquifolium. The sequence continues at coordinate 19,202,718 of OX637393.1, read as the reverse complement.
GAAGGGGTGAGAATAAGAAAAGAATGATCAAAAGGAAAGGAAAATGTTAAGGAAAAGAAAGAAAAGAAACAAAGAGTGTGGTGACGGTGTAAGAATGAAAATCCCATGAAAAGGGAGATGCTTTTGAAATAAAAGTCTTTCACTCGGAACAACCCTCTTTGTTATCCTATACCCTTCGTTTCTTTTGCCTAAAATATCACCCCAAGGCCCCATTACAGCCCTTGAAGTCCTAAATGATCTAGAGAAGCATGAGAGATGCATAATTTTAAAGGAAATGACGATTCAGTTTTGCTACCCCATGCCCTAGCATTCTTTCCATGAGATTATGCCAAAGTTGCTTCATTTTCATACATGAACTTCATTTTTGGATTACATGTGAGCATACTCTGTTTGTGCACAAGATTCTATCTCACATGTACACATGAAGTGCATGCCAGGATAACTATATTGTATTTCATTGTTAAGAGTGACCTTTGGTGAGTTTTGCATTGAAGCTGAACTTGGCTAGCCTTTCGAATGTGAATTCTGTTGCGTAAATGCTCAAATTACTTGTTCAATTCACACACACACGAGTTCGAAAATGAATGTGTAGGTGCATACTTTAGACTAGTACTTAAGGCTATGGTAATGCTCATGTGTGCTTAGTTCAGCCATCTGAATAATGTATTAAATAGCTCCACGCTTGCAGAATAGGGGAATATTGCTCAAGTTTTTAATATTAGAATGAATGGGGAATGCCCTTGTTAATTGCATGTGTGTTTTACATTGTGGGTGTTCATTTTGGTAGTTAAAAGTTGAAATCCATGCCTTGTTTATTTAATGCATCAAAGTTTTAAATCTTGTTGTAATTTCGGTAATGATTTGGGTATGATGGTTCAAATTGTGGTTTACAAGTTTAGTACATGCTTAGAGTGGAGTAGAGGTCATAATTTGAGTGTTAGAATGTTAAGGAATGGAGATATAATGGGGACAGGACAGCAGAGGGGTATTGTGCAAATAAGGCAAAACCTACCGGTAGGCCATACCGGTAGGTTTGGGCCACTGGTTCTGCACCTACCGCAAGACTATCGGTATTTTTTACCTTCTGGTGTAAAACCTACCGGTAGGTTTTCCCCGATATACTGGTAGGTTTCACCCAGAATGCTAAAATTAGGGCTTTTAATTGAAATTTTCAGGGAACCCTTTCATTGTCCTCTTAAATTACCTACTCTTTTGCACTCCCCTCTCACTCAATCCACTCCCTAGCTTCCCAAATCACTCATCTATTCCACTAAACTGTCATTCCCCAACCCTAGGCCTGTTGAATTGGTGTTTTCATTGAAGATTTAGAGTTTGCCTCTTTGGAACCTAGGATTGCCGAATTTCTGTCAAGCCCTATTCTCCCTTCATCTTTCTAAATTCTCCAAATCTCTCAAATGGCTCGGCATATGGTGATCCTCCATGAAGTTATGGACCCAATGGAGGGCCTTTTCTTAGTCCTTGTCACACTTTTGACTATGGGGCACTGTTACTTTCCATGGCCCGTACCAAACGAACTAGGCCAAGCCCACCAAGCCTATCGAATGTTGGTGGCCGGAAGAGGAGTGGGGAAAGGCCGAGTAGACAAGGAAGCGAGCAAAGAAAAAAGGCAAGGAACGATGCTAGAGATCTATGCATCGACGGAAAAAATGTAACTTGTGAGAGGTACGTTGATAAGAGGTCGTTGGGCATGAATAATGAGGTGGTGAGAATGATTGAGGCCCGTGGTATCAGAATTTGGTTTAAGCCTGTAAGTGGTTTCAATTTGTCTTAATGTCGTGCGTTTTACTAGAGACTTAAGGTGGTGGACGAGGAGGCAATGATTTTGAGGTCAAATGTGAGGGGCAAGAAGATGGACGTGACTCCTTCTGTTATTGCCACTCTCATGGAGTATGAGAGGCCGCCTCCTTCCACGCCTGTCTACCCTTACAATATCACGAGGGTCAAGACCATTCAAGAATATGTGGCGTCAATGTACGAGGACCCAACGCAGTTCAAGGGGACAGTCCATGCTGGGGGCCTCAAGCACGTATATGGGCTAATGAATAAGATTCTGCATTACAACCTGTTTCCCAGAGGCGCCGAGAAGACGCCTAATGTGGAGAAGCTAGCCCTCTTAGACGCGGTGATGACAGGAAAAGCCTTAGATATTTCACTGTTCATCTGGGAGGTAATAAGAGATTTCGCCCAGGCTCAAAAGCCAAAGGCGACCTACCTTTCGGAAACTTGGTGACCCGCATGTGCGCTCATTTTAATGTGAAGGGGTATGCATCTGATAAAATCACCCCACCAGAGACCGGGGCCATTGGCAAAGCTAGTAGCAGCAAGAGGTCCGCCATGATCAGGGCTGAGCGTTCTAGGGCTTCAGGTCCGGGGTCATCCAGTGCTGGGCCATCTTCTGAGGTGCCACATGAGTTTGGGCCGTCTGTGTTTGCCCTATCCTCGTCTACATCGGAGCACTCAATACCTCAGTGCCTCGATGCATTAGAGGTGACAGGGCACGAGATTTCGGCCATGATGGTGAGGCTGTTTCAACATACGTTTCCTAGAGAGCCCATCCCGGGAGGACTCGTACCTCCAGCTGCTGCCCTCTCTGTCTCCATAGTGGTCGAGGTGGGAGACGATGATGAGGATGAAGACACTGAGGTGGAGGGAGAGAATGATGAAGAGGGAGATGGTGATTGATGAGCACATAATATTGCATATTTGAAGGCCTCATTACATGCATTTTAACTCAACTTTTGCATTTAAGCACTTAGAGTTAGCCAAGTTGTCAATAATGTTGAATTTTGATGTTGCAGGTAATTATAGCATAAATGATGGATTTTAGAACCTTGCAACTATGTGTGGATGTGTGGTGAAGAGATGGACACATTACATGAGGATTTGGAGGCTTAAAAGTGAAAGAAATCAAGGAGGTATTGGTGTTTGGTAACATAGGCATCAACACCCACACCATTTTATAGTAGTACCTCAGTTTTCCTCATTTTTGACCATGATCTTCTTCGAATCTAAAAAAGTTAAAAACATGAAAGTTGTAGATATGGATGTCTTCTGTATTGTATCAAAATTTCAGCTCAATCGGATGGTTGGATCAAACGTTATGACGATTCTACAAAAACTGGTCCGCAGCAAAAACCGTACCGGTACGGTGCTGCCTCTGGAGTTCGGGGTACCGGTACACAGTACTGGTACTGTCTGCTGAACAGCCCAAAACACCTGCAAACCATGCTCCACTTTCTTGGGGTTCCCACCATTGATTCCCCCACTTGTCCCCTGACATCCCTTACACATTTACATGATTCCTATACTCTTGTGGAAGACTTTGAAGGCAATGGCATTAATGGGGATGTGAGAGAAGGGGGCAGCCAGGAGAGTTGCAGGCTAGGCTTGTCTTAGCCTGTGCAATGCATCAACTCAGCCTCCTATGGATGGGAGGCTTATCACACACCTAGGGGGACCCTCATGGACGAAAATGCAGAGCTCTCACACTCCATATACTCAGCATTCACCAATCATTGTGGATGGCTACCTAAGCTTAGAAAGTCCAAGGAAGAAGATGATGAATAGTAGATAGAAAGCTTATGTTTTTGCATTTTCTTCCATCCTTTCACTTGTAATTTATTGTAAGACTCTTGTAATCTTCATTTAATGTCTTTAATGTCATTTACTTCAAGTACATTTCAAGTTTAATGCTACATTTTAGATTTCACCATTGTTGCTTCCAAGTTTTCTTCATTTCTTGCTTTAAAATGGGTATTGAATATTTTTCTTCATAACTTAAGATTTCTTGCTTTAAGTTCAGTTCAATGTCTTTATTTCTTCATTATGTCTCTTTACATTATGTCTTTCTTTCTTAGCATGAGTAGCTAGATTTTTAAGTTGGCTAATCCAAGGGAGACCTCCTCTTGGGTGTGCCATTTCAACTCATTTTCTTTCCTCCTCTCAAAGTACGATGGTTCGGTTTGACTGGGTTGAGAGTGGATGCAGTTGTGAGTCTTTGATATCCCGTAGGCCTGGTCACGAGTTTTGCTTGGATCCTCACCTCCATTTCATCCCTAGCTTCCCACGAATCAATCGTTCATCTAAGCTCTATTCGAGGAAGGCTTTGAGTTGATTTGAGATTCCCATTGGAGTGGATCCTTCGGATTAGCCAACACTTGTTTTCTTGCATTTTCATTAAGAACAAAACTCACTAAAACCAACTACAAGATTTTACACTTTTTATTTTTACAAAATCAACTTCACACAATTCCCTTCCTTCCCTGAGGAGACGATATTGGAATACTTTTCCAAGTAAAACACGACAAGCAGAAGACTCCTTGCGCTTGGGGAGCACGTTTGTCCATTTCGCACATTCCATTTCATACATTTCAATCCATCCACCATTTCGTTGCCCTTTCTTTTGACATCATCCCAAGGGAGAGTGACACTCCCTTCGCACCTACATCATATACACATTAAAGGATGATATTAGGAGGTTAGGAACAACAACGGTTTTGATCAAGTATTTTTGGTGCCGTTGCCGGGGAAGGTTTGTAAAACCTGAGAAAATTTGAACTTTTGTGAAAAAGGGCAAAAAGGTAATTTGCCACTATGGTACAGGTTGTAAACCTGAATTTTTCTAGAGATCGGATGCCGAAACGGACATCACCGTTGGATTCGTCTCGCGAAATCTAGTTAGCCTGTCAAATTTCATTAAATTCCGAGTTAGTCGGATTTTTCACGTTTTACGAGGCGGTTGAGGCTCAGGAGACCCAAAAACGAAATTCTGAATAAAATTTTAAATTTTGGGAAATAAATGACAGCAAGTTGAAATAAAAAAATATTTTGAACTTGAACCGGAGCGAAATTTAATCGTTTCGGGGTTAAAACGGACCCGGGAAATAAGGGCCGTGTGGCGCGTTGTGGGCCAAGTATTTAAAGAGTATTTAAAGGGGAGAAAATCTGAAAACAAGAGAGGGAAGCTAGGGTTTTTCTCCACCTTCTCTCTAAGATTCTCGTCTCCACGGGGCTCAAATCAACTCGAGCCAAGAGAGAAAGTTGTTCTCCTCGTCAAGGGCTACAAAACCATACCAAGGAGGTCTGGTTTGGGCGAAATTCCAAGGACGGGATTTTGGAAGCTAGGGCTTAGAGCTTGAATCGGGTTTAGGAGGCTTCTCAACGTGGTTCTCCACGCTTCAAGAGGTAGGGTTCCCTCCTACCAATGTTTATTCCACACCTAGAATGCTTAGGTGAAATGGGTAAATGAATAGATATAGATATATATGTATGTCATTTGCCTATGGTTGTGATATTGGATGAAATGGGTTGAAATCAATTCTAATTGGATTGGTAATTAGAAGTTTCTAAATGAAATTTCTAGGATAGAGTATATGAAATTAACCCAATGTGACTCTTGGGCTATGTGAAGTGTGGGCATGCTATGTGTTTATTTTATGCCTTGAATTTGAAGTGTGTTATTTCTTGATAATGTGATGACATACTTGAGTGTTGATCAAGATTAAATGTTGATATATATACATGCTTGTGATATATTGACATTGTAAGAAAGTATGGAAATTATATGCTTATGATATGATTTTGCCATGAAGCGTGTGAATTGTGATGAGAATGTTCATATGTCACTCATACCATATCGAACATTGTATTATTGTTGCAATGGAGCATCACATTGCATACGCACGGAAACATCGCATTTAGTGGGTGTGTGTGCATGGTTGTTTGTCTTCACCACGTGTGGTGGATGACGAGTGGGCTCGGGTAATATGGGTCGATGACCTAGTCGAGTCGCATGGTTTATATGTTGATAGGGTTGGGGTAGCAAGAAGGGCTAGAAAATCCCTCGGGTGAGAGACCCGGTGATTGGAGACGCACTCCGTTGGTATAAGAGTCCATAAAGTGTGTCGGTGTACGCGGAACCGTTGGTGGAAGTCCATAAATTCCGTGTAGGTTGGGTGACCTTTGGTGTGAGTCCATGAACATCCACCCCTATAAAGACCCTAGAATGAAAGGTCATTTGATGTGCAACATAAATGACGGATTGGTACACATTGACACTTGCATGTGTAGAGGAGCCGGGAAGGGCTCGGTTGATATGCATGAGTGGGTCTCACCTCATTCCATAGCATGACATTGCAAATTCCATCATTGAATATATTTCCTTGCTTGGAATGTTATAAATTGTGGTTTTGTGGCATGTGAACATTTCATATGCATATAGGTTGGGGAGTAGCCTCATTAGGAGATACCCTATTGAACGTGGTTCACCCTTTGTGGGAAAAACATTTCAGGTGCGGGGTTCACACCGGCGGACGGCTCCCATTTCGAGCCCCAAAGTTGAAGAAAGCCGACTTGTGGCTTTTATTGTTGTTTTGTAAAGTTTTTGTAAGAATTCCGTTTTGATATGTAAATATATGGAATCAATTGTAATGGAACTTGTACAAACCATGTTTTATATGGAAATCCTTGTCAAACATGTATTTGATGAATTGAGAGAGGTTTTGAATGAATTGGAATTGAAAAATGGTTGAAAATGGCGAAACTGGGCAGAGAGTACCGGTACTGTATGGTACCGGTACTGTGTACCGGTACTCCCTTTCCAGTGGGTTGACGGTACCAGTACATAGGGGTACCGGTACTGTGTACCGGTACTGTGTACCGGTACCCTCTTCAAAATTTTCAGAATTTCACACTGCTTCGCCCTATTTTCAATCTACGTTTTCCTTCCCTCCAATGATGTAAATGGACTATAATGGAGCATAAATCATGGTATATTGAATATTGGTTGAACCCAATGAATAATCGAATCCGGTTAACAATTGTGAGTTAAGATCCTGGTTAAGGGGATGCTATCATCGTGGTGTTGGTTGAGTGACATCCATGGGTATTTCCGCGGGTTGACGGATGGTCAACGGTTAATATAGGACCCCCGAAAAATTGGGGCGTCACAAGGTTAAGCGTCGAGTTCAAAAGGTGATTTTAGGCGGCATAGGTAAGTCTCATGATTTTCATCACGAGCCAAGGTATGTTATTTCTTTTGTAAATAGTTTGTAAATAGCTTGTGTTTTATGTAATGTCTTATAATTTTTATGATAATGTATCAAATGCCCCATATTTTAAAAATGTGTCTGAGATTTGTGATGAGTATGGGCACATCACTAGTGAGTGCCCAATAAATTATCTGGTTCAAGACTTTGCATGCGGAGGTTCAAATTCAATTTTGGCCTCCGAAAACTTTTACCCCGACCAGTTGTTACACCAAGTTATCCGAGTTATGGTTGGGAGAACGAACCTTATAGTTTTCCATCCGATCTCACACCACCAAATGAATTTTGCCACTATCCAACATATGGGGACTCAACCGAAGAAGAATTGGAAAATATTTTGTATGAGTTTATGCAATGTCAAATGGAAGTCAATGCCCAAGTAGCCCAACAACTTTATGAAATTAGAGATGGACTTGATACATTGACTAATGCTATAATTGCTATGCATGATGAACAAAATCTTGAGCATAGTCAATGTATTGAGGATGGTCATCTCAATGGAATGCATATTGATGTTGAATCTCCCAACACTCTAGATTGTGAAACATTTAATGAGGATATCATCTCACATGAGGCTAATGAGCCCAAGGTCATTTTGCCATCTATGAGTGGTGTTGAGATTCTCACTTTTCAACTTGGGAAGGACATTGCAATGGAGTTAAGTGTAGGAACTTTTAAAGAAAAATTGTATGCCCCATTGTTGGTATTGCATAAACTTGCCTATACCTCTATTTGGTTGAGATTTTTGAATTATTATCCTCTGTATTGTTGGATAGATTGGATAGAAAGGGCATTTATACAACAAAAAAATTTTAAAATCAAAAAAATCAATGGGCGCAAGCTCATATCCGAATTGAAGCCGGATTGACATGAACCATTTTTGTTTTGTTTTCATGTACATAGTAGTAGATTTCTTTTATTGTTATATTTTTATTTTCATGTTGTTGTAGAGTAGAAGTTGTTTATCTCTCCCTAATTTGGACTCATTTCATTTTGGGCATCATCATAGACAAACTCATTCAATATCATATGCGAGTTTAAGTTGGGGGGTGTAAACAAACTTTTTTGTTTTCCCTTTAAGGTGTATACTAAAAAAAAAAAGAAAAAGAGAAAAAAGGGGGGGGGGGGGGGGGTATCTCATTTCCCATGATACTTTCATTTTTCTCATTGCATGATTTCTTGTGCATCGAGGATAATGCATTATTCAAGTTGGGGGGTGAGGTGCACCATTTACATTTTTCACCACTTTTTGTATAGAATAATGGGAAATGTGAAAATTTTAAAAAAAATTTGGACACTTTTTGTGTAAAGTATCTAATATTGAACTATATTCCCCTATCCTAATTGTTGTGGGAGTTGTGATTGCTTGATCTTCACTTTGAACTTTGAATACATGAGCACATTATAGAAGTTTATGCTATTGCTAAGAGTATCACATACTTGTTTGCTTTTGAACTCAACCATAAGTGCACCATGAACTTGTAATTTTGGCAATTTACGGATTGAGTCCACATTTAGTGCTTGACATGAATAGTGGAGATGAGTAAGAACCCATGTGAGCTTTAGTGCCAATCCTTGTTGGAAGGAACTTACATTTACTCAAGGAACAATTTTTCAAATTCCAAATTTGTTCAATAATCTCATTATGCTTGTTTTGGTTAGGTGCATTTGGGTAGTTAATTGACTTTGTCTTGATATGTACAATGTTCTCCCATGCCTATCTAGAAATGATCTTAGGCCATCTTTGAAATGCTTTGAGCCTTTGCCTTTTTCTTGTGAAAAATTTATCTCTAGTGCCGTGATTGAGCCTTAATTGTAAATTCGTTTCCATGCCACACATTTGACCAAACCAATAAAAATGATAAATATCTACCTTACCTTGGTTGTTCCTAGTGCTGAGTATGAGTAATCATAAAAGGGAAGGAAGTGTGGTGTGAAAACTCAAACAAAAGGGATGAATGAAGTTGAAACTCAAAGAGTTGGACGAAAAAGAATGAAAATCCAAGAAAAGGAGAAAAAGGGAGTGAAAAGAAGAAAAGAATCAAAGAAAAAAGGAAAATGTTAAGGAAAAGAAAGAAATGAAACAAAGAGTGCGGTGATGGGGTTAGCCTAGAAATCCCATAAAAGGGAGATCTTTTTGAAATAAAGGTCATTCACTCGGAACAACCCTCTTTGTTACCCTATATCCTTCATTTCATTTGCCTCAATATCACCCCAAGGCCTCATTATAACCCGTGAAAGTCCTAAATGATCTAGAGAAGCATGGGGATGCATATTTTTTAAAGAAAAAGAGAAGTTGGTTTGCTATCTAATGCCCTAGCATTCCTTTCATGAGATTATGCCAATGCTGTTTCATTTTTATGCATGTGCTTCATTTTTTGGATTATATGTGAGGATATTTCGTTTTGAGCACAAGATTCTATATCACATATACACATGGAGAGCATGCCAGAATAACCATAGTGTGATTCATTATTAAGAGAAACCCTTGGTGAGTTTGCATCGAAGCTGAATTTGGATGGCTAAATGAATGTGAATTCCGTTGAATAAATACTTAAATTACATATTCATTTCACACACACACGAGTTTGAAAATGAATGTGTATGTGGATACTCTAGAATAGCATTTAAGGCTATGATGTGTTTTATGTGTGATTAGTTCGGGTGTGTTGAGCAAGTTATTTTTGACATCCCAGTGGTAGTTAAGATAAGGGAATATGCTTTAAATATTGGATACTAAGAAAAGAAGTTTGTAGGTACCTTCACTGGAAACGTTCACGAGACAAAACTCGTCCACTAGGGATCACCTAGGGGTTTAAAGGCTTATTGCATATGCTAAATGCAATTGCGGAATTAATATATGTTTATTTTGTTTCCTTGCTTTTTACATTTTGTTTACTAGGGACTAGCAAAGCTTAAGTTAGGGGGTGTGATGAGCACATAATATTGCATATTTGAAGGCCTCATTACATGCATTTTAACTCAATTTTTGCATTTAAGTACTTAGAGTTAGCCAAAATTGTCAATAATGTTGAATTTTCGATGTTGCAGGTAATTATAGCATAAATGATAGATTTTATAACCTTGCAACTATGTGTGGATGTGTGGTGAAGATATGGACACATTACATGAGGATTTGGAGGCTTAAAAGTGAAAGAAATCAAGGAGGTATTGGTGTTTGGTAACATAGGCATCAACACCCATACCATTTTATAGTAGTACATCCGTTTTCCTCCTTTTTGACCATGATCCGATTCGAATCTGAAAAAGTTGAAAACATGAAAGTTGTAGATATGGATGTATTCTATATTGTGTCAAAATTTCAGGTCAATTGTAATTTTGGATCAAAATTTATGATAATTCTACGAAAACTGGTCCGCAGCAGAAACAGTACCGGTACGCAGTACCGGTACATAGTACCGGTACGATTCTGCCTCTGGAGTTCGGGGTACCGGTACACAGTACCGGTACTGTTTGCTGAACAACCCAAAACACTTGCAAACCATGCTCCACTTGCTTGGGGGTCCCACCATTGATTCCCCCACTTTTCCCCTAACATCCCTTACACATTTACATGATTCCTACGCCCTTGTGGAAGACTTTGAAGGCAATGACATTAATGGGAATGGGAGAGAAGGGGGCAGCCAGGAGAGTTGCAGGCTAGGCTTGTCTTAGCCTGTTCAATGCATCAACTCAGCCTCCTATGGATGTGTAACACCCCGCTTTTTCTTTTATATATGTATATAGATATATAGTAAATAATTGTTGTAAAAATAGGGATATGCGTAGTGATGTGTGTTTGAATTTGGTAGATTGGAAAAGTAGAAATAAAAATGTTAGGCGGTGTAATAGGGTATGTATTAGAAGCTAGGAAGATTTTCGGAATGAAAGCACATTTAAGAGAAAACTTGGGTAGAAAGGATTTTGGACACTTCCTAGTATTTGGATCATAACTTTTTATTCCAATATCTGTTTGATCTGAAATTTTTACAGTAGATAGTAGACTTCCAGGGCTACAAAAGTGTATTTCACGAAAATATTCCAAATCAATCTCTAAATAGGCCAAAACTCCACTGGAAGTTGCAGCAGAAACAGGAATTCCGTTCGAACGTGAATCGACGTTCGAACGTGAATAAACGTTCGAACGAAAGTGCATTCCAGTACTCTTTGTCTAATGGAAAAACAAAAGTACTGGGAGTGACGAACGTTCGAACGCCAATGACGTTCGAAAGTGACTTGCGAATTCTGGGTTTCAGAATCGCGCACAGGAGGCCATTTCTCACCCTATAAATACATAAGGACGCCTCCATTAGTCCCATTTCAACATTTCAAACCCTAGGAAGACTTAGAGAGGAGGAAAGAAGGGGAAAACACAAGATCAAAGGAGGATTTGCACCTTGAAGAAGATCAAAACTTCAAGTTTTCAAGTACACTAAGGAAGAAGAAGGTAGGGGATTTCTTCTCTTTCTCTTACATTGATGTTAGGGTTAATAAATATGTATGTTTTGATTCTTAATGATATGTATTTGCTATGGCTTCATTGTTTCTTGGTTCTTTTGCAATTGTTGACATGTTTTACACAAAGTTAGGGTTGAATACCCATGAAATCTCTTTTTGGTTTGAAAAACCCTAGTTTTCAAGAGTGATGGGTTTTCCTCTTGAACTCTTCATTTATTCTTGATTTCGAAACCATAGTGTTTTGTGTTGAGTAATAAAATGATATTGTTGTGATCTCTTGCATTTTCTTAGTTGGTTATTGAAAATGTCACATGCTTAATTTGGGGTTTTTAAGATATACTTGCAAATTGTGAAATTGGGTTTGGTATTGTATCTCTTATGAGTGTGGGATGACCATGGGTGGCCTTTGACGAGATATCGTAGAGTGGGTAGACGTGTTGCTTGCTCCGTGTGGGTTGTCATGTTTCCTACCACTCGTAGTGGGGTTAGTGCTTTGGTAAAACTAAACCGCTATTGCTCACGGGTGCCGTGTCAGAGGGTTAGTATACTAATACCTGGGTTGGATACGTCACTGCCATTGGTATGGCATACGCCCTTCCTAAAGGATGGATATCTTTGATAAGATTTGTGTGGGTGTGTGTGGGCTAGATATTACTCAATGTGTTGATTCATGGGGTTTGCCTTACATCATGTTTGAGATACATATACATATGATTGTGGGATATTCAAGTTATGGATTATTGGATTATTGTGGAAAATGGTTACCTACAAACACTTGTGGGAGTATGGGATTCCACAAGGTCTTGTGGGAAAATGGTTTATATTTTGGGAAATGGATATGTGTTGGATCTTGATTTCTTTTACTGTTCATTTAAATTACTGTTGTTACTTAAACTTGAGATCCATTCTAAAATGTCCCTGTTTTACTTCAAAGATTATATATGCTATTTGTGAAATGAGACCGGCCATTTAATATGCTTTTATAAACCTTGTTCGAGTTTGAGAGGAATGTTGCTACAGAGCTTAGTGCTCACCCCCTACAAACAACATATTTCAGGTCTTTGTCTAGAGGAGGAGCTCGGAACTGACGAGCCGGGACATTTGGAAAGCTCCCATAGAAGGGAACGTAGATCCCGAGATGGACCTGTAGAGACATAGCTTCCTTTGTAATAGACTTGAGAATTTATTTTGAAATCATGTGAAGTTTAGTTTTCCTTTGTTATTCCGCTGCTAAGTTACGTTTGATCATTTGAGATGTAAATGCCATAGCTTGGCTTATTCTTTTGGGATGATATTGTAAATTTTATGGATGATGAATGTAAATTTTTTCTTATTGATGGAATTATATTAGTGCTCTCATGTTGTGAATGGTCTTAGAATGTAATGCCGTCCAGGGTGTGTTTTGGGGTGTTACAGGATGGGAGGCTTATTGATTGATTGAAAAACGTTTTTGTTTCCAACCCCTAAACATCACCCTTTGACATGTGTATATGGAATATGTGTGAAAGGGAGTGTCACTCTCCCTCGGGGTGATGCAAGAGATTAGGCAACAACAGATTGGTGAAAAATGGAATGAACAAAATGTGAAATGAAATGCGGGTGTGTGAACAAAAGTGCTCCCCAATCTCAAGGAGTCTTTTGCGTGTCGGTGTTTTACTTGGAAAAGTATTCCAAGGTCGTCTCCTCAGGGAAGGAAAGTTCAAGTTGTGTGGAGGTGATTTTGCAAAAGGTAAAGAAAGTGAAAAATCTTTTGTTTGAGTTTTGTGGTTGTGTTTGTGAATGGAAATGCAAGAAAAACAAGTGTTGGTTAATCCGAAGAGGTCATTCCAATGGGAATACCAAATCAACTCAAGCCTTCCCCCAATGGTGCATAGATGAACGATTGATTCGTGGGAAGCTCGGGACTAAAGGGAGATGAGGATCCAAGCATAACCCGTGACAATGCCTACGGGATATCAAAGACTCACAACCACGTCCTCACCCCAACCCAGTCAAATCGAACCATCGTACACCGAGAGGAGGAAAGAAATTGAGTTGAAATGACACACCCAAGAGGAGGCCTCCCTTGGATTAGCCAACTAAAAATCTAGCTACTCATGCATAAAGGAAAGACATACAATATGTAAAGAGACATCGTATTGAAATGGAGATTAAAACTTAACTCAATGCCAGAAATCGTAAACTATGAAGAAAAATATTTAATACCCATTTCAAAGCATGAAAATGAAGAAAACTTAAACAACAATGGTGAAATATAGAACATGTAACTAAACTTGAAATATACTTGACATAGATGAGATTAAAGTGCAAGAGTTAAAGATTACAAGAAATTAAAGCTTACAACAATTGAAATGGAGAAGAGAATGGAAAAATCTAAGCTTTTCTATCTACTATTCATCATCTTCTTCCTTGGATTTTCTAAGCTTAGGTAGCCACACATTACAATGTGCCAATGCTGAATATATTGGAGAGTTAGCCCTCAATTCTCGTGCATGGTGGTCCCCCCTAACTGTGTGCAGGCCTCCCATCAATGGGAGTCTGAATGATGCTTGGACAGGCTAGGAGAAGGTTAGCCTGCAACTCCCCTGAGCAGCCCACTTCTCTCCCATCCTCATTTAATGTCAAGCCTTCAAAGTATTCAAAATGTGTAAGAGAGGCATGAAGATGTGTAAGGAAATGTTGGGGGCAAGTGGGAGAATCATTGGTGGGACTCCCAAGCAAGTGGAGAAGAGTTTGCAGGTGTTCTGGGAGCGTACCGGTATTGTGTACCGGTACTCTAAACCTTCTGGAGTTCGAAGTACCGGTACGCAGTACCGGAACTGTATAGTACCGGTACTGTGTACCGGTACTGTTTTCTGCTCCGGACCACTTTTCGTAGAATCAGCATAACTTTTGATCCAACCGTTGGATTGAGCTGATATTTTGACAAAATACAGAAGACATCCAGATCTAAAACTTTAATGTTTTGAACTTTTTCAGATTCGAAGTGGATCATGGTCAACATGGAGGAAAACCGAGGCTTATCAACCCAGTGGTGTGGCTGCTGGCGCCTTTGTTCCCAAACACCAATACCTCCTTGATTTCTTCACTTTTAAGCCTCCAAATCTTCATGTAATGTGTCCATGCCCTCACCACATATCCATCATAGTTGCAAGGTCCTAAAATACATGATTTAAGCTATAAAAACATGCAACGTCAAGAATTCAACATTATTCATAAAATCGGCTAACTCTAAGTACTTAGATTCAAAAGTTGAGTTAAAATGCATGTAATGAGGCCTTGAAATATACAATATTTTGTGCTCATCACACCCCCCAACTTAAGCTTTGCTAGTCCCTAGCAAACAAAATTTAAAAAGCATGGAAACAAAATAAAACATATACTAATTCCGCAATTGCATTTAGCACATGCAATAAGCCTTTAAACCCCTAGGTGATCCCTAGTGGACGAGTTTTGTCTCGTGAAGGTTTTCAGTGAAGGTACCTACAAAATTCTTTTCTTAGTATCCAATATTAAAGCATATTCCCTTATCTTAATTAGCACTGGGATGTCAAAAAAAAACTTGCTCAACACACCCGAACTAATCACACATGAGGCACATCATAGCCTTAAATGCTATTCTAGAGTATCCACATACACATTCATTTTCAAACTCGTGTGTGTGTGAAATGAACATGTAATTTAAACATTTACACAATGGAGTTCACATTCACTTTGGCTATCCAATTTAAGCTTTGATGCAAACTCACCAAGGGTGTCTCTCGCAATGAATCACACTCTAGTTATTTATCTTGGCATGCTCTCCATGTGTATATGTGAGATGGAATCTTGTGCTCAAAACGAAATAAGCTCACATATAATCCAAAAATGAAGTTCATGCATAAAAATGAAACAACCTTGGCATAATCTCATGAAAGGAATGCTAGGGCATTAGATAGCAAAATCAACTTCTCTTGTTCTTTTAAAAGTATGCATCCCCATGCTTCTCTAGATCATTTAGGACTTTCAAGGGTTGTATTGAGGCCTTGGGGTGATATTAAGGTAAGGGAAACGAAGGATATAAGATAACAAAGAGGGTTGTTCCGAGTGAATGACCTTTATTTCAAAAAGATCTCCCTTTTATGGAATTTCTAGGCTAACACCATCACCACACTCTTTGTTTCTTTTTTCTTCTTTTCCTTAACATTTTCCTTTTCTTTTTCTCTTTATTTTCTTCTTTCACCCCCCCTTTTTTTTTATTTTCTTGGATTTTCATTCTTTTTCCATTCAATTCTTTTGAGTTTCAACATCATTTATCCCTTTTGTTTGAGTTTCCACACCATACTTCCTTTTCTTTTACGATCAAATCATATCCCGCTCTAGGAACAACCAAGGTAAGGTAGATATTTATCATTTTCATTGGCTTGGTCAAATGTATGGCATAGAAATGAATTCAATTAGGCTCAATCACGGCACTAGGGATAAACTTTTCACAAGAAAAAGGCAAAGGCTCAAAGCATTCAAAAATGGCCTAAGATCATCTCTAGATAGGCATGGGAGAGCATTGTACATATCAAGACAAAGTCAATTAACTACCCAAACACACCTAACCAAAACAAGCATAATGAGACTATTGAACAAATTTGAAAATTAAGAATTGTTCCTTGAGTAAATGTAAGTTCCCTCCAAAAAGAATTGACACTAAAGCTCTCATGGGTCCTTACTCATCTCCACTATTCATGTCAAGCACTAAATGTGAACTCAATCCGTAAATTGCAAAAATTACAAGTTCATGGTGCACTTATGGTTGAGTTCAAAAGCAAACAAGTATGTGATACTCTTAGCAATAGGATAAACTTCTATAATGTGCTCATGTATTCAAAGTTCAAAATGAAGATCAAGCAATCACAAATCCCATAACCATTAGGATAAGGGAATATAGTTCAATATTGGAACTAAAATTTTTCAAAATTTTCACATTTTCCATTATTCTATACAAAAAGTGGTGGAAAATGTAAATGGTGCACCTCACCCCCCAACTTAAACCATGCATTGTCCTCAACGCACAATGAAATCATGCAATGAGAAAAATGAAAGTAAAACGGGGAATGAGATACCCCTCTTTTTTTTTGTTTTTGTTTTCTCTTTTTTTTTTCTTTTTCTTTAGTATACATTAACGGAAAAATAAAACACAAAAAGCTTGTTTACACCCCCCAACTTAGACTAGAACATGATACCCAATAAGATTTGCTACAATGATGCTCAAAGTGAAATGAGTCCAAATTAGGAAGAGGTAAACAACCTTCATGCTAAAATCTACACTACAACATTTATGAAAATAAAAATATAACAATAAAAGAAATCTAACTACTATGTACATGAAAACAAAATAGAAAGGGCTCATGTCAATCCGGCTTCAATTCGGATATGAGCTTGCGCCCATTGATTTTTTTGGTTTTAACATTTTTTTGTTGTATAAATGCCCTTACTAACCCATTTATCCAACAATACAAAGGATAAGAAGTCAAAAATCTCAACCAAATAGAAGTGTAGGCAAGTTTTTGCAATCCCAACAATGGAGTATACAATTTGTCTTGAAAACTTTCTACACTTAACTCCATTGCAATGCCCTCCCCAAGTTGAGAAATGTGAATCTCAACACCACTCTTAGATGGAAAAATGACCTTGGGCTCATTAGCCTCTTGTGAGATAATAATTTTATCAAATTTTTCACAATCAAGAGTGGTGGGAGATTCAACATCAATATGCATTCCATTGGGATGATCAACCTCAATACATTGACTATGCTCAAGATGTTGTTCTTCATGCATAGCAATTATAGCATTAGTCAATGTATCAAGTTGTTGGGTTATTTGGGCATTCCATTCCATTTGGCTTTGCATAAACTCGTAAAACGTATTTTCCAATTCTTGTTCAGTTGAGTCCTCATACGTTGGATAATGGAAAAATTCATTTGGTGGTGTGAGATTGGATGAAAAATCATGAGGTTCATTCTCCCAACCATAACTCGGATAACTCGGATAACTCGGTGTAACATAATGATTGGGGTAAAAATTTTCGGAGGCCAAAAATGAATTTGAATATTCACATGTAAAGTCTTGAACCAAATAATTTCTTGGGCATTCATTAGTGAGGTGTCCATACTCACCACAAATTTCGCAAACATTTTCAAAATAAGAGGCCATTCTTGGGCACTCACTAGTAATGTGCCCATAGTCATCACAAATCTTACACACATACTGAAAATTTTGGGCATTTGATACATTATCATAGAAATTATAAGACATAATACAAAACACAAACTAAAACAAAATATTTACAAGTTAGACGTCATACCTTGGCCCATGATGAAAATCACGAGACTTACCTATGCCGTCCAAAAATCACCTTTGAACTCAACGCTTTACCTTCCCCGGCAACGGCGCCAAAATGATTGATTGAAAAACGTTTTTGTTTCCAACCCCTAAACATCACCCTTTGACATGTGTATATGGAATATGTATGAAAGAGAGTGTCACTCTCCCTCGGGGTTATGCAAGAGATTAGGCAACAACGGATTGGTGAAAAATGGAATGAACAAAATGTGAAATGAAATGCGGGTGTGTGAACAAAAGTGCTCCCCAATCGCAAGGAGTCTTTTGCGTGTCGGTGTTTTACTTGGAAAAGTATTCCAAGGTCGTCTCCTCAGGGAAGGAAAGTTCAAGTTGTGTGGAGGTGATTTTGCAAAAGGTAAAGAAAGTGAAAAATCTTTTGTTTGAGTTTTGTGGTTGTGTTTGTGAATGGAAATGCAAGAAAAACAAGTGTTGGTTAATCCGAAGAGGTCATTCCAATGGGAATACCAAATCAACTCAAACCTTCCCCCAATGGTGCATAGATGAACGATTGATTCGTGGGAAGCTCGGGACTAAAGGGAGATGAGGATCCAAGCATAACCCGTGACAATGCCTACGGGATATCAAAGACTCACAACCACGTCCTCACCCCAACCCAGTCAAACCGAACCATCGTACACCGAGAGGAGGAAAGAAATTGAGTTGAAATGGCACACCCAAGAGGAGGTCTCCCTTGGATTAGCCAACTAAAAATCTAGCTACTCATGCATAAAGGAAAGACATACAATATGTAAAGAGACATCGTATTGAAATGGAGATTAAAACTTAACTCAATGCCAGAAATCGTAAACTATGAAGAAAAATATTTAATACCCATTTCAAAGCATGAAAATGAAGAAAACTTAAACAACAATGGTGTGGACGAAAATGCAGAGCTCTCACACTCCATATATTCAGCATTCACACAAGATTTCAAGTGTGGCTACCTAAGCTTAGAAAGCTCCAAGGAGGAAGAAGATGAATAGTAGTTAGAAAGCTTAGATTTTTGTATTTTCTTCCATTCTTTCACTTGTAGTTTATTGTAAGACTTGTTTAAACTTCATTTATTATCTTTAATGTCATTTACTTCAAGCACATTTCAAGTTTAATGCTACATCTTAGATTTCACCATTGTTGCAGCAAGTAATCTTCATTTTCAAGCTTTGAAATGGGTATTGAATATTTTTCTTCTTAGTTTAAGATTTCTTGCATTAATTTAAGTTTCATGCTCCATTTCAATTATGTCTCTTTACATTATGCATTTCTTTCTTGCTTTCATGAGTAGCTAGATTTTAAGTTGGCTAATCCAAGGGAGACCTCCTCTTGGGTGTGCCATTTCAACTCATTTTCTTTCCTCCTTTCAGAGTACGATGGTTCGGCTTGACTGGGTTGAGAGTGGATGCGGTTGTGAGTCTTTGATATCCCGTAGGCCTGGTCACGGTTTATGCTTGGATCCTCACCTCCATTTCGTCCCTAGCTTCCCACGAATCAATCGTTCATCTAAGCTCTATTCGAGGAAGGCTTCGAGTTGATTTGGGATTCCCATTGGAATGAACTCTTTGGATTAGCCAACAATTGTTTTCCATTGCATTTTCATTCACAAACTTCACTCCCCAAACCAAAACTCAAAAGATTTTACACTTTTCTCTTTTGTTCACCAAAATCACCTCACACACTTGAACTTTCCTTCCCTGAGGAGACGACCTTGGAATACTTTTCCAAGTAAAACACGACACTCAAAAGACTCCTTGCGCTTGGGGAGCACTTTTGTTCACCACACACATTTTGCACATTCCATTTTGTACATTTCATTCCATTTTCATTATCACCATTCCGTTGCCCTATTTCCTACATCATTCTGAGGGAGAGTGACACTCCCTTCATACATACATCATACATACACATTTAGGGATGATATTCGGAGGTTAGGAACAACAACGTTTTTGATTAAGCAGCGTGAACCCCGCACCTGAAATGTTTTCCCATATAGGGTGAGCCACGCTCAATAGGGTATCTCCTAAAGAGGCTACTCCCCAACCTAAGTGTATATGAAATGTTCATATGCAACATTCAACACGCAACAACCATTCCAATCAAGAAAGTGCAATCCAATGATGGGAATTTCCATGTCATGCCATAAAATGAGATGAGACTCACTCATGCAACTTCAACCCGAGCCCTCGCCGACTCCCACAACACAATGCAATGCCAATGTGTATAAAACCGGGCATTCCAAGCCCCGCCAAAGGTGTTACACATCCAATGAATTTTTCAAAATTCAGGGTCTTTCTTGGGGTGGATATTCATGGACTTCCACCAATGGTTCCCGTACACCGACACACTTTATGGATTAAACCAACGGAGTGCGTATCCGAAGTAACCTGGTCTTGCACCCGAGGGATAGTCTAGCCCTGCTTGCTAACCCCGACCCAATTTGCAATGCAAACCATGCGACTCAGCCGGATCTTCGATCCAACCTTCCCGAGTCCACTTATCAACCACCACGAATGGTGTTTGATCAACAATGCACACACTCGCCCACACTCATGCCTAATGTCCATGAATGTGATGCCAAAATCATGCCCCATATGCAATGAATGCCAAATGAGCAATTACAACATCAATATCCTATTCATATGTAATGAATGGCATATGGATTATTTCTACCACATTTAAACACATACCATGGATAATTATACCCTAAGCATATAATCTCCATAATTCATTACAATGCCAATATATCACATGTACATATCAACATTTACATTTCCAATTGTAATTCACATCATAAGCATATGATTTCAATTTACCACATCATCCAAGCATGTTATTTCAATTTCATCAAAACAACAACTTCAATCATTCAAGGCATTTTATCAAACACCTTCAAGGCACCATTCATGCAAACACATAACATGCTCAAAATTCCACATTTCTCAAGAAATTACATTAAGCAATTTCTACATACCCAATTTAGAATAGAATTTATTCTACCCATTTCCAATACCCATTACACCAAATCAACCACAATAGGCAAGTGATAAAGATATTTAACAATCTACCCATTCCATATCACATTCTAGGTTGGAAATAAACCTAAGTAGGAGAGAACCCTACTTCTTGAAGCGTAAAATGAAGTGTAGAAAACTTCAAGAACACAACCCCAACTTCAAGCCTTTGATTTCCCAAAATCTCCTCTTTAGATCTTCGGTGAAATCCTTCGTTCTTGGTATGGTTGTGTAGCCCTCGTCGAGGTGATCGACTTTAACTCTTGGTCCGAGTTGATTCAACCAACAGAGTTCCGTAGATCGTAGAGAGAAGGTGGTGTTTTTGATTTTTCTTCTATTTTCCCTCTCTTCTCCTCTTCAACGTGAACCCAGCAGATAGAAATGGGGAGAAATCAGATGTTTCTCCCCTATTTATACCCTTTAATTGCGCGGTCCACGTCGTGTCGCACGTTCCCTATTTCCGGGTCCATTTTTGTCTCGAAACGATTAAATTTCGTTCCGATTTAAGCTATAAATATTTTATATGAACTTTATTTAAATTATTTTTTAAATTTCAAAATTTTAATAAAAATTTCGTTTTTAGGGTCACCCTAGACCCGACCACCTCGTAAAACGCGAAAAATCTGACTATCTCGAAATTCGACGAAATTTGTCTAGGTAACTAGATTTCGTGAGACGAATCCAACGGTGAGGTCCATTTCTTCATCTGAGCTCTAGAAAATTAAGGGTTCTCAACCCGCACCATAGTGACAAATTACCGTTTTGCCCTTTTTCATAAAAGGTTCAAATTTACCCGGGTTTTACATTAAGGATAGCCTCAATGAATTAACCATTGCTATAGATTTATTCCTAACTGACCCAACCCCTGCTGATCTAACATCTAACCTAACTTCTGATCTAACTATAGAAGAAAATACACACGGTTATACACTGAGAATAATTCTTTTTATGAAATGCAGTTTGAGCATTGTCCATTGATGAGCGCAAAATATTGCATATTTAAAGGCCTCATTACATGCATTTTAACTTAACCTTGCATTTAAGTACTTAGAGTTAGCCGAAATTATGAATAATGTTGAATTTTCGATGTTGCAGGTAATTATAGCATAAATCATATATTTTGGAACCTTGCAACTAAGTATGGAGGAGTGGTGAAGATGTGGACACATTACATGAGGATTTGGAGGCTTAGAAGTGAAAGAAATCAAGGAGGTATCGGTGCTTGGTAACATAGGCACCAACACTCGCACTAATTGATTTCAGTACCTTGGTTTTTTGCCTTTTTGACCATGATCCACTTGGAATCTGAAAATTTTTAAAACTTGAAAGTTATATATCTGGATGTCCTCTGTATTGTGTCAAAATTTTAGCTCAATCCGACGGTTGGATCAAAAGTTATAACAATTATACGAAAACTGGTCCAGAGCTGGCACCTTCCGGAAAGACCTACCGGTAGGTTTTGGCTACTGGTGTAAAACCTACCGGTAGGTTTCATCATTCTACCGGTAGGTTGTGCCCAGAATGCCTGCAACTCATGCTCCACTTGTTTGGGGGTCCCACCATTGATTCTCCCACTTGCCCCCTGACATTTTCTACATATATACATGCCTTCTACACCCCAAAGTCAGCAAAAGAAGATGAAGGATGGGAGATGAGGAGAGAGAAAGATGGAGGCATGGTGTATTGCAGGCTAGACTTGTCCTAGCCTGTGCAATGCATCAACTCAGCCTCCTATGGATGGGAGGCCTATCACACACCTAGGGGGACCCTCCATGGACGAATTTGCAGAGGTCTTGCACCATATATTCAACATTCACAAGCTTTGAAGAGGGTGGCTACCTAAGCTTAGGAGTAGTTCCAAGGAAGAAGATGAATAGTTAGAAAACTAGATTTTTGCATTTCTTTCGCTCATTTCACTTGTAAACTTTAGTAAGTATCTTGTAAGCTTCATTATTTACTTTTAATGTCATTTATTTCAAGTGTTTTGCAAGTTTAGTTGAGTATCTTAGTTTCTACCATTGTTGTGTTAAGTTTTCTTCATTTCAATTTTTTTAAATGAGTATTGAATATTTTCCTTCATAGTTTAAGATTTTTTGCATTAAGTTAAGTTTTAATCTTCATTTCAATACCATGTGTCTTTACATTATGTATGTCTTTCCTTTTAATATGAGTAGTTAGATTTTAAGTTGGCTAATCCAAGGGAGACCTCCTCTTGGGTATGTCATTTCAACTCATCTTCTTTCCTCCCCTCGGTGTACGATGGTTCGGTTTGACTGGGTAAAGTGTGGACACAGTTGTGAGTCTTTGATATCCCGTAGACTTGTCATGGGTTATGCTTGGATCCTCACTTCCATCTCGTCTTGAGTTTCCCACGAATCAATCGTTCATCTATGCACTATTGGAGGAAGGTTTCGAGTTGACTTGGTATTCTCATTGGAGTGAACCCTTCGGATTAGCCAACATTTTTTTTTCATTTCAAACACCATCAAAAACACAATCACAAAACTCAAACATCAAAGATTTTACACTTTTCCCTTTTTACAAAATCACCTTCACACGACTCACCTTCCTTCCCTGAGGAGATGACCTTGGAATACTTTTCCAAGTAAAACACGACACACGAAAGTCTCTCTGCTCTTGGGGAGCACTTTTGTTCACACACACACATTTAATTCATTTCACACCACATCATTCCGTTTTCCATTTCTTGCATTTGAACCTGAGTGAGAGTAACACTCACCCACACATATACGCCATATACACATCGAGGGTTCTTGTGTGACAATTGGGAATACAACGGAAACAACCAAGCATTTTTGGCGCCGTTGCCGGGTTGAGTCGAGCGTCGAGTTCAAAAGGTGATTTTGGGTGGCATAGGTAAGTCTCGTGATTTTCATCACGGGCCAAGGTATGTCGTCTAATTTGTAAATAGTTGATTTTAGTTTGTATTTTATGTTATGTTTTCTAATTTTTATGAAAATGTATCAAATGCCCAAAATTTTGAAAATGTGTGGGAGATTTGTGATGAGTATGGGCACATCACTAGTGAGTGCCCAATAAAATATTTGGTTCAAGACTTTGCATGTGAAGGTTCAAATTTAGTTTTGGCCTATTTAAATTTTTACCCCAACCATTATGTTACACTGAGTTATCCGAGTTATGGTTGGGAGAATGAACCTTATAATTTTTCATCCGATCTCACACCACCAAATGAATTTTGTCACTATCCAACATATGGGGACTCATCCGAGGAAGAATTGGAAAATATTTTGTGCGATTTTATGCAATACCAAATGGAATTTATTGAATACCAAATGGAAGTCCATGCCCAAGTAGCCCAACAACTTTATGAAATTAGAGATGAACTTAATGCATTGACTAATGCTATAATTACTATGCCTGAAGAACAACATCTTGAGCATAGTCAATGTATTGAGGATGATCATCTCAATGTAATGCATATTGATGTTGAATCTTCCTCCACTCCAGATTGTGAAAAATTTAATGAAGATATTATCTCACATGAGGCTAATGAGCCCAAGGTCATTTTGCCATCTACGAGTGGTGTTGAGATTCACATTTCTCAACTTGGGGAGGGCATTGAAATGGAGTTAAGTGTAAAAAATTTTAAAGAGAAATTGTATACTCCATTGTTGGAATTGCATAAACTTGCCTACACCTCTATTTGGTTGAGATTTTTGAATCATTATCCTTTATATTGTTGGATAGATTGGATAGAAAGGGCATTTATACAACAAATTTTTTTTTAAATCAAAAAAATCAATGGGCGCAAGCTCATATCTGAATTGAAGCCGGATTGACATGAGCCCTCTTTGTTTTTTTTTCATGTACATAGTGGTTAGACTTATTTTATCGTTATATTTTCCTTTTCTTCATGTTGTAGTGTAGAAGTTGTTTACCTCTCCCTAATTTGGACTCATTTCATTTTGAGCATCATCGTAGAAAATCTCATTCAATATCATGTGCAAGTTTAAGTTGGGGGGTGTAAACAAACTTTTTCTTTTTTCCTTTAAAAAAAAAAAGAAAAAGAAAAAAAGAAAAAAATGGGGTATCTCATTTTCCATGTTACTTTCATTTTTCTCATTGCATGATTCCTTGTGCATTGAGGACAATGCATGATTCAAGTTGGGGGGTGAGGTGCACCATTTACATTTTCCACCAATTTTTGTATAAAATAATGGGAAATGAGAAAATTTTAAAAATTTTGGACAATTTTTGGTGTAAAATATGCAATATTGAACTATATTATCCTATCCTAATGGTTATGGGATTTGTGATCTTCATTTTAAACTTTGAATACATGAGTACACCATAGAATTTTATCCTATGCCTGAGTATCACATATGTGTTTTCTTTCAAACTCAACCATAGTGCACCTTGAATGTGTAATTTCTGAAATTTACGGATTGGACCCACATTTAGTGCTTGACATGAATAGTGGAGATGAGTAAGAACCCATGTGAGCTTTCATGCCAATTCTTGTTTGGAGGGAAATTACAGTTACTCAAGGAACAATTTTTCAAATTCAAATTTGTTCAATAATCTCATTATGCTTGTTTTGGATATGTGCATTTGGGTAGTTGATTGACTTTGTCTTGATATGTACAATGCTTCCCCATGTTTATTTGGAAATGATCTTAGGCCATCTTTGAAATGCTTTGAGCCTTAGCCTTTTTCTTGTGAAATTCTATCCCTAGTGCCATGTTTGAGCCTTGTTGAAAATTCATTTCCATGCCACACAAGTGACCAAGCCAGTTCAAAAAGATAAAAATTTAACACACCTTGGTTGTTCCTAGAGTTGACCATGATTGAACATGAAAGAGGAGGAATGGTGATTTGAAAACCCAACAAAAGGGGTAATGAATGTGGAATTCATATGTTGAATGAAAAAGAATGATGAATCCAAGAAAAGGGGGAGAGAAAGGGTGAAAGAAAAAAAAATTTGATCAAAGAATGAAGGAAAATGTTAAGGAAATAAGAGAAAAAGAAACAAAGAGTGTTGGTGATGGTGTTAGACTGAAAAGCCCATAAAAAGGAAGTTTTTTTTGAAACAAAAGCTATTCACTTGGAACAACCTTCTTTGTTGTCCTCTTTCCTTCATTTCATTTGTCTCAATATCATCACAAGACCCCATTATAACCCTTGAAGTTCTAAATGATCTAGAAAGGCATGGGAGATGCATACTTTTAAAGAAAAAGAGAAGTTGGTTTTGCTATCTAATGCCCTAGCATTCCTTTCCTGAGATTAAGGCAAGGTCATTTCATTGTCATGCATGAACATCATTTTTGGATTATATGTGAGCATTATTCGTTTTGTGCACAAGATTCTATCTCACATATACACATGGAGAACATGCCAGAATAATCATAGTGTGATTCATTGTTGAGAGAAACCCTTGGTGAGTTTTGCATCAAAGCTTAATTTGGATAGCCAAAGTGAATGTGGATTCCGTTGAGTAAATGCTTAAATTACATATTCATTTCACACACACACAAGTTTTGAAAGGGAATGTGTAGGTGAATACTCTAGTATAGCATTTAAGGTCATGATGTGATTCATGCGTGATTAGTTCTGGTGCATTGGACAAAGCTATTTCTGACATCCTAGTGCTAGTTAGGATACGGGCATAGGTTTCAATTATTGGATATGAAGAATTTTGTAGGTACCTTCACTGGAAACATTCACGAGACAAAACTCGTCTACTAGGGATCACCTAGGGGTTTAAAAGCTTATTGCATATGCTAAATGCAATTGCGGAATTAGTATATGTTTGTCTTTATTTGCTTAATTTTTATATTTGTTTGCTAGGAACTTGTAACACCCCGCATTTTATTTTATATATGCAAATAGATATATAGTAAATAATTGTTGTAAAAATGGGGATATGTGTAGTGATGTGTGTTTGAATTTGGTAGATTGGAAAAGTAGAGATTTAAAATATTAGTGGAAAGAATAGTTGAAATTTAGTTTTAATAAGTGAAAATATGAAATTTTAGGTCCTAGAACTTGAATTAAATAGGTTTGGTGTAAAAATATGTGTTGGAGAGGTTTGTGATGGATTTGGTTGGCTTAGGAATGGATTGGAAATGGAAAAGGGATGAAACAGTGAACAGTGCACTGGCTGCAACTTCAAGCCCAATTTAGACCTTGATTCAGTCAATATCTTTCAAAACTCAAAACATGAAAGTTGTAGAGCTCTTTCTTAGAATTCCATAGCATCTTGAATCATCTCAATCGGAGCTCGGATGAGAGAGTTATGCCCTGATAACGAAGTGATGTCAAAACAGCCCATGAACAGTAAAAAAAAAAAGGGGACTGCTGTGTTTAAAAACACAGATTTCAGCCCTTTACTCTCATTTCTCTCATTCCACTCTCAACCCACTTCTCTTAGGAATCTAGAGGAAGATCAAGAAGGGAGAAAATGGAAGGAGGAGATCACAAGAACTTGGGTTCTAAGTTTAAAGTCTTGATTTAAGGTAGGGGATTTTCTCTCAATCTCTCACATTGAATCTGAAAAAGTTTAAAACATGAAAGTTGTAGATCTGGATGTCTTTTGTATTGTGTCAAAATTTCAGCTCAATCCAACGGTTGGATCAAAAGTTATGCCGATTTTACAAAAAGTGGTCCGGAGCAGAAAACAGTACCGGTACACAGTACTGGTACTATACCGTTCCGGTACTGCGTACCGGTACTTCGAACTCTAGAAGGTTTAGAGTACCGGTACACAGTACCGGTACGCTCCCAAAACAGCCCAGAACACCTGCAAACTCTTCTCCACGTGCTTGGGGGTCCCACCATTGGTTCTCCCACACCTAGCCCGACATTTTATCCCTACAATCATGCCTCCTACACCATAGTAAAAGACTTTGGAGGCTTGACATTGAATGAGAGGAGAGAGAAGGGGTGAAGCCTGGGGAGTGCAGGCTAAGCCTGTGCTAGCCTGCCATACCCATCCATTCAGCCCCCTATTGATGGGAGGCTTGCTCACTCATGCTAGAGGACCCTATGGACGAAAATGCAGAGGCTACACACCATATATTCAGCATTACACAAGTTCTTGAAAGGTGGCTACCTAAGCTTAGGAGTAGTCCAATGTAGAAGATGATGAATAGTAGAAAGCTTAAGTTTTTGCAATTTCTTCTCCCATTTCGTTGCAGTAAGTTGTAGTTCCCTTGTAATCTTTATTTCTTCCATTGTAATCTCTTTTAATTCTAGTCTAACCAAGTTTAATTCAAATGCTCTTGCACTTTTATTTTTCTACTGGGTTTTATCTTCAAGCTTTGTTTTTAGTTATGAAATGAATTCTCCTCTGTAGCTTACATTCTCCTAGCATAAATACAAGTTCTAATCTTCATTTCATTTACATGTCTCTTTACAGTATGAATGCTTTTGCTTTAAATATGAGTAGTTAGATTTAAAGTTGGCTAATCCAAGGGAGAACTCCTCTTGGGTGTGCCACTTCAACTCATTTTCATTCCTTCTCTCAGAGTACGATGGCTCGGTTTGACTGGGTTGGGGTGAGGACATGGTTGTGAGCTCTTGATACACCGTAGGCATCGTCATGGGGTATGCTTGAATCCTCACCTCCATTTTAGTCCCGAGCTTCCCACGAATCAATCGTACATCTAGGCTCTATTGGAGGAAGTCTTTGAGTTGGATTGACATCCTCATTGGAGTGAACTCTTTGGATTAGCCAACATTTGTTTTCATTGCATTTTCATTCAAAAACTTCACTCACAAAACACAAACAAAAGATTTTACAATTTTCCCTTTTGTTCACCAAAATCACTTTCACACAACTTGACCTCTCCTTCCCTGAGGAGACGACCTTGGAATACTCTTCCAAGTAAAACACCGACACACAAAAGACTCTTTGCGATTCGGGAGCACTTTTGTTCACACACCCACATTTCATTCACATTTTGTTCATTCCATTTTCCACCAATCCGTTGTTGCCTAATCTCTTGCATCACCCCGAGGGAGAGTGACACTCCCTTTCACACATACACCATATACACATTCTAAGGGATGATATTTAGGGGTTAGGAAACAACAACGTTTTTCATCAATCAGTTACCATACCGTCGCCCCGATCAGGCTGTGGGGTAGAGACCTCCTACAGTCCGAGGAGAGGGGCATGCCCCGACTAGACCAAGCACTAACCCTTGTCAATGCTTTGCATGTGGAGGTGTAGGGCACTTCCGAAACAACTGCCCGTCGCTTCCACCCAAGACCAATCAATCAGCCGAGCCATCAAATGCAAATAGGCCCCCTCCACCACCGAGACCATTGAGAGCTCAAGCCCCCGGTGATGCCAATCCGGGGAGGGTATTTGCCTTAACCCAACCGGAGGAGGATGCCTCCAATGCCGTTGTGGAAGGTATCATTCTTCTCTACAATTCTTGGGCCCGAATCTTATTCGATCCCGGTGCTACTCATTCTTTTATACGTACTGCATATGCTATGAATTTGGGATTGGGTTTCGAGAAGTTAGAACATGCCTTGACTGTTGACTTGCCTACGGGAGAACAGTTGGGTACTAGCCGAGTCTGCAAGGGTTGTGTGCTTCGTATTGGGGAGCACGAATTGATTGTGGATTTGATTGCTTTAGAGATGAAAGGGTATGACGTGATTTTTGGGATGAACTTGTTATCCGCTTTTCGGGCGGTAATGGATTGTTTCCGTAAGCGGATTACATTTCAATTGCCGGGAGGAGTCATTTTCAGTTTTGTGAATAACCGAGATTCTTTCCATCTATTTCCTACTACGGGAAGTAAATTCTTAAAAGCTAAGACAGGGAGCCACTTGAGTTTCTTGGCTAGCTTGATGGGAGATGATCGGGATAGATCCCAATCGGGTATGGTGTTGATTGTATCGGATTTTTCGGATGTCTTCCCAGATGAATTACCCGGGTTACCGCCACAGAGAGAGATTGAGTTCGCAATCGATTTTTATCCGGGAACCGAACCTATTTCTATTGCTCCTTATCGGATGGCGCCTTTGGAGTTGAAGGAGCTAAGGAAGCAATTGGACCACTTGCTGGCAATTGGATTCATCTGTCTGAGCACTTCACCTTGGGGAGCCCCGGTCCTCTTTGTGAAGAAGACGGATGAAACACTTTGGTTATGCACAGATTACCGATGGTTGAATCGGGTGACGGTGAAGAACAAGTATCCCTTGCCGCGCATTGATGATTTATTTGATCAGTTGAGGGGTTCTAAGTTCTACTCCAAGATTGATCTCCGCACCGGGTACCATCAACTACGTATCAAGGAGGAGGATATTCCTAAGACTGCTTTTCGTACTTGGTATGGTCACTTCGAGTATACGGTGATGCCGTTCGGATTAACTAATGCTCCAGCAGCCTTCATGGATTTGATGCATAGGGTATTCCGGCCATATCTAGATCAATTTTTCATTGTGTTTATTGATGACATATTGATTTATTCCCGGACACAAGAAGAACATGCACATCATCTCTCGGTTGTGCTACAAACATTGAGAGAACATAAGTTATATGCGAAGAGGAGCAAGTGTGAGTTTTGGATGAAGGAAGTGAAGTTCCTTGGCCATGTTGTGTCCGAGCAAGGGGTAGCGGTTGATTCCTCGAAGATTGAGGCCGTGGTGCAATGGGAACCACCAAAGAACGTGACAGAAATACGTAGTTTCTTGGGGTTAGCCGGCTACTATCGTAGGTTTGTGGAAGGTTTTTCCAAGCTTGCGATGCCGATGACTCGCCTTACCAAGAAGGGGGAGAAATTTGTGTGGACTCAAGCGTGTGAATTAGCTTTTCGCACCTTGAAGGAAAAGTTGACGACGGCACCGATCCTCATTATTCCGAACAGTGGGGAAGGTTACGATGTTTACACTGATGCTTCACTACGAGGCTTGGGATGTGTGTTGATGCAAGGAGGCAAGGTGGTTGCTTATGCCTCGAGACAACTCAAGATTCATGAGTAGAACTATCCCACTCACGACTTGGAGCTAGCCGCTGTGGTTTTTGCTCTTAAGTTGTGGAGGTGTTACTTGTATGGAGAGAAATTTCAAGTGTTCTCGGATCATAAAAGCCTCAAGTATGTGTTCACACAGAAAGAATTGAATCTCCGGCAGAGAAGGTGGATTGAGTACTTAGAAGATTACGACTTCACTCTCAACTATCATCCGGGGAAGGTTAATGTAGTAGCGGATGCATTGAGTAGGAAGTCTCAGGGTGAAATCAATGTCCTTGCGGCTCAACGGTGGAAAATGATTGATACGTTAGAGGAGTTTGATCTATGGGTCGATGGACCGGAGGATCGACCATGTTTGTTTAACCTAGTAGCTCAACCAATTCTCCGACAAAGGATTGTGGAGTTGCAACGGTTAGATCCCGAGTTGACAGAAATTCAGGATAAATTGGAGAGGAATGAGATTGTTGAGGATTGGTCTATAAAGAATGAGGAGTTACAGTTTCGGGGAAGATTATGCGTGCCAAACGACGACCAAGTGAGGGAAGAAGTGTTGGGAGAGTGCCACCGATCGAAGTTCTCTATACACCCGGGGAGTACAAAAATGTATAGAGATATGAAACGACAATATTGGTGGAGGGGAATGAAGAAGGATGGTTCATTTCAAGGTGTGCCGTATGTCAGCAAGTGAAGATTGAGCACCAACGACCTGGAGGATTATTACAGTCTCTGCTTATCCCGGAGTGGAAGTGGGATTATATCACCATGGACTTCGTGTCGGGTTTTCCACGGACTTCAAGAGGGCATAACGCCGTATGGGTTATCGTAGATCGACTCACCAAGTCAGCTCACTTTTTGGGGATGAAGACCACAGACTCGTTAGAGACCTTGAGCCGACTGTACATTCGAGAGATTGTTCGATTGCATGGAGTTCCACTTTCTATCGTGTCGGATCGCGATTCTCGTTTTGTGGCTCGTTTTTGGCAAAGTCTACAAGCTATGGGGACAGAGTTACATTTCATCACAGCCTTTCACCCTCAAACAGATGGCCAATCCGAGAGAGTGATACAGATTTTGGAAGACATGTTACGGGCTTGCGCGTTGGACTTCAAAGGGAGTTGGAGCGATCACTTACCGTTGGTGGAATTTGCGTACAACAACAGCTACCAAGCGAGTATCGGGATGGCACCGTATGAAGCTTTTTATGGAAGACCATGTAGATCCCTGATGTGTTGGTTGGAAGCCGGAGAGAGTAGTATGTTTGGGCCCGAGATTGTGCGGGAAACAACGAAGAAGATTCAGCTCATTCGGGAGAGATTACGCATAGCATAGAGTCGACAAAAGAGCTATGCGGATAGGAGAAGAAGGCCTTTGGAATTCAAGGAGGGAGATTTTGTATTTCTCAAAGTGTCACCCAAGAAGGGCGTACTTAGATTCGGCAAGAAAGGAAAACTCGCTCCAAGGTACATCGGTCCATTTGAAGTGATCAAGACAGTGGGCAAAGTAGCATACCAACTTCGGCTACCAGCACCGTTGTCAGGAGTTCATGACGTGTTCCACGTTTCGATGTTGAGGAAGTGTCAACCAGATACGTCACATGTCGTGGATTTGGAGGATATTGAAGTGTAAGATGGAGTCACCTATGAAGAGCAGCCGGTGAAGATTCTTGATATCAAGGAGAAAGTGCTTCGCAACAAGGTAATCCAGCTGGTGAAAGTCCTGTGGCAACACCATGGCGTGGAAGAAGCAACTTGGGAACCGGAGTGGGAGATGCGAGAGAAATATCCATATTTGTTCGCTACTTGAGGTAAGTTTCGAGGAGGAAACTTTCTTTAAGGGGGGTGGATTGTAACACCCCGCATTTTATTTTATATATTCAAATAGATATATAGTAAATAATTGTTGTAAAAATGGGGACATGTGTAGTGATGTGTGTTTGAATTTGGTAGATTGGAAAATTAGAGATTTAAAATATTAGTGGAAATAATAGTTGAAATTTAGTTTTAATAAGTGAAAATATGAAATTTTAGGTCCTAGAACTTGTATTAAATAGGTTTGGTGTAAAAATATGTGTTGGAGAGGTTTGGGATGGATTTGGTTGGCTTAGGAATGGATTGGAAATGGAAAAGGGATGAAACAGTGAACAGTGCACGTGAACAGTGCACTGGCTGCAACTTCAAGCCCAATTTAGACCTTGATGTAGTCAATATCTTTCAAAACTCAAAACATGAAAGTTGTAGAGATCTTTCTTAGCATTCCATAGCATCTTGAATCATCTCAATCGGAGCTCGGATGAGAGAGTTATGCCCCGATAACGAAGTGATGTCAAAACAGCCCATGAACAGTAAAAAAAAAAAAAGGGACTGCTGTGTTTAAAAACACAGATTTCAGCCCTTTACTCTTATTTCTCTCATTCCACTCTCAACCCACTTCTCTTAGGAATCTAGAGGAAGATCAATAAGGGAGAAAAGGGAAGGAGGAGATCACAAGAACTTGGGTTCTAAGTTTAAAGTCTTGATTTAAGGTAGGGGATTTTCTCTCAATCTCTCACATTGAGGCTAGGTATATATATATATATGTATGTTTCTTCACTCTCCTTCTCATATATATAATATGAAATACATGATTCTTGTTCTATTTGTAATAAATGCCATGTTTTGAACAATATGAAGGGTGGGTAACCACCAAAGCTCTAATTTTTTTTATCTTCAAAACCCTAGTTTTCAAGAAAAGGGGAGTTTCTCCTAATTTCTTCTTTGTCTTTGATTTCAAAACTTTAGTGTTGAATATTGTATAACAAAATGATATAGATTACGATCTCTTGCATATTTTCTTGGATTATTCGATTATATGACAAATGTGAAAAATTGGAGATTTTTACTATATTTGGGAAATTGTTGTGAATTGTGAATATTCTTGGTTTCCACATTGTATGGTTGTTGTGATGGACTTGGATTACCTTCGAGAGATGCCGTAGAGTGTTAGAGGTTAGTCTATCCCAGTGGGGGTGAGATGGTTGCCTAATGCTCGTAGTGGATCGTTGTTGTGACCGCGATCACTATTGTTCACATATATATCGAGGAAAATGGTTAGTATACTAGACACATTGGGAGGATTTCGTCAATGCCGTAGGAGACGGTACACGCCCTTCCTAAAGAGATTTGTGATTGTTGGTTGGAATTGGTGGACTAGGTATGATCGTTGGGTAGATTCACGGGAAGCAATCAACATACATGGTACGGGGATGAACCAAAAATACATGGAATCAGGAGTTGGGTTGTTCTTGCCGATGCATTGGTATGGGACAATGCATGGGGAGAAGTCCTTCTTAAATAGCTTAAATTGGAATTTTGTTTATCGATGCTAAACTCACTTTATTCTTTTAATTGATTATTGCTACTGTTTAAACTTGAGATCTCTTTTAAAATGTCACTGTTTTCATTCCAAATCTATATATATGTTAGTTGTGAAATGAGACCGACCGTTTTTTATGTTTTCCAAACCTTGTTTGAGTTGAGAGGATTTTGCTACAGAGCTTCGTGCTCACCCCCTACAAATAACATTTTCAGATTTCACACTTGAGGAGGAGCTAGGAGCCGAGGAGCCCGCCCATTGGGAGACTCCGCTTGACGGGAGTGTGGATCCCGAGGTGGACGCTTAGGGTGACACTTTTATTTTGTTCTAGACTAGATTATGCTTAGAATATCCTTTTGAAGTCTAGTTCTTTTTTGTTATTTCCGCTGCGTTATATTATTACATTTTGGAGATGTAAAGGCCAAGATTGGGCCTATTCTTTTGGGATGATAGTGTGGATATGATATATGGTGAATGAAAGTTTATTTTATGATGGATAAATGGACCCGGTGTGGTCAATAGTTATGCATATGTGGACCCGGTGTGGTCAATTGAAATATAATTGTACAGGTTGTGTTTTGGGTAGAGCTCCCCGTACAAAGGAGACTCTACCCAAATTTTGTTAAAATATGAATGGTTGATGAATGAAACTTTCGTCGTGATGGATTTACTTAGTGCTCTCATGCGGTGAATGGTTTTTAGAATGTAATGTCACCCAAAGGGGTTTTTGGGGCGTTACAGAACTAGCAAAGCTTAAGTTGTGGGGTGTGATGAGCACAAAATATTGCATATTTAAAGGCCTCATTACATGCATTTTAACTTAGCCTTGCATTTAAGTACTTAGAGTTAGCCGAAATTATAAATAATGTTGAATTTTCGATGTTGCAGGTAATTATAGCATAAATCATATATTTTGGAACCTTGTAACTAATTATGGAGGAGTGGTGAAGATGTGGACACATTACATGAGGATTTGGAGGCTTAGAAGTGAAAGAAATCATGGAGGTATCGGTGCTTGGTAACATAGGCACCAACACCCGCACCAATTGATTGTAGTACCTCGGTTTTTCGCCTTTTTGACCATGATCTACTTAGAATATGAAAAAGTTAAAAACATGAAAGTTGTAAATCTGGATGTCCTCTGTATTGTGTCAAAATTTTAGCTCAATCAGACTATTGGATCAAAAGTTATGATAATTCTACGAAAACTGGTACATAGTTGACACCTTCCAAAAAGACCTACCGGTAGGTTTTGACTACTGGTGTAACACCTACCGGTTGGTTTCATCGTTCTACTGGTAGGTTGTGCCCAGAATGCCTGCAACTCATGCTCCACTTGCTTAGGGGTCCTACCATTGATTCTCCCACTTGCCCACTGACATTTTCTACATATATACATGCCTTCTACACCCCAAAGTCAGCAAAAGAAGATGAAGGATGGGAGAGGAGGAGAAAGAAAGATGGAGGCATGGTGTATTGCAGGCTAGACTTGTCCTAGCCTGTGCAATGCATCAACTCATCCTCCTATGGATGGGAGGCCTATCACACCGGGTCCATTTATCCATACTCATTGACCACACCGGGTCCATTTATAACCATCCAATACATGCATAATGAAGTTTTTCAAACAAAATATAGTCTACATAAGTTCGGTTACAGTTCCTTTCATAAAATTACATGCCAAAGCTAGATTTCTCCAAAAGTTTTACAAAATGAGTTATAAAAGCCACAAGTCAGCTTTCTTCACCATTGAGGCTCTAAAGGTGAGCTATCCACTGGCGTATATCTCGCACCTGAAATATTTTCCCGTATAAGGTGAGCCACGCTCAATAGAGTATCTCCTACAGAGGCTACTCCCCAACCAAAGTGCATATGAAATGTGCACATGCAACAATCAACAACCATCATCCATTCCAGACAAGAACATGTAATTGAAGATGAGAATTCTACCATGTCATGTCATGATATGAGATGATACTCACCCATGCACTTTAACCCTAGCCCTCACCGACTCCCACCTCACAATGCAATGCCAATGTATGATAAATCCGTCATTGATGAAATACATCCAATGATCATTTTTAAATAAAAGTCATGTGTTTATAAAACAAGATCCTTCTTGGATGCTACCCATCGAATGACTATTTTATTTATCAAAAAAAATCTTGTGTCTTTGTTGGTTAGCGGATCTTCGGAGTTTCACCGCCGGTTCCGCACACTGTTACACTTTTTTAGAATTTCACCGCCGAAAAGTGTCTGAACCAAGTAGCCGGGTTTTTCACCCGAGGGAGAATCTAGCCCTTCTTGCTATACCCGACACAAGTTTTCATGCAATCATGTAACTCAACGGGATCTTCGATCCAACCTCCCCGGGTCCACTTATTAACCACCAAGTATTGTGTTTGATCAACCATTCACCCACAACTACACTCATGCCTTATGCCCATGAATGTGATGTCAATATCATGCCCAAGATGCAATGAATTCCAAATGAGCAATTTAACCGTATATCAATATACCAAGGCCAATTATATCATATGCATATAATTACCTTTATCCATCACAATGACAATATATCAATGAACATATATCACCATTTTATACTTAACAATCAAACGTAAGCATGTTATTACATAATCTATGTTAACAACACACCTTATTCACAAATGCACAATATAAACACATAGCATGCCCACCAATACCAAATTCCAAGAAATTACACAAGTAACTTCCAAACATCAACCCAAGCTAAAAATTGGTTAAAGCCATTTCTATACCCATTTCCTCTTTTCCATAACCATAGGCAAGTTTTCATTCAATACAATATCCAAGCATGCTATACATAGTCCATGCAAAACATACTTAATTTTCACCTAAGCATTTAATCAAACACCTTCAAGGCACCACTCATGTAAACACATAATATACTCAAATTCATCATATAGCTCAAGAATCATATTAAGTGATTTCTACACAACCATTTCAAAATATAAATTATTCTACCCATTTCTTAATATCCATCTATCATAATCTTCCAAGAAATTATAAAGTAGCAACTTCTAAATGCCAATTCAACTTAGAATTTACTTTACCCAATTTCCCTATCCATTTTCTACACTTCAAGTACCTATAGTTTTTCATGAAATTCGCCAAACAAGTAAATTCTACAACCCATTTCTTACAAGATTTGTTTAGCACACTTCGGTACCCATTTCCCATATTTAATATACACTAGTGGTACATTAAACAAGAGAATTTATCTCAAGTCATGTTACCTATTCTCAATACCCATTTCACTAAAACAACAACAATAGGCAAGTGACATATAGTTCTATACACCTACCCATTCCACATCACATTCCTAGGTTGAGAGAAAACCTAAGTAGGAGGGAACCCTACCTCTTGAAGTTTAAAACACCTGTAGGAAGCTTCAAGAACATGATTCAAGCCCAAACCTTTGATTTCTTCAAAATTCCGTCTTTGGATCTTCGGTGAAATCAACTCTTTTTGGTACGTAGGCGTAGCCCTTGTCGAGGAGATTGACTTTGATTCTTGGCTCGAGTTGATTCGACCGACGAAGAGGCGTAAATCGTAGCAAGAAGCCTTGATTTCTCTCTTTTTCTCTCCTCTTCTTCACACGTTAAACCCACTGGTTTCAGCAGAAAGATCTCTGAAAAAATCAGATTTTTGACCCCTATTTATAATTTTAAAGCTTGGCCCACGTTGCGCCACACACTCCCCCTTTCCCGGGTCCGTTTTCGCCCCGAAACGATTAAATTTCATACCGGTTTAAGCTCAAAATATTTTATATGAATTTTATTTAAATTATTTTCCAAATTTCAAAATTTTAATAAAAATTTCGTTTTTGGGGTCACCCGACACCCGTCGCCTCGAAAAATGTGAAAAACCTGACTATTTCAGAATTCGACGAAATTTGTCTAGGTAACTAGATTTCGCGAGACGAATCCAACGGTGAGGTCTATTTCGTCATCTGAGTTCTAGCAAAATAAGGATTCTCAACCCGCACCGTAGTGGTAATTTTCCGTTTTGCCCTTTCTCATAAAAAGTTCAAATTTTCCTGGGTTTTACATTCTTCCCCTCTTAAAAGAATTTCGTCCCCGAAATTCACACACATATGTACATTCAACCACGAGCATATGCAACAGTCATATAATACTAATGACTATAAGAATGTACCTTCATCCTCGAATAAGAAAGGATAACTAGTACGTATAGTGTCCTCATGCTCCCATGTCGCCTCTCCACACCTCGGTGCTGCCACAACACCTTCGCTAGCCTCAGGGTCTTGCCTCGCAAAACCTGCTCCCGGCTATCCATGATACGCACCGGTCCCTCCTCGAAGGTCCCATCCGCATTAACAATTAACTCACCCCAATCCACTACATGTGCCGGATCTGGAGTATACTTCTGGAGTATAGGGACATGGAACACCGCGTGAACACCCGATAGATTTGGCGGTAACACCAACCTGTAAGCAAATGTACCAACCCTCTCGAGTACCTCGAAGGGCCCGATATATCTCGATAACAGCTTTCCCCGCTTGCCGAACCTGACCACTATAGTGTAGCCTGAACTGTCCCACAGTCTCGAGCATCTGTCACTCCCGGAAAGCTACACTAGCCAAGACTCCCCGTGACTTTCGGCTGAGTGCATCAGCCACCACATTTGCCTTACCAGGGTGGTAATGCAAAGTGAAGTCATAGTCCTCTAGATACTCCATCCACCTGTGTTGACTCATGTTGAGATCCCGCTGTGTAAAGATGTACTTCAGAATTTTGTGGTCCAAAAACACCTCGAACTGCTCACCGTATAGATAGTGGCGCAAAGCCTTCAAGGCAAAGACTATGGCCGCCAACTCCATGTCGTGCGTATGATAGTTCTGTTCGTGATTCTTCAACTGTCAAGAACCATGAGCCACCACCTTCTCGGACTGCATCAATATACATCCAAGTCCGTCCTTGGAGGCATCAAAATACATTGTGTAGCTGTGATGGTCATCAGAGCCTAAGCTATACCATGGACTCTAAACCTCTTTCGCTCTCGCAATGGAAGATGATAGACTCATTTTCCCCAAGGCCCATACAAGACCTATGGCCTATGCTCTGTTGGTGCCATTCTATGAGGAGTCATAGAAATAGGGGATGTACTGGGTTGAAACTTAATAGTGAAGTCTACATCCCTATGTGGAGGTAATCCCAGTAGTTCGTCCGAAAAAACGTCCTCATATTCACAAACCACCCGAGGTAGACTCAACTCTTGTCTCGCCTCGTCCTCCAGGGTAAGGCTTGCTAGCCAACCCATCAACTGCCCGTGCCAATGGGAATTATATACTACTTGGGGTAAAACATCGTGTTTTTCCCCTTGGAACTTGAAACAAACATCCTCCGGTGTGTAGGCAGTGACTTTCTTACGATCACAATCAATGACGGCTCGGTGTGCCGCCAACTAATCCATCCCAAGGATGACATCAAACTCTGACATGTCCAGGACTCTAAGGTCCACGGTGAGTAGAATCCCTGAGATCCCTAACTCATAACCGACATATCTGATCAAAACATACCTTAGCCCCTAGGGTTGAATTTACCCATAAGGACTCTTCTAGGGTTGCGATATCTAAATCTATATCATGCACAAGAACTTGAAAATGACGGTATGTGACACGCTCAAATCAAATAGCATGTATGCCCATAATTAAGGAATAAGAGATGTACCGTGGGTTGTAGACTGATCTATCGGCTCATTCTGAGGTGTGATGGCGTATACTCGCCCCTGGGCCGCCGAAGTCCCGGGCTGTATGCCCTGTCCTCGGCCTCGGCCCATGTCCTGGCCCATCTAGCCTGATTGCGGGATCCTCTCACGTGAAGTAGTAGGGGCCTGGACAACACTCTGTAGTTGGAACAGATCTCCTTGGTCCATAATGGGACAGGGAGGAACAACATGTGCTTGTTTGAGTCCCACTGACGACTGGGATTGAGACGTTTCGGAACTCCGTGAGGTTTCTTCCTCACATGGCCCAGCTGTTGACAATAGAAACATATCTTTTGGCCTCCTTGAAATGTTCCCTTGAATTTCTTCCCTCCTTGGGACAAATGACTCTGGGCTTAGCCCTGCCCCTGTGATCCTTGTGGGCTAGATGTCTTCTGCTTTTTCCGTGAACGTTGGTGGTCCATGAAACTCAAACTCCCTTGGAAGGATTTAGCCCCTTGGCTCATATTGGCGCTTACCTGCGCTAGGTTAGCAGCCATCTTACCCATAGCCTCTATAAAGGCTTGTTGGTCAAAGGTCGATGGTGGTTGGTCATTGGTCCGCCCACCGCCTCTGCGTCCTCTTCCTCTATATTCCATCTACACACATGTCAAATAGCCATAGAGCACTTACTTAGTATCCCAAAGTAGGGATCAAAATTAAATATTTGAGATTTCTCTCATTGTCTCACTAGTAGAGCGTGTGCCACCACTAGTAGACATTTACACCCTGAACCGTCCGGTTCATTCTTTTTCTGACCCCCAAGGTTATGTTCTCTAACCCTAGTGTCTCCTTTCCATATACACTTCACCATGCATATACTTCACATAACATATAACACATAATATGTAGAATATTAAAGCACATAACATGAGATGCACAATGAATGCAATAGTCTAGACCCATGTCCATCAAGCACTAGGTAATTCGTATACCTAAGCTCTGATACCAAGATGTGACACCCCAAAATTCAGGTATCCGTAATTAACCCATGATTAAATCGAATTAAACTAAGATATCAATACGCAATGATACCAAGTTGTGACACCCCAAAAACCGGGGGTCTTCTGTCAACTCATTGATTACCCATCAACCCGCGGAATACCCGTGGATACCGTGTAACTCGATATCACGTCATTATGCCCCATTTACAGGGATCCATAATTTGACAAAATTCGGGCAGAGTCTCCTTTGTACGGGGAGCTCTACCCAAAACACAACCTGCGCAATTATACAATATTGACCACACCGGGTCCATTTATCCATACTCATTGACCACACCGGGTCCATTTATAACCATCCAATACATGCATAATGAAGTTCTGCAAACAAAATATAGTTTACATAAGTTCGGTTACAGTCCTTTTCATAAAATTACATGCCAAAGCTAGATTTCTCCAAAATTTTTACAAAATGAGTTATAAAAGCCACAAGTCGGCTTTCTTCACCCTTGAGGCTCTAAAGGTGAGTCATCCACTGGCGTATATCTCGCACCTGAAATATTTTCCCATATAGGGTGAGCCACGCTCAATAGAGTATCTCCTACAGAGGCTACTCCCCAACCTAAGTGCATATGAAATGTGCACATGCAACAATCAACAACCATCATCCATTCCAGACAAGAACATGTAATTCAAGATGGGAATTCTACCATGTCATGTCATGATATGAGATGATACACACTCATGCACTTTAACCCTAGCCCTCACCGGCTCCCACCTCACAATGCAATGCCAATGTATGATAAATCCGTCATTGATGAAATACATCCAATGATCATTTTTAAATAAAAGTCATGTGTTTATAAAACAAGATCCTTCTTGGATGCTACCCATCGAATGACTATTTTATTTATCAAAAAAAATCTTGTGTCTTTGTTGGTTAGCGGATCTTCGGAGTTTCACCGCCGGTTCCGCACACTGTTACACTTTTTTAGAATTTCACCGCCGAAAAGTGTCTAAACCAAGTAGCCGGGTTTTTCACCCGAGGGAGAATCTAGCCCTTCTTGCTATACCCGACACAAGTTTTCATGCAATCATGTAACTCAACGGGATCTTCGATCCAACCTCCCCAGGTCCACTTATTAACCACCAAGTATTGTGTTTGATCAACCATTCACCCACAACTACACTCATGCCTTATGCCCATGAATGTGATGTCAATATCATGCCCAAGATGCAATGAATTCCAAATGAGCAATTTAACCGTATATCAATATACCAAGGCCAATTATATCGTATGCATATAATTACCTTTATCCATCACAATGGCAATATATCAATGGACATATATCACCATTTTATACTTAACAATCAAACGTAAGCATGTTATTACATAATCTATGTTAACAACACACCTTATTCACAAAGGCACAATATAAACACATAGCATGTCCACCAATACCAAATTCCAAGAAATTACACAAGTAACTTCCAAACATCAACCCAAGCTAAAAATTGGTTAAAGCCATTTCTATACCCATTTCCTCTTTTCCATAACCATAGGCAAGTTTTCATTCAATACAATATCCAAGCATGCTATACATAGTCCGTGCAAAACATACTTAATTTTCACCTAAGCATTTAATCAAACACCTTCAAGGCACCACTCATGTAAACACATAATATACTCAAATTCATCATATAGCTCAAGAATCATATTAAGTGATTTCTACACAACCATTTCAAAATATAAATTATTCTACCCATTTCTTAATATCCATCTATCATAATCTTCCAAGAAATTATAAAGTAGCAACTTCTAAATGCCAATTCAACTTAGAATTTACTTTACCCAATTTCCATATCCATTTTCTACACTTCAAGTACCTATAGTTCTTCATGAAATTTTCCAAACAAGTAAATTCTACAACCCATTTCT
The DNA here is from genome assembly GCA_951799425.1 of Ilex aquifolium. Taxonomy (NCBI): domain Eukaryota; kingdom Viridiplantae; phylum Streptophyta; class Magnoliopsida; order Aquifoliales; family Aquifoliaceae; genus Ilex; species Ilex aquifolium. The sequence continues at coordinate 19,159,846 of OX637393.1, read as the reverse complement.
TACAAGATTTGTTTAGCACACTTCGGTACCCATTTCTCACATTTAATATACACTAGTGGTACATTAAACAAGAGAATTTATCTCAAGTCATGCTACCCATTCTCAATACCCATTTCACTAAAACAACAACAATAGGCAAGTGACATATAGTTCTATACACCTTGTGATATCCCAAATTTTTAGAAGTAGTTTAAGCATAATTATGTGGGCTAATTGCAATTATGTGAAATTATTTATTAGATGGAATTTTGTGTATGAAAATAGTATTGGGTTGATTTTGAAATCACTTAAGAATTTGGGGGAGGCAAGCATAAATATTAAAGTTGCATGAGACAACTTTACATGTGTTAGAAAATGAAAAAGAGGGGGTCATTTTAAGTGCAAAGTGGGTGTGCCGTGTGTGTGTGTGTGTTTGACTAGGTGTAGAAAATGTGTGTGTACTTTAAGGTGTAGTAAAGTGTGTGTGTTTAAAACACAAACCAGTGTGTGTGTGTGTGTTCTGGTTTGTTGAAACCGTGAGTGAGGGAGAATAAAAGAGAGGGGAGAAAAATATATATTTGTTTGTGTGTGTTAAGCCGAGAGCAAAGGAGGAAGAGAGGGAGATAAATAAAGTCTTGGTGGGTATTTTTTTAGTTCAAACTGACAGGAAGAAGAAGAATGAAAAGGAAATCAAAGTTATCAAATAATGATTTTGAGGTACGGGGTGGTATGCAATATGCTCTCCTTAAATCTCTTTGCAAAGAGTATTTATTTGATTATCCTGTGATTTGTATTCCAACTTGTGCTATCGTTATTTTAGAATTTCGATTGAATATCGTTGAATATTTTGATCTCATTGATCGTGTTCTGCGGATATTGAGACGAGATCGTGGCAGCCAATAACCGATGCATCGCCAGCCAAGAGACCCGTGAGATCGGGTTGAGGTGGGATGATTGGTGAGGTGTCAGATCTGTGTTAAGATTCTGCATGACGTGTCATCTATGCAAATATGATATTTGTATTTGTTGATTGAGATACTTTGTGATACTCGATTATTTGGTATTTAATGTCCTTGAGCATATTTTTCCTCGTCATATTGTATACTTCCCCGCTTTATTTAATATTTTCAGGTTGATTTTAGAGAACAGATCGGAACGAGATAATCGGAGTATTAAAGACGAGAAGATGTTGATATAATTGATATTTTGTTCGTATTGGGAGATTTATTTCTATTGACAGATTTATTTGTATTGGGAGATAATTTTGATAAATGAAATTTTATTGGGATAATTAGCGCTCTATTATTTTCATTTGGGTATTTTATATCAATAAACGTCTCCGAAAAGAAGAGAAAAATCGGGGCGTTACACACCTACCCATTCCACATCACATTCCTAGGTTGAGAGAAAACCTAAGTAGGAGGGAACCCTACCTCTTGAAGTTTAAAACACCTGTAGGAAGCTTCAAGAACGCGATTCAAGCTCAAACATTTGATTTCTCCAAAATTTCATCTTTGGATCTTTGGTGAAATCAGCTCTTTTTGGTACGTAGGCGTAGCCCTTGTCGAGTAGATCGACTTTGATTCTTGACTCGAGTTGATTCGACCGACGGAGAGGCGTAAATGGTAGCAAGAAGCCTTGATTTCTCTCTTTTTTTCTCTCCTCTTCTTCACATGTTAAACCCACTGGTTTCAGCAGAAAGATCTCTGAAAAAATCAGATTTTTGACCCCTATTTATGATTTTAAAGTTTGGCCCACGTCGCGCCACACACTCTCCCTTTCCGCCCCGAAACGATTAAATTTCATACCGGTTTAAGCTCAAAATATTTTATATGAAATTTATTTAAATTATTTTCCAAATTTGAAAATGTTAATAAAAATTTCATTTTTGGGTCACCCGACACCCGTCGCCTCGAAAAACGTGAAAACCCGACTATTTCAGAATTCGACAAAATTTGTCTGGGTAACTAGATTTTGCGAGAAGAATCTAACGGTGAGGTCCGTTTTGTCATCCGAGTTCTAGAAAAATAAGGATTCTCAACCCGCACTATAGTGACAATTTACCGTTTTGCCATTTCTCATAAAAAGTTCAATTTTTCCCGAGTTTTACATGGATAGTTAGAAAACTAGATTTTTGCATTTCTTCCACTCATTTCACTTGTAATCTTTAGTAAGGATCTTGTAAGCTTGATTATTTACTTTTTATGTCATTTTTTTCAAGTGCTTTGCAAGTTTAGTTGAGTATCTTAGTTTCTACCATTGTTGTGTTAAGTTTTCTTCATTTCAAGTTTTTTAAATGGGTATTGAATATTTTCCTTCATAGTTTAAGATTTCTTGCATTAAGTTAAGTTTTAATCTTCATTTCAATACCATGTCTCTTTACATTATGTATGTCTTTCCTTTTAATATGAGTAGTTAGATTTTAAGTTGGCTAATCCAAGAGAGACCTACTCTTGGGTATGCCATTTTAACTCATATTCTTTCCTCCCCTCGGTGTACGATGGTTCGGTTTGACTGGGTTGAGTGTGGACACGGTTGTGAGTCTTTGATATCCCGTAGACTTGTCACGGGTTATGCTTGGATCCTCACTTCCATCTTGTCCTGAGCTTCCCACGAATCAATCGTTTATCTATGTACCATTGGAGGAAGGTTTCGAGTTGACTTGGCATTCCCATTGGAGTGAACCCTTCGGATTAGCCAACATTTATTTTTCATTTCAAACACCATCAAAAACATAATCACAAAACTCAAACATCAAAGATTTTACACTTTTCCCTTGTTACAAAATCACCTTCACACGACTCACCTTCCTTCCCTGATGAGACGACCTTGGAATACCTTTCCAAGTAAAACACAACACACGAAAGTCTCTCTGCGCTTGGAGAGCACTTTTGTTCACACACACACATTTCATTCATTTCACACCACATCATTCCGTTTCCCATTTCTTGCATTTGAACCCGAGTGAGAATGACACTCACCCACACATTTACGCCATATACACATCGAGGGTTCTTGTGTGACAATTGGGAATACAAAGGAAACAACCAAGCATCCATCCATTCATAATACTAATAATGTTGAGAATATTCATTTTCCTTTCAGTCAACAGGCTCAAGAGCCTAAAGACCCTTCATTATGTAGAAGTAGCAATGAGATAGACAAGATGGAAGTTGATTTTAGAGTTGTACTTGAACAAAAACCATCTCAAGCCTTATTTTTGGACTTGCTTAAATTTATACATGCTTTATTTTTATTAAATTCTTTAAAAGTGTTCTTGGTTGATGAATTAGTAAATAGAATGAGAATTATAGTGGAACACCAAAATTTTAAATTTTTAAAATTCAAACATACAAAATATGCATCCGAGTTAGAACCTTATTGATAGTTAGTTTGTTTTCTTTTCTTGTAAATAGTAGTTAGATTTATTTTTATTAATTATCTTACATGATTTTATTTTTTTTCTAGATTTACACACATCCTTTTACTGCATACTCATTATTATTTGGAGTTTCATGTTTAATATCTTTCGTTGAGCATAGTGTTGGGTCTAAATGTTAGGGTGTGTGCATATTTTTTAATGCTTTATTTTCTTTTGTGTTTTATCTTCTAGGTAATTTTATTACCTTGTTAAGCTTATTTCTTTTTGTGTAGTTTATTTTTTTTTGTTTTGCAGCTGGTGGTTTTATCGTTGGAACTTATTGCAACATGTTTTCTTTCCCTTATCTTTTTCATTTTCTCATTGCATTTCTGTTTTTACATTGAGGACAATGCATGATTTAAGTTTTTTTTTTTTGGGGGGGGGGGGGGGGTATGTACAACTACAATGTGCTACTTAAAAAAAAAATCAAAATTTGAAAATTTGAAAAAAAAAATCCAATTTTGGACTGTATTATTCTCTCTTAATTAGGATGAGATTTTTGAATATTAGACTTGAATCTTGAGTTCTTTGCATATTAGCACTCTGTTGGAATTTATTCTATGTTTGAGTATCATATTCATGTTTTCATTTAGAACTCAAATTTATGTACACTATGATTGTGTTATTTTTGTGATTTATTGAATAAGATGCACATCTTAAAAAGCTTGACATCCATAGTGGAGATGAATGTATGACCTATGTGAGTTTTGTGTTGTTCTTTGTTTGAAGGTTGTAATACATTTACTCAAAAAACTATTTTCTTTCAATTTCAATCTCTTTCAATACCCCATTATTTTTGTTTTGGTTAAAGTATATGAGGCAATTAGTTTATTATATCTCAATGCTAAAAGTACCTTGTCATACATTTTTTAGACATGATTTCAGGCCATTTTTGGAATTTATTTAAACCTTTACCTATTCTCTCTTCTCATTACTTTTAGAAGCCTTGTTTGAGCCAAAATGAAATATTGTTTCTTTGCCACAAACAATAACCAAGCCAATTATAAAATATTTATACCTTACCTTGGTTATCCCGGAATTGATATTGTTTATAATTTGGAAACAAAATGGTGGCTAATAGAAAATAAAGCAAGAAAAAAGAGAATGATGAGTATTTGAGGTTATTGCTGAAATCCAAAAGAAGAGAAAATAAAAGAAAGAAAGAAGGAAAAAAAATGAAGTATCTTTGAAAAAAAATGTGTTGGAAAGGGAAAGATAGAAAAATACATGTCTTGAGCTATTATTTTCAAAGAAGGAGATTTGGGTGAAAAAATTGTATTTCCAGGATACTCTTTTGAATTCCTTATTAACCTTTGATTCTATAACCCATTTTCCCAATGCCACATTATAACCAGATTAAAGTCCTATTTAATCTTAAGAATGTGGCAAGTATATGTATCCAATGAAATATGAGATATATTAGCTATATTACTTTCATTTGTTTTAACATTCTGTCATGAGATTATGTCAATGTCATTTCATTTGAATAATGTTCTTTATTTTAAAATTTTTTGAGTAATATTTTGTTTTGGACTATAAAATTGTAACACCCCAAAACACACCCTGGACGACATTACATTCTAAAACCATTCATATCATGAGAGCACTAATATAATCCATTCATAAATAAGACTTCATAAAAATCATTCATAACATTTACATCATTATCCCAAAAGAATATGCCATCTTTGGCCTTTACATTTCAAAAATCAACTAATGTAGCGCAGCGAAAATAACAAAAGAAAACTAGACATCACAAGGTTCAAAATGAATATCCTAGTCTAGAACAAAAAGTAAGCGACATCTCTAGAGGTCCCACTCGGGATCCAAATATCCCTCTAGTGAAGCCTCTCCATGGCCCGGCTCATTAGCACCGAGCTCATCCTCTGGCACCAAATCTGAAAAATGTTCAACTGTAGGGGGTGAGCACAAAGCTCTGTAGAAAAATCCTCTCAAACCCAAATAAGGTTTAGAAAAGTATATAAAACAAGTCGGTCTCATTTCACAATTAACATATATAAGATTTGAAGTAAAAACAAGGACATTTAAACAAATCTCAAGTTTAAGCCGTAACAATAATCCAGTGAAAGGTTGTATGTTGGTTCATCCCCGTACCATGTATGTTGATTGCTTCTCATGAATCTACCCAACGATTATACCTAGTCCACCAATCACTATCACAATCACAAACACTTTAGGAAAGGGCGTCTACCATCCCAATGGCAGTGACGAGTCCCTTCCCAGGAAAAGTATATTATCCCTTGTTCGAACTCCAGTGAACGATAGTGGTCGCATTACCAAATGACAACCCACTACAAGTGTTAGGAAACCATCTCACCCCCACTGGGATAGACTAACCTCTAACACTCTACGGCATCTCTCGATGACAATCCAAGTCCATCACAACAACCATACCAATGAGGAAACCAAAATATTCTCATTTTACAAGCATATCTCAAAAATCCCCAAATTTAGAATGAGACAATTTCAATAACCCATTTTAAGAAAAATACAAGAGATCATTCCACATCATTTTATCACTCAACACCAAGCACTATAGTTTCGAAATCAATAATAAAGGAAGAATGTTGGAAGAAAATCCATCTCTCTCCAAAACTAGGGTTTTAAAGCAAGCAAAGAGATTTCATGGGTATTCAACCCTCACTTTGTTTAAATCATGTAATCTTTACAAAAAGACTAAGAGAGGATGATTTCATATCATATATATAACATTTAGGGCAAAACATACATATATAAATAAGCCCTAAGCCTCAATGAAAGAATTTGAGAAGAACCCCCTACCTTCTTCTTCCTTAGTGTTCTTTGAGGAACTTGAAGTTTTGATCCTCTTCAATGTGTAAATCCTCTCTTGATCTTGTGTTTTCCCCTTATTTCTTCCTCTCTAAGATTATCTAGGGTTAGAAATGTTGAAATGAGGCTAATTGGGGTGTCCTTAAGTATTTATAGTGAAAGAAATGGCCTCCTGTGCGCGATTCTGAAGTTCAGAATTCGTAACTCACATTCGAACGTCATTGGCGTTCGAACGTCACTAGTGCAAATTATTGATTCACGTTCGAACGTCACTTTGGCTTTCGAACGTTGGTTGCTCCCAGTAATTTTGCATTTTCATCAGAGCTCTGCAGACACCAAAGTACTGGGACTCCCTCACGTTCGAACGTCGATTCACGTTCGAACGTCATCCCAGTTTCTGCTGAAACTTCCAGTGAAGTTTTGGCCTATTTAGAGATTGATTTGGAAAATTTTCATGAAATACACTTTTGTAGCCCTAGATGTCTACTATCTACTGTCAAAATTTCAGATCAATTGGAAGTTAGGATAAAAAGTTATGATCCAAACACTAAGGAAGTGTCTAAAATTCTTCTACCTAAAATATCTCTAAAATGAGATTTCACTCCAAAATACTTCCAACTTTCTACGACATACACTATTACCTCCACTAACCTTTTATTTCTACTCTTATCATCTACGTAGCTCATGCATACATCATTACATATATATTCGCATTTCAAAAACATAATTACGTTACTATATATCTATATACATATATATAAAAAAAAAATGCAAGGTGTTACAAAATTTCTTTTCACATATAACCTATGAGTGAAACAGTCACTACAATAAGAAGTTTTCTGTTTTGAGAGTGAATTCTTGGTGAGATTTGCATTGAAACTTGAATTGGATAGCTAATAGAGATGTTGATGTTGTATGATAAATTTCTTAAATTGCACAATTATTTCATACACACACGAGTTTTTGATGTTAATGTGAATGTGAATATTTTTACATAACATTTAAATCTATAGTTTAGCTTTTATGTGAATAATTTAAGTAAATGGTGAATTATTTTTAAATTTCATCATTAATTAGGAATTAATAATATGTTTCAAATTTGTGGATGAATAAAAGGAAGTTTGTAGGTACCTTATCTGGAAACCTTAAGAGACAAAACTCGTCCTCTAGGGGTAACCTAAGGGTTTAACGACTTGTAGCGTGTAATCATGATTCCTACGAAAGTGGTTTAATATTTTTATTTTTATTTTTAGTTTTCTAGGTACTAGCAAAGTCCAAGTTGGGGGGTGTGATGAGTAATTTTGTTGCATGATTTTATGTCTCATATCATTCATCTTAGTTATGGTAGTTATCTATATCTTTTATTTTAGTTTAGTCTTGTGTTTTATGGAGAATATTTGCGTTTACAGGTAAATGAATATAAAAGGTATGATTTATAATCATTTGGATGCTATGGGAAGCTTTGGAGATGGCTAGACTTAAAACAGGCGGATTAGAGCAAAAATACAGAAAAAAGTGAAGTTCTACCTGTAGGTTGAAATCTGCTTCCTACTAGTAGGTCAAAACAGAAAGCTATTCTACTAGTAGGTCATTTCTCACCTATCGTTAGGTCAAAAATAGAAAGTTGTTCTATAGGTAGGTCAAAAATAGAAAGATGTCCTACCGGTAGGTCAAAAATAAAAAGTTGTTCTACCGGTAGGTCGGGATGTGCTTTCTACTAGTAGAAGTAGAAAATTTCAGAGAATGGGATTTTTGATTGGTCAATCTTCAGGCTATCATCCTTAAAGCTTATTGGAGGAAAAATAAAGACTATTTTGGATGGACTAGGACTCCCATATTGACCAATTCTTTGGAGATGTCTTGAAGATATTTTTAGAGATTTTCTAAGAATAAGAGATAGACATAAAAGGAAAGAGGATCTCTACCAACCCATGGGAGCTCTTAGAGGACACTTTTTCTTCCTAGGACTTCCCTAAGGGGCTCCTCCTCCTCTTTCTTATTCTTCTTTGTTTTATTTAGTTTGTTCATTGTTAGTTTTCAATTCTGTTGAACAAGTTGCAGTATTTTATTTATTGTATTTGCTTTTAAATTCCAATTTCAATACAATTTTTATTTATTTGCTTTTAATTATCATGTATTCTTTTATTGCTTTCAATTTCTCTTTCATTGTGTTTGAGTAGTTTAATTCCGATATGATTGGATGAGGAATTCTCATCCATGAATGGGTAGTTTGACCTAACTAGAGTTTTTTCAAAGATCACTACAAGAATAAGGGGCTTTTGTGACAAATTTTTTACGACGGATGTGTTCGCCGTCACAAAAGACGTATTTGAGACAATTTTTTGTGGTGGCTGTGTTTGCCGTCACAAAAAGCGTGTTTGTGTTAATATTTGTGGCAGTTATTTTTTCTGCCGTAAATAGTGTCATAAACTCAAAAAAAAATTGTATTTGAGACAGCTGTTTTTCCTGCCTCAAATAATATTTATAAATTCAAAAGAATTTTTTATATTTATGGCAACTATTTTTCCCATCGTATATAATATTTCATAAAACATTAAAATGTTGTTTTAGATTAAAAAGCAGTTTATAGTTTAAAAAAGAAAAACTCTAAAAAAAATTTGTATTGGCAACAACAATTTTTCATGTTACAAGTAATATTTTATAAAATTACGTAGTTTAACATCAAAAGACAATTTCTAGTTCAAAGAAAATAAAATTAAACTCTACAAAGTCAAGTTTTATATCAAAATTAGGAGTGTCAAAATATGACACGACCCTTTAAAACGACATAAAATTAGTGGGTTTGAGTCTTCCTTAAACCACCTGTTTAGTAAACGAGTGAATCCGTCACGATACGATTATAAACGAATTAGGTATTGGTGAAATCAATTATAAGAAATGTATACAATATGACTCTTTTATATGTCATTTACATAATTTGACAAATCGTTCAGAGAAATATTGCGTGACCCTCTGTTGATGTATATTCTAACTTTTTTTAGTTCTTTATTGTGTATATATATATTATTTCAGTATAGTAACAATAATTTTATATTTTTTTTTAGATGTAACTGAGAGAGTAGATGGTTCGGGAATGATGTTCAACTTTTTGCATTAATTTCTTGTACTCATAGATCGTTATGTTTTATAAAAGTGCATACTTTACATTTTGTTTAACTCGTGGGATTGTTTTTTTTGGATATGAAAATATTTCTATGTTTTTGGAAATGTTGATTATATTTACTTTTGTGTTTATCTATATATTAAATTGGGTAGTTGTATGGATATCAATGGGTCATTGGTCTAATGGTATTCCTTACATTGTGAAAGCTTTGCCTTCTTGAGGTCAAGGGTTCAAGCCTCCTTCCTCCCTCCCCCACCAAAAAAATTAAAAGTTGTATGAAGTGTATATATGCACAGGGTATATAACATTGGTTACCAACGGTCTATAATAATTAATTTTTTTTTTTTGTGGCGGCATCATTGCTGTCATAAATATATCTTCTATTTTTTACGATAGTCAAATATGGTATTTGAGGCAGCACTTTTGCCGCCGTGATAAAAACAAAAGTGTCGGATTTTTTGTGACAACTTATTTACGACAGGGTCTTGCTGCCGTAAATATTATTTGAGACAGACTGTTGCTGCCGTAAAAACCTTTTGAGACCACACTTATTATGGCGAGGCAATGCCGCCACAATGCCGCCACAAAAAGTATTTGTGACGGCAAATAGACATTTTATGACAGCACTTTACCGTCGTAAAAATCCTTTTTTCTTGTAGTGGATTAAAGTTATTTTTTTGATTGAATAATTAAAGTTGAAAACACTGGTGATATGTATATCTTCTTGTTTATCCATAGACAATTAAGACTTGGCAAGGGTAATTCTTGGGATCACTACAATCAACGTGAATGTAATTATTTCAAAATTAATTCAATCAATTTAGATATACATTAGTTGTTTTCTTGATTTTAAGTTGAATATTTTTCATTCAAGGGCGTTTGATTACAATCTTGAATGAGTTATAGGATTAGGTCAAATTTCTTACTCACGGTGGGATGAACTTTGATGATTAGCCGGTTTTTTTTTTTTAAAAAAATATTGTCTTTTAGTTTTGGGAGAATTACATCTAGACCCCCTGAGGTTTGTCACATAATCACTCAGACCCACTGACATTTGAAATATTACACACAGGCTCCTTGAAGTTTGTACGCGCATAATACTTAGACCCCTGCTGTAAATATATCCGTTAATAAATTACACCTAGACTCCCTTAAAGTTTGTACGCATATAATATTTAGACTTCTTAAATTTAAAATGTTGTACTTAGACTAAAAATATTTCAATCAAAGATAGAATATCAAATATTTTAAATTTTACAACCAAAATTCATGTTCTATTGTATCATTTATTGAACTAAAATCAAAAATAAAAATTCAAATTTTTCTTAAAAAATTGTAATTAATATACAATTATACTATCTATTGGAATAAAACTAAGAAAATCAAACAAGGGGGAACATGAATTTTACAATCAAAAATCATGTTCTATTATGTCATTTATTTAAATAAAATCAAAAATAAAAATTTAATTTAAAAAAAAAAAAACATAGTTAGTATACAATTATAATATCTATTAGAATAAAACTAAGAAATTAAACAAGGGGTGAAATTGTAATGAATACAATATCTTTTAACTTCAATTGGGATAGTTTGGTATTTTAATTTGGTCATTTAAACGACCAAATTGAATTTCAATAGACAATATAATTGTATACTAATTACGATTTTTTAAGAAAAAATTGAATTTTTATTTTATTTCAATAAATGATACAATAGAACATGAATTTTAATTGTAAAATTTAAAATATTTGATATTCTATATTTGATTGAAATATTTTTTGTCTAAGTATAACATTTTAAACTTAAAAGATCTAAGTAATATATGCTTACAAACTTTAGAAGGTCTGAATATAATTTATTAATAGATATATTTACAGTAGGGGTCTAAGTGTTACGCGCGTACAAACTTCAAGGGGTTTGAGTGTAATACTTCAAATGTCAGGGGGTCTGAGTGATTAAGTGACAAACCTCAGGGGGTGTGAGTGTAATTCTCCCTTTAGTTTTTATTAAATCATCTCAACACTTTTGAATTAAAATCTTTTTTTGGTTTTGTTTTTATATCACCATTCCAATTTGTCCTTCATTTTTCCCGAGGAGACAACCTCAGGAATCGACCGAGTTACTAAACGATACATTCCTCTGCTTGAGAAACTTATTGATATTTATCCTACTTTTGAGAGCAAGCTCCTAGGTCTCATCTAACAAGTCTATTCGTATTATCACGACCCCACATACAACAACTAAAATCCTAAAAACGTAATTCTACCTTACAAACAAATGTACTTATATATACAAGGGAAAAACGTACCTAAGGTTGTGATGAAAATCACAATACTTACCTACCGTTAGTCCGAATCACCTTTAAAATTGAATCGTTGGTCCTCGACAACGGCACCAAAAATGCTTGCCTCAATCTTCTTGAATTTCTTGAATGTGCAGTTTAGTAACTTGGAAAATTTCAAGGTCGTTTCCTCCGAGAATGAATGGAATTTGATTGGTGATGTGTTTGTAAAATGAAATTAAACACACCTTTCAATTGAGTGGAAAATTGGTGAATATGAAAACTAATGTAGTAACTTCAAATAAAAATAGTCGGCCAATCCTTGAAAATTATCTTGTATGACCAAGCTTATTGATTCTTATTTATAACTCATCTGAACTCATAATCAATTTATTCGAGTCCCACATTTGGAAACTCTCAGAAATGGTGTCAAAAAATTTAAATGCCGCATCGGAATTCTTTCCTATGAAATCTCCTTGGGCCATCATTTCCACCAATTGACGTAATGCAGAAGGAAGGACATCATAAAAAAAAATCAACTAGGGTCCAACTCTCGAATGCATGATGTGGGCAAGCTTGGAGAAGATCCTTAAGTTTCTCCCAACACTGATAAAAAATTTCTCCATCTTTCATCGAAACATTCATGATTTGTCATCTCAATGCATTAATTCGATGTACGAGGAAAAATTTCTTGAAAAATTCAATTTGTAAAACTTGCCAACTTGGAATAGACTGATCTTTTAAAGAATTTAGTCACTGTTTAGTTTTATCCTTTATAAAAAAAAAGAAAAAGTTTCAACCAGGCCATTTCAAAATTATCTTGCAGTGGACCATATACTTCCTCAAAATCTTTCATAGGCAAATAGAAATTTTCAGACTCAAGACCATGAAACTGTGGTAAAATCTGTATTTTCCCTGGTTTGATATTAAAATTTGGAGCATTCTCAGGAAAAAAAAATACAAAGGGACACTAGTGCGTGTAAGATGCAAGTATTCTCTCAAAGGCCATGCATTCTAGGCCATCACTTGATCTTTTTGATTTTTATTAGCCATGCTTAAATGAAAAGTCTATGGATGGTTGTGATGATGATGATGATGGTGAAGATCATGATGAACTAGATTTATTTACAGACCCTACTGACTTGGCAGACATAAACTGTGAAACCCGGGTAAATTTGAATTTTTGTGAATAAGGGCAAAATGGTCATTTGCCATCCTAATAATTATTTGAAATACTCATACTCTAGATCTCGGATGAGGAAACGGAGTTTGCCGTTGGATTCGTATCGCGGAATCTAGTCACCCTGTCAAATTTCGTCGAATTCTGAGATAGTCGGATTTTTGCACGTCGTTCGAGGCGACTGCGTGGTGAATGACATTTTAAAGGTCCCCAATAATGGATTTTATAAAATTTCCTTAAAATTAAGTTAAAGTTCAAATAAAATTAATTTGAACTTAATTCGAGGTATAATGAATCGTTTCGAGACGAAAAACGGACTCGGAAGTCAAAAACTTGCCAACTTGGAATAGACTGATCTTTTAAAGAATTTAGTCACTGTTTAGTTTTATCCTTTATAAAAAAAAAGAAAAAGTTTCAACCAGGCCATTTCAAAATTATCTTGCAGTGGACCATATACTTCCTCAAAATCTTTCATAGGCAAATAGAAATTTTCAGACTCAAGACCATGAAACTGTGGTAAAATCTGTATTTTCCCTGGTTTGATATTAAAATTTGGAGCATTCTCAGGAAAAAAAAATACAAAGGGACACTAGTGCGTGTAAGATGCAAGTATTCTCTCAAAGGCCATGCATTCTAGGCCATCACTTGATCTTTTTGATTTTTATTAGCCATGCTTAAATGAAAAGTCTATGGATGGTTGTGATGATGATGATGATGGTGAAGATCATGATGAACTAGATTTATTTACAGACCCTACTGACTTGGCAGACATAAACTGTGAAACCCGGGTAAATTTGAATTTTTGTGAATAAGGGCAAAATGGTCATTTGCCATCCTAATAATTATTTGAAATACTCATACTCTAGATCTCGGATGAGGAAACGGAGTTTGCCGTTGGATTCGTATCGCGGAATCTAGTCACCCTGTCAAATTTCGTCGAATTCTGAGATAGTCAAATTTTTGCACGTCGTTCGAGGCGACTGCGTGGTGAATGACATTTTAAAGGTCCCCAATAATGGATTTTATAAAATTTCCTTAAAATTAAGTTAAAGTTCAAATAAAATTAATTTGAACTTAATTCGAGGTATAATGAATCGTTTCGAGACGAAAAACGGACTCGGAAGTCGAAAATATGCGGTGCGATGTGAACCGCACATTTTTGCCTATAAATTGTAACAACCCAAAACACACCCTGGACGACATCACATTCTAAAACATTCATATCATGAGAGCACTAATATAATTCCTCAAGAAACAAGACTCCATTTATCATCCACAAATATTTACAAAGTGATCCAAAAGAATAAGCCCAAATTATGGCTATTACATCTCACAAATTAATTAAAGTTGCACAGCGGAATAAACAAAAGAAACTAGACTACATAATGTTCCAAAAGAATGTCCTAGTCTAGTACAAAAGGAAAGAAGGTCGCCCTATGCTTCCACCTCGGGATCCACACTCCCATCAAGTGGAGTCTCCCAAGTAGCGGGCTCCTCGACCCTTACGTCCTCCTCAAGCGGGTAATCTGAAAAATGTTAGCGGTAAGGGGTGAGCACGAAGCTCTGTAGAAAAATTCTCTCAAACCCATACAAGGTTTAGAAAAGCATTTAAAACGGCCGGTCTCATTTCACAAATAGCATATATAATCTTTAAAGTAAAACCCTGACATTTTATAACGGATCTCAAGTTTAAGTAGCAACAGTACTAGAAATGAACAATAATAACCAATTCTAATAAACATCCATTTTCAAAAGATAAACCATTTCCCACACATTATATAATATTGTCCTCCATGGCATGAGCATCCTTATAAGGAACCCCTCACTCTCAAGGTTTGGTTTCTCAAGCATCCTTATAAGGAACCTCTTGAGGGAAATCACATACTGTCCTCTTTTGGCATGAGCATCCTTATAAGGAACCTCTCACCCTCAAGGCTTGGTTTCTCAAGCATCCTTATAAGGAACCTCTTGAGGGAAATCACATACTGTCCTCTTTTGGCATGAGCATCCTTATAAGGAACCTCTCACCCTCAAGACTTGGTTACTCAAGCATCCTTATAAGGAACCTCTTGAGGAAAATCACATACTGTCCTCTTTTGGCATGAGCATCCTTATAAGGAACCTCTCACCCTCAAGGCTTGGTTTCTTAAGCATCCTTATAAGGAACCTCTTAAGGAAAATCACATACTGTCCTCTTTTGGCATGAGCATCCTTATAAGTAACCTCTCACCCTCAAGGCTTGGTTTCTAACAACCTAACCAAGCATACAATTCCAATATTTTTCTCAATTTACAATCATCTATCCAAAATCCCCCAAAATATAACATGTAAAGTTCCACAACCAACTAAGAAAAATACATGAGATCACAATAGCATCATTTTTCTACCCAACACAACAACTACGGTTTTCGAAGTTCATAATGAAGAAAGCATTTAAGAAGAAATACATCACTTTCCCAAAAACTAGGGTTTTAAAACTAGAAAAGAGATTTCATGGGTATTAAACCCTAACTTTGTTCAAAACATGTAATCTTTGCCAAAAAGCCTAAGAGAGGATGATTTCATAGCATATATATACCATTGATAGCCAAAACATACATATATAAATACCCTAACGTCAATGTAAGAGAGTGAGAGAAAACCCCTACCTTGATGTTCTTGAAAACTCTAGGGTTTGATCCTTGAATCACCCTTTAACCTTGTGTTTTTCCCCTTTTGATCTTGAGTTTCTCTCTTCCTTTCTTTCTCTCCTAGGGTTCTAAAGTGTTTAGTGTGAGAGTGGAAATGAAGAATGGGGCAAATGAGGCTAAAAGGGTGTTTTAAAACACCAAAATCCCGATTTTTACTGTTCGGCGGGCGTCAGATAAATCGTACCGGTACGCGATACCGGTACGGTTAAGCTACTGGAGTAGTCGTACCGGTACGGTATGGTACCGGTACACTTCGGCTACTTTGACTTCCAGGGCAGTTTTGACCCATTTAGAGGTCGAATTGGAAAATTTTCATGAGATACACTTTGGTAGCCCTAGATGTCTAATATCTACTGTCCAAATTTCAGATCAATTGGACATAAGAATAAAAATTTATGACCAAAATACTAGAAGGTGTCCCAACTCCTTTTTACCCAAATTTTCTCTAAGTGTGTTTTCACTACGGAATACTTCCTAACTTCCAATACACCTCATATTACCTCTCCCAAGGTTGTTCGACCTTCCGGATTCAATGGACACCTTATTTTGACCTAAAAATATTTAGAAACTTTCATAATCCCTCTTCTCAAGTTTACACACCTTCGAAACTTAAACTTTCCAATCCATTCCTAAGCCAACCAAATCCATCCCAAACCTCTCCAACACATATTTCTACACATATCCACATTTTTGCCACAATTATTTATTATATCTCTATATACATATAGAAAAGAAAAATTACGGGGTGTTACAATCCACCCCCCTTAAAGAAAGTTTCGTCCTCGAAACTTACCTTAAGTAGTGAACAAATATGGATACTTCTCCCGCATTTCTTGCTCCGGTTCCCAGGTAGCTTCTTCCATTCCATGGTGTTGCCACAACACCTTCACTAGTCGGATGACTTTGTTGCGGAGCACCTTCTCCTTGGTATCAAGAATCTTCACCAGTTGTTCTTCAGAGGTTGCTCCATCTTGAAGTTCAATGTCCACCAAATCTATGACGTGCGTAGTATCCGTCTGACACTTCCTCAACATCGACACATGAAATACGTCGCGTACTCTGGATAGCTGAGCTGGTAATCGAAGTTGATACGCCGCATTGCCTACCGCTTTGATCATTTCAAACGGTCCGGTATATCTTGGCGCTAACTTCTCCTTCTTGCCGAATCGAAACACGCCCTTCTTGTGTGACACCTTGGGAAACATGTAATCTCCCACTTTGAATTCCAAGGATCTTCGTCTGTGGTCCGCATAGCTCTTCTATCTACTTTGCGCCGTGTGTAGCCTCTCTCGGATGAGTTGAATCTTCTCCGTAGTTTCCCCATTGTAGTCCTTACTCCGTTAGTTCGCTGCGCACTCTGATATAAATTACAATCCACCAAAGGTTACAGTTGAAACCTAACTAGACTTGTCCTCCCATTTTTGCTTCCAAATCCATATACATTTTTTTTTTTTGAAATAATTTAAGAAAAATTAACATAATATCATCGAAAATACCATTTTAGTGGTCACTACCAATCACTAGAGTTTTGAATTCATGAGCAAATAAATAATCAAGCTTTGGAATCAAGAACAAAAGAACAAGCAAGGTTTGAAATTAATAACAAACGAATCTCAAGTTTTTGGAATCCAAAATAAAGGAACAATCAAGTCTCGAATTCCATAACAAACTCATATCAAGCTTTGGAATCAAAATAAGAAACAATCAAAGCTTGAAATCAAGAACAAAGTAACAATCGAGTCTTGGAGTCAATAACAGATGCATATCAAGCTTTGTAACCAAGAACTAAAGAGTATCAAGTTTTGAACTCAAGGACTAGGAGAAATCAAGTATTGAAATCAAGAGCAATTGAATGTCAAGTCTTGAAATCAAGAACCAATGAATATCAAGTATTGAATATCAAGAATAAATGAATCACAAGAGTTAGAATCAATAACAAATGAATATTAAATTTGGCTATCAAGAACCAATGGATCATCAAGCCTGGGGAAATTAAAAACAAAGGAACAACCAAGTCTTGAAATCAAGAACCAAAGGATGTCAAATATTGAATATCAAGAATACATAAATTACAATAGTTAGAATCAATCAAATGCATACCAAATTTGGCTATCAAGAGCAAATGAATATTAAGCTTGGAAATCAAGAATAAAAGCGTATCAAGCTTGAAAGTCATGAACAAAGGAGAAATTAAGATTTAACGGAACAATCATGTATGGAAATCAATAACAAACGACTATCAAGGTGTGAAATCAAGAACAAATGATTATAAAGCTTAGAAATCAAGACCAAAAGAACACTCAAGTCTTGGAACCAAGAATAAAGAATATCAAGTATTGAATATTGAAAATAATTGAATCAAAAGGGTAGAATCAATAACAATGAATATCAAATTTTTGATACCAAGAACAAATGGATCATTAAGCTTAGGAAGTTAAGGACAAGGAAACAATCAAGTCTCGAGATCAATAACAACGGATATCAAGCTTGGAATCAGAGATAAAGTAACAATCATGTATTGGAATCGATAACAAACGACTATCAAGGTTTGAAATCAATGACAGAGGCAAGATAAAGAGAAAACACCTCTCCCTTGAAAACTAGGATTTCAAGGGCATACCAAAAGGATTTGGTGGTCACCCACCCATAACATAGCTTAGAGCAACTAATATTTAAGTTCGGGAATCAAGAATAAAGGAGAAATCAAGAGAAAAACACATCTCCTTTGTAAACTAGGGTTTGAAGGCATAAGAAAAGATTTAGGGTTTATCCCACCATAATATATTTTGGGACAAGGAAGTATTATCCAGAATGGCAAGACATGATGATTCCATAGCAAGTAGATATAAATTAGAGTCAAAGATTACATATAAATAAACCCTACTAGTATCCCCTTGTTTTCCAGTAGGCAAGTTAACATATACAGTAAGTTCTAGTTTCTCGGAACCCAATCCCAATTCCACAGCGTCCACAGTACGTATAAAAGAATGAGTCGCATAGGAATCCAAAAAAATTCAGGCCCAAGAATGGTAGAGAAGAACAATACCTTCCACAACGACGTTGGAGGCATCTTCCTCCGGTTGAGTCAAATCAAAAACCCTTCCTTGAATGGCGCCGCCGGGGGCATGAGCTTGTAACGGTCTCTGTGGTGTTAGTGGCTGTCGTAGCGGTGGCCTGTTTGCATTCACTCGCCCAGTTGCTTGGTTGGTCTTGGTGGAAAGCAATGATCAATTATCTTTGAAGTGCCCAACACCTCCACAGGCAAAGCATCGGCATGCATCCGTGCCTACTCTCTCTGGTACGCCTCCCGTTCCTCGAGCTATCTGAGGTCTCTGCTGTGCTGGCCTTTGTAGAGGTGGCTTGGTTGCTGGTACTTGCTCGGTTGCTTGTTTGGTCCTTGGGGGAAACGAGGGGCATCTATGTGTGAAGTGCCCATACTCTTCGCATGCAAAGCATTGGCGCGGGTCCATGCCTGCTCTCGTCTGAGTAACTCCATCTTCTCCAACTGTCTGAAGTCTTTGTTCAACTGCGTCCACGTCCACGTACACGTCCACGTCCACGTCCACGTCCACGTCCACGTTCACGAGATCTTGTATTCTCGAATTAAGAGTGTAACCAGCTTCTCGCAGATGGAAGGCCTCAAATCTTGTTCAAAGCGTTTAGTCCTCCTTGCCTCAGTGACCACAAACTTGATTGCGTAGCGAGACAACTCATCGAATTCGAACAAATAATTAACCCTTAACCTAAATATACCATGAATCTAACCTATCTGATAAACACATAACTTCAAACAAATGCAAGCCTACGATTCCTTCAACCTAGTCCTACATTTCTAGTGGTAATCCATAACCTACAGCTCCCATGTAAGACCTAAAGCTTAAGCTCTGATACCAACTTTGTAACAACCCAAAACACACCCTGGACGGCATCACATTCTAAAACATTCATATCATGAGAGCACTAATATAATTCCTCAAGAAACGAGACTCCATTTATCATCCACAAATATTTACAAAGTGATCCAAAAGAATAAGCCCAAATTATGGCTATTACATCTCACAAATTAATTAAAGTTGCACAGCGGAATAAACAAAAGAAACTAGACTACATAATGTTCCAAAAGAATGTCCTAGTCTAGTACAAAAGGAAAGAAGGTCGCCCTATGCTTCCACCTCGGGATCCACACTCCCATCAAGTGGAGTCTCCCAAGTAGCGGGCTCCTCGACCCTTACGTCCTCCTCAAGCGGGTAATCTGAAAAATGTTAGCGGTAAGGGGTGAGCACGAAGCTCTGTAGAAAAATTCTCTCAAACCCATACAAGGTTTAGAAAAGCATTTAAAACGGCCGGTCTCATTTCACAAATAGCATATATAATCTTTAAAGTAAAACCCTGACATTTTATAACGGATCTCAAGTTTAAGTAGCAATAGTACTAGAAATGAACAATAATAACCAATTCTAATAAACATCCATTTTCAAAAGATAAACCATTTCCCACACATTATATAATATTGTCCTCCATGGCATGAGCATCCTTATAAGGAACCTCTAACTCCCAAGGTTTGGTTTCTCAAGCATCCTTATAAGGAACCTCTTGAGGGAAATCACATACTGTCCTCTTTTGGCATGAGCATCCTTATAAGGAACCTCTCACCCTCAAGGCTTGGTTTCTCAAGCATCCTTATAAGGAACCTCTTGAGGGAAATCACATACTGTCCTCTTTTGGCATGAGCATCCTTATAAGGAACCTCTCACCCTCAAGGCTTGGTTACTCAAGCATCCTTATAAGAAACCTCTTGAGGAAAATCACATACTGTCCTCTTTTGGCATGAGCATCCTTATAAGGAACCTCTCACCCTCAAGGCTTGGTTTCTTATGCATCCTTATAAGGAACCTCTTAAGGAAAATCACATACTGTCCTCTTTTGGCATGAGCATCCTTATAAGTAACCTCTCACCCTCAAGGCATCACAAACAACCCAACCAAGCATACAATTCCAATATTTTTCTCAATTTACAATCATCTATCCAAAATCCCCCAAAATATAACATGTAAAGTTCCACAACCAACTAAGAAAAATACATCAGATCACAATAGCATCATTTTTCTACCCAACACAACAACTACGGTTTTCGAAGTTCATAATGAAGAAAGCATTTAAGAAGAAATACATTACTCTCCCAAAAACTAGGGTTTTAAAACTAGAAAAGAGATTTCATGGGTATTAAACCCTAACTTTGTTCAAAACATGTAATCTTTGCCAAAAAGCCTAAGAGAGGATGATTTCATAGCATATATATACCATTGATAGCCAAAACATACATATATAAATACCCTAACGTCAATGTAAGAGAGTGAGAGAAAACCCCTACCTTGATGTTCTTGAAAACTCTAGGGTTTGATCCTTGAATCACCCTTTAACCTTGTGTTTTTCCCCTTTTGATCTTGAGTTTCTCTCTTCCTTTCTTTCTCTCCTAGGGTTCTAAAGTGTTTAGTGTGAGAGTGGAGATGAAGAATGGGGCAAATGAGGCTAAAAAGGGTGTTTTAAAACACCAAAATCCCGATTTTTACTGTTCGGCGGGCGTCAGATAAATCGTACCGGTACGCGGTACCGGTACGGTTAAGCTACTGGAGTAGTCGTACCGGTACACGGTACCGGTACGGTATGGAACCGGTACGCGGTACCGGTACACTTCGGCTATTTCGACTTCCAGGGCAGTTTTGACCCATTTAGAGGTCGAATCGGAAAATTTTCATGAGATACACTTTGGTAGCCCTAGATGTCTAATATCTATTGTCCAAATTTCAGATCAATTGGACATAAGGATAAAACGTGATGACCAAAATACTAGAAGGTGTCCCAACTCCTTTTTACCCAAATTTTCTCTAAGTGTGTTTTCACTCTGGAATACTTCCTAACTTCCAATACACCTCATATTACCTCTCCCAAGGTTGTTCGACCTTCCGGATTCAATGGACACCTTATTTTGTCCTAAAAATATTTAGAAACTTCCATAATCCCTCTTCTCAAGTTTACACACCTTCGAAACTTAAACTTTCCAATCCATTCCTAAGCCAACCAAATCCATCCCAAACCTCTCCAACACATATTTCTACACATATCCACATTTTTACCACAATTATTTATTATATCTCTATATACATATAGAAAAGAAAAATTACGGGGTGTTACATAAATACCCTCTTAAATCAGCTTTTTGACACAAAATATCAGCTGAACTTCAGCCTTATTTAGCCACCCAAAGAGAGGAAGAGAAAGAGAGAAAAAAAAAATGTCTTCAACCTTCCCGCTCCGATTCCGGGAGTTTCGTCTGTCGGAATCCGTCGATCCAAGAGGCAAAGTTCATCTCCTCGACGAGGGCTACGCGTATGTACCAAAAACAAGAGATTTCACCGAAGATTCAAAAGTGAAGATTTGGGAAATCAAGAGTTCTTGAGTTGTTTTGGTGTTATAGGAGTTTTCTACACTCCTATTGAGGTAGGGGTTTCCTACTTGGGTTGATTCCTAGTCTAGAATGCTTCTAGGAAATGCTTGGGTTATGTATGCGTATATATATGATCTATACATATGTCTATGGTTATGGAAGTGGAAGAGTGAGCATAGAAATGGCTTAGGCTAGCTTCTAGCTCTATTTCGATATATTGAAGTTACATGTGATTGTTCTTGTAACTTAGGGAAATTTGAGGCATGCTATGTGATTTATAAGTTGTGCCTTGAAGGTGTTTGATAAAATGCCTTGCTTGATTTAAATGGTTGTTTGATGCCATTGGAATAACATGTTTGAATATGTTGTTGATATGTTGAGCATGATGAATTATGAAATTTATATGCATGTGATATAAAGTTTCATGGAATATGATGATCTATGGTTTGTATTGCTCAGATGGCATCAATTGCATATTGGGCATGGTCATGACATCACATTCATGGGTGTAAGTCATGGGTGTGAGTGTGTGTGTGTGTGTGTGTGTGTGTGCATGGTTAATCAAATGCCACTCTTGGTATTTGTCAAGGGACTCGGAAGGAAGGGATCGAAGATCCCGTTGAGTCGCATAATTGCATGAGAGATAAATTGGGTCGGGGTTAGCAAGAAGGGATAAAATATCCCTCGAGTGAAAGACTCGTTGATAGGATTCGCACTCCGTTGGTGTAAAAGGCCATAAAGTGTGTCGGTATACGCGGAACCGTGTGTTGAAGTCCTGAAATTTCGTGTCGGCTGGGTGCCGTTGGTGTAAGTCCATGAATGCCCACCCCAAGAAAGACCCTAGTTTTGTAAAATGTCATTGATGTGTAACATAAATGACGGATTCACACATTAGCACTTGCGTGTGTTGGGGAGCCAGGAAGGGCTCGGATTGAGTGCATGAATGAGTCTCACCTCGTTGCATGACATGTCATAAGAAATTCCATATCTGAGTTGCATAAACATGATTAGAATTATTGTGGATAATTGAGTATTGCATATGAGCATTCCATGTGCATCTAGGTGGGGAGTAGCCTCTGTAGGGAATTTTCTACTGAGCGAGGCTCACCCTATATGGGAAACAATTTCAGGTGTGGGGTTTGCACCGGCGGATGGCTCCCATGTAGAGCATCAAGGGTGAAGGAGGCCGACCTGTGGTCTTAGTGCATGATTTTGTAAACCTTTTGATTAACATGGTTTTGACTTGTAAAGTTTTCATGAATAAATGTAATAGAACTTATATGGACTATTGTTAAACTAACCTTGCATGTTTTGATATAAGTATTGATAAATGGACCCGGTGCGGTCAAGTTTTACTTATAAATGGACCCTGTGTGGTCATTGTGTTATATTGGGTCTCGGATGAGTCATGTTAATGTATACTGCACAGGTTGTGTTTTGGGTAGAGCTCCCCGTACAAAGGAGACTCTGCCCGAATTTTGTTAAAATTAAGGACCCCGGTAAATGGGGCATGATGGTGTGATATCGAGTTACTCGGTATCCACGAGTATTCCGCGGGTTGATGGGTAATCAACGAACCCCCGGATTTTGGGGAGTCACAGCTTGGTATCAGAGCTTAGGTGTACGATTTACCTAAGGCTTGAGGGACATGGGTCTAGACCATTGCATTCCATACGCATTTCATGTTATGTGCTCTACTTGCTACATGTTATGTGAATTATATACATGGTAGAATGTATATGGAAAGGAGGAACACTAGGGTTAGAAAACATAACCTTGGGTTCGAGAAAGGGATGAACAAGATAGTTCAAGGGTTAAACGTCTACTAGTATGTGACACATGTTCTACTAGGGGGGACAATGAGAAGAATTCTCAACGTTTCAATTTCGATCCCTACTTTGGGATACTAAGTTAGTACTCTATTGCTATTTGACATGTGTGTAGATGGCAACAAGAGGAAGAGGACGCGGTCGAGGCCGAGGCGGTGGGCGGAACGACCCACCACCACCTACTACTGACCAACAAGCCTTCATAGAGGCTCTTGGTACAATGGTTGCCACACTCACACAGACGGGTGCGGGTGGGGGCCAAGGAGGCTCCAATCATCTCCAGAAGTTCAAGGCACATCAGCCTCCGATCTTCATGGGAGGAGCGGACCCTATGGTAGCTGACCATTGGTTCCGGCAAGTGGATAGGGTTTTGAGGGCTATGGAGATCACCTCCGACACCACCAAGATAACTCTAGCTACATTTTAGCTGGAGGGGGAATCCCTGGTGTGGTGGGATTGGGTGAAAGACTCCAAGGACTTGGAGGCTATGACTTGGATTGAGTTTAAGGAACTATTTATGGGAAAATACTTCCCGGCCGCAGCAAAACATGCAAAGGCCCGGGAATTCCTGGATTTGAGGCAAGGCACCATGACGGTGATGGAGTACGTTGCTAAATTCACCGAATTAGCACGTTTCGCCTATGACTACGTGGCCACAGATACGGTCAAAGTCAGAAAGTTTGAGGATGGGCTGAAGTTATCCATCCGGGGTAAGATTGTGGGTCTTCTCATACAAGACTTCGAATTGATGGTACAGACAGCCATGGCCATTGAGAGAGAAGTGGATGATGCAAGAAACATCTGGGAGGCGGGTGTGAAGGACAAGAAAAAGGAGGGCCAATCCTCTTCTTCTAGTTCTGGAAAGAGGCAGAGGACTTTTCCTTCGCAAGGGCAACAAGGACAAGGCCGTAGCCATCAAGGCCAAGGCCACGGTCGATCCTCCCAAGGCGAGGGAAACCCGGGGACTACATATCAGGCGGGGCAGAAAACATGTTTCCATTGCCGCCAGCCAGGTCACATGAAGCGGGATTGTCCTCAGCGTCAAGGATCCCAAAGCTACGGATTGTTATAGTCCTAGACTTCGGTGGGGCAACCACAGACCCAGTATAATCCTCACTATCCTACCATGGGCCGGGGGAGTCAGTATCAGTACCAGGGTGCTGCACAAGGCCCTACCACTTCACGTGCGGGGACACTGCAAGCTGGCCAGATGGGCCAAGGCATGGGTTGGGGACGAGGCCAGGGCTCACAAGCCGGGACTTCAGGGAATGAAGGGCGTGTCTATGCCATGATACCACAGACTGAGCCGGCAGATCCGTCGGTGATATAGGGTACATTTCTACTTTCCCGCTTATTGGCTAGAGTATTGTTTGATTCTGGTGCATCGCATTCATTTATTGCTGCATCTTGTGTGAAAGACTTGGGTTTAGAGGTTGAGACCTTAGAAGAGCCATTGCACGTGAGTTCTCCCCTAGGTGCTAGGGTGAGGGTTGATCAGATATGTCGGGGGTGTGAGTTAGAGATCTCAGGGATTCTACTCACCGTGGACCTTCGGGTCATGGACATGTCGGAGTTCGATGTAATCCTTGGGATGGATTGGTTGGCGGCACACCGAGTCGTCATTGATTGTGATCGGAAGCGGGTCACTGCTTACACACCGGATGGGGTTTGTTTCATGTTTCAGGGGGATAAGCACGATGCTTTACCCCAAGCCGTGTACGACTCTAGATGGCACGAACAGTTGATGGGTTGGCTAGTAAGCCTTACCCTAGAGGACGAGGCGAGACAGGAGTTTGATCTACCTCGGGTTATGTGTGATTATAAGGATATTTTTCTGGATGAACTATCGGGATTACCTCCACATAGGGATGTGGACTTCACTATAGAGTTGCATCCCGATACATCGTCCATTTCTATGACTCCACATAGGATGACGCCTGCTGAGTTGCAAGAACTCAAGGTCCAATTGCAGGAATTGTTGGACAGGGGGTTCATTAGACCGAGTACCTCACCTTGGTGTGCTCCGGTGTTATTTGCAAAGAAGAAGGACAAAATCCTTCGACTATGCATAGATTACCGGCAGTTGAATAGGGTTACTATCAAGAATAGGTACCCTTTGCCGATGATTGATGACTTGTTTGATCAGCTGAGAGGGGCGCGGGTCTACTCCAAGATAGATCTCCGCACCGGTTACCATCAGTTGAGGGTTAGGGAAGCAGATATCCCTAAGACGGGTTTAGAACGCGGTATGGACAATGCCATTCGGATTGACAAATGCCCCGGCGGCATTCATGGATCTCATACATAGGGTGTTCCTGATTAGTACTTAAACTTGACATATTATTATGACATTTTAAGACTAATTGTACTTTAATGGAGTTTAAGTGATGTCATTTCAGGCCCTAAACTGAACAAGAACCCAAAAACAACAAGTACCACAGTTGGATGCAGTGCCAGTACATTATAGCCCAAAATTGGAGAAGCTTGGAACACTGTCACCACGTTCGAATGGCAACTCACGTTCGAACGTCAAACAAGACACTGTAGCAGACTCAGATGCTGAAGAGATGGCGTGTGGCAGTTAGGAAAGAAGACTGGAACTCTGAAGTACTTGAGTGTCACGTTCGAACGCCAACTCACGTTCGAACGTGCACTTTAGTGGATTGAAGACCAGACCACTGCAGAGAGTTGGTACTGCACTTCACAGGGGACCTACAGATCACTCGAGTGAAAGGGGTCAGAGCAGATCTGGAGTTCGAACGTCCTCAGTGCCAAAACAGAAGCAACGTTCGAACGACCTCAGTGCAAAAACAGAAAGAACGTTCGAACGCCAACTCACGTTCGAACGTCATCCACAGACTGGCTGTAGAGTTGTTGACTGTTCACTTGGACTTGGGCGGCAAACACTATTCTTTCACCCCCCCTTACCTCCTCCTCTTGCCTATAAATACTCCCCTTGTTGGAGAGCTTGAGGAGCCAAGCATTGTAGGAAGTAGCATAGTGATGGAGGCTTAGACTCCCACTTTCATTGTAGTTAGTTCATTTTCCTTATGAAGTATTTATTTTAGAGATTAGTTTGGCTTTAGTCCAACATCTCTTGCTTGTTATAGCAGTAGTTTTATGCTTATGTTTATGTCTATGCTTTCAATTCTCATGCATAGAAGAGAGATAGCTCCCATCTTGGTTAAGGAAGCAACCCTCCAATCTTTGGTTGAGGAAGCCACCCTCCAAATGTGACTAGCTTTCTTCTACTTTAATTGTTCATGCATTTCACTTCCATTACTTGAGCTTCCTTCTTTCTTAGAAGAGTGAAACTCTTCCACTTTTCTAGAGCTTGATCAAAGCCGTGAAGGGTGGAACGTGATTCACCCATTCTTTGGGGAAGATTTGCTCCGTATTTGTGTTACTCTATCTTTTAAAGTTCTCCACTTGGAGGGATGAGCATCACTCACTTTTCTAGCTTTACCCAAGCCATGAAGAGTGAGTAGTTTCTCATTCACTCTTTAGTGAGAGGAGAAGGGCATGTATAAGTTATCCGGGAATTATATTTGTGCAATGTTCTTTTATGCTTAACGTTTATTTTCCCCTATTATCGGATGATTGATTGCATCTAGCAAAGCTAAGGTACTTTGTATAATTGTGAGCCCTTTCTATGACATGGATGACTCCTGCATAGAAAGACTCATCAGTTCAAGGCAAGTACCCCGGCTAGATCCTCATGACTACCCTTCAATCTCCCCCCTTATTGTACTTCACTAAAAAGAATGGACTATTAATATCATGATTGGATGTCTTGTAGAAACACTTGATTGTTTGTAGACGGGTTAAGTCTCGGCACATGCAATGCTTGTAAACTTCTAGAAAGACATCGGAATCATGTTCTTAATTCTCACAATCCATCTTTATCTTCCGATTAACTTACTGTTGACACGGGAGTTAATTGAGTTATCAAGCACAATTATGACAAACCGGATAACTAACTACATGTCCAGATCCTTGCACTAAAGAGTGACTCTTTTTTTTATTAACATTCATTTCCTAATTTGTTAAGAAAATCTCCTGGAAAGAATCTTATATTCTGTCCAGCAAAACCCACATCTCACAGCAAATCCAAATCAAAAAATGTTACCACCAAAAGGTATCTACCACTGCTTACCTTAGAAATATCAACAAAAGTTCCCAGTGGATTCGACTCCGGACTCAAACCGGATTATTACTACAGCTTGACCACCTGCACTTGGGTGTACATCGGATAGATAGCTGCCATGTTTTTGGCGCCGTTGCCGGGGATTTTTTTTGAAAGGTGCTTTAAGGTAAAAGGTAAAAAGACCTTCAACATTGTGAATATTTTGTCTTACTGTACATAACTTTGTTTTATTTTCTTTATGACTGAGGGCACTCCTCACTTCCAAAATTTGCCAGCAGAATCGTGTGAGTCCGTGAATCAGCCTGAACCTAATTCACCTAGATCAGTAGCAGACTCTTGTGAGGGTAGTATGGCAAATAATGAAAGAAATGGAGAAGTCCCTATGAGAGAGGAGGAAGTCCCTAACATTCGAACTTTGTGGGATTACTTGAATCCCACAAGAAATAGTGTCCCCTCTTGTTTTATTTTTCCTGAAAACGCTCCCCTCTTTACTGTAAAGCCGGGGACAGTGCAGTTATTGCCCGTGTTTCATAAATTGGATGCAGAAAATCCATATCTGCATATAAAAGATTTCGAAGAAGTGTGTGGAACATTTCAAGACAATTCTGAATTGACCAAAATGAGACTGTTTTCGTTTTCCTTGAGGGATAGAGCCAAACAATGGCTAAATTCTTTAAAGGCTCTTTCAGTACCCAATTGGCAAGCATTGCAAAATGAATTTTTTAGAAAGTTTTTTCCTTTGCACCGCACAAATGCATTGAAAAGGCAAATCATGAATTTTGAAGTCAAAGAAGGAGAAACTTTTTATCAAAGTTGAGAGATATTCAAAGATCTACTCCAATCTTGCCCACATCATGCTTTTGAAAATTGGACATTAGTAGGATTTTTCTATGACTCCTTACCCTCTAGACTACGTCAATTTGTTGAAATGATGGCCCAAGGAGAATGCATGGGAAAAAGTCCGGAGGAGGCATTCAATTTCTTTGACACCATATCTGACAGTTCTCAGATGTGGGACTCAGCCTCCCCTACCACTGTAGAAGCCAGACCATCTAATTCCCAAGGAGGAAAATATGTCTTGAGAGAGGATGATGACTTGAGAGCAAAAATGTCCACATTGTCTCGAAAGCTCGAAGCTTTAGAGATGAAGAAAGTCCCTTCTCTTGTTGAGACAACCCAATGGCATTGGTGATCTTGGTGAGTTGGGCCGAAATGTCCTTATTGAAGGTGGTTTGGCTTTGCATGAAATTAGTGAAGGTTTGATTGAGGGTGGTCTGGGTTTGAATGAAATTGTGGAGCATATCTTCCAAATTCTTCTTATGAGGGGGTTGGTAGATGGAAGAACTAGACGGACCTTGTTGGGAGAAATTTTGTGGGGGAGGATTGGATTGATACCCTTGCGGATTAGACCGTGGGTATTGGGAGTTAGAGGCTTGCCCTTGACCCTGGGATTGAAATTGGCCTTGCCTAGGAGGTGCGGGAGGTGTATATGTGTTTGAGCCATAAGGAATGGGGTTCTCATTCCTCCAACTGAAATTAGGGTGATCACGATACCCTGAATTGTAAGTGTTGGAATTTTGAGGAAATGATTGCCTCGGTTGGTTGAAGGCATTGGCCTGTTCATGGTATGTCTCTTTAAGTGCCGGAATGCTCGGACACTCCGACGTGGAATGATCGAAACCCCCAGAAATAGAACAAGCCTCCTCGGCTCTTGACACATGAGACACCTCTCGTCTCCTTTCCACCTCAAGGCTATCCACTTTCCTAGACAATTTGGAAATTTGGGAAAGTAGATCCTCACGGTCTTTTAAGTCATACATCCCTCCCCGTGGTGGTTGACTACTCACTGGCATTGTCCTAGGTACATCACTTGGATCCCTAAGATCCCACGATTGTGCATTTTCGGCCAAGGTACCAAAGTAATCAAGGGCCTCGTCAGGGTCTTTGTTCAAAAATTCACCATTGCACATCATGTCAATAAATTGCCTATGGTTTGGTGAGATTCCTTCATAGAAGAAACTCACCAATTGCCACGATTTAAAACCATGATGTGGTATGGATTGAATCAAATCTCTATATCGCTCCCAACACTGATAGAATTGTTCATTGGGTTTTTCAGAAAAGTTTTGAATGTCTTTTTTCAATGAAGTGGTTCTATGAACCGGAAAAAACTTTTTCAAAAAGAATGAAACTATATGGTCCCAAGATAGCATGGTCCGAGGTCCCATGTAATCAAACCAAATCTTTGCCTTACCCTCCAAGGAAAAAGAGAAAAGTTTCATCCTTGCAATCTCTTCCATGTTGTAATTTGGGATAAAGGTTGCAACTATTTCCTCATAAGACTTTAGATGACTATAAGGGATTTCCTTCTCAACCCCATGGAATTTAGGGAGTAGTTGCAACATCCATGGTTTGATTACAAAGAGATGTGCTTGGACAGGAAGGACAAGGCATGATGGTGTGGAGCTACGGGTCGGTTGAAGGAACTCCCGCATTGTCCTTGGTGGAGGGTCAAGTTGGATGTTCCCTTCATTCCTAGGTGGGGGAAATTGCACTCGTGGGTTGGGCATCCTAGGTTGTTGGAATCCCCCACCCATTTGCCAATTCGGGTTAGCATCCTCATTATCAAAAGCATCGGGAGGGGGATATTGCATTCTTGGGTTAGGCATCCTATTTTCGGGTAACCCCCCACCCCTTTGAGCATTTGGATTCACCCCGACATTGTCAAAATTTCCACCCCCTTGGATGTTTGGGTTGACATCCACATTTTCGAAATTGTCACCCGCATCCTCGGGTGGGTCTTGGTCGATGTTCATGTTGGGGCCTAAGGGTTGTCTAACTAATCGGTGATAGTCGTCCCTTCCCCACATGCAATAAGATATCTATACAAATGAAATTGTAAACAAACAAGAATATATACACGAAACAACGTACCTCAGCCCGTGATGAAGATCACGGGACTTACCTCCATTGTTCGGAAATCACTCTCTTGATTTGACACTAGCCTTCCCCGGCAACGGCGCCAAAAATGATTGATCAAAAACAATCCTATTCATAACCCTTTAACTACTATCCTTCAAATGATGCAATGTATGAGCGGAAGGAAGGATTTCTCCCCCTTTGGGATAGTGTGAAAAGAAAGGGCAATAGGAAAGGGAAATGGGATGATGTAGATATGGAATGTGTATGCACAAAAATGCTCCCCAATCGCAAGGAGACTTTCGTGAGTTGTGTTTTACTTGGAAAGTATTCCAAGGTCGATTCCACAGGGAAGGAAGTGAGCAAATGTGAAAGTGATTTAGTGCAAAAGAAAGTGTAAAATTCTTGTTGTTGGAAATTGTTTGGTGAAGTGTGTGTTGGTGAAATTAGAATGAGAAAACAAGTGTTGGCAATTCCAAGAGATCCCTCCAATGGGTATACTATCTCAACTCAAAACACTCCTCCGATTGAGCAAGAATGAACGGTTGATTCACGGGAAGCCGAGGATGATGATGGTGAGTGCCTAAGCATAAACCGTGACTAGGCCTACGGGTTATCAAAGACTCACCAAATCATCCACCTTCGATCCGGTCAAACCGAACCATGGGACTCTAAAGGGAGGGTGTAGAAAGAGTTGAAATGGTATACCCCAATGAGGATTCCCCTTGGTCTTGCCAACAAAAAGTGCTTAGCTACTCATACTTGAACTAGACATGATAATGTAAAGGTAATGCATTCTAAGGCTATGGAGTTTTTAAGTAACTAAGTGCAAGAAATCCTAGACTAGAAGTGAATGAAATGAAAAGCTATTTTATATCTATGAACAAGAATAATCTTGAAAGCATTAATGGTAGAACATAAATGGGAGCATTCAACTAACCAAACATGAAGGGAAAACAACATTTATGGCATTCCATGAACTACTAAGATTCTTACTCAAGATTACAAAACAAATGCAGTAGGAGAAATGGTAAAATCGTCACTTTCTCTCTCTAAAAACCACTATTCATCCTCTTCTCTGCCTAGAGCTCCTCTCTCTAAAACTATATCTAATGTAATACATACTGAATGAATACCCCCCTAAGGAGACTCTTGCTTTCCCCCCAAAACGTGCCTGGAGAGAGAGGGAGGTCTACAGAGTTGATCTCCATCACTAGGGGTGCAGCAACATGGGCTGGACAGGGGGTGAGGCAGAGCTGTCTGCCCACCCAGCTTCCTTCTTCTTCTCTCTCTTCATTAATTATCAAGACTCATCCAAATCAATGCAGGGGTGAGGGAGGCTCCAGGATGTGTAAGGGATGTCAGGAAGCATGTAGGAGAAGTGCATGTGGGACCCTCCAAGCCGCAAAGTTGAGTTACAGGCTGTCTGGAGAAAAGTGCAAAAACCTTCCGGAAGGTCGACATACACCTACCGGAAGGTCGCTGAAAGAACAGTTAAATGAAAAGAATCAAATGCAAGAACTTCCGGAAGGTCGACATCAGTAGCAAAAATCTTCCGGAAGGTTCATTCCAGTAGCCAAAACCTTCCGGAAGGTTCATTCCAGAAGACAAAACCTTCCGGAAGATTTTGGCAGTCAAAAAGAAACCCAAGGCAAAACCTTCCGGAAGGTCCATTCCAGTAGACAAGTCCTTCCGGAAGGTTTTACTCCAGTAGCTAAAATCTTCCGGAAGGTTCATTCCAGAAAACAAAACCTTCCGGAAGATTTTGGCAGTCAAAAAGAAACCCAAGGCAAAACTTTCCGGAAGGTCCATTCCAGTAGACAAGTCCTTCCGGAAGGTTTTACTCCAGTAGCTAAAATCTTCCGGAAGGTTCATTCCAGTGGACAAAACCTTCCGGAAGGTATTAGCTGTGAACAAGGCATCCAAGGTTTTTAGCAAAACCTTCCGGAAGGACGACTATACACCTTCCGGAAGGTTTTCAGACTGTGAGCAAAAATTGGATTTCTTTCCCCTCCAGACCATCCTTAAAGCTACCCCATACACTCCATTAGCCTCATAAAACACCATGGGGTTTTAAATCATGTCATTTACATCATTTTACATGCATTCACCCAAAATTCCATCAAGCCACAAACAAAACCAAAACACTCACATTTATTGACAAAAAAAAGTGAAACAAAAGCACATTAGCACACCATACATGTCATTGTTATGTGCTAATCATGTTTATGGATGATTTCTCTGTCTATGGTGATTCTTTCGATTTGTGTCTAACCAATCTGGAGAAAGTACTGATCAGATGTAAGGAAGCTAACCTAGTTCTCAATTGGGAAAAATGCCATTTCATGGTAACACAGGGCATTGTTCTTGGTCACATCGTGTCGTCTGAAGGCATGAAAGTTGACAAGGCAAAAATTGATTTGATTGGAAATTTGCCTGCTCCTAAGACTGTAAAAGATGTTAGATCATTCCTAGGACATGCAGGATTCTACAGGAGATTCATCAAAGATTTCAGTACCATAGCAAAACCAATGTGTCACCTCCTAAGTCAGGATGTAATATTTGATTGGAATGAAGCATGCCAAAAAGCCTTTGACAAACTAAAAGACATGTTAATTTCCGCACCTATAATGCAATCTCCTGACTGGAATCTTCCTTTTGAACTAATGTGTGATGCAAGTGATTTTGCTGTAGGTGCTGTATTGGGACAAAGAAAAGATAAGAAACCCCATGTGATTTACTATGCAAGCAAAACTTTGAATGATGCCCAAATGAATTATTCAACAACTGAGAAAGAATTGCTTGCTGTAGTTTTTGCACTGGAAAAATTCCGTTCTTATCTTGTTGGTTCTTCTATTACTGTATTCACTGACCATGCAGCTCTGAAATTTTTGCTCACAAAGAAGGACGCCAAACCGAGACTCTTGAGATGGATACTTTTGCTCCAAGAGTTTGATCTTGTCATTAAAGACAAGAAAGGCGTCGAGAATGTGGTGGCAGATCATCTATCCAGACTAACCTATGAATTTCATGAGGATGGACTGCCAATCAATGAGAAATTCCCCGATGAACAACTGTTCATGATTGATAATACACCTTGGTATGCAGACATTGCTAACTTTCTTGCTACTGGTACACTCCCTCCATATTTTACCATGTTGGACCAAAAGAAATTTCTGAGGGAGGTACGTAACTTCTTTTGGGAGGATCCTTACGTATTCAAGTACTGTAAAGATCAAATCATAAGACGTTGCATCCCTGCTCATGAAATTAACCAGGTAATAACTTTTTGTCATTCTGAAGCATGTGGTGGCCACTTTTCATCAAGAAAAACCGCTGCAAAAATATTGCATTGTGGATTTTACTGGCCCACACTTTTTCAAGATGTCCATGCCTTTTGTTTAACTTGTGATAGGTGTCAAAGGTTGGGAAACATTTCTAAAAGAAATATGATGCCCTTAAACCCCATTTTGGTAATTGAAATTTTTGACTGTTGGGGCATCGATTTTATGGGACCATTTCCCCCTTCCTTTGGCTATCTATACATTTTAGTGGCTGTAGATTATATATCTAAATGGGTTGAAGCAATTCCATGCCGAAACAATGATCACAAAACAGTGATCAAATTTTTAAAAGAAAATATTTTGTCTCGGTTTGGAATTCCGAAATCAATCATAAGTGATGGGGGTGCTCATTTTTGCAATCGTCCTTTCTGGAATTTAATGAAAAAATACTTGATTTTTCACAAAATTGCAACCCCTTATCACCAGACTAGTGGACAAGCTGAGTTAGCTAATCGGGATATCAAATTAATTTTGGAAAAAACGGTGAACCCAGATCGCAAAGATTGGTCATTAAGACTAACTGATGCGCTCTGGGCTTACCGAACTGCTTTTAAAACAATTTTGGGCATGTCTCCTTATCGATTAGTCTATGGAAAGCCATGTCACTTGCCTGTGGAATTGAAACATAGGGCATACTGGGCCATTAATGCAATGAATTTTGACTTAGACAAGGCTGGGCTAAAAAGGAAACTTCAGATGAATGAATTGGAGGAATTGAGAAATGAAGCATATGAAAATGCTAAGATT
This sequence comes from Ilex aquifolium, assembly GCA_951799425.1. Lineage (NCBI taxonomy): Eukaryota > Viridiplantae > Streptophyta > Magnoliopsida > Aquifoliales > Aquifoliaceae > Ilex > Ilex aquifolium. The sequence goes on along the minus strand of OX637393.1, from coordinate 19,124,929 downwards.
GCTAAAACCAGGATGAAAATTTTTCATGACAAACACATTGTGCGGAAGTCTTTTGAGCCATCTCAAAAAGTCTTGCTATTCAATTCAAGACTCCGCCTCTTTCCTGGTAAGTTGAAATCAAGATGGGCTGGGCCTTATATTGTGAAAAAGGTGTTTGATCACGGAGCAGTTGAAGTGGAAAACCCAGCAAACGGTAATAATTTTACTGTTAATGGTCAGAGGTTAAAACCATTTTTGGAGGATTTTGTTAGAAATGTGGAAACCATTCTTTTAATGGAACCAGAGTACTCCTCCGAAATTCGCGCCAGCCGACACTCATGTGGATCGGGTCAGGAAATATCAACTCCAACCCGACCCACTGGGGCGCCTTTATAAGGCGCCCACGTGTTCCCCAGCCGCCGCAGTTGGCCCCCCCCATTTTTCTTCTTCTTCTTCTTCTTCCTTTTTCTGTCTTCTGTTAGTCGTCGAGTCGCCGAGAAAACACCCATGACCACACACTCCACAAACACGATATTTTGCTTCCTGTTTAGCATTTTAATCTTATATTTGCTCACGGGTGTTCTTCTCTTGTTCGCACTCACACATAAGGATTTTCAGCCTACCCGAAATCCGGATCTGCGCACAGATGAGTAATTTTTGGTTTTTTTATTTGTAGGTCTCAGCGGTGAACAGATCTTTACCATTCAACCGCGTCTCCACACTCAATGAACCGGTAAATTCGAAACATTGGGGACAATGTTCAGTTTAGGTTGGGGGGTATGATCAGTTCATCAGTTCATTTTCGTTTATAGTTCAGTTTCGTTCATAATTTTTGCAAATTTTTTTTTAAATTTTATTGTCGTTGTTGATCATGTTTGAACATTGATTGTATAAATTGATTATGCTTATGAATCAGCTTCAATCGTCTTTGTGACTGGCAGACGTAAAAGAACCAGATAGTGAGTCTTAAAATTTAGCAATCATGGATGTAAATCTGTTTTGGTTTAGCCTAGGAGTCCTACGTACTTTTCCATCTGATGTACATACCATGATCATGAAAAAAAACAAGGTTAGTAAGGAAGGCTGAAATCAAAGAGAAACAAGCGAAACCCCTCTATGGCAGAAGTAGTTTTGCCAAACGCCGTCGTGCAAAAAGGCTTGGTGCCTGTAAACAGTGTGGCAGACACTTTCACGAAAGAAGGTACAACCAGTGTTCTGAACCAATTTCCGGTCGCGCACTTGATCGATTAGACTGGATAGTGAATGGGCTGAGTAAGGATTACCCTGATACGCCATGCTATTCCGGTACTGTGCTTAACCGATTTGTGAGAGAAGAAGTTGGGAGAGTTACTGGTTGTCCCTTTTACACAGACACAGAGGGAGACTCAGATTAGATAATTTTTTATAGGAAATATGTACTTTTGTGGGGGAGTGAATGCCAAAGGTCCGAATTTGATGTTTAAAAAAAAAAAAAAATTTAAAAACCTTTTTGTATAAATTTATTTTTGATTGAAATGAAAATATGGGCCGAGTAAGGAATGCCCCAAAATACCAACCTGGAGCGAGGGTAGGGGTTCATCCTGAGACGCCTTAGTTTTTGAATTAAATTTGTGTGTTTTGTCTTCTTTGATTGTATATAGTGCAATAGGAAAAATTTTATTTTTGGATCAACGTTCGAACGCCAGGTAACGTTCGAACGTTGACTGCCTACAGTACTCAGCCTCTGATGAGCTTCTGCAGAAACTTGGAAGTACTGGGAGCTCAGTCCGTTCGAACGCCAATAGACCGTTCGAACGAGATTAACGTTCGAACGCCAATAGACCGTTCGAACGAAGAGTGCTTACAGTACTTTGGCCTCTGCAGAAACACAAAAGTACTGGGAGCTCATCACGTTCGAACGCCATACCACGTTCGAACGATCTTTTTAAATTTCTTCTACCCAAGTTCGAACGTCACCAACGTTCGAACGTCACAACTCAGGCTATAAAAGCCTGGTTCGTCGTTTTCAGCCAAAATCCCCAATTTTTTCAAAACCCTAGAATTCCCTGCCCCTCCACAGACCTCAACTTACCTTCATTCCCCAAAAACATCCAAATTCGACCTTCCCTAACCCCTCCCCACATCAAACATCATCAATCCCAGACCTAGAACACTAAGTTCCAGAACTTTTCAGGACCCTCCCATATCAAAAGAACGTTCGAACGCCATGCCAAGGATGAAGCTTCCTGCCAGGCGTGCTCCATCAGTAAATCAAGACCCAAACATGGTGGAAGAAGTGATAGAAGAAAGAGGAGGAAGACAAAGGACCAAGAAATTCGACAGAACCAGATTTCCTAATGGCTTAAAGGCTGAAAGGTATGAGAATTTCTACCATAAACATGCTATTGTTTGTGAGAGGGATGTGGTGATTGATGATTTTGCTGAGATTGGGATAAAACAAGAAATGGAGAGAAGGGAATGGGTTTGGTATTTGAGAAATGGTGGAGACGCCGTTGTTGAATTGGTGCGGGAGTTTTACTCCAACCCTGAGATCATCAACGGCGCAATACGCACATACGTTAGGGGTACCCACATTGACGTGGACGAGGCGTACATTGTGGAGATAAGGGACGAGATACCCCGAGTACAAAACCCTACCTACCCACCAAAGAAGAATGTGGCAATGACTGTGGTAGGAAAGAAGTTGACTGGGATAGCTGACTTTTCTTGGGTGGGGAAGAAATTTTTTAAGCAAGGGGAGCTCACCGACAAGTATAAGATGTTGAATTTAATTGCGGTGTCGAACTTTGCCCCCTTGGGAAGAAAGAATGAGATTCTACCTGATATGGCCCAACTCCTATATGCCATTGGCAAAGGACACAGCATTGACCTCCCGTCTCTCATCCTGAGTGAAATGAAGAAGGGATGTGATGTAAAGAGGAATGCACTCCCTTTTGCGACTTTAGTGACTCAGATGTGCACGGAGCATGGGGTAAGGATAAAGACTGGGATGGAGATCTAGAAGCCAATGGGGCCACTGAACAAGGCTTCCTTCCGGAGGAGCCAAAGTCATAGTGACGGCCCAGCGGCAAGGCAAGAAGAGCCCCCGGCCCAAGGAGTGGATGAAGTGGAGGAAGAGTTGGATGAGATGGAGAGAGAGATAGAGAAAGAGGTAGGAGGGGAAGGAGATCAGCCAGCGGAGGCAGGACCTAGCACCAGCACCAGCACCCGACGCTCTTTTATGGACGTCCTGCTTAGCATCGAAGCTAAGCAGGACGAGATCCTTCGGTATTTGAGGGGTGGACAGGGTGGTGCTAGTGGCCAAGGAGGAGAGTGAGAGAGAGGAACTTCTATTTCTGTTCTTGTTCCTATGTTTTTGTTTTATGTTTGTTTAAAGTACTTCTTTGTATGAATTTCTTCTTTTATAGTTGTAAGTTTTTGTGTGGTTGTGAATGAATGAACCGTTGATGTTAAAGGATGATATTTTGAAACGAATGGTTCCATTTATCACTTTTATTTGGTTTTATACATTTGTAGATTTAGCATAGAAATTAAAAGGAGAAGGAACAAATGTGGATATAAGAATGCTTGCTAGAGTAAATATGCACATGATCGGTTTGACACCTCAATTTATTAACTAAGACTTCAAACCACATTTCTTGAAAAACATGGATGTTCTCTCTATACTTAAATTGTCATTTGTACATCGATATTTGTTATTTTAAAAGTACAGGAGGATCTGACTCGCAAATGGAATTGGTATATAACCGATACTCCCTGGAAAACCTGACATACACAGTGGAGATAACAAAGAACACCAGGGTGACTTTCGAACCTAACGATGCTTTTGAGAGACAATCAATGTTTACTCAAGCAAATTCTTTTCAAATCTCAATTTTTGAATGATCTCATTAACCTTGCTTTGATTAACGCACTTAAAAGTGATCTATTGACATATCCCACACGGAACCATCACATACGACACATACATGTGCACATGCTTGAGAAATGATCTTAGGCCATCTTTGATATAATATTGAGCCTTAGACCTTTCTTTGAAAAAAAAATTTTCCCTCGTTAGCCACGTTTGAGCTATCAATGTTTAAAGTTTTCTTTGATAAACCTACATGATTACCAAACCACAGGAAAACATCCTTGACATACCTTGGCTATCTAATTTTCTTACATCCTCTTTGTAAGATGATACAGAAAAAGGAAAAGAAAAAGGAGCATTCGAGATTATCATCCAAGAAGAGTTGATTGGAACAATTGAAACAAAACAGAAGCGAAAAGGCAAGAACTTGCCAAGAAAGTGAAAAAAATGAGAAAAATGAAAGAAAGAAATGTCATCTTTCGACAAAATATCAAGAAGCTAGAAAGAGGTGTGCTATGATACGCAAATAACAGATAGCTTTTGAAAATCCCTGACGTCGTTTCGTTAGCCACTGACCTCTGGCCACGCTACAACCCATGCAAAACCCTAATTGATCTCAAGTATGTTGCATGCATGTGTTGTTAATCACAATGGGGATATGGTAAATAACATTCCTTTTAATTGCGTTGATATTCTTTCATGAGATTATGCCAAACATAAATAGTTGCTTATTTAAAATTTCACTCCTTTCTTAAATAGTGCATGTGATTTTTCGACTGGCCATCTTCTGATCACATGATCTGTGAGAAACAAGTCACTATAATCAGAGTGAACCTTTGCTGAGAGTTTACTACGTGAGGTTTGTGAAATCGAAACTATCCATGGAAGGTGAATAAAAGGGAGTATTTGTTACATAACAATTTTTATTGCTTGAATGATCATTCCTATTGCATTGAGAATTTCAAATACCAATGTATCAAATGATAATTTTTGCATAGATTGAATACCTGTGAAATAAGGATGTGTGAGACATAAACCAAAAGTTGAAAATCTGGTGTCTCAACGACCATGATGCTAATTTACTTTAGACAGCATTCTACTATACACATCTGTTCGACTGAAGTTTGTGGGTAGCTTCTCTAGAAACCCTCACGAGACAACACTCGTCCGCTAGGGTAAACCTAGTGGTTCAACGGCTTGTTGCATAAGCTAAATGCAACCGGATGACCTATAAAAATGGCATTAGGAGTAGAATTTTCTTTTTCGTATTACTAGAGACTAGCAATATTTAGGTTGGGGAGTGTGATTAGTACTTAAACTTGACATATTATTATGACATTTTAAGACTAATTGTACTTTAATGGAGTTTAAGTGATGTCATTTCAGGCCCTAAACTGAACAAGGACCCAAAAACAACAAGTACCACACTTGGATGCAGTGCCAGTACATTATAGCCCAAAATTGGAGAAGCTTGGAACACTGTCACCACGTTCGAACGGCAACTCACGTTCGAACGTCAAACAAGACACTGTAGCAGACTCAGATGCTGAAGAGATGGCGTGTGGCAGTTAGGAAAGAAGACTGGAACTCTGAAGTACTTGAGTGTCACATTCGAACGCCAACTCACGTTCGAACGTGCACTTGAGTGGATTGAAGACCAGACCACTGCAGAGAGTTGGTACTGCACTTCACAGGGGACCTACAGATCACTCGAGTGAAAGGGGTTAGAGCAGATCTGGCGTTCGAACGCCCTCAGTGCCAAAACAGAAGCAACGTTCGAACGACCTCAGTGCAAAAACAGAAAGAACGTTCGAACGCCAACTCACGTTCGAATGTCATCCACAGACTGGTTGCAGAGTTGTTGACTGTTCACTTGGACTTGGGCGGCAAACACTATTCTTTCACCCCCCCTACCTCCTCCTCTTGCCTATAAATACTCCCCTTGTTGGAGAGCTTGAGGAGCCAAGCATTGTAGGAAGTAGCATAGTGATGGAGGCTTAGACTCCCACTTTCATTGTAGTTAGTTCATTTTCCTTATGAAGTATTTATTTTAGAGATTAGTTTGGCTTTAGTCCAACATCTCTTGCTTGTTATAGCAGTAGTTTTATGCTTATGTTTATGTCTATGCTTTCAATTCTCATGCATAGAAGAGAGATAGCTCCCATCTTGGTTGAGGAAGCAACCCTCCAATCTTTGGTTGAGGAAGCCACCCTCCAAATGTGACTAGCTTTCTTCTACTTTAATTGTTCATGCATTTCACTTCCATCGCTTGAGCTTCCTTCTTTCTTAGAAGAGTGAAACTCTTCCATTTTTCTAGAGCTTGATCAAAGCCGTGAAGGGTGGAACGTGATTCACCCATTCTTTGGGGAAGATTTGCTCCGTATTTGTGTTACTCTATCTTTTAAAGTTCTCCACTTGGAGGGATGAGCATCACTCACTTTTCTAGCTTTACCCAAGCCATGAAGAGTGAGTAGTTTCTCATTCATTCTTTAGTGAGAGGAGAAGGGCATGTATAAGTTATCCGGGAATTATATTTGTGCAATGTTCTTTTATGCTTAACGTTTATTTTCCCCTATTATCGGATGATTGATTGCATCTAGCAAAGCTAAGGTACTTTGTATAATTGTGAACCCTTTCTATGACATGGATGACTCCTGCATAGAAAGACTCATCAGTTCAAGGCAAGTATCCCGGCTAGATCCTCATGATTACCCTTCAATCTCCCCCCTTATTGTACTTCACTAAAAAGAATGGACTATTAATATCATGATTGGATGTCTTGTAGAAACACTTGATTGTTTGTAGACGGGTTAAGTCTCGGCACAGGCAATGCTTGTAAACTTCTAGAAAGACATCAGAATCATGTTCTTAATTCTCACAATCCATCTTTATCTTCCGATTAACTTACTGTTGACACGGGAGTTAATTGAGTTATCAAGCACAATTATGACAAACCGGATAACTAACTACATGTCCAGATCCTTGCACTAAAGAGTGACTCTTTTTTTTATTAACATTCATTTCCTAATTTGTTAAGAAAATCTCCTAGAAAGAATCTTATATTCTATCCAGCAAAACCCAAATCTCACAGCAAATCCAAATCAAAAAATGTTACCACCAAAAGGTCTCTACCACTGCTTACCTTAGAAATATCAACAAAAGTTCCCTGTGGATTCGACTCCGGACTCAAACCGGATTATTACTACAGCTTGACCACCTGTACTTGGGTGTACATCGGATAGATAGCTGCCAGTTCCAACCCTACCTTGATCACTTTATCATGATTTTTGTTGACGACATCTTGATCTACTCCAAGTCTGAGGAGGAGAATGAGGGTCACTTGAGGATTATTCTCCAAGCCTTGAGAGACCATCAGTTGTATGCCAAATTTAGTAAGTGTAAATTTTGGCTTACTGAGGTGAAATTCTTGGGGCATGTAGTGTCGGCTTCGGGTGTATCCGTGGACCCGGAAAAGGTCGAGGCAGTTATGAATTGGGAGAGGCCGAGGTCAGTCTTCGAGATACGCAGTTTCTTGGGATTGGCAGGGTACTACTGGAGGTTCATTGAGGACTTCTCTCAATTGGCTGCACCTATGACTAGGTTGACTCGGAAAGAGGTCAAGTTCGAGTGGAATGATTCTTGCGAGAAGGCATTCCAGGAGTTAAAGAGAAGGCTTACTTCAGCTCCTATCTTGATAGTCCCGGAAAGGGGACAGAGGTACACAATTTATTGTGATGCCTCGAAGGACGGACTGGGATGTGTCTTGATGCAGTCCGGGAGGGTGGTGGCTTATGGTTCTCGGCAGTTAAAGAACCACGAGCAGAATTACCCGACACATGATATGAAATTGGCGGCCATTGTCTTTGCCTTGAAGGCTTGGCATCACTACCTGTATGGCGAGCAGTTTGAAGTGTTTTCAGACCACAAGAGTCTGAAGTACATTTTTACACAGCGGGACCTCAACATGAGGCAACTCAGGTGGATGGAGTACCTCGAGGACTACGATTTCACGTTGCATTACCATCCCGGTAAGGCAAATGTGGTGGCTGATGCACTCAGCCGAAAGTCACGGGGAGTTGTGGCTAGTGTGGCTTCCCGAGAGTGGCGGATGCTCGAGACTGTGGGACAGTTCGGGCTACATTACGCTGATTATATTCAAGGTACTTTGGGGAGCTTGGTGGCTACACCTTCCCTACTGAGCAGGGTTATTGAGTCCAAGGGACAGGATACTGAGTTAGTGTCCATCAGGGACCGAGTACGATTGGGTACGGGTGATGAAGGTTGGGCCATTCATACAGAGGGTAGTCTTCGGTTCAGGGGACGGATTGTGGTTCCCCAGTCTGCGGATCTGAGAGAGGAGATCCTTAGAGAGTTTCATTGCTCCCGTTTTGCGGTTCATCCAGGGGGCACGAAGATGTATCATGATCTTCGTCGCCAGTATCATTGGAATGGGATGAAGAGGCAAGTTGGCGACTTTGTCAGTCGATGTCTCACGTGTCAGCAGGTTAAAGCTGAATATCAGAGACCAGCAGGTTTGCTCCAGCCCTTGGAGGTAGCTGAGTGGAAGTGGGAGCATGTCACGATGGATTTTGTGACCCACTTTCCACGGACATCGCGGGGACATGACGCGATATGGGTGGTAGTGGACCGACTTACTAAGTCGGCACACTTTTTGGCGGTGCGGATGACCTTCACACTGGAGGAATTCTGCAAGTTATATATACGGGAGATTGTCCGGTTGCATGGGGTACCCGTATTTATAATATCGGATTGGGATCCCAGGTTTACGGCTCATTTTTGGGAGAGTTTCCAACGAGCCATGGGGACACAACTGATGATGAACACTATTTTTCATCCCCAGACGGACGGTCAGTCTGAGAGGACTATCCAGACCTTAGAGGACATGCTGCGGGCATGCGTCCTAGATCTCAAGGGTAGTTGGGAAGATCATTTGCCCTTGGTGGAGTTCGCCTATAACAATAGTTATCAGGCGAGTATACAGATGGCACCCTATGCGGCATTGTACGGGAGGCCATGTCGTTCTCCGGTCTGTTGGACGGAGGTAGGAGAGAGGTCTTCTACGGGTCCGAAATTGGTAAAAGACACCTCGGAGAAGGTGAGCTTGATAAGGAAGCGTCTTCTTACGGCTCAGAGCCGACAGAAGAGCTACGCCGATAGCCGGCGGTGACCTCTAGAGTTTGAGGTGGGAGATCATGTCTTCTTGAAGGTGATGCCTACGAGAGGAATGGTCAGATTCGGCAAGCGAGGAAAGCTGTCACCGAGATAAATCGGGCCCTTTGAGATACTTGAGAGGGTTGGTACAGTCGCTTACCGGTTGGCGTTACCGCCAAACCTATCAGGTGTTCATGCGGTATTCCATGTCTCTATGCTCCGGAAATACACCCCAGATCCGACTCATGTGGTGGATTGGGGCAATCTTGTTGTTGATGCGGATGGGACCTTCGAGGAGGGACCGGTGCGTATCATGGATAACCGAGATCAGGTTTTACGAGGCAAGACCGTAAGGCTAGTGAAAGTGATGTGGCAGCACCGGGGAGTGGAAGAGGCGACATGGGAGCGCGAGGATACCGTACGTGCCAATTATCCTTTCTTGTTTGAGGATAGAGGTACATTTTTATAGTCATTTACCATTACATGACTGTAGCATATGCATGGGCTTGCATGTATGTGTGTGTGTGAATTTCGAGGACGAAATTCTTTTAAGGGGGGAAGAATGTGAAACCCGGGTAAATTTGAATTTTTGTGAATAAGGGCAAAATGGTCATTTGCCATCCTAATAATTATTTGAAATACTCATACTCTAGACCTCGGATGAGGAAACGGATTTTTCCGTTGGATTCGTATCGCGGAATCTAGTCACCCTGTCAAATTTCGTCGAATTCTGAGATAGTCAGATTTTTACACGTCGTTCGAGGCGACTGCGTGGCGAATGACATTTTAAAGGTCCCCAATAATGGATTTTATAAAATGTTCTTAAAATTAAGTTAAATTTCAAATAAAATTAATTTGAACTTAATTCGAGGTACAATGAATCATTTCGGGACGAAAAACGGACCCGGAAGTCGAAAATATGCGGTGCGATGTTGACCGCACATTTTTGCCTATAAATACCCTCTTAAATCAGCTTTTTGACGCAAAATATCAGCTGAACTTCAGCCTTGTTCAGCCGCCCAAAGACAGGAAGAGAAAGAGAGAAAAAAAAAATTTCTTCAACCTTCCCGCTCCGATTCCGGGAGTTCCGTTGGTCGGAATCCGTCGATCCAAGAGGCAAAGTTCATCTCCTCGACGAGGGCTATGCGTACGTACCAAAAATAAGAGATTTCACCGAAGATTCAAAGTGAAGATTTGGGAAATCAAGAGTTCTTGAGTTGTTTTGGTGTTATAGGAGTTTTCTACACTCCTATTGAGGTAGGGGTTTCCTACTTGGGTTGATTCCTAGTCTAGAATGCTTCAAGAAAATGCTTGGGTTATGTATGCATATATATATGATCTATACATATGTCTATGGTTATGGAAGTGGAAGAGTGAGCATAGAAATGGCTTAGGCTAGCTTCTAGCTCGATTTCGATATATTGAAGTTACATGTGATTGTTCTTGTAACTTAGGGAAATTTGAGGCATGCTATGTGATTTATAAGTTGTGCCTTGAAGGTGTTTGATAAAATGCCTTGCTTGATTTAAATGGTTGTTTGATGCCATTGGAATAACATGTTTGAATATGTTGTTGATATGTTGAGCATGATGAATTATGAAATTTATATGCATGTGATATAAAGTTGCATGGAATATGATGATATATGGTTTGTATTGCTCACATGGCATCAATTGGATATTGGGCATGGTCATGACATCACATTCATGGGTGTAAGTCATGGGTGTGTGTGTGTGTGTGTGTGTGTGTGCATGGTTAATCAAATGCCACTCTTGGTATTTGACAAGGGACTCGGAAGGAAGGGATCGAAGATCCCGTTGAGTCGCATAATTGCATGAGAGATAAATTGGGTCGGGGTTAGCAAGAAGGGCTAGAATATCCCTAGGGTGAAAGACTCGTTGATAGGATTCGCACTCCGTTGGTGTAAAAGGCCATAAAGTGTGTCGGTATACGCGGAACCGTGGGTTGAAGTCCTGAAATTCCGTGTCGGCTGGGTGCCGTTGGTGTAAGTCCATGAATGCCCACCCCAAGAAAGACCCTAATTTTGTAAAATGTCATTGATGTGTAACATAAATGACGGATTCACACATTGACACTTGCGTGTGTTGGGGAGCTAGGAAGGGCTCGGATTGAGTGCATGAATGAGTCTCACCTCGTTGCATGACATGTCATAAGAAATTCCATATCTGAGTTGCATAAACATGATTAGAATTGTTGTGGATAATTGAGTATTGCATATGAGCATTCCATGTGCATCTAGGTGGAGAGTAGCTTCTGTAGGGAATTTTCTACTGAGCGAGGCTCACCCTATACGGGAAACAATTTCAGGTGTGGGGTTTGCACCGGCGGATGGCTCCCATGTAGAGCATCAAGGGTGAAGGAGGCCGACCTGTGGTCTTAGTGCATGATTTTGTAAACCTTTTGATTAACATGGTTTTGACTTGTAAAGTTTTCATGAATAAATGTAATAGAACTTATATGGACTATTGTTAAACTAACCTTGCATGTTTTGATATAAGTATTGATAAATGGACCCGGTGCGGTCAAGTTTTACTTATAAATGGACCCTGTGTGGTCATTGTGTTATATTGGGCCTCGGATGGGTCATGTTAATGTATACTGCACAGGTTGTGTTTTGGGTAGAGCTCCCCGTACAAAGGAGACTCTGCCCGAATTTTGTTAAAATTAAGGACCCCGGTAAATGGGGCATGACGGTGTGATATCGAGTTACTCGGTATCCACGAGTATTCTGCGGGTTGACGGGTAATCAACGGACCCCCGGATTTTGGGGCGTCACATAAACAAATATAATGACAGAATGAACCAAACAATATATAAATATAACACAATCTAGGAAAATTCCCTATTTCTTTCCTGGCAACGACGCCAAAAACTTGACTTGATCTTTATTGTACACACCCAAGTATAAGTGGTCAAGTTGTATTATATCTCGGTGAAGTGATTGAAGTCTGAGGTCGATTCCTCAGGGATTTATCTGTTGGAAACTTAAATAGAAAATGGTGAATGAAACCTAGAGAAAAGATTGTGAAATAATGGATTATGGCATGAGTTTAGTGAATGAAAAATAAAGTGCTTAAAAACAAGTTTGATGCAATAAATTAAAAGAGAGCTCTTTAGTTCGGGGATCGGGACATGTGTGCCATTGCTTGAGATTATGAAAGTGCCATCGTACCACAATTAACTCCCGTGTCAATGGTAAGTTAATCGGAATGTATTTATCTATTAAACTATAACACTGTAAGACGAGGTTAGGAAAAGTGAGAGAGATTCAACCCTCCAAGTAGAAAGAGAATAAAAAGAAATGTAGAAGAGAGAGACTGGCTAGGGAGGTGTATTGGAGAGAATTTCTCAAGTGTGGAATATCTTCAAAAGCTTGGACTGGAGGGCTATTTATAGAAATCCCTGGGCGGCAGTTGGTGGTAAGGACAACCAACGGGAGGTTCTCTTGAGGAACAAGGTAGTTTACCACCGTTCGGATGGTGGCCAGTGGGGTTCGGACAGTCCCCATTTGTTGGAAATTCCACCTTTTCAGCTGTTTGTCTTGGGATTCGAGCTTACTGTTGCATCTGGATGGTGGAGCACTGTTCGGATGGTGAAGCCACCCTTTGATTTTCTCCTTTTTGCTCCTTGGTCCTTTAACCTTTCTAATTATCTTCTTTTGACCTTACCATTTTTCAAAATATTATTTTTTCCCCTTAATAATAATATAACTTACTTTTAACTTATTAACTTATTTAATTAATGTAATTAACCCTTAAAAATATATGGAAAATGTAGCTTTTTAGGGTTAATCACACCCCCAACCAAGACATTACTAGCCCCTAATAATACAATAAATAAAACACACAACCACTTTCATAGGTTTCACGATTACATTTAACTCATACAACAAGCCTTTAAACCCATAGGTCACCCTAGTGGACGAGTTGTGTCTCGTGAAGGTTTTTAGTGAAGGTACCTACAAACTTCAATGGTTAGGACAAAATATTATATGTTCTTTCACAAGATTATAATAGCATTCCATCTTATCCCTTAGATACTTCCTTATTCAATTCATTTTAAGAATAACACCCTCCACTTGTGTAATTATTCATCATATTTTTATGGAAAACTTGTGTGTGTCTCATGATTCACTATTCCAAAAATATAGAAAACAACACAGCTCTTCTTGCGGCTTCTCAAAATTAGCCTCGATGTCAATGCTTTCTTGGAAATCACTCAGCAAATAATAAACTGAAGCTTTAGTGACTTGTCACTCAAAATTTTACATGTGATATGAATATTGTAAATCAAAGCAAGATATTTGACATGTAAAAACTCAAAGAACGTTTTTAGTATAAAATAGGACTTTGGCATAATCTCATAGAGGAATATCAACACTGAAATTAAGCAATATTATTAGAAATCCTTCCATGAATTAAGTGAGAAAGAGTCACACGTGTGCACATCCTGGAATAAAAAAGGACTTCCTTAAGGTTGCAACATGGCCAGGGGTAAGTGGTGATGAAATGACGGATATAAGGAGTTCAAAAAGCTATCCAATTTTATTTCAATTATGCACATAGTCTCCCTTTTCTTTTCCAAAATCCTCACTAAATTTTGCTTGATTTATCTTCTTTCTTTGCAAAATTTCTTTTTTTTTTTCTTTCTCATCCTCATTCTTTCATTCCATTCATTTTCTCTTTTTTTTTTTTCTCTTTTCTCAAACCCCTTTCTTTCTTTCATTCACCACATAATCTTCTTTTAAAAGAGTGTGCAAGAAAATTAGATAGCCAAGGTAGGTTCATTTATTTTACTTTATTTTTTTTTTCATTGGCTCAGTTAAAACCATGGGTTAAAGAAATGGATTTTTCATTTTAATGCTCAAACACAGCTGACTAAGGATATAATTTTGCAAAAGAAATGGACAAGGCTTCAAATAATATCTCACATGGCCTAAGTTACGTTCATTTTCCAGAATGTAACCCATGTATAAGTCTCATATGAATTTGCAAGGAGGAATGTCATCATATTACTCAAGAAGTGCTAATCAAACAAAGATAATGATATTATTCAAAGAGTAAAGCTAAATTGAAATTCTTACTTAAGTAAATGGTCAAAATCTCTCCAAAGAAGATAGGCTCAAAAGTTGCACATGGTGTCTACATCTCCACTATGTATATAAGCTTCCAAAGAACCATGTTATTTCAAAAGATTCTAAAAGAATAGTAAGCATTATGTGCATAAAATGATAAGTTTCACATAAATATATAGGAATAGTGATTAGCACAAAACTTTGCATATTTTAGGTGCTAATCAACATATTTTCAATTGCTTATGGGGGTTAATTGACTGGAGTTAGATTAGTATTGTGCTTAATGATGATTCTTGGTGTTTGCAGAAAAAGAGCGCTAAATGAGGCTTCTTAAAGCCTTCCCAAAGGAGTTCAGGTGAATGAGGATGAAAGAGTGGCTAAAGAGCGTCTCATGAGTGAAGAAATCAGAAAAATCAGACAAAGCAGTAGAAGTGTACCGGTATGCAGTACCGGTACGGTTTGGCCACTGGAACATAGCGTACCGGTACGCAGTACCGGTACGGTCCAGCCTCTGGAGTTCAGGGTACCGGTACCGCGTACCGGTACGGTCTGCTGTTCCTGCCCCAGTCTCTGCAACTCAAGCCAGCCGTTTTTTGAGGGACCCACCAATCATTCCCCCACTCGTTTCTGACTCCTCCTGCACGTTGTACCACCCTCACTTTGACTTGGAAAGCTAGAAGGATAAATGAAGAGAGAGAAGAAGAAGGCAGCTGGGTGTACAGGCTAGCTCTGCACTACCCTGTCTAGCTTGTCCCCCTTGACCCCTATGGATTGAGGATCACATCAGAGAGCTGGGGAGGAGACTAGGGGACGTTTTTGGAGTGAAAGAGCTCTCCAGCCAGGGCATTGAACATTGGTTACAAAAGGAGATAGATATAGAGAGAGAGAGTCTGGAGAAGATGATGAATAGTATTCTAGAGAGATAAACTTAAGATTTTCACATTTTCTTCATTTACATTGTCTTGTAATCTCCTGTAAGAACCTTTAAAGCTTCATTTAATGTTATTAATGCTAGTTCCTAGAAGTTCATTACAAGTTTAATTCTCTTTTAAAGCTTTTACCATTAATGCATCAAAGTTCTTCTTTTTCTTACTTATAAAATAGGTATTTATTGTTTTCATTTACAGCTTATGTTTGCATGCATTTAGTTATTCAAGAACTTTATCCCTTTGCAATGCTTTCTCATTACATTGTTAATTTCATTTCAAGCACGAGTAGCTAAAATCTCTTAGTTGGCAAACCAAGGGGAACCTCCACTTGGGTATACCATTTCAACTCTTTCTCCTCCCTTCTTTCAGAGTTCAATGGTTCGGTTTGACTGGGTTGAGGGTGGATAAGTTGGTGAGTCTTTGATATTCCGTAGGCCTAGTCACGGTTTTATGCTTAGATAGTGACCCACCTTATCCCTAGCTTCCCACGAATCAATCGTTCATTCATGCTCTATTGGAGGAAGGATTCGAGTTGAGCTGGTATTCCTATTGAAGTGACCCCTTCGATTTGCCAACGTTTGTTTCTCATTTCATTTTCACCAAAACACACTTCACCAAACAACTTTCAATAACAAAATATTTTACACTTTCTTTCACCCAAAATCACCTTCTCCTAGGTTTACATCCTTCCCCGTGGAAACGACCTTGGAGTACCTCCAAGTAAAAGACGACCCCCAAAAGTCTCATTGCGCTTGGGGAGCATTTTTGTTCATACGCATAACACATTTCCACCATCCCATTTTCCCATATCCTTGCCCTTTCTTTTTACACTACCCAAAGGGAGAGTGACACTCCCCTTCATTCATATACGATACATTTCGAGGGATAAAAATAAGGGTTAGGGATAACAAGGAAAATCATAAAGCAAATAGGACACAAATACAAGATGAAATTCCCCTATGAGCTGTATAGTAGGCAAAATGCTAAAATAATCTTAATGTGAATTACATATCATTTTATCCTAACATAACAATTGTAGATATAATATATCTCCAGATAAACTACTACAATGTTAACAAAAGCATTCTGATGAGCACAAAATATTGCATATTTGATGGCCTCATTACATGCATTTTAACTCAACTTTGTAATTAATTACTTAGAGTTAGCCAAAGTTGTGAATAATGTTGAAATCTTGTGGTTGCAGGTAATTATAGCTTAAATGATGGATTTTAGAACCTTGCAACCAAGTGTGGATGTGTGGTGAAGGCATGTACACATTACTTGAGGATTTGGAGGCTTAAAAGTGAAAGAAATCAAGGAGGTATCGGTGTTTGGTAGCATAGGCACCAGTAGCCGCACCATTTGGTGGCAGTGCCTTGGTTTTCCTCCATTTTTACCATGATCTTATTTGAATCTGAAAAAGTGAAAAACATGAAAGTTGTAGATCTGGATGTTTTCTGTATTTTTTTCAAAATTTCAGCTCAATCGGATGGTTGGATCAAAATTTATGACAATTCTACGAAAACTGGTATGGAGCAGAAGCGTACCGGTATGCCGTACCGGTACGATTTACCTACTGGAGTTCGACGTACCGGTACGCCGTACCGGTATGCTCTTTTGAAACAGCCCAAAATGCCTAGAATGCCTGCAAGTCTTCTCCAACTTGCTTGGGGGTCCCACCTACACTTCTCTCACTTGTCCCATGACTTCCCTTACACATTTACATGCCTCCCATCACCCATGCTTGGACTTTGGAGACATTGGCATTAATGGGGATGGGAGAGAAGGGGGCTGCCATGGTGGGTTGCAGGCTAGCCTGTCCAAGGCCATCAACTCACCTCCCATTGATGGGACGCCTGCACACACCTAGGGGGACCCTCCATGGATGAAAATGCAGAGTTCTTCTCCATATATTCAGCATTCACACAAGATTCAAGCAGTGGCTACCTAAGCTTCGGAGTAGTCCAAGGAAGAAGATGATGAATAGTAGATAGAAAACTTAGATTTTTGCATTTTCTTCCATCCTTTCACTTGTAATTTATTGTAAGACTCTTGTAACCTTCATTTAATGTCCTTAATGTCATTTATTACAAGTAGTTTGCAAGTTTAGTTACATGTTCTAGATTTTACCATTGTTGTTTTGAGTTCTTCATTTTCAAGCTTTGAAATTGGTATTGAATATTTTTTTTCTTAGTTTAAGTTTTCTTGCATTGAGTTAAGTTTTAATCTTTATTTCAATACCATGTCTCTTTACATATTGTATGCCTTTCATTTTAGCATAAGTAGCTAGATTTTAAGTTGGTTAATCTAAGGGAGAACTCATCTTGGGTGTGCCACTTCAACTCATTTTCATTCCTCCTCTCAGAGTACGATGGCTCGGTTTGACTGGGTTGGGGTGAGGACATGCTTGTGAGTTCTTGATACACCGTAGGTATCGTCACGGGGTATGCTTGAATCCTCACCTCCATTTTAATCCCGAGCTTCCCACGAATCAATTGTACATCTAGGCTCTATTGGAGGAAGGCTTGAGTTGATTTGGTATTCCTATTGGAATGACCTCTTTGGATTAGCCAACACTTGTTTTCCATTGCATTTTCATTCACAAACTTCAATCACCAAAACACAAACAAAAGATTTTTTTACACTTTCTCTTTTTGACAAAATCACCTTCACAAAATTCCCTTCCTTCCCTGAGGAGATGACCTTGGAATACTTTTCCAAGTAAAACACGACACTCAAAAGACTCCTTGCGCTTGGGGAGCACTTTTGTTCAGTTCGCACATTCCATTTCATACATTTCATTCCATCCACCATTCTATTGCACTTTCTTTTGACATCATCCCAAGGGAGAGTGACACTCCCTTCGCACCTACATCATATACACATTAAAGGATGATATTAGGAGGTTAGGAACAACAATGGTTTTGATCAAGCACATTCCTACATAATATTCAAAATCAATCCAAACTAATAGAAATTTAAAACTAATAACAATATTTCAAAGCTAATCCAAATCCAAAAACAAAAAAATAATCCAAAATACCAATGTACTATAGCATGCAAAAAATAACTATCTAAAGATAGAGATAGAAAGACAGATAGAAAGGTTCAAAAGATCTAGGGCAAGCCTATGCTAAAGATGACGGTCCATTGTTGTCTCCTCGCATCAAACGTCTCAGGATCTCTCTTTGATTGGTCTCAAACTGCATCATTCTTGCCCCGATGCTAGTCTCGAACTATGTCATCCTCATCTCGAGACTCAATAGAATTTGCTTGTTAGTTCAATCATCGACTGGTATTATAGTGGCTCCTCTCCTGGTGGAAGCTGCTGAAATCTTGCCTTATCCTCATGCTCGTCGTTTACTGGGGGCACTGGTGATGGCTCTTGCTGGACTCCTTGTTGTCTTCCATGGATTTTCTTCAATGAAGTGGCATCCAAATGTACCAATCCTTCCACTGTAGTCCAATTTGGATCTTTAATAACAACTTTGCTTCTACATAGATTAGTCACCAAAATAGTAAAAGGTAGTGAAGGTTTCTTGTTTTCAATCGTCAAAATCATTTGATCCATAATCAGTGTAGGAAGATCAATAGTAAGGCCAACACCAAAGACATAAAGAAACCGAGCCTTGTCAATATAAATCTAGTTTTTTAGAGACTGGGGCATCAGATTAGCAACAACAATCAAGTTCAGGATGCGATATTTATCTGTTAAGTCCCCTTACTTAATGAACTTTCCATGCCTTCCCCAAACATAATCTGGATCACTAGTTAATTCATCACCAATAACAGGCATTTTAGGAGGGGGTTAACAGGGAATTGGGCACCAATTTCTCTCCTAATATGCGTTAACTGATCAAAAATATTAGCCACAGTAACTTGGAATTTTCTCCCCTTAACAAAAGTATCAAATTTCCTAGCCTCAATGATCTATGCATTACTTTAAATTTCCCTAACCAAACATTCATATGCTACATCCATAGTTTTAATGTAATCAGTCTAATCCATCATTTCTAAATTTTGCTTAACATTCAAATGCACAAAATCCTCAAATATTACAGGTTTTTCAGTGATAATAGTTTTGGATTGAAAGTGTTGTTCATGATTTTCAAACATATTGGCATCATATTCAAAATGAACCTGAGGTTGTTCTTCAGGAATTTGCGGTTCTGGAATCACCGGGGGGTGGAGGTGCTCCTCGTCTAGGACAACTCATTGAAGACTCTCCCTTGTGAGCTATGGACATCTTTCTTGGCCCCACAACAATTTTTAAGATTTCTTGATGAAAAATGGATTTTGGAAGGTTTTAATCGGTAGAGTTCGCTGAATTCGTATGGGCATGTATTACATATTCTAGAAATCCAAGAAAAGATGATGGGCATTGAAGATCTTAGGTTTGGGAGGATTTTGAAGGTCTGGGTTTTCAAAAAATTGTTGCGAAGGAAGTTGACTATTTTGATCTTCGCGAAATAGGCTTTTTATACTATGACCCCCCCCCCCCCAAAATTCGAGGGTCCTTTCTCAACTCGTTGATCACCCATCAACCCACGGAATACCCATGAATACCGTATAATCCAATACCACGTCATTACACCCCATTCACCGGGATCATAACAAAATAGAATTCGGGCAGAGTCTCCTTTGTATGGTAGCTCTACCCAACACACAACTTGTGCATAAATCAATCATAAAACCCTTTCAAGATCCACATCCCAAAGTCTAGGACTTAAAGTTTAACCATTCATATCATCCGAAGACACGAACTCAAGATATGAAGGCTCAGAGTATTAAAGTTCAAAAATCAAATTTAGGAAAGAGGTACTAGTACATCTGATACGGAGTATCGGTACCTGAGCCATCTGGAAGTTAGGTACCAGTACCTGTAAGACTTGGTACCGGCACCTGGGGCCATTGTTGTAAAATTCGGGAAAATTTGAACTTTTTATGAGAAAGGGCAAAACGATAAATTACCACTATGGTGCGGGTTGAGAATCCTTATTTTTCTAGAACTCGGATGACCAAAACGACCTCACAATTGGATTCTTCTCGCAAAATCTAGTTACCCAGATAAATTTCCTCGAATTTCGAAATAGTCAGATTTTTCACGTTTTTCGAGGCGACGTGTCGGCTGACCCCAAAAATGAAATTTTTATTAAAATTTTGAAAGTTGGAAAATAATTTAAATAAAGTTCATATAAAATATTTTGAGCTTAAACCGGTACGAAATTTAATCGTTTCGAGGCGAAAACGGACCCGTGAAAGGGGGAGCGTGTGGCGCGATGTAGGCCAAGCTTTAAAATTATAAATAGGGGTCAAAAATCAGATTTTTTCAGAGATCTTTCTGCTGAAACCAGTTGGTTTAACATGTGAAGAAGAGGAGAGAAAAAAATAGAGAAATCAAGGCTTATTGCAACGATTTACGCCTCTCCGTCGCTCGAATCAACTCGAGCCAAGAATCAAACTCGATCTCCTAGACGAGGGCTACACCTACGTACCAAAAAGAGCTGATTTCACCGAAGATCCAAAGACGGAATTTTGAAGAAATCAAAGGTTTGGGCTTGAATCGTGTTCTTGAAGCTTCCTACAGGCGTTTTACGCTTCAAGAGGTAGGATTCCCTCCTACTTAGGTTTTCTCTCAACCTAGGAATGTTATGTGGAATGGGTAGGTGTATAGAACTATATGTCACTTGCCTATTGTTGTTGTTTTAGTGAAATGGGTATTGAGAATGAGTAGCATGACTTGAGATAAATTCTCTTGTTTAATGTACCACTAGTGTATATTAAATGTGGGAAATGGGTACCGAAGTGTGCTAAACAAATCTTGTAAGAAATGGGTTGTAGAATTTACTTGTTTGGCAAATTTCATGAAAAACTATAGGTACTTGAAGTGTAGAAAATGGATAGGAAAATTGGGCAAAGTAAATTCTAAGTAGAATTGGCATTTAGAAGTTGCTACTTTATAATTTCTTGGAAGATTATGATAGATGGATATTAAGAAATGGGTAGAATAATTTATATTTTGAAATGGTTGTGTAGAAATCACTTAATATGATTTCTTGAGTTATATGATGAATTTGAGTGTATTATGTGTTTACACGAGTGGTTCCTTGAAGGTGTTTGATTAAATGCCTAGGTGAAAATTAAGTATGTTTTGCATGGACTATGTATAACATGCTTGGATATTGTATTGAATGAAAACTTGCATATGGTTATGGAAAAGACGAAATGGCTTTAGAAATGGCTTTAACCAATTTCTAGCTTGGGTTGATGTTTGGAAGTTACTTGTGTAATTTCTTGGAATTTGGTATTGGTGGGCATGCTATGTGTTTATATTGTGCCTTTGTGAATAAGGTGTGTTGTTAACATAGATTATGTAATAACATGCTTATGTTTGGTTATTAATTATAAAATGTTGATATATGTTCATTGATATATTGCCATTGTGATGGATAAAGGTAATTATATGCATATGATATAATTGGCCTTGGTATATTGATATACGGTTAAATTGCTCTTTTGGCATTCATTGCATCTTGAGCATGATATTGACATCACATTCATGGGCATAAGACATGAGTGTTGTTGTGGGTGAATGGTTGATCAAACACCATACTTGGTGGTTAATAAGTGGACTCGGGGAGGTTGGATCGAAGATCCCGTTGAGTTACATGATTCCATGAAAAACTTGTGTCGGGTATAGCAAGAAGGGATAGATTCTCCCTCGGGTGAAAAACCCGGCTACTTGGTTCAGACACTTTCCGGCGGTGAAATTCCAAAAAAGTGTAACGGTGTGCGGAACCGGCGGTGAAACTCCGAAGATCTACTACCCAACAAAGACACAAGATTTTGTTTTATAAATAAAATAGTAATTCGATGGGTAGTATCCAACAATGATCTTGTTTTATAAACACATGACTTTTATTTCAAAATGATCGTTGGATGTATTTCATCAATGACGGATTTATTATACATTGGCATTGCATTGTGAGGTGGGAGCCAGTGAGGGCTTGGGTTAAAGTGCATGAGTGAGTATCATCTCATATCATTGCATGACATGGTAGAATTCCCATCTTGAATTACATGTTCTTGTGTGGAATGGATGATAGTTGTTGATTGTTGCATGTGCACATTTAATATGCACTTAGGTTGGGGAGTAGCCTCTGTAGGAGATACTTTATTGAGCGTGACTCACCCTATACGGGAAAATATTTCAGGTGTGAGATATACGCCAGTGGATGGCTCACCTTTAGAGCCTCAAGGGTGAAGAAAGCAGACTTGTGGCTTTTATAACTCATTTTGTAAAACTTTTGGAGAAATCTAGCTTTGGCATGTAATTTTATGAAAGGGACTGTAACCGAACTTATGTAGACTATATTTTGTTTGAAAAAATTCCTTATGCATGTGTTGGATGGCTATAAATGGACCCGGTGTGGTCAATGAGTATGGATAAATAGACCTGGTGTGCTCAATATTGTATAATTGCGCAGGTTGTGTTTTGGGTAAAGCTCCCCATACAAAGGAGACTCTGCCCGAATTTTGTTAAATTATGGATCCCTATAAATGGGGCATAATGGCGTGATATCAAGTTATACGGTATCCACGGGTATTCCGCGGGTTGATGGGTAATCAACGAGTTGACAAAGGACCCCCGATTTTAGGGGTGTCACAGCGTGGTATCAGAGCCTAGGTATACAATTTACCTAGGGCTTGATGGGCATGGGTCTAGACCATTGCATTCATTGTACATTTCATGTTATGTGTTTTAAATGCTACATGTTATGTGCTACGTGTTATGTGAACAATATGCAGGGTATAATGTATATGGAAAGGGAGACACTAGGGCTAGAGAACACAACCTCGGGTGTCGGAAAAAGAAAAGGAATGAGATAGTTCAGGGTGTAGATGTCTACTAGTGTGTGGCACATCCTCTACTAGTGAGACAAGGAGGGAAATCTCAAAGTTTGAACTTGATCCCTATCTTGGGATGCTAAGTTAGTACTCTATTGCTATTTGACATGTGTGTAGATGGAAAATAGAGGAAGATGACGCCGAGGCGGTGGACAGAACAATGACCAACCACCACCGGCCTTTGACCAACAAGCCTTTATAGAGGCTATGGGTAAGATGGCTGCTAACCTAGCGCAGGCAAGCACCAATATGAGCCAAGGGGCTCAAGCCATCCAAGGGAGTTTGAGTTCCATGGACCACCAACGTTGACGGAAAAAACAGAGGACATCTAGCTCATAAGGATCACAGGGGCAGGGCTAAGCCCAGAGTCATTTGTCCTAAGGAGGGAAGAAATTCAAGGGAACGTTTCAAGGAGGCCAGAAGACATGTTTCTATTGTCGACAGCCGGGCCATGTGAGGAAGAATTGCCCCCTGAGGCAAACCTCACGGAGTTCCGAAATGTCTCAATCCCAGTCGTCAGTGGGACTCACGCAAGCACACGTTGTTCCTTCATGTCCCATTATGGACCTGGGAGATCTGTTCCAACTACAGAGTGCTGTCCAAGCCCCTAGTACTTCACGTGCGGGTACTCCGCAATCCGGCCGGATGAACCAGGATGTGGGCCAAGGCCAAGATCAATCTTCCCAAGGCAGGAGAAATCATAGGCCTTCCTATCAGGCAGGTCAGAGAACTTGCTATCATTGCCACCAGCAAGGTCACATGAGGCGGGATTGTCCTCAGAGGCAGGGATCCCAGAGTTATGGGGCGTCACATTCCCAGTCATCAGTGGGGCAGCCACAGACATACTTTGTTCCTTCCTACCCCACCATGGGCCAGGGAAGTCAGTATCAGTTCCAGGGTGCTGCACAGGCCCCTACTACTTCACGTGCGGGGATCCCGTAATCAGGCCAGATGGACCAGCACATGGGCCGAGGCCGAGGACAGGGCATGCAGCCCGGGACTTCGACAGCCCAGGGGTGAGTATACGCCATCACACCTTAGAATGAGCTGATAGATCAGTCTGCGACCCACGGTACATCTCTTATTCCTTAATTATGGGCATACGTGTTTTTTGATTTGAGCGTGTCACATACCGTCATTTTCAAGTTCTTGTGCATGATATAGATTTAGATCTCGCAACCCTAGAAGAGTCCTTATGGGTAAATTCAACCCTAGGGGCTAAGGTATGTTTTGATCAGATATGTCAGTTCTGAGTTAGGGATCTCAGGGATTCTACTCACCGTGGACCTTAGGGTCCTGGACATGTCAGAGTTTGATGTCATCCTTGGGATGGATTAGTTGGCGGCACACCGAGTCATCATTGATGGTGATCATAAGAAGGTTACTGCCTACACACCGGAGGGTGTTTGTTTCAAGTTCCAAGGGGAGAAACACGATGTTTTACCCCAAGGAGTACAAAATTCCCATTGGCACGGGCAGTTGATGGATTGGCTAGCAAGCCTTACCCTAGAGGACGAGGCGAGACAAGAGTCGAGTCTACCTCGGGTGGTTTGTGAATATGAGGACATTTTTTTGGACGAACTACTGGGATTACCTCCACATAGGGATATAGACTTCACTATTAAGTTGCAACCCAGTACATCACCTATTTCTATGAATCCTCATAGAATGGCACTAACAGAGCATAGGTCATAGGTCTTGTATGGGCCTTATGGGAAATGAGTCTATCGTCTTCCATTGCGAGAGCGAAAGAGGTTTAGAGTCCATGGTATAGCTTAGGCTCTGATGACTATCATAGCTACACAGTGTATTTTGATGCCTCCAAGGACGGACTTGGATGTGTATTGATGCAGTCCGGGAAGGTGGTGGCTTATGGTTCTCGACAGTTGAAGAATCACGAGCAGAACTATCCTACGCACGACATGGAGTTGGCGGCCATAGTCTTTGCCTTGAAGGCTTGGCGCCAGTATCTATACGGTGAGCAGTTCGAGGTGTTTTCGAACCACAAAAGTCTGAAGTATATCTTTACACAGCGGGATCTCAACATGAGGCAATGCAGGTGGATGGAGTATCTAGAGGACTTTGACTTCACTTTGCATTACCAACCTGGTAAGGCAAATGTGGTAGCTGATGCACTCAGCCAAAAGTCACGGGGAGTCTTGGCTAGTGTAGCTTTCCGGGAGTGATAGATGCTCGAGACTGTGGGACAGTTCAGGCTACACTACAGTGGTCAGGTTCAACAAGGGGGGAAAACTGTCGCCGAGATATATCGGGCCCTTCGAGGTACTCGAGAGGGTTGGTACAGTTGCTTACCAGTTGGTGTTACCGCCAAATCTATCGGGTGTTCACGCGATGTTCCATGTCCTTATGCTCCGGAAGTATACTCCAGATCCGACACATGTAGTGGATTGGGGTGAGTTGATTGTTGATGCGGATGGGACCTTCGAGGAGGGACCGGTGCGTATCATGGATAGCCGGTAGCAGGTTTTGCGAGGCAAGACCGTGAGGCTAGTGAAGGTGTTGTGGCAGCACCGAGGTGTGGAGAGGCGACATGGGAGCGTGAGGACACTATACGTACCAATTATTCTTTCTTATTCGAGAATGGAGGTACATTTTTATAATCATTAGTATTATATGAATGTTGCATATGCACATGGTTGAATGTACATATGTGTGTGAATTTCGGGGACGAATTTTTTTAAGGGGGAAGAATGTAAAACTCCGGAAAATTTGAACTTTTTATGAGAAAGAGCAAAACAGTAAATTGCCACTACGGTGCGGGTTGAGAATCCTTATTTTTCTAGAACTCGGATGACGAAACTGACTGCACCGTTGGATTCGTCTCGCGAAATCAAGTTATCCAGACAAATTTGGTCGAATTTCGAAATAGTCGAGTTTTTCACGTTTTTCGAGACGACAGGTGTAGGGTGACCCCAAAAACGAAATTTTTATTAAAATTTTGAAAGTTGGAAAATAATTTAAATAAAGTTAATATAAAATATTTTGAGTTTAAACTGGAACGAAATTTAATCGTTTCGGGGCGAAAACGGACCCGGGAAAGGGGCGCAACGTGGGCCAAGCTTTAAAATTATAAATAGGGGTAAAAAATCTGATTTTTTCAGAGATCTTTCTGCTGAAACCAGTGGGTTTAACGTGTGAAGAAGAGGAGAGAAAAAAAGAGAGAAATCAAGGCTTCTTGCTACGATTTACGCCTCTCCGTCGCTCGAATCAACTCGAGCCAAGAATCAAAGTCGATCTCCTCGACGAGGGCTACGCCTATGTACCAAAAAGAGCTGATTTCACTGAAGATTCAAAGACGGAATTTTGGAGAAATCAAAGGTTTGGGCTTGAATCGTGTTCTTGAAGCTTCCTACAGGTGTTTTACGCTTCAAGAGGTAGGGTTCCCTCCTCATTAGGTTTTCTCTCAACCTGAGAATATGATGTGGAATGAGTAGGTGTATAGAACTATATGTCACTTGCCTATTGTTGTTGTTTTAGTGAAATGGGTATTGAGAATGGGTAGCATGACTTGAAATAAATTCTCTTGTTTAATGTACCACTAGTGTATATTAAATGTGGGAAATGGGTACCGAAGTGTGCTAAACAAATCTTGTAAGAAATGGGTTGTAGAATTTACTTGTTTGGCAAATTTCATAAAAAACTATAGGTACTTGAAGT
The DNA here is from genome assembly GCA_951799425.1 of Ilex aquifolium. Lineage (NCBI taxonomy): Eukaryota > Viridiplantae > Streptophyta > Magnoliopsida > Aquifoliales > Aquifoliaceae > Ilex > Ilex aquifolium. The sequence continues at coordinate 19,098,312 of OX637393.1, read as the reverse complement.
GTAGAAAATGGATAGGGAAATTGGGTAAAGTAAATTCTAAGTTGAATTGGCATTTAGAAGTTGCTACTTTATAATTTCTTGGGAGATTATGACAGATGAATATTAAGAAATGGGTAGAATAATTTATATTTTGAAATGGTTGTGTAGAAATCACTTAATATGATTTCTTGAGCTATATGATGAATTTGAGTGTATTATGTGTTTACATGAGTGGTTCCTTGAAGGTGTTTGATTAAATGCCTAGGTGAAAATTAAGTATGTTTTGCATGGACTATGTATAGCATGCTTGGATATTGTATTGAATGAAAACTTGCCTATGGTTATGGAAAAGAGGAAATGGGTATAGAAATGGTTTTAACCAATTTCTAACTTGGGTTGATGTTTGGAAGTTACTTGTGTAATTTCTTGGAATTTGGTATTGGTGGGCAAGCTATGTGTTTATATTGCGCCTTTGTGAATAATGTGTGTTGTTAACATAGATTATGTAATAACATGCTTATGTTTGGTTATTAAGTATAAAATGTTGATATATATGTTCATTGATATATTGCCATTGTGATGGATAAAGGTAATTATATGCATATGATATAATTGGCCTTGGTATATTCATATACGGTTAAATTGCTCATTGGGCAATCATTGCATCTTGGGCATGATATTGACATCACATTCATGGGCATAAGGCATGAGTGTAGTTGTGGGTGAATGGTTGATCAAACACCATACTTGGTGGTTAATAAGTGGACTCGGGGAGGTTGGATCGAAGATCCCGTTGAGTTACATGATTGCATGAAAAACTTGTGTCGGGTATAGCAAGAAGGGATAGATTCTCCCTCGGGTGAAAAACCCAGCTACCTGGTTCAGACACTTTCCGGTGGTGAAATTCCAAAAAAACGTAACGGTGTGCGGAACCGGCAGTAAAACTTCGAAGATCCGCTATCCAACAAGGACACAAGATTTTGTTTTATAAATAAAATAGTCATTCGATGGATTGTATCCAACAATGATCTTGTTTTATAAACACATGACTTTTATTTCAAAATGATCGTTGGATGTATTTCATCAATGACGGATTTATCAGACATTGGCATTGCATTGTGAGGTGGGAGCCGGTGAGGGCTCGAGTTAAAGTCCATGAGTGAGTATCATCTCATATCATGACATGACATGGTAGAATTCCCATCTTGAATTACATGTTCTTGTCTGGAATGGATAATGACTGTTGATTGTTGCATGTGCACATTTCATATGCACTTAGGGTGGGTAGTAGCCTCTATAGGAGATACTCTATTGAGCGTTGCTCACCCTATACGGGAAAATATTTCAGGTGCGAGATATATGCCAGTGGATGGCTCACCTTTAGAGCCTCAAGGGTGAAGAAAGCCGACTTGTAGATTTTATAACTCATTTTCTAATACTTTTGGAGAAATCTAGCTTTGGCATGTAATTTTATGAAAGGGATGTAACCGAACTTATGTAGACTATATTTTGTTTCAAAAACTTCATTATGCATGTCTTGGATGGTTATAAATGGACCCGATGTGGTCAATGAGTATGGATAAATGGACCCGGTGTGGTCAATATTGTATAATTGCGCAGGTTGTGTTTTGGGTAGAGCTCCCCGTACAAAGGAGACTCTGCCCGAATTTTGTTAAATTATGGATCCTTGTAAATGGGGCATAATGGCGTGATATCGATTTACACGGTATCCACGGGTATTCCGCGGGTTGATGGGTAATCAACAAGTTGACAAAGGACCCCCGGTTTTTGGGATGTCACAACTTGGTATCAGAGTCTAGGTATACGATTTACCTAGGGCTTGATGGGTATGGGTCTAGACCATTGCATTCATTGTACATTTCATGTTCTATGCTTTAAATGCTACATGTTATGTGCTACGTGTTATGTGAACAATATGCATGGTAGAATGTATATGGAAAGGGAGATGCTAGGGCAAGAGAACATAACCTCGGGTGTCGGAAAAAGAAAAGGAATGGGATAGTTCAGGGTGTAGATGTCTACTAGTGTGTGACACATGCTCTACTAGTGAGACAGGAAGGGAAATCTCAAAGTTTGAACTTGATCCCTATCTTGGGATGCTAAGTTAGTACTCTATTGCTATTTGACATGTGTGTAGATGGAAAATATAGGAAGAGGACGCCGAGGCGGTGGACGGAACAATGACCAACCACCACCGGCCTTTGACCAACAAGCCTTTATAGAGGCTATGGGTAAGATGATTGCTAACCTAGCGTAGGCAAGCGCCAATATGAGCCAAGGGGCTCAAGCCATCCAAGGGAGTTTGAGTTCCATGGACCACCAACGTTCATTGAAAAAGAAGAAGACATCTAGCCCACAAGGATCACAGGGGCAGAGCCAAGCCCATAGTCATTTGTCCCAAGGAGGGAAGAAATTCAGGGGAACGTTTCAAGGAGGCCAGAAGACATGTTTCTATTGTCGACAGTCGGGCCATGTGAGGAAGAATTGCCCCCTAAGGTAAACCACACGGAGTTCCGAAATGTCTCAATCCCAGTCGTCAGTGGGACTCACGCAAGCACACGTTGCTCCTCCCTGTCCCATTATGGACCAGGGAGATCTGTTCCAACTACAAAGTGTTGTCCAAGCCCCTACTACTTCACGTGCGGGTACTCCGCAATCCGGCCGGATGAACCAGGATGTGGGCCAAGGCCAAGATCAATCTTCCCAAGGCAGGAGAAATCATAGGCCTTCCTATCAGGCAGGTCAGAGAACTTGTTATCATTGCCACCAGCCGGGTCATATGAGGTGGGATTGTCCTCAGAGACAGGGATCCCAGAGTTATGGGGCCTCACAGTCCCAGTCATCAGTGGGGTAGCCGCAGATATATTTTGTTCCCCCCTACCCCACCATGGGCTAGGGAAGTCAGTATCAGTTCCAGGGTGCTGCATAGGCCCCTACTACTTCACGTGCGGGGATCCTGCAATCAGGCCAGATGGGCCAGGACATGGGCTGAGGCCGAGGACAAGGCATGCAGCCCGGGACTTCAGCTGCCCAGGGGCGAGTATACGCCATCACGCCTCACAATGAGCCGATAAATCAGTCTGTGACCCACGGTACATCTCTTATTCCTTAATTATGGGCATACGTGTTATTTGATTTGAGCGTGTCACATACCATCATTTTCAAGTTCTTGTGCATGATATAGATTTAGATATCGCAACCCTAGAAAAGTCTTTATGGGTAACTTCAACCCTAGGGGCTAAGGTATGTTTTGATCAGATATGTTGGTTGTGAGTTAGGGATCTCAGGGATTCTACTCACCGTGGACCTTAGGGTCTTGGACATGTCAGAGTTTGATGTCATCCTTGGGATGGATTAGTTGGCGGCACACCGAGGCGTCATTGATGGTGATCGTAAGAAGGTCTCTACCTACATACCGGAGGGTGTATGTTTCAAGTTCCAAGGGGAGAAACACGATGTTTTACCCCAAGTAGTATATAATTTCCATTGGCACGGGCAGTTGATGGGTTGGCTAGCAAGCCTTACCTTGGAGGATGAGGCGAGACAAGAGTTGAGTCTACCTCGGGTGGTTTGTGAATATGAGGACGGTTTTCCGGACGAACTATCGGGATTACCTCCACATAAGGATGTAGACATCACTATTAAGTTACAACCTAGTACATCCCTTATTTCTATGACTCCTCATAGAATGGCACCAACAGAGCATAAGCCATAGGTCTTGTATGGGCCTTGGGGGAAATGAGTCTATCATCTTCCATTGCGAGTGTGAAAGAGGTTTAGAGTCCATGGTATAGCTTAGGCTCTGATGACCATTACAGCTACACAGTGTATTTTGATGCCTCCAAGGACGGACTTGGATGTGTATTGATGCAGTCCGGGAAGGTGGTGGCTTATGGTTCTCGACAGTTGAAGAATCATGAGCAGAACTATCCTACGCACGACATGGAGTTGGCGGCCATAGTCTTTGCCTTGAAGGCTTGGCGCCACTATCTATACGGTGAGCAGTTCGAGGTGTTTTCGGACCACAAAAGTCTGAAGTACATCTTTACACAGCGGGATCTCAACATGAGGCAACGCAGGTGGATGGAGTATCTAGAGGACTATGACTTCACTTTGCATTACCACCCTGGTAAGGCAAATGCGGTGGCTGATGCACTCAGCCGAAAGTCACGGGGAGTCTTGGCTAGTGTAGCTTTCCGAGAGTGACAGATGCTCAAGACTGTGCGACAGTTCGGGCTACACTACAGTGGTAAGGTTCGGCAAGCGAGGAAAGCTGTCGCCGAGATATATTGGGCCCTTCGAGGTACTCGAGAGGGTTGGTACAGTTGCTTATCGGTTGGTGTTACCGCCAAATCTATCGGGTGTTCACGCGGTGAACTTTTTATGAGAAAGGGCAAAACGGTAAATTGCCACTACGGTGCGGGTTGAGAATCCTTATTTAGAACTCGGATGACGAAACCAACCTCACCGTTGGATTCGTCTCGCGAAATCTAGTTACCCAGACAAATTTCGTCGAATTCCGAAATAGTCGGGTTTTTCACGTTTTTCGAGGCGACGGGTGTTTGGTGACCCCAAAAACAAATTTTTTATTAAAATTTTGAAATTTGGAAAATAATTTAAATAAAGTTCATATAAAATATTTTGAGCTTAAACCGGTATGAAATTTAATCGTTTCGGGGTGAAAACGGACCCGGGAAAGGGGGCGCATGTGGCACGACGTGGGCCAAGCATTAAAATTATAAATAGGGGTCGAAAATCTGATTTTTTTCAGAGATCTTTCTTCTGAATCCAGTGGGCTTAACGTGTGAAGAAGAGAGAAAAAAAAGAGAGAAATCAAGGCTTCTTGCTATGGTTTACGCCTCTTCGACGCTCGAATCAACTCGAACCAAGAATCAAAGTTGATCTCCTCGACGAGGGCTACGCCTACGTACAAAAAGTGCTGATTTCACCGAAAATCCAAAGATGCAATTTTGGAGAAATCAAAGGTTTGGGCTTGAATCGTGTTCTTGAAGCTTCCTATAGGTGTTTTACGTTTCAAGAGGTAGGGTTCCCTCCTACTTAGGTTTTCTCTCAACCTAGGAATGTGATGTGGAATGGGTAGGTGTGTAGAACTATATGTCACTTGCCTATTGTTGTTGTTTTAGTGAAATGGGTATTGAGAATGGGTAGCATGACTTGAGATAAATTCTCTTGTTTAATGTACCACTAGTGCATATTAAATGTGGGAAATGGGTACCGAAGTGTGCTAAACAAATCTTGTAAGAAATGGGTTGTAGAATTTACTTGTTTGGCAAATTGCATGAAAAACTATAGGTACTTGAAGTGTAGAAAATGTATATGGAAATTGGGTAAAGTAAATTCTAATTTGAATTGGCATTTAGAAGTTGCTACTTTATAATTTCTTGGAAGATTATGATAGATGGATATTAAGAAATGGGTAGAATAATTTATATTTTAAAATGGTTGTGTAGAAATCACTTCATATGATTTCTTGAGCTATATGATGAATTTGAGTGTATTATGTGTTTACATGAGTGGTTCCTTGAAGGTGTTTGATTAAATGCCTAGGTGAAAATTAAGTATGTTTTACATGGACTATGTATATCATGCTTGGATATTGTATTGAATGAAAAATTGCCTATGGTTATGGAAAAGAGGAAATGGGTATAGAAATGGCTTTAACCAATTTCTAGCTTGGGTTGATGTTTGGAAGTTACTTGTGTAATTTCTTGGAATTTGGTATTGGTGGGCATGCTATGTGTTTATATTGGGCCTTTGTGAATAAGGTGTGTTGTTAACATAGACTATGTAATAACATGCTTATGTTTGGTTGTTAAGTATAAAATGTTGATATATGTTCATTGATATATTGCCATTGTGATGGATAAAGGTAATTATATGCATATGTTATAATTGGCCTTGGTATATTGATATACTGTTAAATTGCTCATTTGGCATTCATTGCATCTTGGACATGATATTGGCATCACATTCATGGGCATAAGACATGAGTGTAGTTGTGGGTGAATGGTTGATCAAACACCATACTTGGTGGTTAATAAGTGGACTCGGGGAGGTTAGATCGAAGATCCCGTTGAGTTACATGATTCCATGAAAAACTTGTGTCGGGTATAGCAACAAGGGATAGATTCTCCCTCGGGTGAAAAACTCGGCTACTAGGTTCAGACACTTTCCGGCGGTGAAATTCCAAAAAAGTGTAACGGTGTGCGGAACCGGCGGTGAAACTCCGAAGATCCGCTACCCAACAAAGACACAAGATTTTGTTTTATAAATAAAATAGTAATTCGATGGGTAGCATCCAACAATGATCTTGTTTTATAAAGACATGAGTTTTATTTCAAAATGATCGCTGGATGTATTTCATCAATGACGGATTTATCATACATTGGCATTGCATTGTGAGGTGGGAGCCGGTGAGGGCTCAGGTTAAAGTGCATGAGTGAGTATCATCTCATATCATTACGTGACATGGTAGAATTACCATCTTGAATTACATGTTCTTGTCTGGAATGGATAATAGTTGTTGATTGTTGCATGTGCACATTTCATATGCACTTAGGGTGGGTAGTAGCCTCTGTAGGAAATACTCTATTGAGCGTTGCTCACCCTATACGGGAAAATATTTCAGGTGCTAGATATACGCCAGTGAATGGCTCACATTTAGAACCTCAAGGCTGAAGAAAGCCGACTTGTGGCTTTTATAACTCATTTTGTAAAACTTTTGGAGAAATCTAGCTTTGGCATGTAATTTTATGAAAGGGACTGTAACCGAACTTATGTGGACTATATTTTGTTTGAAAAACTTCATTATGCATGTATTGGATAGTTATAAATGGATCCGGTGTGGTCAATTAGTATGGATAAATGGACCCGTTGTGGTCAATATTGTATAATTGCGTAGGTTGTGTTTTGGGTAGAGCTTCCCGTACAAAGGAGACTCTGCCCAAATTTTGTTAAATTATGGATCCTTGTAAATGGGGCATAATGGCGTGATATCGAGTTACACGGTATCTACGGGTATTCCGCGGGTTGATGGGTAATCAACGAGTTGACAAAGGACCCCCGGTTTTTGGGGTGTCACAGCTTGGTCAACGGGATACCTGTACTTGTGAGCATAAGTATCGGTACCTAGGTTCACTGGAAGCTAGATACCTATGAGGTCCTGGTACTTAAGGCCCAAATTTTTCAGATTTCCAAAATTTCAACATTTAACCCTAAGAACTCATACCACATCCATTCATAATGAGATTAAATGTCCAAATACAAAGTACCCTTACAAGCCTTTATCAAAATACAAGTTTTGTATTACAAAAAGTACAAGGCCAAAAGATAATATTTATACAAGGGTTTTCAATTCCAAAATCTAGAGCCATAAACCAGCTATGTCGTCAATATGGGCCCAAGTGAGGGCCATCAGCTGGAGCCTGTCCAACACCTGAAATGTATTCTCATAAAGGGTGAGTCACGGTCAATAGGGTAAGGAGGTCACTCTCCAGCCCAGATGCATATGAAAGTCACATGCAAATCATCATATCAAGCCTCCATTCAAACACATATTTCTCATAAATGAATGCTACAATTCCATGTCAAGCCATGAGATGGAAACTCATGCATGCAATGCAACCTAAGCCCCATCGGCTCTCATAACACATGTTGTGTCGTGCGTATGCATCCGGGTATTTCAAGCCCCTGCCATTGATGTTGGACATCTAATAACTATTTTATAAAATCTGTGTCTTCTTGGGTAGGTAATTTTTGGACATTACACCAATGGGCTACCAAATCGACATGGCATTTGAGGCCATACCACCTCTAGTTCCAAGTACACTGACACACTTTTTTGGAATTTCACCACCAGACAAGTGAGTAACTATGTAACCGAGACTTACACCCGAGAGAAAATCTATCATTTCTTGCTATACCGGACAAAATTTTCTATGCAATATTTCGTGCCACTCAATTGGACCTTAATCCAAACTTTCCGAGTCCACCGATCAACTCACCATGTGATGATTGACCAACCTATGCATACACACACTCACAGTCATACCAATGCCCATGAATGTCATGCAACCCGTGTATATGAAATGTAATGTACATTTGTCATTTTCAATTCATCATAATGCTAACTATGACATGTGAGCATATGAAAATATCCCATAAAAATCAAAATGTCAATTATATCATGAAGCGTATAATAACATTCCGCAACATCATTAAGCATGTTATAGCATTTTCAATTCAAATAACACACTTGAACACCCATAGGCATTCTATAAAACACCTCTAAGGCAAAAATATGTAAACACATAGCATGCCAAAACAATCCATTTTATCAAACCCAAATCAAATAAGAAATGGTTTTAACACATTCTCATACCCATTTTTCATATCTAACACATGAGATTATATCTCTATAGCCCCAACCATTTCATATCACAACCGTAGGTTGAAAATAAACCTAGTTAGGAGGGAACCTCTTGTAGTGTAAGCCCACGTAGTAGAAGTCCCAAGAACCCCTAATCAAGCCTTCCAAGCTTTAGCCCTAAATTCCCATCTTTGAGATTTTGGAGAAAAGCGCGATCTTTGGTATGGTTGTGTAGCGCTCATTGCCTAGAGCAACTTTAAATCTTGACTCGAGGTGATCCAACGGTTGGATCTTCGCAGATTTAAGGAAGAAGATGGAGAAGGCTTTAAAGAACTTCCCCCTTCTCTCTTTCTCTCAATCTCTCTCTCTCTCTCTCTCTCTCTCTCTCTCTCTCTCTCTCTCTCTCTGTGTCTCTCCCTATTGAAAATTCAGGCTAAAGAATGGGCGAAAAATCAGATTTTCCCCTTTTAAATACTCTCATTTTGCTTGGCTCATAATGCCCCACATGTCCTACTTTAATTGGTCTAATTTTTATGTCAAATCAATTAAATCTCGCCCCATGTTAAGTTTAGTATATTTTTATTGAATAAATTTTAAATTATTTCTTGAGTTCCGCTAATAAAATCTAATTGCGTTTATTTTAATCGCGCGACACCTGATTGCATCGAAAAACATGAAAAATTCAACTGTCTCAGAATTCAACGAAAATTGACTAGGTAACTAGATTTCACGATTGGAATCAAACGGTGAGGTTCATTTCGTCATCCGAGTTATATAAAATTTCAAATTTTTAACCAGTGCTTAAACAACTAATTACTATTTTTTCATTTTTAATTAAGTTTTAATTTTCCTAGGTTTTACATTCTTCCCCCCTCAAAAGGAATTTCGTCCCCAAAATTACACACACATGCACATATAGCAAAATGTAATGTAACAAGTCATAAGCAACTCTATGACCATAAGGAATGTACCTCTATCCTCAAACATGAATGGATAGGTGGTGCGGATAGTGTCCTCACGCTCCCATGTTAATTCCTCCACCAGTCTCACAATCTTTACACACAAAACCTGATCTCGGCTATCCATGATACACACCGGTCTCTCCTCGAAGGTCCTTTATGCATCAAGAACCAGCTCACTCCAATCCACCACATTTGTAGGATCTAGAGTGTACTTCCAGAGCATAGAGACATGAACACCATGTGAACACCTGATAGATTTGGTGGTAGTGCTAATCGGTAAGCAATTGTACCAACCCTCTCGAGTACGTTGAAGGGCACGATATACCTCAACGACAACTTTTCTCGCTTCTTGAACCTGACCACTCCCCTCTTAGACATGACCTTCAAGTAGACGTGATCTCAAATCTCGAACTTCAGAGGTCTCCACCGCCTATTGGTATAGTTCTTCTGTCGGCTCTGTGCCGTAAGAAGACGTTTCTATATCATGTCCACTTTCTGTGAGGTGTCCCTAATCAAGTGAGGACCTGTGGAAGGTCTCTTTCCAACCTCCATCCAACATACTGGAGAATGACATGGCCTTCCATAAAGTGCATCATAGGGTGTCATCTATATGCTCACCTGATAACTATTGTTGTAGGCAAATTCCACTAAGGGTAAGTGTTCCTCCCAACTACCCTTTAGGTGAAGGACGCATACCCAAAGCATGTCCTCTAAAATCTGGATGCTCATCTATGACTGACCATCCGTCTGGGGATGAAAAGTTGTACTCATCATCAACTGTGTCCCTATAACTCGCTGAAAGCTCTCCCAAAAGTGAGTTGTAAACCTGGGATCTTGCTTAACCCTAAATAGTACGTTAATGAATTAGGTTATTAAGATAAATGTTTTAGTGAAATGAGTTAAAACAATCAAGTTACATGAAATTAGGGTTAATGTGTAAAACTTGACATTTTGCAGGATTTTGTTCGGAATTACGAAAAGTTAGGAGAATGAATGTGTGCAGGCTTAATCAGCAAGGGGAGGCAAGGGCAAATATTACATTCAAACATCAATCGAGCAAAGGAGAAAACCAGAGAAATAGCACCGTCCAGACGGTGGTGATGGCGTCTGGACAGTGGCTAAACCGCTTGAACTCCTTCCTTTCATCCCAGTGGTCAGCTGATGATGCAAAAGGCCCTGATTGGCTAGGATGAGTTCTACCGCCTCAAGCCCTTTCCCAGCTTCTATAAATATCCAGCTCAGCTTCCATTTCAAGAGGTCCGTCAAATTCTTCGCCAGAGAGTGGAGGGAAGGTCAGGGAAGTCTAGAGAGAGTCAGAGACAATTCAGAGAGTGAGAGAGAGAGAGAGATAAATAGTAGAGCGGAGCCTTGCCAAACCAATTTTCAGCTAGCTTTTATTTTACTTTTATGTTTCTGTTTATTCCTTTTTACTTGGAGAGTTAAACATCTCCCACTTTTGTGCCCTAACCGGTGATAAGGGTGGTAGTGTTTCAACTATTCCTCGGGGAAGGATTGTTTCGTATTTTGTTTTGTTTGTGATGGAACTATATCGCCCATTTTGCTCGTCTATAGCAATGAGGCGTGAGTAGTCCGCTTATACCCTTCGATGAAGGGTGAACACATGTACGATATTGTTTAAGTTATGGAAATGCTTATGTTCTATCTATGCTTTAATGTTATATACATGCCTTATTAATGGATGCTTACATTTATAATATGCTCATGGTTATGAACACTGAGCAGTACTTAATGTTATATACCATACGATCTCTACTAATTATGTACTTCATGCATGATACATTGATGTACGTGATTGGGCTTTATGTAACAGTCAATAGATTGGTTATAGACGGGTTAAGTCTCGGCATAGCCAATGCTTTGGATTCAATACATAAACTAGAATCTCGTCATCAGTAAATCATCAACTTGTCGGTTGAATAACTGTAGTATTCCTCCTGAATGACTCGCCTTCTGGTTTACTAGGGTTATTTAACTCATGCATGATATAGAGACTTACCGGCTAACCTAATCAGTTGTTGTCTTATGGTTCAAAATACATCAAACCTACCGGTTGGCTTTCCAATAAAATGGGAGTTAATTTGTTGTAAAGTGGCATTTCTAATAACTAAAACAATATAATGCATATGGAATCCCGAACTGATGGGTACCTTTTAATTATTGCCTTTCCACCGTTTAATTAAGTGTTTGTTTTTATTGTTCTAAGCTCACACCACAAGCTATTTTATTACATTTTGTATCTGTAACAACTTCACCGTTTCTATTTTTAATTCCAATATTTAGCTCCCTGTGGGTTCGACCTCGGACTTAAACCGAGAATTATATTACAATTTGACCACTTATACTTGAGTGTATGACATTATTCAGGTCAGATCAAGATTTTTGGCGCCGTTGCCAGGGAGTTATGGTGATTTCAAAACGAACAGGGAAGTTTTTTAGTTTGTATTATATGTATATTCACTATTTTTTGCATTTTCATTGTTTATGTCTGTTAAGTCATCAATAAGGTCTGTAAATCAGTCTAATCCTTCATCTCCATCATCTTCATCTTCATAACAAGCATCATTTAAATTATGCAAGGCTCAAAATAATCAACGGAAACAAGAGGTAGTTCAGAATTTCTGACCATTAAGAGAGTATTTGCATCCCGTATGCACTAGTGTCCCGTCATGTTTTGCTTTTCCCACAAATGCTCCAAATTTTAATATTAAGGCAGAGACAATACAGTTGTTACCACAATTTCATGGTCTCGAGTCTAAAAACCCGTACTTGCATGTTAAAGAGTTTGAAGAAGTATGCAGTGCTTTTTAAGATAATTCTGAAATGGACCAGTTGAAACTTTTTCCTTTCTCTTTGAAGGACAAAGCTAAATGATGAGTGGGTTTTATACCTATGAATTGAACACTTTCGGTTTGATGAAATTGCAAGTTTTCAAATATTTTATGTTCTTTTTTATTTGTTTTGTGTGTTTTGATGTTATTTTGTAGGGATGATCATTTTGGAAGGAAACATGATCATTTGGAAGGAAACAAGGTCAATTTGGAGCCTAAGTGTTGAATTTTTTAAGACTAAACAACAAGGGCAACGTTAGGCTTGAAAGGGGTCCAGCGCCCCTGCGCCAAAACCTGTAACACCCCGCATTCTATTTTATATATGTATATAGATATATAGTAAATAATTGTTGTAAAAATGTGGATATGTGTAGAAATATGTGTTGGAGAGGTTTGGGATGGATTTGGTTGGCTTAGGAATGGATTGGAAAGTTTAAGTTTCGAAGGTATGTAAACTTGAGAAGAGGGATTATGGAAGTTTCTAAATATTTTTAGGTCAAAATAAGTTCTCCATTGAATCCGGAAGTTCGAAAAACATTGGGAGAGGTAATATGGGGTGTATTGGAAGCTAGGAAGTATTCCGGAGTGAAAACACACTTAGAGAAAAATTTGGGTAAAAAGGAGTTGGGACACCTTCTAGTATTTAAGTCATATATTTTGATCCTGATGTCCAATTGATCTGAAATTTTGACAGTAGATAGTAGACATCTAGGGCTACAAAAGTATATCTCACGAAAAGTTTCCAATTCGACCTGTAAATAGGTCAAAACAGCCCTGAAAGTCGAAGCAGTCAAAGTGTACCTGTACGCCCGAACCAGTAGCTAAACCGTACCCGTACAGCGTACCGGTACACCCGATAAAAGTCGGGATTTTGGTGTTTTAAAACACCCTTTTAAGCCTCATTTGACCCATTCTTCCATCCCACTCTCACCCCAAACATATTAGAGCCCTAAGAGAAGAGAAAAGGAGAGAAAAATACAAAGATCTTGAGAGAGTTAACCCTTATAGAGATCAAAACCGAAATTTCTCAAGAACACCATTCTTCTACTCTCTTCTTCTACACTTTCACTACACCCTTACCCACACCTCTTGGAATCCTAGAGAGAGTCTTAGAAAAGAATAAAGAAGGAGAAAACACAAGATCAAAAGGGAGAAACAAAGGATTTAAGAGTGATTCAAGATCAAACCCTAGATTTCAAGAACACCAAGGTAGGGGTTTTCTTCCATTCTTTTACATTGAGGCTAGGTTTATTTATATGTATCTCTTCACTCTAAATGTTATATGTATGCTATCAAATCCTTAATTCTTGCTATTCTTGTAATTGATGCCATGTGGAAAATATTGTGATTGTTGGATAACCCTTGAATCTCCTTGCTTGCTACCCAACCTTAGTCTTCAAGGGAAATGTGTTTGTCTCTTGAATTATCCTTTGTTATTGATTTCAACACATGATTGTCCCTTTGTTTTGAATTCTAAGCTTGATATTCTTTATTCTTGGTTCCAAGACTTGAATGTTCTTTTGGTTTGATTTCTAAGTTTCATAATCATTTGTTCTTGATTTCACACCTTGATAGTCGTTTGTTATTTATTTTCATACATGATTGTTCCGTTAAATCCTAATTTCTCCTTTGTCCATGATTTTCAAGCTTGGTGCGCCTTTATTCTTTATACTCCAAGCTTATTATTCATTTGTAATGATTCCAAAGTTTGATTACTCATATGTTCTTGATTTCAAAACTTTAGTGTTTCATATTGAACAACAAAATGGTATTTATGGTGATCTCATGTATTTTTCTTAGTTGGTTGTGGAATTGTTACATGTTATATTTTGGGGGTGGAGGTTACCCTAAAGTATGCCACCTACCGAAAGAATGGGGGTGGAGGTTACCCTAAAGTATGTCACCTACTGAAAGAAGTGTGAGAGGTTCCTTGTAAGGATGCTCACCCCTTCCCAAGAGGTTCCTTGTAAGGATGCTTGGGAAGCAAAGATGATCTAACGGGGGGTGGAGGTTACCCTAAAGTATGCCACCTACCGAAAGAATGGGGGTGGAGGTTACCCTAAAGTATGCCACCTACCGAAAGAATGGGGGTGGAGGTTACCCTAAAGTATGCCACCTACCGAAAGAAGTGTGAGAGGTTCCTTGTAAGGATGCTCACCCCTTCCCAAGAGGTTCCTTGTAAGGATGCTTGAGAAGCAAAAATGATCTAACAGGGGGTGGAGGTTACCCTAAAGTATGCCACCTACCGAAAGAATGGGGGTGGAGGTTACCCTAAAGTATGCCACCTACCGAAAGAATTGTTGAAATAGTGTATGGTGGACTGGAGTATATTTGAAATGGTTTGCTAACTGTATAGTGGTTTCACTTATTCATTCAATTACTGTTGTTCCTTAAACTTGAGATCTATTTAAATGTCCTGGTTTTACTTCAAAAGTTATATATGATATTTGTGAAATGAGACCTACTTGTTTTACATGTTTTCTAAACCTTGTTTGAGTTTGGGAGGATTTTCCTACAGAGCTTAGTGCTCACCCCCTACAAACCAACACATTTTTCAGGTGATGCTGTAAAAGAGGATCAGTTAGAAGACGAGTAGGGGGATCCGGAGGGGGATATCTCGACGGTCCTTCGTTGTATTAGATTGAAGGGTTATTTTGGGATCATGTAAAATATAATCTTTTGTTATTCCGCTGCTAAGTTGCGTTTAATTCTTTTGGGATGTAATTGCCATGATTTGGCTTATTCTTTTGGGATAATGCTATGGACATGATATATGATGAATGAAATTTCTTTATTTATGGAATTTATTTAGTCGCTCTCATGTTGTGAATGGTCTCGGATAGTAATGCCGTCCAGGGTGTGTTTTGGGGTGTTACAAAACCAGTGCCCCTGCGCTGGAAAGGCAGTAACTCAGCGCCCCTGCATTGATATTCAGCGCTGCTGCGCTTGTGTTGGCTCGAACGCGAATTTTGACTTGTTTTTTACCCGAAATTGGACTC
Source organism: Ilex aquifolium (assembly GCA_951799425.1). Lineage (NCBI taxonomy): Eukaryota > Viridiplantae > Streptophyta > Magnoliopsida > Aquifoliales > Aquifoliaceae > Ilex > Ilex aquifolium. The sequence continues at coordinate 19,083,113 of OX637393.1, read as the reverse complement.
TAATGCGACATATATGCTAGGGTTTGAGTGGAGATATAAATAGACTGATTTTGGGGGCTGAAAACATAAGAAGAAGACCAATGATTGATAGAAAATTGAAGACAAGAATCGAAGGAGGCGACGCGAAGAAAATCGGACTTGAAGGCTAGAGAGGAGTTGAAGAGTGCAACTAAATTTTCATTCTTTTCTCTTACTTTTACTTCTTGATTTTCTGAGATGTTGTTTAATTTGAGAAGGATGTTTTTCAATTACATTATGAACTAAATTTTTTATTAAGATTTCAACGGAACCTAATGTCTAGTTAAATTGATCTAATCTCGATTCTACTTCTATTGATCATACATGAGTTGTTTGTCATATTTCGTGCTTAATATATGATTGTGTGGCCAAAATTAATTTTATAACCTAGATGAAATTGGAAGATGAATTCTAGGTTTAGATATGAAAATGATGACATGCGTCTGGTTAATTCTTCTTAGGATTGAATAGCTGGGTTTGTGTATAGGATAGGAATATATCTATATGCCATGTGTAACTTTTATGAGAGTTTGAGCTTAATGAATCTATTCCAACTTATTTTTCATAGGAATATAATAATTTAATTGGGAGAGATATGTTTATCTTACTATCGGAAGAGGTTTGATAAATAATTTTGAAATCTTGGTTAACAACTTAATTTGATCAATTAACTGGAAAGAGAGTGGAAAGATTTATACGAAATATTAGGGGAAATTGTAATCTTAAATTCTTTTATCCGGTAAAATTATTCATTGTTCAATATGGAAAATATGGGTTGAGTAAGGAATGTCCTAGAATACCAACTTTAAGCGTGGGTAGGGACTTATCCTGAGACGCCACGAATTTTTAGATCAAATTTGTGTGTATACCTTTCCTTTATTGTGTACATGAATTTCCATTAAAAATTTTGATTTTTGACTTGGCGTTCGAACGCCAAGTGACGTTCGAACGTTACCTGCTTGCAGTGCTTAAGCATCCAATGAGCCTCTGAAGAAAACTCAAAAGTACTGGGAGCTCTCCACGTTCGAACGTTGGATACTCATAGTACTTTGGACTCTGATGAAAACCCAAAAAGTACTGGGATCTCCAAGCGTTCGAACGCCTGGAGAACGTTTGAAGCAAAAACTCACGTTCGAACGTGAAATCCACGTTCGAACGACAGTTGCTCACAGTACTTTGGCCTCTGACAGAACTCAAAAGTACTGGGAGCTCTCTACGTTCGAACGTCAGTATAACATTCAAACCATGTGTTTAAAATTCTTCTATCCACGTTCGAACGTCAGTAACATTCAAACGTTGATACCCAGTCTATAAAAGCCTGGTTCGTCTTCTTCATTTCAAAATCCTTCAAAACCCCCAAACCCGAAGATGACTCTTCACTACCCAAGCCTCAAAACAACCCCCATTCTCAATTTCTACGAAAAATCAAGCAACACCAAACACATTCCACCTCATTTCTCACTCTTTGCACCAAGAAATCCAAGTTTTTAAAACCCAAAAACCCCCAAAACCGAGAAACCATGCCTCCAAGAATGAAGCTTCCCGCTAGGCGCAACATAGTCGATCAAGAACCAAATATGGTGGAAAAGGTCATTGAGGAGAGGGAAGGGAGGCCCATAGTCCGAAGGTATGATCGAACCCGCTTCCCCACCGCCCTCAAGGAAGACAGGTATGAGAATTTTTTTCGAAACCTTGCTGTAGTTTGCGAATGGACTGTGGTTTTGATTGATTTTGTGGAGTTGGGGATTTTTGAGAACTTTGAGGTGAGGGGATGGATGTTGTACTTGAGAAACGGCGGAGAGGCCGTGATTGACTTGGTGCGGGAGTTCTACTCCAACGCCGAAATAGTCAATGGAACAATAAAAACTTATGTGAGGGGAAATCATATTGATGTAAATGAGGAGTACATTCGAGAGTTGAGACAAGAGGTACCACGGGTACCAAGGCCTACCTATCCCCCGAGAAAGAAGGTGGGCATGGATATGGTGGGTGCGGAGTTGACGGGGTTGGCCACTTTTTCATGGACGGGAGCAGAGATTTTTTCGACAAGGGGAGTTGACCGACAAGTATAAGATGTTGAATTTGATTACGGTCTCGAACTTCACCCCCATAGGAAGCAAGAAGGAGATCCTCCCCGAGATGGCCCGATTACTATACGTACTTGGGAAGGGCCACAACATAGACCTCCCCTCGTTGATTTTGACAGAGATGATGAAGGGATGCGATGTGAAGAGGAACTCGCTCCCTTTTGGCACCTTGGTGACAGAGATGTGCTCGGACAACGGGATTAGGGTGAGGTCGGAGATGATGATACAGAAGCAAATGGGGCCTTTGAACAAGGCTTCCTTTCAGAGGAGCCAAGGACATAGTGGCGGCCCGACAACTAGCCAGGAGGAACCCCCTGCCCGAGGCACCGATGAGGTGCAGGATGTGTTAGACGAGGAGGAGGAGAGAGAGCTAGAGGCTGAGAGAGCCCAAGAGCAGACCCAGGAGGAGGCAAGCCCCAACACCAGCACCCAGCAATCACTGAGAGAGATTATGCTTGGCATCGAGGCCAAGCAAGCTGAGATTCTCCGACAGCAGGAGGAGATTCTCAACTATCTGAGGGGTAGAGCTGGTGGAGTTGGTGGAGCGAGAGAGTGATTTTTAGGGAGATTTATGTACTTGATGGTTTTTGTGAATGTGTTTGGTGGATGATTTGAATCATTTTCTTTTGTGTCAATACAATGATATTGTATGAAATGAATGATTCAGTTTTATCACTTTTATTATTTTGATGCATATGTATATTTAGCATTACATTGTTGTTTGTTAAAATGTTAAGAACATATGTTAATGTGAGATTGATTGCTTAAAGTGACTAAAACACATGATCGATTTGACACCTCACTTAGCAACCTAGACTTAAAACCACATGTCTTGGAAAAATGGTATTTTCTCTATACTCAATTGTCAAATGTACATTGGTAGTTGTTATTCTTAAGGTACAAGATGATCAGACTCGAAAAATGGAATCAATGTATAACCAACATTCCATGAAAAACCTGACATAACCGGTGGAGATAACGAAGAATATCATGGTAAGCTTCGAGCCTTGTGATGCTTTTGAGAGGATATCAACATTTACTCAAGTAAGGTTTTTCACTATCTATCCTTGAATAATCTCGTTAAACTTGCTTTGATTGACGCAACTAAAGCAACCTATTGAACATATCCCACCGGGAATCTGTTCATACGACACATACATATGCACATACTTGAGAAAGGATCTTAGGTCATATTTGACTTAATTTTGAGCCTTATCCATTTCTTTTACAAAACTATATCCTTAGATAGCCGAGACTGAGCCTTTAATGTATGATCTCTTATTCAAGTAACCCATATGATAACCGAGCCACAAGAAAATATACTTGACATACCTTTGCTATCTAATTTTCTTGCACCTCTCATAAATCAATATGATACAGAAATGCAAGAGAAAGAGAAAAGACGATGGTGGCTACTGTTGAATGAAAGAAAAGTCAGGGAAGACAACCAAAAGTGAAATAGAGACAAAAAAACAGAAAATGGCTAAGAAAGTGAAAAATGAGCAAAATAAAAGAAAGAAATACCATGTCTAGGCAAAATTTTGAAAAGCTAGAAAGAGGTGTGCTACACTACATAATAAAGGATAGCTTTTGAATACCATTGACGTCATTTCGTTAGCCATTGACCTCTGGCCACATTACAACCTATAAAAAATCCCTAATTGATCTCAAGTCTGATGCATGTGTAGGTCGTCAACCAAAATTTGGGGTATGATAAATAGTATTTCTTTAATTGCATCAATATTATTCCATGAGATTATGTCAAACATGATTAGTCTGTTTCCTTCAAACTTCACTCCCATACCAATTGTGCATGTGATTTTTCAATTGGCCCTCTTCTGATCACATGCCCTTTGAGAGACAAGTCACTATAATCGGAGGGAATTGTTGCTGAGAGCATTCTAAGAGATGTTTGTGAAATCAAAGCTATCCATGAAAGGTGGTAAAGTGGAATGTTTGTTATATAACATTTCTTGTTGCTAGAATGATCATTCCTACTACACAAGGAATCCCAAATACCAATATGACAAATGCTAATTTTTGTATAGAATAAATACCTATGAAAGAGAAATGTGTGGAATATGAGTTGAGATTGAGGGTTGGGTGTCCAAACGAGCATGGTGCTAACTCACTCTGACAAGAAAACAAACAATCTATAAACTATATAATACAAATAAACAACTTCCCTTTTCAATTTCAATTACCGTAACTCCCCGCCAACGGCGCCAAAAACTTGATTCGACCAATTTCGTGACCTGCTTTATATCATACACTCAAGTATAAGTGGTCGAATTGTAGTTTTCTCGGTTTAAGTCCAAGATCGATCCCATGAAGAGTTTTAATAATTGGAATTGAAAATAAGAATAGTAAAGTTGTTGTTAAAGCAGTAGAACATAAGATAGCTTGTGATGTGAGCTTAGATTGATAACTAGTCTAATTAAATAAAGTGCGTAAGTAAACTGTTAAAAGACAATAATATGAAAAGTACCCTTTAGTTCAAGGATCCCATATGCTTTATATATGTTAAGTACTGGAAATGCCACCTTACAATAATTAACTTCCCTGTCACTGGAAAGTCAATCACTAGGTCTGATGTATGTTAAACCATAACACAACAACTTCTTAGGCTAGCTAGTGGTATATGTAACAATTGACTAATTCAAGTAAATCAGAAGGACAAGCCATTCAGGAGGAATACTAGAATTACTCAATTGTCAGTTTTATATTATGTATCAGTCAAACAACCCTAGTGAACCAGAAGGTCAAGCCATTCAGGAGGATCACTTAGGTTATTCATCCGACAACTTTATGTACTAGTTAAACAACCCTAGTGAACCAGAAGGTCAAGCCATTCAGAAAGATCACTTAGTTTATTCATCTGACAACTTTATGTACTAGTTAAACAACCCTAGTGAACCAGAAGGTCAAGCCATTCAGGAGGATCACTTAGGTTATTCATCTGATAACTTTATATACAATGCAACAGTAAAATATCCTTAGTGCACCAGAAGGTCAAGCCATTCAGTTGGAACACTTTAGATATCGGCAGGTTGATGATTCACTGATGACCTAATTTCGGGCTACGTATTGTACTGAAAGCATTGGATATGTCGAGACTGAACCCGACTATAACCAATCAATCGACTGTTACGTAACACCCAATTACATACATCATTGTATCATGTATGAAGTACATAATAGTAGATAGTATGGTATAGAATATTAACTACCGCTCGGTATTCATAACTATGAGCATATGATAAATATAACCATCCATCAGTTAAGGGAGGTATATATATAACAATATAGCATAATTAAACATCGGCATTTTCATAACTTAACTAATAATATACATATGTTTACCCCTCACTGAAGGATATAAGTAAACTACTCATACTCCGTTGCTATAAACAAGCAAGAAGTGTGGGTAATTCTCATTACAATAAAAAATAAAATACAAATACTGACACTTCTTTCGCAACGAATAGTTAAAATACAACCACCCTTAATATCGATTAAGACACAAAAGTGGCGGCAGTTCAACTCTCCAAGCAGAAAGACATAACAGAAAGCTAGAAATAACATAGTTCTGGCATGAGGGTAGGTCAGGCAGGGTTCCACTATGGATTCCTTCTTTTCTCTCTTTCTTTCTCTTTTTCCCTTTTCTTTTTCTCCCCTTTGAATTCTCTCTAGAGCTCCCCTGGAAAACCTCTTTTTAACTCTCCAACTCCAGCCGGCTGAAGATGAAGGGTCACATATATATATATATATATATATATAGGCAAAAGTGAAGCAGGAGATGGAGGATCAACTCAAACCGCCTATAACCACCGTCCGGACACCACCACCACCTTCCGGACGGTGCTTGTTCGCTGGAGAAGTGGTGGAGGTTCCATGATGTTCTTGCATGTTCTTATTCTTGAATTACACTTGCCTCCTTTGTTGTTTCAAGCTTTGAAAGATTGCTCCTCCTGATTTTTGGCAATTCCGCACAAAACCCTGAAATTTTAAACAGTACACAAATAAACCCTAGTTTATGCACAAACCCTAATTTACAGTTTTTAACTATTTTATCTTACAAAATTAAATTATTTAGCTATTTTAATTTACATACTAATTAGGGCTAATCAGCTTATGTATTTTGTTGCTGTTGGTTTTAGGTTGTACAGTTAGGGTTAGTCTTGTCGGCCTAGTAGAAGTGTCTTTAGGTTTTGGGCCATTTTGTTTTGAACACTAACTCATTGTACTGAACTTTTGAGAATGATCAATGAAAATACCACAATTGTTACATTTCATCATTGCCCAAGTCTATTTTTAATTGCGATGTGATTTTTGCATTTTGAGTGTTTGAATATTTACTTGTAGAAATTGATTTTGTTTTAGTTTATAGCTTGTGGTTTGAAATGAAGTTTTCTAGGGACTAGCAAAGCTTAAGTTGGGGGGTGTGATTAGCACAAAACATTGCATATTTTGTATGTTGTTATGCCCTTTTATACTTGCTTTTGTTGTGAATTTGGGGAGAAATGTGTTTAATCTTCTCTTTAATGAAGTTTTGTGTGAATGTAGGTGAAAAGTTGTAAATGGCTTGAGTAAGCTCCTATCGTAATGTTTAAAGTCAATGAAGATGAGGGGATAGCTTAAAGGAAGGATTGGAGGGTGAAGAAATGAAAAAAAAAAATGAAGGAAGTGTCTGTAGTGTCTAACACTGAGTAGTCATGTGAAATCTGTGCATTATCAGGACATCCCACAGGGGAATGTCCCACCATTCCAGCATTCAAAGAGGTCTTGATGGAACAATCCAATGCCATTTCAAATTTTAACAAGCCCTATTCCAATCCTTATTCTGAAACCTATAACCCAGGGTGGCAGAATCACCCGAACTTCAGTTGGAAAAATACACAACCTGTGAGTCAGCCACCAGGTCCACCTTCAAGTCAACCACAAACTCGACAGTCTTATCAACCCCCACACAAAAGAAGTCTAGAGGACACCAAGAACCAATTCATTCAGAGTCAAACAAGTTTCAATACTCAGACCACCCATGCATTTAATGATTTCAAAGCTCAAACTTCACAAAGTATTGAAGATATCAAGAGTCATTTAGCCAAATTGACCCAGTCCTTGAGCACATCAAAGAAGGAAAAATTCTCATCTCAACCAAAACCCCCACAGAGTCAAAACCAGGCTGATGTTGTGTCTCCCGAACCATCTCCGAGTCAAATGCAAGCAATTACCATATTGAGAAGTGGTAAGGTGATTGATAAAACCATTAAAGATATGTTAATTCCAGAGCCAAAACCTGAGGCAACCCCAGTAAATGAACTAGTTGAGCCTAAACCTGTAATTGAAAAGGAACCAGAACCGCCAAATAGAAAATAACCTTCATGCCCTATTCCATTACCTTTTCCTCAAAGAGTCAAGAAACCTAAATCTTCAACCAATCATTCTGAAATCTTTGAGTTATTCAAGCAAGTAAAGATTAACATCCTCCCTGTTGGATGCAATCAAACAAGTCTCATCCTATGCCAAGTTTTTAAAAGACCTTTGCACAGTCAAAAGAAAGATCAATGTGAAGAAAAGAGCATTTTTAACTGAGCAGGTTAGTGCTATCATTCAGCATAAGGCCCTTCTTAAGTACAAAGATCCTGGAATTCCTACAGTGTCATGCATAATTAGAAATTTTCGAATTGAGCAAGCCCTTCTTGATCTGGGATCCAGTGTCAATTTGCTTCCATATTCGATCTATAAACAATTAGGGTTAGGTGAGTTGAAATCCACCAACATTACAATTGGCAGACTATTCTGTGAAAAGCCCACAAGGAGTTATGGAGGATGTACTCGTTCAAGTTGATAAGTTCTATTTCCCAGTTTATTTCATTGTTCTAGATACCCAGCCAGTTCTGCATGCTTCTACATACATTCCTGTCATTCTAGGTCGAACATTTCTTGCTATATTAAATGCATTGATTAATTATAGGAATGGAATCATGAAACTTTCATTTGGAAACATGATCTTGGAATTGAATGTGTTTAACATTGCAAAACAGCCTAGGGAAGAGGAAGTGATGAGTGAAGTGAATTGTGTTGAGTTGTTAATTCAAAGTCTGTTTGAAAAAGTTTGTACAAAGAAAGAGTCACATGCATTGGAGTCTGTACATATTGATGCGTCTGTAGATATATCAGTCATTAAAGCATGGAGTCCTAAATTTGAAAAATTATTACCTGCTAAACCCAAGTCTGTAAAACCTAGTGTTGAAGTTATTAAGCTAGAATTGAAACCTCTCTCGACTGACTTGAAATATGTCTTCTTGGGGGAGGATGGAACTCAACCAGTGATAATATCTTCAAAGTTGTTAGAAATCCAAGAAAATAAATTGACAAAAATCATAATGAATCACAAAAGTGCTATCAGGTGGTCAATAACAAATATAAAGGGAATAAGTCATCTTCTATGTACTCATTGCATATACTTAGAAGAAGATTCTAAACCATACCGACAGCCGCAAAGAAGATTGAACCCACATTTGAAAGAAATAGTCAGGGTTGAAGTACTTAAACTGTTAGATGCTGATATTATATATCATATATCTGATAGTAAATGGGTCAGCCCTACACAGATAGTGCCTAAAAAATCTGGTGTTACTGTCATACAAAATCAAAAAAATGAATTAGTCCCTATACGTACAGTCACTGGTTAGCGTATGTGTATTGACTATCAAAATTTGAATTCACTCACCAGAAAAGATCATTTTCATCTACCTTTCCTAGATCAAGTCTTAGAATGAATAGCCGGTCATGCATATTATTGTTTCTTAGATGGATATTCCGACTATAATCAGATTGAAATTGCAATTGATGATCAAGAGAAAACCACTTTTACATGTCTCTTTGGCACTTTTGCTTATAAGAGAATGCCTTTTGGATTATGTAATGCTCCGACCACCTTTCAGTGTTGCATGATGAATATTTTCAGTGATATGGTGGAGCATTTTTTAGAAGTCTTCATGGATGATTTTTTGGTGTATGGTGATTCATTTGAATTATGTTTAGAAAATTTTGAAAAAGTTCTTATCCGATGTGAAGAAACAAATCTTGTTTTGAATTTAGAAAAATGTCATTTTATGGTCACACCGGGTATTGTTTTAGGTCATGTAGTTTCTACAAAAGAGAATTGAAGTTGATAATTCTAAAATTGATTTGATAGCCAATCTCCCTCCATCCAAGACTGTAAAAGATGTCCGATCCTTTCTAGGTCATGCGGGATTCTACAAAAGATTCATTAAGGATTTCAGTTCAATATCCAGGCCTATGTGCAATCTTCTATATCAGGATGTACCATTTGATTGGAATGATGTATGTCAATTAGCTTTTGATAGACTGAAAAACATGTTTATTTCTGCACCAATTATGCAACCTTCTAATTGGTCTTTATCTTTTGAGTTAATGTATGATGCTAGTGATTATGCAGTAGAAGCTGTTTTGGGTCAAAGAAAAGATAAGAAACCCTATGTGATTTACTATGCAAGCAAGACTTTGAATGATGCACAAATGAATTATTCTACCATGAATTATTATTTTAGGTCATAGAAAAAGAATTACTTGCTATTGTATTTGTTTTAGATAAATTTTGTTCATATTTAGTTGGATCCTCAATCGTTGTGTTTACCGATCATACAGCCTTGAAATATTTACTCACCAAGAAGGATGCTAAACCACGTCTCTTACTTTTGATACTATTGCTTCAAGAATTTGATCTGATTATCAAAGACAATAAGGGATTTGAAAATGTGGTGGTTGATCATTTGTCAAGGCTGACTTATGATACAAAGGAAGAATCAATGCCAATTAAAGAAACTTTTCCAGATGAACAGTTATTTGCAGTTACAGAAGTACCATGGTATGCTGATATAGCCAATTATTTAGCCATGGGTACTATTCATTTTCATTTTACCTAGACTGACAAAAAGAAATTTTTGGGAGAGGTACGCAATTTCTTTTGGGAAGACCCCTATTTGTTTAAGTATTGCAAAGATCAAATAATAAGGTGTTGTGTACCCAATCATGAAATCGGTCAGGTTATCTCATTTTTCCATTCTAAAGCTTGCGGAGGGCATTTTTCTTCAAGGAAAACCGCTGCTAAAATTTTGCAGTGTGAATTTTATTGGCACACTTGCTTCAACTTTAAAAGTGTAAACCCAAGCGCAGGTTGAGCAAAGTAATATAATCTCGGAAGTCCGAGGTCGATCCCACGAGGAATTGTAACAAGGAACAATCACACAAACAACAAAAATAATTTGAAAGGAAAAAGATTTATTTGGAAAATTGTTGATTGGAGAAAAATGATTTTGGTAATTGAAATAGTAATAAATAAAATACTAGAGCATCAGGTACTCCCTCTCAACTTCATACAGTAATAGTTAAATACTCAAAGCTTGACTTGAAAGAAGAATTAAATGTCAGTTAATCCAATTAACAAATCAAGTGATAAATCCAAAAGTTATAATCAAACGACTACCAGGAACCTGAATAATCATTCAATCATATTATTCTATGAAATAATGTTAATCCTTCTAGCGTGGAATAACCAGTGATTTACACGCAGGGAAACTCAAGCAATCGATGTACGTGGCACAACAACTCAAGAATTTATACAGCATAAACACTTTGCTAAAATATTAGGAATTAAATTAACACAGTTTCATAAATCCTTAAGTACAAGAGTCAATAAAAATACCGTACTCCATTGAGAGATTTTCCCCTAGCCCTAGCTTAGCCTTCTAGCCAGACATGGTAAAGGATTCAGAAAAATAGACTAAAAACAAAGAGAATAAAGATAGATCCTTTACAAAGTCCTAGGTTTGTATTTATAAATTACATTCCCCAGAGATTGCATCCCACTAGGATTCTAAATTCGGCAGCAGAGGTTTGACACGCGTCCGGATGCGACTCTCTCAACCGTCCGGACGCGCCTTCCAGAATGGTCCTTGCTTCGTTTGTCAACTTTCTGCCAATCGCGTCCGGACGCGTATACTTCCTCCGTCCGGACGCGTGTTCCAGTGTGATCCGTCCTGAGCTATGCTTCCTTTCTTCTCATAGCTTCACTCCAATTGTGCACTATTAACCTGCAAAACAACACAACTCATCTTTTATTCTCATAGCCTTAATCTTCAATTAAATCATCATAAATATCACACTTTCACAATAAAATGATTAATATTACCTCTGACAAATGTAAATATTAGACCTGAATCGTACCCCCCCACTTAAACCTTGCTAGTCCCTAGTAAGGCAAGCAAATAAAAACAGAATACTAACAAAAACAAAAGACATAACCATTTTCGTAGGCTTCACGATTGCATTTAGCATATGCAACAAGCCTTTAAACCCCTAGGTTTCCCCTAGTGGACGAGTATAGTCTCGTGAGGGTTTCCAGAGATGATACCCACAAACATCACCTTGTGCTCAAACATCTGAATAACACTTGTACAATATAAGTTGCTACCACATTATTGAAATTCTAAAACACAAACTTTTTTATAAGCATATGCAAAACAACATATAGAACTATGCGGTATATCGCTGTATGCACTTATCATATTCTCATATAAACTCGTGTGTAGTGTGGGTTAATTATACCAAGTCAATAATTTATCTGGTAATCTCCTCTACAACTATCAACTATTCATCTCAATGCCAAATCTCACTAGATAATTCACTCATGAACAATTCTCTCAGATTATAATGACTATACACTCAAGTATCACATGTGAGTGGAGGATATTTAAATCAACACAAAATACTGCTCACATGTTCCATTGAAATAATTTAATCCAAAAGAAAATGACTTGACATAATCTCATGAAAGGAAATCAACACACAATAAATAAATAATCGCCATTCTCTTCCTTATTCACACAAGTCATGCATCCATCAATACACTCTTGAGATCAAATAGGTCTTTATTTAAGGTTGTAATGGGGCCTTGAGATTAGGGTTTTGAAACGAAGGATAGTCAGGAATTCAAAAATGATTATCCCGAGAGAACATGTACATTACACAACCAAACTTTTTTTCCATGGCCTTTCACTCTCATCCTTTAGAAGCACAATTTACATCACTTGTTCATATTTTTTTTTTTTTTTTCAAACACATGCTTGCTATTTTTTCTCTTTTTTTTTTTTCAATCTATTTTTTTTCACTGCTAGACATATTGTCTTACCTTTTTTTTTTTTTTTTTCAATTTTTTTTTTGCTAAACCAACATCTCCCAAATTACATAAACAATAAAAATTCAATCTCAGGATAACCAAGGGTAAAAGATATTATTTTTTTTTTTCTCATTGGCTTGGTTATTATATGTTGGGTATAAGAAATAAAATTTTGCTTTAAAGGCTCAATCATGGCTTCTAGGGATAATAATATTCAAAGAATAAGGTTTAGGCTCAAATAATGACAAAGATGGCCTAAAATCATATCTCAAGAGCTTTTGATAACACACTCCCCATGCAAATAATTCAAAGTCAAGCAATCATTCACAATATTGGTGTTAACCAAAACAAAAAATAATGAGATTATTGAAGGAGATTAGCTGAATAAAAATATTTTTTTATTGAGTAAATGTAAATAACCCTCCAAGAAAGATTGGATCAAAACTCACTAGGGTTTTTATGCATCTCCACTATATGTTTCAAGTTCTCAAGGTAACATACCTAACAAATTTTCAACTTGGTAAAGTCTAAAGTGCACAAATTTTGAGTTTTTTATAAGAATATGATACGAGATACAGAAATATAAAATAAAGTTCTCTGTGATGCTTAAACAGTTGCAAATTTAAAGTTGAGCAAATTATTTCTATATTGTGGTATCAACTTATTCATAACAATGTTGTTTAGATATTTGGTAACACACCAAACAAAATATGCATTTTATATAATACTGAGAATTCAAGTACAATGCATATTCAAAAGAGAAAAGAAATCAAGCCTAACAAAAACTACCCGAAATAGGCTTTGATTTCACAAATACAGTAAAGAAAATAAAAGAGACAACTGTCAAACCCCGGGACCTAGAAGAAATAATCCTAAGATGAGGGGCCTGCCTGATCATGAGAACTGTGCCCTAGCCCTCTCATCTGTGCCCTCAACTCCTTTATCTCCTTCCTCATCTCTCTCTGTCCTCTCAACAACTCAAACAAGATCTGCCTATCAGTCCTGGGATCAGTGTCCTCATCCACTGGTATCTCAAAGTCCTCATCAATACTGAGAAACTGATCCCAATCCTCCTCATCTTGTCCCACCCCTGGTGGTGCTGCCTGCTCCTGACCTGGACCCCTCTCTCCTGGCACTGGCCTGGCTACACTCTGACTCTTCAAAAGGGTGCCAGAGTTGAGTGCCACCACTTTCTTTGCCCGCTCCATTGTGGCATCAATCACCACCCCTGCTTGCTCGCACAAGGCAGTAGCCAAGCCAGCAAAAGGGAGAGATGGTTTTTTCGGGTCAACGATGGCTCTCCGCATTTCAGAAAAGATGAGTGAGGGAAGGTCTATGGTCTTACGAGTACCTATGGCATAGAGGAGTCTGGCTCGGTCAAGATAGATGTGGTTATTTCTCAACAAAGGAAAAATATTTGATACCGAAATCAAATTGAGAATTTTGTACTTGTTGGTCAAATCTCCCTGCTGGAGAAACTTCACATTCTCTGTCCATACAAAGTCCGGGTCCCCAAGTAGCTCCTTCCCCACCTCATTTCCAGTATAATTCTGTGGGTACTCCGGATTGACCACCCGAGCCTGACTCATTCAAACTAGCCTAGCTATGACAGTGGCGTCCACCCTAATATTCTTCCCCCGAACATAGGTAGTGATAACTCCATCTCCACAGTCATTGGCATTACTGTAAAACTCTCTAGCTAGAATGGGGATGCACAGCCACTCCTTCCCCATAAAACCGGCCCACCTCCTAGACACTATTAGTTCCTGAACTCCCAGCCTGGCAAAATCTTCATGCTCAACCTTCCTCTCACATACAATAGGTTTTGTTGCATAGTACTTGAAAAACCTCACCTTTTCTTCCAAAATCTGGAAGCGGACTGGGTCAAAAGTGGTGTCCTCTTCCTCTTGAGGCTCGTGAGTACTGGTTCGGGGTCTCTTAGAGGTTGAGGCTCTAGGTGGTGCCATGGCAAAACGGGATGAAAGGCAGGTATAGAGGAAGAGGGAATGTATTCTGGTTTTGGAAGTGCAAGAAATACTGACCGGATAGTCGGTATTTATAGATTTTTCACACGCGTCCGGACGCATGGGGTTAACCCGTCCGGACGCGCCTCAACTGCCGCATTAATTAGCCTTAAAGATCACGCGTCCGGACGCATGGGGTTCAACTGTCCGGACGCGTACTCTGAATTTCAAACGTTTGGCTTTTCCGTCCGGACGCGTGTTGGTATTCCGTCCCGACGCGAAGTCCAGAGAGTTCAGGCTTTTGGATCCCGTCCGGACGCGACTTCCAGTAGGTTTTGCTCTATGTCCTTGCGTCCGGACGCGTGTTCCAGTGAGTTATTTCTCTATACTTAGAAAAATTCACACTTTTCTTCAACTATTTCTCTCCCAAGTGATTCCCTTCTACTTCTAAAAATTTCTAAGGCCAAAAATAAGAAAATTCTACTTAACTATCTAAAAAAAATAAACACAGTTGCATGTGCACATCAAATTCAAAAAAAAATTTCAAAATTCAATATGCTTTGTATTATCAAGTAAATGCTCTCCACCCCTCCACTCAAAAATTTGCATTGTCCGCAATGTATGAATACATAGAGTAAGATCAAATAAGGGATAGAAAGAACATACCGGATGCGCGTAAAATGTGCTCATGCATCTGTAGAAAAATTAAAGAGAAAACAACATACACTAATATACAACAGTATACACCAAATGGTTTGAGACAGATTATTCATAGTGGGGATCCATCAATTCGATGGATTCCACTTCCATGATACCTTCCTCCAAGAATGGTTTCAATCTTTGTCCATTAACCTTAAAAATGTTCCCATTACTTGGGTTTTCAATCTCCACTGTTCCATATGGGAATACTTCCTTGACAACGTACGGACCACTCCATCTAGTCCGAAGCTTTCCTTTAAAGATGTGAAGCCTAGAATTATAAAGAAGAACTTTCTGTGCAGGTGTAAAGTTTTTACGCACAATATTCTTATCATGAAACACCTTCATGCGTTCTTTACTGATTCTAGAGTTCTCATATGCTTCATTGCGGATCTCATCAAGCTCATTTAGCTGTAATTTTCGTGCAGTGCCAGCTTGGTCAAAACTAAAGTTGAACATTTTAATGGCCCAATATGCTTTATGCTCTAATTCCACAGGCAAGTGACAAGCTTTTCCATAAATCAATCTATATGGAGACATACCAATCAGGGATTTATATGCAGTTCGGTATGCCCATAATGCATCGAGTAGTCGTAACGACCAATCTTTACGATCTGGATTCACCGTTTTTTCCAAAATGTAAGAAATTTCCCGATTAGCAAGCTCGACTTGACCACTTGTCTGTGGGTGATAGGGAGTCGCAACTTTATGTGTTACATCATATTTTTTCATCAAATTCTCAAAAGGCCTATTACAGAAATGCAATCCCCCATCACTGATAATGGCTCTAGGTATACCAAATCTGGACAAAATATTTTCCTTTAAAAATTTCAAAACAACTTTATGATCATTTGTCCGACATGGTATAGCTTCAACCCACTTAGAGACATAATCTATTCCCACTAAAATGTACATATACCCAAAAGATGGGGGGAAAGGACCCATGAAATCTATTCCCCAACAGTCAAAAATTTCTATAATCAAAATTGGGTTTAGGGGCATCATGTTCCTACGGGTTAATCCCCCTAGTTTTTGACATCGCTCACACACTTTACAAAAGTTATGAGCATCCTTAAAAATTGTAGGCCAATAAAAACCACACTTCAAAACTTTCGCAGCGGTCTTTTTCATAGAAAAATGGCCTCCACAGGCTCCCGCATGACAAAAAGATAGAATGCTACTTACCTCATTATCGGGTACACATCTCCGGATAATCTGATCTGGGCAATATTTGAAAAGATATGGGTCATCCCAGAAGAAACTCTTTACCTCTACTAAAAATTTCCTCTTATTCAAAGCAGTCCAAGGTGGTGGCATGTTACCTGTAACAAGAAAATTCACAATGTCAGCAAACCATGGTATTGAAGAAACTGCCAACAACTGTTCATCTGGGAAAGTATCTTTGATCGGCACTGTCTCAATAGGCACATCACTCACTAGTCTAGACAAATGGTCAGCCACTACATTTTCCACTCCTTTTTTATCTTTAATAGTGATATCAAATTCTTGGAGTAGTAGGATCCACCTCAACAGTCTCGGTTTTGCATCTTTCTTAGTTAATAAGTATTTGAGAGCTGCATGGTCTGTGAAGATAACAATGGGAAAACCTACTAAATATGACCTGAATTTGTCTAGTGCGAATACTACAGCCAGTAACTCTTTTTCTGTGGTAGAATAATTCATCTGTGCACTATTTAAAGTCCTACTGGCATAGTAGATGACATGAGGCTTTTTGTCATTCCTTTGTCCTAAAACTGCCCCTACAGCATAGTCACTGGCATCACACATGATTTCGAAAGGAAGACTCCAATCTGGGGGTTGCATGATTGGAGCAGTGATAAGCATGCCCTTTAACTTATCAAAAGACTCTTGGCATGCATTATCCCACTCAAAAGGTGTGTCTTTCCCTAGGAGACTGCAAAGTGGTCTAGATATGGAACTAAAATCCTTTATAAATCTCCTATAAAAACCAGCATGACCCAAGAAAGATCTAACATCCTTAAGGGCTTTAGGAATAGGTAAATCAGCGATTAATCCAATTTTTGCCTTATCCACCTGAATTCCCTCAGAAGAGACAATGTGACCAAGAACAATTCCCTTTTTAACCATGAAATGGCACTTCTCCCAGTTAAGTAACAGGTTCTTTTCTTCACATCTTATAAGCACTTTTTCAAGGTTAGATAAACAGTCATCATAGGAATCACCAAAAACAGTGAAATCATCCATAAAAACTTCAAGAAAACGTTCAACCATATCACTGAAAATACTCAGCATACACCTTTGAAAGGTCGCAGGTGCATTGCATAGTCCAAAAGGCATCCTTCGATAAGCAAAGGTGCCAAAGGGGCAAGTAAATGTGGTCTTCTCTTGGTCTTCTAGGGCAATTTCAATCTGGTTATATCCAGAGTAACCATCTAAAAAACAATAGTATAAGTGTGAAGCTACCCTTTCTAAAATTTGGTCCATGAAAGGTAAAGGGAAGTGATCTTTTCTAGTAACAGCATTAAGTCTCCTGTAGTCTATGCACATTCTCCAACCAGTAACTGTCCTAGTTGGCACAAGCTCATTATTCTCATTGGCAACTACAGTGACTCCAGATTTCTTAGGAACTACTTGTGTGGGGCTTACCCATTTGCTGTCTGCAATAGGGTAGATAATTCCTACATCTAACAGTTTCAACACCTCTTTTTTCACAACTTCTTTCATATGTGGATTTAGCCTACGTTGCATCTCCCTAGATGTTTTAGCATTATCCTCCAAATAAATTTTGTGGGTGCAAACCAAAGGACTAATTCCTTTTATATCAGCTAAAGTCCAACCAATTGCATTCTTATGTTCCTTAAGAAGATGTAACAACATACCTTCCTGTACTGAATTCAATTGAGAAGAAATTATTACCGGATAAGTTTCATCATCTCCTAAAAATGCATACTTCAATTCTACCGGTAATTGCTTGAGGTCTAGCTTGGGGGCTTTATCCTTGGATGGTATTGGTGGATCAGTTCTTGGTGGGAGCTCCTCAAATCTCTGTCTCAACTCTCTCATTTCAAGTACCTGCAAAGAGTTTAATATATTAGTTGAAACAGAAATGTCAGCATTCTTTTCATCTATCTCTAACTCAGAATATTGTTCAAGCAAACATGCTTCAAGTGGATCAAACAGGGAAGAATCATACACTCTGCTTGGAACAATAGATTCAATCATGTTAACTTCATGCACATCCTCATCAATATTCCCAGGTTGTTTACACACATTAAAAATGTTGAGCTCTAATGTCATATTCCCAAATGTCAATTTCATCACACCATTCCTGCAATTAATTAGAGCATTTGAAGTTGCTAGGAATGGTCTGCCTAAAATGACGGGAATTTGAGCACTAGTACTTAATACAGGTTGAGTGTCTAAAATTATGAAATCCACTGGAAAATAGAATTTATCAACCTGTACTAAAACATCTTCCACTATACCCCTCGGTATCTTCACTGATCGGTCAGCTAATTGAAGTGTAACCGAAGTGGGTTTTAACTCCCCCAACCCTAATTGCTCATATACTGAATAAGGGAGCAAATTCACACTAGCTCCTAAATCCAGTAATGCTTGTTCAATTCTATGGTTGCCTATAACACAAGAAATAGTAGGACAACCTGGGTCTTTATATTTTGGTGGAGTTCTATGCTGTATAATAGAAGATACCTGCTCAGTCAAAAATGCCTTCTTTTGCACATTTAATTTCCTTTTAACAGTGCATAACTCTTTCAAAAATTTTGCATAAGAAGGTATTTGTTTAATGGCATCCAACAAGGGAATATTGATTTTCACCTGCTTAAAAATCTCTAACATATCATTATGCACAACAGGCCTAGTAGAAGTAAGCAATCTCTGTGGGAATGGTGCAGGTGGAACATACTTTTCAAATTCATTACTTTCAGGCAGGCTAATCTTATCATCACTCTCCATGGGTTGAGAAATCTTTTCAAAGTCTTGAGTTTCCAAAGGAATGGTTTTATTAATTTCTTTCCCACTGCGGAGTGTAGTGATAGATTTTACATGCTCGTGGACAGTCTCAGAAGTGCAAGTCTCATTTACAACAAATTGACCCTGTGGGTTCGGTTGTGGTTGTGCTGGAAGTCTACCTTTTTCCTGATGGCAAGGGTCAATGGTCAATTTAGTGATTGCACTCCTCATATCCTCAATAGCCTGAGTTGTTTGTCTATTGTATGTTCGTTGATCCTGCATGAATTGTGACAACACCTCCTCAATATCTCTTTTTGGGCGTGGAATGTAAGGTGCAACATTTGAAGAGTTTTGTTGGGGTGGTTGTGATGCATGATTGTCATTCCTCCAACTAAAATTTGGATGATTCTTCCACCCCGGATTGTATGTGTTCGAGTATGGATTATTGTAAGGCTTTGAAAAAGTGTTTACAGCATTTGCTTGGTCATACACTTCTTTTAACGCAGGTAATGATGGACACTCCGTCACAGGATGTCCAGGAATTTCACAGATACTACATAACTCCTCAACCTGAACTGTGTCAACCTGGTTAACCTTTTTGTACTCCATAGCCTCTAACCGTCTTGTTAAGGTGGCAATCCTAGCTCCTAGGTCATCCTCCTCCCTCAACTGGTATTTACCCCCACTAGATGATGATGATTGTGCCATTTTACCCTTAGATGGCTTATGGAATGTAGTATCCCAAGATTGTGCATTCTCGGCTAATTGGTCTAAATAGTCAAAAGCATCATCTGGTTCCTTATTCATGAAATCCCCATTACACATCATTTCTATAAATTGACGCAATTGTGGGCCTAAACCCTCATAAAAGAAACTTATTATGCGCCAGCTTTCATAACCATGATGTGGGCAAGATGCAAGAAGGTCTTTAAATCTTTCCCAACTTTGATAAAAATTTTCAGACTCCTTTTGAGAAAAATTCATTATCTGTCTTTTCAAAGAATTTGTGCGATGTGTGGGAAAAAATTTCTTTAAAAATTGTTTCTGCATCTCTTGCCATGTTCCTATAGACCTAGATCTCAACGAATATAACCAAGTTTTAGCTTTTTCCTTTAATGAAAAAGGAAATAACTTCAGCCTGACTATATCCATTGCCACATTATGATCATGAAACGTAGCACATACATCCCCAAATTCTCTGATGTGCAAATATGGGTTCTCTTCACCTATACCAAGGAATTTTGGAAGTAGTTGAATCATGCCAAGTTTGAAAACAAAATGAATGGCATTCAATGGAAAAATGATGCATGACGGTTCAGTGAGAAGTACGGGTTGTAAATATTCACGCAACGTCCTACCCTGATTGACATTCAAATTATCCACATCATTCTCATCATGATTGCTCACTCTATCAATATGATCTTCCCGTTCGGGAAGATCATTCTGCCTATGTCCATTAAGATTAGCAGCCATTGTGTGCAAGAAGTGATTCGACACAGATAAATCAAATAAATTTCCAAACAGAGTATCTGAATCTTCTCTTGTTAAACGTCCACTTAAATCACGATGCCAAAAGCTCATAAAACAGATAAATAACCTAAATAAATTCTAAATTAAACTAACAAGAAAAATAACTTAAATAAATAAACTAAAAATTAGAACGAAGTTACCGGATTTCCGAAGACTCGCAAATACTGCAAACCTCAATGATGTAATAGCTCCTTGTCTTTCAAGTTCCCCGGCAACGGCGCCAAAAACTTGCTTCAACTTTAAAAGTGTAAACCCAAGCGCAGGTTGAGCAAAGTAATATAATCTCGGAAGTCCGAGGTCGATCCCACGAGGAATTGTAACAAGGAACAATCACACAAACAACAAAAAAAATTTGAAAGGAAAAAGATTTATTTGGAAAATTGTTGATTGGAGAAAAATGATTTTGGTAATTGAAATAGTAATAAATAAAATACTAGAGCATCAGGTACTCCCTCTCAACTTCATACAGTAATAGTTAAATACTCAAAGCTTGACTTGAAAGAAGAATTAAATGTCAGTTAATCCAATTAACAAATCAAGTGATAAATCCAAAAGTTATAATCAAACGACTACCAGGAACCTGAATAATCATTCAATCATATTATTCTATGAAATAATGTTAATCCTTCCAGCGTGGAATAACCAGTGATTTACACGCAGGGAAACTCAAGCAATCGATGTACGTGGCACAACAACTCAAGAATTTATACAGCATAAACACTTTGCTAAAATATTAGGAATTAAATTAACACAGTTTCATAAATCCTTAAGTACAAGAGTCAATAAAAATACCGTACTCCATTGAGAGATTTTCCCCTAGCCCTAGCTTAGCCTTCTAGCCAGACATGGTAAAGGATTCAGAAAAATAGACTAAAAACAAAGAGAATAAAGATAGATCCTTTACAAAGTCCTAGGTTTGTATTTATAAATTACATTCCCCAGAGATTGCATCCCACTAGGATTCTAAATTCGGCAGCAGAGGTTTGACACGCGTCCGGATGCGACTCTCTCAACCGTCCGGACGCGCCTTCCAGAATGGTCCTTGCTTCGTTTGTCAACTTTCTGCCAATCGCGTCCGGACGCGTATACTTCCTCCGTCCGGACGCGTGTTCCAGTGTGATCCGTCCTGAGCTATGCTTCCTTTCTTCTCATAGCTTCACTCCAATTGTGCACTATTAACCTGCAAAACAACACAACTCATCTTTTATTCTCATAGCCTTAATCTTCAATTAAATCATCATAAATATCACACTTTCACAATAAAATGATTAATATTACCTCTGACAAATGTAAATATTAGACCTGAATCAACACTCTTCTTAAAGATGTACATTCTTTTGTCTAAACTGTGACAAATGTCAAAGAATGGAGAATATTTCAAAAAGAAACATGATGCCTTTAAACCCTATTTTAGTATTGAAATTTTTGATTGTTGGGACATCAATTTTATGGGACTATTTCCCCCATCCTTTTGGTTATCTGTACATTTTGGTTGCCGTTGATTATGTTTCCAAATGGGTAGAAGCAATCCCTTGTCGAAATAATGATCACCGCACAGTGATCAAGTTTTTAAAAGAAAATATTTTGTCCAGATTTGAAATCCCTCGAGTCATTATCAGTGATGGGGGAACACATTTTTGTAATAAATTTTTTGAAAACCTAATGAAAAAATATTTGATTTCTCACAAGATATCCGCCCCTTATCATCCCCAGACAAGTGGACAAGCTGAATTGGCCAATAGGGAGATAAAATAAATTTTAGAAAAAACGAAAATTCGGACAGCAAGAATTGGTCTTTGAGACTGAGTGATGCGCTTTAGGCTTACCGTACTGCATACAAAACTATTTTGGGAATGTCTCCTTATCGGTTAGTTTACGGTGAACCAAGTCACTTGCCTGTGGAATTGGAACATCGATCATACTAGACAATCAAAATGATGAACTTTGATATTGACAAAGCAAGTGCATCTCGCAAACTTCAGATTAATGAATTAGAAGAATTGAGAAATGAAGCATATGAAAATGCCAAGATTACTAAGTCCAGAATGAAAATTTTTCATGATAAGAATATTGTGCGGAACTCTTTTGAACCTTCTCAGAAAATCCTCTTATATAATTCAAGACTCCGTCTATTTCCTGGAAAGTTAAGATAAAGATGGACAGACCTCTACATTGTCAAGCAAGTTTTTTATCATGGGGCAATTGAAATTAAGAACCCATTATCTAGAAATGTTGTCAAAGTAAATGGTCAATGACTTAAGCTGTATCATGGTGCATGTGTTCAAGATTTGAGTTCCATTCAATTAATGGAACCAGTGTATATGCTTTGAAAAGTTTTTATAAGTATTTGATTGGAAATAGTATTACTAATCGTTTGTTGTTTGTTGTTTGTTGTTTGTTGTTTGTCTTACAGATTAGGTTTTGCACTATGGATTTGTCTCGCCTCCAAATCTTATTAGTAATTGTCCATAATTTTATTTCATTATGCTATATATTGAGGACAATGTGAAATTTAGGTTAGGGGAGGGAATAATCTATATTCGTCTTTGTGACTGACAGACGTTAAAGAACCAAATAGCGAGTCAATTTTCGAGTCAATTTTCAAAAAATTTCAAAAATCTTCACAAATTTTCAAAGATGGATGGCAATTGTTTTGGTTCAGTCTGAGCATGCTACCCATTTTTTCAAAACATATACATTCTTTGATCATAGCAAAAGCAAGGGTTGTTAGGAAGTTAGAGATCCTCGATAATCAAGCAAAACCCTTATGCTGAAAAAGTTCATTTGCCAAACGTCGATGAGCAAATCGACTTTGTGGTTCTGTAAAGTGTGGTCGTTTAATGTATTTGAGAGAATATAATCAGTGTGCGGAATCAATTTCAGGTTGAACATTAGATCATCTTGACTTAAATAAGTATGGGCAGAGTTAGGATTATCCTGAAACACCATCTTATTCTAGTCCCATGCTTTCAAGATACGTGAAACGGGAGATTAATCGATTCACTCTTGCCCTTAATTTAGAAGATTCTGATTAAATTGATTATGATCAAGGAATGGATGAATTTCAATTTGTATAAATGTAAATATATCATTAGTGAAATAAATTAGAATGTTAGTAGTTAATTGTGAAATGTTAGTAGTAATGTGTAATTTGTGGGATTAAACTGATATTGTAAACTGTAGGATAGTAACTGATGCAGGAAAATCAGCAGAAGGCCATAAGTCAGCAGCCTGCAGCACAAGCAAAAAACTAGAAGGATCCCACCGTTCGGACAGTGGTGGTGGCGTCCGGACGGCACTGCCTATATAAAAGTGCAGAGGCATGAAACTGTTCAGTTCCAGCCATTCCCTCGTAGCAGAATACAAAAATCAGCAGCTCTCTTAGACCTTCTCTCCTTAGATTCGCTTCACCCATCAGATTAAACACTTACCCATATTGTTTTATAGGTTCCTACCGATCAGAATCCGTTAAAAGCTCAAATCAAGAGAGAAATCAGAAAATAATGGATCCAAGAATAAGAACAAAAGGTTCTTTGAGTCGGGCAAGGAGAGCATCATCTTCTCCATCTGAAGCGCCCCCGCAGCATTAGGAGCAACCCCAGGGACAGAATATTTTCAACACTACGATGTTCAAAACCATTGAACAACAAGTTTGGTATGACATTTATTTTTTATCTAAAACTATTATTGATGAACGACCTGTCATCTATGAAGATTTTGAGCATATTGGGGTGAGACAAAGTATGGCTACCCGAGGTTGGTTGAATTTTGTTAACTTTGTTGCTCCTGCATATGAACGTTTGGTCCGTGAATTTTACAGTAATGCAAAAGAAATTGGGCCTAGACAAATTAGAGTTTTTGTTAGGGGCACAGTATTTCAAGTTACACTGGCCACCATAAAAAATTTATTGAAACCGATCCCTAGGTATCAAAACCCACAATATCCTTATACTGAATTACCTGATATGACTGTGATTGGGATTGAGTTGATAGGGGACCTAGAATATGTATGGGGTAAGCCGAACAAATACATTAAGTAAGGGGATTTAACTAACAAGTATTGGATTTTGAACTTGATAACTGTGAACAGTTTGTTGCCCCAGTCCCAGAAAAATCAGGTATACATTGAGAAAGCCTATTTTCTTTATGCTTTTGGAATGGGACATACGATTGATCTACCCAACTTGATCATGGACCAAATGATGTTAACTGTGAAAGTAAAGAAACCCTCACTCCTGTTTGCTATGATAGTGATTGAGTTATACAGGGAGAAAGGAGTGATTGTGGATCCCTCATGGCCAACGGTGAAACATTTAGCACCATTGGATAAGACGTCATTGAGAAAGAGCCAAGGAGGGTAGCCTGAGGAGCAGTAGGAGGTACCACCTACACCACATTGATTCGACATGTTTCGTGACCTGCTTTATATCATACACCCAAGTATAAGTGGTCGAATTGTATTTTTCTCGGTTTAAGTCCAAGATCGATCCCACGAAGAGTTTTAATAATTGGAATTTAAAATAAGAATAGTAAAGTTGTTGTTAAAGCAGCAGAACATAAGATAGCTTGTCATGTGAGCATAGATTGATAACTAGTCTAATTAAATAAAGTGCATAAGTAAACTGTTAAAAGACAAGAATATGAAAAGAACCCTTTAGTTCAAGGATCCCATATTCTTTATATTGGTTAAGTACTGGAAATGCCACCTTACAATAATCAACTTCCCTGTCACTAGAAAGTCAATCACTAGGTCTGATGTATGTTAAACCATAACACAACAACTTCTTAGGCTAGCTGGTGGTATATGTAACAATTGACTAATTTAAGTAAACCAGAAAAACAAGTCATTCAAGAGGAATACTAGAATTACTCTATTGTCAATTTTATATTATTTATCAGTCAAACAACCCTAGTGAACCAGAAGGTCAAGCCATTCAGGAGGATCACTTAGGTTATTCATCTGACAACTTTATGTACTAGTTAAACAACCCTAATGAACCAGAGGGTCAAGCCATTCAAGAGGATCACTTAGGTTATTCATCTGACAACATTATGTACCAGTTAAACAACCCTAGTGAACCAGAAAGTCAAGCCATTCAGGAGGATCACTTAGGTTATTCATCGGACAACTTTATATACCATGCAACAGTAAAATATCCTCAGTGCACCAGAAGGTCAAGCCATTCAGTTGGAACATTTTAGATATTCCACCGACAGGTTGATGATTCACTAATGACCTAATTCCGGGCTACGTATTGTACTGAAAGCATTAGATATGCCGAGACTTATCCCATCTATAACAAATCAATCAAATTTTACGTAACACCCAATTACGTACATCACTGTATCATGCATGAAGTACATAATAGTAGATAGTATAATATAGAATATTAAGTACGGCTCGGTGTTCATAACCAAGAGCATATTATAAATATAACCATCCATCAGTTAAGGGAGGTATATATATAACAATATAGCATAATTAAATATAGGCATTTCCATAACGTAACTAATAATATACATATGTTTACCCCTCACTGAAGGATATAAGTAAAATACTCACACTCCATTGCTATAAACAAGCAAGAAGTGCAGATAATTCTCATTACAATAACAAATAAAATACAGACACTGACACTTCTTTCGCAAGGAATAGTTGAAATACAACCACCCTTAATATCGATTAAGGCACCAAGGTGGCACCAGTTCAACTCTCTAAGTAGAAAGACATAACAGAAAGGTAGAAATAACATAATTCTAGCTGGAGAGTAGGTGCTTGATCAAAAACGTTGTAGTTCCTAACCTCCTAATATCATCCCTCAATGTGTATATGATGTAGGTGCGAAGGGAGTGTCAATCTCCCTTGGGATGATGTGGGAAGTAGGGCAACGGGATGGTGGCAATGAAAATGGAATGTGCGAAATGAACAAAAGTGCTCCCCAAGCGCAATGAGTCTTTTGCTTGTCTTGTTTTACTTGGAAAAGTATTACAAGGTCGTCTCCTTAGGGAAGGAAAGTTCAAGTGTGTGAAGCTGATTTTGTCAAAAAGGAAAAGTGTAAAATATTTTGTTTGAGTTTTGGTGTTTGAAGTTTGTGAATGAAAATAGAATAAAAACAAGTGTTGGCTAATCCAAAGGTTTCATTCCAATGGGAATCCCAAATCAACTCGAAGCCTTCCTCGAATAGAGCTTAGATGAATGATTGATTCGTGGGAAGTTAGGGATAAGATGGAGGTGAGGATCGAAGCATAACCCGTGACCAGGCCTACAGGATATCAAAGACTCACAACCGCATCCACTCTCAACCCAGTCAAACCGAACCATCATACTCTGAGAGGAGGAAAGAGAATGAGTTGAAATGGCACACCCAAGAGGAAATCTCCCTTGGATTAACCAACTTAAAATCTAGCTACTCATGGTAAAAGGAAAGACATGCATAATGTAAAGAGACATGTAGAAGAAATGAAGATTAGAACTTGTATTAATGCTTGAAGAACGTAAGCTACAAAGGAGAATTCATTTCATAACTAAAAACAAAGCTTGAAGATAAAACCCAGCAGAAAAATAAAATTGCAAGAACATTTGAATTAAATTTGGTTAGACTAGAATTAAAAGAGATTACAATGGAAGAAATAAAGATTACAAGGGAACTACAACTTACTACAATGAAATGGGAGAAGAAAATGCAAAAACATTGTGAAACCCCGGAAAAAAATTTAAACTTTGACGAACAAGGGCAATAAGTGAATTGCCACTTCGGTACTAGTTGAAAAACTGAATTTTTCTAAATCTCGGATGACGAAACGGATTCCACCGTTGGATTCGTCTCGCGAAATCTAGTTACCACGTCAAATTTCGTTGAATTCCGAGATAGTCGGATTTTTCACGTTTTACGAGACAAACGGGCCTCGGGTGACCCCGTGCACGAAATTTTTATAAAATTTTAAAGTTTGGGGAAATATTAGAGGCAAGTTGAAATAAAAATAATTCGAACTTGAACCGGAGCGAAATTTAGTCGTTTCGGGATTAAAACGAACCCGGAATTAAAAGGGACGTGTGGCCAATTGTGGGCCAAGTATTCTAAAAATATAAATAGGGGGAAAATCTAATTTTTCCCACATATTTGCTCATTGCTCAGCCGATAGAAAGGAGAGAGAGAGTGAGGGTTCTCCAAAACTTCTCTCTACGATCTACTCCATTTTAGAGCTCGAATCCACTTGGGCCAAGAACAAAGATTGTTCTACTCGACGAGGGCTACGCGTGGGTACCAAAAACGACGGCTTTCACCGAACGTTGGGAGGCCGAAAATTTGGAAGTGGAGGATTCAAGCTTGCTTTGAGTTCTAGGAGCTTCCCACGGCGATTCTACACGCTACAAGAGGTAGGGTTTTCTTCCTACTTAGGTTTATTTCCAACCTAGGAAGGTTATATGGAATGGGTAGGTGTATATATATATGTATCACTTGCCTATTGTGGTTATTTGGGTGAAATGGGTATTGAGAATGGGTAGCAAGATTTAAATCACATTCTCTAGTTTAATGTACCACTAATGCATTTCATGTGTGGGAAATGAGTACCAAATATGCTAAGCAAGGTTGGTATGAAATGGGTAAATAAATTTACTTGAGGGGTAAATTTCATAAAGAAACTTGAAGTGTAGAAAATTGATATGGGAAATTGGGTAAAGTGAATTCCTAAATGAAATGGACAATTAGGAATGGTTGTTGATAATTTCCTGAGAAATTATGACATATGAGGTTATGTTATGGGTTGAATGAATTCTATCTTGGTATAATTGTGTAGAAATCAATTAATATGATTTCTTGAGCTTTATGATGAATTTGAGTATATTATATGATTACATGCTTTGGGTGGTTCGAAGGTGTTGATTAAATGCCTTGGTGAAAATGTTGTATTGATGAGTTTGCTATGTTAATTGCATGCTTATGTGATAACATGTTTGAAAATGGTTATTGGATGAAATGTTGATATATGCATGCTTGCTATATATTGACAATGTGTTAAATTATGGTGTTCATATGCTTATGATATGAAGTACCATGGATATGTGGATTTATTGTTGTGTTGTTCATATGGCATTCATACACATTGAACATGTGGAGAAGATGCAAGGGTACATTACATTGCATTCTCATGGGTACATCACATTCATGGTTATAAGACATGAGTGTGTGTGGGTGAGTTGACATCGCATTCATGGGTCATAGGCATGAGTGTGGGTGTGTGCATGTGTTGTGGATCAACCACCAAATCTTGGGGGTTGGTATGTGAACTCGGGAAAGTCGGGATCGAAGATCCGACTGAGTTGCACGGTTGCATTGCATAAGGAAAACTTGTGTCGGGTAAAGCAAGTAGGGCTAGACACTCCCTCGGGTGAAAAACCCGGAACCACTTGGTTTAGTCATTTGACCGGCGGTGAAATTCCAGAAAAGTGGCATGGCCCACGGAGCCAGTGGTGCGACTCCAAAATCCGTTGCCCAAGAAGACACAAGATTTTGTTATATAAAAACACCCATCCAATGGGTAGCCTCAAACAATGATTTGATTTTTTTATAAAGACATAACTTTTATCTCAAACGATCATTGGGAGGGTTTTTCCGTCAATAGACGGGTTCATACACATTGGCTTTTGCATTGTGTGGTGTGAGTCGGGGAAGACTCGGGACAAGGTGCATGAGTGAGTTCCATCTCATATCATGGCATGACATAGTATAGCATGGTAGCTTTCTAACATTGAGGTGTATATTCTTGTTGGATTGGTTGATGCTTGTTGATCGTTGCATGTGCGCATTTCATATGCATTTAGGTTGGGGAGTAGCCTCTGTAGGAGGATATCCTATTGAGCGTGGCTCACCCTTCGTGGGACAACATTTTCAGGTGTGGGATATGCATGGGTGGAAGACCCTCATACGGGCTTCAAGGACGAAGAAAGCCGGATGTGGCTTTGTTTTGAATGTTTGTAAAAATTTTAAGGAAATTTGATATTGACATGTAAATATATGTATTGGGTTGTAATAGAACTTGTACAAACAATGTTTTATGTTAGAAACTTCATTGTATAAGTTTTGGATGATTTTGAAGCAAATTGAAATGGATTCGAATTGAAAAACTAAGGAAGGAAGAAATTCTGGGCAAAACCTTTCGGAAGGTCACTAACACCTTCCGGAAGGTTAAGGCAGAATTGTGGTCCAGAAGGTAAAACCTTCCGGAAGGCGGAGTACACCTTCCGGAAGGTCGACACGTCTCATTTTCAATCTATTTTCCAGAAGGCAAAACCTTCCGGAAGGTGAAGAAAAACCTTCCGGAAGAACCTTTCCAGTGAGCAAAACCTTCCGGAAGATTTGAGTACACCTTCCGGAAGGCCGACACGTTTCATTTTTTTTCAATCTATTTCCAGAAGGCAAAACCTTCCGGAAGGTTAAGAAAAACCTTCCGGAAGAACTTTTCCAGTGAGCAAACCTTCCGGAAGGTTTAGTCAAAACCTTCCGGAAGGTTTTCCAAAAATTTGAAATTTTCAAAATGCTTAGCCATGCTTTTGGGCTTGGTTTTCTTTGGTTCCTATGACATAAATGGACATAATTTGAGGTATAATTGATCTTGTGGATGGTAAATCCGGTTAAAAGCATGTGAACGACGTGGTGTCGGGTTATACGACTATCACGAGTATTTCCGCGGGTTGACGGATGGTCAACGGTTAATAAAGGACCCCCGGAAATTGGGGTGTCACAAACATAAATTTTATCTCTATAGCACTATTCTTCATCTTCTTCCTTGGACTACTCCTAAGCTTAGGTAGCCACACCCTTGAAATGCTTGTGGAATGCTGAATATATGGAGTGTGAGAGCCTTGCAATTTCGTCCATGGTGGTCCCCCTAGGTGTGTGAATGGCCTCCATCAATGGGATGTTGATTTGAATGCTTGGCAGGCTAGGACAAGCCAACCCAGCAACTTCCCTGGCAGCCCCCTTCTCTCCCATCCCCATTAATGCCAATGTCTCCAAAGTCCAAGTATGGGCGATGGGAGGCATGTAAATGTGTAAGGGAAGTCAAGGGACAAGTGGGAGAAGTGTAGGTGGGACCCCCAAGAAAGTGGGAGAAGACTTGCAGGCATTCTGGGCATTTTGGGGTGTTTTAGAAGAGCGTACCGGTATGGCGTACCGGTACGTCGAACACCAGTAGGTAAACCGTACCGGTACGGCATACCGGTACTCTTCTGCTCCGGACTAATTTTTGTAGAATTGTCATAAATAATTTTCCAACAGTCATATTGAGCTTAAATTTTGACACAATACAGAAGACATCCAGATCTACAACTTTCATGTTTTGAACTTTTTCATATTCGAAGTGGATCATGGTCAAAAATGAGGAAAACCGAGGTACTGTAACCAAATGGTGAGGGTGTTGGTGCCTATGCTACCAAACACCGATACCTCCTTGATTTCTTTCACTTTTAAGCCTCCAAATCCTCAAGTAATGTGTCCATGCCTTCACCACACATCCACACTTAGTTGCAAGTCATTTAAGATATAATTACCTGCAACATCAAAAATTCAACATTATTCATAATTTCGGCTAACTCTAAGTAATTAATTACAAAGTTGAGTTAAAATGCATGTAATGAGGCCATCAAATATACAATATTTTGTGCTGTTCAGTAGGTTAGCCAGGTTCCACTCTGGATTCCTTCTTTTCTCTCTTGCTTTCTCTTTTTTTCTTTTCTTTTTCTCCCCTTTGAATTCTCTCTGGAGCTCCCCCTGGACAACCTCTTTTTAACTCTCCAACTCCAGCCGGCTGAAGATGAAGGGTCACATATATATATATAGGCAAAAGTGAAGCAGGACGTGGAGGATCAACTCAAACCGTCTAGAACCACCGTCCGGATGCCACCACCACCGTCCAGACGGTGCTTGTTTATTGGAGAAGTGGTGGAGGTTCCATGATGTTCTTGCATGTTCTTATTCTTGAATTACACTTGCCTCCCTTGTTGTTTCAAGCTTTGACAGATTGTTCCTCCTGATTTTTGGCAATTCCGCACAAAACCCTAAAATTTTAAACAGTACACACATAAACCCTAGCTTACGCACAAACCCGAATTTACAGTTTTTAACTATTTTATCTTACAAAATTAATTTATTTAACTATTTTAATTCACATACTAATTAGGGCTAATCACACGCCCCAACTTAAACTTTACTAGCCCCTAGTAAATAAAATAAAAGCAAAATTGAATTAAATCACTTTCGTAGATTTTCACGATTGCATTTAGCATATGCAACAAGCCGTTAAACCCCTAGGTGATCCCTAGTGGACGAGTTTTGTCTCGTGAAGGTTTTTCAGTGAAGCTGCCTACAAACTTCGATAGTTAGGAGTTCATAATTCATACTTTTCACAAATAAAATTAAAGCAATATTCCTTTGCATTGCTAGAATAATTTCTTTTTTCTGATCACTATAAGAGTAACACACGTTAGTTGTAACATTATCCATACATTAGTTGTAACATTATCGAAGATTCTTATTTGAGTAGATGTATAGTGTCTCTCCAAGAAAGATTGGCTCAAATTCAGCAATTGGTTTTACATCTCCACTATATATGCAAAGATTGTAACATTTCACAAAGTTTTCAAAATAAAGAAATCTATTTGTGCTCATAAGAATAAGTTTAAACAAAAATATTAAGATAATATACAACTAAAATATGAAAATCCAGCGTGATCAGATTAAGATTATTCTTGCAAAGCCTGGGAATATTAACCTAATTAAACTGTGAATTATATGAAATAATTCTCCTAACTTAAAAACATAAGCTCCATAGTAACTAACACAAACAAGTTTAAACATAAACAAGTTTAAGACTAAAAACAAGTTCAAAACATAAAGTAAATTAAAGTGCATAATTAAAAGATGAGTGAAAGATAGCAAAGTTTTGTAGAATTTCCAGTGTCTCGGATCAATATGTAGACGGTCCTCCACCAAAATGCTATCAGAGTAGCCTCAACATTTCAGCTTGGTTTTGCTCAAAATTAGTCATACGTTCATTGATCCGGGTGATGCTGGTACCGAGCTGTGTAACAGTGGTCTCTAACCCTAGTAAAATTTGTCTATCAGTTCTGTCATCCACTGGTATGTACGGCTAATCTCCTTGTGGTGGAGGCTGTTCTGGTAGAAAAAATTCTTCAGGTACTTGAAATGGCTCTTCTTGTGGTGCTAGTGGTACTTCAGGTTGTACTCCATGGCTTTTCTTCAAAGAATTTTTATCTAGCAGTCCAAAATGTTCCACCGTTTTCCATGAAGGATCTACAATCACTCCCTTGTCCCTGCATAATGTAAACCCCCACATGTAATAGAACTTGTACCAACTATGTTTGATATGCAAATGTATGTTGTATAAGTTTGGGGTTGGTTTTGGAAGGGTTTGGAATGGATTGGAAATGAAAAACAGGTAAAAAGGCAAATCCGGATAAACCATACCGGTACAGCGTACCGGTACCCCGATGTCCTGAGAGCAAATCGTACCGGTACAGCGTACCAGCACTGTCAGTAAAAATCAGAAATTTTAAAATAGTAAAATTCGGGATTGGGCTGAGTTTAAAACACATATTCATCCTATTTTCTTCTATTCTTTCACTCCACTCTCACCCCAAACCTCTTAGAACCCTAGGGGAAGATAAAAGGAAAAAGAAAAGGGAGGAAGGAAGTCTCTAGAGCTTGGGTTTTTGATTGGAACTCTTGATTTAAAGTAGGAGTTTCTTCCTATTCTCTTATATTGAGGCTAGGGCTTATATATATATGTATTCTTTTGACTCTAAATCCTATATGTATGCTATGAAATCCTTGATTCTTGATAGTCTTGTAAATATTATCATGTTTTGGACAATGCTATGGTGGAATAGCTATTAAATCTCTTTTCTTGACTTAAAACCCTAGTTTTCAAGAGAAATAGATTTTTCTCTTGATTCTTCCTTTGTCCTAAATTTCAAAACTTTAGTACTTTGTATTGAATAACAAAATGGTATTGTGGATGATCTCTTGTATATTTTTTTAAATGGTTCTATGGTAATACTCCATATGAAATTTGGGGATTTTTGGATTTGTTTGTGACTTAAGGAAATTGGTTGGGTATTGTATCTCTTGTGAATGTTCGGATGACCATGGGTGGTCGTTGACTGGGTATCGTAGAGTGGGTAGATGCGTTTCTTACTCCGTGCGGGTTTGAATTTTTCCTACCACTCGTAGTGGGGTTGGTGCCTTGTGAGTACCAAACTACTATTCGCTCACGGGTACCGAGGATGAGGGTTAGTATACTGTTCCTGGGTTGGATTCGTCACTGCCAATGTGTTGGTATACGCCCTTCCTAAAGTTATATATCCTTGAGAGGATTGGGTGTGTATGTGTGGGCCAGGATATTCTCGATGTGTTTATTCATGCGATATAATACATCATACCTAAGATACAAGTTGTGGTTTGACATACATTGTGAGCTATCGTTTATTGTGCCAATGGTTAGCTATGGTTTATAGTGATTTGTTGGAATTGTTCGTTTTGGAAATTGGTTTTACTTCTTCATTTACTTCAGTGATATTGCTTAAACTTGAGATCAGATAAACTGTCACTGTTTTCTTTCAAAAGTTATATATGATATTTGTGAAATGAGATCGACTTGTTTTATATGTTTTCTAAACCTTGTTCGAGTTTGGGAGGATTTTCCTACAAAGCTTAGTGCTCACCCTCCTACAAACAACATCTTTTTCAGATTATGGCCTAGAGGAGGAGCTTGGAGTTGATGAGCCGGTACATTGGGAAGCTCCCATAGTTGGAACATGAATCCAAAGGTGGACGTTTAGAGCTATATTCTCCTGTGTCCTAGACTAGGAAGTTCTTTTGAGAAAAGGTGAAGTCTAATGTCTTTGTTATTCCGCTGCAAGATAATAGTTGATTTTTGGGTGTAATTGTCATGAATGGCATATTCTTTTGAATGTAATGGTCATGGTTTGACCTATTCTTTTGGATGACGTTGTAGATATTATGGATGATAAATGAAAGTTTCTTTGTTTATGAATTTTATTAGTTGCTCTCATGATGTGAATGGTTTTAGATAGTGATGCTGTCCAAGGGGGATTTTGGGGCCTTACAAAATTTTGGTATCAGAACCTAGGAATTAGATCTTACATAGGAGCTTTAGGTTATGGATTACCACTAGAGAGGTAGGATTAGGGTGAAGGAAATTATTGATTTAAATTTTTATACAAGCATCATGCTTTAGATTAAGGAGATAGTTAGGATGTCTTGTACATCAATGAACTAAACTGTGAATTGATGTGCAGTATGGACGGTAGACGTGGACGTGGACGAGGACGTAGTGGCCAAGCACACCCACCACCACCACATCCAGATGCCATGAATGGCATTTATCAATGCTTAAGGGATCTAACCACTCTGGTACAACACCAGAATGGAAACAACAACCACAATGGTGGGGTTCATCCCTTAGCTCAGGTGCCGGGCAACGGGGATAAAAATCGAAGGATGGTAGTTCTTTGAGAATTCTTACGCCAACACCCACCTACCTTCCAAGGAAGCTCTAACCCTGTGGATGCGGATAGATGGATTCGTTGGGTGAAGAAGATGTGTGATGGCATGGGAGTTGCCGAGGATCTTCAGGTCGGATTAGCTATATATCTGTTAGAGGGGGAGGCAAATCATTGGTGGGACTCAGTGAAGAGAAGGAGGAACACGGATGCTCTTACCTGGGAGGAGTTTAATCAAATCTTCCAAGACAAGTATTTCCCTGAATCGGTCCAAGACAAGATGAGTGCAGATTTTCTCGCTCTACGATAGGGTAGCATGACGGTGACGGAGTATGAAGGAAATTTTGATGAGCTATCCCGTTATGCCACGGAGTTCATATCTACCAAGGCCAGGAGGGCCAAACGCTTTGAGCAGGGCTTAGAGGCCTGCCATAAGGGAGAAGCTTGTGGCTCTCAAGATCCGGGACTATGGGGATCTTCTTGACAGAGTTGCACTGGTGGAGAGAGACACGGAGGACAACCAGAGGCGATAGAACTTCATGAGGGGAGGTCCGATCCGGACGAGTGCTAGTGGCAGTGGAGTGTAGAGGGCGGCACCATACCGTCGCCCAAACCAGGCGGTTGGACAGAGACTTCAGATAGCTCAAGGAGTTGGAGGCGTACCAGAGAGAACAGGCACTGATCCATGTCAATGCTTCGCATGTGGAGGTTTCGGGCACTTCAAAAATAACTGCCCATTGTTTTCAACAAAGACCAATCAAGCAGCAGGACAAGTAAATGCAAACAAGCCACTCCTACAAAAGTCGCTACAATAGAGACCGTTAGGAGCTCCATCCCCAGCCGGTGCAAATCAGGGAAGAGTGTTTGCTTTGACCCAATCGGAGGAAGACGTTTCCAATGCAGTTGTGGAAGGTATCGTTCTTCTTTATAATTCTTAGGCCCGAATTTTATTTGATCCCGGTGCGACTCATTCATTCATACGCACTACATATACTCTTAATTTGGGATTGGAATTTGAGAAGTTAGAACATGCTTTGAGTATTGTCATGCCTACGGGAGAACGGTTGGATACAAAAAAGGTGTGTAGAGGTTGCGTGCTTCGAATTGGGGAGCAAGAATTGATTATAGATTTGGTTGCGTTAGACATGAAGGGGTATGACATAATATTTGGGATGGACTTGTTGTCCATTTTCCGTGCGGTAATGGATTGTTTTCGCAAGCGGATTTCATTTTAATTACCGGGAGGGGTAGTTTTCAGTTTCATGAATGATCGAAATTCTTCCCATCCATTCCCTACTATGGGTAGTAGATTCTTAAAAGCTAAGGCGGGGAGCCATTTGAGTTTCTTAGCTAGCTTGATGGGAGATGATCGGGATAGATCTCAACCGGACATGGTATTGATAGTGTCGGATTTTCCAGATGAACTACCCGGGTTACCCCCACAGAGAGAGATCGAGTTTGCAATCGATCTATATCCGGGAACCGAACCCATATCCATTGCTCCTTATAGGATGGCACCCTTGGAGTTAAAGGAGCTAAGAAAGCAGTTGGACCATCTGTTGACTATTGGGTTTATCCGTTTAAGCACTTCACCTTGGGGAGCCCCGGTCATCTTTGTGAAGAAGCATGACGAAACACTTCGGTTATGCACAGATTACCGAAGGTTGAATCGGGTGATAGTGAAGAATAAATATTTGTTGCCACGAATTGATGATTTATTCGATCAGCTGAGGGGTTCTAAGTATTACTCCAAGATTGATCTTCGCACAGGGTACCATCAACTACGGATCAAGGAGGAGGATATTCCTAAGACAGCTTTCCGTACCCGGTATGGTCATTTCGAATATACTGTAATGCCGTTCGGACTGACTAATGCTCCTGCAGCCTTTATGGATTTGATGCACAGGGTATTCCGGCCGTATATAGATCAGTTTGTTATCGTGTTTATTGATGACATATTGATATATTCACAGACATAAGGGGAACATGAACGCCATCTCTCGATTGTACTACAAACATTGAGAGAGCATAAGTTGTATGCTAAGATGAGCAAATGCGAGTTTTGGATGAAGGAAGTGAAATTCCTTGGCCATGTTGTGTTGGAACGAGGCGTAGCTTTTGACCCCGCAAAGAGTGAAGCCGTGATGAAATGGGAACCACCAAGGAATGTGACCGAAGTACGTAGTTTCTTGGGATTAGCAGGCTATTACCGGAGGTTTGTGGAAGGGTTCTCAAAGCTCGCGATGCCAATGACCCGCCTTACCAAGAAGGGGGAGAGGTTCTTGTGGATGCAAGCATATGAACAAGCCTTTCGCACCTTGAAGGAGAGGTTGACAACAGCCCCTGTCCTCATTATTCCTACCAGTGGGGAAGGATACAATGTTTACACCAATGCTTCTTTACGAAGGTTAGGATGTGCGCTAATGCAGGGAGGCAGGGTAGGCGCTTATGGATCGAGACAACTAAAGGTTCATGAGCAGAACTATCCCACTCACGACTTAGAGCTCACCGCTGTGGTCTTTGCTCTTAAGTTGTGGAGGTGTTACCTGTATGGAGAAAAGTTTCAAGTGTTTTATGATCATAAGAGTCTCAAGTATATATTCACACAGAAAGATTTGAATCTCCGACAAAGAAGGTGGATCGAATATTTGGAATATTACGATTTCACACTCAACTACCATCCGGGGAAGGCTAATGTAGTAGCAGATGCACTAAGCAGGAAGTCTTGGGAAGAAATCAATGTTTTTGTTGTTAATAGGTGGAAGATGATTGATGCTTTGGAGGACTTTGATCTATTGGTGGATAGGCAGGGGGATCGACCATGCTTATTCAATCTTGTAGCTTAACCAATTCTCCGACAACGGATTGTAGAGTTGCAACGATTAGACACTGAGTTGGAAACTATCCGGGATAGATTGAAGAGGAATGAGGTTGTTGAGAACTGGTCCATACACAATGACGAGTTAAAGTTTCGTGGAAGACTATGTGTACCAAACAATGACCAAGTAAGGGAAGAAGTGTTGGGTGAGTGTCATCGTTCAAAATTCTCCATACATCTGGGTTGTACTAAGATGTATAGAGACATGAAGCGTCAATATTGGTGGAAAGGGATGAAGCAAGACGTGGCTAAGTACATTGCAAAGTGCGCGGTATGTCAGCAGGTGAAGATTGAACATCAGAAACCCGGAGGATTACTACAGTCCTTACCTATCCCAGAGTGGAAGTGGGATCAAATCACCATGGATTTCATGTCTGGCTTTCCACTGACTTCACGCGGGCATAATGCCGTATGGGTCATTGTAGATAGACTCACCAAGTCCGCTCATTTCTTGAGTATGAAGACCACTGACACTTTAGAGATTTTGAGCAAGCTTTATATTCGCGAGATTGTTAGATTGCATGGAGTTCCACTCTCTATTGTGTCGGATCGTGATTCTCATTTTGTGGCGCAATTTTGGCAAAGTCTACAACGAGCTATGGGGACAGAGTTACACTTTAGCACCGCCTTTCATCCCTAAACGGATGGCCAATCCGAGAGGGTGATACAAATTTTCGAAGACATGCTACGAGCTTGTGTGTTGGACTTCATGGGAAGTTGGAGTGATCATTTGCCGCTGGTGGAATTCGCATATAACAACAGCTATCAGGCAAGTATTGGAATGGCTTCTTATGAGGCATTGTATGAAATACCATGTAGGTCCCCGACTTGTTGGTTGGAAGCTGGAGAAAGTAGTTTGTTTGGGCCAGAGGTTGTACGGGAGACTACGGAGAAAATTCAACTCATCCAGGAAAGACTACGCATGGCTCAAAGTAGACAGAAAAACTATGCGGATAGAAGAAGAAGACCCTTGGAATTCCAAGAGGGGGACTGTGTGTTCCTCAAGGTGTCACCCAAAAAGGGGGGGTTTAGATTTGGCAAGAAAGGGAAATTAGCTCCAAGGTACATCGGACCATTTGAGGTGATCAAAGCAGTGGGCAAAGTGGCGTCTCAACTTCGGTTACCAGCTCAGTTGTCAGGGGTACACGACGTGTTCCATGTTTCAATGTTGAGAAAGTGTCAATCGGATACAGTGCATGTCGTGGATTTAGAGGATATTGAAATTCAAGATGGAGCAACATATGAAGAACAACCGGTGAAGATTCTCGATACCAAGGAGAAAGTGCTTCGCAATAAAGTCATCCAACTGGTGAAAGTCTTGTGGCAACATCATGGGGTGGAGGAAGCTACTTGGGAACCGGAGCTGGAGATACGAGAGAAGTACCCTCATTTGTTCGCTACCTGAGGTAAGTTTCGAGGACGAAACTTTCTTCAAGGGGGGTGGATTGTAAACCCCCACATGTAATAGAACTTGTACCAACTATGTTTGATATGCAAATGTATGTTGTATAAGTTTAGGGTTGGTTTTGGAAGGGTTTGGAATGGATTGGAAATGAAAAACAGGTGAAAAAGGCAAATCCAGACAAACCGTACTGGTACAGCGTACCGGTACCCCCGATGTCCCGAGAGCAAACCGTACCGGTACAGCGTACCGGTACTGTCGGTAAAAATCAAAAAATTTAAAACAGTAAAATTCGGGATTGGACTGAGTTTAAAACACATTTTCATCCTATTTTCTTCTATTCTTTCACTCCACTCTCACCCCAAACCTCTTAGAACCCTAGGGGAAGATAAAAGGAAAAAGAAAAGGGAGGAAGGAAGTCTCTAGAGCTTGGGTTTTTGATTGGAACTCTTGATTTAAGGTAGGGGTTTCTTCCTATTCTCTTACATTGAGGCTAAGGCTTATATATATGTATTCTTTTGACTCTAAATCATATATGTATGCTATGAAATCCTTGATTCTTGATATTCTTGTAAATATTATCATGTTTTGGACAATGCTATGATGGAATAGCTATTAAATCTCTTTTCTTGACTTAAAACCCTAGTTTTCAAGAGAAATAGATTTTTCTCTTGATTCTTCCTTTGTCCTAAATTTCAAAACTTTAGTACTTTGTATTGAATAACAAAATGGTATTGTGGATGATCTCTTGTATATTTTCTTAAATGGTTCTATGGTAATACTCCATATGAAATTTGGGGATTTTTGGATTTGTTTGTGACTTGAGGAAATTGGTTGGGTATTGTATCTCTTGTGGATATTCGGATGACCATGGGTGGCCGTTGACCGGGTATCGTCGAGTGGGTAGATGCATTTCTTACTCTGTGCGGGTTTGGATTTTTTCTACCACTCATAGTGGGGTTGGTGCCTTGTGAGGACCAAACCATTATTCGCTCACGGGTACCGAGGATGAGGGTTAGTATACTATTCCTGGGTTGGATTCGTCACTGTCAATGTGTTGGTATACGCCCTTCCTAAAGTTGTATATCCTTGAGAGGATTGAGTGTGTGTGTGTGGGCCAGGATATTGTCGATGTGTTTATTCATGCGATATCATACATCATACCTGAGATACAAGTTGTGGTTTGAAATACATTGTGAGCTATGGTTTATTGTGCCAATGGTTGGCTATGGTTTATAGTGATTTGTTGGAATTGTTCGTTTTGGAAATTGGTTTTACTTCTTCATTTACTTCAGTGATATTGCTTAAACTTGAGATCGGATAATGTAACACCTCGCATTTTATTTTATATATATGTATATAGATATATAGTAAATAATTGTTGTAAAAATGTGGATATGTGGAATGATGTAAGAATGAACTATATAGATTGTAATAGTAGGAGAAATGCTAGAGATGCATATTGATTGGGAAGTTGGAGTTTCTCAGACGTTTAAACTTGGAAAGGGTGATTAGATGAATTTCTAAATATTTTTAGGTCCAAATAAGGTGTCCATTGAATCCGGAAGGTCGAACAACCTTGGGAGAGGTAATAGGAGGTGTATTGGAAGTTAGGAAGTATTTTAGAGTAAAGACACATTTAAGAGAAAACTTGGGTAGAAAGGATTTTGGACACTTCCTAGTATTTTGATCATAACTTTTTATTCTAATGTCTGTTGGCTCTGAAATTTTTACTGTAGATATAATACTTCTAGGGCTACAAAAGAGTATTTCACGAAAATTTTCCAAATCAATCGCTAAATAGGCCAAAACTTCACTGGAAGATTCAACAGAAACTGGGATGACGTTCGAACGTGAGGGAGTCCCAGTACTTTGGTATCCGCAGAGCTCTGATGGAAATGAAAAAGTACTGGGAGCAACCAACGTTCGAAAGCCAAAGTGACGTTCGAACGTGAATCAATGATTTGCACTAGTGACGTTCGAACGCCAATGACGTTTGAACGTGAGTTACGAATTCTGAACTTCAGAATCGCGCACAGGAGGTCATTTCTTCCACTATACATACATAAGGACATCTCCATTAGTCCCATTTCAACATTTCAAACCCTAGGAAGACTTAGAGAGGAGGAAAGAAAGGGAAAACACAAGATCAAAGGAGGATTTGCACCTTGAAGAAGATCAAAACTTCAAGTTTTCAAGAACATATAGGAAGAAGAAAGGTAGGGGTTTTCTCTCACTCTCTTACATTGAGGTTAGGGTATTTATATATGTATGTTTTGGCTATCAATGGTATATATATGTTATGAAATCATCCTCTCTTAGGCTTTTTGGCAAAGATTACATGTTTTGAACAAAGCTAGGGTTTAATACCCATGAAATCTCTTCCCTAGTTTTAAAATCCTCATTTTTGGAGAGTGATGTATTTCTTTCTTAAATGCTTTCTTAAATGCTTTCTTTATTATGGATTTTCGAACCCTTAGTGCTTTGTGTTGGGTAGAACAATGATGTTATTGTGATCTCCTGTATTTTCTTTGTTAGTTAGGGAATTATTACATGATATATTTTGGGGGATTTTGGATAGATGATTGTAAATTGAAATCAATACTGGAATTGTAAGCTTGGTTGGGGTTGTTTGTTATACACATGAGTGAGAGGTTCCTTGTAAGGATGCTCACCCCTTCCCAAGAGGTTCCTTGTAAGGATGCTTGGGAAGCCATGCAATGAATTGTGAGAGGTTCCTTGTAAGGATGCTCACCCCTTCCCAAGAGGTTCCTTGTAAGGATGCTTGGGAAGCCATGCAATGAATTGTGAGAGGTTCCTTGTAAGGATGCTCACCCCTTCCCAAGAGGTTCCTTGTAAGGATGCTTGGGAAGCCATGTAATGATTTGTGAGAGGTTCCTTGTAAGGATGTTCACCCCTTCCCAAGAGATTCCTTGTAAGGATGCTTGGGAAGCCATGCAATGAATTGTGAGAGGTTCCTTGTAAGGATGCTCACCACTTCCCAAGAGGTTCCTTGTAAGGATGCTTGTGAAGCCATGTAATGATTTGTGAGAGGTTCCTTGTAAGGATGCTCACTCATTCTCAAGAGGTTCCTTGTAAGGATGCTTGAGAATCAAATATGACCTAAACGGGGGTGGAGGTTACCCTAAAGTATGCCACCTACCGAAAGAATTGTTGGAAATTGTGTATGGTGGACTGGATTATATTTGAAAACGATTTGCTAACTGTATAGTGGTTTCACTTATTCATTCAATTACTGTTGTTCCTTAAACTTGAGATCTATTAAATGTCCTGGTTTTTATTTCAAAATTTATATATGATATTTGTGAAATGAGACCGACCGTTTTTAAATGCTTTTCTAAACCTTGTGTGGGTTTGAGAGAATTTTCTACAGAGCTTCGTGCTCACCCCCTACCGCTAACATTTTTCAGATCACCTGCAAGAGGAGGACGTAGGGGTCGAGGAGCCCGCTACTTGGGAGACTCCACTGGACAGGAGTATGGATCCCGAGGTGGACGTTTAGAGCGACCTCCTTTCCTTTTGTACTAGACTAGAACATTCTTTTGGAGCACTGTGTAGTCTAGTTTCTTTTGTTTATTCCGCTGTGCAACTTTAATTAATTTTTGGAGATGTAAATGCCATAGCTTGGCTTATTCTTTTGGGATGATCTTGTAAATTCTATGGATGATGAAGGGAAAAATTTTCTTATTGATGAAATTATATTAGTGCTCTCCTGATATGAATGTTTTAGAATGTAATGCCGTCCAGGGTGTGTTTTGGGGTGTTACAGATAAACTGTCACTGTTTTCTTTCAAAAGTTATATATGATATTTGTGAAATGAGACCGACTTGTTTTATATGTTTTCTAAACCTTGTTCGAGTTTAGGAGGATTTTCCTACAGAGCTTAGTGCTCACCCCCCTACAAACAACATCTTTTTCAGATTATGGCCTAGAGGAGGAGCTTGGAGTTGATGAGCCGGTACATTGGGAAGCTCCTAAAGATGGGAACGTGAATCCAGAGTTGGACGTTTAGAGCTATATTCTCCTATGTCCTAGACTAGGAAGTTCTTTTGAGAAAATGTGAAATCTAATGTCTTTGTTATTCCGCTGCAAGATAATAGTTGATTTTTGGGTGTAATTGTCATGAATGGCATATTCTTTTGAATGTAAT
The DNA here is from genome assembly GCA_951799425.1 of Ilex aquifolium. NCBI lineage: Eukaryota > Viridiplantae > Streptophyta > Magnoliopsida > Aquifoliales > Aquifoliaceae > Ilex > Ilex aquifolium. The sequence continues at coordinate 19,039,657 of OX637393.1, read as the reverse complement.
GGTCATGGTTTGGCCCATTCTTTTGGCTGACGTTGTAGATATTATGGATGATAAATGAAAATTTCTTTGTTTATGAATTTTATTAGTTGCTCTCATGATGTGAATGGTTTTAGATAGTAATGTCGTCCAAGGGGGATTTTGGGGCGTTACACATAACTAAGAAACTAACATAGCATATGGGAGTGAGGGTTTTTTCCTTTGCACAGTAAGCAACATTTGATCCATAATGAGGTTTGAAAGATCAATCGTGTGTCCCATCCCAAAGGCATAGAGGAAGTAAGCCTGCTCAGTATAAATTTGATTTTTCTAGGCTCGGGGTAACAGACTATTCACTGTAATCATATTCAGAATTCGGTATTTGTCCGTCAAGTCCCCTTGCTTTATATATTTGTGTGGCCTCCCCCATACATAATCCGGAATACCCATCAACTCTATCCCTATGTCAATCAAATCAGGTAATTGAGTGTAAGGATATTGTGGGTTGGGTGGTCTTTGCATGGGTTAAAAAAATCGGCTATAGTAGCCGATGTAACTTGAAAAATTCTACCTCGAACAAACACACGAAGTTTTCTTTCCCCAGTAATGTCCACATTACTATAAAATTCACGTACTAAATAGTCATAAGCAGGAGTAATAAATCTAACATAATCTAACCATCCACGTGCAGCAAGAATTTGTCTAACCCCTATATTTTCAAAATCTTCAAAAATTACTGGCATTTCAGGAATGATAGTTTTAGAGATAAAATGAGCATTGTACCAATTCTGATGTTCAATATTCTCAAAAATCACCTCATTGTAAATATTTCCTGGGTAGGTGATTAGCACACAATTTTGCATATCTTTAAGATGCTAATCAACTCATTTCACTTACTTTAGAGCTTTAAATTATGTACGTTATGCCACTTGAAGTCTTAACATCAAGTTGTTGTTCTTGTAGTTGAATGAAGCTAAATATGGCCTTTAAAGACCCTCCCATACCACTTGGGATGAAAGGAGTGGGAATGATAGTTCGAGGATAGATCGGGAGCAAGAAATCAAGAAATTCAGAAAAGGATGCAGAACAGTACCGGTACTCGGTACCGGTACCAAATGGTACCGGTACCCAGTACCGGTACCCAAAACCTACTGGAATCGCAGTACCGGTACTCGGTACCGGTACCAAATGGTACCGGTACCCAGTACCGGTACTGATTCCCTGAAGTGCCCAAACTCTGCAGATCTGCTCAGCTGTCTTGTGGACCCCTCCATGCTTCTCTCTGATACGCCCACCTTTCTATTCATCAGGACTCACACTCCCTTCTAGACTTGTGGATTTAAAGCATTGAATGAAGAGAGAGAGGATGGGATGAGCTGGGTAGGCAGACATGCTCTGCCACTTCCTGTCTGTCCCTGGCTCCTGCACTCCTCTGAGACAAAAACAGATGGGAGACTCCCTCTTCTCCAGAATGGGGAGTGAAGGGAAAAAGGGGCTTTTCTCCATAGCAAAGGAAATTACACCAAGAAGGCAAGTTGGGGTGCAGGGAGTTGCTGCATCTTCCTGGTCCAAGCCTGCAGACTAGGCTCTGCTGCTGAAGCTTCAGGGGATGCCCAGGCACGTTTTGGAGAAAGAAATGTTCTCCAAGGATGGGGATGACCAGGAAGCCAGGGAGATTATTAGAGAGCATATTTTTTTGTAATAGGTTTTTAGAGAGAGAAAGTCTGGGCGGAGAAGGAGATGAACAGTAGTTTCTAGAGAGAGAAAGTTGTGATTTTTGCATATTCTTCTACTGCATTGTCTTGTAATCTTGAGTAAGACTCTTAGGATTTCATTGAATGCCATGAATGTTGTTTTTCCTTCATGTTTTGTTAGTTCAATGTTCATTTAATGCTTCACCATTAATGCTCCAAGTATTTCATCTTTCATAACTATGCAATGGGTTTAAATACATGTTCTTTTAGCTCATAAATTCTGATATTTAGCCACCTTAGAAGTTCATAGATTTGAATGCTCTTCCATTACATAGTTATTTCCATTCCAAGTATGAGTAGCTAAATCCTCTAGTTGGCAAGACCAAGAGGGATCTCCCTTGGGGATACCATTTCAACTATTTCTCCTCTTTCCCTTTAGAGTCAAATGGTTCGTTTTGACCGGATAGAAGATGGATGTGTCGATGAGTCTTTGATAAACCGTAGGCTTAGTCACGATTCATGCTTAGATACTCATCGATGCCATCCTCGGCTTTCCGTGATTCAAGCGTTCATTCATGCTCAATAGGAGGAGTGATTTGAGTTGAGGTGGTATACCCATTGGAGTGATCTTTTGGAATTGCCAACATTTATATTATCATTACATTTTCATTAGCATAAAATTCACCAATCAACTTTCAAGACTAAAGATTTTACATTTTCTTGTTTTACCAAATCATTTCAACCTTGATTCACTACCTTCCCTGTGGATACGACCTTGGAATACTCTTCCAAGTAACTCACGACACACGAAAGTCTCCTTGCGATTGGGGAGCATTTTTGTGCACACATATCCTATACTTACATCTTCCCATTTCCCTTTCCTCATTGCCCTTCCTTTTGACACTATCCCTAGGGGAAGAAATTCTTCTCCCCCGTCCATACATTGCATACATTGAGGGATAGTAATTAGGGGTTAGGAAAGATATCGTTTTTGTGACAATCATTTTGGTGCCGTTGCCGGGGAAGGCAAGTTTCAAATCAAGGAAGTGATTTCCGAACAACGAAGGTAAGTCCCGTGATCTTCATCACGGGCTGAGGTACGTTGTTTCGTGTACATATTCTTGTTTGTGGATAATTTCATTTGTATAGATATTTTGTTGCATGTGGGGAAGGGACGACTATCACCGATTAGTTAGACAACCCTTAGGACCCAACATGAACATCGACCAAGACCCACCCGAGAATGTGGGTGACAATGTTGAAAATATAGGTGCAAACCTAAATGACCAAAGGGGTGGGGGAATACCCGAACATGGGGAGCATGACCCAAGATTACACTATCCCCCTCCCGATCAATTTGACAATGTGGGTGTCAACCCGAATAGGCAAGGAGGTGGGGGAGTGCAACCACCTAGAATGCCCAACCAACAAGCGCATTTTCCCCCACCAAGGAATGAAGGGAACATCCCACTTGATTTTGAGGCAAGAACTATGCTAGAGTACCTTCAACCTACCCACAGCACCACACCATCATGCATCCGTCTCCCTGTCCAACATCACCTTTTTGTGTTGAAACCGTGGATGTTGCAACTAATCCCCAAATTCAGGGGAGTTGAAAATGAAAACCCGTATAACCACATAAGGTCTTACGAGGAAATGGTTGCAACGTTTCTCCCAAATCACAATTTGGAAGAGATAGCCAGGATGAAATTGTTCCCTTTCTCTATGGATGGGAAGGCAAGAGTGTGGCTTGATTCCATGGGACCCCGGACTATGCTGTCATGGGATAACATTGTCTGCTTTTTCTTAAAAAAAATTTTCCCGGTTCATCGAACCACCTTTTTGAAAAAGGAAATCCAAAACTTTTCTGAAAAACCCAATGAGCAGTTTTATCAATGTTGGGATCGTTATAAGGATCTACTTCACTCCATACCACATCATGGTTTTAACTCATGGCAATTGGTGACTTTCTTCTACGAAGGAATCACCCCAAACCATAGACAATTCATAGATATGATGTGCAATGGGGATTTCTTGAACAAAGACCCCGATGAGGCCCTTGACTATTTTGGTACCCTCGCTGAAAAGGCACAAACTTGGGGTGTTCAGGATCCGGATGACATACCTAGGACAATGCCGGGTAGTAGTCAACCACCACCGGGGGGGTGTATGACTTAAAAGACCGTGAGGATCTACTTTCCCAAATTTCAAAATTGTCTAGGAAAGTGGATAGCCTTGAGGTGGAGAGGAGACGAAATGTCTCTCATGTGTCAAGAGCCGAGGAGGTTTGTTCTGTTTGTGGTGGTGTCGAGCATTCCACATCGGAGTGTCCGAGCATCCCGGCACTTAAGGAGGCATACCATGACCAAGTTAATGCCTTCAACCAACCAAGGCAATCATTTCCTCCAAATCCCAACACTTACAATTCGGGGTATCGTGATCACCCTAATTTCAGTTGGAGGAATGAGAACCCCATTCCTTATGGCTCAAACACATATACACCTCCTGCACCTCCCAAGCAAGGTCCGTACCAATCCCAACATCAAGGTCAGGGGCAAACTTCAAGCTCCCAATACCCACGGTCCAATCCACAAGGATACCAATCCAACCCTCCCCCACAGAATTTTTCCGGACAAGGCCCATCTAGTTCTTCCAGCTACCAACCACCTCATAAACGGAGTCTAGAAGATGTGGTACATGTCTTCATTCAAAGCCAAACCACCTTCAATAAGGACATTTCGGCCCAACTCACCAAGATCACCAATGCCATTGGGTTGTCTCAACAAGAGAAGGGAAAATTTACCTCTCAACCCCAACAAAATCCCAAAGGTCAAAATGTGGTTGAGTTGGCCGAAACCTCCCAGGAGAGTTGTGAGCAACTCAAAGCCGTCACCACACTTAGGAGTGGTAAACAAATTGAAAAGATGGTGGTGCCAAAGTTAACACCAAAGGCCACATTGCCAAAGGAGAAAGAAATTGAGAGTGAGGCCAAAGAAAGTGTGGTCGACAAGGGTGAGTCGAGTGAAAGAGATGGGGTTGATAAAGAACATTTGATTGATAATGGGTTATGCTCTCCTTCTATACCTGCCCCTTTTCCCCATCGGTTGAAGTCACCTGTCAAGGTGGCTAATTATTCTGACATTTTGGATTTGTTTAAGCAGGTGAAAATCAACATCCCGCTCCTTGATGCCATCAAGCAAATTCCGTCATGTGCCAAGATATTGAAGGACCTATGCACGGTGAAAAGGAAGTTGAATGTCCGAAAGAAGGCATTTCTCACCGAACAAGTGAGCTCCATATTGAGGACCAACACTCCTCCAAAATTCAAGGATCCCGGTTGTCCAACAATTGCCATCACCATTGGGAATTGCCGGGTTGAGCAAGCATTGCTTGACTTGGGGGCGAGCGTCAATCTTCTTCCTTACTCCGTGTACCAACAACTCAAGCTTGAAGAGTTGAAGCCCACCTCAGTTACACTTCAACTGGCGGACCGGAGCATACGCACACCAAGGGGAGTAGTGGAAGATGTGCTTGTCCAAGTTGACAATTTTTACTTTCCAGTCGATTTTATTGTATTAGATACACACCCGGTTGCTAACCTTAATTCCCAAATCCCCGTTATTCTTGGAAGACCTTTTCTTGCTACCGCTAATGCTGTGATTAATTGCAGGAATGGTCTAATGAAGTTGGCTTTTGGGAACATGACCATGGAGTTGAATGTGTTCAATTTAGCAAAACAACCCGGGGATGATGTGGAGGTGAACGAGATCAATAGAATCGACACGTTGATTGAGGAGCAAGTGGAATTAGAAGGGATGTTGGACTGCATGGAGGAGGACCTTGTTGAACTTGTAAAGTTAGATGAGGAAGTGAGCATGGAAGAGTTGAAAGGGGTAACAAAATGGATTCCCACCTTTGAGGAGTTGCCTAAGCAAGAAAAGAAGATTTTCCGGTCGGAGGAACAAAAGCCAAATTTGGAGTTGAAGCCGTTACCCTCACACTTGAAGTACGCCTATCTTGGCGAGGGAGATACATTTCCGGTGATCATTAGTTCCACATTGAACAATGAGCAAGAAAAAGAACTCTTGGAGGTTTTGAGAAGACACAAGGGAGCAATTGGTTGGACAATTGCGGATATAAAGGGGATCAACCCTACCATTTGCACACACCGGATCTACCTTGAAGAAGATGGGAAACCATCCCGCCAGCCACAAAGGAGATTAAATCAAATCATGAAAGATGTGGTACGGGATGAAGTTCTAAAGCTACTTGACGTGGGCATTATCTTTCCAATTTCCGACAGTAAGTGGGTTAGTCCCACGCAAGTAGTCCCCAAGAAGTCGGGTGTGACCGTGGTGGAAAACGAGGAGAATGAGCTCATTCCAACAAGAGTAATCACTGGGTGGAGAGTGTGTATTGATTACCGGAAGCTCAACTTGTGCACAAAGAAAGACCACTTTCCAATTCCATTCCTCGATCAAGTGCTAGAACGGGTAGCGGGGCATCTTTTCTATTGCTTCTTAGATGGATACTCTGGCTACAATCAGATAGAGATTGCCCTTGAAGACCAGGAGAAAACCACCTTCACTTGCCCCTACGGTACCTTTGCATATCGTCGCATGCCTTTCGGGCTATGTAATGCCCCTGGAACATTCCAACGTTGCATGATGGGGATTTTTAGTGATATGGTGGAGAAGATTGTCGAGGTGTTTATGGATGACTTCTCAGTCTTCGGGGACTCCTTTAAGGGGTGTTTGGAAAATTTGGAGAAGGTGTTGGAGACATGTGAGGAGAAGAATCTTGTGCTAAATTGGGAGAAGTGTCACTTTATGGTGACGGAAGGGATCGTGTTGGGTCACATAGTGTCGGCAAGGGGCATTGAAGTGGACAGATCCAAGGTGGAGGCCATCTCCAACCTTCCCACGCCGACAACCATCAAGGGAATCCGGTCATTTTTGGGCCATGCAGGTTTCTATCGCCGGTTCATTCAAAATTTTAGTGCATTGGCCCGACCCCTGACCAATTTACTGTCTAAGGATGTTCCCTTTGAGTGGTCGCATGAGTGTGAGGCATCTTTTAAGAAACTAAAAAGCATGCTTGTCACGCCTCCTATCATGCAACCACCCAATTGGGATCTACCCTTCGAGCTTATGTGCGACGCGAGTGACTACGCGGTCGGCGCAGTGCTTGGTCAGAGGAAGGACAATCGACTGCATGTTATACACTACGCTAGCAAGACACTTAATGAGGCACAAATGAATTACACTACCACTGAAAAAGAATTGCTAGCTGTAGTGTTTGCTCTTGATAAATTCCGTTCATATATCATTGGTTCACCTATTGTTATCTTCACTGACCATTCTGCCTTAAAGTACTTGTTATCTAAGCAGGATGCGAAGCCAAGACTCATTAGGTGGATCCTCCTCCTACAAGAATTTGACTTGACCATTAAAGACAAGAAGGGAGTTGAGAATGTTGTGGCGGATCACTTATCCCGGCTGGTGGCACAAGAGACAAATGAGCACATCCCTATCCCAGACTCGTTCCCTGATGAGCAATTACTGTCTATTCATTCTCATTGTCCTTGGTATGCTGACATTTGCAATTATCTTGCAACAGGACAAATCCCACCACACTGGAGCTCTGAGGATAAAAGGAGATTTATGGCCGACGTGAAATACTTCTACTTCGATAATCCGTATCTGTTCAAGTATTGTCCGGACCAAATCATGAGGCGATGTGTGCCTGAAAATGAGTAGCGGAACGTCCTTGCCTTCTGTCACTCCCAAGCCTGTGGTGGCCATTTCTCCGCCAAGAAAACTTCTTCAAAGATTCTCCAATCAGGTTTCTACTGGCCTTCTTTAATTAAGGATTGTATTTCATTTTGCAAAGAATGTGATAGATGCCAACGGTTGGGGAGTGTGACCCAAAGGAATATGATGCCTCTCTCCCCTATACTTGTGATAGAAATATTCGATTGTTGGGGCATCGATTTCATGGGTCCCTTCCCTATGTCGTTTGGCTATCTATACATTCTGCTGGCAGTGGACTACGTGTCCAAATGGGTGGAGGCTATCCCGACAAAGACTAATGACCACCGGGTTGTGGTCAAGTTCTTGAAAGAGAACATTTTTTCGAGGTTCGGGATGCCTCGTGCTTTGATTAGTGACGGTGGATCACATTTCTGTAACAGGCCAGTTGCATCTTTAGTGTTGAAATATGGTGTTACACATAAAGTATCCACCGCTTATCACCCACAAACAAATGGCCAAGCCGAGCTAGCCAATAGGGAGATCAAGACCATCCTTGAGAAAACAGTTAACCCCAATAGGAAGGATTGGTCTGAGAGATTGATTGATACCCTGTGGGCATATCGTACTGCCTACAAGACAGTTTTGGGCATGTCCCCCTATCGGCTTGTCTATGGAAAGGCTTGCCATCTGCCGGTAGAAATGGAACACAAGGCCTATTGGGCCATCAAGACCCTAAATTTCAATATGAGAATGGCCGGGAACCATAGGATGCTAGAAATGAATGAATTGGAAGAGATTCGGCGGGATGCATACGAGAGTTCCAAAATTTCAAAGGAACGGGCGAAAATCTTTCATGATAACTCCATAGTGAGGAAATCATTCGAGCCCGGGCAAAAAGTACTCTTGTATAATTCCCGCCTCTCCATTTTTCCTGGAAAGCTAAGATCCCGTTGGGATGGCCCCTAACTTGTCAAGGTGGCCTACCCCAATGGAGCTGTTGAGATCACCAACCTCAAAGATGGCCAAACATTCAAGGTCAATGGCCAAAGACTTAAGCCATTCTTTGAGGGCTTTGAAAACCAAGTGGTGGAGGAAGAGTTAACCGACCCGGTGTATCCGGACTTGGTTGAGGAATAACAATTGGTCCTTTGTTTGCATGTACAGTTTTCTTTTATTTTAATATTGTCCTGTTTTTATTTCATGTCACTTACTTGTTGTTGGTGTATAGCTTTGTTTTCCTCTTGAATCCAGATCTTGGTGCTTTTGTCAAAAGTGCAATTGCGAGGTGTTCTCTTACCCTATTTATCTTTTATTGTCTTCCATTGCCTACTATATCCTTTTGTTGCATTGAGGACAAAGCATGATTCTAGTTGGGGGGTGAGGTGCACCATTTGTATGTTACACCAAGGTTGCTGGGAAGTATTCTGTTTTTGTCGCATTAGTACAAAATATGTGAAAAATTTTGAAAATTTTTGATGAAAAATATCTTTACGTTGATCTGTATTCCCTTATGAAGCGAGTATGAACTGGATAACATGTTGATCGTTATTATGAACCTTGTGTACATGAGCTTACTATAGAAATGGATCCTATGCATAAGTATCACATATGTATTGATTTTCGAACTCATCTGTATGTGATTTCTGAATTTGTAATTTTAGTGATTCATGGGTTGGATTCATGTTTTAAGCTTGACATAAGTAGTGGAGATGAGTAAAGACCCATGAGAGTTTTAGTGCCAAACCTTTTTGGAGGGAACTTACGTTTACTCAAAGAACAATTTTTGATATCAAGTTTGTTCAATAGTCTCATTATGCTTGTTTTGGTTAGTTGCATTTGGTTAGTAGACTGATTTGTCTTGATCATGTAATGCTCTTCCCATGTGGACCTGGAAGTGATCTTAGGCCATTGTTGAATATTTTGAGCCTTTGCCCTTTTTCTTGAGGAAATGTTATCCCTAGTGCCATGATTGAGCCTTAATTGAATTCATTTCTATGCCACACATTGAACCAAGCCAAAGAAAATAAGAAATACCTACCTTACCTTGGTTGTTCCTAAACAAAAATGAGTGATTGCAAAAGAAGGAAGTGTGGTGTGGAAATTCAAGCAAGGGATAATGGATGTTGAAACTCAAAGAGTTCAATGGAAAAAAATGAAAAAGCCAAGAAAAGGAGAAAAGGGGTGAGAATAAAGAAAGAATGATCAAAAGAAAAAGGGAAATGTAAAGGAAAAGAAAGAAAAGAAACAAAGGGTGTGGTGATGGTGTGAAAATCAAAATCCCATAAAAGGGAAGTATTTTTCTAAGATTAAAGTCTCTCACTCGGAACAACCTTCATTGTTATCCTGAATCCTTCATTTCTTTTACCTATATATCACCCCAAGGCCCCATTATAACCTTTAAAAGTCCTAGGTGATCTAGAGAAGCATGGGAGGCGCATAAATTCAAAGAAAACGACAAGTTGTGTCTTACTACTTAATGCACTAACATCCTATTCATGAGACTATGCCAAGGTCGCTTTATTTCTACATATGAACTTCATTTTTGGATTACATGTGAGCACTTTGTTTTGAATACAAGATTCTATATCACATGTACACATGGAGTGCATACCTGTATAACGTGAGTGCGGTTATTGCTTAAGAGTGTCTCTTGGTGAGTTTTTGCATTGAAACTGAGTTTGTCTAGCCTGTCGAATGTGAATTCTACTTTGTAAATTCCTAAATTACTTGTTTATTTCATTTGCACACAAGTTGGAAATTAATATGGTAAGTGCATACTTTAGCCTAGCATCTAAGACTATACTTTTGCTCATGTACATCTAGTTCGTTCAATTGAGAAATTTGTTAAAAAGCTTCATGCTTACAAGAATGAGGGAATATTTCTCAACTTATTGATATTGACATATTTTTTGGAATGCATTGATTCTGAACCTTATGATGTTTATTTTGGGTACTCATTTTGATAGTTGAGAACAGAATTCGAATTTTTGTATGATGAATGCTCATAGGTTTAAATCACTTTGCAATTTCAATCATAAAGTGAGCATGATGTCTCAAGTTGTGGGTTATAATTGGAATATATCTTGTCAAATGGAGTTGGAGTTAGAAGTAATGTGAGGAAGTGTCTAGGAAGGGCCTGAGTTGATCTTGAGTGAAGGAATGTTCAGCAGGAGTAGTTTGGTGGACAAAGCAGAACAGTACCGGTACTCGGTACCGGTACCATTTGGTACCGGTACCCAGTACCGGTACCAAAAACCTACTGGAAACGCAGTACCGGTACCCAGTACCGGTACCAAAAACCTACTGGAAACGCAGTACCGGTACCCAGTACCGGTACCAAATGGTACCGGTACCGAGTACCGGTACCGTTTGCCTGACAGAAAAATTTTTATTAGGGCTTTTAATTTCAAATTCTAGTTTTAACCTTTCATTTCCCTCATTTACTCCTTCCCTTCCTACTTCCCCCCTACCCGACGGCACTCCAAGGGTCATGAGCCTTTTCTCTCTCCTTCTTCACTCTACCCATTTACTCCTCCCCTTCCTTTTTCCCCCCTTACCCGACGGAACTCCAAGGGTCCATAATCCTTTTTGCTTCCCCTCTCACTCTATAAATTTCCCTTTAAGCTAGATTATTTTTTTCACAGGCCTCCTCCATTCTACCCTACCCTTATAGCCGAATCTCAAATCTCTCCTATTATCTCCATTCATTACACAATGCCTCGCACCAAGATGGTCGGGTCAGGACCAGAGCCCAGTTCTCCCCCTGCCATGGGTTCTGCCAGCCGCAAACGAAGTGGAGAGGGATCGAGTGTGGACCTTGAGAAGCAGAGAAAGAAGGCCAAGAGGGATGCTCGCCGCCAATTGATTGACGGTAAGAATGTGACTTGTGAACGTTCTTTGGATAGGCCTTCCCTTTCCCCCACTCATCCTGCTGTGAGAATCGTTGAGGGGCATGGGATGCAATTTTGGTTTAGGGAGGTTGTGGGATATAATTTGGCCTTGGTGAGGGAGTTTTACCGGTCATTGAATTTCATTGAGAATGATGATGAGGGAGTGCTGAGGGCAAATGTTAGGGGTAAGATTATTGTGGTGACTCCTGCTGTCATAGCCACATGCCTTGGGGATTACCAGAGACCCCCAGCCACACCACCTGTTTATCCTCGCAGAATGGGTAAGCAAAAGACTAAAGAGGAGCTTGTCGAGCTGATGTATGAGGATCCTGCTACGTTCAGGGGAACCTTTCAGAGTGGGGGGTTGAAGCATGTATATGGGATTCTTAACAAACTCCTTCACTATAATCTTTACCCAAAGTTTGCTGAGAAGAAACCGAATGTGGAGAAGTTGAACCTTCTAGATACATTTGTGTCGGGCATACCAATGGATTTTGCCCTTATCATTTGGGATGTGATGAAGGACTTTGCCACCACTGAGAAGCCGATGGCCAATCTACCATACGGAAGCTTGGTCACCCGACTTTGTGACCATGCTAAGGTCAAGGGCTATGGACTAGAGAAATTGACCCCTCCGGAGTTTGGAGCTATCGGCAGGGCCAGCAGTCAGAAAAGGAAGGCCATGAGCCGTGGGGATCGGGCTCAGTCTGACTCTGAAGAGGATGTTGCACCTGCTGTGCCAACTATGCCATTCAAGCCTGTTGTGAAACGCTCAACCCATCAGAGACTTAGTGCTCTGGAAAAGACAACGCAGGAAATCAAGACCTCAGTGCAGGAAATGGCAACAATGTTAAAGGAGATGTATGTGCACACATTTCCTGGGAAAGCCGTCCCAGAAGTTCCGCCTGCTCCTTCAACCTCCAGAATGGATGTGGAGGAGGAAGATTCTGAGGCTGAAGAGGATGAAGAAGATGAGGGGGGGGATGAGTCTGAGGGGGATGATGAGAGTGATGGAGAGTAGTTGTTATTTGGAATTTTTTTGTGTTTTGTTTCTTTTTGTTTAAGGATTAGGTGAAGTTGGGGAGGGGAGATTAGGTTTGTCTTTTGATTGTTCATCTCAATGTCCTACTCCGTTTTGTACTCCAACTGTTATCACAATTTATGAAACCACAGTTTTTCCTTTTGCTCATGGTTTATGTTGATAATTGCATTTTGATTTTTACTTTTCTTTTGATGAGATGGTTGTTTAAATTGATTGATTGTGTGACTATTGGTTGTTTTGGTTGTGCTGGGAAATGAACAGTTTGCTAAGGGACTAGCAAACCTTAAGTTGGGGGGTGTGATTAGCACACAATTTTGCATATCTTTAAGATGCTAATCAACTCATTTCACTTACTTTAGAGCTTTAAATTATGTACGTTATGCCACTTGAAGTCTTAACATCAAGTTGTTGTTCTTGTAGTTGAATGAAGCTAAATATGGCCTTTAAAGACCCTCCCATACCACTTGGGATGAAAGGAGTGGGAATGATAGTTCGAGGATAGATCGGGAGCAAGAAATCAAGAAATTCAGAAAAGGATGCAGAACAGTACCGGTACTCGGTACCGGTACCAAATGGTACCGGTACCCAGTACCGGTACCCAAAACCTACTGGAATCGCAGTACCGGTACTCGGTACCGGTACCAAATGGTACCGGTACCCAGTACCGGTACTGATTCCCTGAAGTGCCCAAACTCTGCAGATCTGCTCAGCTGTCTTGTGGACCCCTCCATGCTTCTCTCTGATACGCCCACCTTTCTATTCATCAGGACTCACACTCCCTTCTAGACTTGTGGATTTAAAGCATTGAATGAAGAGAGAGAGGATGGGATGAGCTGGGTAGGCAGACATGCTCTGCCACTTCCTGTCTGTCCCTGGCTCCTGCACTCCTCTGAGACAAAAACAGATGGGAGACTCCCTCTTCTCCAGAATGGGGAGTGAAGGGAAAAAGGGGCTTTTCTCCATAGCAAAGGAAATTACACCAAGAAGGCAAGTTGGGGTGCAGGGAGTTGCTGCATCTTCCTGGTCCAAGCCTGCAGACTAGGCTCTGCTGCTGAAGCTTCAGGGGATGCCCAGGCACGTTTTGGAGAAAGAAATGTTCTCCAAGGATGGGGATGACCAGGAAGCCAGGGAGATTATTAGAGAGCATATTTTTTTGTAATAGGTTTTTAGAGAGAGAAAGTCTGGGCGGAGAAGGAGATGAACAGTAGTTTCTAGAGAGAGAAAGTTGTGATTTTTGCATATTCTTCTACTGCATTGTCTTGTAATCTTGAGTAAGACTCTTAGGATTTCATTGAATGCCATGAATGTTGTTTTTCCTTCATGTTTTGTTAGTTCAATGTTCATTTAATGCTTCACCATTAATGCTCCAAGTATTTCATCTTTCATAACTATGCAATGGGTTTAAATACATGTTCTTTTAGCTCATAAATTCTGATATTTAGCCACCTTAGAAGTTCATAGATTTGAATGCTCTTCCATTACATAGTTATTTCCATTCCAAGTATGAGTAGCTAAATCCTCTAGTTGGCAAGACCAAGAGGGATCTCCCTTGGGGATACCATTTCAACTATTTCTCCTCTTTCCCTTTAGAGTCAAATGGTTCGTTTTGACCGGATAGAAGATGGATGTGTCGATGAGTCTTTGATAAACCGTAGGCTTAGTCACGATTCATGCTTAGATACTCATCGATGCCATCCTCGGCTTTCCGTGATTCAAGCGTTCATTCATGCTCAATAGGAGGAGTGATTTGAGTTGAGGTGGTATACCCATTGGAGTGATCTTTTGGAATTGCCAACATTTATATTATCATTACATTTTCATTAGCATAAAATTCACCAATCAACTTTCAAGACTAAAGATTTTACATTTTCTTGTTTTACCAAATCATTTCAACCTTGATTCACTACCTTCCCTGTGGATACGACCTTGGAATACTCTTCCAAGTAACTCACGACACACGAAAGTCTCCTTGCGATTGGGGAGCATTTTTGTGCACACATATCCTATACTTACATCTTCCCATTTCCCTTTCCTCATTGCCCTTCCTTTTGACACTATCCCTAGGGGAAGAAATTCTTCTCCCCCGTCCATACATTGCATACATTGAGGGATAGTAATTAGGGGTTAGGAAAGATATCGTTTTTGTGACAATCAGTAGGTGTGGAGGTGCTTCAAGTTGCAGAGGTTGATCCCTTCATGCACGACTCGAAGATCCTCTCGTTCGACGCCTTGAATCCATGTTTTTACTAATTTCTTTCTTCCTACTTGCTTTCGACTGATTTCAATCGGTAGAAACCTTGAAAATGATATGAATAAGTGAATGATCGGAGAAAATTTGAAGAAAACGGTCAAATGTAGTAGATTTGAGAAGAAATCCTTGGAGAAAACCCACTGGTTTCGAATTCTGGCTTGCTAGCAAATGAAAACTGATCGGTTTTTCATGCAAATCGGTTTTTATATTTGCACTACCGTCCAGACGCCAGTACCACCGTCCAGACGGTGCTGGTACACTGGTTTTTGTATTGCACTGCACTGCTGACTTTCTATTTCCTGCAGTTACAAAATTAATTACGATTTTAAACATTCTTCATAATTTGCTAACCACTCTTTTTTTTTAAAAAAAATTGGAGCTATTAATTATTTATTTGTTATTTATTATTTACTCATTTCCTTAATTAATCTAAAGTTATTTACATTTATGTACTATTCCAAAATTATACATCATTTGATCACACTTATTCATAATCAGAATCTTCTAGATCAACAACACCAGTAACACGGTTAACTTCACATCTCACGTATCTTGACAACATAGGAGTAGAATAGGATGGCATCTCAGGATATTCCTTACTCTGCCCATACCTAATCCACTGAAGACGATCTGACGCTCGACCTGAAATTGGTTCCGCACACTGATTATATTGTCTCAAATGCATTAAACAACCACACCTTACAAAGCCACCGAGACGATTCGCTCGTCGGCGTTTAGCAAATGAACTTTTTCCGCACAAGGGTTTTGCTTGATTTTCAAAAATTTCAAAATTTCTAACAAATCTTGTTTTTTGCATGATCAACGAATGTATGTCTTTTGGAAAATGGCGGAGTAAAATTAAACTTAACCAAAACAGTTTCTCATCCATTGTACAATTATTTTTCGGAAAATTTTAAAAACGACTCAAAATTTACTCACTATCTAGTTCTTTAACGTCTACCAGTCACAAAGACAAACAAATTTATAAAAAAACACAAAAACACAAAATACAAAACAAATTTCACAAATTTTAATTTTAGATAAATTCCCTTCCCCCCAACTTAAATTAAACATTGTCCACAATGATTAAAATAATAAAAATATAGAAATTTTAACAAAGTGTGGTAGGTAATACAACTGATAATTTAAAACCTAATGTGTGAAACAAACAACAAACAATTAGTACTACTATTTACAATCAAACAACAATATAATTTTTTAGAACACATAGACTGGCTCTAACAGTTATATAGAAGTTGCATCTTGAGTGAATCCATCATAATAGGGTTTAAGTATTTGACCATTTACTTTAAAAATATTTCCAATTAATGGGTTTTCAATTTCAATTGCCCCATAATTAAAAACTTGCTTGAAAATATAAGGACCTGTCCATCTAGATCTTAACTTTCCAGGAAATAAACGGAGTTTTGCATTATATAACAGAACTTTCTGAGAAGGTTCAAAAGACTTTCGCACGATATTTTTATTATGAAAAATTTTTGTTCTAGATTTAGCAATCTTCGCATTTTCTTAAGCTTCATTTCTGAATTCTTCTAATTCATTAATTTGAAGTTTACGAGCTACTCCAACTTTATCCATATCAAAATTCATCATTTTGATTGTCCAATATGCTCGATGTTCTAATTCTACGGGTAAGTGACATGTTTTATCAAAAACTAACCGATAAGGAGACATTCCTAAAATAGTTTTATATGCAGTACGGTAAGCCCAAAGCGCATCAGTTAATCTCAAAGACCAATCCTTACGATCTGGATTTACTGTTTTTTTGTAACGCCCCAAAATCCCCCTTGGACAGCATTACTATCTAAAATCATTCATATCAGGAGAGCAACTAATAAAATTCATAATTAGAGGAAGTTCTATTTCATCATCCATAATATTTACAACTTCATCCAAAAGAATATGCCCAACTACGGCAATTACATCCCAAAATTTAACTATTATCTTGCAGCGGAATAAGAAAAATATTAACATGAACATTATCTCAAATAAACCTCCTAGTCTAGGACATAAAAAGAACAGTTCTAGACATCTAACTCCGGGTCCACATGCCCATCAAGTTGAGCTTCCCAAGCTACCTGCTCGTCAACTCTGAGCTCCTCCTCTAAACCAAAATCTGAAAAGAATATTGTTTGTAGGGGGTGAGCACTAAGCTCTGTAGGAAAATCCTCCCAAACTCGAACAAGGTTTCAAAAGCATATAAAATAGTTGGTCTCATTTTACAAATATCATATATATATTTTGAAAGAAAACAGGGATATTTTAATGGATCTCAAGCTTACGCAATAGCAATAATTAAATGAAAAAGTAAAACCAATTCCCAAAAATAACTATTCCAACAAGTTACTATTTCCACGATAACCATTTTCACAATAAACCAATAGCCCACAATGTATCTCAGGTATGATGTATGACATCGCATGATTAAACACATCGAGAATATCCTGACCCACACGCACACACCCAATCCTCGCAAGGATATCCAACTTTAGGAAGGGCGTATACCAACACATTGGCAGTGACGAATCCAACCCAGGAATAGTATACTAACCCTCAGCCTCGATACCACGTGAGCGAATAGTGGTTTGGTCCTCGCAAGGCACCAACCCCACTATGAGTGATAGGGAACCTTCAAACCCACACGGAGTAAGAAATGCATCTAACCCACTCTATGATACTCGGTCAACGGTCACTGATTGAGCAAAAACAGTCATATTCCTAACCCCTAAAATACTATCCCCCAAGGTGTATGTGTGATGTATATTCAACCGGGAAGGGAGGTCACGCTCCTTTGGAATAGTGTGAAAAGAAAAGGCAATAGGAAAGGAAATAGGTCAGTGGGAATGTGATAGGTGAATGCACAAAAATGCTCCCCAATCGCAAGGAGACTTTCGTGGGTCGTCTTTTACTTAGTGGTATTCCAAGGTCGTTTCCACGGGGAAGGAAGTAAACCAATTTGAAAGTGATTTTGGGCAAAGAAAGTGTAAAATTCTTGTTGTTGGAAATTGTTTGATGAAGTGTGTTTTGGTAAAATTAGAATGAGAGAACAAGCGTTGGCAATTCCAAGGGGTCCCTCCAATGGGTATCTCAACTCAACTCACACCTCCGATTGAGCAAGAATGAACGGTTGATTCACGGAAAGCCGAGGATGATGTTGGTGAGTGCCTAAGCATAAACCGTGACTAGGCCTACGGATTATCAAAGATTCACCGAATCATCCACCTTCAATCCGGTCAAACCGAACCATGGGACTCTAAAGGGAGGGTGTAGAAAGAGTTGAAACAATATACCCAAATGAGGATTCCCCTTGGTCTTGCCAACAAAAAGGGCTTAGCTACTCATACTTGAAATAGAAATGACAATGTAAATATAAAGCATTGTATGGATATGGAGTTTTGAAGTAACTAAGTGCAAGAAATCATAGACTAGAAGTGAATGAAATGAAAATCTATTTTATATCTATAAACATGAATACTTTGAAAGCATTAATGGTAGAACTTAAATGGGAGCATTAAACTAGCAATGACATAAGGGAAAATGACATTAATGACATTCATTGAAGATATAAAGGTTCCTACCATTGATTACAAAACAATGCAGTAAACGAAATGCAGAAATCACAACTTTCTCTCTCTAAAACTACTATTCATCGTCTTCTACACCCAGAGCTTCCCTCTCTATCTGCCTCTCTCTGCTATGGAAGAATCCTGATCATTGGAGAGCTCTTTCCCTCCAAAACCGTGCCTGGTCTGCTCCTCTAGCTCCCTGAAGTGACCCCCATCAGTAGGGGGTAGCCTGGATGACCTGGACAAGGGAGTGCAGAATTGGCCTGCACACACCCAGCTCCTCCTCTTCTCTCTCTCTTCCTTTAAGGCTGTAGCTCTAGAGTGCAGAGTAAGGTGTGGGCCTGATGAACAGTGTTGTGGGCGTGTCAGAGGAGTGTGGGGGCATCTATGGTGGGACCCTCGAAGTAGCTGAGCAGATCTGCAGACTCTGGGCTCATCAGGCAAATCGTACCGGTACTGAGTACCGGTACTGTTCTGCCTCCTTGTCTGAAACTTCTGATTCCTTTGCTCCTGAGCTGTCCCCAAGTTCTCTTTTCATCTCCTTTCATCCCAAGTGGTATGTGTGGGCCTTAACAAACCATAATTAGCTCCTTTCAACTGCAAGCACAAATTTTTGACGTTAAGACTTCAATCATCATAACTCCTATCATTTAATCTTCAAAAACAAGTGAAATGAGCTGATTAGCACCTTAAAATATACAAAGTTTTGTGCTAATCACACCCCCCAACTTAGGTTTTGCTAGTCCCTTAGCAAAAGATTCATTCCCCAGCACAACACAAAGAAAATAGCACATATTCAATCCAAATCAATGATCATTCATTCAAGCAATCAAAATGCAAGTAATAACATGAAAGTGAGTAAAATGGAACAATTGTGGGTTTATATTAATGTGAACGAAGTTGGAGTACAAAATGGAGTAGGTCATCAAAAAGAACAAAATAGTCTAATCTCCCCCCCCCCCAACTACTCAAAATCCTATACTAGCACAGGAACTCCTTACTCTCCATCACTCTCTTCCTCATAACCCTCTGATTCTTCCCCTTCCTCAGACTCCTCTTCATCTTCCACATCCTCATTCACCCTGGAGGTTGAAGGAGCAGTAGGAACTTCTGGGATGGGTCTCCCAGGGAATGTGTGCATGTACATCTCCTTCATCATCACCATTATTCCCTGAACCGAGGCCTCCATCTCATGCACTGTCGTCTCTAGTGCATCAAGTCTCTTAGGGACTGAGCGTGCTGAAATAGGCTTGAATGGCATGGTGGGTGCAGTTGGTACAACGTCCTCATCAGACTCAAGCTGAGCTCGCTCCCCACGACCCATAGCCCTCCTCTTTTGGATACTGGCCCTACCTATGGCCCCAGTCTCAGGTGGAGTGAGTTTTTATGATGCGTAGCCCTTAACCTTAAAATGGTTACACAGTCGGGTAACCAAGCTCCCATACGGCAGGTTAGTCAATGGCTTCTCTGTGATGGCAAAGTCTTTCATAACTTCCCAAATGACAAGGGCAAAATCGATTGTTTTGCCCAACACAACAGCATCCAGAATGGCCAGCTTTTCCAGGTTTGGTTTCTTTTCTGCAGCCCTTGGGAGTAGGTTATAATGAAGCAATTTGTTTAGAAGCCCATAAACATGCTTCAACCCACCACTATGAACCACTCCCTTGAATTCAGTCGGATCCTCATACATCAAATCGACATACTCCGCCTTGGTCTTAGCTCTTCCCATGTTGTAGGGATAGACAGGTGGGGAAGATGGGGGTCTCTGATAGTCTCCAAGAAGGGTGGCTATGACATCAGGGGTCACTGTAAACATCTTTCCCCTAATGTTCACTCTCAGAACTTCCCCAACAGCAACCTCAACTAATTTCAATGAACGGTAGAACTCCCTCACCAATGCTAGGTTGTAACCCTCAACCTCCTTGAACCAGAAATGCATCCCATGTCCCTCAATGATTTTCACAACGGGATGAATGGGGGAAAGGGAAATTTTATCCAAAAATCATTCACAGGTCACACCCTTACCATCGATCAATTGGCGACGGGCATCCCTCTTAGCCCTCTTCCTCAGCTCCTCTAGGTCTTCACTTGACCCTTCGCCTCCTCTCTTGTGGCTGGAGGAGACCTTGGCAGGAGGGGAACTGGGCTCTGGTTCTGGCCCTGGTCCAGCTCTCTTGGTGCGAACCATTGAGATTATCCAATGAGGGTTGTCCAAAGAAGCCGAAATCAAAGGGGGTTTTATGGATTGAGAGGGAAATGGAGAGGGTTTTGGGAGTTCGGATTGTTTTCGAGTGAGGGAGAGAGGAATAGGTCAGGAATAGAAGTGGGGAAATGAAGGGTTTAACGAGGAGTTAAAATTAAAAAGCCCTAAAAAATTTTCGTGTCAGACAAATCGTACCGGTACTGAGTACCGGTACCATACAGTACCGGTACTTCGACTCCAGAAGGTTTGGCGTACCGGTACTGAGTACCGGTACCATATGGTACCGGTACTCAGTACCGGTACTGTTCTGCTTTGTCAGACAGACTCCTCCTACTGAGCATACCACCACTCCAATTCAGCTTAGGACCTTCCTAGACATTTCCTCACATTACTTGTGACTCCAACTCCCTTCCAAAAGATGTACTCCACTTAATTTCCACAATTTGATCCATCATGCCCAAGTTAATTTCAAAATTGCAAAGTGATTTAAAACTTTGATGCATTCAACATCCAAGGAATGGATTTCTATTCTTTAAATATCAAAATGAGTATCCCAAAATGTAAAAATGGATTTAAACAACACACATAGTTCTAATCCTTTACAAATATCAAAAACTTGAGCAGTATTCCCTCATTGTTGCAAGCCCTGAGTTACTTAACAAATTTCTCAATTGATTGAACTAGGCAAACATGAGCAAAACCATAGTTTTAGATACTAGTCTAAAGTATGCACCTAAACATTGATTTTCAACTTGTGTGTGTGTGAATTAAACAAGTAATTTGAACAGTTACACAACAGGATTCACATTTGAAAAATTGGACAAATTCAGCTTCAATGCAACAAGTCACCAAGGGACACTCTTAAGCAATGAAATACACTCAAGTTATCCTGGTATGCACTCCATGTGTACATGTGAGATAGAGTCTTATGTTCAAAACAAAGTGTGCCCACATGTAATCCAAAAATGAAGTTAACAAATGAAAATGAAGCGAACTTGGCATAGTCTCATGAATAGAATATTAGGGCATTAGGTAGTAAGACTAAACTCATCATTTCCTTTGAAATATGCACCTCCCAACTTCTCTAGATCACTTAGGACTTTAAGGGTTAAAATGGGGCATTGGGGTGGTATCTAGGAAATTGAAATGAAGGATATAGGATAACAAAGAGGGTTGTTCCGAGTGAGAGACTTTTATTCTAGAAAAACACTTCCCTTTTCATGGGATTTTGATTCTCACCCCGTCACCACATTCTTCGTTACACCATTTTTTTTTTTTTTCTTTTCAACAATTTCCTTTTCTTTTTCTCTTTATTTTCTTCTTTCACCCATTTTCTTCCTTTTCTTGGATTTTCATTCTTTTTCCATTGAACTATTTGAGTTTCAACATCATTTATCCCTTTTGTTTGGGTTTCCACACCATACATCCTTTACTTTTGCAATCACTCATTTCTGCTTTTAGGAACAACCAAGGTAAGGTATATCTTTCTTGTTTTCACAGGCTTGGTCAATTGTGTGGCATAGAAACGAATTTCAATTAAGCTCAATCACGGCACTAGGGATAATATTTGCACAAGAAAAAGGTTAAAGGCTCAAAATATTCAAAGATGGCCTAAGATCACTTCCAGGTCCACATGGGAGGGCATTATATGTTCAAGACAAATCAGTCTACTAGCCAAATGCACTAACCAACGCGAACATAATGAGACTATTGAACAACTTGACAAAAAAAAAATGTTCTTTGAGTAATTATAAATTCCCTCCAAAAAGGATTTGGCACTAAAGCTCTCAAGGGTCTTTACTCGTCTCCACTACTTATGTCAAGCTTAAAAACATGAATCCAATCCGTAAATTGCCAAAATTACACATTCAAGAGTTACATACAGTTGAGTTCAAAAATCAATACCTAAATGATACTCATGCATAGGATCCACTTCCATAGAATACTCATGTGCACAAAGTTCAAAACAAAGATCAACATGTCATCAACTCACGCAAGCACAACATGAAGGAATACAGATCAACAATTAGATATTTTTTTCATCAAAAAATTTCAAAAATTTCACCTATTTTTCACAATTGCAAGCAAAAATCAAAAAAAAAATGTCAAACAACCTTGGTGTATCATACAAATGGTGCACCTCACCCCCCAACTAGAACCATGCATTGTCCTCAATGCAACAAAAAGATATAATATGCAATGGAAGGCAATAAAAAAGATAAGTAGGGTAAGAGAACACCTCGCAATTGCGCTTTCGACAAAAGCACCAAGATCTGGATCTGGGAGAACTCAATCTATACAACCACATCAAGTGAGTGACATAAAATAACATTAACATAAATAAGTAAAAGTAACTGTACAGTAAAAGGAAAAAAAAACCCTAGCTAACCCTCCATCAATTCCGGGTATACCGGGTCAACTAAATCCTCCTCCACCACTTGTTCCTCGAAACCCTCAAAGAATGGCTTGAGTCTTTGGCCATTAACCTTGAATGTTTGGCCATCTTTAGGGTTTGTGATATCTACCGCTCCGTTGGGGTAGGCCGCCTCGACAAAATAGGGGCCATCCCAACGGGATCTTAATTTTCCTTGGAATACGGAGAGACGAGAATTATACAAGAGTACTTTTTGCCCGGGCTTAAATGATTTCCGTGTGATGGAATTATCATGAAAAAATTTAGCCCGTTCTTTTGAAATTTTGGAACTCTCATATGCATCTCTTCGGATCTCTTCCAATTCATTCAGTTCCAATTTTCTCTGCTCCCCGGCCATTCTCAAGTTAAAATTCAAGGTCTTTATGGCCCAGTAGGCCTTGTGCTCCATTTCAACCGGCAAATGGCAAGCTTTTCCATAAACCAGCCGGTAGGGAGACATACCCAAAACAGTCTTATAGGCAGTACGATATGCCCATAAGGCATCGGTCAGTCTGGCTGACCAATCCTTCCTGTTCGGGTTGACCATTTTTTCTAAGATATTCTTAATCTCCCTATTGGCTAGTTCAGCTTGGCCATTGGTTTGTGGGTGGTAAGCAGTGGATACCTTGTGTGAAACGCCATATTTGAACATTAATGATGCAAATGGCCTATTACAGAAGTGAGATCCACCGTCACTAATCATTGCACGAGGCATCCCAAACCTCGAGAAAATGTTCTCTTTAAGGAATTTGACTACGACCCGGTGGTCGTTAGTCTTGGTTGGGATTGCCTCTACCCACTTGGACACGTAGTCCACCGCCAGAAGAATGTACAGATTACCAAAAGACATGGGGAATGGACCCATGAAATCGATGCCCCAGTTTCAAATATTTCTATGATAAGGATGGGGGAAAGGGGCATCATATTTCTGCGGGTCACACTACCTAATCGTTGGCATCTGTCGCATGCCTTACAATATGAAACACAGTCTTTAATGAGAGAGGGCCAATAGAAACCTGACTGCAAAATTTTGGTCGAGGTTTTCTTTGCCGAGAAATGTCCGCCACAAGCTTGGGAATGGCAGAATGCAAGGACGTTCTGTTGTTCATCTTCGGGCACGCATTTCCTCATGACTTGATCTGGGCAATATTTGAACAAATACGGATTGTCGAAGTAAAAATACTTCACGTCCGCCATGAATCGTCTTTCGTCCTCCAGGCTCCATTGTGACGGTATTTGTCCTGTTGCAAGATAATTACAAATGTCAGCATACCAAGGACAAACTGAATGGATTGAAAGTAACTGTTCATCAGGAAAAGATTCGGCAATAGGAATATGCTCATTAGTCTCTTGCACCACCAGCCGGGATAAGTGATCCGCCACAACATTCTCAACTCCTTTTTTGTCTTTAATTGTCAAATCAAACTCTTGTAGGAGGAGGATCCACCTAATGAGTCTTGGCTTCGCATCCTGCTTAGATAACAAGTACTTTAAGGCAGAATGGTCAGTGAAGATAACAATAGGTGAGCCAATGATATATGAACGGAATTTATCAAGAGCAAACACTACAGCTAGCAATTCTTTTTCAGTGGTAGTGTAATTCATTTGAGCCTCATTAAGTGTTTTGCTAGCGTAGTGTATAACATGCGGTCGATTGTCCTTCCTCTAACCAAGCACTGCGCCAACCGCGTAGTCACTCGCGTCGCACATAAGCTCGAAAGGTAGATCCCAATTGGGTGGTCGCATGATAGGAGGCGTGACAAGCATGCTTTTTAGTTTTTTGAATGATGCCTCACACTCATCCGACCACTCAAAAGGAATCTCCTTAGACAGTAAATTTGTCAGAGGTCGGGCCAATGCACTAAAATTTTGAATGAAACGACGATAAAAACCTGCATGGCCCAAAAATGACCGGATACCCTTGATGGTTGTTGGCGTGGGAAGGTTGGAGATGGCCTCCACCTTGGATTTGTCAACTTCGATGCCCCTCGCCGATACTATGTGGCCCAAGACTATTCCTTCCGTCACCATGAAGTGACACTTCTCCCAATTAAGCACAAGATCCTTTTCTTCACATCTCTCCAATACTCTCTCCAAGTTATCTAAGCATCCATCAAAGGAATCACCAAACACGGAAAAATCGTCCATGAAGACCTCCAAAATTTTCTCCACCATATCGCTAAAAATCCTCATCATGCACCGTTGAAAGGTCCCCGGGGCATTGCAAAATCCGAACGGCATACGGCGATAGGCAAAGGTGCCATATGGGCAGGTGAAGGTAGTCTTCTCTTGGTCCTCCAATGCGATCTCGATTTGGTTGTAGCCAGAGTACCCGTCAAGGAAACAATAAAATAGGTGCCCTGCTACCCTTTCCAAGACTTGATCGAGAAACGGCATTGGAAAATGATCTTTCTGTGTGCAAGCATTGAGCTTCCGGTAGTCGATGCAAACTCTCCATCCGGTAATGACTCTTGTAGGTATGAGTTCATTTTCCTCATTTTCAATCACTGTGACTCCGGATTTCTTTGGGACGACTTGTGTGGGGCTTACCCATTTGCTATCCGCGATTGGAAAGATAATGCCCACATCAAGTAGCTTTAACACCTCATCCTTCACTACTTCTTTCATGCTCGGATTCAATCTCCTTTAAGGTTGTCGGGAGGTTTTAGCATCTTCCTCAAGATAGATGCGATGGGTGCAAATTATAGGACTGATTCCCTTGATATCTGCAATAGTCCACCCGATCGCTCCCTTATTCTTTCTCAATACCCCCAAAAGTTTTTCTTCTTGTTCCATGGTTAGGGTAGAGCTAAGGACTACCGGGAAAGTCTCATCATTGCCAAGATAAGCATATTTCAAATGTGCGGGCAATGGCTTCAATTCCAGTTTTGGATTTTTCTCATCCGAAGGGAAAATTTTCTTCTCTTGCTCAGGTAGCTCTTCAAATGTGGGGATCCACCTTTCCATTCCTTTCAACTCCTCCACCTTTTCTTGCTCATTCAACTTCTCCAATTCAACCAATTCTTCCTCCTTAAGTTTCAACATCCCTTCTAACTCCAAGTGTTCATCAATCATTGTGTCAATTCTATTGACCTCATTTGCCTCCTCGTCATCCCCTGGTTGCCTTGGCAAATTGAAGACGTTAAGTTCCAGTGTCATGTTCCCGAATGCCAATTTCATCAGACCATTCCTGCAATTTATCACTGCATTAGATGTAGCAAGGAAAGGTCGCCCAAGTATCACGGGGATTTGGGATCTAAGATTAGCAACAGGATGAGTGTCTAATACAATAAAATCGACTGGAAAATAAAACTTATCGACTTGAACCAACACATCTTCCACTACTCCCCTTGGTGTGCGGATGCTACGATCCGCAAGTTGAAGAGTGATTGAAGTAGGTTTCAACTCCTCAAGCTTGAGTTGTTGATACACGGAGTAGGGCAGGAGATTGACACTTGCTCCCAGATCAAGCAATGCTTGTTCAACCTGGCAATTTCCGATAGTGATGGCAATTGTTGGACAACCGGGATCTTTGAACTTGGGAGGAGTGTTGGTCCTCAGAATGGAGCTCACTTGTTCTGTCAAGAATGCCTTCTTCCGGACATTTAGCCTCCGCTTGACCGTGTATAGATCTTTCAAGATTTTGGCACATGACGGTATTTGCTTGATGGCATCAAGGAGCGGGATATTGATTTTTACCTGCTTAAACATGTCTAAAATGTCAGAATAATTAGCCACCTTGACAGGTGACTTCAAACGATGGGGAAAGGGGGCAGGCATAGGAGGAAAACACAAGCTATCATCAACCACATGTTCATTTTCAATTTGCTCATTTTCTTTATCTTTACTCATCCCACCTTTTTCGGCCACACGTTCCTTGGCCTCACCCTCAATGGACTCACCCTCAATGGACTCTGCTGTTGGCAATTGTGGCTTAGGTGGAACCTTTGGCACTATGGTCTTTTCAACTTGTTTGCCACTACGAAGAGTGGTAACCGCCTTAAGGTGCTCACAACTCTCTTGGGTGGGCTCAACTGATTCAATCACATTTTGGCCCTTGGGATTTTGTTGTGGTTGAGAGGGGAATTTCCCTTTCTCTTGTTGAGACAAGCCTATGTGATTGGTGATCTTTGTGAGTTGAGCCGTAATGTCCTTATTGAAGGTGGTTTGGCTTTGGATGAAGGCGTGGAGCACATCTTCTAAACTCCTTTTATGAGGTGGTTGGTAGCTAGAAGAACTAGATGGGCCTTGTTGGGAGAAATTCTGTGGGGGAGGGTTGGATTGGTACCCTTGCGGATTGGCCCGTGGGTATTGGGAGCTAGAAGTTTGCCCTTGGCCTTGATGTTGGGATTGGTACTGACCTTGCTTGGGAAGTGTAGGAGAGGTGTATGTATTGGAACCAAAGGGGATGGGGTTCTCATTCCTCCAACTGAAATTAGGGTGATCACGATACCCCGAATTGTAAGTGTTGGAATTTGAAGGAAATGATTGCCTTGGTTGGTTGAAGGCATTGACTTGTTCATGATATGCTTCTCTAAGTGCCGGAATGCTCGGACACTCCGATGTGGGATGCTCGACACCACCACAAATAGAACAAGTCTCCTCGGTTTTTGACACATGAGACACCTCTCGTCTCCTTTCCACCTCAAGGCTATCTACTTTCCTAGACAATTTGGAAATTTGTGAAAGTAGGTCCTCCCGGTCTTTCAAATCATATATCCCTCCCCTTTGAGATTGGCCACTCACTGGCAACGTCCTAGGTACATCACTTGGATCCCTAACATCCCACGATTGTGCATTTTCAGCCAAGGTACCAAAGTAGTCAAGGGCCTCGTCAGGGTCTTTGTTCAAAAATTCACCATTGCACATCATGTCAATGAATTGTCTATGGTTTGGTGAGATTCCTTCGTAGAAGAAACTCACCAATTGCCACGATTTAAAACCATGGTGTGGTATGGATTGAATCAAATCTTTATACCGATCCCAACACTGATAAAATTGTTCATTGGGTTTTTCAGAAAAGTTTTGAATGTCTTTTTTCAAAGAAGTGGTTCTATGAACCGGAAAAAACTTTTTTAAAAAGAATGAAACTATATGGTCCCAAGATAGCATGGTCCGAGGCCCCATGGAATCAAACCAAATCTTTGTTTTACCCTCCAACGAAAAAGAGAACAATTGCATCCTTGCTATATCTTCCATGTTGTAATTTGGGATAAAGGTTGCAACTATTTCCTCATAAGACTTTAGATGACTATAAGGGTTTTCCTTCTCAACCCCATGAAATTTAGGGAGTAGTTGCAACATCCATGGTTTGATTACAAAGAGATGAGCTTGGACAGGAAGAACAAGACATGATGGTGTGGAGCTACGGGTCGGCTGAAGGAACTCCCGCATTGTCCTTGGTGGAGGGTCAAGTTGGATATTCCCTTCATTCCTAGGTGGGGGAAATTGCACTCGTGGGTTGGGCATCCTAGGTTTTTGAAATCCCCCACCCATTTGCCTATTCGGGTTAGCATCCTCATTATCAAAAGCATCGGGAGGGGGATATTGCATTCTTGGGTTAGGCATTCTAGGTTCGGGTAATCCCCCACCCCTTTGAGCATTTGGATTTGCACCGACATTGTCAAAGTTTCCACCCCCTTGTATGTTTGGGTTGACATCCACATTTTCAAAATTGTCACCCGCATCCTCGGGTGGGTCTTGGTCGATGTTCATGTTGGGGCCTAAGGGTTGTCTAACTAATCGGTGATAGTTGTCCCTTCCCCACATGCAACAAGATATCTATACAAATGAAATTATAAACAAACAAGAATATGTACACGAGACAACGTACCTCAGCCCGTGATGAAGATCACGGGACTTACCTCCGTTGTTCGGAAATCACTTCCTTGATTTGACACTTGCCTTCCCCGGCAACGACGCCAAAATGATTGAGCAAAAACAGTCCTATTCCTAACCCCTAAAATACTATCCCCCAAGGTGTATGTGTGATGTATATTCAACCGGGAAGGGAGGTCACGCTCCTTTGGAATAGTGTGAAAAGAAAGGGCAATAGGAAAGGAAATAGGTCAGTGGGAATGTGATAGGTGAATGCACAAAAATGCTCCCCAATCGCAAGGAGACTTTCGTGGCTCGTCTTTTACTTGATGGTATTCCAAGGTCGTTTCCACGGGGAAGGAAGTAAACCAATTTGAAAGTGATTTTGGGCAAAGAAAGTGTAAAATTCTTGTTGTTGGAAATTGTTTGATGAAGTGTGTTTTGGTAAAATTAGAATGAGAGAACAAGCGTTGGCAATTCCAAGGGGTCCCTCCAATGGGTATACTATCTCAACTCAACTCACACCTCCGATTGAGCAAGAATGAACGGTTGATTCACGGAAAGCCGAGGATGATGTTGGTGAGTGCCTAAGCATAAACCGTGACTAGGCCTACGGATTATCAAAGATTCACCGAATCATCCACCTTCAATCCGGTCAAACCGAACCATGGGACTCTAAAGGGAGGGTGTAGAAAGAGTTGAAACAATATACCCAAATGAGGATTCCCCTTGGTCTTGCCAACAAAAAGGGCTTAGCTACTCATACTTGAAATAGAAATGACAATGTAAATATAAAGCATTGTATGGATATGGAGTTTTGAAGTAACTAAGTGCAAGAAATCATAGACTAGAAGTGAATGGAATGAAAATCTATTTTATATCTATAAACATGAATACTTTGAAAGCATTAATGGTAGAACTTAAATGGGAGCATTAAACTAGCAATGACATAAGGGAAAATGACATTAATGACATTCATTGAAGATATAAAGGTTCCTACCATTGATTACAAGACAATGCAGTAAAAGAAATGCAGAAATCAGAACTTTCTCTCTCTAAAACTACTATTCATCATCTTCTATGCCCAGAGCTTCCCTCTCTATCTGCCTCTCTCTGCTATGGAAGAATGCTGATCATTGGAAAGCTCTTTCCCTCCAAAACCGTGCCTGGTCTGCTCCTCTAGCTCCCTGAAGTGACCCCCATCAGTAGGGGGTAGCCTGGATGACCTGGACAAGGGAGTGCAGAATTGGCCTGCACACACCCAGCTCCTCCTCTTCTCTCTCTCTTCCTTTAAGGCTGTAGCTCTAGAGTGCAGAGTAAGGTGTGGGCCTGATGAACAGTGTTGTGGGCGTGTCAGAGGAGTGTGGGGGCATCTATGGTGGGACCCTCGAAGTAGCTGAGCAGATTTGCAGACTCTGGGCTCATCAGGCAAATCGTACCGGTACTTCGACTCCAGAATGTTTGGCGTACCGGTACTGAGTACCGGTACTGTTCTGCCTCCTTGTCTGAAACTTCTGATTCCTTTGCTCCGGAGCTGTACCCAAGTTCTCTTTTCATCTCCTTTCATCCCAAGTGGTATGGGTGGGCCTTAACAAACCATAATTAGCTCCTTTCAACTGCAAACACAAATTTTTGACGTTAAGACTTCAATCATCATAACTCCTATCATTTAATCTTCAAAAACAAGTGAAATGAGCTGATTAGCACCTTAAAATATACAAAGTTTTGTGCTAATCAGTCACCCAGGAAAAGTATACCATCCCTTGTTCGAACTCCAGTGAACGATAGTAGTCGCATTACCAAATGACAACCCACCACAAGTGTTAGGAAACCATCTCACCCCCACTGGGATATACTAACCTCTAACACTCTACGGCATCTCTCGAAGGCAATCCAAGTCCATCACAACAACCATACAAATGAGGAAACCAAAATATTCTCAATTCACCAACAATTCCAACTAACTACAAAATCCACAATTTCTCATTTTACAAGCATATCTCAAAATCCACAAATTAAGCATGTGACATTTTTCAATAACCAACCAAGAAAATTGCAAGAGATCACAACAATATCATTTTATTACTCAACACAAAACACTATGATTTTGAAATCAAGAATAAAGGAAGAGTTCAAGAGGAAAACACATCACTCTTGAAAACTAGGGTTTTTCAAACAAAAGAGGGATTTCATGGGTATACAACCCTAACTTTGTGTAAAACATGTTAACAATTGCAAGAGAACCAAGAAACAACGGACCCCATAGCAAATACATATGATTAGGAGTCAAAACATATATATATAATAACCCTAACATCAATGAACAAGAATGGAAGAAAACCCTTACCTTGGTATTCTTGAAAATCTAGGGTTTGATCTTGAATCACTCTTAAATTCTTTGTTTTTCCCTTTTGATCTTGTGTTTTCTCCTTCTTTATTCTTTTCTAAGACTCTCTCTAGGATTCCAAGAGGTGTGGGTAAGGGTGTAGTGAAAGTGTAGAAGAAAAGAGTAGAAGAATGGTGTTCTTGAGGAATTTCGATTTTGATCTCTATAAGGGGTAACTCTCTCAAGATCTTTGTGTTTTTCTCTCCTTTTTTCTTCTCTAAGGGCTCTAAGATGTTTGGGGTGAGAGTGGGATGGAAGAATGGGTCAAATGAGGCTTAAAAGGGTGTTTTAAAATACCAAAATCCCGACTTTTACTGTGCCAAACTTCGGGTGTACCGGTACGCTGTACCGGTACGGTTTAGCTACTGGTTCGGGCGTACCGGTACTGTGTTCCGGTACACTTCGGCTACTTCGACTTCTAGGGTAGTTTGACCCATTTACAGGTTGAATTGGAAAATTTTCATTAGATACACTTTTGTAGCCCTAGATGTCTATTATCTATTGTCCAAATTTCAGATCAATTGGATATAAGGATAAAAATTTATGACCTAAATACTAGAAGGTGTCCCAACTCCTTTTTACCCAAATTTTCTCTAAGTGTGTTTTCACTCCGGAATACTTCCTAGCTTCCAATACACCTCATATTACCTCTCCCAATGTTTTTTGACCTTTTGGATTCAATGGAGAACTTATTTTGACCTAAAAATATTTAGAAACTTCCATAATCCCTCTTCTCAAGTTTACACACCTTCGAAACTCAAACTTTTCAATCCATTTGTCTCCCTAGTATTTATTCCTACTATTACTACACATATCCACATTTTTTTTACAATAATTATTTACTATATATCTATATACATATATAAAAGAAGATGCGAGGTGTTACAATCCACCCCCCTTAAAGAAAGTTTCGTCCTCGAAACTTACCTTAAGTAGCGAATATGTGCGGGTACTTCTCTCGCATTTCTAGCTCCGGTTCCCAAGTAGCTTCTTCCACTCCATGGTGTTGCCACAAATCCTTCACTAGTCGGATGACTTTGTTACGGAGCACCTTCTCTTTGGCATCGAGAATCTTCAACGGTTGTTCTTCATAGGTTGCTCCATCTTGAATTTCAATATCTTCCAAGTCTACGACCGGCGTTGCATCCGATTGACACTTTCTCAACATCGACACGTGGAACACGTCATGTACCCCAGACAACTGAGCTGGTAACCGCAACTGATACGCCACTTTGCCCACAACTTTAATTACTTCAAATGGCCCAGTATATCTTGGCGCTAACTTTCCCTTCTTGCCGAATCTAAATACTCCTTTCTTGGGTGACACTTTGAGGAACACGTAGTCTCCCACTTTGAATTCCAAGGGTCTTCGTCTGTGGTCCGCATAGCTCTTCTGTCTATTTTGCGCCATGCGTAGCCTCTCTCGGATGAGTTGAATCTTCTTCGTAGTTTCCCCATTGTAGTCCTTACTCCGTTAGTTCGCTGCGCACTCTGATATAAATTACAATCCACCAAAGGTTACAGTTGAAACCTAACCAGACTTGTCCTCCCATTTTAGCTTCCAAATCCATATACATTTTTCCAACGAAATAATTTAAGAAAAATTAACATAATATCATCGAAAATACAATTTTATTG
This sequence comes from Ilex aquifolium, assembly GCA_951799425.1. NCBI lineage: Eukaryota > Viridiplantae > Streptophyta > Magnoliopsida > Aquifoliales > Aquifoliaceae > Ilex > Ilex aquifolium. The sequence continues at coordinate 19,007,007 of OX637393.1, read as the reverse complement.
GTCAATACCAATCGGTAGAATTCTGAATTAAGGAACAAATAAATAATCAAGCTTTGGAATCAAGAACAAAGTAACAATCGAGTCTTGGAGTCAATAACAGATGCATATCAAGCTTTGTAACCAAGAGCTAAAGAGTATCAAGTTTTGAACTCAAGGACAAGGAGAAATCAAGTATTGAAATCAAGAGCAATTGAATGTCAAGTCTTGGAATCAAGAACCAATGAATATCAAGTATTGAATATCAAGAATAAATGAATCACAAGGGTTAGAATCAATAACAAATGAATATTAAATTTGGCTATCAGGAACCAATGGATCATCAAGTCTGGGGAAATTAAAAACAAAGGAACAACCAAGTCTTGAAATCAAGAACCAAAGGATGTCAAGTATTGAATATCAAGAATACATGAATTACAATAGTTAGAATCAATCAAATGAATATCAAATTTGGCTATCAAGAGCAAATGAATATTAAGCTTGGAAATCAAGAATAAAGGAACAAGCAAGGTTTGAAATTAAGAACAAAGTAACAATCGAATCTTGGAGTCAATAACAAAGACATATCAAACTTTGTAATCAGGAACTAATAAGTCTCAAGTTTCGAACTCAAAAACAAAAAGTAATCAAGTATTGAAATCAATAATAAACGAATATCAAGTTTTGGAACCGAGAACGAAGGAATATCAAGTATTGAAGTCAAGAGCAATTGAATGTCAAATCTTGAAATCAATAACCAATAAATATCAAGTATTGAATATCGAAAATAATTGAATCACAAGGGTAGAATTAATAACAAACGAATATCAAATTTAGATACCAAGAACAAATGGATCATTAAGCTTAGGAAATTAAGGACAAGGAAACAATCAAGTCTCGAGATCAATAACAACGGATATCAAGCTTGGAATCAGAGATAAAGTAACAATCATATATTGGAATCGATAACAAACGACCATCAAGGTTTGAAATCAATGACAAAGGCAAGATAAAGAGAAAACACCTCTCCCTTGAAAACTAGGATTTCAAGGGCATACCAAAAGGATTTGGTGGTCATCCACCCATAACATAGCTTAGAACAAATAATATTTAAATTCGGGAATCAAGAGCAAAGGAGAAATCAAGAGAAAAACACATCTCCTTTGTAAACTAGGGTTTGAAGGCATAAGAACAGATTTAGGGTTTACCCAAACATAATATATTTTGGAACAAGGTAGTATTATCCAGAATGGCAAGACATGATGATTCCCTAGCAATTAGATATAAATTAGAGTCAAAGATTACATATAAATAAACCCTACTGGTATCCCCTTGTTTTCCCGTAGGCAAGTTAACATATACAGTAAGTTCTATTTCCTCGAAACCCAATCCCAATTCCACAGCGTACACAGTACGTAGAAAAGAATGAGTCGCATAGGAATCCAATAAAATTCGGGCCCAAGAATGGTAGAGAAGAACAATACCTTCCACAACGGCGTTGGAGGCATCTTCCTCCGGTTGAGTCAAAGCAAAAACCCTTCCTTGATTGGCGCCACCGGGGGCATGAGCTTGTAACTGTCTCTGTGGTGGTAGTGGCTGTCTTAGCAGTGGCCTGTTTGCATTCACTCGCCCAGTTGCTTGGTTGGTCTTGGTGGAAAGCAATGGCCAATTATCTTTGAAGTGCCCAACACCTCCACAGGCAAAGCATCGGCGTGCATCCATGCCTACTCTCTCTGGTACGCCTCCCGCTCCTCGAGCTATCTAAGGTCTCTGCTGTGCTGGCCTTTGTAGAGGTGGCTTGTTTGCTGGTACTTGCTCGGTTGCTTGTTTGGTCCTTGGGGGAAACGAGGGGCATCTATGTTTGAAGTGCCCATACTCTCCGCATGCAAAGAATTGGCCCGAGTCCATGCCTGCTCTCGTCTGAGTAACTCCATCTTCTCCAACTGTCTGAAGTCTTTGCTCAACCGCGTCCACGTCCACGTACACGCCCACGTCCACATCCACGTTCACGAGATCTTGTATTCTCGAATTCAGAGTGTAACCACTTCTCGCGGATGGAAGGCCTCAAATCTTGTTCAAAGCATTTAGCCCTCCTTGCCTCAGTGACCACAAACTTGATTGCGTAGCGAGACAACTCATCGAATCCGAACAAATAATTAACCCTTAACCTAAATATACAATAAATCTAACCTATCTGATAAGCACATAACTTCAAACAAATGCAAGCCTACGGTTCCTTCAACCTAGTCCTACATTTCCAGTGGTAATCCATAACGTACAGCTCCCATGTAAGACCTAAAGCCTAAGCTCTGATACCAACTTTGTAACACCCCAAAAACCACCCTGGACGGCATTACATTCTAAAATCATTTACATAATGAGAACACCTAGATAATCCATCAATAAGAAAAATTTTCCATTCATCATCCATAGAATTTACAGTATCATCCCAAAAGAATAAGCCGAACAATGGCATTTACATTTCCCAAAGAAAACATTTACTATTATAGCGCAACGGAAATTACAAAAGAAATCTAGACTACACCGTGTTTCGAAAGAATATTCTAGTCTAGAAAAAAAGTAAACGACATCTCTAGATGTCCCACTCGGGATCCAAGTATCCCTCAAGTGAAGCCTCTCCATGGCCCAGCTCATTCGCACAGAGCTCCTCCTCTGGCACAAAATCTGAAAAATGTTCAACTGTAGGGGGGTGAGCACGAAGCTCTGTAGAAAAATTCTTCCAAACCCAAACAAGGTTTAGAAAACAGATAAAAATCGGTCGGTATCATTTCGTAAATAGCATATATCAATTTTTGAAGGAAAAACGGGACATTTTTAAATAGATCTCAAGTTTAAGCCGTAACAATAATCAAGTGAAAGGTTAAGGTAAATTTCATAACACTATACCATTTCCAACTTTTAGCCATTTAGGAAGGGCACCTTCCGATGCATTGTCCCATACCAATGCACCGGCCAAGGCGGTCCAACCCCTCATCCCATTTATATTGGTTCATCCCCGTACCATATATGTTGATTGCTTCTCATGAATCTACCCAACGATTATACCTAGTCCACCCATCACAATCACAATCACAAACACTTTAGGAAATGGCATCTACCATCCCAATGGCAGTGACGAGTCCCTTCCCAGGAAAAGTATATCATCCCTTGTTCGAACTCCAGTGAACGATAGTGGTCGCATTACCAAATGACAACCCACCACAAGTGTTAGGAAACTATCTCACCCCCACTGGGATAGACTAACTTCTAACACTCTACGGCATCTCTTGAAGACAATCCAAGTCCATCACAACAACCATACAAATGAGGAAACCAAAATATTCTCAATTCACCAACAATTCCAACTAACTACAAAATCCACAATTTCTCATTTTACAAGCATATCTCAAAATCCACAAATTAAGCATGTGACATTTTTCAATAACCAACCAAGAAAATTGCAAGAGATCACAACAATATCATTTTATTACTCAACACAAAACACTATGATTTTGAAATCAAGAATAAAGGAAGAGTTCAAGAGGAAAACTCATCACTCTTGAAAACTAGGGTTTTTCAAACAAAAGAGGGATTTCATGGGTATACAACCCTAACTTTGTGTAAAACATGTTAACAATTGCAAGATAACCAAGAAACAACGGACCCATAGCAAATACATATGATTAGGAGTCAAAACATATATATATAATAACCCTAACATCAATGAACAAGAATGGAAGAAAAGCCCTACCTTGGTATTCTTGAAAATCTAGGGTTTGATCTTGAATCACTCTTAAATCCTTCGTTTTTCCCTTTTGATCTTGTGTTTTCTCCTTCTTTATTCTTTTCTAAGACTCTCTCTAGAATTCCAAGAGGTGTGGGTAAGGGTGTAGTGAAAGTGTAGAAGAAGAGAGTAGAAGAATGGTGTTCTTGAGGAATTTCGGTTTTGATCTCTATAAGGGGTAACTCTCTCAAGATCTTTGTGTGTTTCTCTCCTTTTCTCTTCTCTTAGGGCTCTAAGATGTTTGGGGTGAGAGTGGGATGGAAGAATGGGTCAAATAAGGCTTAAAAGGGTGTTTTAAAATACCAAAATCCTGACTTTTACTGTGCCAAACTTCGGGCGTACCGGTACGCTGTACTGGTACGGTTTAGCTACTGGTTCGGGCGTACCGGTATGGTACCGTACCGGTACGGTACCATACCGGTACTGTGTTCCAATACACTTCAGCTACTTCGACTTTCATGGCAGTTTTGACCCATTTAGAGGTTGAATTGGAAAAGTGTCATGAGACACACTTTTGTAGCCCTAGATGTCTAATATCTACTGTCCAAATTTCAGATAAATTGGATATAAGAATAAAAAGTTATGATCTAAATACTAGAAGGTGTCCCAACTCCTTTTTACCCAAATTTTCTCTAAGTGTGTTTTCACTCCGGAATACTTCCTAGCTTCCAATACACCCCATATTACATCTCCCAATGTTTTTCGACCTTCCGGATTCAATGGAGAACTTATTTTGACCTAAAAATATTTAGAAACTTCCATAATCCCTCTTCTCAAGTTTACACACCTTCGAAACTCAAACTTCTCAATCCATTTGTCTCCCTAGTATTTATTCCTACTATTACTACACATATCCACATTTTTTTTACAACAATTATTTACTATATATCTATATACATATATAAAAGAAGATGCGGGGTGTTACATATTCATTAACAACTTTATGTACTAGTTAAACAACCCTAGTGAACCAGAAGGTCAAGCCATTCAGGAAGATCAATTCGGTTATTCATCTGACAACTTTATGTACCAGTTAAACAACCCTGGTGAACTAGAAGGTCAAGCCATTTAGGAGGATCACTTAAGTTATTCATCTACCAACTTTATATACCATGCAACAGTAAAATATCCTTAGTGCACCAGAAGGTCAAGCCATTCAGTTGGAACACTTTAGATATTCCACCGGCAGGTGGATGATTCACTGATGACCTAATTCCGGGCTACGTATTGTACTGAAAGCATTGGATATGCCGAGACTTAACCCGTATATAACCAGTCAATCGATTTTTACGTAACACCCAATTACGTACATCATTGTATAATGCATGAAGTATATAATGGTAGATAGTATGATATAGAATATTAAGTACCGCTCGGTGTTCATAACCAAGAGCATATTATAACTACAACCATCCATCAGTTAAGGGAGGTATATATATAACAATATAGCATAATTAAACATCGGCATTTCCATAACTTAACTAATAATATACATATGTTTACCCCTCACTGAAGGGTATAAGTAAACTACTCACACTCTATTGCTATAAACAAGCAAAAAGTGCGGGTAATTCTCATTACAATAGCAAATAAAATATAGACACTGACACTTCTTTTGCAAGGAATAGTTGAAATACAACCACCCTTAATATTGATTAAGACACAAAGGTGGTGGCAGTTCAACTCTCCAAGTAGAAAGACATAACATAAATGTAGAAATTACAGAATTTTGGCTGGAGAGTTGGTCAGGCAGGGTTCTACTCTGGATTCCTTCTTTTCTCTCTTGTTTTCTCTTTTTTTCTTTTCTTTTTCTCCCCTTTGAATTCTCTCTGGAGCTCCCTTGGACAACCTCTTTTTAACTCTCCAACTCCATTCGTCTAAAGATGAAGGGTCACACATATATATATAGGCAAAAGTGAAGCAGGAGGTGGAGGATCAACTCAAATCGCGCCTAGAACCACCGTCCGGACGCCACCACCACTGTTCGGACGGTGCTTGTTTGCTGGAGAAGTGGTGGAGGTTCCATGATGTTCTTGCATTGTCTTATTCTTAAATTACACTTGCCTCTTTTGTTGTTTCAGGCTTTGACAGATTGCTCCTCCTGATTTTCGGCAATTCTGCACAAAACCCTGAAATTTTAAACAGTACACACATAAACCCTTGTTTACGCACAAACTCTAATTTACAGTTTTTAACTATTTTATCTTACAAAATTAACTTATTTAACTATTTTAATTCACATACTAATTAGGGCTAATCACACATGCAGAACCATTGTCGGGAGGTGCAGATTTTCATCCACCAGAGGAGCCTCAGCCATAAGAGGAGTAGCCATACATTCTGGTAGACGATAGGTCCGACCGCCAAATATTGCTAGGGTTGGAGACCAGCATCACCCAGCTCGATCAACGCATGGCTAGCTATGAGCAAAACCAGGATGAGATTTTGAGGCTACTAAAAGGACAGTACAGTGGAGGCCCATCAACTTCATGATCAGAGACACTGGAGAATTCACATTACTACTACTTTTTCTAAACTTTTTATTTTTGCATGTCATTTCAGTTTTTATGTTTTGAATGTTGTTTTGGATTTGGTTTTTAAGTTAATATAGTTAGTTGATCGTTTTGGTTAAATTTTGTTAAGTTAGGATGCGTATTTCATGTGATTCATGTTAACAATTAGGTTATTATTCTTATACTTTGCAGGGATACCCTTAACCCGATTATACGGGATTTTCATATGTTATTTGTGCACTATCTTAATATTTTCAGAGAAACTCATTATTTTGAGCACGTAAAGTTCCTTATTTTGAAAACCTTCTGAAATATTACACTTATTTATTAAGCTTATATATAGTGGAGATGTAAAGTCTATTGCAGATTTTGAGCCAATCCTCCTTGGAGAGATATTTCACATTTACTCAAGTAATCTCATTAGTTTTGTTTTGATTATCATTCATTGAATAACATGGTTAACATTTTCCTTAAAATTTTAATTCAGAATTATGCAGGTGTATGATTTCTGAAAAATGATTTTAGGCCATTTGTAATTAATTTTGTGCCTTAGCCATTTCTTTTACAAAATTATATCCCTAATTAGCTGTGATTGAGCCAAAAAAGTATAATTTCTTTTTCATGAAACCCATAAGTTAACCGAACCATAGAAAAATATATTTGACCAACCTTTGCTAGCTAATTTTCTTGCACCCTCTTCTAAATTCAGTGTGATACGAAAAAGGAGAAAAATGAGGAAAAGAAGAAGATGGTGACTACCATTCAAAGAAAGAAAATTTATGTGGAAGAAAGCAGAAAGAAAAAAGCAAAGAAGAAAAGAAAGAAAATAGCCAAGAAAGTAAAAAATGGGAAAGAAAATGGAGAAATGGAAATACCATGTATGTGAAATTTTGGAAAGAGGTGTGCCACACTAATCAAGAAATGATAGCTTTTGAATACCTTTGATGTCGTTTCTTAAACCCAACACCCATGGCCACGTTACAACCCTATTAAAGTCATTTTTTTTATTCCAGAAATCATGCATGTGTATTATCTCCGCCTATTCATGAAAAGGGAGGATGTTGATAATGTGTTTGATGCTATGTTAATATTCTTTCATGAGATTATGCCAAATTCTAGTTTTATTCAAATAACCTTTCTTTTAATACACTACATGTGATATAACTTTGTTTTGTTAACAATATTCTTATCACATGTAATTTTTGAGTGATAGTCACTATAACGAGAGAGTGTGTTCTTTGTTGAGTGATTTCCAGGAAAGGATTGACATCGAGGCTAATTCTTGTACAGCAAAGTGAAGGGTGGTGATATTTCTTAAGTGATTTTTGAAATAAAGGAATCCTTCAACACACACACAAGTTTTCTGAAAATATATGGAATAGTGTTACAACTAATGTGTGTTACTCTTATAGTGATCAGGGATGGGAAGTATCCTAGCAATACAAAGGAATGGTGATTTAATTTTATCTGTGAAAAATATGAATTATTGTACCCTAACCTTTGAATTTTGTAGGTAGCTTCACTAGAAACCTTCACAAGACAAAACTATTCCACTAGGGATCACCTAGGGGTTTAATGACTTGTTGCATATTCTAAATGCAATCGTGAAATTTACGAAAGTGATTTTGTTTTGTTATTTGTTTTTATTACTAGGGACTAGTAATGTTTTAGTTGGGGGTGTGATTAACCCTAAATAATGCAATGTTGAATTAGGTTAGTAGGTTAATTGTGTTAATGAATTAGGTTAAAACATCAAAGATAAGTGAAATTAGGGTTAGTGCGTAAATTAGGGTTAATGCGAGAAACTTGACATTTTGCAGGGTTTTGTGCGGAATTATGCAAAGCTAGGAGGATGGAAGTGTACAAGCTTAATCAGCAAGGGGAGGCAAGTGCAAATACATCATTACAACATCAATCAAGCAAAGGAGCAAACCAAAGGATTGCCACCGTCTGGATGGTGGTGATGGCATATGGACGATGGGCAAACCGCGTTAAACCTCTCTCCTACCCCTACTAGTCCATTAATGCATCAAAAAGCCTACTTGGCCATCCCTATTTCTGCCACTTCAAGCCAAGCTTCTAGCTTCATAAATAGGCCCTTTCAGGTTCCATTTTCAGCATTCTGCCAGAGGTCCGTCATATTCAGTCAGAGCTTCGCCAGAGAGAGTTAGAGACAGTTTAGAGTGAGAAAGAGAGAGAAACAGTGAAGTGAAGCCCTGCCGAACCACTTCCAGCCATCAAACAGTGAAGTGAAGCCCTGCCGAACCACTTCCAGCCATCTTTTCTTTACTGCTACATTTCTATTTATTCCTTTTTACTTGGAGGGTTGAACCTCTCCCACTTTTGTGCCCTAACTGGTAATAAGAGTGGCAATGTTTCAACTATTCCTTGATGAAGGATTATTTTGTATTTTGTTTTGTTGTAATGGAACTATATCGTACCTCTTGCCCGTCTATAGCAATGAGCGCGTGAGTAGTTCATTTATACCCTTCGATGAAGGGTGAATACATGTACGATATTATTTAAGTTATGGAAATGTCGATGTCCTATCTATGATTTAATGTTATATACCTCTCTTTATTGATGGATGGTTACATTTATACTATGCTCATGGTTATGAACATCGAGCAGTACTTAATGCTATATACCATACTATCTCTACTAATTATGTACTTCATGCATGATACAGTGATGTACGTAATTGGGCTTTATGCAACAGTCGATAGATTGGTTATACACGGGTTAAGTCATGGCATAGCCAATGCTTTTGATTCAATGCATAAATTAGAATCCCGTCATGAGTGAATCATCAACCTGCCGGTTGAATAACTGTAGTATTTCTCCTGAATGGCTTGCCTTCTGGTTTACTAGGGTTGTTTAACTAATGCATGGTACATAGACCTGTAACGCCCCAAAACACACCCTGGACGGCATTACATTCTAAAACATTCACATCATGAGAGCACTAATATCATCCATAATTAAATTAAACTTCATTCATCATCCATAAAATATTTACATCATTATCCAAAAGAATATGCCCAACCATGGCATTTACATCTCAAAAATTTAATAATGTAGCGCAGCAGAATTACAAAAGAAAACTAGACTTTACAATGTTCGTACATATTGGTTCCTAGTCTAGTACAAAAGAAAAAGGGCATCTCTAAATGTCCCACTCGGGATCCAGGTACCCCTCTAATGAGGCTTCCCCAAGGCCCTGCTCATTAGCGCCAAGCTCCTCCTCTATAGCATAATCTGAAAAATGTTAATTGTAGGGGATGAGCACGAAGCTCTGTAGCAAAATCTTCCCAAACTCAAACAAGGTTTAGGAAAGCATATAAAACGGTTGGTCTCATTTTCACAAATAGCATATATAACATTTTTCAAGGAAAAGCAGGACATTTTAAATAGATCTCAAGTTTAAGGAACCACGGTAATTAAAAGAATAAATGAACACAAGATACCAATAAGAATCAATTCCCAAAACATAATCCATCCCACCATACACCATTTCCACAAGTTCTTGTGGCATCCCATACTACCCCAAAACTCTTGCAGAAATCGTATTTGGTACAATGCACGATGACCCACACGGTGTACCCGATACAACCCACGTTACTAAACCGTGATCATTAGCGATATGAAAAGTTTATACCCACACGGCGTACAAAGGCGTCTACCCACTCCATGTGATAGGAAAAGTTCATACCCGCATGGCATATAAAGACGTATACCCACTACATGATACCCGGTCCATAGTAATCCATGTTCGTATCGTACAACCACGTAAGAAATAAAATACCAATATATATTTCACATAACCAACAATTTCACAAGTCCCCAATTCTCCCTTAAAGCCTTATTTCTCAAGCATCCTTACAAGGAACCTCTCACCCTTGTTCCTCCAAACAACCAAACAAGACATACGATATCCACAATTTCCTCAATTAACACAATACTCCACAAATCCCCAAATTTCACAATTTGTACCATAGCAAAATGGAAGAAAAAGAGCAAGAGATCACCATAAACATTATTTTGTTATACAATATCAAACACTAAGGTTGTGATGGTGAGAACAAAGAAAATGTAAAGAGGAAAGATTCATTTTTCTTAAAACTAGGGTTTGAGAATGAAAAAGGGACCTTTAATGGTTACCCAACTACTACAATGTTGAAAACATGGTAATAAATGCAAGAGGATCAAGAATCAAGTAAATAATAGCAAGTATATACGATTTTGAACCAAAAGAATACATATAATTTAACCCTAGCCTCAATGTAAGAGAATAGGAAGAAATCCCCTACCTTGGTGTTCTTGAAAAAATTAGGGCTTTGATCTTGAATCAACCATTCAATCTCTTGTTTTCTCTTGTTCTTGTGTTTCTCTCTTTCTCTCTTTCTCTCTTATGTTTTCTAGGGTTTGGAGTGGTGTAATGAAGGCTAAGGAGGTGACAAAATGTATTTCTAGTGGAAGAAATGGAGGAAGACCCGCAGTCGGATCGGGCTGGATTTTGTCGGGCGTACCGGTACGCGTACCGGTACGGTTGAGCTTCTGGAGTCCAGCGTACCGGTACGCGTACCGGTACGATTTAGCTTCTGGAGTTCAGCGTACCGGTACGCGTACCGGTACGGTTTGACTGCCAGATTTTTGTTTCAACTTCCAATGCAGTTTTGACCCATTTAGAGGTCGAATTGGAAAATTTTCATAGAGACATACTTTTGTAGCCCTAGATGTCTACTATCTACTGTAAAAATTTCAGATCAATTGGACTTAAGGATAAAAAGTTATGGCCAAAACACTAAGTAGTGTTCAATACCCATTTTTACCAAAATTCTCGCTAAAGTGTATTTTAACTCCGAGACACTTCCTAACTTCCAATACATCCATATTACCACTCCCAATGTTTTTCGACCTTCCGGATTCAATGGAATCATTATTTTGACCTACAAACTTTTAGAAACTTGTCTAATCACCCTTTCCAAGTTTAAACATCTTCGACACGTAACTTCCCAATCAAATTGTCTCCATAGCATTTATTCCTACGGTTTATTCTTATGTCACTACATATATCTACATCTTTACAAATATTATTTACTATATATATATATATCTCTATAAATATATAAAAGAAAATTCGGGGTGTTACTGTGACGCCCCAAAATCCGGGGGTCCTGTATTAACCGTTGACAACCCGTCAACCCGCGGAATATGCCCGTGGATGTCGCTTGACCCGACATCGCGGCACCACATTCCCTTTACCGAGATAAAAGAAAATACGAGTCCAATTTCTTTCGGTTGGTTGACCCATCCGAGACCTAATATACCACCATTGGTATCCCTTTATTATCCATTTGTAACATTAGGAGGGAGGAAAACATAGCCCAAGAACTTGGCAAAAGAAATAAAAAAAAATAAAAATTTCTGAGTTTTGGTGAGCGTACCGGTACGCGTACCAGTACACTACGCCCTCTGGACTAGATCGTACCGGTACGCTACACCTTCTGGACCCTAGTGTACCGGTACGTCTGGCCCCGAATTTCCTCTTTTTACCTGATTTTCGTTTCCAAGCCATTCCAAACCTCCTAAAATTCATCCAAGATATGTACAAACCATATTTTTACATTACACATGATCCATACGAGACCATTACAATCCATCCCATACAAATACAATTCAAAAAGGGAATGAAATAAGTTTGTTTATACAAATTTCATTTCAAAAGCCACAACCGGCTTTTTCTTCACTCTCAAGGCCCCGAGTGTGTGTCCTCCCTAGGCACGAGTCCCGCACCTGAAAAGTGTTCCCATAAAGGGTGAGCCACGCTCAGTAGAAAGTTTCCTACAGAGGCTACTCCCCACCTAAATGCATATGCAAAGGCCTTGTCCCACATTCCACAACAAGTATCTCTTCCAAACATAACATGCAATGCAATGTTGGAAAAATCATGATGCCATGCCCTGTAATGAGATGAAACTCACTCATGCATGCTATTCCGAGCCCACACCGACTCCACAACACCATGCGATGCATATGTGTAAAATCATTGTCTTTGATGAAGTACATCCAAAGACCATTGAAGACAATTCATGTGACGCCCCAATCTCCGGGGGTCCTATATTAACCGTTGACCACCCGTCAACCCGCGGAAATAACCATGGATGTCACTCAACCTAACACCACGGTAGTAGCATCCCCTTAACCGGGATCTTAATTCACCATTGTTAACCGGATTCGATTATTCATTTGGGTTCAACCAATATTCGATATACCATGATTTATACTCCATTTACATCATTGGAGGGAAAGGAAACGTAGATTGAAAATAGGGCGAACCAGTGTGAAAATCTGAAAATTTTGAAGAGAGTACCAGTACCCAGTACCGGTACCGGTACTATTAACCCACTGGAAAGGGGGGTACCGGTATCCAGTACCGGTACCATTCAGTACCGGTACCCGGTACCGGTACTGTCAACCCACTGGAAAGAGGGTACCGGTGTCCAATACCGGTACCATTCCGTACCGGTACCCGGTACAGGTACTGTCAACCCACTGGAAAGAGGGTACCGGTGTCCAGTACCGGTACCATTCCGTACCGGTACCCAGTACCGGTACCATTCAGTACCGGTACCCAGTACCGGTACTCTCTGCCCAGTTTTGCCATTTTCAACCATTTTTCCTTTCCAATCCATTCAAAACCCTTCCCAACTCATCAAATACATGTTTGACAAGGATTTCCATATAAAACATGGTTTATACAAGTTCTATTACAATTGATTCCATACATTTACATATCAAAATGGAATTCTTTTCAAAAGCTTTTACAAAACAACAATAAAAGCCACAAGTCGGCTTTCTTCAACCTTGGGGCTCGAAATGGGAGCCGTCCGCCGGTGTGAACCCCGCACCTGAAATGTTTTTCCCACAAAGGGTGAGCCACGCTCAATAGGGTATTTCCTAATGAGGCTACTCCCCAACCTATATGCATATGAAATGTTCACATGCCACAAAACCACAATTCATAACATTCCAAGCAAGGAAATATATTCAATGATGGAAATTGCAATGTCATGCTATGGAATGAGGTGAGACTCACTCATGCATATCAACCGAGCCCTTCCCGGCTCCTCTACACATGCAAGTGCCAATGTGTACTAATCTGTCATTGATGTTGCACATCAAATGATTTTTCATTCTAGGGTCTTTCTTGGGGTGGATATTTATGGACTTACACCAACGGCACCCAACCGACACGGAATTCATGGACTTCCACCAACGGTTCCGCGTACACCGACACACTTTATGGACTCTTATACCAACGGAGTGCGTATCCAATCACCAGGTCTCTCACCCGAGGGATAGTCTAGCCCTTCTTGCTACCCCAACCCTAACAACCATGCAAACCGTGCGACTCGACTAGGTCATCGACCCGTCTTACTCGAGCCCACTTGTCATCCACCAAGCGTGGTGAAGACAACCACCATGCACACACACCCACTAAGTGCAATGCTCCCGTGCATATGAAATGTGATGTCTCATTTCAACAATATTATCATGTTCAATATGCTATGAGTAACACTTGAACATTCTAATCATATTTCACATATTTCATGGCAATTTATATCATAAGCATATAATTCCCATCATTCCCTACAATGTCAATATATTACAAATACGTATATATATATCAACCTTTTACCTTGGACAACACCCAAACATGTCATCACATAATCAAGTAATAACATACTTCAAGTCTCATGGCATAATGTAAGCACATAGCATGCCCACAATTCACATAATCCAAGAATCACATTGGAACAATTTCATATACCCAATTCTTTTTACCCAAATCAAACAAAAGGGGCAAGAGATACACAACCAATCATCCTACCCATTTCATTAAAACATTCTAGGTTTGGAATGAACCTTAGTAGGAGGAAACCCTACCTCTTGTAGCGTGTAGAATAACCGTAGGAAGCCTCCAAAACCCGATCCTATCCCAAAGCCCTAGCCTCCAAAAATCCCGTCCTTGGATTCTCTCCAAAACCCGACCTCCTTGGTATGGTTCTGTAGCCCTTGGCGAGGAGAACGACTTTTGTTCTTAGCCCGAGTGGATTTGAGCTCTCAATGGGTGTAGATCGTAGAGAGAAGGTGGAGAAGACTTGCTCTTTCCCTCTCTTCCTCTCACGTTAAAACCGGTTGAGCAAATGGGGAGAGAAATCTGATTTTCTCCCCTTTAAATACTCTTTAAATGCTTGGCCCACAATGCGCCACACGGCCCTTATTTCCCGGGTCCGTTTTAACCCCGAAACGATTAAATTTCGCTCCGGTTCAAGTTCAAAATATTTTTATTTTAACTTGCCGTCATTTATTTCCCAAAATTTAAAATTTTAAATCAGAATCTCGTTTTTGGGTCTCCCGAGGCTCGACCGCCTCGTAAAACGCGAAAAATCCGACTAACTCGGAATTTAATGAAATTTGACAGGGTAACTAGTTTTCGCGAGACGAATCCAACGGTGAGGTTCATTTCGTCATCCAATTTCTAGAAAATTTCAGGTTTACAACCTGTACCATAGTGACAATTTACCATTTTGCCTTTTTTTTCACAACAGTTCAAATTTTCTCGGGTTTTACATTCTTCCCCCCTTAAAAGAATTTCGTCCCCGAAATTCACACACTCATGCACAACTACCACATGCATATGCCACAGTCATATAACACTAAATGACTATAAGAATATACCTCCATCCTCGAACAAGAAAGGATAATTGGCACGTATGGTGTCCTCTCGCTCCCATGTTGCCTCTTCCACCCCTCGGTGTCGCCACAACACCTTCACAAGCCTCACGGTCTTGCCTCGCAAAACCTGCTCCCGGCTATCCATGACACGCACCGGTCCCTCCTCAAAGGTCCCATCTGCATCAACAACGAGTTCTCCCCAATCCACAACATGCGTCGGATCTGGAGTATACTTCCGGAGCATAGAGACATGGAATACAGCATGAACACCCGATAAACCTGGCGGCAACGCCAACCTATAGGCCACAGTGCCAACTCTCTCAAGTATCTCGAAGGGCCCAATATATCTCGGCGACAGCTTTCCTCGCTTGCCGAATCTGACCACTCCTCTCTTGGGCATCACCTTTAAGAAGACATGATCTCCCACCTCAAACTCCAGAGGTCGCCGCCTTCTATCGGCGTAACTCTTCTGCCGGCTTTGAGCCGTGAGAAGACGTTTCTTTATTAGGTCCACCTTCTCCGAGGTGTCTCTTATTAA
This sequence comes from Ilex aquifolium, assembly GCA_951799425.1. NCBI lineage: Eukaryota > Viridiplantae > Streptophyta > Magnoliopsida > Aquifoliales > Aquifoliaceae > Ilex > Ilex aquifolium. Next base: position 18,991,454 of record OX637393.1, on the reverse strand, counting down.
TTCTGGGCCAGTAGAGGGTCTTTCTCCAACCTCAGTCCAACAAACCGGAGAACGACAAGGCCTCCCATAAAGCGCCTCATAGGGTGCCATCCGTATGCTCGCCTGATAGCTGTTATTATAGGCGAATTCCACTAAGGGTAAATGCTCTTCCCAACTACCCTTGAGGTCTAGGACACATGCTCGTAGCATGTCCTCTAACGTCTGAATGGTCCTCTCTGACTGACCATCTGTCTGGGGATGAAAGGTTGTGCTCATCCTCAACTGAGTCCCCATGGCTCGCTGGAAACTCTCCCAAAAGTGAGCTGTAAACCTGGGATCCCGATCCGATACTATAGATACGGGTACCCCATGCAACCGGACTATCTCCCTTATGTACAACCTGCAGAATTCCTCCAGAGTGAAGGTCATCCGCACCGCCAAAAAGTGTGCCGACTTCGTAAGCCGGTCCACTATCACCCACACCGCATCATGTCCCCGCGATGTCCGTGGCAAGTGGGTCACAAAGTCCATTGTGACGTGCTCCCACTTCCACTCAGCCACTTCCAAGGGCTGGAGCAACCCTGCTGGTCTCTGGTGCTCGGCTTTAATCTGTTGACATGTGAGGCATCTACTGACAAAGTCGCCAATTTGCGTCTTCATTCCGCTCCAATAATACTGGCGACGAAGATCATGATACATCTTCGTGCCGCCTGGGTGCACCGCAAAACGAGAGCAATGGAACTCCCTGAGGATCTCCTCTCTCAGCTCCGCCGACTGGGGAACCACAACCCTTCCCCTAAACCGAAGACTGTCATCCGAGTGAATGGCCCAGCCCTCGTCACCAGTACCCGCCTGCACTCGGTCCCTGATGGATGATAACTCTGAGTCCTGTCTCTGTGACTCAATCACTCTGCTCAGTAGGGAAGGCGTAGCCACCAAACTCCCTAAAACACCCTGAGTCCGACCCCGATAATGCAGCCCAAATTGGCCCACGGCCTCAAGCATCCGCCACTCCCGGGAAGCCACACTAGCTAAGACACCCCGTGACTTCCGACTAAGTGCGTCAGCCACCACATTTGCCTTACCAGGGTGGTAATGCAAAGTGAAGTCATAGTCTTCTAGGTACTCCATCCACCTACGCTGCCTCATGTTGAGGTCCCGCTGAGTGAAGATGTACTTCAGACTTTTGTGGTCCGAAAACACTTCAAATCGTTCACCATACAAATAGTGGCGCCAAGCCTTCAAGGCAAAGACTATGGCCGCCAATTCCATGTCATGCGTGGGGTAATTCTGCTCGTGATTCTTCAACTGTCGAGAACCATAAGCCACCACTCTCCCGGACTGCATCAAGACACAACCCAGTCCGTCTTTGGAGGCATCGTAATATACCGTGTAGTTTTGTCCCCTTTCTGGAACAATCAAGATAGGAGCTGAAGTGAGTCTCCTCTTTAGTTCTTGGAATGCCTTCTCACACGAATCATTCCACTCGAACTTGACCTCCTTCCGGGTCAATCTAGTCATAGGTGCGGCTAGTCGGGAGAAGTCCTCGATGAACCTCCGGTAATACCCTGCCAATCCCAAGAAACTACGTATCTCGAAGACTGACTTTGGCCTCTCCCAACTCATAACTGCCTCAACCTTCTCCGGGTCAACTGACACCCCCGAGGCTGACACCACGTGTCCCAAGAATTTCACCTCCGTGAGCCAAAATTCACACTTGCTGAACTTGGCGTACAATTGATGGTCCCTCAAGGTCTGGAGAACAATCCTCAAGTGACCCTCATGCTCCTCCTCTGTCTTGGAGTAGATCAGGATGTCATCAACAAACACTACGACAAACTGATCTAAATAGGGCTGGAACACCCTATGCATGAGATCCATGAATGCCGCTGGGGCATTCGTCAACCCAAATGGCATCACCGTGAACTCGAAATGCCCGTACCGCGTTCTGAACGCCGTCTTAGGGATATCTGACTCCCTAATCCTCAACTGATGGTAGCCCGTGCGGAGATCTATCTTTGAATAGACCCGCGCTCCCCTCAGCTGATCAAACAGATCATCGATCCTCGGCAAAGGGTACCTATTCTTGATGGTGACCCGGTTTAACTGCCGATAGTCTATACACAATCGAAGGGTCTTATCCTTCTTCTTGACAAACAGCACCGGAGCGCCCCAAGGTGAGGTACTCGGTCTAATAAAGCCCTTGTCCAATAATTCTTGTAATTGGACCTTGAGTTCTTGCAACTCAGCTGGCGCCATCCTATGTGGAGTCATAGAAATGGGTGAAGTACCCGGATGCAACTCAATGCTAAAGTCCACATCCCTATGGGGAGGTAATCCCGGTAACTCGTTCGGAAAGACGTCCTCATACTCGCACACCACCCGAGGTAGACCCAATTCTTGTCTTGCCTCGTCCTCCAGGGTAAGGCTCGCAAGCCAACCCATCAATTTCCCATGCCATCGCGAATCATACACGACTTGAGGCAAAGCATCATGTTTTTCCCCCTGAAACTTGAAACAAACACCGTCTGGTGTATAGGCGGTGACCCTCTTCCTGTCACAATCAATAACGACCCGATACGCCGCCAACCAGTCCATCCCAAGGATGACATCGAATTCCGACATGTCCATAACCCTAAGGTCCACGGTGAGTAGAATCCCCGAGATCTCTAGCTCACAACCCCGACATATCTGATTCACACACACCCTAGCTCCTAGGGGTGAATTCACATACAACGGCTCTTCCAATGCATCAACCTTTAAGCCCAAATCCCTCACACATGATGCAGAAATGAATGAATGTGATGCACCAGAGTCAAATAATACTTTAGCCCATAAACGAGAAAGTAGAAATGTACCCTGAATGACCGACTGGTCCACTGGCTCAGCCTGAGGTGTAATGGCGTAGACACGCCCCTGGGTCCCCGAAGTCCCGGCCTGCATGCCCTGTCCTCGGCCTCGACCCATGCCTTGGCCCATCTGGCCCGACTGCGGAGTCCCCGCTCGAAAGGTGGTAGGGGCCTGAGTAGTGCCCTGGAACTGATACTGGTTTCCCTGGCCCATGGTGGGGTAGGGAGGAACAAGGTGTGTCTGTGACTGTCCCACTGATGACTGGGACTGAGGTGTCCCATAGCTCTGGGATCCTTGCCTCTGCGGACAATCCCGTTTCATATGCCCCGGTTGGTGGCAATGGAAACATGTCTTCTGGCCTGCCTGGTGGGTAGTCCTGTAGTTTCTCCCGCCCTGGGAAAATTGACCTTGGCCTTGGCCTTGATAGCCACGGCCCTGTCCTTGTTGTCCTTGTGGAGTAGAAGTTCTCTGCTTCTTCCCCGAACTAGAAGAAGAGGATTGGCCCTCCTTCTTCTTATCCTTAGCACCCGCCTCACGGATGCTTCGAGCATCGTCAACCTCCCTCTCAATGGCCATAGCTGTCTCGACCATAGAGTCCAAGTCTTGCAGGCGGAGGCCCACAATCTTTCCCCGGATGGATAGCTTCAACCCATCCTCGAACCTTCTTACCTTGGCCATATCCGTGGCCACGTAATCATCAGCAAATCGGGCTAATTCGGTGAACTTAGCCACATACTCCATCACCGTCATTGACCCTTGCTTCAAATCTAGAAACTCTCGGGCCTTTGCATGTCGAACGGCCGTTGGGAAATATTTACCCATGAAGAGCTCCTTGAACTCTCCCCATGTCATGGCCTCTAGGTTCTTCGAGGCCGTCACCCAATCCCACCACAATTGGGCTTCTCCCTCTAGCTGGAATGCAGCTAGTCTTATCTTAGTAGCGTCTGAGGTGACCTCCATCGCCCCTAAGATCTTGTTGACTTGTCGGAACCAATGGTCAGCCACCATCGGGTCCGCCCCTCCCATGAAGACTGGAGGTTTGTGTGCTTTAAACTGTTGGAGGTTACTCGTGCCTCCATGTCCGGCATTTGCACTAGCTTGTGCAACAGTAGCCGCCATCATGCCCATGGTTTCCGTAAACGCTTGTTGATCGAAGACCGGTGGTGGTTGGTTATTGTTCCGCCCACCGCCTCGACGTCCTCTTCTTCCACTTGCCATCTACACACACGTCAAATGGCAATGGCACACTAACTTAGTATCCCGAAGTAGGGACCAAAGTTAAAACATTTAAATCTTTCTCATTGTCTCACTAGTAGAGCGTATGCCTCCAATAGTGGACCCTTACGCTTTGAACTTTCCCGTTCATTTGATTTCCCACTCCCAAGGTTAAGTTCTCTAACCCTAGTGTGTCCATTTCCATACACATTTTTTTTTTTTTTTTTTACCATGCATATAATACACATATCACATATCACATAACATGTAGCAATTTAAGCAAATAACATGAAATGTACAATGAATGCTATGGTCTAGACCCATGCCCCATCAAGCCCTAGGTAAATCGTATACCTATGCTCTGATACCAAGCTGTGACGCCCCAATCTCCGGGGGTCCTATATTAACCGTTGACCACCCGTCAACCCGCGGAAATAACCATGGATGTCACTCAACCTAACACCACGGTAGTAGCATCCCCTTAACTGGGATCTTAATTCACCATTGTTAACCGGATTCGATTATTCATTTGGGTTCAACCAATATTCGATATACCATGATTTATACTCCATTTACATCATTGGAGGGAAAGGAAACGTAGATTGAAAATAGGGCGAAGCAGTGTGAAAATCTGAAAATTTTGAAGAGAGTACCGGTACCCAGTACCGGTACCATTCAGTACCGGTACCCGGTACCGGTACTATTAACCCACTGGAAAGGGGGTACCGGTATCCAGTACCGGTACCATTCAGTACCGGTACCCGGTACCGGTACTGTCAACCCACTGGAAAGAGGGTACCGGTGTCCAGTACCGGTACCATTCCGTACCGGTACCCGGTACAGGTACTGTCAACCCACTGGAAAGAGGGTACCGGTGTCCAGTACCGGTACCATTCAGTACCGGTACCCAGTACCGGTACTCTCTGCCCAGTTTTGCCATTTTCAACCATTTTTCCTTTCCAATCCATTCAAAACCCTTCCCAACTCATCAAATACATGTTTGACAAGGATTTCCATATAAAACATGGTTTATACAAGTTCTATTACAATTGATTTCATACATTTACATATCAAAATGGAGTTACACCGCTGGCTCCGTACGCCATTACACTTTTCCAGAATTCCACCTCAGGGAAGTGTATGAACCAAGTGGTCGGGCCTCTCACCCGAGGGAGTGTCTATCCCTTCTTGCTTAACCCGACACAAGTTTTTCTCATACCACATGTGACTCCAAGGGATCTTCGATCCACCCACTCCAAGTCCACATATCAATTACCAAGGTTGGTATTGATTATATCATGCATACACACCCACACCCATGCCTAACCCATGAATGTGGTGCAACCTCATGCCCCAAAATGCAAGTAATGCCACATGAGCAATGTAACTATTTTTCCATGGAATTTTATGTCACATGCACATAATCTCCATAAATTAACATTATACTCCATATATCACAAAGCATATATCCACATGTAATAACAACTCAAACATGTTATCTACATCAAACAACAACATTTAATTCTCTAAGGCATTTAATCAAACACCTTCAAGGCAAATATTTCATGTTATCACATAATATTGTCTACCACATGATAAGTCAACATTGAGCACCTAACATACCCAAACACATCAATTCTCAGGAATTACACAAGTAACCTCCTTTACCAAAATTTACTAGGAATTTGTATAGGTCCAATTTCCACACCCATTTCCTTAGCCACATATATATATATATATATACATGAATCACATGAGCCAATATATACATATATTCAACCATTTCCATAGGCATCCTAGGTTGCAATAAACCAAAGTAGGAGAACCCCCTACCTTAATAGAAGTGTAGAAACTCCTAGAACACCAACACCAAGCTCAAGCTCTTGATTCCCAAAAACTTGACCTTTGAATCTTTGGTGAAACTCCTTGTTCTTGGTACCCACGCGTAGCCCTCACCGCGTAGAGTAACTTTACTTCTTGGTCCAAGTGATTCTGACCGACGGAACTCCGGGAATCGACGGAGGAAGCTTGGAGTTTTAGGTTTTCTCTCTTTTCTCTCTTCTCTATCTCTTGGCCGGCCAAACAAGAACACAATGGAAGAAAATCCTGATTTTTCTAGATATTTACCCCTATTTATAGTTTTCAATACTCGGCCCACGTCGCGCCACGTGTCCCTCGCTTAATCGGGTCCGATTTAGTCCCGATCGATTCGTTTGATCTCGGTTTAAGTTCAAATTAATTTTATTTGAACTTTAACTTAATTTTAAGGAAATTTCATAAAATTCATTTATGGGGACGTTCGTGAGGTCATTCGCCACGCAGTCGCCTCGAACGACGTGCAAAATCCGACTATCTCGGAATTCGACGAAATTTGACAAGGTGACTCGTTTTCGTGATACGAATCCAACGGCGCACTCCGTTTCTTCATCCGAGGACTAGAACATGAGTATTTTAAATACGCATTATGGTGGCAAATTACTATTTTACCCTTTTTGGAAAAAGTTCAAATTTCCCGGGTTTTACATTCTTCCCCCCTTAAAAAGAATTTCGTCCCCGAAATTCACACACTCATACATACATGCAGTCTCATGCACATGCTACAGTCATGTAATAGTAAATGACTATAAAAACGTACCCCTATCCTCAAACAGGAAATGATAATTGGCACGTACGGTGTCCTCGCGCTCCCATGTCGCCTCTTCCACTCCCCGGTGCTGCCACAGCACCTTCACTAGCCTCACAGTTTTGCCTCGCAAAACCTGATCTGGGCTATCCATGATACGCACTGGTCCCTCCTCGAAGGTCACATCCGTATCAACAACAAGCTCGCCCCAATCCACCACATGAGTCGGATCTGGAGTATACTTCCGGAGCATGGAGACATGGAACACCGCATGAACACCCGATAAATTGGGCGGTAACGCCAACCGGTAAGCAACTGTACCTACCCTCTCGAGTACCTCGAAGGGCCCGATGTACCTCGGCAATAGTTTTCCCCGCTTACCAAACCGGACCACTCCTCTCTTAGGCATAACCTTCAAGAAGACATGATCTCCCACCTCAAACTCTAGAGGTCGCCGCCGTCTATCAGCATAGCTTTTCTGCCGGCTTTGAGCCGTGAGAAGACGCTTCCGAATCAAGTCCACCTTCTCCGAGGTGTCTCGAATTAACTCTGGACCCGTAGAAGACCTCTCTCCTACCTCTGTCCAACAAACTGGAGAACGACATGGCCTTCCATACAATGCCTCATAGGGTGCCATCTGTATGCTCGCCTGATAACTGTTGTTGTAGGCGAACTCCACCAAGGGTAAATGATCTTCCCAGCTACCCTTGAGATCTAGGACACATGCCCGTAGCATATCCTCTAATGTCTGAATAGTCCTCTCAGACTGACCGTCCGTCTGGGGATGAAAAGCAGTGCTCATCATCAGCTGTGTCCCCATGGCTCGTTGGAAACTCTCCCAAAAATGAGCCGTAAACCTGGGATCCCGATCCGATACTATAGATACGGGTACCCCATGCAACCGGACAATCTCCCGTATGTACAACCTGCAGAATTTCCTCCAGTGTGAAGGTCATCCGCACTGCCAGAAAATGTGCCGACTTAGTAAGCCGGTCCACTATCACCCACACCGCGTCATGCCCCCGCGATGTTCGTGGCAGATGGGTCACAAAATCCATCGTGATATGCTCCCACTTCCACTCAGCTACCTATAAAGGCTGGAGTAATCCTGATGGTCTCTGGTGCTCAGCCTTAACTTGCTGACAAGTGAGACATCGTCTGACAAAATCTCCAACATCTCTCTTCATACCGCTCCAATAGTATTGGCGACGAAGATCATGATACATCTTCGTGCCACCTGGGTGCACAGCAAATCGGGAACAATGAAACTCTTTGAGAATCTCCTCTCTGAGCTCCGTAGACTTGGGAACCACAATCCGTCCCCTGAACCGAAGACTACCATCTGTGTGAATGGCCCAGCCTTCATCACACGTACCCAATCGTACTCGGTCCCCAATGGACACTAACTCAGTATCCTGTCCCTGGGACTCAATAACCCTGCTCAGTAGGGAAGGTGTAGCCACCAAACTCCCCAAAATACCCTGAGCCTGACCCATATAGCGTAGCCCGAACTGTCCCACCGTCTCGAGCATCTGCCACTCTCGGGAATCACACTAGCCACAACTCCCCGTGACTTTCGACTGAGTGCATCAGCCACCACATTCGCCTTACCAGGATGGTAATGCAACATGAAATCGTAGTCCTCGAGGTACTCCATCCACCTGCGTTGCCTCATGTTGAGGTCCCGCTGTGTAAAAATGTACTTCAGACTCTTGTGGTCCGAAAACACTTCAAATTGCTCGCCATACAGGTAGTGACGCCAAGCCTTCAAGGCAAAAACAATGGCCGCCAATTCCATGTCATGTGTGGGGTAATTCTACTCGTGGTTCTTTAATTGTCGAGAACCATAAGCTACTACCCTCCCGGACTGCATCAAGACGCATCCCATCCCGTCCTTCGAGGCATCACAATAGACCGTGTACCTCTATCCTCTTTCCGAAACTATCAAGATAGGAGCTGAAGTAAGCCTCCTCTTAAGCTCCTGGAATACCTTCTCACAAGAATCATTTTACTCAAACTTGACCTCCTTCCGAGTCAACCTGGTCATAGGTGCAGCTAGTCGGGAGAAGTCCTCAATGAACCGCCGGTAATACCCTGCCAATCCCAAGAAACTACGTATCTCAAAGACTGACTTCGGCCTCTCCCAATTCATGACTGCCTCAACTTTCTCCGGGTCCACGGATACACCCGAAGCCGACACCACATGTCCCAAAAACTTTACCTCAGTCAACCAAAATTCACACTTACTGAACTTGGCATATAACTGATGGTCTCTCAAGATCTGAAGAACGATCCTCAAGTGACCCTCATGCTCCTCCTCAGACTTGGAGTAGATCAATATGTCGTCAACAAAGATTACAACAAACTGATCTAAATAGGGTTGGAACACCCTATGCATGAGATCCATGAATGCTGCTGGAGCATTAGTCAACCCAAATGGCATCACTGTAAATTCGAAATGCCCATACCACGTTCTGAACGCCGTCTTAGGGATATCTTCCTCCCTAACCCTTAACTGATGATAACCGGTACGAAGATCTATTTTGGAATAGATTCGTGCCCCTCTCAGTTGACCAAACAAGTCGTCAATCCTCGGCAAAGGGTACCTATTCTTGATAGTGACCCTATTCAACTGTCGGTAATCAATACACAACCGAAGAGTCTTATCTTTCTTCTTAGCAAACAGAACCGGAGCGCCCCAAGGTGAAGTGCTCGGTCTAATAAACCCCTTGTCCAACAATTCTTGTAATTGGATCTTGAGTTCTTGCAACTCAGCTGGTGCCATCCGATGCGGAGTCATAGAGATAGGCGATGTACCCGGATGCAACTCAATGGTAAAGTCTACATCCCTATGTGGAGGTAATCCCGGTAGTTCTTCCGGAAAAACATCCCCATACTCGCACACAACCCTAGGTAGACCAAACTCCTGTCTCGTCTCGTCCTCCAGGGTGAGGCTAGCAAGCCAACCCATCAACTGTCCGTGCCATCTTGAGTCATACACGGCTTGGGGTAAAGCATCACGCTTTTCCCCCTGAAACTTGAAACAAACACCATCAGGCGTATAAGCCGTGACCCTCTTCCGATCACAATCGATGACAACTCGGTGTGCCGTCAACCAATCCATTCCAAGGATCACATCAAACTCCGACATGTCCATGACCCTAAGGTCCACGGTGAGTAGAATCCCTGAGATCTCTAGCTCACAACCCCGACATATCTGATCAATCCTCACCCTAGCTCCTAGGGGAGAACTCACATGTAATGGCTCATCTAAGGTCTCAACCTCTAAGCCCAATTCATTCACACAAGATGCAGCAATAAAAGAATGCGATGTACCAGAATCAAACAATACTTTAGTCCACAAACGAGAGAGTAAGAATGTACCCTGTATCACCGACAGATCTGCCGGCTCAGTCTGTGGCGTCATGGCGTAGACACGCCCCTGGGTCCCTGAAGTCCCGGCCTGTGAGCCCTGGCCTCTCCCTCGACCCATGCCTTGGCCCATCTGGCCAGATTGCGGAATCCCCGTGCGCGATGTAGTAGGGCCTTGTGCAGTGCCCTGGTACTGGTACTGACTGCCCTGACCCATAGTAGGGTAGCGAGAAGCATACTGCGTCTGCGGTTGCCCCACTGAAGTCTGAGACTGCGATGAACCATGACCTTGGGATCCCTGTCTCTGAGGACAATCCCTCCTCATATGCCCCGGCTGATTGCAGTGATAGCAAGTCCGTTGGTCCGCTTGATAAGATGGTCTACGATTCCTTCCACCCTGGGAAGACTGACCCTGGCCTTGGCCCTGATGGCTACGACCTTGTCCTTGAAATCCTTGCGGAGCAGAGGTCCGTTGTCTCTTCCCCGCACTAGAAGAAGAGGATTGGCCCTCCTTCTTCTTTTCCTTCACACCCGCCTCTCGGATGTTTCTTGCATCGTCCACTTCCCTCTCAATGGCCAAAGCTGTCGTGACCATTAAGTCGAAGTCTTGTAAAAGAAGGCCGACGATTTTACCCCGGATGGACAACTTCAGCCCATCCTCAAAATTCCTGACCTTGGCCATATCTGTGGCCACATATTGATCAGCGAAACGTGCTAACTCAGTGAATTTAGCCACGTATTCCATTACCGTCACGGTTCCTTGCTTCAGATCTAGGAACTCCCGGGCCTTTGCATGTCTAGCGGCCGCCGGAAAGTATTTCCCCATGAAGAGTTCCTTGAACTCTATCCATGTCATGACCTCCAAGTTCTTGGAGTCCTTCACCCAATCCCACCATACTTGAGATTCCCCTTCCATCTGGAATGTGGCTAGATTTATCTTGGTAGCGTCGGAGGTGATCTCCATTGCCCGTAACACCTTTTCCACTTGGCGGAACCAATGGTCAGCCACCATAGGGTCCGCTCCTCCCAGAAATACCGGAGGTTGGTGTGCCTTGAACTTCTGGAGGTTACTTGAGCCTCCCTGTCCCCCACTAGCACTAGTCTGTGCAATGGTAGCCGCACTCGTCTGTGCAATAGTAGCCGCCGTAGCACTAGCTTGTGCAATGGTGGCAGCCGCCGCACCAATAGCCTCAACAAAGGCTTGTGGGTCGTGAGTCGGTGGTGGTTGATTGTTCCGTCCACCCCGACGTCCCCTTCCTCTAGTTGCCATCTACACACATGTCAAATGACACTAGAATATTCACACTGTGTCCCATATCAATTCGAAAACTTGGAGATTTTTCTCCTTGCCTCACTAGTAATGTGTGTGCCACTCACTAGCAGACGTTTACACAATGAACTACGCCATTCATTTCTTTTTCCGAACACAGGGTTTTGTTTCTCTAGCCCTAATGTTCCACATACATTTTTACCCTGTATATCTTTCACATATCACATAGCACGTAGCTTATGTTTCACATAACAAGTTGTACAAAACATGTAACAACATATAAGCACATAAGATGAGATGCACAATGCATGTAATGTTCTAGCCCCAATACCCAACAAGCCCTAAGTAAATCGCATACCTAGGCTCTGATACCAAGCTGTGATGCCCCAAAATCCGGGGGTCCTGTATTAACCGTTGACAACCCGTCAACCCGCGGAATAGGCCCGTGGATGTCGCTTGACCCGACATCGCGGCACCACATTCCCTTTACCGAGATAAAAGAAAATACGAGTCCAATTTCTTTCGGTTGGTTGACCCATCCGAGACCTAATATACCACCATTGGTATCCCTTTATTATCCATTTGTAACATTAGGAGGGAGGAAAACATAGCCCAAGAACTTGGCAAAAGAAATAAAAAAAAATAAAAATTTCTGAGTTTTGGTGAGCGTACCGGTACGCGTACCGGTACACTACGCCCTCTGGACTAGATCGTACCGGTACGCTACACCTTCTGGACCCTAGTGTACCGGTACGCGTACCAGTACGTCTGGCCCCGAATTTCCTCTTTTTACCTGATTTTCGTTTCCAAGCCATTCCAAACCTCCTAAAATTCATCCAAGATATGTACAAACCATATTTTTACATTACACATGATCCATACGAGACCATTACAATCCATCCCATACAAATACAATTCAAAAAGGGAATGAAATAAGTTTGTTTATACAAATTTCATTTCAAAAGCCACAACCGGCTTTTTCTTCACTCTCAAGGCCCCGAGTGTGTGTCCTCCCTAGGCACGAGTCCCGCACCTGAAAAGTGTTCCCATAAAGGGTGAGCCACGCTCAGTAGAAAGTTTCCTACAGAGGCTACTCCCCACCTAAATGCATATGCAAAGGCCTTGTACCACATTCCACAACAAGTATCTCTTCCAAACATAACATGCAATGCAATGTTGGAAAAATCATGATGCCATGCCCTGTAATGAGATGAAACTCACTCATGCATGCTATTCCGAGCCCACACCGACTCCACAACACCATGCGATGCATATGTGTAAAATCATTGTCTTTGATGAAGTACATCCAAAGACCATTGAAAACAATTCATGTGTTCATAAAACCAATTCATTTATGGATGGTTCCCATCAAATGAATAATTTATATCTCAAAATCATGTGTGTCGTTGGGTATCGGATTTTGGAGTTACACCGCTGGCTCCGTACGCCATTACACTTTTCCAGAATTCCACCTCAGGGAAGTGTATGAACCAAGTGGTCGAGCCTCTCACCCGAGGGAGTGTCTATCCCTTCTTGCTTAACCCGACACAAGTTTTTCTCATACCACATGTGACTCCAAGGGATCTTCGATCCACCCACTCCAAGTCCACATATCAATTACCAAGGTTGGTATTGATTATATCATGCATACACACCCACACCCATGCCTAACCCATGAATGTGGTGCAACCTCATGCCCCAAAATGCAAGTAATGCCACATGAGCAATGTAACTATTTTTCCATGGAATTTTATGTCACATGCACATAATCTCCATAAATTAACATTATGCTCCATATATCACAAAGCATATATCCACATGTAATAACAACTCAAACATGTTATCTACATCAAACAACAACATTTAATTCTCTAAGGCATTTAATCAAACACCTTCAAGGCAAATATTTCATGTTATCACATAATATTGTCTACCACATGATAAGTCAACATTGAGCACCTAACATACCCAAACACATCAATTCTCAGGAATTACACAAGTAACCTCCTTTACCAAAATTTACTAGGAATTTGTATAGGTCCAATTTCCACACGCATTTCCTTAGCCACATATATATATATACATGAATCACATGAGCCAATATATACATATATTCAACCATTTCCATAGGCATCCTAGGTTGCAATAAACCAAAGTAGGAGAACCCCCTACCTTAATAGAAGTGTAGAAACTCCTAGAACACCAACACCAAGCTCAAGCTCTTGATTCCCAAAAACTTGACCTTTGAATCTTTGGTGAAACTCCTTGTTCTTGGTACCCACGCGTAGCCCTCACCGCGTAGAGTAACTTTACTTCTTGGTCCAAGTGATTCCGACCGACGGAACTCCGGGAATCGACGGAGGAAGCTTGGAGTTTTAGGTTTTCTCTCTTTTCTCTCTTCTCTCTCTCTTGGCCGGCCAAACAAGAACACAATGGAAGAAAATCCTGATTTTTCTAGATATTTACCCCTATTTATAGTTTTCAATACTCGGCCCACGTCGCGCCACGTGTCCCTCGCTTAATCGGGTCCGATTTAGTCCCGAACGATTCGTTTGATCTCGGTTTAAGTTCAAATTAATTTTATTTGAACTTTAACTTAATTTTAAGGAAATTTCATAAAATTCATTTATGGGGACGTTCGTGAGGTCATTCGCCACGCAGTCGCCTCGAACGACGTGCAAAATCTGACTATCTCGGAATTCGACGAAATTTGACAAGGTGACTCGTTTTCGTGATACGAATCCAACGGCGCACTCCGTTTCTTCATCCGAGGACTAGAACATGAGTATTTTAAATACGCATTATGGTGGCAAATTACTATTTTACCCTTTTTGGAAAAAGTTCAAATTTCCCGAGTTTTACATTCTTCCCCCCTTAAAAAGAATTTCGTCCCCGAAATTCACACACTCATACATACATGCAGTCTCATGCACATGCTACAGTCATGTAATAGTAAATGACTATAAAAACGTACCCCTATCCTCAAACAGGAAATGATAATTGGCACGTACGGTGTCCTCGCGCTCCCATGTCGCCTCTTCCACTCCCCGGTGCTGCCACAGCACCTTCACTAGCCTCACAGTTTTGCCTCGCAAAACCTGATCTGGGCTATCCATGATACGCACTGGTCCCTCCTCGAAGGTCACATCCGTATCAACAACAAGCTCGCCCCAATCCACCACATGAGTCGGATCTGGAGTATACTTCCGGAGCATGGAGACATGGAACACCGCATGAACACCCGATAAATTGGGCGGTAACGCCAACCGGTAAGCAACTGTACCTACCCTCTCGAGTACCTCGAAGGGCCCGATGTACCTCGGCAATAGTTTTCCCCGCTTACCAAACCGGACCACTCCTCTCTTAGGCATAACCTTCAAGAAGACATGATCTCCCACCTCAAACTCTAGAGGTCGCCGCCGTCTATCAGCATAGCTTTTCTGCCGGCTTTGAGCCGTGAGAAGACGCTTCCGAATCAAGTCCACCTTCTCCGAGGTGTCTCGAATTAACTCTGGACCCGTAGAAGACCTCTCTCCTACCTCTGTCCAACAAACTGGAGAACGACATGGCCTTCCATACAATGCCTCATAGGCAACGGATACTTATTCTTCACGGTAACCCTATTCAACCTCCGATAATCCGTGCACAACCGTAGAGTCTCATCCGTTTTCTTCACAAAGAGGACCGGGGCTCCCCAGGGTGAAGTGCTGAGACGGATACACCCAATCGCCAACAAATGATCCAATTGCTTCCTTAGTTCCTTCAACTCCAAAGGTGCCATTCGATAAGGGGCAATGGATATGGGTTCAGTTCCTAGATAGAGATCAATCTTGAACTCAATCTCCCTTTGTGGAGGTAACCCAGGTAATTCGTCAGGGAAGACATCCGGAAAATCCGATACTATCAACACTACGTCCGCGTGGGATTTATCCCGATCATCTCCCATTAAGCTGGCTAAGAAACTCAACTGGCTTCCCGCCTTCGCTTTCAAGAATTTACTACCCGTAGTAGGAAATGGATGGGAAGAATTACGATCATTCATGAAAATAAAGACTACCCCTCCCGGTAATTGGAATGAGATCCGCTTGCGAAAACAATCCATCACCGCACGGAAAGCGGACAACAAATTCATCCCAAATATAATGTCATACCCCTTCATGTCTAACACAACCAAATCTATAATCAACTCTTGCTCCCCAATGCGAAGCACACATTCTTTACATACCCTAGTTGTATCCAATCGTTCTCCCGTAGGCAAGTCAACATTCAATGCATGTTCTAGCTTCTCGAAACTCAATCCCAAATTCATAGCATATACAGTACGTATAAAAGAATGAGTAGCACCGGGATCGAATAAGATTCGGGCCCAAGAATTGTAAAGAAGAACGATACCTTCCACAACGGCATTGGAGGCATCTTCCTCCGCTTGGGTCAAGGCAAATACTCTCCCCTGAGTGGCGCCGCCTGGGGCTAAAGCTCCTATGGGTCTCTGCTGCTGTGGTCTCTGTGGAGGTTGTCTCGGTAGTGGGGCCTGGGTTGCTTGCCCTTGTCCTGCCGCTTGATTGGTCCGTGGTGGAAACGATGGGCATTGATTTTTGTAGTGCCTAACCTCTCCACATGCAAAGCAGTGACGGGGGTCTGTGGCTGTCCTCCCCGGTACACCTCCTGCTCTTCGAGCTACTGGCGGTCTATGTTCCCCTGTCTGGTCTGGGCGACGGTATGGTGTCGGTCTCTGTGCCCTACTAGTGCTAGCACCCGTCCGGATCGGACCTCCCCTCATAAGGCTCTGTCGCCGCTGAGTATCCTCCATGTCTCTCTCCACAAGTGCGGCTCTATCAACCAGATCCCCATACTCCCGGATCTTGAGAGCCACCAACTTCTCCCTGATAGTCGGCCTCAAGCCCTGCTCAAATCGCTTGGCCCTGCCGGCCTCAGTGGATATGAACTCGGTGGTATAGCGGGATAGCTCGTCAAACCTCCTCTCGTATTCAGCCACCATCATGCTACCCTGCCGTAGAGCCAGAAAGTCTGTCTTCATCCGGTCCCTAACTGATTCCGGAAAATACTTGTCTTGGAAGACTTGGTCGAACTCCTCCCAAATGAGTGTATCGGTGTTCCTCCTTCTCTTTACGGATTCCCACCAATGGTCGGCCTCCCCCTCGAGCAAATAGGTAGCCAAGCCAACCCTCAAGTCTTCGGCAACCCCCATGCCATCACAAATCTTCTTTACCCGACGGATCCATTTATCCGCATCCAAAGGATTGGAGCTCCCTTGGAAAGTAGGCGGGTGTTGCCTCAGAAATTCCCGAAGGGTTACCATCCTCCGGTTATCATCCCCATTGCCCGGTACTTGGGCTAATGGATGAGCTCCCCCGTTGTGGTTGTGGTTGTTGTTGTTTCCATTCTGGTTTTGCACCAGAGTGGTGAGCTCCCTCAAACATTGATATATGCCTTGCATGGCATCGGGAGGTGGTGGTGGTGGTGGATTTGCTTGACCTCCACGGCCACGGCCACGTCCTCGTCCTCGTAACCCGTCCATCCTGCACATCAATTCACAATTCAGTTTCATTGATGTACAAGGCATCCTAAGTATAAATTTAGTCTAAAGGCATAAAGTTTATATCAATCTAGACCACAATTTCCTTCACCCTAATCCTATATCTCTAATGGTGATCCATAACCTACAGCTCCCATGTAAGACCTAAAGCCTAGGCTCTGATACCAAATCTGTAACGCCCCAAAACATACCCTGGACGGCATTACATTCTAAAACATTCACATCATGAGAGCACTAATATCATCCATAATTAAATTAAACTTCATTCATCATCCATAAAATATTTACATCATTATCCAAAAGAATATGCCCAACCATGGCATTTACATCTCAAAAATTTAATAATGTAGCGCAGCGGAATTACAAAAGAAAACTAGACTTTACAATGTTCGTACATATTGGTTCCTAGTCTAGTACAAAAGAAAAAGGGCATCTCTAAATGTCCCACTCGGGATCCAGGTACCCCTCTAATGAGGCTTCCCCAAGGCCCTGCTCATTAGCGCCAAGCTCCTCCTCTATAGCATAATCTGAAAAATGTTAATTGTAGGGGATGAGCACGAAGCTCTGTAGCAAAATCTTCCCAAACTCAAACAAGGTTTAGGAAAGCATATAAAACGGTTGGTCTCATTTTCACAAATAGCATATATAACATTTTTCAAGGAAAAGCAGGACATTTTAAATAGATCTCAAGTTTAAGGAACCACGGTAATTAAAAGAATAAATGAACACAAGATACCAATAAGAATAAATTCCCAAAACATAATCCATCCCACCATACACCATTTCCACAAGTTCTTGTGGCATCCCATACTACCCCAAAACTCTTGCAGAAATCGTATTTGGTACAATGCACGATGACCCACACGGTGTACCCGATACAACCCACGTTACTAAACCGTGATCATTAGCGATATGAAAAGTTTATACCCACACGGCGTACAAAGGCGTCTACCCACTCCATGTGATAGGAAAAGTTCATACCCGCGTGGCATATAAAGACGTATACCCACTACATGATACCCGGTCCATAGTAATCCATGTTCGTATCGTACAACCACGTAAGAAATAAAATACCAATAAATATTTCACATAACCAACAATTTCACAAGTCCCTAATTCTCCCTTAAAGCCTTATTTCTCAAGCATCCTTACAAGGAACCTCTCACCCTTGTTCCTCCAAACAACCAAACAAGACATACGATATCCACAATTTCCTCAATTAACACAATACTCCACAAATCCCTAAATTTCACAATTTGTACCATAGCAAAATGGAAGAAAAAGAGCAAGAGATCACCATAAACATTATTTTGTTATACAATATCAAACACTAAGGTTGTGATGGTGAGAACAAAGAAAATGTAAAGAGGAAAGATTCATTTTTCTTAAAACTAGGGTTTGAGAATGAAAAAGGGACCTTTAATGGTTACCCAACTACTACAATGTTGAAAACATGGTAATAAATGCAAGAGGATCAAGAATCAAGTAAATAATAGCAAGTATATACGATTTTGAACCAAACAAATACATATAATTTAACCCTAGCCTCAATGTAAGAGAATAGGAAGAAATCCCCTACCTTGGTGTTCTTGAAAAAATTAGGGCTTTGATCTTGAATCAACCCTTCAATCTCTTGTTTTCTCTTGTTCTTGTGTTTCTCTCTTTCTCTCTTTCTCTCTTATGTTTTCTAGGGTTTGGAGTGGTGTAATGAAGGCTAATGAGGTGACAAAATTTATTTATAGTGGAAGAAATGGAGGAAGACCCACAGTCGGATCAGGCTGGATTTTGTCGGGCGTACCGGTACGCGTACCGGTACGGTTGAGCTTCTGGAGTCCAGCGTACCGGTACGATTTAGCTTCTGGAGTTCAGCGTACCGGTACGCGTACCGGTACGGTTTGACTGCCAGATTTTTGTTTCAACTTCCAATGCAGTTTTGACCCATTTAGAGGTCGAATTGGAAAATTTTCATGAGACATACTTTTGTAGCCCTAGATGTCTAATATCTACTGTAAAAATTTCAGATCAATTGGACTTAAGTATAAAAAGTTATGGCCAAAACACTAAGTAGTGTTCAATACCCATTTTTACCCAAATTCTCGCTAAAGTTTATTTTAACTCCGAGACACTTCCTAACTTCCAATACATCCATATTACCACTCCCAATGTTTTTCGACCTTCCGGATTCAATGGAATCATTATTTTGACCTACAAACTTTTAGAAACTTGTCTAATCACCCTTTCCAAGTTTAAACATCTTCGACACGTAACTTCCCAATCAAATTGTCTCCATAGCATTTATTCCTACGGTTTATTCTTATGTCACTACATATATCTACATCTTTACAAATATTATTTACTATATATATATATATGTCTATAAATATATAAAAGAAAATTCGGGGTGTTACAAGACCTACCGACTAACCTAATCAATTGATGTGTTATGGTTTAATATACATCAAACCTACCGGTTGACTTTTCAGTAAAATGGGAGTTAATTTGTTATAAGGTTGCACTTTCAATAACTGAAACAATATACTGCATGTGTAATCCCCGCTCTAATGGGTACCTCTTTTATTATTGCATTTCCACAGTTTAATTAAGCATTTATTTTAATTGTTCTAATCTCACACCACAAGATATTCCATTACATTTTGTATCTGTAAAAAATTCACCGTTTCTGTTTGAATTCTAATATTTAGCTCCCTGTGGGTTCGACGTTGGACTTAAACCGAGAATTATATTGTAATTTGACCACTTATATTTGGGTGTACGACACTATTCAAGTCAGATCACGTGCTCAGGAGAGGGTGGAGTTGAAGGTGGATTTTTGTATAGGGATTTTGAGGAAGTTGTTCGAAGGTACTTTCCCAAGAGTGGTATTTCCAGGGGGACTGCTACACCTGCTACTGTTTCTACCCCTACTCATGTTGTTACTTACTTGATGTTTTTCCCCGACCTCCAACTCGAACCCGAATTATGTGTATATATGGCTTATAAAAATTTGTGAGTGTCACTCTCCCTCGAGTTCGATGCAAGAAGTGGGAAAAATTATGTGTGGATGAACAAAAAAATGTGTGTGTGTGTACAAAAGTGCTCCCCAAGCGTAGAAAGACTTGCAATGTCGTGTTTTACTTAGAATGGGTATTCCAAGGTCGTCTCTTCACGGAAGGAAAGTTCAAATGCTTTTGAAGGGTGATTTGTAAAAAAATGAAAATTAGAAAATCTTGTGAATTGTGTCTTGGTGAGTTGTGTTTTGAGAAATATGCAAGAAAGCAAGGTTGGCTAATCCATAGAGGTCATTCCAATGGGAATTTCAAATCGACTCAATTCATTCAACCAATGGTGTCTCGATGTTTGATTGATTCATAGGAAGTGAGGGACTAATTTGGTTGTGTTGGACAAAAGCATATCCCGTGACAAGTCTATGATGTATCAAGAGCCCACAACCATGTCTGCACTCAACTTAGTTAAAGCAAACACTTTACACTACGAGGAAGAACGAAAGAGAGTCGATTTCACATACCCAAGAAGAAATTCTCCTTGGATTAGCCAACTAAAAGTTTAGCTAATCATAGTAAAGGTAAGAACAAACATAATGTAAAGACACATGGTAGTGAAATGAAACATGAAACTTGTATTGATGCAAGAAAATTTTTAAACTACAAGAGCAAAGTCATTCATACCCAAAATACAAAGCTTGAAGAGAAAATACCCAATTGTAGAAATGGAAATAAAAGAACACTTAGTTAAGCTTAATTACAACTTGAATAATAGAGAATAGAATGTAAGATGGAAATATTACAAGTAAAATAAAGCTTACTACAATGAAAATGGTGAAGGAAATGTAAAAACCCAACTTTCTCTCTCTAAAACTTCATCTTCAACCTTGGAGCTTCTCTCTCTAAAAGGCTGTGAAATTTGAATATGGTGTAAGAAATCTCTAATTTTCGTCCATCCCCTCTCCCTTAGCATGTGTGACTGAATTGGAATGATTGGAGAGAGGTTGTCCACTTAAACAAGCAATTTTTGTCCAAGCATGGTCCTCCCATGCTTTGTCAACCACCCCTCTTCTCTCTCTTGCTTCTCCCATTTCTCCTACTTCAAATCTGACTTTAGGGGTTAGGAGAGCATCATGGGGTGTTAAAACATGTTAGGGTATGAGTTAGAGAACAAGAGGTGGGCCCCCGGAGTAGGTGGAGTCGTGTGAAGAAGTGTCTGGAAGATTTGGGCATGTTCTATAGGCAGAACCTATAAAACCTACCGGTAGGTTTTTTCTAGTAAGCTTTTCTACCGGTAGGTTTTAAGTCTTCTACTAGTAGGTCTTGCATGTCTTCTACCGGTAGGTCTTTTCCAATTTTCATAAATTTATCATAAATTTTGATCCCACTGTCTGATTGAGCTGAAATTTTGACACAAGACAAAAGATATCTAGATCTACAACTTTCATGTTTTTCACTTTTTTAGATTCGAAGTGGATCATGATAAAAAATGGGGAATACTGAGGTACCGATACCAAATGGTGTGGGTACCGGTACCTATGATACCAAGTACCGATACCTCCTTGATTTCTTTCACTTTAAGCCTCAAAATCCTCATGTAATGTATTCATGTCTTCACCGCTCATCCACACTTAGTTGTAGGGTTCCGAAAGCCATCATTTACCCTATGATTACCTGCAACATCAAAATTTTCACATTATTCACAAATTCGACTAACTCTAAGTAATTAAATGCAAAATTGAGTCAAAATGCATGTAATGAGGCCGTTAGATATGCAATATTACACGTTCATCACTACTCTAGGGACTGAGCCTATTCTTGCTACACCTCTCAGTGCAGCTATGGAGAGTAAAAAAGAGGATGACACTTCTGAGGAGGATGAGAGTGATGAGGAGGAAGGGGATGCTTCTGATTGACCAATGGTCCTATGCTTCTACTTTTATCTTTTATTTCTAATTTTTATTTTCTAGTTAGTGTATAGGCTTTAGGAGAACCTTAGGTTGTTTCCTTTTAGATAGTGATAGCTTAGTAAAAGAACCTTTAGGTAGAAGGCTATTACATTTTGTCTTTTTGTACCCCAAAAGCACAAAGGATATATACATGAAATTTTTTGATTCCATTGTTGTGTCATTTATTCTTTAAGCATATGCATTTCAATTTGATGATATTTGTTATGTGTTCTAGAATTTATAATATAATGCTAGAAATTTTTATGTTTGTTTATTTTTGGTTTGCTAAAGGACTAGCAAAGTCTAAGTTGGAGGGTGTGATGAGAGCATAATATTGCATATTATAGGTCTCATGTTATCCATCTTAGCTATGCTAGTGACTTAATTCGTTTGTTTTAGTTTAGTTTTGTATTTTATGGAGGAAATTGGTGTTTGAAGGTGAATACATGTAAAAGTGAGGCTTTGAACATCATTTCATGTTATGGAGGACTTGGAGGATGAGCTAGGAGGTTCAGGAGTCAAACCAAGGTCATTGCAAGCATAATTGAAGAAAATACATGTTCTACCGATAGGTCTTCTATCAATTCAACTGGAGGCAGAAATTGGTTCTACCAGTAGAAATTAATTCTTACTATTAGAAGTAAAACATACATTTGTTCTACCAATAGGTTTAAAATAGAAAGGTGTTCTACTAGTAGAAGAGAAGGCCAATAGTTCATGCAAAACAGTGAACAATTCTACCGGTAGGTAATTTTTTGCTTCCTACCTGTAGGTTATTGTAATCATGTTGCGAGGACAGATTTGGAAAGGCAATCTGCTGAATATTTTAGAGCTCATGATTGGTGGATCAAAAGGAAAAAAATCAGCACAAGACCTCCTATAAATACCAAGTCTGACAAAGAGAGAAAAGATCGCTAAAAACCATCTTTAGAAGACTATCTTTCATTGTTCTTCCTTCTTTCTTCTCTCCTAGGTTTAGAATTAGGGTTTTTGCTTTCAAGAGTTTTACCTCCATTGTTCAAGTTACAAGCTTTGTTAATTTCAAGTTATTAAATTCTTGCAACGAAATTACATTCAATTTCTTCTTATGAACAATTTACATTTTTGCAATTCAATTTAAGGTATTTTCATTTACTTGCAATTTCATTTCACGTTTTCTTTGCTTACAATTAACAACATGTTTTATTTAATTGCTTTTATTTTCAATTTGATAATAAGTGAGTAGTCATACTCCAGTTTGATTGGATGAGGGAGTCTCATCTGTGAGTTGGGGATTTCGACTCAATTAGGGTTTTTTCAATGATTAAATTTTTGGGTTATTTGAATGATTAAAGTTAAAAACACTTTCGATATGTATATCTTTTTGCTTACCCGTAGAAAGTTAAATCTGGCACGGGTAATTCTTGGAATCACTGCAATCGAAGTGAGTGTAGTTCTTTCAAAATCAAATCAATTGAGTTCAACATATATTTGTTATTTTCAATTGGGTGTTAAATGAATATTTTCTATTTGAGTGCGTTTGAGTACAATCTCAAATGAGTTATAGAAATTGAGTCAAAATACATGTTCATAGTGAGATGAACTCTACCGATTAACCGGTCTTTCTTTTAATTGTTATTTCTTAGTTGCTAAATTCTACAACCAAATCTAAAAAAACTCGGAGTTTTTATGTTTTTTTACCTTTCACCACTTGAGTCAATCATTTTCCCTTAGGAGAAGACCTCGGTAATTGACCGAGTTACAAACACAATACCCTCTCACTGCAACTTTGGAGAGTAATGTAACACCCCAAAACACACCCTGGACGGCATTACATTCTAAAACATTCATATCATGAGAGCACTAATATAATTCCTCAAGAAACAAGACTCCATTTGTCATCCACAAATATTTACAAAGTGATCCAAAAGAATAAGCCCAAATTATGGCTATTACATTTCAAAAATTAATTAAAGTAGCACAGCGGAATAAACAAAAGAAACTAGACAACACAATGTTCCAAAAGAATGTCCTAGTCTAGTACAAAATGAAATGAGGTCGCTCTATGCGTCCACCTCGGGGTCCACACTCCCGTCAAGTGGAGTCTCCCAAGTTGCGGGCTCCTCGACCCTTACGTCATCCTCAAGCTGGTAATCTGAAAAATGTTAGCGGTAGGGGGTGAGCACAAAGCTCTGTAGAAAAATTCTTTCAAACCCATACAAGGTTTAGAAAAGTATTTAAAACGGTCGGTTTCATTTTTAACATAACATAGATACATAATTTGATATAAAGCAATGACATTTAAAAAGGATCTCAAGTTTATGTAAAAACCTTACTGAAATGAATAAACGAGTACCACATACAAATAATCACCATTAATTGCCATAAAAAATTCCCAACAATTCTTTCGGTAGGTGGCATACTTTGTGGTAACCTCCACCCCCCCTTTTAGGTTATCTTTGATTCTCAAGCATCTTTACCGGGAACCTCTTGAGAATGGGTGAGCATCCTTACAAGGAACCTCCCACCAATCTCTACATGGCTTCCCAAGCATCCTTACAAGGAATCTCTTGAGAATGGGTGAGCATCCTTACAAGGAATCTCCCACCAATCTCTACATGGCTTCCCAAGCATCCTTACAAGGAACCTCTTGGGAAGGGGTGAGCATCCTTACAAGGAACCTCCCACCAATCACTACATCGCTTCCCAAACATCCTTACAAGGACCCTCTTGGGAAGGGGTGAGCATCCTTACAAGGAACCTCCCACCAATCACTACATGGCTTCCCAAGCATCCTTACAAGGAACCTCTTGGGAAGGGGTGAGCATCCTTACAAGGAACCTCTCACTCATGTGCATCACCACAACCCAACCAAGCATACAATTCCCACATTTATCTCAATTTACAAGCATCTATCCAAAATCCCCAAAATATATCATGTAACAATTCCACAACCAACAAAGAAAATACATGAGATCACAATAACATCATTTTTCTACCCAACACAAAGCACTAAGGTTTCGAAAATCCATAATAAGGAAAGCATTTAAGAAGGAAATACATCACTCTCCAAAAATGAGGGTTTTAAAACTAGAGAAGATATTTCATGGGTATTAGACCCTAACTTTGTTCAAAACATGTAATCTTTGCCAAAAAGCCTAAGAGAGGATGATTTCATAGCATATATATACCATTGATAGCCAAAACATACATATATAAATACCCTAGCCTCAATGTAAGTGAGTGAGAGAAAACCCCTACCTTGGTATTCTTGAAATCTAGGGCTTTGATCTTTTTGGAAGTGTAACTCCCTCTTGATCTTGTGTTTCTTTCTCCTCCTTTATCTCCTCCTAGGTTTCTAAAGTGTTTAGGATGAGAGTGGAGTGAAGAATGGGGCAAATGAAGGCTTGAGGTGGTGTTTTAAACCCAAAAATCCTGACTTTTTAACTGTTCGGCGAGTGTCAGAAAAAGCGCACCGGTACGCGGTACCGGTACGGTTAAGCTACTGGTTCGGGCGTACCGGTACGGTGTTCCGGTACACTTTCGCTACTTCGACTTTCAGGGTAGTTTTGACCCATTTAGAGGTCGAATTGGAAAATTTTCATGAGAAACACTTTTGTATCCCTAGATGTCTACTATCTACTGTCCAAATTTCAGGTCAATTGAACAAAGGATAAAAAGTTATGACCAAAATACTAGAAGGTGTCCCAACTCTTTTTTACCCAAATTCTCTCTAAGTGTGTCCTTACTCCAAAATACTTCCTAACTTCCAATACACCTCATATTACCTCTCCCAAGGTTGTTCAACCTTCCGGATTCAATGGACACCTTATTTTGACCTTAAAATATTTAGAAATTCATCTAATCACCCTTTCCAAGTTTAAACGTCTTGGAAACTCCAACTTCCCAATCCATATGCGTCTCTAGCATTTCTCCTACTATTACAATCTATATAATTCATTCTTACATCATTACACATATCCACATTTTTACAAAAAATTATTTACTATATATCTATATACCTATATATAAAAGAAAATGCGGGGTGTTACAAGTAGTGAGGAGGATGAAACCTCGTAAGGAACCAACTGATTAACCCTAAAATGTTGCATTGTTTATAAGAATTTAAGGGTTAATTGAATTAATTAAAAAGTTCAAGGGTTAAAAAGGATATTTATACTAATGGGTGGAATTATGTTATTTTGAAATTACAGGGTCTAAAAGAGAGAAATTAGAAAGCTGAGGGGTTTAAGTGCAAAAAAGAACATTAAAGCCACATTGCCAGCATCCTAACGGTCGAACACCATCCGAATGGTGAAGGCCCTGCATGAGCTTAAGTCCCAAGGAGAAACAGCCCGAATTGGAGAGAAGAAGCACCATCCGGAGGGTGTAAGCTGGCATCCAAACCGACGTACCTCTTTCTCTCCCACTGGTCAGCTGTGGCCACACTTGAATCTGATTGGCTCATTGTGGAAGCTGCTGCCCAATCCTCTTCTATAAATACCCCCCATTCTACCAGTTTTTTAATTCATTTTTCAGTTACAGTTTAAAGTTTCCCTAACCCACTCTCTCTTCTACATTTCTTGAAGACCTCTTCCTACTTGGAGGGTTGAATCTCTCTCACTTTTCCTAGCTTGCCTTGGCAAAGGAAGGGTGGTGATGTTTCAATCAAACCTCGGGGAAGAGTTAGGAACTTTGTTTTTGCATTATTTTTTTGTATTGTAATTTCAATCTTACTTGGAGGAATGAACATCACCCACTTTTCTAAGTTGTCTATGACTATGAAGAGTGGGTAGCTTTTCATTAGCTCTTTAGTGAGGGGGGAAGGACTTGTGTAACATTGCTTGAGTTATGACAATTGTATTTTCAGTTATGCTTTATTATTATATGTCTCCCTTAATTGATGGATGGTACTTTCGTTTAATGTTTTGTACTTTGTATTCCTAATGTTTTTGATTGGTTATAAACAGGTTAAATCTCGTCATATCTAAAGCTTTTGATTCAATGCATAATCTAGAGTTGTGTTTTTCATTAAAACAAAAACCTTCGATCAATTATCAAAGTGAACTTTTAAACGGTTGTATACCTTCGAGTTTGCTAGGTAATTGGATGCGGTATGGTTCATATACCTTCTAGTAAATCTAACGATTGTTGTCTTATGGTTTTATATTAAATACCTTCCGATTAACTTACCATTAACGTGGGGGTTAGTTGTAGTATGGTAGCAATATTATAAACTCAAGCAATAGCATGCATATCCCGGTCCCCGAACTAAAGAGGGCCTTTTTCCATTTGTTTCAAACTCGTGTTTTTAAACAAGTTATTTATAAATCACTAAACTCACATCACAATCCACTGTTTCACAATCTTTTTTTAGGTTTCATTTACTCTTTTCTATTTCAAGTTTCCAACAGATAACTCCTTGTGGAATTGACATCGGGATTCATTGATAATATTATAACTTGACAACTTATACTTGGGTGTGAATTATTGACATCAGGTCACCAACCCACGAGTGATAGGAAACCTTTGAACCCCTCAAGGTAGGAAACATGTGTAAACACTCTACAATATAGGTTCACATGCAACCCAAGATCATCAATCCCAACACAAGAGATATAATTTCATAAAATCCACGCATTTCACAATTCATAATTCAACAATTCTCAAAACTGAAGAGTAATTTATTTCACACAATAAATATCAAAACCATACATATAATAACCCTAATCTATAATGAGTAGATATGACAAAGAATCCTTGTGAGAACCGAGAAAACTAATTAGGCATTTTATTTTGTGTCGGGGGTTTAGATGCGAGTACTTATTTTAGTCATCAGATTCAAAATTTAAATAGTTGAAAACACTAAGAAATATCTTCACGTGTTTTAGATTGGTAAGTCAAATTTCGGGGACAAAATTCAAAATGAGGGAAAAATTGTAAGACCCGAACACGCATAACAAACATATAATATTTGTAATAAGCATATTCACATGTGACATGCATGCGTATGATTGACAACCAATATTTAATTATGAGTAATTATATGAGACCTGAACCTAAATGATGAATATTTTAATAGTCATAGATAATTTTATAAAGAATGATTATAGGGAAAATTATTTTATTTAAAGTGTGAAAAGTTAAATACGAACGTTGACATGTGATATGATTTTATTATTTTATGTACGCTAGCACATGTGAAATTAATCGGGTAACAGGCATTAGACATCAATTTGTTACTATAAAAATAAAATGTGTTAAAGAAGAAAAGAAGAAAAAAAAATGTGGGTGCAAAGGTAAGAATTGTGATCTATTTCTTTCTTCTAAAAAGTAGAAATCCAACTCTAATACATACATTTTGAGTGTTGCATGCATTTAAAGTATGGTATTTGGTATGTGTTTGGATGGTTTATATATATATGTATGATGTTTAGTATGAGTTTTAATTTAATGCTTGAAGGATTCACCTTAATATTTATGTGGGTATGTGAATTAAGTTAGAGTTGTTGTATGAAAAATAGATGAGTGGAATTGTTGTATGTGGGTTAATTTCACTGGCTATGAATAGATTATTTTCAAGTGACTAGAATTGATCATAACTACTAGTTTAATCGATTCAAGTAATTAATATTATTAGGTATGGATGAGTTATTGAATATAACATGATTAAATTATGAAACCTAACTCGAGTAAACCAAATCTAGTAAAAGTGGTACTATTTATTAATACTCGAATGAGATTGTGAATATTGTGTGCTAGGTTCGAGGATGAGCACTACAAAGAACGCTGCCCAAAAGCTCTGGTGGAGAAGTGATTAGCA
Source organism: Ilex aquifolium (assembly GCA_951799425.1). Lineage (NCBI taxonomy): Eukaryota > Viridiplantae > Streptophyta > Magnoliopsida > Aquifoliales > Aquifoliaceae > Ilex > Ilex aquifolium. Next base: position 18,962,835 of record OX637393.1, on the reverse strand, counting down.
CAAAATATTGCACATCATTTACACATTTGCACCTCTTTTAGAATTTTTTTGTGGTGAATATGGGAGGAATTGCAATGTTTCTACAATTAATGAGGTTTCGGTATGTTTGCAAGCAAATAGTTGGAAATGGCATGAGTTAAGCCCCCATCGTAGTGCTTAAAGTCAATGGAGATGAAGGGGAGACTTGACGATGGCATGGAAGGTGAAAAGACCAAAGATTTGAGCAAAACAAGTAAAAACCTACCGGTAGGTTTGTTCATAAAACTACCGGTAGGTTTTTTCTACTGGAGTTGGTTCTACCGCAAACCTTCCAGAAGGTTTTGGCTACTGGAGTAAAACCTACCGGTAGGTTTGGCCATCGACCTATCAGTAGGTTTTGCTGAAAAACGCCAGAAGCCTGCAACTCAAGTTCTGTCACATAGTGTAACGCCCCAAATACCACCCTGGACGGCATTACATTCATTAACCATTCATATCATGAGAGCAACTAATAAATCCATAAATAACCGGGGGTCCTTAATTTAACAAAATTCGGGCAGAGTCTCCTTTGTTCGGGGAGCTCTACCCAAAACACAACCTGTGCAATTCTACTGTAATGACCACACCGGGTCAATACATCAAATTTACATGTTATCCCAAAAGAATAGGCCAAGCTAGGGCCTTTACATCCCCACAAAAGTACTATAATACACAGCGGAATTTACAAAATAAAACTAGGCTATACAATTCTCCCAAAAGATTATCCAAGTCTATAACAAAAGAAAGGGGGGGGTCGCTCTACGCGTCCACCTCGGGATCCACGCTCTCTTCTGTCGGAGTCTCCCAATGTGTCGGCCCCTCGACTCCCAGCTCCTCGTCAAAGGCAAACTCTGAAAGGTGGGGAAGTAAGGGGGGGTGAGCACAAGGCTCTGTAGGATGATCCTTCCAAACCCATTCAAGGTTTTGAAATCAAGTAAAACAGGTAGGTCACATTTCGCACATACATATAAATAAATTTCTAAAATAAAATAAGGACATTTTAAAGGAGATCTCAAGTTTGTACAATAATAAGGAATTGAAAGAGAATAAAACCACGTTTAATTGACAAACAATTTCCAACATAATCCACTCCACCATACACCATTTCCACAAGTTATCGCGGCATCCCATACTACCCGAAACTCTTGGAGAAATAATATTTGGTACAATGAACAATAATTTCTATTTGGTACCACTCAAGTAGGTTGTCGCTTCTCATGAATCTACCCGACGATTCTACCTCGTTCACCCATTTCCACTAACAATCACAGACCAATTTAGGAAGGGCGTGTACCGTCTCATACGGCATTGACGAGATCCTCCCAAGTAATCTAGTATACTAACCATTTTCCCCGGTATCCGTGAACAATAGTGGTCACTGTCACCACAATGATCCACTACGAGCATTAGGCAACCATCTCACCCCCCATTGGGATAAACTAACCTCTAACGCTCTACGGCAGTTTTCGAAGGTAATCCAAGTCCCTCACAACACCACACACAAGAGTGACATACCAACAATATACTCAACCTCATATACAAGCAAATTCCATGATTTTCCCTAATTTTCACAAGCAAGATACATAATAGAACAATTTAAGAAAACATACTCATTTCGCAAATCATGTTACAAGAGACAAGTTTAAAGGAAATAAGCATGAGATCATCAATACAATCATTTTACTACCCAACACAAAGTTCTAGAATTTTCGAAATCAAGATGATGTGAAGATATAGAGAAAAATTCATATTTCCCCAAAAAACTAGAGTTTGATGGATTTCCAACCATCATTTTGTTCAAATCATGTGAATGTTTGTAAACATACCAAGGAACAAGGAACCCATAACAAATACATACTATTAAGAGCCAAATTCTACATGTATAATAACCCTAACATCAATGGACAAGAATGAAAGAAAACCCTACCTTGAATCCTTAATTTGTATGAAGAACTTGAGATTTGATCTTGAATCTACCCTTAAATCTATTGTTTTTCCCTTCCTTTCTTCCTCTCTAATGCTCTCTAGGGTTCCAGGAGGTGTGGGGGTGTGAGGGGGAGTGAAAGAAATGAGGGCAAATGGGCTGAATCTGTGTTTTAAACACAGCAGTCCGCGAGTTTACTGTTCATGGCTGAATTTGGGTTTTCTCCAAAATTACGGTTTTGCCACTAAAAATCTCCAATTTGATCCATATGACTACCCTAAGGTTTTTCGACGTTCCGGATTCATTTTTAATGTTATTTTAACCTAAAAACATTTATTTTTATGATTTATTTCAAAACTAAAATAAATTTACACTCGAAACATTAAAATTAATATCCAAAGAATACCACAGTGCAGATTTTTTGTCAACTTCGGAGAATAAACTGATTTGACTCAGGTATTTCTAGTATGTGTGACCTATATGGTTGGAAAGATATACGAGTTAGGGTTCTAACAAAAATAACGGTGCGCAATTTGGACTTTCCAACAAAGAGTTATGATCAAATTGGTGAAATGTAGTCTGTCGGACTGTTTCGACATCGCTTCGTTATCTGGGTATAACTCTCTCATCCGAGCTCCGATTGAGATGATTCAAGATGCTATGGAATGATAAGAAAGAGCTCTACAACTTTCATGTTTTGAGTTTTGAAATATATTGACTGCATCAAGGTCTAAATTGGGCTTGAAGTTGCAGCCAGTGTACTGTTCACGTGCACTGTTCACTGTTTCATCCCTTTTCCATTTCCAATCCATTCCTAAGCCAACCAAATCCATCCCAAACCTCTCCAACACATATTTTTACACCAAACCTATTTAATACAAGTTCTAGGACCTAAAATTTCATATTTTCCCTTATTAAAACTAAATTTCAACTATTATTTCCACTAATATTTTAAATCTCTACTTTTCCAATCTACCAAATTCAAACACACATCACTACACATATCCCCATTTTTACAACAATTATTTACTATAAATCTATATGCATATATAAAATAAAATGCGGGGTGTTACACATAGGGGTCCCACCTATGATTCTTCCACTTGTCCCTTGACATCCCTTACACACATACATGTCTCCCCACACCTAAGGTTGGACTTTGGAGGCTCAAGCATTTATGAGGAAGAGAGAGAAGAGGGAAACCTGGGAAGTTGCAAGCTAGGCTTGTCCTAGCCTGCCCAAGCTATCAACTCAGCCTCCTATGGATGGGAAGCCTATCACACATGCTAGAGGACCTCCATGGATGAAAATGCAAACTAAACTTCAGCATTGTAGAGAGAGAAGCTCAAGGAGGAAGACATAGTTTTAAAGAGAGAAGTTAGATTTTTGCATTTCCTTTACCCATTTCACTTGTAATCTTCTGCAAGACTCTTGTAAGCTTCATTTTATTGCACTTAATGTCATTTATTTCAAGTGTATTGCAAGTTTAGTCAAGTATCTTTCAATCTACCATTGTCACATTCAAGTTTTTCACTTCAAGCTTTTAAAATGGGTATTAAATGCATTTCTTCATAGTTTAATTTTTCTTGCATTAATTCAAGTCCCAATCTTCATTTCTTCACAATGTCTCTTTACTTTATGTATGTTCTTGCATTAAATATGAGTAGCTAAGCTTTAAGTTGGCTAATCCAAGGGAGAATTCCTCTTGGGTATGATAAATCAAATCTTTTTCATTCTTCCTTGTAGTGTAAGATAGTTTGGTTTGACTAGGTTGAGTGTGGACGTGGTTGTGAGTTCTTGATACACCGTAGACTTGTCACGGGGTATGTGATTGATGAAAAACGTTGTTATTCCTAACCCCTAAACATCACCATTTGACATGTGTATATGGCTTATGTGTGAAAGGGAGTGTCACTTTCCCTCGGGGTGATTCAAGAGATTAGGCAACAACGAATTGGTGGAAAATGAAATGAACAAAATGTATGAATGAAATGCGGGTGTGTGAACAAAAGTGCTCCCCAATCGCAAAGAGTCTTTTGTGTGTCGGTGTTTTACTTGGAAAAGTATTCCAAGGTCGTCTCCTCAGGGAAGGAAAATTCGAGTTGTGTGAAGGTGATTTTGCAAAAGGTAAAGAAAGTGAAAAATCGTTTGTTTGAGTTTTGTGGTTGTGTTTGTGAATGGAAATGCAAGAAAAACAAATGTTTGCTAATCCGAAGAGGTCATTCCAATGGGAATACCAAATCAACTCAAGCCTTCCTCCAATAGAGCCTAGAAGTACGATTGATTCGTGGGAAGCTCGGGACTAAAATGGAGGTGAGGATTCAAGCATACCCCGTGACAATGCCTACGGTGTATCAAGAACTCACAACCGTGTCCTCACCCCAACCCAGTCAAACCGAGCCATCGTACTCTGAGAGGAGGAATGGAAAAGAGTTGAAGTGGCACACCCAAGAGGAGTTCTTCCTTGGATTAACCAACTTAAAATCTAGCTACTCATGAAAGCAAGAAGAAAATACATAATGTAAAGAGACATAATGGATAAATGAAGATTAGAACTTAAACTAATGCAAGAAATCGTAAACTAAGAAGAACAATATTCAATACCCATTTTAAAGTAAGAAATGAAGAAAACTTAACATAACAATGGTAGATTCAAGAGTACGAAACTAAACTTGCAATAGAATTGAAATAAATAAGATTAAAGTGCAAGAAATAAAGATTACATGATATTTAAAAGCTTACTACAATTGAAATGGAGAAGAGAATGCAAAAACATAAATTTCTAGCACTATTCATTGTCTTCTTCCTTGGAACTAAAACTAAGCTTAGGTAGCCACCACCTTTACAATGCTGAATAATGCTGAATATATTGGAGAGTTAGCCTTCAATTCTCGTGCATGGTGGTCCCCCCTAGCTGTGTGCAGACCTCCCATCAATGGGAGTCTGAATGATGCTTGGACAAGCTAGGAGAAGGTTAGCCTGCAACTCCCCTGAGCAGCCCACTTCTCTCCCATCCTCATTTAAGGCTGTAGCTCTAGAGTGCAGAGTAAGGCGTGGGCCTGATGAACAGTGTTGTGGGCGTGTCAGAGGAGTGTGGGGGCATCTATGGTGGGACCCTCGAAGTAGCTGAGCAGACTCTGGGCTTGTCAGGCAAATCGTACCGGTACTGAGTACCGGTACCATACAGTACCGGTACTGAGTACCGGTACTTCGACTCCAGAATGTTTGGCGTACCAGTACTGAGTACCGGTACTATTCTGCCTCCTTGTCTGAAACTTCTGATTTCTTTGCTCCTGAGCTGTCCCCAAGTTCTCTTTTCATCTCCTTTAATCCCAAGTGGTATGGGTGGGCCTTAACAAACCATAATTAGCTCCTTTCAACTGCAAACACAAATTTTTGACGTTAAGACTTCAATCATCATAACTCCTATCATTTAATCTTCAAAAACAAGTGAAATGAGCTGATTAGCACCTTAAAATATACAAAGTTTTGTGCTAATCAGTATGCTTGAATCCTCACCTCCGTTTTAGTCCCTCGCTTCCTACGAATCAATCGAACGTCTAGGCACCATTGGAAGAATGTCTTGAGTTGATTTGGCATTCCCATTGGAATGACCTCTTTGGATTAGCCAACACTTGTTTCCATTCCTTTTCATCAAGAACACAACTCTCCCAAGCACATATTCAAAAGATTTTTACACTTTTCTATTTTCACAAAATCACCTTCAACACAATTCACCTTCCTTCCCTGAGGAGACGACCTTGGAATACCAATTCCAAGTAAAACACGACACTCGAAAGTCTCTCTATGCTTGCGGAGCACTTTTGTACACACACACATTTTATTCACACACCCGTTTTCCCATTTCTTGCATGATATCTGAGGGAGAGTGACACTCACCTATCCGTATAAGCTACATACACATTCCCAGAATCTTGGTCAGAAATTTGGAACGACAAAATAAGTCAATCATTTTTGGCACCGTTGTCGAGGAAGGCAAAGCATTGAATTAAGAAGGTGATTTCAGACAACGGAGGTAAGTCCCATGAATTCTCATTACGGACTGAGGTACGTTGTTCCTTGTATATAATTTTGTTTACTTGTATTTTCATTTGTAGATATTATTTTGTATGTGGGGACGAGACGACAAAAATAGATTGGTTAGGCGACCCTTAGGCCCCATCATGAATATCGACCAAGACCCACCCGAGGATGTCGATGACAAATTTAAGGATGTTAGTGCTAATGTCCCAAGGGGAGGAGGAGTGCAAGACCCTAGAATTCCAAACCCTTGAATGAATTTCCCTCATAGGAATAAAGGGAACAATATCCCCATTGATCCTCCGGCGAGGTCAATGCGGGATTATCTCCAACCCACTCTTAGCACCACTCCCTCATGCATTATCTTACCAATCCTAGCTCATGCCTTCCTATTCAAGCTGGGAATGTTACAACTACTTCCTCAATTCCGTGGAATTGAAAGAGATAATCCTTATTTTCACATTAAGGAATTCGAGGAAATAGTTACAACTTTCCTCACCAATCATGTCATGGAAGACATAGCTCGCCTAAAATTGTTTCCCTTTTCCCTTAAGGACAAAGCCAAAACGTGGTTAAATTCCTTGAAGCCTCGATCCATAATCTCTTGGGCATAAATGTTTTCCGAGTTTTTGAACAAATTCTTTCCGGTGCCTAAAACTACCGCTTTTAAAAAGCAAATCCAAAAATTTTTGGAAAGCCCAATGAGCAATTTTATCAATGTAGGGATCGCTACAAGGAATTGCTACAATCCATTCCACATCATGGTTTTGAATCATGGCAATTGGTGAGTTTCTTCTACGAAGGGATTGCACCGGGCCATCGACAATTCATAGACATGATGTGCAATGGGGAGTTCTTAAACAAGGATCTCGATGAGGTCCTAGATTACTTTAATAAATTGGCATAAAATACACAATCTTGGGATATTACGAATCCCACCGATATACCGAAGTCTTCTCCGGGTAGTAGTCAACCAAGCGAGGGAGGGATGTATGATTTAAGGGACCGGGAAGACTTGCTTTCCAAAATCACCAAATTGTCTAAGAAAGTGGAGAGTCTTGAGGTTAATAGGAGACATGAGGTGTCCAACATTTCCAAGACCGAAGAGTTTTGCTCTATCTGTGAAAATGTTGAGCATTCCATATCAGAGTGCCCTAACATTCCGGCACTTAAGGAAGTCTACCATGAGCAAGTCAATGCCTTCAACCAAAGTAGTCAATCATTCTCTCCGCATTCTAACACTTACAATTCGGGTTGGAGTAATCACCTGAACTTTAGTTGGAAGAATAAGAATCCCACTCCTCACGGGTCTAATGCATACTCACCGAACATGCCTCCTAAGCAAAATCAATATCATGGCCAAGGTCAATCGTCTAGCTCTCAATACCCCTGGTCCAATCTGTAAGGGTATTCACAAAACCCGCCTCCATAAAGTTTTTCCCAAAGTCCACCTCCACAAAGTTATGGTCAACAAGGACCATCCAATCCTCCCACCTACTAACCACCTCATAAAAGGAACTTGGAGGATGTAGTGCACCAATTCATCCAAAGCCAAACCACCATCAATAACCAAACCGCCGCAGCTTTTAATGATATTCGGACTCAAATCACGAAGTTGACCAATCCCATAGGGACATCACAACAAGAGAAGGAAAAATTTCCCGCTCAACCCCAAGAGAACCCGAGAGGCCAACATGTGATTGAGTCATCCGAACCCACAAAGGAGAGTTATGAGCAACTCAACGCGGTCACCACCCTAAGGAGTGGCAAGCAAATCGACAAGACCATTGTGTCAAAAGTCTCACCAAGACCATATTAACCAAAGAAAATGAGACTAAGGGTGACTCCGAGGGGGGTGAGGTGAGTGAGAAAGAAAAAATTGTTGATGACAATGTGCATGCATGTCCCATTCCGGCCCTTTTTCCCAATAGTTTGAAGCCACCCATGAAGGTGGCTAATTATTCTGACATTATTGAGATGTTCAAGCAGGTTAAGATCAACATCCCGCTCCTCAATGCCATAAAGCAAATCCCTTAATATGCCAAGATTTTGAAGGATTTGTGTACTGTGAAAAGAAAGTTGAATGTGCATAAGAAGGGATTCCTCACCGAGCAAGTGAGTTCTATCTTGAGGACAAACACACCACCAAAGTTCAAAGACCCCGGATGCCCTACCATTTCCATCACAACAGGGAATTACCGGGTGGAGCAAGCACTTCTTGATTTGGGGGCAAGTGTCAACCTCCTACCCTTTTCAGTGTACCAACAACTCCAACTTGAAGATTTAAAGCCAGCTCCAATCACTCTTCAATTGGCGGATCGTAGCGTTAGAACACCAAGGGGAGTAGTTAAGGATGTCTTAGTCCAAGTTGATAATTTCTATTTCCCTGTTGATTTTGTTGTACTTGATACTCATCCGGTTGTTAATACTAGTTCACAAATTCCTGTCATACTAGGTAGACCTTTTCTTGCTACATCTAATGTTGTGATTAATTGCAAGAACGGTCTAATGAAGCTTGCATTCGGGAATATGACAATGGACCTCAATGTATTCAATTTGTGCAAACAACCGGGGGATGATGAAGAAGTGCATAAAGTCAATAAGATTGACACTTTGGTGGAGAACAACTTGGAACTATTAAGCACTTTAGAGTTTGGGGAAGAGGAGGTTGATGATCAAGGGGAGCTGAAAAGTTTGCAAGGGGTAGAAAAATGGAGCCCTACATTTGAGAAGCTTCCACATCAAGAGAAGAAGATCTTTTCATCGACTGTGCAAGACTCCATCTTGGAGTTGAAGCCATTACCATCCAACCTCAAATATGCATTCTTGGGGGAGCATGAGACCTTCCTGGTGGTAATAAGCTCAACTTTAGAGGCAAGCTAAGAGGAAGAATTGTTATGTGTATTAAGGAGGCACAAAGGAGCCATTGGGTGGACCATAGACAACATTAAGGGGATTATTCCCCTCATTTGCACTCATAGGATTTACTTGGAGGAAGATGCAAAAGCATCCCGACAATCACAATGGAGAGTTAACCCCATTATGAAAGACGTGGTGAGAGATGAGGTACTTAAGCTACTTAAAGTGGGCATCATATTTTCGATTGTCGAAAGTAAGTGGGTTAGTCCCACGCAAGTAATACCCAAGAAATCGGGAGTTACGGTTGTGGCAAATGAGGAGAACGAGTTAATTCCAACGAGGGTGGTCACCGGATGGAGAGTGTGTATTGATTACCGAAAGCTCAACTCGTGCACGAGAAAAGACCACTTCCTGTTGCCATTTCTCGACCAAGTGTTGGAAAGAGTAGCTGGGCATCTATTTTACTGCTTCTTGGATGGCTACTCCGGGTACAATAAGATTGAGATCGCATTGGAGGATCAAGAAAATACCACTTTCACTTGTCCCTTCGGTACCTTTGCCTACTGACGCATATTTTTTGGGTTGTGTAATGCACCAGGGACTTTTCAAATATGTATGATGGGAATCTTCAGTGATATGGTGGAGAAGATCATGGAAGTTTTTATGGATGACTTCTCAGTGTTCAGAGATTCCTTCACTGGTTGTTTGGAAAACTTAGAGAAAGTACTTGAGAGATGCGAGCAGAAGAACTTGGTCCTCAACTGGGAGAAGTGCCACTTCATGGTGACACAAGAGATAGTGCTCAGGCACATCGTTTCAGCAAAGGGGATCGAATTCAAAAAATCCAAGGTTGATGCAATTTCCAACCTCCCCACACCGAAGGTCATCAAAAACATTAGGTCGTTTCTTGGACATGCTGGTTTTTATCGTCGTTTTATTAAAGACTTTAGTGCATTGGCTCGAACCTTGACCAATTTTCTTTCCAAGGATGTCCCATTTATGTGGTCGGATAATTGTGAGGCATCGTTTAAAAAACTCAAAAGCATGCTCACTACACCTCCAATTATGAGACCACCCAAGTGGGACTTAACATTTGAGCTTATGTGCGACGCGAATGATTACGCGGTCGGCGCAGTGCTCGGTCAAAGGGAAGACAAGAGACCTTATGTAATATACTATGCTAGTAAAACTCTTAATGAAGCACAAATTAATTACACCACCACTGAGAAAGAGTTGCTAGCCATAGTATTTGCATAGGATAAATTTCGGTCTTATATCATTAGTTCACCTATAGTAATCTATACCGATCACTCTGCTTTGAAGTATCTTTTGTCTAAGCATGATGCAAAACCGAGACTCATTAGGTGGATACTCCTCTTACAAGAATTCAACTTGACAATCAAAGATAAAAAGGGAGTTGAGAACGTGGTGGCGGACCATTTATCCCGGCTTGTGGTTCAAGATACCGATGAGCATATTCCTATCCCAGATTTTTTCCCTGATGAGCATTTACTTTCTATTAATTTTGTTTGTCCTTGGTATGCTGACATATGCAATTATCTTGCTACAAGACAAATACCACCGCATTGGAGCCTGGAGGATAGACGAAGGTTTATGGCGGATGTGAAGTACTTCTACTTCGACAACCCGTACTTGTTCAAGTATTGCCCAAATCAAGTGATGAGGAGATGCATACCAGAAAATGAACAACGGAAAGTCCTTGCATTTTTCCATTCAGAGGCGTGCGGTGGCCATTTCTCTTCAAAGAAGACCTCGGCAAAGGTTTTACAATCAAGTTTTTATTGGCCTTCATTAATCAAAGACTGTGTTTCATATTGTAAGGAATGCGATAGGTGCCAAAGATTGGGTAGTGTGACCCGAAAGAACATGATGCCCCTCTCCCCTGTACTTGTTATTAAGATATTTGACTGTTGGGGCATCGATTTTATGGGTCCCTTTCCCATGTCTTTTGGTTACCTATACATATTGTTGGCAGTAGACTACGTGTCCAAATGGGTAGAGGCTATCCCAACCAAGACCAATGACCACCGGGTCGTGGTCAAGTTCTTGAAAGAAAACATCTTTTTGAGGTTTGGGATGCCTCGTGCAATGATAAGAGATGGTGGTTCTCATTTCTGTAATAGACCATTTGCATCTTTGATGCATAAGTATGGCGTCACACACAAGGTGTCCAACACTTATCACCCACAAACCAATGGCCAAGTCGAGTTGGCCAATAGGGAGATCAAAAATATCCTAGAGAAAACGGTGAACCCGAATAGGAAGGATTGGTCATTTAGACTAACCGATGCCCTATGGGCATACCGCACTGCCTACAAAACCATTCTAGGTATGTCTCCCTATAGGCTCGTCTATGGCAAGACTTGACATTTGCTGGTTGAAATGGACCACAAGGCTTATTGGGTCATCAAGACCTTGAACTTCAACTTAAGAATGGCCGGAGAAAATAGGAAATTGGAGATAAATGAGTTGGAGGAGATCCGTAGAGATGCGTATGAGAGCTCCAAAATTTCAAAAGAGAGGGCTAAGATTTTTCACGACAAATCCATTGTAAGAAAGACATTTGAGCCCGGACAGAAAATGCTCTTGTACAACTCTCGACTCTCTATCTTTCAAGGAAAACTCCGATCCCGTTGGGATGAGTCCTATCTTGTCAAGGTGGCCTACCCCAATGGTGCCGTGGAAGTCACAAACCCCGAGGATGGTAAAACATTCAAGGTCAATGACCAAAGACTTAAGTCATTCTTTGAGGGTTTTGAAGGTCAAGAGGTGGAGGAAGAACTGGTGGATCCAGTCTACCCGGACTTGTAAGAGGATTAATTGTTCTTATAGTCTTTAGTGTGCAGTCGTTTTTACTTACTTTAACTGTTTATGCTTACTTGTTTTATCTTTGCGTATAATGTTGTCTTTCTTAGCTGCAGATATTGGTGTTTTTGTCAAAGCTCAAGTACGAGGTGTTCTCTAAACCTACTCATCTTTTTACAGTCCTTCCTTGCATATCATATCTTTTTGTTGCATTGAGAACAATGTATGAATCAAGTTGGGGGGTGAGGTGCACTATTTGTATGATACACCAATGTTTGTGGAAAATTTTTATTGATAATACCAATTTTTGTGGTGAAATTCACCTTTCACATATCCTACAGATTTTTTGTTTACAATAGTCGCAAATTATGTGAAAATTTTAAAAAATTTTGTGAAAAATATCTGAATGTTGATCTGTATTCCCCTATTTAGAATGTTATGGGTTTGTTGATATGTTGATCTTTGCATTGAACCTTGAATACATGAGCACATTATAGAAGTTCATCCTATGTTTGAGTATCACATATGTTTTTGCTTTTGAACTCAACCTTAAGTGCACCTTGAATGTGTAATTTTGGCAATTTACGGATTGGATTCATATTTTATTGTTTGACATGAATAGTGGAGATGTGTAAGGACCCATGAGAGCTTTAGTGTCAATCCTTATTGGAGGGAACTTACATTTACTCAAGGACCAATTCTTCAAATTTCAAATTTTTTCAATAATCTCATTATGCTTGTTTTGGTTAGTTGCATTTGGGTAGTTGATTGACTTTGTCTTGAAATGCAATATGCTCTCCCATGCCTATCTAGAAATGATCTTAGGCCATCCTTGATTTGCTTTGAGCCTTAGCCTTTTTCTTGTGAAAATTTTATCCCTAGTGTAGTGATTAAGCCTTAATTGTAAATTTGGTTCCATGCCACACATTTGACCAAGCCAGTGCAAAATGATAAAATCTACCACACCTTGGTTGTTCCTAAGAGTTGAATATGAGTGATCATAAAAGAGAAGGAATTGTGATGCGGAAACTTAACCAAAGGGATGAATGAAGTTGAATTCAAAGAGTTGAACGGAAAAGAATGAAAAATCCAAGAAAATGAGAAAAATGGGGTGAAAAGAAGAAAAGAATGACAAAAGAAAAGGAAAATGTTAAGGAAAATAAAGAAAAGAAACAAAGAGTGTGGTGATGGTGTTAGACTGAAAATTCCATGAAAAGGGAGATGTTTTTGAAATAAAAGTCATTCACTCAGAACAACCCTCTTTGTTATCCTCTATCCTTCGTTTCGCTACCTCAATATTACCCCAAGGCCTCATTACAACCCATGAAAGTCCTAAATGATCTAGAGAAGCATGGGGGATGCATACCTTTAAAGAAAAAGGGAAGTTGATCTTGCTATCTAATGCCCTAGCATTCCTTTCATGAGATTATGCCAATGTTGATTCATTTTCATGCATGTACTTCATTTTTGGATTATATGTGAGTATATTTCAATTTGTGCACAAGATTCCATCTCACATACACACATCGAGAGCATACCCGGATAATCATTGAGTTATTCATTTTTGAGGAAAAACCTTGGTGAGTTTTGCATCAAACTGAATTTGGATAGCCAAGTGAATGTGGATTTCGTTGAGTAAATGTTGAAATTACATGTCCATTTCACACACACACGAGTTTGAAAAGGAATGTGCAGGTGCATACTCTAGACTAGCATTTAAAGCCATGGTGATGCTCATATGTGCTTGGTTCGAGTATTTGAACAATGTGCTATGTAGTCATATGCTTGCGGGATGGGGGAATATTGCTCAAACTTTCGATATTTATAGGAATTAGGAATGCCCTAGTCGTTTTAATATGTGTCTTACATTTTGGGTATTCATTTTGGTAGTTAAATGTAGAAATCCATGTCTTGTGTGTTGAAAGCATTGAAATTTTAAATCATATTACAATTTCGGTAGTGACTTGGGGCATGATCGCTCAATTGTGGTACACAAGTGTAGCTCATGTTTTTGAAAGAGTAGAGGTCATGAATAGGGTGTTAGAATGTGTAGGGATTGAAATAAAGTGGAGTGGAAGTGAAATTGGGAAGGCCAAGGATTTTGTGTAAAAAGGCAAAACCTACCGGTAGTTTTGGTTCAAAACCTTCCAGTAGGTTTCACAAAACCTACATGTAGGTTTTGCCCAGAATGCCAAAAATAAGGGTTTTAACTCAGATTTTCCGGGGGACTGTTCATTGTCTTCCATACTTACGAACTCCCAAGCTCTCTCCTCTTCCTCTAGCCTCTCCCAAACTTCAAGACACCTTACCCAAATCATAAAATACTCCATTTCTCTTGCCTAGGGTTTGATTTTGAGAGGATTTTGCCGAATTTAGTGGACATTTGCACTAACCCTAGGTTTCCTAATCTTTCACCCATTTTTCCAATTACTTTTAGGATTTCTCCAAATCCGAGAGTTCTCTTGTCATGGCTCTCATAGGAAGGACTTCCCTTGATACTTTCGCGCCCATTGAGTGGCTCTTCATGTGGGCATTGACCATTTTTGGTATAGGGGCACTGTTGATCACCATGGCCCGCACTAAGCGCACAGGACCAGGTTCCCCACAACCCGCGGGTGCTAGTACCTGCAAGAGGAGTGGGGAGGGGTCGAGCGGTGATAGGGGAAAGAAGGAAGAAGGCTCGCAACAATGCTCGCTACCAAATCATCGAGGAGAAGAACGTGACTTGTGAGCGGTATGTGGATAGGATCTCCCTTGGCCCAAACAACGAAGCAGTGAGGATCATTGAGGGCCATGGGATAGGGATATGGTTTAAGCCCATTAGTGGGTTCAACTTGGCTTTGTGTAGAGAGTTTTACCAAAAGTTAAAGGTGGTGGACGAGGATGTGTGTATTTTAAGGACGAATGGGAGGGGGGAAACCTTCGATGTGACCCCAGACTTGATTGCTACCCTGATGAAGTATAAGAGGCCTCCCCCCAGTGTCCCGATGTATCCTCACAACATCACTGGGGTAAAGACCATCCCGGAGTATGCGGGGTTGATGTACGAGGACCCGACCCAATTTAAGGGAACGATCTAAGTCGGGGGCCTCAAGCACTCCTATGGGATGATGAATAAAGTGCTACATTATAACTTGATTCCCAGGGGAGCCGAAAAGAACTCGAACATGGAAAAACTCGCCCTTCTGCAAGCTTTTATGATCGGGAAGGCCATGGACATAGCCTTTTTGATATGGGAGTTTATGAAGGAATTCGCTCAGGCATAAAGTCGAAGGTGAACCTTCCATTTGGCAATCTTGTCGACCACTGCAAGGTGATGGGATATATCTCTGATGTGATGACTCCCCCTAAGACTGGAGCCATTAGGAAGTCGAGCAGCAGCAAGAGGACAGCTATGATTCGGGGGGAGCGAGCCAGAGTTCTGAGACCTGAGTCATCAGCTGCAGGACCATCTGTTGTGGGGCCGTCTGCTCCTAGGCCATCTACTTCTGCCCCTGTGCGCACAGTATCACAGCGCCTGGACGTGTTGGAGGAGATGGTGCAGGGGATATCGATGATGATGACCAGGCTCTTCCAGCATACATTCCCAAGGGAGCCGATCCCTAGTGGACCCCCATTTCCAGCTACTATACCTTCCACCTCTGCCCCCTCAGCTTCCACTATTGTTGAGGTGGGAGATTCAGACGATGATGTCGAGGACGAGGACGAGGAGGGGAGTGAGTACAAGAGTGAGCATGAGGATGTTGGAGAGGATGATGATGAGGACGAGGGTGATGAGTAGGATGTTTTGGTTATTTTGTTTCTTTTTGTTTCAGATTGTACACAGTTAGGCTTAGTTTTGTCGGCCTAGTATAAGTGTCTTTAGGATTTTGGGCCATTTTGTGTTGAACTCTAACCCCTTGTACTGAACTTTTAAAGTGATTAATGAAAAATGCCACAGTTGTTTGTTCTATCTTGCCCAAGTTCATTTCTTTAATTGCATTGTGATTTTTGCATTTTCAATGTTTGGTGATATACTTGTTTAAATGGATTGTTGTAGTTTTATACTTTGTGGTTGAAAATAAAAGTTTGCTAGGGACTAGCAAAACTCAAGTTGGGAGGTGTGATTAGTACAAAATATTGCACATCATTTACACATTTGCTCCCCTTTTAGAATTGTTTTTTAGGGTAAATATTTGAGGAATTGCAATATTTCTACAATTAATGAGGTTTTGGTATGTTTGCAGGCAAATAGTTGGAAATGGCGTGAGTTATGCCCCCATCGTAATGCTTAAAGTCAATGGAGATGAAGGGGAGGCTTGACGATGGCATGAAAGGTGAAAATACCAAAGATTTGAGCAAAACAAGTAAAAACCTACCTATAGGTTTGTTCATAAAACTACCGGTAGGTTTTGTCTACTGGAGTTGGTTCTACCGCAAACCTTCCGGAAGGTTTTGGCTACTGGAGTAAAACCTACCGCTAGGTTTGGCCATCGACCTACTGATAGGTTTTGCTGAAAAACGCTTGAAGCCTGCAACTCAAGTTCTGTCACTTGGGGGTCCCACCTATGATTCTCCCACTTGTCTCTTGACATCCCTTACACACATACATGCCTCCCCACACCTAAGGTTGGACTTTGGAGGCTCAAGCATTTATGAGAAAGAGAGAAAAGGGAAGCCTGAGAAGTTGTAGGCTAGGCTTGTCCTAGCCTGCCCAAGCCATCAACTCAGCCTCTTATGGATGGGAAGCCTGTCACACATGCTAGAGGACCTCCATGGACGAAAAATCAAGCTACACTTCAGCATTGTAGAGCATTGTAGAGAGAGAAGCTCAAGGAGGAAGACATAGTTTTGGAGAGAGAAGTTAGATTTTTGCATTTCTTTTACCCATTTCACTTGTAATCTTCTGCAAGACTCTTGTAAGCTTCATTTTATTGCACTTAGTGTCATTTATTTCAAGTGTATTGCAAGTTTAGTCAAGTATCTTTCAATCTACCATTGTCACATTCAAGTTTTTCACTTCAAGCTTTTAAAATGGGTATTAAATGCACTTCTTCATAGTTTAATTTTTCTTGCATTAATTCAAGTCTCAATCTTCATTTCTTCACAATGTCTCTTTACTTTATGTATGTTCTTGCATTAAATATGAGTAGCTAAGCTTTAAGTTGGCTAATCCAAGGGAGAATTCCTCTTGGGTATGCTAAATCAACTCTTTTTCATTCCTCCTTGTAGTGTAAGATGTTTTGGTTTGACTAGGTTGAGTGTGGATGTGGTTGTGAGTTCTTGATACACCGTAGACTTGTCACGGGGTATGCTTGAATCCTCACCTCCGTTTTAGTCCCTCACTTCCTACGAATCAATCAAATGTCTAGACACCACTGGAAGAATGTCTTGAGTTGATTTGGCATTCCCATTAGAATGACATCTTTGGATTAGCCAACACTTGTTTCCATTCCTTTTCATCAAGAACACAACTCTCCCAAACACAAATTCAAAAGATTTTTACACTTTTCTATTTTTACAAAATCATCTTCAACACAATTCACCTTTCTTCCCTGAGGAAACGACCTTGGATTACCAATTCCAAGTAAAACACGACACTCGAAATTTTCTCTACGCTAGGGGAGCACTTTTGTACACACACACACATTTCATTCACACACCCGTTTTCCCATTTCTTGCATGATATCCGAGGGAGAGTGACACTCACCTACCCGTATAAGCCATATACACATTATCGAAATCATGGTCAAAAATTAGGAACGACGGAATAAGTCAAGCAAGGATTCATTTATGAGATAGAATTTTTCACAAGGTAGGTGCACCACCCAACAACTTTTTGTGATAATTTATTAAAATTTTAAACATATATTTTTGCTATGGTTATTGTTGGGAATAATTAATTGAGCGGAGATACATGGTAGTGTTATAAGAGTCGTTTAAGTGACGAGAAAGCATTATGTGAGTTGGATCGTCTAAGTAACATGAATTATTTATATGACTTGAGTCGTCTGCATGATGGGATTTGATTACGTGGTGGATTCGTCTAAGTAACGTGATCAAAAACTCTCTATGATGTGGGTCGTCTGAAGGACATAAACCATTAATGTGGTTAGGGTTGTCCCAATGACGAATGATATCTATGAGGTGATACAAGCTTGCGATACACATGGCCTATGTGGCGCAAGAATTTGTGCAACTAAATATAACCTATGTGGCGGTTGTTGTTTACAGGGCAATTAGTTTGTGTGCGTGTGGGGTATTCATTGTGTGTAATAATTTAATTATGTGGAAGTAAATAGATGTGTTGTTTATTTTGCCGATGTGATATATACAGGTTATGTCTATGCAATGTAAACGAATGTGTATGATGTGAAGTGTAATTTGAAAGTAAGTATCTGATGCAAGGTTAAGGTTGTTCATAAATAAATAAAGTTTCCTTTATCAATTGTTGTGCTCATAAATCTTAATTGCATCTTTGCTCTTGCTAATGGTCTTAATGACTTTTGAGGAAAAATCGTCAAGACGTGAGGAGTCCACTGCTGAGTCTAGAGGGTCGATTGGGATGTCATCATGGGGGTCATGTTTATATGTCCTTTAAATTTAAATTGTATTTTTATATGTCATATTTTTTAGATCAATATTACGGTCTGTAAATAAGTAGGGCTCATGGCAAGCCATACCACTAAGGGGTTTGATGAATTTTTTTTATATGCGTATATTTATATAAAGCAAGGTGTATGAAAAAAGGCAGGGATTTTACAGATATTGTACCCCGGGTTGGGGTGTTACAATCCTTACCTTAATCCGTAGTTTAATCGATCCTAAAACGTTTTGATGTAATTCTTACGCGTTAATTCTTCATTCCCTTTTTCTTCTCTCCCAATTTATCTTGGCTTCTTAAGGTTAGACATTGCTAAAACTGACCTAAAACACGTTCCTAGGGTATTTATAGGGTGAGAAAATAGTTCCAGCAGTGCAGCCTAATCATGTAGAATCGCGCATACGCGTTCGAATGAGAAGCTTGGCTATCCAACGATCTAACTGGCATTCGAATGGTGACCTTTTGCGTCCGAACTGACTTCGCTCCAAATATCTCATGTTTTGTCTACTAAAAATCCATCAAATAGGGGGTTCGAACAGAATCCACTTTCTGCATTTACTTCCATGGCAATTTTGGCTTAGTTAGAAGTCGAGTAACAAAATTTTCATGAAATACATTTTCATAGCCATTGAAGTCTACTTTCTAAAGCCATAAGAATTAGGTCAATCAAAGTCCAGAGTAAAAAGAATCTAGTTGAACAAGAATATGGATTTTCTTGAACCCAACATTCAAAGAACAAAAATGAACAATCAAGAAATCAAATTCACCATTTGGAGTTCATTTGGGGGTTGATGCATATACAGATGTAAGTAGAAAAAATTCAACTATGACCTAATCCAACCATCTCTACAAAGAATAACATTAAAAAAAACAACGAGATAAAAATCCAATCAGTTCACTTTATCCACAAAACACCCACCATTTAAATCTCAAAAGGGGATGTGCATGTGTGTGTGGTGGGGCAGAGAATGTGTGTTGGTGTGTGTGTGTGCAGCGTATGTTATATTTGTGTGTATATTTTACATGTGCTCTATTTATATAGGTATGTTGTGCATGTTGTGTGTGTGGGTACATAGAGTAAAAGGAGAGAAACAAGGGTTATGGTAGTGGAGGTGGTGGCTATTGTTCTTGATCCGAAATGTGTACACCCAAGTGCAGGCGGTCAAGCTGTAGTAATAATCCGGTTTGAGTCCGGAGTCGAATCTACAGGGAACTTTTGTTGATATTTCTAAGGCAAGTAGTGGTAGAGACCTATTTATTGTAACCCTTGAGATTTGCTGTGAGATATGAGTTTTCCTGGAAAGAATATAAGATTCTTTCCAAGAGGATTTTCTTAACAAAATATGAGATAAGTGCTGATTAAAAAGAGTCACTCTTTAGTGCAAAGATCTGGACATGTAGTTAGTTATCCGCTTTGTCATAATTGTGCTTAATAACTCAATTAACTCCCGTGTCAACAGCAAGTTAATCGGAAGATGAAGATGGATTGTGAGAATTAAGAACATGATTTCGATGTCATTCTAGAAGTTTACAAGAATTGCCTGTGCCGAGACTTAACCCGTCTACAAACAAGCAAGTGTTTCTACAAGACATCCAATCATGATATTAATATTCCATTCTTTAAATGAAGTACAATAAGGGGGAGGATTGAAGGGTAATCATGAGGATCTAGCCGGGGTACTTGCCTTGAACTGATGAGTCTTTCTATGCAAGAATCATCTGTGTCATAGAAAGAGCTCACAGTTATACAAAGTACCTTAGTTTTGCTAGATGCAATCAATCATCCAATAACAAGAAGAAATAAACGTTAAGCATAAAAATAATGCACAAATATGATTCCTGGATAACTTATACATGCCCTTCTCCTCTTACTAAAGAGTGAATGAGAAACTACTCACTCTTCATGGCTTGGGTAAAGCTAGAAAAGTGAGTGATGCTCATCCCTCCAAGTAGAGAACTTAAAAGATAAAGTAACAACAAACACGGAGCCAATCTTTAACAAAGAATGGGTGAATCACGTTCCACCCTTCACGGCTTTGGTAAAGCTCTAGAAAAGTGGAAGATTTTCACTCTTCTAAGAAAGAAAGAAGCTCAAGCAATGGAAGTGAAATGCATAAACAATAAAAGTAGAAGAAAGCTAGTCACATTTGGAGGGTGGCTTCCTCAACCAAGAATTGGAGGGTTGCTTCCTCAACCAAAAGATGAACTATCTATCTTCTATGCATATAAAATGAAAGCATAAGCATAAAACTACTTTTATAACAAGCAAGAGATGGTGGACTAGAGCCAAACTAATCTCTAAGATAAAAACTCCATACAAGGAAAACAAGCTAAATCTACAATGAGAGTGGGAGTCTAAGCCTCCATCAACTTTCCTCCTTTTTTTCTCTCTCCCCTAGCTCTCCAACAAGGGGAGTATTTATAGGCAAGAGGAGGAGACAAGAGGAGGTGAAGGAATAATGTTTACCGCCCAAGTCCAAGTGAACAGCCAACAACTCTGCTGACAGTCTGTGGAGAACGTTCGAACGTGAGTTGGCGTTCGAACGTTGTTTCTGTTTTTGCACTAAGGGCGTTCAAACGTGGACTGCCGTTCGAACGTTTCTTCTGTTTTTGCACTGAGGGTGTTCGAACGCCAGATGTGTTCTGACCCCTTCACTCGAGTGGTCTGTTGGTCTTCTGTGAAGTTCAGTTCCAACTCTATGCAGTAGTTTGGTCTTCAATCAACTCAAGTGTACGTTCGAACGTGAGTTGGCGTTCGAACGTGACACTCAAGTGCTTCAGAGCTTCAGTCTTATTTCCTTACTGCAACACACCTTCTCTTAGCAGCTAAGTCTGCTACAGTGTAATGTGGACGTTCGAACGTGAGTTGGCGTTCGAACGTTCTGGCTGTGCTCCAAGCTTCTCCAATTTTGGCTCTAATGTGCGGGTGTTGCATCCTAGTGTGGTACTTGTTGTTCTTGGGTCCTTGTTCAGTTTAGGGCCTGAAATGACATCACTTAAACTCCATCAAAGTACAATTAGTCTTAAAACGGCCTAGTAATATGCTAATTTTAAGTGCTAATCACACTCCCCAACCTAAATATTGCTAGTCTCTAGTAATATAAAACAAGAGAAAAATCTACTCCTAATGCCATTTTCGTAGGTCATCCGGTTGCATTTAGCTTATGCAACAAGCCTTTGAACCACTAGGTTTACCCTAGCGGACGAGTGTTGTCTCGTGAGGGTTTCCAGGGAAGCTACCCACAAACTTCAGTCGAACAGATGTGCATAGGAGAGTGTTGATTAAAGTAAATTAGCATCATGGTCGTTGGGACACCAGATTCTCAATTTTGACTTATATCTCACACGTCCTTATTTCACAGGTATTCATTCTATGCAAAAATTATCATTTGTTACATTGGTATTTGAAATTCTCAATGCAGTAGGAATGATCATTCAAGCAACAGGAATTGTTATATAACAAATACTCCCTTTTACCACCTTCCATGGATAGTTTCGATTTCACAAACCTTACGTAGTATACCCTCAGCAAAAGTTCACTCTGATTATAGTGACTTGTTTCTCACAGATCATGTGATCAGAAGATGGCCAATCGAAAAATCACATACACAATTTAGGGAAGGAGTGAAATTTTAAAGAAGCAACTACTTATGTTTGGCATAATCTCATGAAAGAATATTAACGCAATTTAAAGAAATACTATTTACCATATCCCAATTTTGATTAACAACACATGCATGTAACAGACTTGAGATCAATTAGGGCTTTTCATAGGTTGTAGCGTGGCCAGAGGTCAGTGGCTAACGAAACGACGTCAGGGATTTTCAAAAGCTTTCTTCTGTTTACATATTGTAGCACACATTTTTGTAACTTTTTGATATTTTGCCGAGAGATGACATTGCTTTCTTTCACTTTTCTCATTTTTCACTTTCTTGGCAAGTTCTTGCCTTTTTGCTTCTGTTTTGTTTCAATTGTTCCAATCAACTCTTCTTGGATGATAATCTCGAATGCTTCTTTTTCTTTTCCTTTTTTTGTATCATCTTACAAAGAGGATGTAAGAAAATTAGATAGCCAAGGTATGTCAAGTATGTTTTCCTGTGGATTGGTAATCATATAGGTTTATCAAAGAAAAATTCATACATTGATGGCTCAAACATGGCTAACGAGGGATAAATTTTGTCAAAGAAAGGTCTAAGGCTCAATATTATATCAAAGATAGCCTAAGATCATTTCTCAAGCATGTGCACATGTATGTGTCATATGCGATGGTTCCTTATGGGATATGTCAATAGATCACTTTTAAGTGCTTCAATCAAAGCAAGGTTAATGAGATCATTCAAAAAATTGAGAATGAAAAGAATTTACTTGAGTAAACATTGATTGTCTCTCGAAAGCATCGTTAGGTTCGAAACTCACCCTGGTGTTCTTTGTTATCTCCACTGTGTATGTCGGGTTTTCCAGGGGGTATTGGTTATATACCAATTCCATTTTCGAGTCAGATCTTCCTGTACCTTTAAAATAACAAATATCGATGTACATATGACAATTTAAGTATAGAGAGAATACCAATTTTTTCAAGAAATGTGGTTTTAAGTCTCGGTTGATAAATTGAGGTGTCAAACCGATCATGTGCATATTTACTCTAGCAAGCATTCTTAACATCCACATTTGTTCCATCACCTTTTAATTTTTATGCTAAATCTACAAATACATTAAAACAAACAAAAGTGATAAATGGAATCATTCATTTCTCATAATATCATCTTTTAATATCAACGGTTCGATTCATTCACAATCACACAAAACTTACAACTATCAAAGAAGAAATTCATAAAAAGAAGCACTTTAAACAAACATAAAAACAAGAACAAGAATAGGGATCTCTCTCTCTCACTCTCCTCCTTGTGCACCATCTCCGCCAGGTCCACCATGTCCACCCCTCAAAAGCCTAAGGATCTCATCCTGCTTAGCTTCAATGCTAAGCATGACGTCCCGTAAGGAGCGTCGGGTGCTGGTGCTGGTGCTAGGGCCTGCCTCTGGTGGCTGATCTCTCTCTTCCTCCATCTCTCTCTCCTCCATCTCATCAAGCTCCTCTTGTACCTCATCCACTCCCCGGGTGGGTGGCATCTCCTGTCTGACTGTTGGGCCGCCATTATGACTTTGGCTTCTCCGGAAGGAAGCCTTGTTCAGTGGCCCCATCGGCTTTTGGATTTCCATCTCGGGCCTCACCTTGACCCCATTTTCCGTGCACATTTCAGTTACTAGGGTGCCAAAAGGAAGGGAGCTCCTCTTCACGTCACATCCTTTCTTCATTTCACTCAGGATGAGGGAGGGGAGATCAATGCTTTGCCCTTTTCCAATCGCATAGAGCAATCGGGCCATGTCAGGTAGAATTTCATTCTTTCTTCCTACGGGAGCGAAGTTGGACACCGTAATCAAATTTATCATTTTGTATTTGTCGGTGAGCTCCCCTTGCCTCAAAAATCTCCTTCCTGACCATGAAAAGTCAGCTACCCCCGTCAATTCCTTTCCCACCACATTCATTGCTATGTCCTTCTTTGGGGGGTAGGTCGGGTTTTGCACTCGAGGTATTTCCTCCCTTATTTCTACGATGTATGCTTCATCCACGTCAATGTGGATACCCCTAACATATGTCCGGATTACGCCGTTGATGATCTCAGCGTTGGAGTAAAACTCCCGCACCAAGTCAACAACGGCGTCTCCACCATTCCTCAAGTACCAGACCCACTCCCTCCTCTCCATTTCCTGCCTTATTCCAATCCCAGCAAAATCATCAATCACAACATCTTTCTCACAAACAACTGCATGCTTATGGTAGAAATTTTCATACCTTTCAGCCTTTAAGGCATTGGGAAACCTGGTCCTGTCATATCTCTTCGTCCTTTGCCTTCCTTCCCTCTCTTCTATCACCTCTTCTATAATATTTGGATCTTGGTTCACTGGTGGAGCACGCCTGGCAGGGAGTTTTACCCTTGGCATGGCGTTCGAACGTGGGTTTTGGTTTGATAGGGTGCTGAAAAGTGCTGGAAACGTGGGGTTCTTGGTGTGGGATTGATGATTTTGATGTGGAGAGGAGTTAGGGAGGGTCGAATTTGGGTATTTTTGGGGAATGAGGGTGAATTGAGGTCTGTGGAGTGAAAAGAGTTCTAGGGTTTTGAGAACAATTTGGGGATTTTGGCTGAAAACGACGATACAGGCTTTTATAGCCTGAGTCATAACGTTCGAACGTTGGTGACGTTCGAACGTGTGTAGAAGGATTTTAAACAGACCGTTCGAACGTGGTTTGGCGTTCGAACGTGGTGAGCTCTCAGTACTTTTGAGTTCTGTCAGAGGCCAAAGTGTTGTAGGTTCTCTTCGTTCGAACGTTCTATTGGCGTTCGAACGTTAATCTCGTTCGAACGATCTATTGGCGTTCGAACGGATAGAGATCCCAGTACTTTCACGTTTCATCAGAAGCTTCATCAGAGGCTGAGTACTGTAAGTAGCTGACGTTCGAACGTTACCTAGCGTTCGAACGTTGAACCAAAAATTAAAATTTTTCTCCACTACACTATATACAATCAAAGAAGGCAAAACACACAAATTTAAATCAAAAAACTAAGGCGTCTCAGGATGAACCCCTACCCACGCTTCAGGTTGGTACTTTGGGACAGTCCTTATTCAGCCCATATTTTCATTCTAGTTAAAAGAGTTTATACAAAAAGATTTTTACACTTTTTACAACAACTTCGGACCTTTGGCTTTCACTCCCCCAACAAAAGTACACATTTCCTACAGAAAATTATCTAATCCGAGTCTCCCTCTGTGTCTGTGTAGAATGGACAACCAGTAACTCTCTCAACTTCCTCTCTCACAAATCGGTTAAGCACAGTACCGGAATAGCATGGCGTATCAGGGTAATCCTTACTCAGCCCATTCACTATCCAGTCTAATCGATCAAGTGCGCGACCGGAAATTGGTTCAGAACACTGGTTGTACCTTTTTTCGTGAAAGACTCTACCACACTGTTTACAGGCACCAAGCCTTTTGGCACGACGGCGTTTGGCAAAGCTGCTTCTGCCACATAGGGGTTTCGCTTGTTTTTCTTTAATTTCAGCCTTCCTTACTAATCTTGTTTTTCTCATGATCATAGTATGTACATCAGATGGAAAAGTACGTAGAACTCCTAGGCTAAACCAAAAAATTTTTACATCCATGATTGCTAAGTTTTAAGACTCACTATCTGGTTCTTTAACGTCTGTCAGTCACAAAGACGATTGAAGCTGATTCATAAGTATAATCATCAATTTATACAATCAATGTTCAAACATGATCAACAACGACAATATAAAAAATTTTAAAAATTTACGAAAATATGAACTAATGAACTGATGAACTGATCATACCCCCCAACCTAAACTGAACATTGTCCCCAATGTTTCGAATTTATCGGTTCATGGATTGTGGAGACGAGGTTGAATGGTAGAGATCTGTTCACCCACTGAGACCTACAAATAAAAACACAAAAATTACTCATCTGTGCGCAGATTTGGATTTCGGGTAGGCTGAAAATCTTTATGTGTGAGTGCGAACAAAAGAAGAACACACATGAGCAAATATAAGATTAAAATGTAAAACATGAAACAAAATATCGTGTTTGTGGAGTGTTTGGTCATGGGTGGTTTCTCGGATAACAGAGAACTCGAAGACGAACAGAAGGAAGAAGAATAAGAAAAGAAAAAGAAGAGGAAGAAGAAGAAAAAGGGGGGGGCCAACTGCGGCGGCTGGGAGAAAAAGTGGGTGCCTTATAAAGGCGCCCCAGTGGGTCGGGTTGGAGTAGATTTTTCCTGACCCGATCCACTGGAGTGTCGGCAGGCGCGAATTTCAGAGGAGTACTCTGGTTCTATTAAAAGAATGGTTTCCACATTTTTAACAAAATCCTCCAAAAATGGTTTTAACCGCTGACCATTAACAATAAAATTATTACCGTTTGCTGGGTTTTCCACTTCAACTGCTCCATGTTCAAACACCTTTTTGACATGTAAGGCCCAGTCCATCTTGATTTTAACTTACCAGGAAAGAGGCGGAGTCTTGAATTAAATAGCAAGACTTTTTGAGACGGCTCAAAAGATTTCCGCACAATGTGTTTGTCATGAAAAATTTTCATCCTGGTTTTAGCAATCTTAGCATTTTCATATGCTTCATTTCTTAATTCCTCCAATTCATTTATCTGAAGTTTCCTTGCTAGCCCAGCCTTATCCAAGTCAAAATTCATTACTTTAATGGCCTAGTATGCCCTATGTTCCAATTCCACAGGCAAGTGACATGGCTTTCCATAGACTAATCGATAAGGAGACATGCCTAAAATTGTTTTAAAAGCAGTACGGTATGCCCAGAGCGCATCAGTTAGTCTTAACGACCAATCTTTGCGATCTGGATTCACCGTTTTTTCCAAAATTAATTTGATCTCCTGATTAGCTAACTCAGCTTGTCCACTGGTCTGTGGGTGATAAGGGGTTGCAATTTTGTGAAAAATTAAGTATTTTTTCATTAAATTCCAAAAAGGACGATTGCAAAAATGAACACCCCCATCGCTTATGATTGATTTCGGAATTCCAAACCGGGACAAAATATTTTCTTTCAAAAATTTGATCACTGTTTTGTGATCATTGTTTCGGCATGGAATTGCTTCAACCCATTTGGATACATAGTCTACAGCCACTAAAATGTACAGATAGCCAAAGGAAGGGGGAAATGGTCCCATAAAATCGATGCCCCAACAGTCAAAAATTTCAATTACCAGAATGGGGTTTAAGGGCATCATATTTCTTTTAGAAATGTTTCCCAACCTTTGACACCTATCACAAGTTAAACAAAAGGCATGGACATCTTTGAAAAGTGTGGGCCAGTAAAATCCACACTGCAATATTTTTGCAGTTATTTTTCTTGATGAAAAGTGGCCACCGCATGCTTCAGAATGACAAAATGTTATTACCTGGCTACTTTCATGAGCAGGGATGCAACGTCTTATGATTTGATCTTTACAGTACTTGAATACGTAAGGATCCTCCCAAAAGAAGTTACGAACCTCCCTCAGAAATTTCTTTTTGTCCAACATAGTAAAGGATGGAGGGAATGTACCAGTAGCAAGAAAATTAGCAATGTCTGCATACCATGGTGTCCTATCAATCATGAACAGTTGTTCATCGGGGAATTTCTCATTGATTGGCAGTCCATCCTCATGAAATTCATAGGTTAGTCTGGACAGATGATCTGCCACCACATTCTCGACACCTTTCTTGTCCTTGATGACAAGATCAAACTCTTGGAGCAAAAGTATCCATCTCAAGAGTCTTGGTTTGGCGTCCTTCTTTGTGAGCAAAAATTTTAGGGCTGCATGGTCAGTGAATACAGTAACAGAAGAACCAACAAGATAAGAACGGAATTTTTCCAGTGCAAAAATTACAGCAAGCAATTTTTTCTCAGTTGTCGAATAATTCATTTGAGCATCATTCAAAGTTTTACTTGCATAGTAAATCACATGGGGTTTCTTATCTTTTATTTGTCCCAATACAGCACCTACAGCATTAGTTCAAAGGGGAGATTCCAGTCAGGGGATTGCATTATTGGTGCAGAAATTAACATGTCTTTTAGCTTGTCAAAGGCTTTTTGGCATGCTTCATTCCAATCAAAGATTACATCCTAACTTAGGAGGTGACACATGGGTTTTTCTCTGGTACTGAAATCTTTTATGAATCTCCTGTAGAAACCTGCATGTCCTAGGAATGATCGAACATCCTTTACAGTCTTAGGGGCAGGCAAATTTCCAATCAGATCTATTTTTGCCTTGTCAACTTTCATGCCTTCAGACGACACAATGTGACCAAGGACAATGCCCTGTGTTACCATAAAATGGCATTTTTCCCAATTGAGCACTAGGTTGGCTTCCTTACATCTGATCAGTACTTTCTCCAGATTGGTTAAACACAAATCGAAGGAATCACCATAGACAGAGAAGTCATCCATGAATACTTCCAAAAAATTTTCAACCATGTCACTGAACAAGCTTAGCATACATCTTTGGAATGTTGCAGGAGCGTTACAAAGTCCAAATGGCATCCTTTTGAATGCAAAGGTGCCAAAGGGGCATGTGAAGGTTGTTTTCTCCTGATCATCTAGGGCTATCTCAATTTGGTTATACCCTGAATACCCATCTAAGAAACAGTAAAATGCATGACCTGCAATTCTCTCTAGGACTTGATCAAGAAATGGGAGAGGAAAATGATCTTTTCTAGTGACCAAATTGAGTTTTCGATAATCAATGCACATTCGCCATCCTGTGACGACTCGAGTTGGTACTAGTTCATTTGCATCATTTTTTACCACTGTGACCCCAGATTTTTTTGGCACAACTTGGGTTGGACTAACTCATTTACTATCTGAGATAGGGAAGATTATCCCTGCATCTAAGAGTTTGAGTACCTCAATTCTCACAACTTCCTTCATGTGAGGGTTCAGTCGTCGCTGCATTTGACGAGAGGGTTTTGAATCCTCTTCAAGGTATATGGCATGATTGCAGATTAACGGGCTTATACCTTTCAAGTCAGCGATGGTCCATCCAATGGTGCTTTTATGACTTCGAAGAACTTCAATCAGTTTAGACTCTTGCAAGTCTGTGAGTTTAGATGAAATTACCACAGGGTATGACTCATTATCTCCTAAAAATGCATATTTGAGGTCAGATGGGAGAGGTTTCAATTCAGGCTTTGGTGGGCTAACACTTGATGAGACTGGATTTATGCCACTTGGTGAAATTTCTTCGAATTTGGGTGCCCATGTCTCAACAGTATGAATAGGGCCACTTGGTGGATTTGGGTCATCATCTGTTATTTCTGATGAGATGAGTTCTAACAGAGATGATTCAGTAGGATCCTCACAGAATGTATCATCCAGATGTTCCTGTATCAAAGATTCTATGGATTTTACTTCCCTTTCTTCCTTTTCTTCTTCTGGATGTTTAGCAATATTGAAAATGTTCATTTCGAGAGTCATATTCCCAAAAGTTAATTTCATGACTCCATTCCTGCAATTGATTAAGGCATTTGAAGTTGCTAGGAATGGCCGACCAAGAATGATGGGAATTTGGTTCTCCGAATTTATTACTGGTTGAGTATCCAGAACAATGAAGTCAACAGGGAAGACAAAACTATCTACTTGGACAAGCACATCTTCAACAATCCCTCTGGGGGTTTTAACAGATCTGTCAGCCAACTGGAGTGTGACACAAGTGGGTTTAAGTTCACCCAAACTCAACTGTTGATAGACAGAGTAGGGTAGTAAATTAACGCTGGCTCTAAGGTCTAACAAAGCTTGTTCAATCCTGAAGTTCCCAATGATACATGAGACAGTCGGACACCCCGGGTCTTTGTATTTTGGAAGGGTTTTATGTTGAAGAAGAGCACTAGCTTGTTCCGTTAGGAAAGCTCTCTTTTGGACATTCTGGCTTCTCTTGACTGTGCACAAGTCTTTTAGAAACTTGGCATAAGACGGGACTTGTTTGATTGCATCCAGAAGTGGGATGTTGATATTTACTTGCTTAAAAAGCTCATAAATTTCAGGCTGATTTTTCACTTTCTGTTTGGTTTTGAGTCGATGAGGAAACGGAGCCGGAATGGGATACGAAGGTTCCCTTTTCTCAGAAGGTTCTGGCTCTTGTTCAATCACAGGCTCAGGGTCTTTCTCAAGTTCAGTCTCAATTGGTTCAGATGATGGATTGGTTGGGCTTAACTCAGGTCTTGGCTTGGGAATGAGTATGTCTCTGATTGTCTTGTCAATCACATTGCCACTTCTTAGTGTCGTGACAACTTGGGCTTGGTCTTGGGTATTTCCTGTTGTTGAAGGGTTCCCTACATGGAATTGGCCTTGTGGTTGTTTTGGTTGGGCAGGAAACTTGCCCTTTTCGTGTATGACCATGGATTGAGTCAACTTTTGGATGTGGCTTTTAAGATCTTCAAAAGATTGAGTGGTCTGGGTTTTGAAATCAGTGAAAGCCTGTGAGGAATTATTGTTATAATTCATTTGGCTTTGCATGAACTGATTTAGTGTGTCCTCAAGGTTCCTCTTTTGTGGTGGTTGGTATGGTTGATATGCAGGAGGTCCTTGGGGTGGTGGGTATGGCCCTTGTTGTTGGTTCATGGGTATTGGTTGTGTGTTCTTCCAACTGAAGTTAGGGTGGCTTCGCCACCCTGGATTGTATGTTTCAGAATATGGGTTGGAGTAGAGCTTGTTGAAGTTGGAAACTGCATGTGTTTGTTCCAACAAGACTTCTTTGAATGCTGGGATGGTGGGACACTCCCCAGTAGGGTGTCCTGTTAGCACACAGATTCCACACACTTGCTCGGTGGAAGGGCTAACATCAACTTGATGGACTTTCTTCATCTCTAAAGCTTCAAGCTTTCGAGACAATGTGGACATTTTTGCTCTCAAGTCATCATCCTCTCTCAAGACATATTTTCCTCCTTGGGAAGTAGATGGTCTGGCTTCTACAGTGGTAGGGGAGGCTGAGTCCCACATCTGAGAACTGTCAGATATGGTGTCAAAAAAATTAAATGCCTCCTCCGGACTTTTTCCCATGAATTCTCCTTGGGCCATCATTTCGACAAACTGACGTAGTCTAGAGGGTAAGGAGTCATAGAAAAATCCTACCAAAGTCCAATTTTCAAAAGCATGATGTGGGCAGGATTGGAGTAGATCTTTGAATCTCTCCCAACTTTGATAAAAAGTTTTTCCTTCTTTAACCGCAAAATTCATGATTTGCCTTTTTAGTGCATTTGTGCGATGTAGAGGAAAAAACTTTCTAAAAAATTCATTTTGTAATGCTTGACAGTTGGGTATTGAAAAAGCTTTTAAAGAATTTAACCATTGTTTGGCTCTATCCCTCAAGGAAAAAGAAAACAGTTTCATCTTGGCCAATTCAGAATTGTCTTGAAATGTTCCACACACTTCCTCAAAATCTTTTATATGCAAATATGGATTTTCTGCATCCAATCCATGAAACACGGGTAATAACTGCACTGTCCCCGGCTTTACAGTAAAGAGGGGAGCATTTTCAGGAAAAATAAAACAAGAGGGGACACTATTTCTTGTGGGATTTAAGTAATCCCGCAAAGTTTGGATGTTAGGGACCTCCTCCTCCCTCATAGGGACTTCTCCATTTCTTTCGTTATTTGCCATACTACCCTCACAAGAGTCTGCTACTGATCTAGGTGAATTTGGTTCAGGCTGATTCACGGACTCACAAGATTCTGCCGGCAAATTTTGGAAGTGAGGAGTGCCCTCAGTCATAAAGAAAATAAAACAAAGCTATTTACAGTAAACCAAAGAATATACACAACGTTGAAGGTCTTTTTACCTTTCACCTTAAAACACCTTTTAAAGGTTCCCCGGCAACGGCGCCAAAAACTTGTTCTTGATCCGAAATGTGTACACCCAAGTGCAGGCGGTCAAGCTGTAGTAATAATCCGGTTTGAGTCCGGAGTCGAATCCACAGGGAACTTTTGTTGATATTTCTAAGGCAAGCAGTGGTAGAGACCTATTGATTGTAAACCTTGAGATTTGCTGTGAGATATGAGTTTTCCTGGAAAGAATATAAGATTCTTTCCAAGAGGATTTTCTTAACAAAATAGGAGATAAGTGCTGATTAAAAAGAGTCACTCTTTAGTGCAAAGATCTGGACATGTAGTTAGTTATCCGGTTTGTCATAATTGTGCTTGATAACTCAATTAACTCCCGTGTCAACAGCAAGTTAATCGGAAGATGAAGATGGATTGTGAGAATTAAGAACATGATTCCGATGTCTTTCTAGAAGTTTACAAGAATTGCCTGTGCCGAGACTTAACCCGTCTACAAACAAGCAAGTGTTTCTACAAGACATCCAATCATGATATTAATATTCCATTCTTTAAATGAAGTACAATAAGGGGGAGGATTGAAGGGTAATCATGAGGATCTAGCGGGGGTACTTGCCTTGAACTGATGAGTCTTTCTATGTAAGAGTCATCCGTGTCATAGAAAGAGCTCACAGTTATACAAAGTACCTTAGCTTTGCTAGATGCAATCAATCATCCAATAACAAGAAGAAATAAACGTTAAGCATAAAAATAATGCACAAATATGATTCCCGGATAACTTATACATGCCCTTCTCCTCTTACTAAAGAGTGAATGAGAAACTACTCACTCTTCATGGCTTGGGTAAAGCTAGAAAAGTGAGTGATGCTCATCCCTCCAAGTAGAGAACTTAAAAGATAAAGTAACAACAAACACGGAGCCAATCTTTAACAAAGAATGGGTGAATCACATTCCACCCTTCACGGCTTTGGTAAAGCTCTAGAAAAGTGGAAGAGTTTCACTCTTCTAAGAAAGAAAGAAGCTCAAGCAATGGAAGTGAAATGCATGAACAATAAAAGTAGAAGAAAGCTAGTCACATTTGGAGGGTGGCTTCCTCAACCAAGAATTGGAGGGTTGCTTCCTCAACCAAAAGATGAAATATCTCTCTTCTATGCATGTAAAATGAAAGCATAAACTTAAGCATAAGCATAAAACTACTTTTATAACAAGCAAGAGATGTTGGACTAGAGGCAAACTAATCTTTAAGATAAAAACTTCATACAAGGAAAACAAGTTAAATCTACAATGAGAGTGGGAGTCTAAGCCTCCATCAACTTTCCTCCTTTTTTTCTCTCTCCCCTAGCTCTCCAACAAAGGGAGTATTTATAGGCAAGAGGAGGAGACAAGAGGAGGTGAAGGAATAGTGTTTGCCGCCCAAGTCCAAGTGAACAACCAACAACTTTGCTGCCAGTCTGTGTTCGAACGTTCGAACGTGAGTTGGCGTTCGAACGTTGTTTTTGTTTTTGCACTAAGGGCGTTCGAACGTGGACTGCTGTTCGAACGTTTCTTCTGTTTTTGCATTGAGGGCGTTCGAACGCCAGATGTGTTATGACCCCTTCACTCGAGTGGTCTGTTGGTCTTCTATGAAGTTCAGTTCCAACTCTATGCAGTAGTCTGGTCTTCAATCAACTCAAGTGTACGTTCGAAAATGAGTTGGCGTTCGAACGTGACACTCAAGTGCTTCAGAGCTTCAGTCTTCTTTCCTTACTGCAACATGCCTTCTCTTAGCAGTTGAGTCTGCTATAGTGTAATGTGGACGTTCGAACGTGAGTTGGCGTACGAACGTTCTGGCTGTGCTCCAAGCTTCTCCAATTTTGGCTCTAATATGCTGGTGTTGCATCCAAGTGTGGTACTTGTTGTTCTTGGGTCCTTGTTCAGTTTAGGGCCTGAAATGACATCACTTAAACTCCATCAAAGTGCAATTAGTCTTAAAACGGCCTAGTAATATGCTAATTTTAAGTGCTAATCAGCTATAGGGAGGTAAATGTAGCATTTGGTCGAACATCTTGAGGGTGAGTGTCGAGTCGAAGTGTGTGTATTATGTGTTGTCCTAATCAATATGTGTGCATTTGGTGTGTGTAATGCATGTGTTGTGCATGTGGGTAGGTGCATGATTTGTGTGAACACGCTGAGTGTGCACAAAGAATAAAGGAGAGAAAGAGGGGTTGTGGTTGTGGGTGTGGCAATGGTGACTATAGGGAGGTGAGTATGGCATTTGGTCGAATACCTTTGGGGCATGTGTGAGGGTGACTGCAGAGTCGATGTGTGCTATGCGTAGGGATGTGTGTCCTAATCGATGTCTATGTGTGCACTGTGTGTGCATGTTGTTTGTGTGATGTGGCGATGGAGAGATAGAGGGGGGGAGTGTGGGGGACATACATGGTGGTGTTCGATGGCGTCGATGGCTGGCTGTTGGGGTAGTGCTAGCAGAGAGAAGAGATATAGAGAGCACAGTGGGGGATAAATAAGGAAGAATAAAAAGGAGGCGCTGTTGGAAAGAGAAGAGAGATAGAAGAGAGTTAGGGGGGGCGAATAATTAGACACAGAAGGGGATGATTTGAGGGATTCAAAATTTACACATTTTAGGGGGGATCAAACTTTTAAGGGGTTAATCTGGTACGTCGGATTAAAAATTATGAATGATCTTACACGTTAATAGCTTGAGATAAGTTGAGATTACCGCGTCCATCCTATGATGTTTTATTTTATCCCGAAACAACCAGAGTCTTTTTCGTCTTTGAAATTTAAAAACAACTCTACTTTATTATATGCATATGAATTTGTACAAATAAAAAGATAATAGAGATTAATTTTTAAGGACCCTTCAAAATAAAGAATTGAACGGGAATAGATGACCACTTAAAGCATCTCCAATAGACTATCTATTCTCACTCAATTCTCTATTATAAAAAGTCCACTCTTTGTGACGTCCCAAAAATTGGGGGTCCTTTGTCAACCCGTTGATCATCCATCAACCCGCGGAATATCCGTGGATACCGTGTAACTCAATATCACACCATTATGCCCCATTTACCGGGATCCATAATTTAACAAAATTCGGGCAGAGTCTCCTTTGTACGGGGAGCTCTACCCAAAACACAACCTGTGCAATCATACAATCACATGACCCATCCGAGGTCCAATATAAAGTATTGACCACACCGGGTCTATTTATTCATACTTGTGACGCCTCTAAAATCGGGGGGGGGTCCTTATGTCAATGTATACAGTGTGACATTGACTTGTAGTAGTGTGACATTGTTTTGTAGCAGTGTGACATTGGCTAGCATCAGTGTGACATAGGTTGGTATCAGTGTGACATTGACTTATATTAGTGTGACATTGTCGTGTACCACTATGACATTATCGTGTACCACTGTGACATTGTCGTCTGTCATTGTGCCAATGTGACATGTACCCTAACTACTTATAAACCCATCGAATTTATGCATCAAACATAGTTAATACAAGTTCAAATTACAATTATTTTACATACATTACATGCCAAAAACTAAATTACAAGTTTAGTTTTACAAAAACATCATTTAAAGCCACATTTCGGCTTTTTTTCAACATTTAGGCCCCAATTGAGAGCCTTCCACCGACATAAACCCCGCACCTGAAATGTTTTCCCATATAGGGTGAGCCACGCTCAATAGGGTATCTACTATAGAGGCTACTCACCAACCTAAGTGCATAGGAAATGTGCACATGCAACATTCAACAAGCAACAACCATCCCAAACAAAAATATGCAATTCAATGTTGGAATTCTACCATGTCATGCCATGAAATAAGATGAGACTCACTCATGAACTTTAACTCGAGCCCTCACCGGCTCCCACAATACAATGCAATGCCAATGTGTAATAAATTCGCCATTGATGAAATACATCCAATGATCATTTTGAAATAAAAGTCATATGTTTTTATTATAAAGCAAAATCATGTATCATTGTTGGATGTTACACATCGAATGACTATTTTATAAAACAAAATCATGTGTCTTTGTTGGGTAGCGGAGTTTTGGTGTTGCACTGCTGGTTCCGTACACCGATACACTTTTCCGGAATTGCACCACAAGGGAGTGTATGAACCAGGTAGTCTGGTCTTTCACCCGAGGGGAATCTAGCCCTGCTTGCTATACCCGACACAAGTTTTTCGTGCAACCATGCAACTCAGCCGGATCTTCGATCCAACCTTCCCGAGTCCACTTATCAACCACCAAGAATGGTGTTTGATCAACCATGCACACACACCCACACTCATGCCTCATGCCCATGAATGTGATGTCTTCGTGCATATGCAATGTAATGAACAATTGCAATATCAATATCATATCCATATGTAATGAATGTCATATGAATTACTTCTACCACATTTCAACACATCCCATGGATAATTACATCCTAAGCATATAATCTTCATAAATCATCCCAATGCTAATATATCACAAGCACATATCAACATTTACATTTCCAATTGTAAATCACCTCATAAGCATATGATTTCAATTTAACACATCATCCAAGCATGTTATTTCAATTTTATCAAAACAACAATTTCAATCATTCAAGGCATTTTATCAAACACCTTCAAGGCACCACTCATGTAAACACATAGTATGCCCAAAATTCCACATTTCTTAAGAAATGACATTAAACAATTTCTACATATCCAATTTAAGATAGAATTTATTTTACCCATTTCCAATACCCATTTCACCAAATCAACAACAATAGGCAAGTGTTAAAATACATCTAACAACCTACCCATTTCATATTTCAAGTCTAAGTTGGGAATAAACCAAAGTAGGAAGAAAACTCTACCTCTTGAAGCGTAAAACGACGTTGAGAAGCTTCAAGAACCCGATTCAAGTTAGAATCTTCACTTTCCCAAATTCCGTTTTTTGGACTTCGGTAAAACCCGCGTTTTTTGGTATAGCCGCGTAGCCCTCGCCGAGAGGAACGACTTTAATACTTGGCTCAAATTGATTTGAGCGACGAGGAGGCGTAGATCATAGAGAGAAGTTGGATTTTCTCTATTTTCCCCCTCTTCTCTTTAACGTTAAAACCCAGCTGAATGAATAGGGGAGAAATCTCAATTTTCTCCCCTATTTATACTCCTAGGATACTTCGCCTACAACGCGCCACACAACCTCCTTTCCCGGTTCCATTTTCGCCCTTAAACCATTAAATTTCGGTCCGGTTTAGGTTCAAAATATTTTTATTTCAACTTGCTTTAAATTATTTTCCAACTTTCGAAATTTTATTAAAAATTTCATTTTTGGGTCACCCGAGACCCGACTGTCTCGTAAAATGTGAAAAATCCAACTATCTCGGAATTTGATGAAAATTGGCAGGGTAACTAGATTTCGTGAAACGAATCCAACGGTAAGTCCGTTTCATCATCCGAGTTCTAGAAAAATTTAAGTTTTCAACCCGTACCGAAGTGACAATTTACTGTTTTGTCCTTTTTCATAAAAAGTTCAAATTTACCCGGGTTTTACACTCTTAAAATTTCATCTTCAATGGATTCTTTATTTAGACTAAATTATCTCCATTGATTTCCAAATCATATCCATAACCCCATAAGGACAGACCCCAAGTCAAACAAAAGTCTAAAACTTCTCAAATCCAACTTATTCACTTTTATTTTTATTATTATTGTTATTATTTCATTTTTTTTTAACCTTGGGTATTACAGCCTAGTTGTCCAAGCTTTGTTTCCTAGCTTTCGTTGGGCAGTTTCCTAACTTTCCAGTTTTTGTCAAATCCATTTCAATATTCACATTAACCAATTTTTCCTTATATATTTGTACAACTATAAGCACATCATATTTTCTTGTGTTTTGGGCAACTCGATTAGTGTCAAGTTCAATCTTTCCTTTCAGTGGACGTGACCATTGAGAAGGTGCTGCTGCAAGCGTTTGGGTTGGATCCTAGAGTCGCTGGTGTCCGTCAGTACCCTCACGTGGGGAGGCTCAGCTGCTTTAGGACAGTGATCACACGCCTCTTGGACTCGCAGACCAGCTCTTTCCAAATCAATTTATTTTGTTTATATAAATTACATGTATTCATTTAAATCGCATGTTATATTTTAATGATCTAACAATTATTTGCATGTTTTATTTCGAATTTTAGATTACAACACTCATAGTTATTTTGCTCACATCATAAATCTAATATTTGTTGATTTGGCCAAAAATTCAGTAGCAATTTTACTTAATTCCAATTATCAATATATGCTTAAAATCTATAATTAGTTTTTACATATATAACATAGAGTGAACTTAATTATTAATAGGTAAGTATAAAAAAT
Source organism: Ilex aquifolium (assembly GCA_951799425.1). NCBI lineage: Eukaryota > Viridiplantae > Streptophyta > Magnoliopsida > Aquifoliales > Aquifoliaceae > Ilex > Ilex aquifolium. The sequence continues at coordinate 18,924,816 of OX637393.1, read as the reverse complement.
GTGAACTTAATAGTTTGATAATAAAAAATTAAATGAGATATAAATAAATATTTGTCAGATGAAAATAGTCGCCTAACTTTTTACCAAAGCGTCTGTCTATTTTAAAAAAAGGGAAAATTTCAACTACACCCCCTCTAGTTTACCATATCTTCAAGGACACCCCCTCTAGTTTCTAAATCTTCAGTGACACCCCTTCTAGTTTATATTTAAACATCACTAACACCCCCTACCATTAAACTATCATTTCTAACAAAAAAAAAAAATAATCTAAAATACCAAAAATGCCCCTACATAAACCTCAAGTAATTTTTCTACATAAAATTTTATAAAAATTCGAGCCGATTAAAATTTATTTTTCAACATATTAAAATTTGAACCAATTAAAATTCGATTGAAGCTGAATAAATTTTATTTTTTTAACTTATTAAAATTCGAGCCTATTAAAATTTATTTTTTACATATTAAAATTTGAATCGATTTGAACTCTACTCGAGTTATTAGCGCCGATTAAAATTCGCTTTCGAGTCAATCAAAATTTATATTTTTTTACTAATTAAAATTCGTGTCAATTAAAATTCGATTTATTAAAATTCGATTTATTAAAATTGAAGTCAATTAAAATTTATATTTTTTATGTATTAAAATTTGGGCTGATTAAAATTCAATACGAGTTGATTAAAATTTAATTTGAGTCAATTAAAAATAATTTTTAATTGGCTCAAATAGAATTTTAATTAGCCCAAATTTTAATACGTAAAAAATATAATTTTTTTTGGCTCAAATTTTAATATGTAAAAAAATAAATTTTAATTAGCTTGAATCGAATTTTAATTCACTCGAATTTTAATACGTAAAAAAAATTAGAAAATTGAGGGGGTCTCATTGAAGATATGCTTACTTAGAGGGCGTGTGAATAAAGTTTGTCCTCAAATATATCATGGGCAATTTAGTAAAATTGTATTATAATTAATATTTTTAATCTGACAGGGGTGTCACTGAAGATTTAAAAATTAGAGGGGGTGTCCTTGAAGATATGGTAAATTAGAGGGGGTGTGGTTGAAATTTTCCCTTAAAAAAATGGTCTTTAGGGAGTACTAGTGTAGATGATCAGTACAAACGCTTCAGCTGAGTGAGATCCTGACCATCCGATTAACCCGTGATGGTCCGTTGGAATCATCTTATCTCTCGGATTATAAAAAAGGTATAAAGCAAAGAAATGCTTGCTAGCGCTGGCTAAAGAGAGAGAGAGAGAAGTGTAGAAAGAGAGAGCAGAGAGAGCAAAGCAAAGGGCTAAGATGGGGGGAGGAATGGAGGCAAATAAGAACAGGTGGATAGAAGAGTGGGGCACAGCAAGGGAGAACCTTGAGCACAACTTCAGGTGGACCCGCCGCAACTTTGCCCTTGTTGGCCTCTTCGGCATAGCTCTGCCAGTCCTCGTCTACAAAGGCATCGTCAAAGAATTTGTAAATCCTCTATCTCTGTGCGTGTGCGTATATAGCATCGTTTGTGTGTACATGTACATGTCCATGTTTTATTTGTTATTTAGATTTGGCTCTTTGGGATCTATAAGTAGCCTGATTACCTTGATTTATTTTCTGGGTCAATTTAGTGTAAAATTTGGGGAATTTTTTGGAAAAGATGTCTAATATTCTCTGTGTATTCGAATTTGTTGAGATTTCCGTGACTTCTTAATTATCACGTAGCTGTTGAAATTTGCAGAAATAAAGTTTTTGTTTGGGTTTCTTCGTTCTTTTTGGCCACTCGGAATCTGGAATTTCTCGTTCGGAAAACTGGGTTTCACCTGATAGATTAACAGTAGGGAAATGTAGTTTGTTGGGGATTTTGTTGAAACTTTGGCTTGTGGTTTTGTTAAGTATTATTTGTGTCTAAAATTGTTTTTGAATTTTGGGAGTCATATTTGATTCGAAGCTGTTAAATTGATCTGTTATGCTATTGTTAATCATAATGATTTGGTTTTATCATGAGCTGAGCAATAATTAGCACATTTTAGCAGTTTGGAATCTAAAAATTGTAATTTGGCAAAAGAGTTTTCAATCCAATTGAGTTTTATTTTTCATAACCAAGCTTCTCATTTGGTGAAACTGGTTCCACCCAATCGATAATCAGTTGTGAGGCGGGAAAACAACTCAAACTTTATTTTCCAGCCAATAAGCCTAAAAATTGGATGCCGAAATGCCAGTTGGCAAAGGGTCTGGTTTTACTGGTTGCAAGTTGTGATGTATGCGATCACTTATTCGAGAGAACTTTGGGGTCTTAAATGTTATAGTCAAGTCTCAAGTGTTGTCCACCTACAAAAGATAGATGCGTAATAAGCATGCTAGAACCTGTCAAAAATAGGGAGTTCAAAGTCTTAGTTCTCATTATTCTTAGTCAGTTGGTCTAGCATCTGATTCAATAGTTTAGATAATTCTATTCAAAATATAATCTACAAAGCTAGAACTGGCTGATTTAGTGGTGGTCAGTCCTTGTTTGCTTTTCAAAGGGTTTCTTAGCTGTTGTTAAGTCATATATTCTTGACATGGTTAGTTCAGAGAGATTATCTGTCTTAATTACACTTGCATGGGAGTTTAGATAGCACTATTGTGTACCATGGGACATTCAGTTACTTGTTAATTTCTTATAGTAGGATTCTGATTTTCTAATGGGTTGGCACTAAATTGGTCATTAACATAACAAGAGACATAAGTGGATATAGGATCCTCATTTCAGTTTGTTGGGAATCCAATATTTAGGTCTTCTTTTGGGAGGGAATCCATTATCCTTGGTTTTTTGGGACCTTATAAGGGAGAAAGTTAGTAAAAGACTAGATGGTGAAAGAGAGCATTTATTTCTAGAAAAGGTAGGTTAACTTTGATTTAATTAGTGTTGACTAATAGACCTACTTACTTCTATCTCTGTTTAAGGTGCAATGTAAGCTATGAAGTACGGACACTCTCAAGAAGGTGACGTATCTGTGTCAGACACGTGTCGGACGCCGACACTTATCGGATACTCTTGGACAGGTGTTCAATACTTTTTTATCCGTCTTCATAATTAAATGATAAAATTATAATTTCGGACATGTGTTCGACACTTCTTTGGTGTTGTGTTCGACACTTCTTTAGGCCATGTCTACTAGTAAACAATAAGCATGCATTGATATGTGATTAACAAAGCTTAAAAATTTGACTAATAAGTATCTTAGATTATAAGAGAACATATAATTTTCAAGGCTAAACATGTTGAAGTTGTACTCAAAATTTAATAATAAAATCAAATGATGCATAAAAGTTTAAAAAAGAGGAATTGAGAAAATGAGAGCAATCATTTAAAGTATATATGTTGGGTACACGTTGTGTACAAAATAAATTAATGATTATTGACTATTATGATACTATGGTTCAAAAATTCACACTAGATAACTAGACATAACATTTACCTATCATAAAGTACTTAGTTTTATATGAATAATATATAATTTTCACTATATTTGCCATAAATTATATAGGTTTATATAGAAAACACAATTATCTATAACTTATTTTCAATGTGTCTGTGTCCTATTTTTTTGAAAAATATCGTGTTCATGTCGTATCGTATCCGTGTATGTGTCCGTGCTTCTTAAAATGTAAGATTGCTATCAGAATTGAAAAGATGAGATATTTTTTTGTGGGAAGGGAGTGGTGAAGGAAAGAGGGATCATTTGGTGATTTCAAAGGGGTGGTTTCAAGGTCTAGGAATAAGCATGGACTATCAATGGACAATTTGAAGGCTAGAAAATATAGCTTTAGTTGGGAAATAGCTTTGAAGATTCCCACGGTAGGGGCGGAGCTACACAGGCCTTAGTGGTGGAACTCTGTAATGAAACTAGGAAAGCTTCAGGCTTAAATTTGAGTTTTGAATGTTAACTTGAATTTGATAAGTTGTTCTTAGTCAAGAATGAGAGAGAAAGAGAGAGCCCTGGCGTCAACCACTACAATAGATTACATAGAGAGAGAGAGACATGGACTTCACCCCATTAAAGCAAGCCAGAGCCATCTGAATGGAGATCAAGATTTGAACGAAAGGATTCACAATGGAATTTGAAGGGCCATGAGGTGGATTGTTTCGTATTACCAAAAAGGAATTGAATTGAATCTTGTACTTGTTGAATAGGAGCTGCATGAAATGGTTAAATGAGTCAATTAATGGTGCTTTGATCTGGAGAGGAATGGTTTTTTTCTCAAAAAGTTTAGGGAAGGTGGTTTCTGTATGTGGGTTGAGGTGGAGAATAACAGATTTGGAGATTTTGTTAATTTAGAGTATCCAAATTGATGAATAATTGAAGGAGGATGGGTTAACTATAACTAAAAGTGTTGGAGGGAGTGGTTGGAGTGCTTTTGGAAAATTGCTGGATGATTCTATTAAATGTGGAAACCATGCTCTACTGTTGGATAACAAAAACTGGGGATGGGTGGATGTAGGTAGGAGGATTGGAAAGAAAGGAAGGGTCATGATGTCGCAATAGGAGGTTATTAAAGGAGATAAAAGAGATGGAGAAAGGTCCATGGAAAGTCATTCAAGAAGCTTTGGCCCATAGTTTGCAATTTAATGTTAAATTTCAAGCTTCCCAAACTTACAAAGTCATTTTTTCAGTGACAATAGTAGGGCTGAGGAAGTTTGCAAAAAAGAATTTGCTTATTTTGATAGAGAAGCTAAGGTGAAATTGTAGAGATTTGGATTGCAGTTGAGGGCCTTCCATTCCATTTGTGGCAGCTCGGAATACTCTGCTCCAGGCGAAATCATCTCTTCCAAATTGATGTTCCAATATTTTCTTGTCATTTCTCCCCACAGTTCCCTCCCCCCCAAAATACTATTTGCACACCTCATATGCACGAGTAAAATTCCCTGTGCCAGAATACATGGTGGCCAAGTGATCCCAGATATCTTTGGCCGTGTTGAGGTAAAGTATAGTAGAACTGATATTGGGCTCAATGCTGTTCAATATTAATGAAATAATTTGAGCATCTTCCTGTTCCCACTTATACTAAAGAGTACCTTCTTTGGGTTTAGTGTCCATTAAATATTTCTTAAAGCCTTTGCCTCTAAGAAACACTTTAATAGATCGTGACCATAATTAGTACCATTGAGTTTAACAGATGTCATGGGACCCGTAAGTAGAACCGTAGGAGAAAAAGTCGGTGGCATGGATGGAATAAGAACATACTAATCATCATCATTTCTATTCGTGGGTTCCATAATAGTATAGCAATAATAGAACCAAAGAAAAAGAAGAAAGGATCGCGTTACAGCGAAGATCGTAGGCTGGAAGAACACGAAAGAACATTGAACTGGACTAGAAATGTTACTGGTCTGTTGAACCGGCCCTGAACCGGGGACTGGATGCCTGAATCAGACCAGAAGTAGTGGTTGGATGCTTGAACCGGGTGTGAAACACCAGCTGGATGTTTGAATCGGACCAGAAAAGGTTGTTGGATGCCTGAACAAGACTAGAAAAGGGGTTTGTATTGCTAAACCGATGCAGAACTAGCTTTAAAGGGCTGAACCTAGGTGAACCGATCTTGAATCGGACTAGCTTGAGATGAACCGGGATTGAACTGGGATAAACTGAAACTGGTTGGCTGGACTGGACCAATCTGTGGATTGGGCTTGGACTGGACTGCGTTGGCTCAATTGGGCTGGACCAGGATGCTGATTGGGCTGATCTTGAACTGAGCTGGAACTGTTGTTGGTTGGGCTCAACAGAAATTAGGTTTGATTATCCTGGGTTTTAAGAGCAACCCAAACCCGCCTGATTCTAACCAACCCAGGCTATTGTCTTCTCCACTACCAGGGTTTCAACGAAACCCAAGGTTCAACAGTGCCGCCACACACCAAAAACTGCAGCACCACTACCACAACGACGCACCACCACGCCACCACAGCGGATCTCCAATGATCGGCGCAACCACCACAACGACCTCCGATGACACAACACGACCACCACAACAGATCACGATTGATCTCCATAACACACCCACACTATTGTAGACATTAAATCATGACCCACAACCCTAAGACCATGGTTGTGGGAAATGTGATCAAGCCAACAATTTCGAACAAAAACAAGAAGAAAAGAAAAAGAGAAGGAAAAAGAAAATGAAGTTCTTAGATCAAATCCTCGATAAAAAAAAAATTTGATTAAATTTAGGATTCGATATGCTCTGCTATCATGTTAAGTTTAGAGAATTAACATAATATTAGAGAAAGACAGAGAGTGGTCAAAAAAGTTAACCTACCTCTCACAATCCACTTGTATTAATAGTTAACTCATACCATACAAAAGACGTGTATACCCTTTAGTGGTATACTTATTACAACTAGTATTTACATAATACTCTTAAGAATGTTAAATTGCAAACAAGCAAAAAGTTTAAAGCATCTGGGGGGGGCTGAGGCCAGGAGATCCTATATCTGTTTTTTTGTTCATTTTGGTGGTTGGTGGATTGAGTAAGTTAATGGAGAGAGCAAAGAGATGTAATTTGGTTTTGGGCTTTGTGATAGGAAGGAAGGAATTTCTCTGTGTTAGAATTTAGAAAAGATTGTTGATGTGTTTGTTTTGATTTTTGGACTTAAAAGTAAATAAAGTAAAATGTTAGATTGTGGAGGTAAATTTCAATCAGGAAAAAATTGAGAGATTGACTAGGGATTTTATGTGTATGGTGGGTGTGTGTCTATTGAAATATTTAGGGTTCCTTTTAGATGGTAATCCAATGTCCAAGACTTTCTGGGATCGGATCGTGTTATTGAGAAAATTGGGACAACACTTGATGGATGGAACCTCCCCCTCCAAAAAAAAAAAAAAATTGTCTTGGCTAGTATCCCTCTTTAGTTCTTGTCTCTCTTTAAGATGTCTTGCTTGGTAGCACGGAGGATTGAAGGGATAATGAGAGATTTCTTATGTGAAGGAAGTGAGAAAGGAAAGAATGATCATTTGATTAATTGAGAGATTGTGTTTAGGCCTAGGATTAAGGATGGTCTTTCATTGGAGAATTTATTAAAAAAGAATGTGGCCTTAGATGGAAAATAGCTTTGGAAGCTTCCAGTGAAGCAAGGTTCACCGTGGCAAGTGGTTATTAGGAGAAATATGAGTTGTAGATTGATTGGTGGGATGCTAATTGGATTGAAAGGAAACTTTTCGGAGTCGATGAAAATTCATTTCTGTGAGCTTCTAAGTTTTTCTCACAGAGTAAAGTTCATTGTGTGAGGTTGATCGAAAGTTCATTTTTAAGAGGATATTTGGAGGGGGAAACAATCTTTTTTCTACTCTATTGCCTCATCTTTAATTGTCTTTCTTGCTATCATTGTAAAGCCCCGATTTTTCGGATGCGTTACTTTATGAATTTATCACAATATACCATAAATATCTCCAAATACTGGGCCAAAGTTCTATTTATCTCGAAAATAAATTAAATATAATCTCCACAATATACAAATGAATTTTATCAAATAATATATTGCAACAATAAAATCAAATGTTATAAAGTTGTAATTCTTTGATATCTCAACTCTGGTCTTTTTCTTAGAGATTATCTTGAAAAATATTTAAAGCGGGAAAGTATACAATACGACAAAAACAATATCCTCAACGATAAAAAAAATACGAATGATCAAATAACAAATAACAAATAACTCGGATTATAGAAATCATAAATAGTTGGATCATCAATCAAATTCGACATACCAAATAACTCAACTATGATTAAATATAGACTCATACTCAGTTTATACACTTGGACATAGCTCATATCGAATAATTACGCCTTGCGTAGCCATAATCAAATCGAACAATCACACCCCGCTGCTAGGCCACAATCATATTTCACAATACCAATCAATTCCAAAGTATTTAGCCAAAAATACTGGTTAGGTTAACAAAATTCTAGAATTTGATATTAACTGAAAATAATCAATAGGAATACAAATTTTAGATAATCAAATGATACTCTTTGTAAAGAGATTTAAAAGGCATGAGCATATTATATATTATCTCGTACCTCAGAATCATTAATGACTTCGATATATAAAATTCAAAGTACCACGAACAAGATACTCAAATTTGGTAGCGATATGAAGTAAAATCACCATTCAATTTTTGACTCTAAATCTCATAAATTTTTCCTTATCTTTTTCTCTTCCTTCCTTTCTCTGTTTCTTCCTTTTTTCCCCGATCGCCTACTGTCCCAAAGACCCGTATTTATAGAACCACTTTACTTGGCCTCCAAGGTGTTCACGCCATTTTACCTGTGCCACCTTGCTTATGCTCCAGGATGTTCACATGTAATATAATATATATATTACATGTAACACATTTTTTCCTATATGATTTAATTCGAACACTTTAATCTTTAATTGAACATTTTTATTCCAACACGAAATATAACTTATAGTCATTTGTCACATTTTCACATAAGGAGTCTATATTTGAGATCCATTTATTTATTTGAATTTCTAAAAATACACTTCGATAACATAGAATCATAGTTATCTTTTAATTTATAACCGGGTTATTACAATCATAGTCTATCTTTTGCTTCCTTTGTTTCTTCGTAGTTTTTTCCGATCACTTGGGATTTTGGATTTCACAGAAATCTTAATGATAAAGAATATTCGGAATTGGTGTTACTTCTTTCTACGCTTATTGATGTCTCTTTGTCACGAAATTCCTTTGATAAAAGAGTTTGGAGTTGTGATTTTTTTGGGTGTTTTCTTATGCAAATCTTATTTTGAGTCTTTAATTGATGACCTCTCAATTCCATTATTTTATCCGTCTTGGAGGATTTGGAAAGTTGAAGTGCCTTCAAAGGTACAAGTTTGTGCATGGATAATTGCTTATGGTAAGATTAAAGCTTCAAAAGAGGAGATCTTCAAATTGTGTTTTACCGCTACATTGTGTTATGTGTAGAAAGGATTGTGTGAATCACTTATTCTTGCACTTTGCCTTTTTCACTTAGGAACGAATTGTTTGATTTTGTTTTACCTTTATTGGGCAGCCCTGAGATCGATGTTATCTATGCTTTGTTTCGATTTTTAGGGGTTAGAAGGAAATAGAAGAGGAAAACCCATTGACATTGCGCTTTTTTTGTCACAATTTGGGTCTTATGCAGAGAAAGGGGTGCAAGGATCTTTGATGATAAACAAGAGAAGTTTGATTCTTGATGGGACTGAATTCATTTTCTGGCTTCTTTTTGGCATCCGTGACCAAGGATTTTGAGAATTTTCCTCTTTTTAGTATAATTGCTTGCTGGGCAGCTTCAAGTGGATAGTAATATGGTCTTTTTGTCTTTTGTTTAGGAGGAGTTACTTTTTTTGTTACCCTTTTCTGGGTTGGATGACTTGTCCACCTTCAAGTGGCTTTGTAACACTTTGTTTCTGTTTTTACTATTAAAATTTGTTTTTATTGGAAAAAAGATAAGTTGCTGTTGGTTTTACTTGTTAAATATCTGACTTAAAAATATTTTAGTTTCTTGAATGATTTGTGGGCATGGGTCGTACCCATAGTTTATAGGTCATAGTTTGGATCAAATCATGATGGTTGTTTATGTGGTCCTTAATTTGTCTAGACTAGTTTAATCAAATTGTCGTCAGTTCTTTAATTTTGGAGTCATAGTTCTAACTGTAATCTCTAGCAAAGAGCAGCATTTGAAATCATCCAAATCCTTGTTTTGAGGTTTTTGATTTATCATGTTCACTTCTTGAAACAAAGGAAGTCATATTCATTCTGGTAGCTGTGGCGCTATGCAGATTGTTAATATTAATCATAGTGTTTGCATTTTAGTGGAATCTAGATTCAAAAGACCATTGTTTTAAGCACCTTATCTGATCTTATGCCTATTTTATTTGTTCGCTGACATGCCTTTTATTTTGCTCTTTATAACTTGTAATTTGCTATATTTTGTCCTGGTTGGCTTCACTTTTCTTATTTGACGATAGGAAATTATCCCTGTCCAATTTTCTCTTATGAATTGTTGCTGTGAATGGAGATCATCTCAAGCATTTGAAGTTATTTCATTGTAGTTCTATGACGTGCTTGCCATGATATACTTCACATAAAAGATGGTGTCCTGAGTTACAAATATGTATTTCTAGCATTTGCATGTGGCTGGCATGTTGTACTTTGCTATATAGTCTGTATTTGATGCCCCTGCTTTGTGCTGGTAAACCCTTGGCAAAGAATAAAAAACATTAATTTTGCAGAAACAGTGCACATACTATTTTACTGCAATCTCTGAACTGTAATGTATTGCATGTACACGTAGTTCTTTGATATTCTGAATAGAAACGTAAGTTTGTTTTCTTTTTTCTTTTTGATACATATCATTTTATCAGAGGAGGAGAGTTGAGGTAAACAATTCAACAGATGACTCTTTGTGGCCATCATAGTTTATTTACCTTGATTTTTTTTTTTTTTGAATTCAACTGTTGAATTTTCATTGTCCAAACTTCATGACAACTTAATGAGATACTTAAACATTTTGGTAATTATGGTGACAGCATATGCAAGATGAGGATGCAGGGAGGCCGTACCGGAAGTTCCTTTGAGTCTTCTCAAGTTTTCTTCAATAATGGTGGGTGGAGTGAAATTAGTCTTCTGGCGGAACAAAATGTGTTGTACCTCTTTCATGATTTGGAAACTCCTTACTTGCTCAGTGAAACATAACGTCTTGCCTGCCAGTTTCCGTTGTACTCTGTTGTTTACAGAGATTCATGATGTTATGATTTCCTTTATTTGTCAAACTTTAGTCAACTGGGTTTGATGGAAGATCTTAAGCTTCTGATGTATTTTGCTCTCTCTCTCTCTCTCTCTCTAAAAAGAAAGAAATGTTACTTTGAGAAACAAGACACAAGAATCTAATTAGCATTTTTTTTGGGGGGACAAGTAATTTGAGAAATAGTTAGAACACGAACTAGGATAAAAACATTTAGGGCTTGTTTGGTATGTTTTTTGGGAAGGGTTTGGATTGGATTGTCCAAACCCGGGTTTGACCCAAAGATGGGATTCAAAGATAGGATTCAACATTCAATGCTATCCATACCCATGTTTGGTATGCGCAGGGATATATGATTATTATGATAATATATTTGTATATAAATGACTATTTTGACCCTTAATCAATTTGTATATATGAGGTATATAGGATATATAGGGGTATAAATGTCATTTGCATGTTAAACCCTCAAACCAACATATGAAACCCACCGCCCTTTGGGTTTCATGAAACTCAAGTATGAGGGTTTCATGACCGAGCCATGAGCGGGCCGAGTTTGAAATCCTATCCATACTTCACACATATCAAACATGGGTTTAAGGGGGTTTAGTCCCCAACCCATGTTCTCAAAACCCCCCCCTCTCCTATACTAAACAAGCCCTTAGTATCAAAGAAAGCAGAACATCAGATATCAAAAGTTTAGTATCAGAACATGAACATTGCGAGACCCATAAGACAATAAAAAGGAAAACCCTTTTCACATTGTGATCCTTATTTTTGTATTATAAGATGGAACTGGTTGGCCTAAGGTTTGAATATCTCCCTGACACAATAAAAACATATTGACGAATATTATTAATTGACTAGGCAAAATCTTGGACATAAAAATCAACTTAGGCCCAGATTACCACACTTTGGTAAGCGTATTAGAGGACCTGTTGGGAATCTGATAAAAAAAGAGGCTAATTGATTACACATTGGAGGGATATATCTGGGACAAGGAATCATGTATATTTCTGTATAAATAAGCATTAGTTTTTTTTTTTGCCTCAAGGCAATACAGGCTTTAATCGTTAACATCGCTAAGCCACAGAGCACAAATTAATTTAACAGTCCGCAAACTGATAATCAACATATTGACAACAACTGGAATATAAATATAAGAAAAAGCATTCAAAGGCAAAATTAAGAACCTTCTAATAGGCACTTCCTATAGAATCAGAATCTATGGAGGCAAACTCTGATGACAAATCATGTGGCAAACATCCAAATATGGGAATTCACAGGGGAACTTATAAAAGCAATACAAAGTTAACTTTCTTCCCCCATCCACTATTGCAGCTGTTATCATCTCTCTCTCCTTCTTCTTCTTCTTCTTCACCAACATCTCATTCCTTCTTCATTCCTTTAAACAACCTCCCTAAGCATGGTTGCTGCAGACTTCATTGTCGGCATTATAGGTTCATTTCTATCCTTTCTTTTGAATCGCTCTTTCAATTTCTAGGACTGTTTGTTATGGAAGTACACCATTTTGTAATAATTAACTTAACCTTTTATTTGTTGTAGGCAATATAGTCTCTATAATAAGTTTTGCGTCTCCAATGTAAGTATGACCTCCAAGAAAAAATTCATATTGTTCTATGCAATGAATTTGGCGACTAATTTCACTTTGCATCCTTAAGAACTTTATTTTACCATGTATACAATTAAGGTTCTCACATTGTCCCCTCAATCACTTGAATCAGTTTTATGTTCTTCCAAAACCAAATGCCCTTTACGTTTTAGATGAAAAATGTCTATGTCATTATATTTTAGAGTAAAGCCAAACAAAATTGCATAATTTGAGGAGCAAATTGATACAATTTTCCGTCTCATTTTTAATGGACTTCTTTAATTTAAGCAATGTAAAGCCAATTACCTGAGTTTGTGGTGTAATATATGAAATAAGATCATTGAAAGGATAATGTGACACAAAATTAAGGTTGAGAGGTCGAAGGATAAGCCACCAACATTTTTAAAAGGATGCCAAATTTTTTTGATTTAAATAACTAGATATGGTCACTTTTATCTATCCTCTTAACATTGTCACGTAAATAAATGGGCTTTTTCAGAGGGACGTTTAGGGAAGTGGTGAAGAAGAAATCGGCCGACAATTATGAGGCACTCCCATATGTAACTACGTTATTGAGCACAAGTCTGTGGACTTTCTATGGAGCTCTCGACCCAGATGATGGTGTGCTTATTATAACAGTAAATAGTGTTGGTATGGCAGCACAGGCCACGTATCTCGCGCTCTATCTCATCTACGCTTCCAAGGATAAAAAGGTAATCAATGATCTCTCTCTTCCTTGCCCCCCGTTTGAAAAATAAACAATGCAAAGACCCATTCGAAGAACAATCTTTAACTGTTTAATGAAGATAGCGTAAATCAAATAATATTTTGAAATAAAAATAATTCCGTTAGAAAAACAAAAACATATTCATTTGACAACTGTTTTGCAACAAATCTTAGTAGGTAACTAGTACACTTATATGAGCATATGCGTGTTAATGCGTATAAGCTGTGAGGAAATGAGCAAACTCGATGAGGAAACATAAGAAGGCAAAAATGAAAAAACAAAAACTACCTAAAAAAGTATTTGAAAGAAAGTTACGAAAATTATATGAAAGTTTTACCGTGAAAATGTCTAGTTGGCGATATTATAATTATTTGTTCAAATATATGTCACTCCTAAAAAAAGAGTTTCCCACAAGTAATCATATGATGCTTTTTTTTCAGGTTAAATTCTTTGGTTTGGTACTATTAGACATCGTTTTCCTTGGGACGGTGATGGCTGTAACTCTCGTAGCATTCCAAGGAGGTGCGAGGCGTATTTTTGTTGGAATTCTTTGTGCAACATTCACCATAGCAATGTATGCAGCACCTCTGTCAGCCATGGTAAGCTTATTGGTACGATGGAAACTAGTGGGTGATTGCTATATAATCCATTGAGCATCATAGATCATGATTTTGAGAGCGAAAGAAAATAGAGTTGCATTACAATATTGGCTATCCACCGTCTTACAAACATCTACATTATAATATTTTTTGTCCTCTTATTTTGTACAGAAAGCTGTGATAAAGACAAAAAGTGTGGAGTACATGCCATATTTCCTCTCCTTGTCTCTTTTCGTCAATGCAGGGGTTTGGTTTACTTTCGCCATGCTCCTCAAAGACTACTATGTCCTTGTAAGTTTTCTGAATTTTTCAGTACTCTGCTATGATAAAATTGAACATTGACCCCCTCAACTATGGACCCAATTTAATATTGTCCACTCAACTATTATATATCTCACATTACATCTACATCTATGTTTGTTGGTTTTATATTATCCTCATTATAGATTACCAGAAAGTTGGTTTTTAGAACTACCAGCTGAGTTGGGAGAGATACTGTCTATGGATTGTAATACCTTCACCTTCTCTTAATGAAATTACACAACGTTTCTGATCAAAAAAGAAAAAAAATATGGATTTCCATTATAAATTGGATGGAAAATCGTATACCTTAGCCACTAAACTATGTGATTTGTGTTTTACATTACCTCAAAATCTGATTTCATATTGAAATTTTTTTTTTTGGGTACATCATATTGAAAATGTTTATCCACAACATATCGGTGATTTGAAATAATGTGAACCAATGCAAATAGTTGAGAGAACAACGTGAGAAACTCAATCGTAAAATGCAAAAAAATGAGATTGGGATCATGGTTCAAGCAGAAATAGTTTGAAATGAATTTATTGGTTGAATCCGGTACATTTTTGTATAGAACTCGTGCTAATGTACTATGTAATTTCAGGTGCCAAATGCTGTTGGGATTGTATTAGGATCACTTCAACTCCTTTTGTACTTCCTCTACAAGAAAAACTCACCTTTGAAGATGATGGCCGAAGAAGGCACATCTAACGTGGCCAAAGAGGGCATTAGAATGAACAATCTCGATGAAGATGATGAACCCAAAGGCAAAATTAAAAACCATAGCAATGGAGCAAGCGTCCAGGACCCTTCTGTGTCTCGACAATATAGCCTTAAAAGAGTAATGAAGACACTTTCTCCGAGTAAACAGCGTAACTCTACTAATTTAACTGATGCACGTGATGTCGAGAATGGAGGTAGTCAGGAGCATCCTTGACTTCAGAAGAATTTCATTAAAGTATGTATGGTCTCAAAAAGGGGTCTTCTTTGTACAAAATCAAAGAGGCGCTTGATGAACATATTGGGCAATACTTAGCAACACCGTTAAAGCTGATTGAAGGTCATCCGTGTAACCGGCATTTGTCTTGGGTTTAACAATAAACAGTCAGTTTATATAAAATATGGTGCATTTTAGGGTAACACTACTATACCGCCAACCTACTTTTCGGTATGGTACCGAAAAGTAAGGTGGGCTATATATGTGACACGTAGCTCTTTAAAACCGGTGAAACTGGTTGTTCTCAACTCAAAAAATAGTACTTAGCCCAAAAGAGTTGTAACACATTGTACCTAGCCCAAAAGAGTTGTACTACATCCAACTAATAGAGTTGTAACTTATCCAAAAGAGTTGTACCATATCCAATAGAGATTTACTCACATCCAAAAAAGTTGTAACCCTCCATTAAAGTTGTACCACATCCAATAGAATTGTACCTCATCCAAAAGAGTTGTACCATATCCAATAGAGTTGTACTCACATCCAAAAAAGTTGTAACCATCCATTAAAGTTGTACCAGATCCAATAGAGTTGTACCCCAGCCAAAAGAGTTGTAATCCTACGGTTAAAATTGTACCGCTATCCGGTGTACCCACATCCAAAAGAATTGTAATCCTACCGTTAAAGTTGTATCATATCCATTAAAGGTTAACCAACATCCAAAAGAGTTGTAATCTTTCAATTAAAGTTGTACCCTGTCCATTAAATGTGTACCTATCCAAAAGAGTTGTAATCCTACATTAAAGTTATAACCCACAAAAAAAGTTGCAAAAAATTTGTAACCAAGAGGAAAAAAATCGTAACAAAAAATTGTACCAAAAAAAATAGTTTTCCATTTTATCCCCTCAACTATTTGATTAGTTTCAAATTGTCTCAATTATTAACCCAAATTATTAATATAAGTTATATATTTAAGGGAAAATTATTTTACTTTGCCCTATGTATTTTCTCTTCAAAAAAATAATAGGCGTTTGTAATTAGGTAATGTGGAATAAAAATATTACTTGAAGGTGAAATATAGGGAACAAAATAAAAATATTGTTATACTTCAGGGGTGCAAGTGTAATTTACTTATGGATAAATTAAGACCGGCATTTGGAATGGGCGACCGATCCTGGTGTAATATTACACTTTAATCCTTTGATATTACACTTTTATCTTTTAATATTATACTTTTAACCTTTTGATATTACACTTTTATCCTTTTGATATTATAATTCATCAAATTAACATCCAACACCAACGTTACCCACCCTGTAACCATATAACATACCAAATAATTTGATGAATTAAATATTAATTTGGTGTTAATTTGATAAATGAATATTTATTGGATGAATTTAATGTTAAATAGTTGATTTTGAATGTTAATTTGATGAATTTTATTAGATGAAGTTGAATGTTATATTAGATGAAATTGAATGTTAATTTTGAATGTTAAGTTGATGAATTAAATGTTTATTAATTGAATTTGAATGTTAATTTGATGAATTAAATGTTTATTAGATGAAGTTGAATTTGATTTGAAGAGTTGAATGTTAATTTGATGTAAATTTAATGAGTTGAATATTAATTGAATTATCAGTTTGGTTTTGATTTGATAAATTGAATCTTTATTAGATGATTTTGGATGTTAAATGTTTATTTGGGACTATTTGAACACAAAATTAAATATTTTAGGGGTTAAATTAAAAAAATTAATATTTTAAGGACCAAACTAATAAATATATATAATTTTAGGGACGAAAGTGTAAGTCTTCATTTGCTAAGCTATGACCGATCGTGGTTTCCTAGGGCCGGTCCTAATATAAACAAAAGTTAATTACACTTTTATCCTTAAAGTTATATAAATTTATGGTTCCTAAAATATTAATTTGTCAATTTTATCCCTAAAATATTCAATTTTGTGTTTAAATAGTCTCAGATGACCTTTAAGATCCAAAATCATCCAATAAAAATTCAACTTATCAAATCAAAATCAAAATAACATCCAATTTAATCCAATTAATATTATACTCATCAAATTTACACCAAATTAACATTGAATTCTTCAAATCAACATTCAATTTTATCTAATAGATATTTAATTCATCAAATTAATATTAAAATTCAACTAATAAACATTTAGTTCGTCAACTTAACATTCAATCTCATCTAATTAATATTCAATTCATCAAATTAACACCAAATTAAGATTCAATTCATTCAATTTATATTCAAATTCATTCAATTAACACTTATATTATCAAATTAACATCCAAAATCATCCAATAAATTTTCAATTTATCAAATCAACATCAAAGTAACATGCAATTTCATCCAATTAATACTCAATTCATCAAATTTACACCAAATTAACATTAAATTCTTCAAATCAACATTTAATTCATTAAACTAACATTAAAATTCAACTAATAAACATTTAATTCATCAATGTAACATTCAATCTCATCCAATTTATATTCAAATTCATTCAATTAACATTCAATTCATAAAATTGACATCGAAAATCCTCCAATAAAGATTCAATTTAACAAATTAACACCAAAGTATTATACAATTTCATCCAATAAACATTTAATTTTTCAAATAAATAACAAATTAACATTCAATTTTTCAAATCAACATTCAATTTCATTTAAAAACATTTAATTCATCAACTTAACATTCAATCATATCCAATTAATATTCAATTCATCAAATTAACACAAAATTAACATTCAATTCATCTAATTTATATTCAAATTAATTAAATTAACACTCAATTTATCAAATTAGCATTGAAAATCATCCAATAAATGTTCAATTTAACAAAGCAATAACATATAATTTCATCCAATAAACATTTAATTTATCAAATTAATACCAAATTAATATTCAATTCAAAAAATTAACATTCAATTTCAACTAATAACATTTAATATTCAATTCATCAAATTTATACCAAATAAGCATTGAATTTCATCAAATAAACATTCAATTAATCATATTAACACCAAATTAAAATTCAATTCTTCCAATTAATATTTAATTCATTAAATTAACATTGAATTCATCAAATTAAAATAAAAAATCATCTAATAAAGATTTAATTCATCAAATCAACACCAAATTAACATTCAATTTAACGAATCAACATTTCATTTCGAATAATAAACATTCAAGTCATTAAATTAAATATGTAACATTCAATTCATCAAATTAACACCAAATTAACATTCAATTCTTCAAATCAACACTAAACTAACATTCAATTCATCAAATTAACATAAAATTAATATTCAATTCATTAAATTCGCATTCAATTCTACCTAATAAATATTTAATTCATCAAATTAACCTAACATTCAATTCCATCCAATACAATTTTAATTTATCAAATTAACACTAAATTAACATTCAATTCATCCAATATATATTCAAATTCATCCAATTTACACTCAATTTATCAAATTAAACATCCAAAATCATCTAATAAAAATTCAATTTATCAAACCAACACCAATGTAATACAAAAATTCATTGAACAAATATTTAATTCATCAAATTAACATTCAATTCAACAAATTAACATTCCATTTCGTATAATAAATATTCAATTCATTAAATTAAGATTTAAATTAACTATTTAAAATTAAATTCATCAAATTAAGATTCAATTTCATCCAAATAATATTCAATTCATCAAATTAATATTCAATTCTTCAAATTAACACTAAATTAACTTTCAATTCATCAAATTAACACAAAATTAATATTCAATTCATCAAATTCACATTCACATTCAATTCCATCTAATAAATAATTAATTAATCAAATTAACTTAACATTCAATTTCATCAAATAAATATTCAATTCATCAAATTAATACTAAATTAACATTCAATTCATCCAATTTATATTCAAAATCATCTAATTAACACTCAATTCATCAAATTAACATCCAAAATCATATAATAAAATTCAATTTACCAAACCAACACCAATGTAATATAGAAATTTATCGAATAAACATTTAATTCATCAAATCAACACCAAATTAACATTCAATTTATTTAATTAACACCAAATTAACATTCAATTCATCAAATCAATACCAAATTAACATTCAATTTATCAAACTAACACCAAATTAATATAAATTGTAGGAATTGAATATATATTTGGTATTGATTTCATCAATTGAACATAAATTTGGTGTTAATTTGACGAATGAATATGTATTAGATGAATTTAATGTTAATAGTTGAATTTAAATGTTAATTTTATTAATTGAATGTTTATTAGATGAAATGTAATGTTAATTTAGCGTTGAGTTAATGAATTAAATGTTTCTTTGATTAATTTTCATATTACTTTGGTATTGATTTGATATATTGAATTTTTATTGAATGATTTTGGATGTTAATTTTGATAAATTGAGTGTTAATTGGATGAATTGAATGTCGATTTAGTGTTAATTTGATGAATTGAATATTAATTGGTTGAATTAAATGTTAATTTGGTATTAATTCGATGAATTAAATATTAATTAGATGAAATTGAATGTTACTTTGATACTATTTTGTGTTGGGTTACACCTTTTTGGAGTTGGACGGATGTGGATGATGGATCCAATAAAAGTGGGAACTGAATTTTTTTAAAAAATTCAACTGTTTCCTAAGGAAACATCCCGCCCAAATTTTTTTTTCAAAAAAATACTTTGCATCACAAAAATATTTTTTATTCTCAAACAAGTTATATGTACCAGTAAAGGGATGGAGGGAAGGTAAGAGAAGTGATTTGAGCGGGAAAAGAAGAAAAAGGCGGGAAAGGCAAAAAAATGGCGGGAACGGGGTAGAGAGATAAGGTTATTGTGGACGTTAAATAAATAACTGGATAAATAAACATTGTTATATTTTAGGGGTGTAAGTGTAATTTATTTATAGATGAATTAAGACCTGCCGTTGGAATGAGCGACCGATCCTGGTGTAATATTACACTTTAATCCTTTGATATTACACTTTAACCTTTTGATATTACATTTTTAACCTTTTGATAATCAAATTAAGATCCAAAATCATCCAATAAATATTCAATTTATCAAATCAGTAACATGCAATTTCATCCAATTAATACTCAATTCATCAAATTTACACCAAATTAACATTCAATTCTTCAAATCAACATTCAATTCTTCCATCTGACGACCCATATTTTTCCACGTCTGCTTCGTCTTCCTTTTTCCTTCTTTTCAACACACATACAAACGCTTCCTTCATCTTCGTCTTCGTCACTGTCACTTTCTCTCTCTCTCCCCCTTCACTCTTTATCTCTATCTCTATTGTATCTCTCTCTGCAGAGTTCATCTGAGGGAGCCAAACGACTCTTGGAGTGTTTAAAGTACGTATCATTTCAATCAAAACTAATTTTTTTTGTATCTTTCGATTTTCGCTTTGAATTTTAGAGCTTTGGAACTTTAAAACTTCTTTTCTTTCCATGTTTTTGTGCTGCATTGCTTAGAATCGAACCTTTTTCGATATGTTCTTTTGTGCTCTGTTTGGTGGTTGCGTTGGTCTGAAAGAACTGCCCAAGGGAAAGTGGTATTGTTCAGATTGTGTTGGAGTAAAGAACATTTGGAAGAGAAAATAATGGTAGGCTTCAGTTTCAGGAACCAATTCTTTATGGATGTTAAGAATCACTCAACAGTGGCATCATGTTCTATGTTTTCGGAAGAATGCTTCGTGTAAATAACTGGAATGTGTTCGGTTGATGCATCTCTTCATTTCACCTTTATTATTCATCTTGGATACTTATATTTTCTATAATTACTGTTGGTGGAAATTATCTTGCTGATACAGCTGGTACTGATGATGCACAAAATTGTCTTGTGCAAGATAAACAGTCAAGAATATGAATAGGTACAATCAATGAGTAATAAACAAGCAATCAATGGCAATATAACAGAAAAACAGTAAATATGAAACCAACACAGAGATATATAGTGGTTCGGTCTCGGATGACCTACTCCACTTTCGGGAATGGCAGCGGTGGCCTGGTGTTCTTTATTGATAAAATATCAGTCACCGGAGAGTTACAGAGCTTTGAGAGAGAGAGAGAGAACAATGTGTAGAGGTATGTGAGGTATTGGAGGCGTCGAAGGCGTGCCCTTATTCATGAGAGGGCTTACATTATATAGCTTAGGGTAAGGCGGTGAGGCGGTGACGTAAGGAAGGGGTCTTCCATTATTTTGGTAAGTGCAATTTTAGTAGGAATGGATCTCTTTGGCAAGCATAATTATGGTAGGAGTAGATCTCCACATCCCGATATTATTTCCTCGTGCTCCTATTCAGTCGGAGGAATATCTTGGACTGGGCTTGACCTGGCTTGACTTGAGTTGGAGTGGCCTTCATTGGAGTCAGGAGACAAGGGATTAGGAGGCCACCCCATGGGCGGTGCCCCCTTGGACGGCGTCTAGGCTGGCTGCCTCCCCCATGGGCGCCTCTTGCTCTTGGTGTTGGCTTTGGCTTGGGTACTCCGTATTGATTTACGACCGCCTAATTACCTTTATGCCATCCGTATTATTTTACGGCCGCCTAATTCCCTTTATGCCCTCCGTATTATTTTACGGCCGCCTAATTCCCTTTATGCCCTCCGTATTGTTTTACGGCCGCCTAATTTCCTTTATGTCCTCCGTATTGTTTTACGGCCGCCTAATTCCCTTTATGCCATCTGTATTGTTTTATGACCCAGCTCTGAATAGTATCTCCTTTGGGCTTTCTCGGTCCGTTCAAGTTGGGCTTGGTCCAGTCAAATTTGGACTCGTCATTTGCCCCCATGCTCCAAGCTTCTGACTTCTGTGGGAGGAAAATGTTGTGGGCATATACTTTGTTTTCGCTTGAAATAGGCGTTTCCTTGCTCCCCACGGAACTTCTTCGTCCTCGGGAACCGATGAATTTACTGGTGTCGAATTTTTTTTTTTTTTTTACTGCTTCTTCATTTATAAATAGAGGTAACTGTTCACACCCTCCTCATTCTCTATTCATTTCTGGAGGCTTTCTTCAAAGAGGTGTTCTTCCAAGCTTCTTCAAGAAGCTAGATCATCAAGCTTCTTGAAGAAGCTTTGTCTACCAAGCTTCTCCTAGAAGCTTTGGCAAGGCTTCTTCAAGAAGCTTGCTTCCCCTTATTTAAGGGCCTTCAAGGCTACTGTTCACCCATACTCTACACCATTTCTCCCTTAGTCTCTTTTTTCTTTCAATACTCATGGAAACTAGGAGCTCAAAGGCTTTGGGGGTGAAGCAAAAGCAGACTTGTGGCCTTGGCACTACAGGCGACGCCCATGGAGGGAGTGGCAAGGTGGGCGGCGCCCAAGGTGGTTCCATAGAGGGCGGCGCCCATGGTGTGGGAGGCGAGGTGGGCGACCATGGAGGCAGTCGCGACCAGGCGGGCGACGCCCAAGTCTCGGCTGGAGCAGGCGGTGCTGGGCGTTGGACAGATGGCGGCGTGCATGATCTTGGCAAAGGGCAGAGAGGAGGAGGTGCATCAAGGGTCCCCATGGACGGCGCCCAGGCCCTGGGCGGCGCCAGGGGCTTGGGTGCTTCCTCTTCAGGCTTTGGTTTTTCTTGTGTGTCTTCTCGTGATGGTTTTGGCGTGGTCTTGGCAGCTGGTGAGAAACCATTCGACACTATTAGTGCCCGGCTGGGTACAAGCAAAAAGCCTTCGGCCGATCCTTTCAACGCAGCGGGAGTGACCCAAGGTGTCAGAGAGCAACAAGGAGGGTCTTCAAAAGAGCCAAGGGGATCCACACATGAGACAGGGGGCACCTATCATAGGCTGGGGGGCGGCCCGGGCACCTCAGTTGGCGCCCATGTTGCACTGGGCACCGCCCCAGGCTCCCTAGGCGGGGTTCAGTCTCTCCTTCACGGTGCCAGGAAATGGCCGCTCAGCAACATGGATGATGTGAGCTCTCAAGAATATGTTTTTCATTATTTCTTTCGATCTTTTGTTCACGCACTTATTTCCTTTAACAATGGTTTGAACTTGTTTTCACGGGTGTTTATTCAGTAGAGAGGGAGGCTGCTGAGGACTCAGACAGAGGTCTGGGTGCTGAGGCAGACAAGGCTTCCAAGGTAGCTTCTATACTCAGCTTGTATAATCGTGGGGACGATATTGCTGCCATAGTATTTTCATATCGCATCCTGCCTTGTGTGACTTGCCGTCGTGCTGAGGCTGACGAGTCTGCGTGTTGTGACTCCCTGGGTGAGATAGTTGTTTACGAGGGCATGCTGGAGGCGGGTTTACGGTTTCCTATCCCGGGGTCAATATGTCGGGTTCTTGGGCATTTGTCACTGGTTCCGGGGAGACTGGCTCCCAATGGTTGGAGGGTAATTTCCGCATTCTTTGCCTTGTGGCGGTTGGTGCACCCTGACACCGTCCCCCCGCCGTTTGAAGAGTTCCTATCTGTATACGCCCTTCATGAGAATCTTGCGCCCCACCGGGGGTGGTACCGCTTTGCCCCAAGATTGGGGAAGTTTATTACCGGGCTTACATCCAATCATCACAAGTGGAAAATGAGATTCTTCTTTGCTGGAGGCGAGTGGGCTTCCGAGTCTGATCGCAACAGGGTTCCCACTCGATGGGATACAGTCCCTAAGACCAGGCTAGGTGAGAGTTTTACCTTTAACTTTTGTCTTGATCGCTATGTATATCTTTCTTATATAGTGCCACTGTCTTTTTATAGCTCCGCCGACTCTATCCGCGGATCAAGAGAGATTGCTTGAGACTGTTCGTGGTAATCCAACAACGGATTTTTCAGAGATTATGTCGGCGGCTGGTGTTTCTACAGCTCCTTCCAAGCCAGGAAAAAGAGGTACATGACTTCTTCTGTTAAAAACATTATGTTGTAGATTTTTATCTTATACTGGGTTTGCAGGTTCATCCATTGATAGGTCTCTAGTAGAGGAAGTCTTTTCTTCTAGGGTGGAATCCTCTCCTGTTCCTCCTTCCAAGAGGGCGAGGACTAATGCCCCCTGTTCTCCTCGGCCGGGACCCATTGGACAGGTTGGTCCCCTGGAGGCCGAGCTTGACGATGCTCCTCCTTCTTCTTTACTTGATGGCTCTTCGCCCCCGAGAGATTGCTCTAGTGCCGGGGCTGAGGTTCCGGTGCCATCTACGGCCAGGACTGAGAGCCCCCCGAGTTGCCCTGCTTCGGGTGGTGCCCCGACGTCCATGCTGCGGGACGTAGCACTGGCTAGGGAGAGGTTTTACGATTTTGTGAGTGTCTCCGATGCTCAAGAGGTTGCTTCTCGAGGTCCAGCTGGTGTAGTCAACGCTACTGTGGAGGGCTTTACATTGGTATATCTTGTATTCCTTCTTCGTATCTAGGCTTTCTTTGCATTCTTTGGCTTAGTCTCTGACTTCTACCTTTGAATGTTTGCAGGTGGCAGCTGCCTTGCCCTTTTTATTTGATAACACCCTGAAGATCGGGGAGGCCATCAGTGGCCAAGTAAGGGAGAGACAGGCACGTGAGGCTGCTGAGGTGCAGCTTGGGATTGAGCGGCAGGCGCGAGAGGATGCCGCGAAGCTAGCAAGGCAGACACGAGAGGATGCCGTGAAGCAGCTGAGGCTCGAGCGGCAGGCACGAGAGGATGCCGCTGAGGAGTTGAGGCAGGCGCATGAGAGGACTGCTCAGCTTGAGGCTGACCTCCGTGTAGCACTTGAGAGAGCTACCCAGGCAGAGGCTCAGAGGGATGCCGCTGAGAGAGGCAGGGCCGGTGCCTTTATTGACGGCTATGAGGAGCTTAGGAGGAAGGTCATAGTAGCATATCCTTATAATCACTTCTCTATCTTTCAGCCTCATGAGGCTCCCGAGAGTGATGATGAGGATTATGTGAGTGGAGGCAGTGAGAGTCAGTAGGAGTGTGGTGCCTTTGCTTTTTTTTTTTGTTCCGTTGGTAGGATATGTGTCAACTTTTGTAAGAAGTTCATGGATTTGAATACAACTCCTTTTTTGAGAAAATATGGAAAATTTTATTTCATTGTTCAAAGTAAATGTTTGGAGGAAAATCGACTAACATAAAAAATCAACAAACAAGGTAAAATATCCTAAATGGTGGTCACCAACTCATGACTTACTGCCCCCAGCTACCGATAGTATTTCTTTAGGTGCTCCGCATTCCATGGATGGGCCAGGACCTTTCCTTCAAAATTCTGGATTCTATAGGTACCTGGCCTTACTACGTCCATGACCGTGTAGGGTCCTTCCTAGTTGGGTCCCAGTTTTCCTTCTCGGGAGTCTTTGGTAGACAGGATGATCTTTTTTAGGACAAGGTTTCCGGGTAAGAAGGACTAGGCCTGTCAAAGTACGACACGACACGATTAACCGACACGAATCGACACGAATTAAGCGGGTTTGGGTGAGACTTTAACGGGTTTGGGTGATAAACGGGTTGACACACCAGACACGTTTAATAAACGGGTCGTGTTCGGGTGAGACCTGTCAACCCGTTTATCACCCGTTTACCCGTTTAAATAAATTTAATGTAATAATAAATTTTATATATATATATAATAATGAATGAGTAAAGAAAAAAATTAAAGAAAATATTTCAAAAAAAAAAAAGTAAGACGTGTGAGAATATACTCCACTTCACAGGTTCAAAGTAGCCTCGATCCATTGGCTCGTCAATTGGCTTATAACTAAGATCGTCTGAAAGCTGAAGGATCTGGGGAAGAGTTGATAGATGCTGCAGATGGATAGCCAGGTGATCACTCTTCTTACCTTCCAAGTACAAGCGGATCCCTGTTATAGGCCGGTTTCCATAGTCTACCTGCACACGTTTTATTTAAAAAATTGGAAGGACCTAATAATTTAGAGACAAATGAGAAGGTACTATCATTTTGTACTGGTGACTTTCAGCCACAACTTACAGGCAGGAGAACTATTGCGAAGGAAAGAGAAGTTTTGAGCTTTTGAGGTATTGAATTGCCTTTTTTTTGAATCCCACATTGACAAAGGAGTGGAGAGGGGAGACTTTAGTTGCCTATAAAAAAGGTAGTGTGCCTTCTCATTTTAGCTAACCTTTGTGGTGTAACTTTCACATGGGCTTTTGACTAGAATCCCTTCAATTGAGGAAAGTATAGTTGGAAGCAAAATTGAGTGTAAAAATTTGTTAAAATAATATTTTTTTTTCTTTTTAAATGGGTTAAACGAGTCGTGTCGTGTTACCCGTTTATTAAACGATTCGTGTTCGTGTTAAATTTTTTTACCCGTTTATTAAACGTGTGTATGGGTTTATATGTTTTTCACCCGTCACCCGTTTAACTCGACACGTAACCGTTTAACTCGACACGATTGACACCACTAAGAAGGACCGAGGCTTCACCCTCGAGTTGTAGTACTTGGTCATGCGACGCTTGTACTCTGCATTCCTGAGCATGGCTATCTCCCTCTCCTCCTCCACCAAGTCGAGGTTGATGCGGAGGCCCTCTTCATTGTTGGTAGGGTCATGATGCTGGATCCTAAGGGAGTGTACCCCGATTTCAACGGGTATCACTGCCTCTGTCCCATAGGTTAGAGAAAAAGGGGTCTCACCCGTAGGACTTCTTGGTGTGGTCCGATATGCCCATAGTACTCCTGGGAGTTCGTCTACCCACTTCCCTTTTGCAGTCTCTAGTCTGGCTTTCAAGTTACGGAGTATGGTCCTGACAGTGACCTCTGCTTGCCCGTTTGCCTGTGCATGGGCGGGGCTGGAGTGGGGCTGTTTGATCTGAAGGTCTGCACAGAAACTGTTTAGGAGCTTGTTATCAAACTGTTTGGCATTGTCACTTACGATGACGTGTGGTATCCCGAAGCGACAGACTAGACTTCTCCATATAAAGTCCTTTATTTTTTGATCTGTGATTCTGGCTAAGGCTTCAGCCTCTGCCCACTTAGTGAAGTAGTCGATGGCCACGACTACAAACTTGCACTGGCCTCTACTCATAGGGAGGGGACCTAGGATGTCGATCCCCCACATGGAGAAAGGCCATGGGCTCTGGATGGTGGTGAGCTCTTCGGGTGGCTGTCTGGGCACAGTCGTAAAACGTTGGCACTTGTCGCATCTCCTGACAAAATCTCGGGTGTCTCGGATCATGGTGGGACAATAGTATCCCTGCCTAACTAATTTTTGGGCCAAGGCATGTCCTCCTGAATGATTTCCGCATATTCCCTCATGGATCTCCCTCATGGCATAGTCAGCCTCCTCGGGGGTGAGACAGTGTAGGAGTGGGAGAGAATGACTTTTCTTGTAGAGGGTGTCCTGTAGGATGACATACCTAGATGCTCTCATCCTGAGCTTTCTGGCCTCCATCGGGCTGTCTGGGAGAGCACCCTCCTCTAGGTAAGCTCGGATAGGAGTCATCCAGTTGGGCTCCGAGGATACGCAGTGGACCTTGTTCTCTTCTGTCTTGGTGGTACTAGGCTCAAACTGATGGCCTGTCAGTGCAGGGCCCAAGAGAATATTAGCAGAGGCAAACTTGGCGAGGGCGTCCGCCATAGCGTTCTCCTCTCGAGGCACGTGGTGGATGTCGAAGTAAGCAAACTTTGTGAGAAGGGCTTGGACCATTGAGAGGTATTCTTGCATTCTTTCCTCCTTTGCTTCAATGTGCCCCCTCACCTGGTTGACTACGAGCTGAGAGTCACTATAGTCAAGTAGAGGACCTCCATCTCCAATGCCAATTTCAAGCCTGATACGAGGGCCTCATACTCAGCCTGATTATTTGATGTGGCAAAGTGGAGGGAGACAGCGTACTTTAATGGAGTGCCCTGTGGACTGATCAATACTAGTCCGGCTCTACCACCCTTGTTGGTGGAGGACCCATCAACATAGAGTCTCCAGCATGTGGTGGGCAATGAAGGCGACGTCTTAGGCAGGCTGGGCGGCGCCCTTGGCAAGGTGGGCGGCGCCTTAGACAGGCTGGGCGGCGCCTCGGGCTGCTCACTCTGTGGGGTCGCGTCCGGCTCCGCCTCTGGTTCATGGGTTTTTTCTTAAAGGGCATGTGGACTGGTCTCTTGGAGGATGGAGTCAGTGTGCACCGTACAGGTGGGCGCAGGGGTGCCTAGTGCTTCCTCCTCAGACTCCTGCGATGGGGTAGACTCGGCGATGAAGTCTGCAAGTGCCTGTGCTTTGATGGCAACTCTCGGCTGGTACTGCACATCTAATTCACTCAACTCTACAGCCCACTTGAGTAGTCTTCCAGAGACATCAGGCTTCCCCAAAATCTTCTTGAATGGTTGATCTGTGACAAAAATGATGGCATGGCTCTGGAAGTAGTGACGTAAGCGCCTGGCTGTAGTGACAAGGGCGAGAGCCAATTTTTCAAGCTCTGAATACCTCACCTCTGCTCCTCGGTAGGCTCTGCTTACATAATATACGGGCTTCTGGATGCCTCCATCCTCTCTGATGAGGACCGAGCTTACGGCGGAGGGTGAGGAGGAGAGGTACAGGTAAAGAGTCTCTCCTGGTACAGTATGGGTGAGAAGTGGTGGTTTGGCGAGGTAGGCCTTAAGCTTCTGGAAGGCCTCCTCCACGTCTGGGCTCGAATGGAAAGACCTGCGAAGGATTTTAAAAAAGGGTAGGCATTTATCTGCGGACTTAGAGACGAACCTGTTGAGGGCCGCTATTCTCCCATTAAGGTGCTGAACTTCCTTTATTAAAGCGAGGGACCTTATCTCTAGGACGGCTCTGATTTTATCGGGGTTGGCTTCAATACCCCTTTTGTGGACCATGAAGTCTAAGAACTTCCCCGAACTAACGCCGAAGGCGCATTTTTCAGGGTTCAACTTTATCTTGTAGGTTCTTAGCACGTCGAAGGTCTCCTGCAGGTGGGCTACATGATCATCCGCTGCCGTACTTTTCACCACCATGTCATCTACATAGACCTCCATCGTCTTTCCTATCTGGGCCTCAAACATCTTATTGACAAGGCGTTGGTACGTGGCTCCGGCGTTCTTGAGCCCGAAAGGCATTACCCTGTAACAGTAAATACCTCTCGGAGTGATGAATGAGGTTTTCTCCTGGTCTGGAGGGAACATACTGATTTGATTGTACCCAGAGTAGGCGTCCAGAAAACTCAGGAGTTCATGTCCAGCAGTGGCGTCAATGAGGAGGTCGATGCGTGGGAGCGGATAGCTGTCCTTAGGGCAGGCTTTGTTGAGCTCTGTGAAGTCCACACAGAGGCGCCACTTTCCATTGGTCTTCGTTACCATCACCATGTTGGACAACCAGTCGGGGTAGGCTACCTCCCTCATTGATCCGTTCGTCAGCAGCTTATCTACTTCCTCCTCCATGGCTTGCCCCCTTTCAATACTTACACTCCTCAGCTTTTGGCGGACTGGCTTGTGTCTGGGATCAACATTGAGTCGGTGGGAGGCCACTTCGGGGTCGATGCCCTCCAAGTCTTCGTGGGACCAGGCGAAGACGTTTGTATTTCACCTGAGGAAGTCTACCAAGGCGGATGCCCCCTCCTGGGAGAGTGAGGAGCCCAGGTAGACCTTCCTCTCTGGAAGACTGTGATCTAGTACTACTGGGCGGAGTTCCTCTGCTGGTTCACCTCTTTCCACGCTCAATGAGGGCAGGGCGTCCAAGAATTATATTATACGCAGAAGGGCAATCAAGTACAAGGAAATTTACCATGATAGTAGAACTCCTTGGAGCAGTCCCTACTGTGACAGGCAGGGTGATAGATCCCAAAGGATGGACTCTCTCTCCTGAGAAACCAACCAAAGGAGTCCTGACTTGTTGTAGTCTCTCTCTGCCGAGGTGAAGGCTGTCATAGGCTGTAGCGAACAGGATGTCGGCGGAGCTGCCACTATCAACTAGGACTCTTCTGACCTGGTAGTTGGCCACCATCAAGGTTAAGACTAGGGGGTCGTCGTGCAGAGCCTGGATCCCCTCAAGGTCTCTTTCTGAGAAGGTGATGACCTCCTCTTCCCCATGTCGGGGTGTCTTCATTGAGCGAGATTCATGTGACTCCACCTGTCTGGCTTTCCTGGCGTGCGTCTTCCTGGCGGAGTTGGAGTCACCTCCTCCTCCTAACCCCCCCGTGATGGTCTGAATCTCACCGAGGGGCTGCTGGCGCTCGTGTTCCTCGTGCGGTGGAGCTGGTCCTCGACCAGCAACATATTGCCTTAGCTGGCCTCGCTGAATAAGTTCCTCAATCTGCTTCTTCAACTGGAAACAGTCATCTGTGTCATGGCCATGATCGCGGTGGAAGCGACAGTACTTGCTGGGATTCTGACGTTTGGGGTCGGACTTCATTTTTCTGGGCCAACGGAAGTTAGGGTCATCTTTTATCTGGAACAGGATGTGCTCCACTAAGGCATTGAGTGGTGTGAAGGGCTGTCAGTCTCGGAGGTAGTGGACCAAGACGATCCTTCACAGGCACTCTGTCAGTTTTCTTCCTCTTGTTCTCAGTCTCCCTCCTGTCTTCACGGGTTTCCTTCCTCTTCTCCCCTCCTCGGGAGGACTCACCCCGGCGGGCCTTGGTGACGTCCTCGACGTTCATGTATTTCTGTGCCCTGGACAGCAGCTCGGGCATGCTAGAGGGCGGTTTCTTGAGGACTGAGAACATGAAGCTGGAAGTGCGAAGGCCGGCGATAAAGGCGACTAGAGCGACCTTGTCATCTGGCTCCTCCACCTGAAGAATCTCTTCATTGAAACGAGCAAGGTAGTCTCTGAGGCTTTCATCCCTATCCTGCTTAATGATGAGCAAGTGGGTTACTGGTTTCTGATGCCGTCGTCCCCCAATGAAGTGGGAGACGAAGGCTCTGCTAAGTTCTACGAAGGAGCGGATGGAGGAGGGCCTGAGTTTGGAGAACCACTGGCGAGCAGATCCCTTCAG
Source organism: Ilex aquifolium (assembly GCA_951799425.1). Lineage (NCBI taxonomy): Eukaryota > Viridiplantae > Streptophyta > Magnoliopsida > Aquifoliales > Aquifoliaceae > Ilex > Ilex aquifolium. The sequence goes on along the minus strand of OX637393.1, from coordinate 18,893,971 downwards.
GGTGGTTGGGAAGACTCTGCACATAATCTCCTCAGGCACGTTGTGGAGTTGCATGAGGGATTTGTACGTGTCGAGGTGGTCAAGGGGGTCCTTGGTGCCATCAAAGATCTCGATGTTGGGCATCTTGAACTTCGAAGGCAATGGGCAATTGACAATATCAGCAATAAACGGAGTGTCAGTGCATCTTACCAGGTAGTCCACGGTTTTAGGCGCCTGCGCCTTGATGGGGTTGAGGGTATCACCAAGTTGGTTCTGCACCTCCTTAATCTTTTCATCCCAATGGTTGGGGACTTCCTCAGCCGGATGGTGGTACTGGCTATCATGGTCTCCATATTGGCTTTCTCCATCTTCGTGTTCCTGCGCAGGTACGTGTGGAGGGGGTACACGTGAACTCCTTGCGCGCTGAGGAGGGACTGCTGGGCGAGGCGCACCCTGGTATGGCCTTGGGACATTCTGGCAAGGGCCCTCATGGTGAGGGGTTGCCTGATGCCCAGAAGGAAATGGTTGCTACTCCCCTCCTGTTGGAGGGAGTGGTGCTCCTCCGGCGGGGTGAGGGGCAACGCTCCCTTGGGTGAGCATCAGTTGGATGATTTGTTGGTTCTGTTTCACTAGCAGCTGCATGGTCTGCAAGAGTTGTTGCTGCTGTCCGACGGCGGGAGTTGCCGTGGCAGAAGGTTCCGAAGGTGCGAGGGAAGGCGGAGCCTCCTCCCGGTGAGCCGGGTTGTTGAGACCTTGATCTAGTGGTGATTGCCATGGATTCAAAGAGCAAAGAAGTAGTAGAAACTCAGTCGTTTCCCACAGATGACGCCAAACTGATGATGCACAAAATTGTCTTGTGCAAGATCAACAGTCAAGAATATGAATATGTACAATCAATGAGCAATAAACAAGCAATCAATGGCAATATAACAACAAAACAGTAAATATGGAACCAACACAGAGATATATAGTGGTTCGGTCTCGGATGACCTACTCCACTTTCGGGAATGGTAGCGGTGGCCTGGTGTTCTTTATTGATAAAATATTAGTCACCGGAGAGTTACAGAGCTTTGAGAGAGAAAGAGAGCAATGTGTAGAGGTATGTGAGGTATTGGAGGCGTTGAAGGCGTGCCCTTATTCTTGAGAGGGCTTACATTATATAGCTTAGGGTAAGGCGGTGAGGCGGTGACGTGAGGAAGGGGTCTTCCATTATTTTGGTAAGTGCAATTTTAGTAGGAATGGATCTCTTTGGCAAGCATAATTATGGTAGGAGTAGATCTCCACATCCTGATATTATTTCCTCGTGCTCCTATTCAGTCGGAGGAAGATCTTGGACTGGGCTTGACCTGACTTGACTTGAGTTGGAGTGGCCTTCATTGGAGTCAGGAGACAAGGGAGTAGGAGGCCACCCCATGGGCGGCGCCTAGGCTGGCTGCCTCCCCCATGGGCGCCTCTTGCTCTTGGTGTTGGCCTTGGCTTGGGTACTCCGTATTGATTTACGACCGCCTAATTCCCTTTATGCCCTCCGTATTGTTTTACGGCCGCCTAATTCCCTTTATGCCCTCTGTATTGTTTTACGGCCACCTAATTCCCTTTATGCCCTCCGTATTGTTTTACGGCCCAGCTCCGAATAGTATCTCTTTTGGGCTTTCTCGGTCCGTTCAAGTTGGGCTTGGTCCAGTCAAATTTGGACTCGTCAGGTATAATAGGCATGAATGGGTCACTAAAATTTATTAGGATCATATCATTGATTACCTATTAGGAATCCACCTCCTCAAAATAGAGGTAAGACTATCTATTACTTATTTATTTTGGATCGCTATTAATCGAGCTCTACGAGCTCGAGTCCGAGCTTTTCAAGCTTGTTTTTTAAAATTTACCTAAAAAATTGTTCAAGCTCAATTTGCTTATGCTGAATCTTTTAAGTTCATCTTTCTAAACAAGCCTAAAAAATTATTAAAGTTCATTTTATTTAGAACATAAGTCAAGCTAGAGTCGAGTCAATATCCGAGTTCGAGCTGAGATTAACAGTCCTATCTCAGAGTTTAGATGCATCAACCACACAAGTTGGTAATTTCTGATGAAGAGGAATTTTTCAATCAACCCAATTCATATAAAAGGGCTTTTACGATGTTTATTTATCTGCATAGGGTCAGATAATGTTCTTTCCTAAGTAAAAAATGGATTAATGGGACACAATGGGAAAGATGTTACAATTTTGAAACAATGAGAAGAAGAATAAATAATTTATATTCATCCTCAAAAGGGTCTGAATCTAAAAATTATTTTCAACCATCACTCTGTCCAGGGATTGGGGAAAAGAAGAAACAAAGCTTCAATGGTTAATAACTTGAAATTCCAAATTCAAATCTTTTAGTTGGCTTAATGCATGTGATTGAAACTGTTTTCTGTTATTTGAGGGGAAAAAAAAGGAGCATTGTATCAAACAAAGATTGAATTGTTTGCAAACGGGTAGTGGGAAAGATGAATTGTCTGTCACTCATTTGCCAATCATGCAAAAAAGAGGTATTGTTAAATCTCCAATTATGCTGGACAATACTTAGGGATGACTGGCAATCCCTTATTTTCTCCTGCATCAAAACTTAAATCTTTCCCTCCAATGCCTTCACTCTCACAAATAGCTCATCAAATGGGTAAAACCCTAATGTTTATTTCGTGTGGTTAAAAAAGTATGTCAGGAGTTTGGATCAGCACCATCAATAATCCATGCCACCCATGCCACCACCCATTGCTAGAGCTTCCTTCTCATCCTTCGGTATTTCAACCACAACAGTGGTTGTCATTAGAGATGCCACACTGCATGCACTGTGATTCGAATGCTGATCAGAATATATAATAAATATACAACCTAGTTAAGAAACATAAACATTTGAATCGGTGGCTTCAACTCACCTTGCTGCATCAACCAAAGCTGTTCTTATTACTTTTAGTGGGTCGATAATTCCGGTTTTAACCATATCAACATATTCACCTGTTTGAGCAACAGAAACACAGAGTTGACTAGGGGAGATTTTCACAATTATGCAACACAATCATTGAGGCACTAAGAATCCAAAAGTGTGTTCAGATTTCCACAAACTACGAGCACCTTAATATGCTAGTTCTAGAGTGAATTTCAAACCTTTAGGGCATTCTGAATAATTTGAACACCTATCTTCTGATCAAAGTTGGCTGTTGGCAGCTTTTCCAATTCTTTTGATGCATATAGAATGGCAACACCACCACCTGCATCCAAAGAACTCATTGCCTATTTGCTAATTCACAAGATTATGCAGGACAATACATTTAAAACAAAATTACCTTGTACAAATCAAGTTACGAAGTGAAGACGTGCAACTAGATTCAGTTTGTGAAATGCCTCTGAATCAATCATAGTCAACTAATCAAGAATGCTTCCAAAAATTGACTTTTTTTCTGAACAGTATGTATACGGGGAAACGGTAGCCATTAGGCCAATGATGAATGTTCACAAGAAAGCAAAACAAACCTGTTCACATCTTTCCTCTAGGCCTTCTTATCAGCAGCACCATCAAGAACAATAGTGTCATCCTTGGATATTGTGGCCTAGGACAAGAACGTTGTCAAACAATACTATCTGATGAGAAAAAATTGGTGTGCAGCATCTACATTCCTAGAGATTCTGAACAAACATGTATTTATCATTGAAACAATATCACACCACCAGTACACCAAAGAACCAACTTCCACCACAGAATGGAGGAATGAACTATTAATGGAGTTCTTTGTTGAAGGGCATAGTAGACATCCAAGTGAAAATAACACAAAGACACGGAGAAAGTCCTGTGAATCTTCTTTCATTTCCTGTAATTTTTCGTTCAAATATTTCAAAGGAATATCCTTCATTCCAGTGAACATTGACTTACACAGTCCATTTATTTTTTCGGCTGGGCCACTCGTGTCCACGTCTATCCCTCCGTATCTCAATCCCAATATATATTCCACATCCATGAGAGACAACTTACGGGATTTTTCGTGAATGTTCAAGACACATGATATCGGGTCAAACTGTTCAACCAACCAAGCGCACAAATCTCTTCTCAGTACTTTACATTTGAGCTGTAACAAGCCTCCAAATCCAATAAATTCAATGGCCTTTTTTTTGTGCTTCACTTAACCTTTCTATTACTTTCACAATCATTCCTGGAGAACATCTTGTTCCGAGCTGTAATTTCAAACAGTTGTATAAGGAAAAAAAAACCAGATAAAAACAGATCAACCATTTAATATTATGGTTTTGAACCTTTTCTTTTCTGTTAGAGTTCTCTTTGCGACTATAATACTCTTCTTTTGAGGACTTCACCATCTCTAATATTTTTCTTTCTTGTCATGTTTCAAATTCTTCCATTGGATGCCAAGTTCTTTCATCGCCTGATGATTGAGTAGCGAAAGGTTGTATAACATGAGATGAAGGAGGTAAAGTGGAAACAAGCATTAATAAGATCATTGGAATAAAAAATAAAGATCAACATAATATCATTTATACCCCATGGTCCATTTTTTTTTATTTCCTTCCCTTTGATTGTCTTCAGACAATCCTTGCTATAGTGAAAACAAGCATCGATAAGATCATTTGAATAAAAAATAAGATCAACACAAATAATTTAGCATTTAGATTAAAAAAAATCTCCCACTAGTAAAAAAGCCAGGAGGTTGTTGGGCGAGATGGCTTAATATCTTCAGCTTCAGCTTCATGTTCCTTCTTCACCCTAATAGCTTCAGCTTCCTTCTTCACCCTAAACATAAAATAAACCATTAACCACAAAAATGGCTTCACCATATAAATTACGATATTAACTAAAAAAAATGTTCACTTACATTAGAACGAGTCAAGACTTGGATCGCCAAGGTAAGCAACGGAGGATTATCAAAGACAAAGTCATGCGAAAAAAAAAAGTAATGGAGTTTCACAGTGTCCTCGCAGACTCAACAAGGAAGGCAAGACCAGTAATCACGGTGAAAGAGATGGAGGGAAGGCAAGACCAGTAACCAGTCGTTTAGGCGGGAAAGTGGGTGGAGGGAGAAGATAAGGTTTTTGTGATTTGTGGACCACAATATTCACTAGAAAATAAAAAAATAATATATTGTAATATGTGGGGTGTAAGTGTAATTTACATGTGAAGAATTAGAACGTGAGACCGATCGGGGGTTAATATCACACTTTTATCCCTTAACTATCACACTTTTATCCCGTAAATAATCAAAAAAATCCTACTGTAGTCCAAAAATATTCAATATTTTTTAAATAGTCCCATTTTTTATTAACAACAAATAAATAATGAATAAAATCAAATAATTAAAAGAATTGTAAATAAAAGAATTGTAAATAATGCTTCCAACTATTTGGGTCAGGGTTATAACATTTTTGGATTGGTTCCAATTTTTTGGGGTGACTCGAATTAACTAGATTACAACTGTTTTGGTCAGATTTCAACTATTTTGAATTGGTTTATAAGCTTTTGGTATGAGGTTTAATTTTTTAGGATTGGATTATATTTTTTTGGGGTGGTTCTAACTTTTTGGATAGAGTTTCAAATTTTATGCATTAATTTATATTTTTGGCTCAATTTCAATTTTTTTAATTGAGTTATAACTTTTTGGGGTTGGTACTAATTCCAACGCTTTGGTTCCAATTTTTGATTGAGGTTTCAACTTTTTTGAATTGAATTACAACTTTTTCGGTAGAGGTTCCAACTTTTTTGGGGTGGGTTTCAACTTTTTTGGGTAGGGGTTCCAACTTTTTGGGTAGAGGTTCTAACTTTTTTTGGGGTGTGTTCCAACTTTTTTGGGTAGGGGTTTCAACTTTTTAGGGGAGGGGTTCCAACTTTTTTGGAGGTTCCAACTCTTGGGGGTGGGTTCTAACAGTTGGGGTAGGGTGGGTTCTAACAATGGGGGAAGAGTTCCAACTTGTTTGGGGTGGGTTTCAACTTTTTTGGGTAGGGGTTCCAACTTGTTTGGGTAGGGGTTCCAACTTTTTTGGGTAGATGATCCAACTTTTTTGGGTAAGGGTTCCAACTTTTTGGGTAGAGGTTCCAACTCTTAGGGGGAGGGGTTTCAACTTTTTTGGGGTGGTTCCAACTCTTGGGGGGAGGGGTTCCAACTCTTTTGGGTAGGGGTTCTAATTTTTTTGGGTACAGGTTCCAACTTTTTTGGGTAAGGGTTCAACCTTTTTGGGTAAGGGTTCCAACTTTTTTTGGGGGTGGGTTCCAACTTTTTTGGGTAGGGGTTCCAACTTTTTTGGGTAGTTCCAACTTTTTTGGGTAGTGGTTCTAACTTTTTTGGGTAAGGGTTCCAACTTTGGGGGGGGGGGGGGTTCCAACTTTTTTGGGTAGGGGTTCCAACTCTTGGGGGGAGGGGTTCCAACTTTTTTGGGTAAGGGTTCTAACTTTTTTGGATATAGGTTCCACCTTTTTTGGGTATGGGTTCCAACTTTTTGGGTAGAGGTTTCAACTCTTGGGGGAAGGGGTTTCAACTTTTTTGGAAGGGTATAACCGTTGGGGAGGGGTTCCAACTTTTTTTGGGGTGGGTTCCAACTTTTTTGGGCAGGGGTTCCAATAGTGGTTCCAACTTTTTGGGGGGAGGGTTCCAACTCTTGGGGGGAGGGATACCAACATTTTTGGTAGGAGTTCCAACTCTTGGGTTAGGGGTTCCAATTTTTTTGGGTAGGGGTTCTAACCTTTTTTGGTACAGGTTCCAACTTTTTTGGGTAAGGGTTCCAACTTTTTGGATAGAGGTTTCAACTCTTGGGGGGAGGGGTTTCAACTTTTTTGGAAGGGTATAACCGTTAGGGGAGGGGTTCCAACTTTTTTTTGGGGTGGGTTCCAACTTTTTTGGGTAGGGTTTCCAACTTTTTTTGGTAGGGGTTCCAACTTTTTTGGGTAGAGGTTCTAACTCTTGGGGCAGGGGTTCCAACTTTTTTGGGTAGGGGTTCCAACTTTTGGGGCAGGGGTTCCAATTTTTTTTGGTTAGGGGTTCCAACTTTTTTGGAGGGGTTCCAACTTTTTTGGGTAGGAGTTCCAACTCTTGGAGGGAGGGGTTCCAACTTTTTTGGGTAGGGGTTCCAACTTTTTTGGGTAGGGGTTCCAATTTTTTTGGGTAATGGTTCCAACTTTTTTGGGTAAGGGTTCCAACTTTTTGGGGGGTGGTTCCAACTTTTTTGGGTAGGGGTTCCAACTCTTGAGGGGAGGGGTTTCAACTTTTTTGGTTAGTGGTTCCAACTTTTTTGGGTAAGGGTTCCAACTTTTATGGTAGAGGTTCCAACTCTTGGGGGGAGGGGTTTCAACTTTTTTGGGTAGTGGTTCCCACTTTTTTGGGTAGGGGTTCAAACTTTTTTGGTTAGGGATTCCAACTTTTTTGGGTAGAGGTTCCAACTCTTGAGGGCAGGGGTTCCAATAGAAAAGTTGACTGCTGTTCGAGGTGCACTTGAGTTGATTGAAGACCAGACTACTGCATAGAGTTGGAACTGAACTTCATAGAAGACCAATAGATCACTCGAGTGAAAGGGTCATAACACATCTGTCGTTCGAACGCCCTTAGTGCAAAAACAGAAGAAACGTTCGAACGACAGTCAACGTTCGAACGACCATAAAGCAAAAACAGAAACAACGTTCGAACGCCAACTCACGTTCGAACGTTCTCCACAGACTGGCAGCAGAGTAGTTGGTTTTTCACTTGGACTTGGGCGGCATACACTATTCCTTCACCTCCTCTTGTCTCCTCCTCTTGCCTATAAATACTCCCATTGTTTGAGAGCAAAAGGAGCCAAGTAAAAGGGTTGATGGAGGCTTAGACTCCCACTTACATTGTAGATTCAAGCTTACATTTTCTTTGTATGAAGTTTTTATTTTAGAGATTAGTTTGGCTTTAGTCCAACATCTCATTGTTTGTTATAAGAGTAGTTTTATGTTTATGCTTTCATTTACATGCATAGAAGGGAGTTAGTTCATCTTTTGGTTGAGGAAGCAACCCTCCATTTCTTGGTTGAGGAAGCCACCCTCTAAATGTGACTAGCTTTCTTCTACCTTTATTGTTTACGTACTTCACTTCCATTGCTTGAGCTTCTTTCTTTCTTAAAGGAGTGAAACTCTTCCACTTTTCTAGAGCTTTACCAAAGCCGTGAAGGGTGGAAGGTGATTCACTCAATCTTTGTTAAAGATTGGCTCCTTGTTCATTGTTATTTTATCTTTTAAGTCTTCTACTTGGAGGGATAAGCATCACCCACTTTTCTAGCTTTACCAAAGCCATGAAGAGTGAGTAGTTTCTCATTCACTCTTTAGTAAGAGGAGAAGGGCATGTATAAGTTATCCGGGAATTATATTTGTGCTCTGTTCTAATGCTTAACGTTTATTTTTCCTTGTTTATTGGATGATTGATTGCATCTAGCAAAGTTAAGGTACTTTGTATAATCGTGGGTTCTTTCTATGACATGGATGACTCTTGCATAGAAAGACTCATCGGTTCAAGGCAAGTACCCCGGCTAGATCTTCAAGACTACCCTTCAATCCTCCCCCTTATTGTGCTTCATTTAAAGAATGGAATATTAATGTCATGATTGGATGTCTTGTAGAAACACTTGCTTGTTTGTAGACGGGTTAAGTCTCGGCACAGATAATTCTTGTAAACTTCTAGAAAGACATCGGAATCATGTTCTTAATTATCACAGTCCATCTTTATCTTCCGATTAACTTGCTGTTGACACGGGAGTTAATTGAGTTATCAAGCACAAGTATAATAAACCGGATAATTAACTACATGTCCAGATCCTCGAACTAAAGAGTGACCCTTTTTCATTAGCATTTATCTCCTGTTTTGTTAAGAAAATTCTCTTGGAAAGAATCTTATATTCTGTCCAGGAAATCTCACATCTCTCAACAAATCTCAAATGTTACAAATAATAGGTCTCCACCACTGCTTATCTCAAAAATACCAACAATAGTTCCCTGTGGATTCGACTCCGGACTCAAACCGGATTATTACTACAGCTTGACCGCCTGCACTTGGGTGTACACATTTCGGATCAAGTCAAGCAGCAGCAAGAGGGCTTCTAGGACTGGGGGGAGAGACCTAGAGGCCCGAGGCCAGAGCCACCTTCTGTAGGGCCCTCTTCTTCAGCACCTCCCGCACTTGCCCCAGCCCGCACCATATCGTAGGGTATGGATGCTCTGGAGTCGACGATGTACGGGCTGTCGGTTATGGTGACATGACTTTTCCAGCATACATTCCCGAGTAAGCCCATCCCCGGAGGACCTCTGCCATAGCCAGCTAGACCGTCGACCTCAGTTCCCATACCTTCTACTACTATGGACGTGGGCGACGAGGAGGAGGAGGAGGATGACGTGTCTGAGTCTGAGGATGAGACCGAGTAGAAGGACACTTTTGATGAGGACAATGATTAGGATGACTTGTGTATTTTGTTTTCTTTTGAGTTCAGACTGTACATAGCTAGGGTTACTTTTATCGGCCAGAAGAAATATCTTTAGGTTTTGGGCCGTTTTTGCTTTGAAACTCGAACCTATTGTAATGAACTTTTGAGAATGATCAATGAAAATACCACAGTTGTTACATTTTATCATTGCCTAAGTCTACTTTTAATTGCAATGTGATTTATGCATTTTAAGTGTTTGGATGTTTACTTGTATGAATGGATTTTGTTTTAGTTTATAGCTTGTGGTTTGAAATAATGTTAGCTAGAGACTAGCAAAGCTCAAGTTGGGGGGTGTGATAAGCACAAAACATTGCATATATTATATGTTGTTATGCCCTTTTTAAACTTGCTTTTGTTGTGATTTTGGTGAGAAATGCGTTTAATCTTGTCTTTAATGGAGTTTTGTGTAAATGTAGCTGAAAAGATGTAAATTGTGACACCCCAAAAACCGGGGGTCATTTATAAGTCCGTTGATCAACCATCAACTCGCGGAAATACCCGTGGATGCCGGTTAACCCGACACCGCGGCACCACATTCCCTTTACCAGGATTTAAAAAAATTACAAGGTCCATTTGTTTTTGATTGATTGACCCATCCGAGGTTCAATATACTACCATTAGTACTCTATTATTGTCTATTTATAACATTGGAAGGAAGGAATACATAGCCCAAAAGCTTGGCAAAACAGTTTGAAATTTTTTGATTTTTGGAAAGCGTACCGGTACGCTGTGGCCAGTGGACCACGCCGTACCAGTATGCTGTACCTGCGTACTGGTACGCTGTACCGGTACGCCATATCCAGTTTTGCCTGTTTCACTTGTTTTTCATTTCCAATCCATTCCAAACCTTTCTACAATCATCCAACACATGTTTAATGAAGTTTTCCACATAAAACATGATATGTATAAGTTCTATTACAATCATTTGTATACATTACATTTCATAAACTAAGTTTTCATAATTAGTTTACACAAAATCCAAAATAAAGCCACATATCGGCCTTTCTTCACCATTGGGGCCCCGAGTAAGCGTCATCCACCGATGTGTACCTCGCACCTGAAATGTTTTCCCGTATAGGTGAGCTACGCTCAATAGAGTATCTCTTACAAATGCTACTTCTCAATCTAGATACACATGGACTGTTCACATGCAACAATTTACGAGCAACATTCTTTTCAATCAAGAAATGCAATCCCATTATAGGAATTTCCATGTCATGCTATGAATTGAGATGAAACTCACTCATGCAACTTCAACCCCGAGTCCTCACCGACTCCCACAACACAATGCAATGCACTTGTGAAGTAATTCCGTCATTGACGAAAATCCATCCAATGATCATTTTAAATAAAAATCATTTGTTAATAAATCAAATCATTGTTGGATGATACCCATTGAATAAGTATGTTATAAAACAAAATCAAGTGTCTTTGTTGGGTATCGAATTTTCGGAGTTTCACCGCCTGTTCCGTACACCGTTACACTTTTCTGGAATTTCACCGCCGGTAAGTGTATGAACCATGTGGCCAGGCCTTGCACCTGAGGGAGAATCTAGCCTTTCTTGCTATACCCGACACAAGTTTTTCATGCAACCATGCGACTCAAGGGAATTTTCGATCCAACCTTTTCGAGACCACTTATCAATCACCAAGTACGGTGTTGATCAACCATGCACACACACACCCACACTCATGACTCATGCCCATGAATGTGATCCCAATTCTATGCCCAAATTGCAATGCATGCCAAGTGAGCAATTTCCACATATCAACATGTACCATGACAATTTATATCATATGCATATAATCACCATTATCCATCACATTGTCAACATATCAATGAACATATATCAACAATCATAACAAACATGTTATTACACAATTTATGTCCAAAACACACTTCTCTCACAAGAGCACAATATAAACACATAGCATGCCCATGTAATACCAAATTCCAAGAAATTACACAAGTAACTTCCACAACTCAAGTTCAAGCTAGAAATTGATTCAAGCCATTTCTATACCCATTTCCTCTTTTCCATAACAATGGACTATTTTTCATAACAAAAGACAAGGCATAGGTAGTTCTATACCCCTAGTCATTTCCTATGGACATCATCGGTTGTAAATAACCAAAGTAGGAAGGAACCCTACCTCTTGAAGCATAAAATGAAGTGTAGAACTTCAAGAACACCAACCCCAACCTCAAACCTTTGATTTTTCCAAAATCTTCCATTTTGGATCTTCGGTGAAATCCTTTGTTCTTGGTACGTAAGTGTAGCCCTCGTCGAGGAGATCAACTTTGATTCTTGGTTCGAGTTGATTCGAGCGACAGAACTCCGTGAATCGTCGAGAAAAGCCTTGAACTTATGTTTTTCTTCTTCTTTTCCTCTCCTCTCTTCCTCACACGTTTACACACTGGAATCAGCTGAGTATTATCCCAAAAAATCAGACTTTTGTTGATATTTATAACCCTTAACACTTGGTCCACGTCGCGCCACACGCTCTCCTTGTTTGGGTCCGTTTTTGCCCCGAAACGATTTATTTCATCCCTGTTTAAGTTCAAATTAATTTTATTTGAACTTTAATTCAATTATAAGAAAATTTTATAATTTCCATTTTTGGGGACGTTCGTGAGGTCACCCGACACCCAGTTGTCTTGTAAAACGTGAGAAATTCGACTATCTCGGAATTCGACGAAAATTGATAGGGCAACTAGATTTCGCGAGACGAATACAACGGTGAGGTCCGTTTCATCATCTGAGCTCTAGAGAAATACGTATTTTAAATCCGCATTATAGTGACAAATTTCCATTTTGCCATTTTTCAGAAAAGTTCAAATTTACCCAGGTTTTACATAAATGGCTTGAGTTAAGGCCCCATTGAAGTGATTGAAATCTATGAAGATGAGGGGATAGCTTAAAGGAAGGTTTGGAAGGTGAAGAAACCAAGAAAAATGCAATTTGGATGAAAACCTTCTGGAAGGTTTGACTATAAACCTTCCGGAAGGTTTGCACTTGGTCTGCCTATTCACTGCCAAAACCTTTCGGAAGATTTTGTCTACTGGAATGAACCTTTCGGAAGGTTTGCATCAACCTTCCGGAAGGTTTTACTCGCTGGAATGCTTTTTCAACTGATCCTGCACAAACCTTCCGGAAGGTTTGCATCAACCTTCCGGAAGGTTTTGCCCAGATTGCCCAGACAACCTGTAACTCAAGCTCTGCCATTTGGGGGCCCTACCTACACTTCTCCCACTTGTCCCCTGACGTTTCTTACACACATACAAGCCTCCCATCACCTCATTTCGTACTTTGGAGGCTCAAGCATTGAAGAGGAGGAGAGAGAAGAGGCAAGTGAGGGAAGTTGCAGGCTAGGCTTATCCTAGCCTGCCCAAGCCATCAAGTCAGTCCCCTTTTGATTGGAAGCCTATCACACACCTAAGAGGGGTCCCATGGACTAAAATGCATCATCCATTACATAATTATTCAGCTTTGGAGAGATATAGAGAGAGAAGCTTTAGGTAGAAAACATAGTTAGAGAGAGAAAGCTTAGATTTTTACATTTTCTTCCATCCATTTCACTTGTAATCATTCTTAAGACTCTTGTAAGCTTCATTTATTGTCTTTAATGTCATTTACTTCAAGTACATTGCAAGTTTAGTTGAGTATCTTAGATTCTACAATTATTGCATTTAAGTTTTCATTTCAAGTTATTCAAATGGGTCTTAAATGCACTTTTTTGTAGTTTATGTTTTCTTGCATTAATTTAATTTTCAATCTTCATTTCTTCTCAAGGTATCTTCATTTCATTTATGTTCTTGCATTAAATATGAGTAGCTAAGCTTTAAGTTGGATAATCCAAGGGAGAACTCATCTTGGGTATGCTAAATCAACTCTTTTTCTTTCTTCCTCGTAGTGTATGTTGATTTGGTTTGACTAGGTTGAGTGTGGACATGGTTGTGAGTTCTTGATACATCGTAGACTTGTCACGGTGTATGCTTGAATCCTCACCTCCATTTTAGTCCCGCGCTTCCTATGAATCAATCAAACATCTAGACACCATTGGAGGAAGGTCTTGAGTTGATTTGGCATTCCCATTGGAATGACCTCTTCGGATTAGCCAACACTTGTTCCATTTCATTTTCATCGAGAACACAATCACCAAAACTCAAACCTCACAAGATTTTACACTTTTCCTTTTCTTTATCAAAATCACATTTAAAACGATTCACCTCCTTCCTTGAGGAGACGACCTTGGAATACAATTTCCAATTAAAACACGACATTCAAAAGTCTCCTTACGCTTGGTGATTAGCACAAAATATTGCATACTATATGTACATTTGCATCCATTTCATGCTTGCTTTTGAGGTTAAAACGAGTGGAATTGCAATGTTCGAGCTATTAACGGAGTTTCGGTATGTTTGCAGGTAAAAGTGTTTAAATGATGCTTATTAGGCCCTGATGAGCACAAAATATTGTAAATTTGATGGCCTCATTACATGCATTTTTACTCAACTTTGTAATTAATTACTTAGAGTTAGCCAAATTTATGAATAATGTTGAATTTTCGATGTTGCAGGTAATTATAATGTAAATCATGGATTTTGTAACCGTGCAACTAAGTGTGGAGGAGTGGTGAAGACATGGACACATTACATGAGGATTTGAAGGCTTAAAAGTGAAAGAAATTAGGGAGGTATTGGTGCTTGGTAACAAAGGCACCAACACCCACATCATTTGGTTGCAGTACCTCGTTTTTTCTCCTTTTTGATCATGATCGAATTTTAATCTGAAAAACTACAAAACATGAAAGTTGTAGATCTGGATGGCTTCTGTATTGTGTCAAAATTTCAGCTCAATCGGACGGTTGGATCACAAGTTATGACAATTCTACGAAAACTGGTCCGGAGCAGAAGCGTACCGATATGCCGTACTGGTACGATTTACCTACTGGAGTTCGCCGTACCGGTACGCTCTTCTGAAACAGTTTAAATTGCCCAGAACACCTGCAAATCATCTCCACTTGCTTGGGGGTCCCACCTACAGTTCTCCCACTTGTCCCCTGACTTCCCTTACACATTTACATGCCTCCCATCACCCATGCTTGGACTTTGGAGACATTGGCATTAATGGGGATGGGAGAGAAGGGGGATGCCATAGTGGGTTGCAGGCTAACCTATCCAAGGCCATCAACTCAATTCCCATTGATGGGAGGCCTGCACACACCTAGGGGGACCCTCCATGGACGAAAATGTAGAGTTGTTCTCTATATATTCAGCATTCCACAAGCATTTAAAGGGTGGCTACCTAAGCTTAGGAGTAGTTTTAGTGAGGAAGATGATGAATAGTATGTTTTTGCATTTTATTCACCCATTTCATTGCAGTAAGTTGTAGACCTCTTGTAATCTTTATTTCCTACATTGTAATCTCCTTTATTTCAAGAATATTGCAAGTTTAATTACATGTTCTTCAATTCACCATTAATGCTTTCAAGCTTTCTTCATTTTAAGTTTTAAATTAGGTATTGTATATTTTTCTTCATAGCTTAAGATTTCTTGCTTTAAGTTAAGTTCAATGTTTCCTTTCTTCATTATGTCCCTTTACATTATGCATGCCTTTCTTGCTTTCATGAGTAACTAGATTTTAAGTTGGTTAATCCAAGGGAGAACTCCTCTTGGGTGTGCCACTTCAACTTATTTTCATTCCTCCTCTCAGAGTATGATGACTCGGTTTGACTGGGTTGGGGTGAGGACATGGTTGTGAGTTCTTGATACACTGTAGGCATCGTCACGGGGTATGCTTGAATCCTCACCTCCATTTTAGTCCCGAGCTTCCCACGAATCAATCGTACATCTAGGCTCTATTGGAGGAAGGCTTGAGTTGAGTTGGTATTCCTATCGGAATGACCTCTTTGGATTAGCCAACACTTGTTTTTATTGTATTTTCATTTACAAACTTCAAACACCAAAACTCAAACAAAAGGTTTTACACTTTCCCTTTTTAACAAAATCACCTTCACACACTTGAACTTTCCTTCCCTGAGGAGACGACCTTGAAATACTTTTCCAAGTAAAACACGACAAGCAAAAGACTCCTTGCGCTTGGGGAGCACTTTTATTCATTTCGCACATTCCATTTAATACATTTCATTCCATCCACCATTCCGTTGCCCTTTCTTTTGACATCATTCCGAGGGAGAGTGCCAATCCTTTCACACATACACCATATACACATTTAGGGATAATATTAGGAGGTTAGGAACTACAACGGTTTTGATCAAGCAGGCCCTATCATGGTGTGTAAGGTAAATGGAGATGAGGTGGAGGCTTGACGATAGCTTGGAAGGTGAAGGAACCAAGAAATTAGCAAAACAAGTGAAAACCTACCGGTAGGTTTTGGCTACTGGACCTGCACCAATCGCAAACCTACTGATAGGTTTTTCCTACTAGAGTAAAACCTACCTGTAGGTTTCTCGTGACCTACCGGTAGGTTTTACTAAAAACGCCAGATTTTGAAACTCAAGCTCTGCCACTTTGAGGTTCCCACCCATGGGCCTCCTACTTGTTTCCTGACACTCCTTATACACAGACATCCCTTCCTTCACCCTTGCTTGGACTTTGAAGGCTTGGACATTAATGAGGAGGAGAGAGAAGAGGAAGACCTGGAGAGTTGCTGGGTAGGCTGTCATAGCCTGCCCCAAGCCATACAATCAGCCCCCTCTGGATGTGAGGGCTGTCTCACACCTAGGGGGGACTTCCATGGACGAAAATTCAAGCTCCATACAAATTTTATACATATTACATTGTATTGTAGAGAGAGAAGCTCAAGGTAGAAGACAGTTTAGCGAGAGAAAACTTAGATTTTTACATTCTCTTCATCCATTTCACTTGTAATCCTCTGTAAGACTTGTGTAAGTTTCATTTAATGTCTTTAATGTCATTTATTACAAGTACATTGCAAGTTTAGTTCTACATTGGGATTTCACCATGGTTGTAGGAAGTTTTCTTCATTTCATGTTTTAAAATGGGTATTGAATGTTTCTAGTCTTAGTTTAAGTTTTCTTGCATTAAACTAAATTCCAATCTTCATTTCTTTACAATGTCTCTTCATTACATTTATGTTCTTGCTTTAAATATGAGTAGCTAAGCTTATAGTAGGCTAATCCAAGGGAGAATTCCTCTTGGGTATGCTATTTCAATTTATTTTCATTCCTCCTCGTAGTGCACATTGATTCGGTTTGACTGGGTTGAGTGTGGACGTGGTTGTGAGTCTTTGATATCCCGTAGACTTGTCACGGGGTATGCTAGGATCCTCACCTCCATTTTAGTCCCTCGCTTCCCACGAATCAATCGAACATCTAGACACCATTAGAGGAAGGTCTTGAGTTGATTTGACATTCCCATTGGAATGACCTCTTTGGATTAGCCTACACTTGTTCCATTTCATTTTCTATCACAAACACAAACATCAAAAATTTTTAAACTTTTAATTTTTCACCAAAAATCACCTTCAAAACGATTCACCTCCTTCCCTGAGGAGATGACCTTGGAATACGATTTTCAAGTAAAACACGACACTCGAAAGTCTCCCTGCGCTTGGGGAGTACTTTTGTTCACGCACGCACACACACATTTCATTCACCCACCATTATTCCGTTTCCCCCATTTCTTGCATCATTCTGAGGGAGAATGACACTCCCCTATCCCTATAAGCTATACACACATTAAGGGATGATGTCCGGAGATTAGGGACAACAACGAAAAAAACCAAGCACTTGGGGAGCACTTTTGTTCACACACACACACACACATTTCATTCACACACTCGTTTACCTAATTTCTTGCATCATTCCGAGGGAGAGTGACACTTACCTATCCGTATAATCTACATACACACAACCAGATTCATGGTCAGAAATTAGGAATGACAGAATAAATCAAGCAGTCTACCTTTAAGTACTCAACCCAAATGTCGTCTCCTTCAACTTCGATCCTATGTTCTGATTCATTCCACCCAAATCCTGAAGTGCTAAGCATTGTAAGGAGTGTGTGGTAGGTTTCCTTCCATTTTTTTATCTTCGACTCAATGTGTGGAGTGGCACACAAATCAATTCCGCCTAGTACATCAGATAGAGATTTCTCCAAGTGGTGGAGATACCTAGATCTGAACGCACCATTTTAACATTTCCAACCTTGGTTACAGATGTCTTTTAATGCATTTAATAATATTGTTTCTTTGGGTATGTTGCTCCTTGTATATACTTTTGTGTATTTATTTTTCATTTATAGATATTGTTTTGTATGTGGGGACGGAACGACCAAAATCGATTGGTTAGACAACCCTTAGGCCCCAACGTGAATATTGACCAAGAACCACCTGATGATGCCAGTGACAACTTTGAGGAGTTGGGTGCCAATGCTAATGTTCCAAGGGGAGGAGGAGTGTAAGAACCTAGAATTCCAAATCCTAGAATGTATTTCCCCCCTAGGAATGAAGGGAACAATATCCTCATTGATCCTCCGGCGAGGTCAATGCGGGATTTTCTCCAACCCACACGTAGGACCACTCCCTCATGCATTCTCTTGCCGGTCTAAGCTCATGCCTTCCTAGTTAAGCTGGGAATGTTGCAACTACTTCCTACATTCCACGGAATTGAAAAGGAAAATCCATATTTACACATTAAGAAATTCGAGGATATAGTTGCAACCTTCATCAGTAACTATGCTATGGAAGACATAGCTCGTTTGAAATTGTTTCCCTTTCCCTTAAGGACAAAGCAAAAACATGGTTGAATTCCTTGCGGCCTCGATCCATAACCTCTTGGGCTCAAATGCTTTCTGAGTTTTTGAATAAATTTTTTTCAGTGCATAGAACCACCACTTTAAAAAAAACAAATTCAAAACTTTTCGGAAAAGCCCAATGAGCAATTTTATAACTGTTGGGATCGTTACAATCGTGGCAATTGGTGAGTTTCTTCTATGAAGGAATTACACCGAGCCATAGACAATTCATCGACATGATGTGTGATTAGCACAAAACTTTGCATATTTCATGTGCCAATACATTCCTTTTTCACTTGCTTTTGGGGATTAAATGAGTGGAATTGTGCTATTTGAGCTATTAACGAAGATTTGTGGTGTTTGCAGATAAAATGTGATAATTGGTGCTTCTTAAAGCCATCTCAAATGGTTTGAGGTGAATGAGGATGAAAGGATGGCTTGAAGATATCTCAGGAGGTGAGGAAACCAAAGAATTAGCAAAAACAGGAGAAAACATACTGGTAGGCCATACTGGTATGTTTCAGCTACTGGAGTTCGACATACCGGTAGGTTATGCTGAAATAGCCCAGATTCTGCATATCAGGCTCTGTCATTTTGAGGGTCCCACCAGACATTCTCCTACCTACCTCTGTCGCTCCCAACACCATGGACATCCCTCTTGCACCTTCTCTTGGACTTTTGGAGCCTTGGTGATCAATGAAGAGAGAGAAGAGGAGAGATGCTGGGTGTGCAGACAAGGTCTGCACCTACCCTGTCCAGCCCACTTTTTTGCAGCCCTATGTATGGAGATCACATCACCTAGCAAGGGCATCACTCCATGAACATTTTTTTCAGTGAAAGAAAAAGATAGACCATAGAGAGATACACATTAGGGGATATAGAGAGAGAGAGATAGTCTAGGAAGATGATGAATAGTGTTAGAGAGAGAAGTTGAGATTTTTACATTTTCTTCCAGGCATTGTCTTCTAATTTCAGAAAAGAATCTTCTAAGCTTCCTTAAATGCCTTTAATGCCATTTATTCAAGTGGTTTTCAAGTTTAATCTTCCATTAAAGCTTTCACCATTAATGCTTCTATGCTCTTCAATTTCTTAGCTGTAAATGGGTATTGAATGCATTCCCTTTTAGTTTATGTTTTCTTGCATTATCCTAGCTACAATCTTCAATTGCTTTAGAATGTCTTTCATTTACATTGTAGTCTTTCCTTTAATCATGAGTAGCTAAATCTTAAAGTTGGCTAATCCAATGGAGACCTCCCATTGGGTATGCTATTTCAACTCATCTTCTTTCCTGCCCTCGGTGTATGGTGGTTAAATTTGACTGGGTTGAGCATGGACATGGTTGTGAGTCTTTGATATTCCATAGACTTGTCACGGTTTATGCTTAAATCCTCACTTCCATCTTTTCCCGAGCTTCCCACGAATCAATCGTTCATCTATGCATCATTGGAGGAAGGCTTCGGGTTGAATTGGCATTCCCATTGGAGTGAACCTTTGGCATTAGTCAACACTTGTTTCCCATTCAATTTCATCACAACACAAATCATAAACCAACCTCAACCATCAAAAGATTTTACACTTTCTTTTACTAAAATTTCCTTCTACATGATTCACATCATTCCCCGAGGAAACGACCTTGGAATACCTCCAAGTAAAACACGACCCGCAAAAGTCTTCTTGCGCTTGAGAAGCATTTTTGCTTACACATACACTTCATATTCCACCATCCCCTTGCCCTTTCTTTTGACATCGTCCCAAGAGGGAGTGACACTCCCCCTCACACATAAATCATACACACATTGAGGGAGATGTTTAGAGGTTAGGAAAGACAGAGAAAACAATCCAAGCAATGTGTAATGACGAGTTCTTAAACAAGGACCCCAATGAGTCCCTAGACTACTTTAGTACATTGGTAAAAAATGCCCAATCTTTGGAAATCACAGATCCCATCGATGTACCGAGGTATTCTCCCGGTAGTAATCAAGCACGAGGGGGAGGGATGTATGTTTTGAGAGACCGGGAAGAGTTGCTTTCTGAAATCACTAGGTTGTCATGGAAGGTGGAGAACTTAGAAGTCAATAGGAGACAGGAGGTGTCCAATGTTTCAAAGACCGAGGAGTTCTGCTCAATTTGCGAGAGTGTGGAGCATTCCATATCGGAGTGCCCCAACATTCCGACACTTAAGGAAGTGTACCATGAGCAAGTCAATGCCTTTAACCAAACAAGGTAATCATTCTCCCCACACTCTAATACTTATAATCTGGGTTGGAGCAATCACCCGAACTTTAGTTGGAGAAATGAGAATCCCACTCCTCATGGGTCTAATGCATATACACCTCCTGTGCCTCCTAAGCAAAGTCAATACCAAGGTCAAGGGCAATCATCTAGCCCTTAATACCCCCGGTCCAATCCGCAAGGGTATTCACCAAACCCACCTCCACATAATTTTTCCCAAAGTCCACCTCCACAAAGTTTTTCTCAACAAGAACCATCCAATCTTCCCACCTACTAACCTCCCCATAAGTGGAATTCGGATGATGTGCTTTATCATTTCATCCAAAGCCAAACCACCATCAACAATCAAAATGCCGCAGCTTTTAATGACATTCAGACTCAACTCACTAAGTTGACCAATTCCATGGGGGCATCACAACAAGAGAAGGGGAAATTCCCCGCTCAACCCCAAGAAAACCCTAGGGGTCAACATGTTATCGAGTCTTTAGAGCCCAATAGTGAGAGTTGTGAGCAACTCAAAGCGTTCACCACCCTTCGAAGTGACAAAAAAATTGATAAGACCATTGTGCCAAAAGTCTCATCTAAAACCACATTGCCAATAGAGGAAGAGACTAAGGGTGACACCGAAGGAGGTGAGGTGAGTGAGAAAGAAAAAGTGGTTGATGAAACTGTGCATGCATCCCCCATTCCTACCCCTTTTCCTAATCGGTAGAAGCCACTCGTCAAGGTGGCTAATTATTCTGATATAATTGAGATGTTCAAACAGGTAAAAATCAACATTCCACTCCTTGATGCTATAAAGCAAATCCCATCTTGTGCCAAAATCTTGAAGGACTTGTGTATCGTGAAGAGGAGACTAAATGTGCACAAGAAGACATTCCTCACCGAGCAAGTGAGCTCAATCTTGAGGACTAACACCCCACCAAAGTTCAAGGATCCTGGATGCCCTACCATTGCTATCACGATCGGAAATTGCTGGGGGGAGCAAGCTCTTCTTGATTTGGGGGCGAGCGTCAACCTCCTACCGTACTCGGTGTACCAACAACTCCAGCTTGAAGAGCTAAAGCCAACTCCAATCACTCTTCAACTGGTGGATCATAGTGTCCGAACACCGAGGGGAGTGGTCGAGGATGTTTTAGTACAAGTCAATAAATTTTACTTTCTTGTTGATTTTATTGTGCTTGACACTCACCCGGTTACAAATCTTAGTTCTCAAATCCCTGTCATACTTGGTAGACCTTTTCTTGCTACTTCTAATGTTGTGATTAGTTACAGGAACGGTCTTATGAAGCTTGCATTTGAGAACATGACTATGGACCTCAATGTTTTCAACTTGTCTAAACAACCGGGGGATGATGAAGAGGGACATGAGATCAACCGGATTGACACATTGGTGGAGGGTCACATGGAGCTATTGGGTATGATGAAGGAAGAGGAAGAGATGGTTGATATAGGTTGGGTTGATGAGCAAGAGGAGTTGGAGAGCTTGAATGGGATAGAAAAATGGACCCCTACATTTGAGAAGCTTCCGCATCAAGACAAGAAGATCTTTCCATATAATGAGCAAAAACCAATCTTGGAATTGAAGCCATTACCATCCAATATCAAGTATGCATATCTTGGGGATGACAAGACCTTTCCGGTAGTGATTAGCTCAACCTTGGGGGCAAAAAAAGAAGAAGATCTCTTGAAAGTGTTGAGGAGGCACAAGGGAGCGATTGGTTGGACAATTGCCGACATCAAGGGGATAAGCCCCCTTATTTGTACACACCGCATCTAGCTTGAAGAGGACTCCAAGCCGTCTTGACAACCACAAAGAAGGTTGAATCCAATCATGAAGGATGTGGTGAGAGACGAGGTATTAAAACTACTTGACATGGGCATCATTTTTTCGATTGCCGATAATAAGTGGGTTAGCCCCACGCAAGTAATACCTAAGAAGTCGGGAGTCACAGTTGTTGCAAATGAGGAGAACGAACTTATTCCAACAAGGGTAATCACTAGATGGAGAGTGTGCATCGATTACCGAAAGCTCAACCTATGCACGAGAAAAGACCACTTCCTATTGCCATTCCTTGATCAAGTGTTGGAAAGAGTAGCTGGGCATCTATTTTACTGCTTCTTAGATGGCTACTCCGGGTACAACTAGATTGAGATTGCTTTGGAAGATCAAGAAAAGACCACCTTCACTTGCCCCTACGGTACTTTTGCTTACTAATGAGCACAAAATATTGTATATTTGATGGCCTCATTACATGCATTTTAAACTCAACTTTGTAATTAATTACTTAGAGTTAGCCGAAATTATGAATAATGTTGAATTTTTTATGTTGCAGTAATTATAGCTTAAATGATGGATTTTAGAACCTTGCAACTAAGTGTGGATGTGTGGTGAAGGCATGGACACATTACTTGAGGATTTGGAGGCTTAAAAGTGAAAGAAATCAAGGAGGTATGGGTGCTTGGTAACAAAGGCACCAGCACCCACACCATTTGGTTGCAGTAACTCGGTTTTCCTCCTTTTTGACTATGATTCACTTCGAATATGAAAAAGTTGAAAACATGAAAGTTGTATATCTGGATGTCTTCTATATTGTGTCAAAATTTCAGCTCAATCGGACGGTTGGATCAAAAGTTATGACAATTCTATGAAAAATGGTCCGGAACAGAAACCGTACCGGAAGGCCGTATTGGTACACTTATGCTATTGGAGTTCGCAGTACCGGTATGCGTACCGGTACGCTCTTCTGAAATAGCCAAAATTTCCCAGAATGCCTGCAAATCATCTCCAACTTCTTGGGGGCCCACCTACACTTCTCCCACACCTACCCTGACATATTTTACACATAACCATGCCATCCTTACACAATTTCTTGACTTTGGAGACATTGGCATTAATGGGGATGGGAGAGAAGGGGGCTGCCATGGTGGGTTGCAGGCTAGCCTGTCCAAGGCCATCAACTCACCTCCTATTGATGGGAGGCCTGCACACACCTAGGGGGACCACCATGGACGAAATTGCAAGGCTCTCACACTCCATATATTCAGCATTCACACAAGATTCAATGGTGGCTACCTAAGCATAGAAAGCTCCAAGGAGGAAGAAGATGAATAGTAGTTAGAAAGCTTAGTTTTTTGCATTTTCTTCCATCTTTTCACTTGTAGTTTATTTTAAGACTTGTGTAAACTTCATTTATTATCTTTAATGTCATTTACTTCAAGCACATTTCAAGTTTAATGCTACATCTTAGATTTCACCATTGTTGCAGCAAGTTATCTTCATTTTTAAGTTTAAAATGGGTATTGAATATTTTTCTTCTTAGTTTAAGATTTCTTGCTTTAAGTTAAGTTTCAATGTTTCCTTTCTTCATTATGTCCATTTACATTATGCATGTCTTCCTTTTATTTATGAGTAGCTAGAGTTTAAGTTGGTTAATCCAAGGGAGATTTCCTCTTGAGTGTTCCATTTTAACTCATTCTCTTTCCTCCTCTCAGAGTACGATGGTTCGGTTTGACTGAGTTGAGAGTGGAGTGGATGCGGTTGTGAGTCTTTGATATCTCATAGGCCTGGTCACGGGTTATGCTTAGATCCTCACCTCCATCTCGTCCCTAGCTTCCTACGAATCAATCATTCATCTAAGCTCTATTCGAGGAAGGCTTTGAGTTGATTTGGGATTCCCATTGGAATGAACCCTTTGGATTAGCCAACACTTGTTTTTATTTCATTTTCCTCAAAACATCACTCACAAAAACTCAAACCAAACACAAAAGATTTTACACTTTCTCTTTTTGTTCACAAAATCACCTTCACACACTTGAACTTTCCTTCCCTGAGGAGACAACCTTGGAATACTTTTCCAAGTAAAACACGACACACAAAAGACTCCTTGCGCTTGGGGAGCACTTTTGTTCACCACACACACATTTCGCACATTCCATTTCCACCACCATTCCGTTGCCTTATTTCCCACATCATTCCGAGGGAGAGTGACACTCCCTTTGCACCTACATCATATATACACATTAGGGGATGATATTAGGAAGTTAGGAACAACAACGATTTACATCAAGCACTTACCGACGCATGCCTTTCGGGTTGTGTAATGTCTCGGGAACTTTTCAACGTTACATGATGGGGATTTTTAGTGATATGGTAGAGAAGATTGTGAAAGTGTTTATGGATGACTTCTTGGTTTTTGGGGATTCATTCGATGGGTATTTGGAGAACTTAGAGAAATTTTCTGAAAGATGTGAAGAGAAAAACTTGGTGCTCAATTGGGAGAAGTGCCACTTCATGGTGATATAAGGAATTGTGCTCAGGCACATCGTCTCAGCAAAGGGGATCGAAGTGGACAAATCAAAGTTTGAGGCCATTTCCAACCTCCCTACACCGAGGGTCATCAAGGATATCAAGTCGTTTCTAGGCCATACCGGCTTTTATCATCGTTTTATTAAAGACTTTAGTGCATTGGCCCCGACCTTTGACCAATTTACTATCTAAGGATGTCCCATTTGAGTGGTCGAATAATTGCGAGGCATCGTTTACAAAACTTAAAAGCATGCTTACTACACCTTCGATTATGCGACCACCCAAGTGGGATTTACCTTTTGAGCTTATGTGCGATGCGAGTGATTACGCGGTAGGCATAGTGCTCGGTCAAAGGGAGGACAAGAGATCTTATGCAATATACTACGCTAGCAAAATGCTCAATGAAACTCAAATGAACTATACCACCATAGAAGAAGAATTGTTAGCTGTAGTATGTGCATTGGAAAAATTTCGGTCATACATCATTGGTTCACCTATAGTAGTCTATACCGATCACTCTGCTTTGAAGTATTTGTTGTCTAAGCAGGATGCAAAACTGAGACTTATTAGGTGGATACTCCTCCTACAAGAATTCAATTTGACGATCAAAGACAAAAAATGAGTTGAGAATGTGGTGGGGGACTATTTATCCTGATTGGTGGTGCAAGAGGCCGATGAGCACATTTCTATCCATGATTTTTTCCATGATGAGCAATTACTTTCGATTCATTCTGTTTGTCCTTGGTATGCTGACATGTGTAATTAACTTGCAACAGGACAAATACCACCGCATTGGAGCCCGGAAGATAGAAGGAAATTCATGGCGGATGTGAATTACTTTTACTTCGACAACCCGTAGCTGTTCAAGTATTGCCCTGACCAAGTCATGCGGAGATGCGCACTAGAAAGTGAACAACGGGAAGTCCTTGCATTTTGCCATTCAGAGGCATGCGGTGGCCATTTCTCTACAAAGAAGACTTCGACAAAAATTCTACAGTCAGGTTTTTATTGGCCCTCTCTGATAAAAGATTGTATCTCTTTCTGTAAATAATGCGATAGGTGCCAATGTTTGGGTAGTGTGACCCGAAGGAACATGATGCCCCTCTCCCCTATACTTGTTATCGAGATATTTGATTGTTGGGTCATCGACTTCATGGGTCCCTTCCCCATGTCATTTGGCTACTTATATATTCTACTGGCAGTGGACTACGTGTCCAAATGGGTGGAGGCTATCCCGACCCAGACCAATGACCACCAGGTCGTGGTCAAGTTTCTCAAGGAGAACATTTTTTTGAGGTTTGAGATGCCTCGTGCAATGATAAGCGATGGTGGGTCGCATTTCTGTAATAGGCCATTTTCATATTTGATGCATAAGTATGGTGTCACACACAAGGTGTCCACCGCGTATCACCCACAAACCAATGGCCAAGCCGAGTTGGCCAATAGGGAGATCAAAAATATCCTAGAGAAAACGGTGAATCCCAATAGGAAGGATTGGTCATTTAGGTTGATCGATGCCATTTGGGCTTACCGCACAGCATACAAGACAGTTCTAGGCATGTCTCCCTATCGGCTCGTCTATGGAAAGGCTTGCCATTTGCTAGTTGAAATGGAACACAAGGCCTATTGGGCCATAAAGACTTTAAACTTCAATTTGAGAATGACCGGAGAGAATAGGAAGCTAGAAATGAATGAATTGGAAGAGATTCGAAGAGATGCGTATGAGAGCTCCAAAATTTCAAAAGAGCGGGCTAAGTTCTTTCATGACAAATCTATTGTAAGGAAGTCATTTGAGCCCGGCCAAAAAGTGCTCTTATACAACTCTCGTCTCTCGATCTTTCAAGGTAAACTCCGATCCCGTTGGGATGGCCCCTATCTTGTCAAGGTGGCCTACCCCAATGGAGCTGTGGAATTCACGAACCTCGAAGATGGTAGGACATTCAAGGTCAATAGCCAAAGACTTAAGCCATTCTTCGAGGGTTTTGAAGGACAAGGAGTGGAGGAGGATTTGATGGATCCGGTTTACCCGGACTAGTTGAAGGATTAACTGTTCTTATGCTTTTTAGTGTACAATCGTTTTTATTTACTTTAACTGTTCATGTTACTTACTTTATCTTTTCTTATAGTATGTTTTTCTTAGTTGCAGATATTGGTGTTTTTGTCAAAAGCTCAATTGCGAGGTGTTCTCTAACCCTACTCACCTTTTTACAGTCTTTCATTGCATATCATATCCTTTTTTGTTGCATTGAGGACAATGCATGAATCAATTTGGGGGGTGAGGTGCACTAGTTGTATGATACACCAATCTTTGTGAAAATTTTTGTTGATAATACTGATTTTTGTGTGGTGAAAATTCACCTTTTACATATCATACATATTTTTGTTCACAATAGTTGCAAATTATGTGAAAAATTTGAAATTTTTTGAGAAAATATCTGAATGTTGATCTGTATTCCCTTATTATGAGTGCTTTGGGCTGTTGATATGTTGATCCTTGCTTTGAATTTTGAATACATGAGCACATTATAGAAGTTCATCCTATGCGTGAGTATCACATATGCATTTGCTTATGAATTCAACAATATGTGCACCTTGAATGTGTAATTTCATCAATTTACGGATTGAGTTCACATTTTAGTGTTTGACACGAATAGTAGAGATGAGTAAGAACCCATGAGAGCTTTAGTGCCAATTCTTTTTGGAGGGGACTTACAATTACTTAAGGAAAAATTCTTCAAATTTCAAATTTGTTCAATGATCTCATTATGCTTGTTTCGGTTAGGTGCATTTGCGTAGTTGATTGACTTGTCTGGAAATGCATAACGCTCCCCCATGCTGATCTAGAGGTGATCTTAGGCCATTTTTGAATATCTTGAGCCTTTGCCTTTTTCTTGTGAAAATATTATCCATAGTGCCGTGATTGAACCTAAATTGTAACTTCGTTTCCATACCACATATTTGACCAAGCCAGTGCAAAATGATAAAAATCTACCTCACCTTGGTTATTCCTAGAGTTGAATATGAGTGATCGTAAAAGAGAAGAAAATATGGTGTGGAAACTCAAACAAAAGGAATGAATGATGTTGAAACTCAAAGAGTTGAATGTGAAAAGAATGAAAATCCAAGAAAAGGAGAAAAGGGAGTGAAAAGAAGAAAAGAATGACAAAAGAAAAGGAAAATGTCAAGGAAAAGAAAGAAAAGAAACAAAGAGTGTAGTGATGGGTTGGACTGAAATTCCCATTCAAAAGGAGATGTTTTTGAAATAAAAGTCTTTCACTTGGAACAACCCTCTTTGTTATCCTATATCCTTTGTTTCTTTTGCCTCAATATCACCCCAAGGCCCTATTATAACCCTTGAAGTCCTAAATGATCTAGAGATGCATGGGAGATGCATGTTTTTTAAGAAAAGAGGAGTTAGTTTTGCTACCTAATGCCCTAGCATTCCCTTCATGAGATTATGCCAAGGTCGTTTAATTTTCATGCATGAACTTCATTTTTGGATTACATGTGAGCCTACTTTGTTTTGCGCACAAGATTCTATCTCACATGTACATATGGAGAGCATGCCAGGATAACTAGAGTGTAATTCATTGTTGAGAGAAACCCTTGGTGAGGTTGCATCAAAGCTTAATTTGGATAGCCAAAGTGAATGTGAATTCCATTGTGTAAATGCTTAAATTACATGTCCATTGCACACACCCACGAGTTTGAAAATGAATGTGTAGGTGCATACTCTAGACTAGCATTTAAAGCCATGGTGTACTCATGTGTGCTTGGTTCGGGTATTTTGAATGATGTATTACGTAGCCCTATGCTTACGGGATAGGGGAATATTGCTCAACTCTCGATATTTTGTAGGAGTTAGGAATACCCTTGATTATTTGAATATGTGCTTTTACAGTTTGGGCATTTTGGTAGTTAAATGTACAAATATATGCCTTGTGTTTGGAAAGCATCAAAATTTTAAATCATATTGCAATTTCGGTAATGACTTGGGGCATGATGGTTCAAATTGTGGTTTACAAGTGTAGCACATGTTTTGGTGGAGTAGAGGTCAATAATAGTGTTAGAATGTGTAGGAATGGGAATGAAGTGGAGAGGGAGTGATTTGGATAACAGAGGTTTATTTTGCAAATAAGTTAAAACCTAACGGTAAGCCATACCAGTAGGTTTTGGCCACTGGTTCTACACCTACCGCGAACCTACCGATAGATTTTGCTCACTGGAGTAAAACCTACCGGTAGGTTTCCCGCGATCTACTGGTAGGTTTTGCCCAGAATGCCAAAATTAGGGCTTTTAATCAAAAATTTTCGGGAGAACTATTCATTGCCTCCCTAAATTACAAACCCTAAGGCAATTTCCTCTCCCTCCAAGCATCTCTAACCTACAAAATCCCTCACCCATCACCTTAATCTCCCATTTCTCACCGTTAGGCATGTTGATTTAGGGGATTTTAGTGAAGATTTGAGAAGTTCATCCTTTAAACCCTAGTTTTGCCAAAAATTCCCCAAGCCCTAATCTCCTTTAAGCTTTTCAAAACCTCCAAGATCCTTGCAATGGCTCGTCAAGGGAAGATCATCTCTGATGTTTTGGACCCAGTTAAGGGGTTTATGATGGCCTTCATTTCTCTTTTGGTGTTCGGGGCACTGTTGCTATGCATGGCCCGCACCAATCGAACCGGGCCAAGTCCTCCACGACCCTCGGAAGCTAGTGCCCGCAAGAGGGGTGGTGAGGGGTCAAGTGGAGACAGGAGTGAGCAAAGAAAGAAAGCTTGCAACGATGCTCATGTCCAAAACATCGAGGAGAAGAATGTTACTTGCGAGAGGTACATCGATAAGAGATCCCTGGGTCCGACCAACGAGGTTGTGAGGATCATTGAGGCCCATGGGATTGAGATTTGGTTCAAGCCTATGAGTGGATTCAATTTTTCTTCATGCTGAGATTTTTACAAAAAACTTAAGGTGGTGGATGAGGATGCAGGGATTTTGAGGACGAACATGAGGGGCAAGACTTTTGATGTGACCCTTACGGTGATTGCCACCCTCATGGAGTACGAGAGGCCACTTCCCTCCACCCCGGTGTACCCACATAACATCACTAGGGTCAAGACCATCCCAGAATACGTGGCTTCAACGTATGAGGACCCGAATCAGTTTAGGGGAACGGTTCAAGTCGGGGGCCTCAAACATGTATACGGGATGATGAACAAGCTTTTGCATTATAACCTGCTTCCAAGGGGCACAGAGAAGACTCCTGAAAAACTTGCCCTCTTGGATGCGGTGATGATAGGGAAGGCCATGGATATCTCACTCCTTATCTGGGAGGTGATGAAGGAATTCGCCCAAGCTAGAAAGCCGAAGGCCAACCTTCCATTTGGGGACCTGGTCACCCGGATGTGCAATCATTTCAAGGTGAAGGGTTATGCCTTTGTGATTGATTGAAAACGTTGTTATTCTTAACCCCTAAACATCACCATTTGACATGTGTATATGAATTATGTGTGAAAGGGAGTGTCACTCTCCCTCGGGGTGATGCAAGAGATTAGGCAACAACGGATTGGTGGAAAATGGAATGAACAAAATGTATGAAATGAAATGTGTGAACAAAAGTGCTTCCCAATCGCAAAGAGTCTTTTGTGTGTCGGTGTTTTACTTGGAAAAGTATTCCAAGGTCGTCTCCTCAGGGAAGGAAAGTTCAAGTGTGGTGAAGGTGATTTTGCAAAAGGTGAAAAAAAATGTAAAATCTTTTAGTTTGTTTTGTAGAGTTGTGTTTGTAATGAAAATGCAAGAAAACAAGTGTTGGCTAATCCAAAGGGTCATTCCAATGGGAATACCAACTCAACTCAAAACCTTCCTCCAAGGGTTTATAGATGAACGATTGATTCGTGGGAAGCTCGGGACAAATGGAAATGGGGATCTAAGCATAAATCGTGACAAGTCTACGGAATATCAAAGCCTCACAACCAAATGGAGGTGAGGATCCAAGCATACCCCGTGACAAATGCCTACGGGATATCAAGGACTCACCACCACGTCCACACTCAACCCAGTCAAACCGAACCATCGTACACCGGGTAGGAAAGAAAATAAGTTGAAATGGAGGGCCCAAGAGGAATTCTCCCTTGAATTAGCCAACTAAAAATCTAGCTAGTCATGCATAAAGGAAAGACAAGCATAATGTAAATGGACATAATGAAATGGAGCATGAAACTTGAACTAATACAAGAAAACTTAAACTAAGAAGACAAATATGAAATACCCAATTTAAAAGCTTGAAATGAAGAGAACTTAAATAACAATGGTGAAATCTAAAACATGTAACTAAACTTGGAATAGACTTGAAGTAGAGGAGATTACAATGCAAGAAATAAAGATTACAAGAAGATTAAAGCTTATAGGAACGAAAATGGAAAGGAAAATGCAAGAACATAAGCTTTCTACTATTCATCATCTTCTTCACTAAAACTACTCCTAAGCTTAGATAGCCACCCCAATACAATGTGTAAATGCTGAATATAATGGAGAGTTAGCCTTCAATTTTCGTGCATGGTGGTCCCCCTTAGCTGTGTGCAGGCCTCCCATCAATGGGAGGCTGAATGATGGTTCTTGACAGGCTAAGGAAGAGCTAGCCTGCAACTCACATGGCAGCCCCCTTCTCTCTCTCTTCCATTAATGCCCAAGCCTTCAAAGTCCTCATCTTGTGTAAGGGAGGCATGTAAATTTGTAAGGAAATGTTGGGGGGCAAGTGGGAGAAGCATTAGTGGGACCCCCAAGCAAGTGGGAAGTGATTTGGAGGCATTTCGGGCTGTTCAGGCATGGCGTACCGGTACTGAGTACCGGTACTGTACCGTACTGAGTACCGGTACTGTACCGTACCGGTACTTCGTACACCAGTAGCTTCGGCATACCGGTACTGAGTACCGGTACAGTATAGTACCGGTACGGCGTATCGATGCGGTTTTTCTGCTCTGGACCAGTTTTCGTAGAATTGGCATAACTTTTGATCTAACTGTCCGATTGAGCTGTAATTTTGACACAATACAGAAGACATCCAGATCTAAAAATTTCATGTTTTGAACTTTTTCAGATTTGAATTGAATCATAGTCAAAATGGAGGAAAACCGAGGCTCTTCAACCCAGTGGTGTGGCTGCTGGCGCTTTTGTTCCCAAACACCAATACCTCCATGATTTCTTCACTTTTAAGCCTCCAAATCTTCATGTAATGTGTACATGCCCTCACCACACATCCATCATAGTTGCAAGGTCCTAAAATACATGATTTAAGCTATAAAAACATGCAACATCGAGAATTCAACATTATTCATAAAATTGGCTAACTCTAAGTACTTAGATGCAAAAGTTGAGTTAAAATGCATGTAATGAGGCCTTGAAATATACAATATTTTGTGCTCATCACTTTGAAAATTTGACTCCCCGAGACTGGAGCCATAGGAAAAGCCAGCAGTAGCAAGGGGACGGCTATGAGCCGGGTTGAGTGGGCTAGGGTTTCGAGGCCGGAGTCTTCTGGTGCAGGACCTTCCTCGTAGGGGCCGTCTTTCCCTAGGCCATCTACTTCTGCACTGGAGCGCTCAGTATCTCATCGCCTCGACGCTTTGGAGGAGAAAGTCTATGGGATCTCTGCTATGATGACCACCACCTCCAGCTACTGGACCCTCCGCCTCAGCCCCCTCAGCTTCCATTGTAGTTGAGGTGGGGGACTCAGAGGAGGAGGGCTCTGAGGAGGACTTTAGATAAGAGGATGCTGGTGGTGACGATAATGGTTGCGGGGAGGATGGAGATGAGGATTATGGTTCATTTGTTCTCTTTTTTGTACTTTTTTGTTTTGGGTTATACATAACTAGGAGTGGAGTCATTGGCCTAGTAGAAGAGTCTTTAGGAATTTTAGGCCATTTTGTCTCTTTTTGAAGTCTAACTCCATGTACTCCAATTTTGAAAGTGATTAATGAAATACCACAGTTTTTGTTCCATCTTGCCCAAGTTCATTTTGATAATTGCATTGTAATTTTTTTATTTTGAATGCTTGGTGAATTACTTATGTAAATGGATTATTATAGTCTCGTACCTATTGATTGAAAGTAAACTTTGCTAGGGACTAGCAAAGCTCAAGTTGGGGGGTGTGATTAGCACAAAATATTGCATATTATATGTACATTTGCATCCCTGTCATGCTTGCTTTTGTGGTTAAAACGAGTGGAATTGCAATGTTCGAGCAATTAATGGAGTTTCGGTATGTTTATAGGTAAAAAGGTTTAAATGATGCTTGTTAGACCCTATCATGCTGTGTAATGTAAATGGAGATCAGGTGGAGGCTTGACGATAGCTTGGAAGGTGAAGAAACCAAGAAATTAGCAAAATAAGTGAAAACCTACCGGTAGGACCTACCGGTAGGTTTTGGCTACTGGACCTGCACCTATCGCAAACCTACCGATAGATTTTGCCTACTGGAGTAAAACCTACCCGTAGGTTTCCCGCGACCTACCGGTAGGTTTTGCTGAAAGCGCCAGATTTTGAAACTCAAGCTCTGCCACTTTGAGGGTCCCACCCATGGGCCTCCTACTTGTTCCCTGACACTCCTTACACACATACATCCCTTCCTTCACCCTTGCTTGGACTTTGGAGGCTTGGACATTAATGAGTAAGAGAGAGAAGAGGAAGACCTGGAAAGTTGCTGGGTAGGCTGTCCTAGCCTGCCCCAAGCCATCCAATCAGCCCCATATGGATGTGAGGGCTGTCTCACACCTAGGGGAACTTCCATGGATGAAAATGCAAGCTCCATACACATTTTATTCATATTATATTGCATTGTAGAGAGAGAAGCTCCAAGGTAGAAGACATAGTTTAGAGAGAGAAAACTTAGATTTTTACATTCTCTTAATCCATTTCACTGGTAATCCTTTGTAAGACTTGTGTAAGTTTCATTTAATGTCTTTAATGTCATTTATTACAAGTACATTGCAAGTTTAGTTCTAAATTTGAGATTTCACCATTGTTGCAGGAAGTTTTCTTCATTTCAAGTTTTAAAATGGGTATTGAATGTCTCTAGTCTTAGTTTAAGTTTTCTTGCATTAAACTAAATTCCAATCTTCATTTCTTTACAATGTCTCTTCATTATATTTATGTTCTTGCTTTAAACATGAGTAGCTAAGCTTATAGTTGGCTAATCGAAGGGAGAATTCCTCTTGGTTATGCTATTTCAATTTATTTTCATTCCTCCTTGTAGTGTACGTTGATTCGGTTTGACTGGGTTGAGTGTGGACGTGGTTGTGAGTCTTTGATATCCCTTAAACTTGTCACGTGGTATGCTTGGAACCTCACCTCCATTTTAGTCTCTCGCTTCCCACGAATCAATCGAACATCTAGACACCATTTGAGGAAGGTCTTCAGTTGATTTGACATTCCCATTGGAATGACCTCTTTGGATTAGCCAAAACTTGTTCCATTTAATTTTCTATCACAAACACAAATCACCAAACTCAAACATCAAAGATTTTTACACTTTTCATTTTTCACCAAAAATCACCTTCAAAACGATTCACCTCCTTCCCTGAGGAGACGACCTTGGAATACGATTTCCAAGTAAAACACGACACTCGAAAGTCTCCCTGCACTTGGGGAGCACTTTTGTTCACGCACGCACACACATTTCATTCACCCACCATTATTCCGTTTCCCCCATTTCTTGCATCATTCTGAGGGAGAGTGACACTCCCCTATCCCTATAAGCTATATACACATTAAGGGATGATGTCCGGAGATTTGGGACAACAACGAAAAAAACCAAGCACTTGGGGAGCGCTTTTGTTCACACACACACACATTTCATTCACACACCCGTTTACCCCATTTCTTGCATCATTCCGAGGGAGAGTGACACTTGCCTATCCGTATAATCCACATACACACAACCGGATTCATGGTCAGAAATTAGGAATGACGGAATAAATCAAGTAGTCTACCTTTAAGTACTCAGCCCAAATGTCATCTCCTTCAACTTCGATCCTATGTTCTGATTCATTCCACCAAAATCCTGAAGTTCTAAGCATTTTAAGGAGTGTGTGGTACGTTTCCTTCCAATTTTTTATGTTCAACTCAATGTGCGGAGTGGCACACAGATCAATTCCGCCTAGTGCATCAGATAGAGATTTCTCCAAGTGGTGGAGATACCCAGATCTGAACGCACCATTTTAACATTTCCAACTTTGGTTACAAATGTCTTTTAATGCATTTAATAATATTGTTTCTTCAGATGCCATCCAATTCTTCTAGGGACCTTATTAGACTAGGAACTACCCCTAAATTGTGAGCTTCCAACACTTGCCATTAAACCACTACAAACTACATGTTAGTAAATTTGTAAGTAATGAATATTAATTACCACAAAAATTTTATGCATGCATGACTAATTATTTTTACATATAGATAAAACATCATCTAATACCATAACATTTACCACATTTAGTGTCTACTTTAATAATGCAATTTCATCATACATCACAATGCAAAAGTTGTAGCCCAAATCATATCAGTCAACTATATATGGTCACTAACTTTCATTCCCCCTAGTACCCCTCCACTCATTATACATGTCATGTGCCAATTGATCTCGCCATGTAGTCCATGCATGAGAAGACTTAACCGTATCGATAATGTTATTGTCATTCACATTCTCATCTTCCAATGGATTTTCATCCAACTTTTCTTCCAATGGATC
Source organism: Ilex aquifolium (assembly GCA_951799425.1). Classification (NCBI taxonomy): domain Eukaryota; kingdom Viridiplantae; phylum Streptophyta; class Magnoliopsida; order Aquifoliales; family Aquifoliaceae; genus Ilex; species Ilex aquifolium. Next base: position 18,858,475 of record OX637393.1, on the reverse strand, counting down.
CATTTCCATCTCGTTTCGAATAAGATTATGCAACAAGCAACAAACAACAAGAAGCAATGAATTTATTGTGTCGGGACAGGGTAAAAGCAAGCCGCCCTAAGTATAGCCCAACGCATTTTTACAAGACCAAAACACTTTCAATTATATTCCTCGCCACTGAGTGCTTCAAATTGAAATACTCTTCCGTATTTCGAGGTGCTGCATGATTAGCACTTAAAATTAGCATTTTACTATGCCGTTTTAAGACTAATTGTACTTTGATGGAGTTTAAGTGATGTCATTTCAAGCTCTAAACTAAACAAGGACTCAAGAACAACAAGTATCACACTTGAATGTAACACCAGCACATTATGGCACAAAATTGGAGAAGCATGGAGCACAGTCAGAACGTTCGAACGCCAACTCACGTTCGAACGTCCACATTGAACTGTAGCAGACCTGAATGCTGAGAGAAGGCGTGTTGCAGCTAGGAAAGAAGACTCTGAAGCTCTGAGGCACTTGAGTGTCACGTTCGAACGCCAACTCACGTTCGAACGTCCACTTGAGTTGATTGAAGACCAGACTACTGCATAGAGTGTGGAAATGAACTTCACAGAAGACCACATACCACTTGAGTGAGAGGGTCAGACCACATCTGGCGTTCGAACGCCCATAATGCAAAGACAAAAGAAATGTTCGAACGGCAGACAACGTTCGAACGACCATAAAGCAAAAACAGAGACAACGTTCGAAAGCCAACTCATGTTCGAACGTTCTCCACAGACTGGCAGCAGAGTAGTTGGTTTTTCACTTGGACTTGGGTGGCATACACTATTCCTTCACCCCCTCTTGTCTCCTGCTCTTGCCTATAAATACTCCCATTGTTGGAGAACAAAAGGGGACCAAGTAGAGAGGTTGATGGAGGCTTAGACTCCCACTCATATTGTAGGTTTAGCTTACATTTCCTTGTATAAAGTAGTTATTTTAGAGATTAGTTTGGCTTTAGTCCAACATCTCTTAGCTTGTTATAAAAGTAGTCTTATGCTTTCAGTTACACGCATAGAAGGGAGTTAGTTCATCTTTTGGTTGAGGAAGCAACCCTCCATTCCTTGGTTGAGGAAGCCACCCTCCAAATGTGACTAGCTTTCTTCTACTTTTATTGTTTATGTACTTCACTTCCATTGCTTGAGCTTTTTCTTTCTTAGAGGAGTGAAACTCTTCCACTTTTCTAGAGCTTTACCAAAGCCTTGAAGGTGGGATGTGATTCACTCATTCTTTGTTAAAGATTGGCTCCTTGTTTATTGTTATTTCATTTTGTAAGTTCTCTACTTGGAGGGATGAGCATCACTCACTTTTCTAGCTTTACCAAAGTCATGAAGAGTGAGTAGTTTCTCATTCACTTTTTAGTAAGAGGAGAAGGGCATGTATAAATTATCCGAAAATTATATTTGTGCATTGTTCTTATGCTTAACGTTTATTTCTCTTTGCTTATTGGATGATTGATTGCATCTAGCAAAGCTAAGGTACTTTGTATAACCGTGGGCTCTTTCTATGACACAGATGACTCTTGCATAGAAAGACTCATCGGTTTAAGGCAAGTACCCCGGCTAGATCTTCATGACTACCCTTCAATCCTCCCCATTATTGTGCTTCACTAAAAGAATGGAATATTAATGTCATGGTTGGATGTCTTGTAGAAACACTTGCTTGTTTGTAGACGGGTTAAGTCTCTAGAAAGACATCAAAATCATATTCTTAATTCTCACAGTCCATCTTTATCTTCCGATTAACTTGCTGTTGACACGGGAGTTAATTGAGTTACCAAGCACAAGTATAACAAACCGGATAATTAACTACATGTCCAGATTCTTGAACTAAAGAGTGACTTTTTTTCATTAGAGTTTATCTTATATTTTGTTAAGAAAATTCTCTTGGAAAGAATCTTATATTCTGTCCAGGAAATCTCACACCTCACAACAAATCTCAAGAGTTACAATCAATAGGTCTCCACCACTGCTTACCCCAAAACACCAAGAAGAGTTCCCTGTGGATTCGACTCCGGACTCAAACCGGATTATTACTACAGCTTGACCGCCTGCACTTGGGTGTACACATATCGAATCAAGTCAAGTTTTTGGCGCCGTTGCCGGGGAACCATAAAAGGTGTTTTAAGGTAAATGGTAGAAAGACCTTCATCTTTGTATATATCCTTTGGTTTACTGTGAATAACTTTGTTTTATTTTCTTTATGACTGAGGGCGCTCCTCACTATCAAAATTTGTCGGCAGAATCTTGTGAGTCTATGAATCAGCCTGAACTAAATTCACCTAGATCAGTAGCGGACTCTTGTGAGGGTAATATGACAAATAATGAGAGAAACAGAGAAGTCCCTATGAGAGAGGAGGAAGTGCCTAACACTCGAACTTTGCGAGATTACTTAAATCCCACAAGAAATAGTGTCCCCTCTTGTTTTATATTTCCTGAAGATGCTCCCCTCTTTACTGTAAAGCCGGGGACAGTGCATTTATTACCCGTGTTTCATGGATTGGATGCAGAAAATCCATATCTGCATATAAAAGATTTTGAGGAAGTGTGTGGAACATTTCAAGACAATTCTGAACTAGCCAAAATGAAACTTTTTTCTTTCTCTTTAAGGGATAAAGGTAAGCAATGACTAAATTCTTTAAAAGCTTTTTCAATACCTAACTGGCAGGCATTGCAAAATGAATTTTTTAGAAACTTTTTTCCTCTACACCGCACAAATGCACTAAAAAGGAAAATCATGAATTTTACGGTTATAGAAGGAGAAACTTTTTACCAAAGTTGGGAGAGATTCAAAGATCTACTCCAATCCTGCCCACATCACGCTTTTGAGAATTGGACTTTGGTAGGATTTTTCTATGACTCCTTACCCTCTAAACTACGTCAGTTTGTCGAAATGATGGCCCAAAGAGAATTTATGGGAAAAAGTCCGGAGGAGACATTCAATTTTTTTGACACCATATCTGACAGTTCTCAGATGTGGGACTCAACCTCTCCTACCACTGTAGAATTCAGACCATCTACTTCCCAAGGAGGTAAGTATGTCTTAAGAGAGGATGATGACTTGAGAGCAAAAATGTCTACGTTGTCTCGAAAGCTTGAAGTTTTAGAGATGAAGAAAGTCCATGAAGTTGATGTTAGCTCTTCCACAGAACAAGTGTGTGGAATCTGTGCGCTAACAGGAGACTCTACTGGGGAGTGTCCTACCATCCCAGCGTTCAAAGAAGTCTTGTTGGAACAAACACATGCAGTTTCCAACTTCAGCAAGCCTTACTCCAACCCATACTCTGAAACATACAATCCAGGGTGGCGGAACCACCCGAACTTTAGTTGGAAGAACACGCAACCAGTGCCTATGAACCAACAACAAGGTTCATACCCACCACCTCAAGGACCCCCCGCATATCAACCATACCAACCACCACAAAAGAGGAGCCTTGAGGACAGACTGAATCAGTTCATGCAAAGCCAAATGAACTATAACAATAATTCCACACAGGCTTTCACTGATTTCAAAACTCAGACCACTCAATCTTTCGAGGATCTTAAAAGCCACATCCAAAAGTTGACCCAATCCATGGCCACACACGAAAAGGGCAAGTTCCCTGCCCAACCAAAGCAACCATAAGGCCAATTCCATGTGGGGAACCCTTCAACAACAGGAAACACACAAGACAAAGCCCAAGTGTCACTACACTAAGAAGTGGCAAGGTGATTGACAAGACCATCAGAGACATACTTATTCCAAAGCCAAGACCTGAGTCAATCCCAGTCAACCCATCATTTGAGCCTGAACCAATTGAGACTGAACTTGAGGAAGAACCTGAGCCTATGATTGAACAAGAGCCATAACCTTCTGAAGAAAGAGAACCTTCGTGTTCCATTCCTGCTCCTTTTCCTCATAGACTCAAAACTAAACAGAAGTTGAAAAATCAACCTAAAATTTACGAGCTTTTTAAGCAAGTAAATATCAACATCCCACTTGTGGACGCAATCAAACAAGTTCCGTCTTATGCCAAGTTTCTAAAAAACTTGTGCACAGGCAAGAGAAACCAGAATGTCCAAAAAAGAGCCTTCATAACAGAACAAGCCAGTGCCCTTCTTCAACACAAAACCCTTCCAAAAAACAAAGACCCAGGGTGTCCGACTGTGTCATGTATCATTGGAAATTTTAGAATTGAACAAGCACTGTTAGACCTTGGAGCCAGTGTTAATTTGTTACCCTACTCTGTCTACCAGCAGTTGGGTCTGGGCGAACTCAAACCCACTTGTGTCACACTCCAGTTGGCCGACAGATCTGTCAAAACCCCTAGAGGCATTGTTGAAGATGTGCTTGTCCAAGTGGACAGCTTTGTCTTCCCTGTTGATTTCATTGTTCTGGATACTCAGCCAGCAATTCATTCGGAGAACCAAATTCCCGTCATTCTTGGTCGACCCTTCCTAGCAACTTCCAATGCACTAATCAATTGCAGGAATGGAATCATGAAATTAACCTTTGGGAATATGACTCTCGAACTGAACATTTTCAATATTGCTAAGCATCCAGACGAAGACAAGGAAGAAGGAGAAATAAACTTCATTGAATCTTTGATACAGGAACATCTGGATGACACATTCTGTGAGAACCTTACTGAATCGTCTCTGCTAGAGTTCATCTCATCTGAAACAACAAATGATGGACCAAATCCACAAAGCTGCCATACTCATGCTGTTGAGACATGGGCCCCGAAATTCGAAGAAATTTCACCAAGTGGCATAAAGCCACTCTCATCAAGTATCAGGCCACCTTAGCCTGAATTGAAACCTCTCCCATCTGACCTTAAATATGCATTCTTAGGAGAGGACGAGTTAACCCATTGGTAATTTCATCTAAGCTCACAGACTTGCAAGAGTCTAAACTGATTGAAGTTCTTCAAAGCCATAAAAGCACCATTGGGTGGACCATCGCTGACTTGATAGGTATAAGCCCGTTAATCTGCAATCATGCTATATACCTTGAAGAAGGTTCAAAACCCTCTCATCAAATGCAGCGACGACTGAACCCTCACATGAAGGAAGTTGTAAGAACTGAGGTACTCAAGCTCTTAGATGCAGGGATAATCTTCCCCATCTCTGACAACAAGTGGGTTAGTCCAACCCATGTTGTGCCCAAAAAGTCTTGGGTCACAGTAGTAAAAAATGATGCAAATGAACTAGTACCAACTCGAGTCGTCACAGGATGGCGAATGTGCATTGATTATTGAAAACTCAATTTGGTCACTAGAAAAGATCACTTTCCTCTTCCATTTCTTAACCAAGTCCTAGAAAGAATTGCAGGTCATGCATTCTACTGTTTCCTTGATGGGTATTCTGGATACAATCAAATTGAGATAGCAGTAGATGATCAGGAGAAAACAACCTCCACATGCCCCTTTGGCACTTTTGCATTCAAAAGGATGCCATTTGGGCTTTGTAACGCTTCTGCAACATTCCAAATATGTATGCTAAGCTTGTTCAGTGATATGGTTGAAATTTTTTTAGAAGTATTCATGGATGACTTTTCTGTATATGGTGATTCCTTTGATTTGTGTCTGACCAATCTGGAGAAAGTTCTAATCAGATGTAAGGAAGCCAATCTAGTGCTCAATTGGGAAAAATACCATTCATTGGTAACACAAGGCATTGTCCTTGGTCACATTGTGTCGTCTGAGGGCATGAAAGTTGACAAAGGAAAAATAGATCTGATTGAAAATTTGCCTGCTGACTTGATCCGAAATGTGTACACCCAAGTGCAGGCGGTCAAGTTGTAGTAATAATCCGGTTTGAGTCTGGAGTCGAATCCACAGGGAACTTTTGTTGATATTTTTGAGATAAGCAGTAGTGGAGACCTATTGATTGTAAACCTTGAGATTTGTTGTGAGGTGTGAGATTTCCTGGACAGAATATAAGATTCTTTCCAAGAGAGTTTTCTTAACAAAATATGAGATAAGCTCTAGTGAAAAAAATTCACTCCTTAGTTCAAGGATCTGGACATGTAGTTAATTATCCGATTTATTATACTTGTGCTTGATAACTCAATTAACTCCCGTGTCAACAACAAGTTAATTGGAAGATAAAGATGGACTGTGAGAATTAAGAACATGATTCCGATGTCTTTCTAGAAGTTTACAAGAATTTTCTGTGCCGAGACTTAACCCGTCTACAAACAAGCAAGTGTTTCTACAAGACATCCAACCATGACATTAATATTCCATTCTTTAAGTGAAGCACAATAATGGGGAGGATTGAAGGATAGTAATGAAGATCTAGCCGGGGTACTTGCCTTGAACTGATGAGTCTTTCCATGCAAGAGTTATCCATGTCATAGAAAGAGCCCACGGTTATACAAAGTACCTTAGCTTTGCTAGATGCAATCAATCATCCAATAAGCAAGAAGAAATAAACGTTAAGCATAAGAACAATGCATAAATATAATTCCCGAATAACTTATACATGCCATTCTCCTCTTACTAAAGAGTGAATGAGAAACTACTCACTCTTCATGACTTTGGTAAAGCTAGAAAAGTGAGTGATGCTCATCCCTCCAAGTAGAGGACTTACAAGATGAAATAACAATAAACAAGGAGCCAATCTTTAACAAAGAATGAGTGAGTCACGTTCCACCCTTCACGGCTTTGGTAAAGCTCTAGAAAAGTGGAAGAGTTTCACTACTCTAAGAAAGAAAGAAGCTCAAGCAATGGAAGTGAAGTACATAAACAATAAAAGTGGAAGAAAACTAGTCACATTTGGAGGGTGGCTTCCTCAACCAAGGAATGGAGGGTTGCTTCCTCAACCAAAAGATGAACTAAATCCCTTCTATGCATGTAAGTGAAAGCATAAGTATAAAACTACTTTTATACCAAGCAAAGAGATGTTGGACTAAAGCCAAACTAATCTCTAAAATAAATACTTCATACAAGAAAATGCAAACTAAATCTACAATATGAGTGGGAGTCTAAACCTCCATCAACCTCTCTACTTCTACTCCTTAAGCTCTCCAACAATGGGAGTATTTATAGGCAAGAGGAGGAGACAAGAGGGGGTGAAGGAATAGTGTATGCCGCCCAAGTCCAAGTGAAAAACCAACTACTCTACTGCCAGTCTGTGGAGGTCGTTCAAACATGAGTTGGCGTTCGAACTTTGTTTCTGTTTTTACTTTATGGTCGTTCGAACGTTTCTTCTATCTTTGCACTATGGGCGTTCGAACACCAGATGTGGTTTGACCCTTTCACTCAAGTGGTCTATGGTCTTCTGTGAAGTTCTTTTCCACACTCTATGCAGTAGTCTGGTCTTCAATCAACTCGAGTGCACGTTCGAACATGAGTTGGCGTTTGAACGTGACACTCAAGTGCCTCAGAGCTTCAGAGTCTTATTTCCTAGCTGCAACACGCCTTCTCTCAGCAGTCAGGTCTGCTACAGTTTAATGTGGACGTTCGAACGTGAGTTGGCGTTCGAACGTTCTGGCTGTGCTCCAAGCTTCTCCAATTTTGTGCCCTAATATGTTGGTGTTACATTCAAGTATGATACTTGTTGTTCTTGAGTCCTTGTTCAGTTTAGGGCCTGAAATGACATCACTTAAACTCCATCAAAGTACAATTAGTCTTAAAATGGCATAGTAAAATGCTAATTTGAAGTGCTAATCACACTCCCCAACCTAAATATTGCTAGTCTCTAGTAATAAAAAAAATCTACTCCTAATGCCATTTTCGTAGGTCATCCGGTTGTATTTAGCTTATGCAACAAGCCGTTGAACCACTAGGTTTACCCTAGCGGATGAGTGTTGTCTCGTGAGGGTTTCCAGTGAAGCTACCCACAAACTTCAGTCGAACAGATATGTATGTGAGATTGTTGATTAAAGTAAATTAGCATCATGGTCGTTGGGACACCCAATTCTCAATTTCGACTTATATCCCGCATGTCCCTCTTTCATAGGTATCTATTCTATGGAAAAATTAGCATTTGTTACATTGGTATTTGGAATTCCCTGTGTAGTAGGAATGATCATTCTAGTAGCAAGAATCGTTGTATAACAAACACTCCATTTTACCACCTTCCATGGATAGCTTCGATTTCACAAACCTCTCGTAGAATGCTCTCAGCAAAAGTTCACTCCGATTATAGTGACTTGTTTCTCACGGGTCATGTGATCAGAAGGTGGCCAATCAAAAAAATCACATGCACAATTGGGAATGGAGTGAAATTTAAGGAAACAACTACTCATGTTTGGCATAATCTCATGAAAGAATATTGATGCAATTTAAAGAAATACTATTTACCATACCCTAATTTTGATTGACAACACATGCATGTAATAGACTTGAGATCAATTAGGACTTTTCATAGGTTGTAACGTGGCCAGAGGTCAGTGGCTAACGAAATGACGTCAAAAGTATTCAAGAGCTATCATATGTTTATGTAGTGTAGCACACCTCTTCCTAGCTTTTCGATATTTTGCCCAGAGATGATATTTCTTTCTTTCTCATTTTTCACTTTCTTGGCAATTTCTTGCCTTTTTGCTTCTTTTTTGTTTCAATTATTCCCATTGATTCTTCTTGTCATTGAAAAGTAGCCTCCACAGCTTTTCCCTTTTCCTTGCATTTCTGTGTCATATTGATTTAAAAGAGGGTGCAAGAAAATTAGATAGCAAAGGTATGTCAAGTATGTTCTCTTGTGGTTTGGTACTCAGACGGGTTTATCGAAGAAGAAATCATACATTGGGGGCTCAAACATGGCTAACTAGGGAAATAATTTTGTAAAAGAAATGGCTAAGGCTCAATATCAAATCAAAGATGGCCTAAGATCGTTTCTCAAGTATGTGCACATGTATGTGTCGTATGCGAAGGTTCCCTGTGGGATATGTCAATAGATCATTTTTAATTGCGTCAATCAAAGCAAGGTTAATGAGATTATTCAAAAATTGAGAGTGAAAGACTTTACTTGAGTAAACATTAATTGTCTCTCGAAAGCATCGTAAGGCTCGAAACTTACCATGGTGTCCTTTGTTATCTCCACTGGTTATGTCGGGTTTTTCCAGGGAATGTCGGTTATATACCGATTCCATTTTCGAGTCCGATCATCCTGTTCCTTGAAAATACAAATATCGATACACATTTGACAATTTAAGCATATAAAGAATACCAATTTTCCAAGAAATGTGGTTTTAAGTCTCGGTTGATAGGCTGAGGTGTCAAACCGATCATGTGCGTAGTTACTTTAACAAACATTCTTAGCATACACATTCGTTCCATCATATATCAATGTTAAGCCAAATCTACGTATGCATTTAAAACAAATAAAAGTGATAAATTGAACCATTCATTTCATAGAATATAACTTGTTCACATCAAAGATCAATGATCCAAGTCATCCACAAAAGAAAAGCGACTAAACACACAAACTCTTAAAATGTGGACACAGCTAAAGAAGAAACTCATAAAAAGAAGCAATAAACACACAAAAACTATAATTAAGAACATAAATCCCTCTCTCTCACTCTTCATGTCCACCATCTCCACTAGGTCCACTAGGTACACCATGTCCACCCCTTAGAAAACCAAGGATCTTTTCCTGTTGTCGGAGAATCTTGTCTTGGTTGGCCTCGATGTCAAGCATAATCTCTCGTAGTGATTGGTGGGTGCTAGTGCCTGCCTCTTCCTGAGTCTGCATGTGCTTTCTCTCTAACTCCCTCTCCTCCTCCGCATTGAGCTCATCCTAAACTTCGTCGACTCCTTGGGCAGGGGGCTCCTCTTGTCTTGCCGCTGGGCCGCCACTATGACCTTGTCTCCTCCTAAAGGATGCCTTGTTAAGTGGCCCCATTGGCTTTTGAATCTCCATCTCTGGTCTCACCCTAACCCCATGTTCTTTACATATTTCAGTCACTAGGGTGCCGAAGGGAAGTGAATTCCGCTTCACATCACACCCTTTCTTCATCTTTGTCAACACTAGGGAGGGGAGGTCAATGCTTTGCCCTTTTCCAATTGCATACAACAACCAGGCCATGTCGGGGAGGATTTCGTTCTTTCTTCCTAGCGGAGCAAAGTTGGCAACCGCAATCAAGTTCAACATTTTATATTTTTCGGTGAGTTACCCTTGTCTAAAAAATCTCTTTCCAGTCCAAGAAAAATTAGGCACTCCAGTTAGTTCTTTCCCCACCACATTCATTGCCACGTTCTTTCTCGGGGGATAGGTGGGACTTGGGACTCGAGGTATCTCTTGCCTAATTTCTCTTATGTAATCCTCATCCACGTCAATGTGGATTCCCCTCACATAACTCCTTAATGCTCCATTGACTATTTCGGCGTTGGAGTAAAACTCCCTCACCAAGTCTACTACGGCCTCTCCGTCGTTTTGCAAATACAAAATCCAACCCCTCCTCTCCATCTCCGCAAACAAACCCAACTCAGCAAAATTAGTTAAAACAACATCCATCTCACATACCACATCATGTTTTTGATAAAAGTTATCGTACCTGTCAACTTTCAAAGTTGTGGGGAAACGGGTCTTGTCGTATCTTAGCGTAAGTGGTGGCCTCCCCTCTCTTACTTCGACCACTTCCTCAATGAAATTGGGCTCTTGGGTGTTTGGGTTGCGCCTGGCAGGGAGCTTGACTCTTGGCATGGTGGTTTCGATTTTTGAGTTTGAGGGCTTTGAAATCTTTGATTTCTTTGTGAAAATGGAGCTTTTTGTTATGGGAATAGTCTTGGGAGGGTTAATTTTTGGTAAAAATGGAGAATGGTAGGTGTTTTGGGGTCTGGGTAGTGAAGAGTCACCAAGGGTTTTTCAATTTTTGGGGGTTTTTGGGTTGTTTTGAAATGAAGAAGACGAACCAGGCTTTTATAGCCTGAGTCGTGACGTTTGAAATTGGGTAATGTTCGAACGTGTCTAGAAGGATTTTAAATAGATCGTTCCAACGTGGTTGTCGTTCGAACGTGGTGAGCTCCCAGTACTTTTGAGTTCTGTCAGAGGCAAAAGTTCTGTAAGTTCTCTTCGTTCGAACGGTCTATTGGCGTTCGAACGGGCTGAGGTACCAGTACTTTCAAGTATCATCAGAGGCTTCATCAGAGGTTGAGTACTACAAGCAGCTGACGTTCGAACGTCACCTGGCGTTCGAACGTTGAGTCAAAAATCAAAAATTTCTTCACTACACTATACAAAATAAGAAAGGGCTAAACACACAATTTTAAACCAAAAACTTATGGCGTTTCAGGATAAGCCCCTACCCACGCTTCAGGTTGGTATTCTGGGACATTTCTTACTCGGCCCATATTTTCATTTTAGTGAAAAGAGTTTATACAAAAAGATTTTTACACTTTTTACAAAAAAATCAGACCTTTGGCTTTCATCCCCAACAAAAGTACAAATTTCCTACAGAAAATTATCTAATCTGAGTCTCCCTCTATATCTGTGTAGTACGGACAACCAGTGACTCCCCCATTTTCCTCTCTCACAAACCGGTTAAGCAAAGTACCGGAATAGCATGACGTATCAGGGTAATCCTTATTCAGCCCATTCACTATCCAATCTAATCGATCGAGTACGCGACCGGAGATTGGTTCAGAACACTAGTTGTATCTTTTTTCGTGAAAGACTCTGCCACACTGTTTACAAGCACCAAGTCTTTTGGCACGACGACGTTTGGCAAAGGTGCTTCTGCCACAGAGGGGTTTCGCTTGTTTTTCTTGGATTTCGGCCTTCCTTACCAGTCTTGCTTTTCTCATGATTACAATATGCACATCAGATGGAAAAGTGCGTCGAACTCCTAGACTAAACCAAAAAAGTTTAACATCCATGCTTTCTAAGCTTTAAGACTCACTATCTGGTTCTTTAACGTCTGCCAGTCACAAAGACGATTGAAGCTGACTCACAAACATAATCATCAATTTATATAAGGCAAGGTACATAAAATGATCATAATAACAACAACAACAGCAAAATCAAAAAAAAAATTTAAAAAAAATTTACGGGTAAATATGAACTGTAGTTCTCACTCCCCAACCTAAATAGAACATTGTCCCCAATGTTTCAAATTTACCAGTTCACGGATCTTTGGGATGAGGTTGAATGGTAGAGATCTGTTCATCTGCTGAAACCTACAAATAAAAATACACGAATTACTCATCTGTGCGCAGATTTGGGTTTCGGGTAGGCTGAAAATCCTTGTTTGTGAGTGCGAACAAGAGAAGAACACCTGTGAGCAAATATAAGATTAAAATGCAAAACATGAAGCAAAAGATTGTGTTTGTAGAGTGTGTGGTCATGGGTTGTTTATTAGATAACAGAGAAAATGAAGAAGAAAAGAAAGAAAAAGAAGAAGAAGAAGAAGAAGAAGAAGAAGAAATGGGGGGGCCAACAGCGGCGGCTGGGAGAAAACAGAAGAAAAAGAGTGGGTGCCTTATAAAGGCGCCCTAGTGGGTCGGGTTGGGTTAGATTTTTTCCTGACTCGATCCACTTGAGTGTCGGCAGGCACGAATCTCGGAGGAGTATTCTGGTTCCATTAAAAGAATGGTTTCCACATTTTTAACAAAATCCTCCAAAAATGGTTTCAACCGCTGACCGTTAACAGTAAAGATATTACCGTTTGATGGGTTTTCCACTTCAACTGCTCCATGTCCAAACACCTTTTTGACAATGTAAGGCCCAGTCCATATTGACTTCAACTTACCAGGAAAGAGGCGGAGTCTTGAATTAAATAACAAGACTTTTGGAGAAGGCTCAAAAGATTTCCGCACAATATTTTTGTCATGAAAAATTTTCATCCTGGTTTTAGCGATCTTAGCATTCTCATATGCTTCATTTCTCAATTCCTCCAATTCATTTATCTGAAGTTTCCTTGCTAGTCCAGCCTTGTCCAAGTTAAAATTCATTGCTTTAATAGCCTAGTATGCCCTATGTTCCAATTTCACAGGTAGGTGACACGGCTTTCCATAGACTAATCGATAAGGAGACATGCCTAAAATTGTTTTCAAAGCAGTACGGTACGCCCAGAGTGCATCAATTAGTCTTGACGACCAATCTTTGCGGTCTGGATTCACCGTTTTTTCCAAAATTAATTTGATCTCCCGATTAGCTAGTTCAGCTTGTCCACTGGTCTATGGGTGATAAAAGGTTGCAATTTTGTGAAAGATCAAGTATTTTTTCATCAAATTCCAGAAGGGACGATTGCAAAAATGAGCACCCCCATCACTTATGATTGATTTCGGAATTCCAAACCGGGACAAAATATTTTCTTTCAAAAACTTGATCACTGTTTGGTGATCATTGTTTCAGCATGGAATTGCTTCAACCCATTTGGATACATATTCTACAGCCATTAAAATGTATAGATAGCAAAAGGAAGGGGGAAACGGTCCCATAAAATCGATGCCCCAAGAGTAAAAAATTTCAATTACCAGAATGGGGTTTAAGGGCATCATATTTCTTTTAGAAATGCTTCCCAACCTTTGGCATCTATCACAAATTAAACAAAAGGCATGAACATCTTTGAAAAGTGTGGGCTAGTAAAATTCACACTTGAATATTTTTGCAGCGGTTTTTCTTGATGAAAAGTGGCCACCACATGCTTCAGAATGACAAAATATTATTACCTGGCTGCTTTCATGAGCGGGGATGCAAGGCCTTATGATTTGATCGTTACAGTATTTGAATATGTAGGGATCCTCCCAAAAGAGGTTACGAACCTCTCTCAGAAATTTCTTTTTGCCCATCATGGTAAAGGATGGAGGGAGTGTACCAGTAGCAAGGAAGTTAGCAATATCCGCGTACCATGGTGTCTTATCAATCATGAACAGTTGTTCATCGGGAAATTTCTCATTGATTGGCATTCTATCTTCACGAAATTCATAAGTTAGTCTAGACAGATGATGTGCCACCACATTCTCGACACCTTTCTTGTCCTTGATGACAAGATCAAACTCTTGGAGCAAGAGTATCCATCTCAAGAGTCTTGGCTTGGCGTCCTTCTTTGTGAGCAAGAATTTTAGGGCTGCATGGTCAGTGAATACAGTAACAGCAAAACCAACAAGATAAGAACGAAATTTTTCCAGCGCAAAAACTACAGCAAGCAATTCTTTTTCAGTTGTTGAATAATTCATTTGAGCATCATTCAAAGTTTTGCTTGCATAGTAAATCACATAGGGTCTCTTATCTTTTCTTTGTCCCAATACAGCACCTACAGCATAATCACTTGCATCACACATTAGTTCAAATGATAGATTCCAGTCAGGGGGTTGCATTATTGGAGCCGAAATTAACATGCCTTTCAGCTTGTCAAAGGCTTTCTGGCATGCTTCATTCCAGTCAAAGATTACGTCCTGACTTAGAAGATGACTGGGTTTTGCTATGGTACTGAAATCTTTTATAAATATCCTGTAAAAACCTACATGCCCTAGGAATGATCGGACATCTTTTACAGTCTTAAGGGCAGACAAATTTCCAATCAGATCTATTTTTGCCTTGTCAACTTTCATGCCCTCAGACGATACAATGTGACCAAGGACAATGCCTTGCGTTATGATTAGCACTTAAAATTAGCATATTACTATGCCATTTTAAGACTAATTGTACTTTGATGGAGTTTAAGTGATGTCATTTCAGGCCCTAAAATGAATAAGGACTCAAGAACAACAAGTACCACACTTGAATGCAACACCAGCACATTAGAGCAGAAAATTGGAGAAGCTTGGAGCACAGCCAGAACGTTCGAACGCCAACTCATGTTCGAATGACCACATTGAACTGTAGCAAACCCAACTGCTAAGAGAAGGCGTGTTACAGCTAGGAAAGAAGACTCTGAAGCTCTGAGGCACTTGAGTGTCACGTTCGAATGCCAACTCACGTTCGAACGTGCACTTGAGTTGATTGAAGACCAGACTACTGCATAGAGTGTGGAACTGAACTTCACAGAAGACCAACAGATCTCTTGAGTGAGAGGATCAGAACACATCTGGTGTTCGAATGCCCATAGTGCAAAACATAAGAAACGTTTGAACGACAGACAACGTTCGAACGACCATCATCCAAAAATAGATACAACGTTCGAACGCCAACTAACGTTCGAACGTTCTCCACAGACTGGCAGCAGAGTAGTTGGTTTTTCACTTGGACTTGGGCGGCATACACTATTCCTTCACCCCCCCTTGTCTCCTCCTCTTGCCTGTAAATACTCCCATTGTTGGAGAGCTAAAGGAGCCAAGTAGAGAGGTTGATGGAGGCTTAGACTCCCACTCATATTGTAGATTTAGCTCGCATTTTCTTGTATGAATTCTTTATTTTAGAGATTAGTTTGGATTTAGTCCAACATCTCTTTGCTTGTTATAGAAGTAGTTTTATGCTTATGCTTTCACTTACATGCATAGAAGGGATTAGTTCATCTTTTGGTTGAGGAAGCAACCCTCCATTCCTTGGTTGAGGAAGCCACCCTCCAAATGTGACTAGATTTCTTCTACTTTTATTGTTTATGTACTTTACTTCCATTGCTTGAGCTTCTTTCTTTCTTAGAGGGGTGAAACTCTTGCACTTTTGTAGAGCTTTACCAAAGCCGTGAAGGGTGGAACGTGATTCACTCATTCTTTGTTAAAGATTGGCTCCTTGTTTATTGTTATTTCATTTTGTAAGTCCTCTACTTGGAGGGATGAGCATCACCCACTTTCTAGCTTTACCAAAACCATGAAGAGTGAGTAGTTTCTCATTCACTCTTTAGTAAGAGGAGAAGGGCATGTATAAGTTATCCGGGAATTATATTTGTGCTCTGTTCTGATGCTTAACGTTTATTTCTCCTTACATATTGGATGATTGATTGCATCTAGCAAAGCTAAGGTACTTTGTATAACTGTGGGATCCTTCTATGACACGGATGACTCTTGCATAGAAAGACTCATCGGTTTAAGGCAAGTACCCCGGCTAGATCTTCAGGACTACCCTTCAATCCTCCCCATTATTGTGCTTCACTTAAAGAATGGAATATTAATGTCATGGTTGGATGTCTTGTAGAAACACTTGCTTGTTTGTAGATTGGTTAAGTCTCGGCACAGACAATTCTTGTAAACTTCTAGAAAGATATCGAAATCATGTTCTTAATTCTCACAGTCCATCTTTATCTCCCGATTAACTTACTGTTGACACAGGAGTTAATTGAGTTATCAAGCACAAGTATAATAAACTGGATAATTAACTACCTGTCCAGATCCTTGAACTAAAGAGTGACTCTTTTTCATTCGAGCTTATCTCATATTTTGTTAAGAAAATTCTCAAGGAAAGAATCTTATATTCTATCTAGGAAATCTCACACCTCACAATAAATCTCAAGGGTTACAATCAATAGGTCTCCACTACTGCTTATCTCAAAAATACCAACAAAAGTTCCCTGTGGATTCGACTCCGGACTCAAACTGGATTATTACTACAGCTTGACCGCCTGCACTTGGGTGTACACATTTCAGATCAAGACAAGTTTTTGGCGCCGTTGCCGGGGACCCTTTGAAAGGTGTTTTAAGGTAAAAGGTAAAAAGACCTTCATCTTTGTATATATTTTTTGGTTTACTGTAAATAACTTTGTTTTATTTTCTTTATGATTTAGGGCACTCCTCACTATCAAAATTTACCGGCAGAATCTTGTAAGTCTGTGAATCAGCCTGAACCAAATTCACCTAGATTAGTAGCAGACTCTTGTGAGAGTAATAAGGCAAATATTGAGAGAAATGGAGAAGTCCCTATGAGAGAGGAGGAAGTACCTAACAATCGAACTTTGCAAGATTACTTAAATCCCACAAGAAACAGTGTCCCTCATGTTTTATATTTCCTGAAAATGCTCCCCCCTTTACTGTAAAGCCGGGGGACAGTGCATTTATTACCCGTGTTTCATCAATTGGATGCAGAAAATGTGAAACCTGGGAAAAATTTAAACTTTTTCTGAAAAAGGGCAAAATGATAATTTGCCACTATAATGCGTATTTAAAATACTCATGCTTCTAGAGCTCGAATGACACAACGGACTTTGCCGTTGGATTCGTCTCGCGAAATTTAGTTACCCTGTCAAATTTCACCGAATTCCGAGATAGTCGGATTTTTCACGTTTTTCGAGGCGACGGGTGTTCGGTGACCCCAAAAAAAATGGAATTTTAATAAAATTCTAAATTTTGAAAAATAATTTAATGAAAGTTGAAATAAAAATATTTGAGTTTGAATCGGAGCGAAATTTAATCGTTTCGGAGCGAAAACGAACCCGAAAATAGGAGCTGTGTGGCGCAGTGTGAGCCAAGGGTTTTGGGACTATAAATAGGTGGAAAAATCTGATTTCCCCACTGATTTTTCTCTGCTGGTCTGAACGTTGGGCTGAGAGGGAGCAAAAGAGAGAAAACAAGGGTTCTCAAGCCTTTTTTCTTGCGATCTAGGGCCAAGCTTTGGTCGAATCAACTTGGACCAAGAACAAAAAGTGTTCTCCTCGACGTGGGCTACAAGACCATACCAAAAATCGAAGATTTCACCGAAGATCCAAAGGGGGGATTTTGGAGAAATCAAAGTTTTGGGCTTGAATCGTGTTCTTGAAGTTTCCTACGGGTGTTTTATGCTTCAAGAGGTAGGGTTCCCTCCTACTCCGGTTTATTTCTAACCTAGAGTGTCCGTATGGAATGGTTAGAGGTATAAATGATTTATGACTTGCCTATAGTCGTGGAAATAAGGAAATGGATATAGAAATGGCCTAGACCAATTTCTAGTTAAAATTTGGTTTAGGGAAGTTACTTGTGAAATTTTCTTGTAACTTGTTGTTCTGTGGAAGTATTTATGTAAACTCTTGAAAATTGGGTTTATGTGGGCATGCTATGTGCTTATATTATGCCTTGTGATTAAGTGTGATTGGCATGAAATTGTGTAATGCCATACTTGAGATTTGTTGTTGGTTATAATGTAAATATATGCTTAATGATATGTTGACATTATGATGAATTTTTGGAGATTATATGCATACGATATAATTGTCCATGATACATGCTGAAATGTGTGGTTAAATTGATCCATATAGCATTCCTTACATATGGGACATGATATTGACATGCAATGACACATTACATTGAATTTGCACGGAGGCATCCATTTCATGGGCTTAGGCATGAGTGTGGGTGTGTGTGTGTGTTTGGGCATGGTTCATTCAAACATCATTCTTGGTAGTTGAAGGGTGGGCTCGGGAAAGTTGGATTGAATATCCGACTGAGTCGCACGGTTGCATGCATGGAAAAACTTGTGTCGGGTATAGCAAGTAGGGCTAGACTCTCCCTCGGGTGCAAAACCCGGTCACATGGTTTAGGCACTTCCCGGCGGTGAAATTCCAGAAAAGTGCTGGTGTTTATGGAACCGGTGGTTGAGATACCAAAATCCGTTGCCCAACAAGACACAAGATTTTGATTTATAAAGTACTCATTCAATAAGTAACACCCATCATTGATTTGGTTTTATGCTAAAACAACTTTTATTTCAAACGATCATTGGGTGGATTTTTCGTCAATTGACGGATTCATTATACATTGGCATTGCATTGTGTTGTGGGAGTCGGTGAGGACTCGGGTTAAAATTGCATGAGTGAGTCACATCTCATTTCATAGCATGGCATGGTAAATTCCAATATAGAGTTGCATATTCTTACTTGGAATGTTGATGAGAATAAATGTTGTATGTAAACATTGCATATGCACTTAGGTGGGGAGTAGCCTCTGTAGGATATACTCTACTGGGCGTTGGCTCACCCTATACGGGAAAACATTTCAGGTGCGGGTTTTACGCCGACGGACGGCACTCACTCGGGCACTTGAGGAGGAAGAAAAGCCGACTTGTGGCTTTCAATCCATTTTTTTGTGTAAAACTAGGCTTGTAATTAAATTTTGGCATGTAATGTATGTAAAAGGGTTGGAATTTAAACTTATATTAATTATGTTTGATGCATAGGTGTGATGTGTTTATATGTTACACTTTTACATGGCAATGTTACACTTTTACATGACAATGTTACACTTTTACAGGCCATGTTACACTTTTACATGGAAATGTTACACTTTTACATGGCAAGGTTACACTTTTACAGGCCATGTTACACTTTTACAATTCAATGTCACACTTCACACATCAATTTAGGAACCCCAGTTTTAGGGGCGTCAAAAGTATGGATAAATGGACCCTGTGTGGTCATTATTTTATATTGGACCTCGGATGGGTCATGTGAATGTGTATTGCACAGGTTGTGTTTTGGGTAGAGCTCCCCGTACAAAGGAGACTCTGCTCGAATTTTTGTTAAATTAAGGACCCCGGTAAATGGGGTATAACGGCGTGATATCGAGTTTCTCGGTATTCAGGGGTATTCCGCGGGTTGATGGGTAATCAATGGACCCCCGAATTTTGGGGTGTCACAGAAAATCCATATCTGCATATAAAAGATTTTGAGGAAGTGTGTGGAACATTTCAAGACAATTTTGAACTAGCCAAGATGAACTGTTTTCTTTCTCTTTAAGGGATAGAGCTAAACAATGGCTAAATTCTTTAAAAGCTTTTTCAATACCTAACTGGCAGGCATTGCAAAATGAATTTTTTAGAAAGTTTTTTCCTCTACACCGCACAAATACACTAAAAAGGCAAATCATGAATTTTGCGGTTAAAGAAGGATAAACTTTTTACCAAAGTTGGGAGAGATTCAAAGATCTGCTCCAATCCTGCTCACATCACGCTTTTGAGAATTGGACTCTGGTAAGATTTTTCTATGACTCCTTACCCTCTAGACTACGTCAGTTTGTCGAAATGATAGCCCAAGGAGAATTTATGGAAAAAAGTTCGGAGGAGACATTCAATTTTTTTGACACCATATATGACAGTTCTCAGATGTGGGACTCAGCATCTGCTACCACTGTAGAAGCCAGACCATCTACTTCCCAAGGAGGTAAATATGTCTTGAGAGAGGATGATGACTTGAGAGCAAAAATGTCTACGTTGTCTCGAATGCTTGAAGCTTTAGAGATGAAGAAAGTCCATCAAGTTGATGTTAGCTCTTCCACAGAACAAGTGTGTGGAATCCGTCCGCTAACAGAACACCCTACTGGGGAGTGTCCTACCATCCCAGCGTTCAAAGAGGTCTTGTTGGAACAAACACATGCAATTTCCAACTTCAACAAGCCTTACTCCAACCCATACTCTGAAACATACAATCCAGGGTGGCGGAACCACCCTAACTTCAGTTGGAAGAACACACAACCAATGACCATGAACCAACAACAAGGATCATACCCACCACCTCAAGGACCTCCCGCATACCAACCATACCAACCACCACAAAAGAGGAGCCTTGAGTACACACTGAATCAGTTCATGCAAAGTCAAATAAACTATAACAATAATTCCACATAGGCTTTCACTGATTTTAAAGCCCAAACCACTCAATCTTTTGAGGATCTTAAAAGGCACATCCAAAGATTGACCCAATCTATGGTCACACACGAAAAGGGCAAGTTTCCTGCCCAACCAAAGCAACCACAAGGCCAATTCCATGTAGGGAACCCTTCAACAACAGGAAACACACAAGACCAAGCCCAAGTTGTCACTACACTAAGAAGTGGTAAGGTGATTGACAAGACCATCAGAGACATACTCATTCCAAAGCCAAGACCTGAGTCAATCCCAGTCAACCCATCATCTGAGCCTGAACCAATTGAGACTGAACTTGAAGAAGAACCTGAGCCTATGATTGAACAAGAGCCAGAACCTTCTGAGGAAAAAGAACCTTCATGTTCCATTCCTACTCCTTTTCCTCATAGACTCAAAACCAAACAGAAGTTGAAAAATCAACCTGAAATTTATGAGCTTTTTAAGCAAGTAAATATCAACATCCCACTTTTGGACGCAATCAAACAAGTTCCGTCATATGCCAAGTTTCTAAAAGACTTGTGCACAGTCAAGAGAAGTCATAATGTCCAAAAAAGAGCCTTCCTAACAGAACAAGCCAGTGCCCTTCTTCAACATAAAATCCTTCCAAAATACAAAGACCTAGGGTGTCCGACTGTGTCATGTATAATTGGAAACTTCAGGATTGAACAAACACTGTTAGACCTTGGAGCCAGTGTTAATTTGCTACCCTACTCTGTCCACCAGCAGTTGGGTCTGGGTGAACTCAAACCCACTTGTCTTACACTCTAGTTGGCCAACAGATCTGTCAAAACCCCCCAGAGGGATTGTTGAAGATGTGCTTGTCCAAGTGGATAATTTTGTCTTCCCTGTTGACTTCATTGTTCTGGATACTCAGCCAGCAATACATTCGGAGAACCAAATTCCCGTCATTCTTGGTCGACCTTTCATAGCAACTTCCAATGCACTAATCAATTGTAGGAATGGATTCATGAAATTAACTTTTGGGAATATGACTCTCGAACTGAACATTTTCAATATTGCTAAGCATCCAGAAGAAGAAAAGGAAGAAAGGGAAATAAACTCCATTGAATCTTTGATACAGGAACATCTGAATGACACATTTTGTGAGGACCTTACTGAATCTTCTCTATTGGAGTTCATCTCATCCGAAACAATTGATGATGACCCAACTCCACAATGTTGCCCTACTCATGCTGTTGAGACATGGGCCCCCAAATTCGAAGAGATTTCACCAAGTGGCACAAAGCCAATCTCATCAAGTGTTAGGCCACCAAAGCCTGAATTGAAACCTCTCCCATCTGACCTCAAATATGCATTCTTAGGAGAGGACAAGTCATACCCAGTGGTAATTTCATTTAAGCTCACAGACTTACAAGAGTCTAAATTGATTGAAGTTCGTTAAAGCCATAAAAGCAACATTGGATGGACCATTGCTAACTTGAAAGGTATAAGCCCGTTAATCTGCAATCATGCTATATACCTTGAAGAGGATTCAAAACCCTCTCTTCAAATGCAGCGACAACTAAACCCTCACATGAAGGAAGTTGTGAGAACTGAGGTACTCAAGCTCTTAGATACAGGGATAATCTTCCCAATCTCTGACAGAAAGTGGGTTAGTCCAACCCAAGTTGTACCCAAAAAGTCTGGGGTCACAGTGGTAAAAAATGATGCAAATGAACTAGTACCAACTCGAGTCGTCACAGGATGGCGAATGTGCATTAATTATCAAAAACTCAATTTGGTTACTAGAAAAGATCATTTTCCTCTTCCATTTCTTGACCAAGTCCTAGAGAGAATTGCAGGCCATGCATTCTACTGTTTCCTAGATGGGTATTCTAGATACAATCAAATTGAGATAGCACTAGATGATCAGGAGAAAATAACCTTCACATGCCCCTTTGACACCTTTGCATTCAAAAGGATGTCATTTGGGCTTTGTAACGCTCCTGCAACATTCCAAAGATGTATGCTAAGCTTGTTCAATGATATGGTTGAAAGTTTTTTGGAAGTATTCATGGATGATTTCTCTGTATATGGTGACTCCTTTGATTTGTGTCTGACTAATCTGGAGAAAGTGCTAATCAGATGTAAGGAAGCCAATCTAGTGCTCAATTGGGAAAAATACCATTTCATGGTAACACAAGGCATTGTCCTTGGTCACATTGTGTCGTCTGAGGGCATGAAAGTTGACAAGGCAAAAATAGATCTGATTGGAAATTTTCCTGCCCCTAAGACTGTAAAGGATGTCCGATCATTCCTAGGGCATACAGGTTTCTACAGGAGATTCATAAAAGATTTCAGTACCATAGCAAAACCCATGTGTCATCTTCTAAGTCAGGACATAATCTTTGATTGGAATGAAGCATGCTAGAAAGCCTTTGACAAGCTGAAAGGCATGTTAATTTTTGCTCCAATAATGCAACCCCCTGACTGGAATCTACCCTTTCAACTAATGTGTGATGCAAGTGATTATGATGTAGGTGCTATATTGGGACAGAGAAAAGATAAGAAACCCATGTGATTTACTATGCAAGCAAAAGTTTGAATGATGCTCAAATGAATTATTCAACAACTGAAAAAAAATTGTTTGCTATAGTTTTTGCACTGGAAAAATTTCGTTCTTATCTTGTTGGTTCTGCTGTTATTGTATTCACTAACCATGCAGCCCTAAAATTCTTGCTCACAAAGAAGGACGCCAAGCCTAGACACTTGAGATGGATACTCTTGCTCCAAGAGTTTGATCTTGTCATCAAGGACAAGAAGAGTGTCGAGAATGTGGTGGCAGATCATCTGTCCAGACTAACATATGAATTTCGTGAGGATGGACTGCCAATCAATGAGAAATTTCCCGATAAACAACTATTCATGATTGATAAGACACCATGATACGCGGATATTGCTAATTTTCTTACTACTGGTACACTCCCTCCATCCTTTACCATGATGGACAAAAAGAAATTTCTGAGGGAGGTTCGTAACTTTTTTTGGGAGGATCCCTACGTATTCAAGTACTGTATGGATCAAATCATAAGACATTGCATCCCCGCTCATGAAAGCATTCAGGTAATAACATTTTGTCATTCTGAAGCATGCGGTGACCATTTTTCATCAAGAAAAACCGCTGCAAAAATATTGCAGTGTGGATTTTACTGGCCCACACTTTTCAAAGATGTCCATGCTTTTTGTTTAACTTGCGATAGATGCCAAAGGTTGGGAAGCATTTCTAAAAGAAATATGATGCCCTTAAACCCCATTCTGATAATTAAAATTTTTTACTATTGGGACATCGATTTTATGAGACCATTTCCCCCTTCCTTTGGCTATCTATACATTTTAGTGGCTGTAGACTATGTATCCAAATGGGTTGAAGCAATTACATGCCGAAACAATGATCACCAAACAATGATCAAGTTTTTGAAAGAAAATATTTGGTCCCGATTTGGAATTCTGAAATCAATCATAAGTGATGGGGGTGCTCATTTTTGCAATCGTCCCTTTTGGAATTTGATGAAAAAATACTTGATTTTTCACAAAATTGCAACCCCTGATCACCTACAGACCAGTGGACAAGCTGAACTAGCTAATCGAGAGATCAAATTAATTTTGGAAAAAACGGTGAATTCAAACCGCAAAGATTGGTCATTAAGACTAACTGATGCAATCTGGGCATACCGTACTGCTTTTAAAACAATTTTAGGCATGTCTCCTTATCGATTAGTCTATGGAAAGCCGTGTCACCTACCTGTGGAATTGGAACATTGGGCATATTGGGCTATTAAAGCAATGAATTTTAACTTGGACAAGACTGGACTAGCAAGGAAACTTCAGATAAATGAATTGGAGGAATTGAGAAATGAAGCATATGAGAATGCAAAGATTGCTAAAACCAGGATGAAAATTTTTCATGACAAAAACATTGTGCGGAAATCTTTTGAGCCTTCTCAAAAAGTTTTGTTATTTAATTCAAGACTTCGCCTCTTTCCTGGTAAGTTGAAGTCAAGATGGACTGGGCATTACATTGTTAAAAAGGTGTTTGGACATGGAATAGTTGAAGTGGAAAACCCATCAAATGGTAATATTTTTACTGTTAATGGTCAGCGGTTAAAACCATTTTTGGAGGATTTTGTTCAAAATGTGGAAACCATTCTTTTAATAGAACCAGAATACTCCTCCGAAATTCGTGTCTGCCGACACTCAAGTGGATCGGGTCAGGAAAAATCTAACCCAACCCGACCCACTGGGGCGCCTTTATAAGGCACCCACTCTTTTTCTTCTTTGTTCTCCCAGCCGCCGCTGTTGGCCCCCCCCCATTTCTTCTTCTTCTTCTTTTCTTCTTCTTCTTTCTTTTCTTCTTCGCTTTCTCTGTTATCCGAGAAACAACCCATGACCACACACTCTACAAACACAATCTTTTGCTTCATGTTTTGCATTTTAATCTTATATTTGCTTATGGGTGTTCTTCTCTTTTTCGCACTCACACACAAGGATTTTCAGCCTACCCGAAACCCAGATCTGCGCACAGATGAGTAATTCATGTATTTTTATTTGTAGGTTTCAGTAGATGAATAGATCTCTACCATTCAACCTTATCTCCAAGATCCGTGAACTGGTAAATTCGAAATGTTGGGGACAATGTTCAATTTAGGTTGGGGGTGAGAACTACAGTTCATACTTGCCCGTAATTTTTTTTATAATTTTGCTGTTGTTGTTGTTGTTCTAATCATTTTATGTACCTTGCCTTGTATAAATTGATGATTATGTTTATGAGTTAGCTTCAATCGTCTTTGTGACTGGTGTTCATGATCCGAAATGTGTACACCCAAGTGCAGGCGGTCAAGCTATAGTAATAATCCGATTTGAGTCTGGAGTCGAATCCACAAGGAACTTTTGTTGATATTTCTGAGGTAAGCAGTGGTAGAGACCTATTGATTGTAACCCTTGAGATTTGCTGTGAGATATGAGTTTTCCTGGACAGAATATAAGATTCTTTCCAAGAGGATTTTCTTAACAAAATAGGAGATAAGTGCTAATTAAAAAGAGTCACTCTTTAGTACAAGGATCTGGACATGTAGTTAGTTATCCGGTTTGTCATAATTATGCTTGATAACTGAATTAATTCCCGTGTCAACAGCAAGTTAATCGGAAGATAAAGATGGATTGTGAGAATTAAGAACATGATTCCGATGTCTTTCTAGAAGTTTACAAGAATTGCCTGTGCCGAGACTTAACCCGTCTACAAACAAGCAAGTATTTCTACAAGACATCCAATCATGATATTAATATTCCATTCTTTAAATGAAGTACAATAAGGGGGAGGATTGAAGGGTAGTCATGAGGATCTAGCCGGGGTACTTGCCTTGAACTGATGAGTCTTTCTATGCAAGAGTCATCCGTGTCATAGAAAGAGCCCACAGTTATACAAAGTACCTTAGCTTTGCTAGATGCAATCAATCATCCAATAACAAGAAGAAATAAACGTTAAGCATAAAAACAATGCACAAATATGATTCCCGGATAACTTATACATGCCATTCTCCTCTTACTAAAGAGTGAATGAGAAACTACTCACTCTTCATGGCTTGGGTAAAGCTAGAAAAGTGAGTGATGCTCATCCCTCCAAGTAGAGAACTTAAAAGATAAAGTAACAACAAACACGGAGCCAATCTTTAACAAAGAATGGGTGAATCACGTTCCACCCTTCACGGCTTTGGTAAAGCTCTAGAAAAGTGGAAGAGTTTCACTCTTCTAAGAAAGAAAAAAGCTCAAGCAATGGAAGTGAAATGCATGAACAATAAAAGTAGAAGAAAGCTAGTCACATTTGGAGGGTGGCTTCCTCAACCAAGAATTGGAGGGTTGCTTCCTCAACCAAAAGATGAACTATCTCTCTTCTATGCATGTAAAATGAAAGCATAAGCATAAAACTACTTTTATAACAAACAAGAGATGTTGGACTAAAGCCAAACTAATCTCTAAGATAAAGACTTCATATAAGGAAAATAAGCTAAATCTACAATGTGAGTGGGAGTCTAAGCCTCCATCAACTTTCCTCCTTGGCTCCCTTAGCTCTCCAACAAGGGGAGTATTTATAGGCAAGAGGAGGAGACAAGATGAGGTGAAGGAATAGTGTTTGCCGCCCAAGTCCAAGTGAAAAGCCAACCATTCTGCTGCCAGTCTGTGGAGAACGTTCGAACGTGAGTTGGCGTTCGAACGTTGTTTCTGTTTTTGCACTAAGGGCGTTCGACCGTTTCTTCTGTTTTTGCACTAAGGGCGTTCGAACGCCAGATGTGTTCTGACCCTTTCACTCGAGTGGTCTGTTGGTCTTCTGTGAAGTTCAGTTCCAACTCTATGCAGTAGTCTGGTCTTCAATCAACTCAAGTGCACGTTCGAACGTGAGTTGGCGTTCGAACGTGACACTCAAGTGCTTCAGAGCTTTAGTCTTGCAACTCGCCTTCTCTTAGCAGTTGAGTCTGCTACAGTGTAATGTGGACGTTCGAACGTGAGTTGGCGTTCGAACGTTCTGGCTGTGCTCCAAGCTTCTCCAATTTTGGGCTCTAATGTGCTGGTGTTGCATCCAAGTGTGGTACTTGTTGTTCTTGGGTCCTTGTTCAGTTTAGGGCCTGAAATGACATCACTTAAACTCCATCAAAGTACAATTAGTCTTAAAACGGCATAGTAATATGCTAATTTTAAGTGCTAATCACACTTCCCAACCTAAATATTGCTAGTCTCTAGTAATATAAAAAAGAGAAAAATCTACTCCTAATGCCATTTTCGTAGGTCATCCGGTTGCATTTAGCTTATACAACAAGCCGTTGAACCACTAGGTTTACCCTAGGGGACGAGTGTTGTCTCGTGAGGGTTTCCAGGGAAGCTACCCACAAACTTCAGTCGAACGGATGTGCATAGGAGAGTGCTGATTAAAGTAAATTAGCATCATGGTCGTTGGGACACCAGATTCTCAATTTTGACTTATATCTCACACGTCCTTATTTCACAGGTATTCATTCTATGCAAAAATTATCATTTGTTACATTGATATTTGAAATTCTCAATGCAGTAGGAATGATCATTCAAGCAACAGGAATTGTTATATAACAAATACTCCCTTTTACCACCTTCCATGGATAGTTTTGATTTCACAAACCTCACGTAGTACACCCTCAGCAAAAGTTCACTCTGATTATAGTGACTTGTTTCTCACAGATCATGTGATCAGAAGATGGCCAATCGAAAGATCACATGTACAATTAGAAAGGGAGCGCTAGTTTAAGGAAGCAATAAATCATGTTTGACATAATCTCATGAAAGGATATTGACGCAATAGACAGTAATACCATTTACCATACCCAGTTTTGATTGACGACATATGCATGCAACAGGCTTGAGATCAATTAGGGCTTTTCATAGGTTGTAATGAGGCTAAAGGTCAGTGGCTAACGAAATGACGTCAAAAGTATTCAAGAGCTATCCTCTATTTATGTAGTGTAGCACACCTCTTTCTAGCTTTTTAATATTTTTTCCCTGAGATTATGTCTTTCTTTCAATTTTTTTTCTCATTTTTCTTCTTTCTTGGCACTGTCTTGCCTTTCTGCCTCTGTTTTGTTTCAATTGTTCTAATCAACTCTTCTTGGATGATAATCTCGAATGCTTCTTTTTCTTTTCCATTTTCTGTATCATATTACAAAGAGGATGTAAGAAAATTAGATAGCCAAGGTATGTCAAGTATGTTTTCCTGTGGATTGGTAATCATATAGGTTTATCAAAGAAAAATTCATACATTGATGGCTCAAACATGGCTAACAAGGGATAAATTTTGTCAAAGAAAGGTCTAAGGCTCAATATTATATCAAAGATGGCCTAAGATCATTTCTCAAGCATGTGCACATGTATGTGTCGTATGCGATGGTTCCTTGTGGGATATGTCAATAGATCACTTTTAAGTGCGTCAATCAAAGCAAGGTTAATGAGATCATTCAAAAATTGAGAGTGAAAAGAATTTACTTGAGTAAACATCGATTGTCTCTCGAAAGCATCGTTAGGTTCGAAACTCACCCTGGTGTTCTTTGTTATCTCCACTGTGTATGTCGGGTTTTCCAGGGGGTATTGGTTATATACCAATTCCATTTTCGAGTCAGATCTTCCTGTACCTTTAAAATAACAAATATCGATGCACATATGACAATTTAAGTATAGAGAGAATACCAATTTTTCAAGAAATGTGGTTTTAAGTCTCGGTTGATAAATTGAGGTGTCAAACCGATCATGTGCATATTTACTCTAGCATGCATTCTTAACATCCACATTTGTTCCATCACATTTTAATTTTATGCTAAATCTACAAATGCATTTAAAACAAATAAAAGTGAGGAGTTGAACCATTCATATCTCAAGATATCATTGCTTAACATCAACTTTAATGATTCAATTCATCCACAATCACAAAAAAAACTTACAACTATCAAAGAAGAAATTCATAAAAAGAAGCACTTTAGACAAACATAAAAACAAGAACAAGAACAGGGATCCCTCTCTCTCACTCTCCTCCTTGTGCACCATCTCCACCAGGTCCTCCCCTTAGAAGCCTAAGAATCTCATCTTGCTTAGCTTCAATGCTAAGCATGATGTCTCGTAAAGAACGTCGGGAGCTGGTGCTAGGCCCTGCCTCCTGTGGCTGGTCTCTCTCTTCCTCCATCTCATCAAGCTCCTCTTGTACCTCATCCACTCCGTGGGTAGGGGGTATCTCCTGTCTGACCGCTGGGCCGCCACTATGACCTTGGCTCCTCCTAAAGGATGCCTTGTTCAGTGGCCCCATTGGCTTTTGGATTTCCATCTCGGGCCTCACCTTGATCCCATTTTCCGTGCACATTTCAGTCACCAAAGTAGCAAAAGGGAGTGCACTCCTCTTTACATCACATCCCTTCTTCATTTCATTCAGGATGAGAGAGGGGAGGTCAATGCTATGTCCTTTGCCAATTGCATAAAGTAGACGGGCCATGTCGGGTAAAATCTCACTCCTTCGTCCTATGGGAGCGAGATTAGACACCACAATTAAATTTAGCATCTTGTATTTATCGGTGAGCTCCCCCTGTTTTAAAAACCTCCGCCTATCCCATGAAAAATCAGTCATCCCTGTCAATTCTCTCCCAACCCTATTCAATGGTTCATTCTTCCTTGGAGGGTATGTCGGGTTTTGTACCCGAGGCACTTCTTGCCTGATTTCCTTAATATACTCTTCACTCACATCAATGTGGGCTCCCCTTACGTATGTTCGGATTGCGCCGTTGATGATCTCGGCGTTGGAGTAAAACTCCCGCACCAAGTCAACAACGGCATCTCCCCCGTTTCGCAAAAACCACACCCAATTCCTCCTCTCCATCTCCGCCAATATTCCCAATTCCGCAAAATCAGTAATCACAACATCCTTTTCACAAACTACTGCATGATTTTGGAAGAAGTTTTCATACCTTTCTGCCTTGAGAGCACTGGGGAATCGTGTTCGATCGAATCTTTTCACCACTGGTATCCCTTCCCTCTCTTCAATCACCTCTTCTACAAAATTAGGCTGCTGATTTATCAGGTTTCGCCTGGCAGGTAGTTTAAATCTAGGCATTGTGATTTTTGGGTTTTGAGTTGTTGAA
The DNA here is from genome assembly GCA_951799425.1 of Ilex aquifolium. Lineage (NCBI taxonomy): Eukaryota > Viridiplantae > Streptophyta > Magnoliopsida > Aquifoliales > Aquifoliaceae > Ilex > Ilex aquifolium. Next base: position 18,828,402 of record OX637393.1, on the reverse strand, counting down.
GGTGTTGAAATTTTTGGTTTCTTGGTGAGAATGGGGATTCTTTAAGTGGGAATGGGCTTTGGATGTTTGATTTTTTTGTGAAAATGAAGAATGGGAGGTGTTTTGGGGTCTGGGTAGTGAAGAGTCACCAAGGGTTTTTCGGTTTTTCAAGGGGTTTGGAGGGTTTTGAAATGAAGAAGACGAACCAGTCTTTTATAGCCTGAGGTGTGACGTTCGAACGTTGGTAACGTCCGAATGTGTCTAGAAGGATTTTTATCAGATCGTTCGAACGTGGTTTGGCGTTCGAACGTGGTGAGCTCTCAGTACTTTTGAGTTTTGTCAGAGACCAAAGTGCTGTAAATTCTCTTCGTTCGAACGTTCTATTGGCGTTCGAACGTTAATCTCGTTCGAACGGTCTATTGGCGTTCGAACGGACTGAGCTCCCAGTACTTTTAAGTTTCATCAGAAGCTTCATCAGAGGCTGAGTACTGTAAGCAGATGACGTTCGAACGTCACCTGGCGTTCGAACGTTGAACCAAAAAATTAAAATTTTTCTCCACTACACTATGCACAATCAAAGAGGGCTAAACACATAATTTTAAATCAAAAACCTATGTCGTCTCAGGATAAGCCCCTACCCACGCTTCAGGTTGGTATTCTGGGGCATTCCTTACTCGGCCCATATTTTCATTTCAGTCAAAGGAATTTATACAAAAAGATTTTTACACTTTTTACAACAAATTCGGACCTTTGGCTTTCACTCCCCCAACAAAAGTACACATTTCCTACAGAAAATTATCTAATCCGAGTCTCCCTCTGTGTCTGTGTAGAATGGACAACCAGTAACTCTCCCAACTTCCTCTCTCACAAACCGGTTAAGCAAAGTACCGGAATAGCATGGCGTATCAGGGTAATCCTTACTCAGCCCATTCACTATCTAGTCTAATCGATCAAGTGCGCGACCGGAAATTGGTTCAGAACACTGGTTGTACCTTTTTTCGTGAAAGACTCTGCCACACTGTTTACAGGCACCAAGCCTTTTGGCACGACGGCGTTTGGCAAAGCTGCTTCTGCCACAGAGGGGTTTCGCTTGTTTTTCTTGGATTTCAGCCTTCCTTACTAATCTTGCTTTTCTCATGATCATAGTATGTACATCAGATGTAAAAGTACGTAGAACTCCTAGGCTAAACCAAAAAAGTTTTACATCCATGATTGCTAAGTTTTAAGATTCACTATCTGGTTCTTTAACGTCTGCCAGTCACAAAGACGATTGAAGCTGATTCATAAGCATAATCATCAATTTATACAATCAATGTTCAAACATGATCAACAACGAAAATAAAAAAAAATTTAAAAATTTACGAAAATATGAACTAATGAACTGATGAACTGATCATACCCCCCAACCTAAACTGAACATTATCCCCAATGTTTTGAATTTACCGGTTCATGGATTGTGGAGACGAAGTTGAATGGTAGAGATCTGTTCACCCACTGAGACCTACAAATAAAAACACAAAAATTACTCATCTGTGCACAGATCTGGATTTCGAGTAGGCTGAAAATCCTTATGTGTGAGTGCGAATAAAAGAAGAACACCCATGAGCAAATATAAGATTAAAATGCAAAACATGAAGCAAAATATCGTGTTTGTGGAGTGTGTGGTCATGGGTGGTTTCTCGGATAACAGAGAACTCGAAGACGAACAGAAGGAAGAAGAAGAAAAGAAGAAGAAGAAGAAGAAGAAGAAGAAGAAGAAATGGGGGGGGGGGCAACTGCGGCGGCTGGGAGAAAAAGTGGGTGCCTTATAAAGGCGCCCCAGTGGGTCGGGTTGGAGTAGATTTTTCCTAACCCGATCCACTGGAGTGTCGGTAGGCGCGAATTTCGGTGGAGTACTCTGGTTCCATTAAAAGAATGGTTTCCACATTTTTAACAAAATCCTCCAAAAATGGTTTTAACCGCTGACCATTAACAGTAAAACTATTACCGTTTGCTGGGTTTTCCACTTCAACTGCTCCATGTTCAAACACCTTTTTGACAATGTAAGACCCAGTCCATCTTGATTTCAACTTACCAGGAAAGAGGCGGAGTCTTGAATTAAATAGCAAGACTTTTTGAGACTGCTCAAAAGATTTCCGCACAATGTGTTTGTCATGAAGCATTTTCATCCTAGTTTTAGCAATCTTAGCATTTTCATATGCTTCATTTCTCAATTCCTCCAATTCATTTATCTAAAGTTTCCTTGCTAGACCAGCCTTGTCCAAGTCAAAATTCATTGCTTTAATGGCCCAGTATGCCCTATGTTCCAATTCCACAGGCAAGTGACATGGCTTTCCATAGACTAATCGATAAGGAGACATGCCTAAAATTGTTTTAAAAGCAGTACGGTATGCCCAGAGCGCATCAGTTAGTCTTAACGACCAATCTTTGCGATCTGGATTCACCGTTTTTTCCAAAATTAATTTGATCTCCCGATTAGCTAACTCAGCTTGTCCACTGGTCTGTGGGTGATAAGGGGTTGCAATTTTGTGAAAAATCAAGTATTTTTTCATTAAATTCCAGAAAGGACAATTGCAAAAATGAGCACCCCCATTGCTTATGATTGATTTCGGAATTCCAAACCGGGACAAAATATTTTCTTTCAAAAATTTGATCACTGTTTTGTGATCATTGTTTCGGCATGGAATTGCTTCAACCCATTTGGATACATAGTCTACACCCACTAAAATGTACAGATAGCCAAAGGAAGGGGGAAATGGTCCCATAAAATCGATGCCCCAACAGTCAAAAATTTCAATTACCAGAATGGGGTTTAAGGGCATCATATTTCTTTTAGAAATGTTTCTCAACCTTTGACACCTATCACAAGTTAAACAAAAGGCATGGACATCTTTGAAAAGTGTGGGCCAGTAAAATCCACACTGCAATATTTTTGCAGCTGTTTTTCTTGATGAAAAGTGGCCACCGCATGCTTCAGAATGACAAAATGTTATTACCTGGCTACTTTCATGAGCAGGGATGCAACGTCTTATGATTTGATCTTTACAGTACTTGAATACGTAAGGATCCTCCCAAAAGAAGTTACGAACCTCCCTCAGAAATTTCTTTTTGTCCAACATGGTAAAGGATGGAGGGAGTGTACCAGTAGCAAGAAAGTTAGCAATGTCTGCATACCATGGTGTCCTATCAATCGTGAATAGTTGTTCATCGGGGAATTTCTCATTGATTGGCAGTCCATCCTCATGAAATTCATAGGTTAGTCTGGACAGATGATCTGCCACCACATTCTCGACACCTTTCTTGTCCTTGATGACAAGATCAAACTCTTGGAGCAAAAGTATCCATCTCAAGAGTCTTGGTTTGGCGTCCTTCTTTGTGAGCAAAAATTTTAGGGCTGCATGGTCAGTGAATACAGTAACAGAAGAACCAACAAGATAAGAACGGAATTTTTCCAGTGCAAACACTACAGCAAACAATTCTTTCTCAATTGTCGAATAATTGATTTGAGCATCATTCAAAGTTTTGCTTGCATAGTAAATCACATGGGGTTTCTTATCTTTTCTTTGTCCCAATACAACACCTACAACAAAATCACTTGCATCACACATTAGTTCAAAAGGAAGATTCCAGTCAGGGGGTTGCATTATTGGTGCAGAAATTAACATGTCTTTTAACTTGTCAAAGGCTTTTTGACATGCTTCATTCCAATCAAAGATTACATCCTGACTTAGGACGTGACACATGGGTTTTGCTATGGTACTGAAATCTTTAATGAATCTCCTGTAGAAACCTGCATGTCCTAGGAATGATCGAACATCCTTTACAGTCTTAGGGGCAGGCAAATTTCCAATCAGATCTATTTTTGCCTTGTCAACTTTCATGCCTTCAGACAACACAATGTGACCAAGGACAATGCCCTGTGTTACCATAAAATGACATTTTTCCCAATTGAGCACTAGGTTGGCTTCCTTACATCTGATCAGTACTTTCTCCAGATTGGTTAAACACAAATCGAAGGAATCACCATAGACAGAGAAGTCATCCATGGATACTTCCAAAAAATTTTCAACCATATCACTGAACAAGCTTAGCATACATCTTTGGAATGTTGCAGGAGCATTACAAAGTCCAAATGACATCCTTTTGAATGCAAATGTGCCAAAGGGGCATGTGAAGGTTGTTTTCTCCTGATCATCTAGGGCTATCTCAATTTGGTTATACCCTGAATACCCATCTAAAAAACAGTAAAATGCATGGTCTGCAATTCTCTCTAGGACTTGGTCAAGAAATGGGAGAGGAAAATGATATTTTCTAGTGACCAAATTGAGTTTTCGATAATCAATGCACATTCGCCATCCTGTGACAACTCGAGTTGGTACTAGTTCATTTGCATCATTTTTTACCACTGTGACCCCAGATTTTTTTGGCACAACTTGGGTTGGACTAACCCATTTACTATATGAGATAGGGAAGATTATCCCTGCATCTAAGAGGTTGAGTACCTCAATTCTCACAACTTCCTTCATGTGAGGGTTTTAAATCCTCTTCAAGGTATATGGCATGATTGCAGATTAACGAGATATACCTTTCAAGTCAGCGATGGTCCATCCAATGGTGCTTTTATGACTTCGAAGAACTTCAATTAGTTTAGACTCTTGTAAGTCTGTGAGTTTAGATGAAATTACCACTGGGTATGACTCATTCTCTCCTAAAAATGCATATTTGAGGTCAGATGGGAGAGGTTTCAATTCAGGCTTTGGTGGGCTAACACTTGATGAGATTGGTTTTGTGCCACTTGATGAAATTTCTTCGAATTTGGGTGCCCATGTCTCAACAGTATGAGTAGGGCCACTTGGTGGATTTGGGTCATCATCTGTTGTTTCTGATGAGATGAGTTCTAACAGAGATGATTAAGTAGGATCCTCACAGAATGTATCATCCAGATGTTCCTGTATCAAAGATTCTATGGAGTTTACTTCCCTTTCTTCCTTTTCTTCTTGTGGATGTTTAGCAATATTGAAAATGTTCAGTTCGAGAGTCATATTCCCAAAAGTTAATTTCATGACTCCATTCCTGCAATTGATTAAGGCATTGGAAGTTGCTAGGAATGACCGACCAAGAATGACGGGAATTTGGTTCTCCGAATTTATTGCTGGTTGAGTATCTAGAACAATGAAGTCAACAAGGAAGACAAAACTATCTACTTGGACAAGCACATCTTCAACAATCCCTCTGGGGGTTTTGACAGATTTGTCGGCCAACTGGAGTGTGACACAAGTGGGTTTAAGTTCACCCAAACCCAACTGCTGATAGACAGAGTAGGGTAGCAAATTAACACTGGCTCCAAGGTCTAACAAAGCTTGTTCAATCCTGAAGTTCCCAATGACACATGAGACAGTCAGACACCCTGGGTCTTTGTATTTTGGAAGGGTTTTATGTTGAAGAAGAGCACTAGCTTGTTCCGTTAGGAAATCTATCTTTTGGACATTCTGGCTTCTCTTGACTGTGCACAAGTCTTTTAGAAACTTGGCATAAGACGGAACTTGTTTGATTGCATCCAGAAGTGGGATGTTGATATTTACTTGCTTAAAAAGCTCATAAATTTCAGGCTGATTTTTCACTTTCTGTTTGGTTTTGAGTCGATGAGGAAACGGAGCCGGAATGGGATACGAAGGTTCCCTTTTCTCAGAAGGTTCTGGCTCTTGTTCAATCACAGGCTCTGGGTCTTTCTCAAGTTCAGTCTCAACTGGTTCAGGTTCAGATGATGGATTGGCTGGGCTTGACTCAGGTCTTGGCTTGGGAATGAGTATGTCTCTGATTGTCTTGTCTATCACCTTGCCACTTCTTAGTGTCGTGACAACTTGGGCTTGGTCTTGGGTGTTTCCTGTTGTTGAAGGGTTCCCTACATGGAATTGGCCTTGTGGTTGCTTTGGTTGGGCAGGAAACTTGCCCTTTTCCTGTATGACCATGGATTGAGTCAACTTTTGGATGTGACTTTTAAGATCCTCAACAGATTGAGTGGTCTGGGTTTTGAAATCAGTGAAAGCCTGTGTGGGATTATTGTTATAATTCATTTGGCTTTGTATGAATTGATTAAGTGTGTCCTCAAGGTTCTTCTTTTGCGGTGGTTGATATGGTTGATATGCAGGAGGTCCTTGGGGTGGTGGGTATGGCCCTTGTTGTTGGTTCATGGGTATTGGTTGTGTGTTCTTCCAACTGAAGTTAGGGTGGTTTGGCCACCCTGGATTGTATGTTTCAGAATATGGGTTGGAGTAGGGCTTGTTAAAGTTGGAAACTGCATGTGTTTGTTCCAACAAGACTTCTTTGAATGCTGGGATGGTGGGACACTCCCCAGTAGGGTGTCCTGTTAGCGCACAGATTCCACAGACTTGCTCGGTGGAAGGGCTAACATCAATTTGATGGACTTTCTTCATCTCTAAAGCTTCAAGCTTTCGAGACAATGTGGACATTTTTGCTCTCAAGTCATCATCCTCTCTCAAGACATATTTTCCTCCTTGGGAAGTAGATGGTCTGGCTTCTATAGTGGTAGGGGAGGCTGAGTCCCACATCTGAGAACTGTCAGATATGGTGTCGAAAAAATTGAATGCCTCCTCCAGACTTTTTCCCATGAATTCTCCTTGGGCCATCATTTCGATAAACTGACGTAGTCTAGAGGGTAACGAGTCATAGAAAAATCCTACCAAAGTCCAATTTTCAAAAGCATGATGTGGGCAGGATTGGAGTAGATCTTTGAATCTCTCCCAACTTTGATAAAAAATTTCTCCTTCTTTAACCGCAAAATTCATGATTTGCCTTTTTAGTGCATTTGTGCGGTGTAGAGGAAAAAAAATTCTAAAAAATTCATTTTGTAATGCTTGTCAGTTGGGTATTGAAAAAACTTTTAAAGAATTTAACCATTGTTTGGCTCTATCCCTCAAGGAGAAAGAAAACAGTTTCATCTTGGCCAATTCAGAATTGTCTTGAAATGTTCCACACACTTCCTCAAAATCTTTTATATGTAGATATGGATTTTCTGCATCCAATCCATGAAACACGGGTAATAACTGCACTATTCCCGGCTTTACAGTAAGGAGGGGAGCATTTTCAGGAAAAATAAAACAAGAGGGGACACTGTTTCTTGTGGGATTTAAGTAATCCCGCAAAGTTCGGATGTCAGGGACCTCCTCATCTCTCATAGGGACTTCTCCATTTCTTTCATTATTTGCCATACTACCCTCACAAGAGTCTTCTACTGATCTAGGTGAATTTGGTTCAGGCTGATTCACGGACTCACACGATTCTGCCGGCAAATTTTGGAAGCGAGGAGTGCCCTCAGTCATATAGAAAATAAAACAAAGTTATTTACAGTAAACCACAGAATATACACAACGTTGAAGATCTTTTTACCTTTCACCTTAAATCACCTTTTAAAGGTTCCCCGGCAACGGCGCCAAAAACTTGTTCTTGATCCGAAATGTGTACACCCAAGTGCAGGCGGTCAAGCTGTAGTAATAATCCGGTTTGAGTCTGGAGTCGAATCCACAGGGAACTTTTGTTGATATTTCTGAGGTAAGCAGTGGTAGAGACCTATTGATTGTAACCCTTGAGATTTGCTGTGAGATATGAGTTTTCCTGGACAGAATATAAGATTCTTTCCAAGAGGATTTTCTTAACAAAATAGGAGATAAGTGCTAATTAAAAAGAGTCACTCTTTAGTACAAGGATCTGGACATGTAGTTAGTTATCCGGTTTGTCATAATTGTGCTTGATAACTGAATTAATTCCCGTGTCAACAGCAAGTTAATCGGAAGATAAAGATGGATTGTGAGAATTAAGAACATGATTCCGATGTCTTTCTAGAAGTTTACAAGAATTGCCTGTGCCGAGACTTAACCCGTCTACAAACAAGCAAGTATTTCTACAAGACATCCAATCATGATATTAATATTCCATTCTTTAAATGAAGTACAATAAGGGGGAGGATTGAAGGGTAGTCATGAGGATCTAGCCGGGGTACTTGCCTTGAACTGATGAGTCTTTCTATGCAAGAGTCATCCGTGTCATAGAAAGAGCCCACAGTTATACAAAGTACCTTAGCTTTGCTAGATGCAATCAATCATCCAATAACAAGAAGAAATAAACGTTAAACATAAAAACAATGCACAAATATGATTCCCGGATAACTTATACATGCCATTCTCCTCTTACTAAAGAGTGAATGAGAAACTACTCACTCTTCATGGCTTGGGTAAAGCTAGAAAAGTGAGTGATGCTCATCCCTCCAAGTAGAGAACTTAAAAGATAAAGTAACAACAAACACGGAGCCAATCTTTAACAAAGAATGGGTGAATCACGTTCCACCCTTCACGGCTTTGGTAAAGCTCTAGAAAAGTGGAAGAGTTTCACTCTTCTAAGAAAGAAAAAAGCTCAAGCAATGGAAGTGAAATGCATGAACAATAAAAGTAGAAGAAAGCTAGTCACATTTGGAGGGTGGCTTCCTCAACCAAGAATTGGAGGGTTGCTTCCTCAACCAAAAGATGAACTATCTCTCTTCTATGCATGTAAAATGAAAGCATAAGCATAAAACTACTTTTATAACAAGCAAGAGATGTTGGACTAAAGCCAAACTAATCTCTAAGATAAAGACTTCATACAAGGAAAATAAGCTAAATCTACAATGTGAGTGGGAGTCTAAGCCTCCATCAACTTTCCTCCTTGGCTCCCTTAGCTCTCCAACAAGGGGAGTATTTATAGGCAAGAGGAGGAGACAAGAGGAGGTGAAGGAATAGTGTTTGCCGCCCAAGTCCAAGTGAAAAGCCAACCACTCTGCTGCCAGTCTGTGGAGAACATTCGAACGTGAGTTGGCGTTCGAACGTTGTTTTTGTTTTTGCACTAAGGGCGTTCGAACGTTGACTACCGTTCGACCGTTTCTTCTGTTTTTACACTAGGGGCGTTCGAACGCCAGATGTGTTATGACCCTTTCACTCAAGTGGTCTGTTGGTCTTCTGTGAAGTTCAGTTCCAACTCTATGCAGTAGTCTGGTCTTCAATCAACTCAAGTGCACGTTCGAACGTGAGTTGGCGTTCGAACGTGACACTCAAGTGCTTTAGAGCTTCAGTCTTCTTTCCTAACTGCAACATGCCTTCTCTTAGCAGTTGAGTCTGCTACAGTGTAATGTGGACGTTCGAACGTGAGTTGGCGTTCGAACGTTCTGGCTGTGCTCCAAGCTTCTCCAATTTTGGGCTCTAATGTGCTGGTGTTGCATCCAAGTGTGGTACTTGTTGTTCTTGGGTCCTTGTTCAGTTTAGGGCCTGAAATGACATCACTTAAACTCCATCAAAGTACAATTAGTCTTAAAACGGCATAGTAATATGCTAATTTTAAGTGCTAATCAACTGGCAGACGTTAAAGAACCAGATAGTGAGTCTTAAAGCTTAGAAAGCATGGATGTTAAACTTTTTTGGTTTAGTTTAGGATTTTTGCGCACTTTTCCATCTGATGCGCATATTGTAATCATGAGAAAAGCAAGACTGGTAAGGAAGACCGAAATCCAAGAAAAATAAGCGAAACCCCTCGTCGTGCCAAAAGACTTGGTGCTTGTAAACAGTGTGGCTGAGTCTTTCACGAGAAAAGGTACAACCAGTGTTCTGAACCAATCTCCGGTCGTGCACTCGATCGATTAGACTGGATAGTGAATGGGCTGAGTAAGGATTACCCTAGTACGCCATGCTATTCCGGTACTTTGCTTAACTGGTTTGTGAGAGAGGAAATTGGGAGAGTCACTGGTTGTCCGTACTACACAGATATAGAGGGAGACTCGGATTAGATAATTTTCTGTAGGAAATTTGTAATTTTGTTGGGGATGAAAGCGAAAGGTCCGAATTTTTTGTAAAAAGTGTAAACAAATCTTTTTGTATAAACTATTTTGACTGAAATGAAAATATGGGCCGAGTAAGGAATATCCCAGAATACCAACCTGAAGCGTGGGTAGGGACTTATCCTGAGACGCCATAAGTTTTTGGTTTAAAATTGTGTGTTTGGCCCTCTTTGATTGTGTATAGTGTAGTGGAGAACTTTTTTGATTTTTGATTCAACGTTCAAACGCCAGGTGACGTTCGAACGTCAGCTGCTTACAGTACTCATCCTCTGATGAAGCTTCTTATGAAACTTAAAAGTACTGGGAGCTCAGTTCGTTCGAACGCCAATAGACAATAGACCGTTCGAACGAGATTAACGTTCGAACGCCAGTAGATCGTTCGAACGAAGAGAACTTATAGTACTTTGGCCTCTGACAGAACTCAAAAGTACTGGGAGCTCACTACGTTCGAACGACAACCACGTTCGAACGATCTATTTAAAATCCTTCTAGACACGTTCAAACGTTACCTACGTTCGAACATCACGACTCAGGCTATAAAAAGCTGGTTCGTCTTCTTCATTTCAAAACCACCCAAAAACCCCCCAAAACCGAAAAACCCTTGGTGACTCTTCACTACCCAGACCTCAAAACACCTCCATTCTCCATTTTTTTTTTAAAAAATCAACCCTCCCAAGACTATTCCCATATCAAAAAGCTCAATTTTCACAAAAAAAATCCAAGATTTCAAAGCCCTCAAATTCAAAAAATCAAAAATGCCAAGAGTCAAGCTTCTTGCTAGGCGCAACCCAAACACCCAAGAGCCCAATTTCGTCGAGGAGGTGGTGGAAGTGAGAGAAGGAATGCCACCACTTACGCGAAGATACGACAAAACTCGGTTCCCCACAGCTTTGAAAGCTGACAGGTACGACAATTTTTACCAAAAACATGCTGTGATATGTGAGAGGGATGTAGTTTTGACTGATTTTGTTGAATTGGGTATAATGGCGGAGATGGAAATGAGGGGTTGGGTCTTGTATTTGCGAAACGGCGGAGAGGCCGTGATTGACTTGGTGAGGGAGTTTTACTCCAACGCCGAAATAGTCAATGGATTATTAAGGAGTTATGTGAGGGGAATCCACATTGATGTGGATGACGATTACATAAGAGAAATTAGGAAAGAAGTGCCTCGGGTCCCAAGTCCCGCTTATCCCCCGAAAAAAAACGTAGCAATGATGTCGTGGGGAGGGAGCTAACGGGAATGCCTAACTTTTCTTGGACTGGAAAGAGATTTTTTAGACAAGGGGAACTCACCGAAAAATATAAAATCTTGAACTTGATTGCGGTTGCCAACTTTGCTCCGCTAGGAAGAAAGAATGAAATCCTCCCCGACATGGCCCGGTTATTGTATGCAATTGGAAAAGGGAAAAACATCGACCTCCCCTCCCTAATTTTGACAGAGATGAAAAAAGGGTGTGATGTGAAGCGAAATTCGCTTCCCTTCGGCACCCTAGTGACAAAATTATGCAAAGACCATGGGGTTAGGGTGAAGCTAGAAATGGAGATTCAAAAACCCATGGGGCCACTGAACAAGGCTTCCTTCCGAAGAAGCCAAGGTCATAGTGGCGGCCCAACGGCCAGACAGGAGATGCCCCTACCCATGGAGTGGACGAGGTGCAAGAGGAGCTTGATGAGATGGAAGAGAGAGAGATGGAGGAAGAGAGAGGCCAGGAGCAGCCACAGAAGGCAGGACCTAGCACCAGCACCCGACGCTCTTTACGAGACATCATGCTTAGCATTGAAGCTAAGCAGGATGAGATTCTTAGACTTCTGAGGGGTGGACCTGGTGGAGATGGTGGACATGAAGAGTGAGAGAGAGGGATCCCTGTCCTTGATTATAGTTTTTCTGTGTTTAGTGCTTCTTTTTATGAATTTCTTCTTTAACTGTGTGCACATTTTAAGAGTTTGTGTGTTTAGTCGCTTTTGTGGATAAATTGAATCGTTAATCTTTGATGTGAACAAGTTATATTCTATGCAATAAATGGTTCAATTGATCACTTTTATCTGTTTTAAATGCATATGTAGATCTTGCTCAATATTGATATATGATGGAACGAATGTTGATGCTAAGAATGTTTGCTAAAGTAACTACGCACATGATCGGTTCGACACCTCAAACTCTCAACCGAAACTTAAAAACCACATTTCTTAGAAAAAAATGGTATTTTATCTATGCTTAAATTGTCAAACGTGCATCGGTGTTTGCTATTTTCAAGGTACAAGATGATCAGACTCGGAAATGGAATTGGTATATAACCGACATTCCCTGGAAAACCCGACATAACCAGTGGAGATAACAAAGAATACCATGGTGAGTTTCGAGCCTTACGATGATTTTGAGAGACAATCAATGTTTACTCAAGTAAAGTCTTTCACTCTCAATTTTTGAATAATCTCATTAACCTTGCTTTGATTGACGTAATTAAAAGTGATCTATTGACATATCCCACAGGGAACCTTCACATACGACACATACATGTGCACATACTTGAGAAATGATTTTAGGCCATATTTGATTTGATATTGAGCCTTAGCCATTTCTTTTACAAAATTATTTTCCTAGTTAGCCATGCTTGAGCCATAAATGTATGATTTCTTTTTCGATAAACCCGTATGAGTACCAAGCCACAAGAAAACATACTTGACATACCCTTGCTATCTAATTTTCTTGCACCCTCTTTTAAATCAATACGATACAGAAATACATGAAAAAAGTGAAAAAGGCATTCGAGGCTACCATTCAAGAAGAATCGATGGGAATAATTGAAACAGAAAAGAAGCAAAAAGGCAAGAAACTGCCAAGAAAGTGAAAAATGAGAAAAATGAAAGAAAGAAATATCATTTCTGGGAAAAATATCGAAAAGCTAGAAAGAAGTGTGCTACACTACACAAACAGAAGATAGCTTTTGAATACTATTGACGTCATTTCGTTAGTCACTGACCTCTGGCCACATTACAACCTATAAAAAAGCCCTAATTGATCTCAAGTCTGTTACATGCATGTGTTGTCAATCAAAATTGAGGTATGGTAAATAGTATTTCTTTAAATTGCATCAATATTCTTTCATGAGATTATGCCAAACATGATTAGTTGCTTCCTTAAAATTTCACTCCCTTCCTAATTGTGTATGTGATTTTTCGATTGGCCACCTTCTGATCACATGATCTGTGAGAAACAAGTCACTATAATCGGAGTGAACTTTTGCTGAGAACATTCTACGAGAGGTTTGTGAAATCGAAGCTATCCATGGAAGGTGGTAAAAGAGAGTGTTTGTTATATAACAATTCCTGTTGCTTGAATGATCATTCCTACTACACAGGGAATTCCAAATACCAATGTAACAGATGCTAATTTTTACATAGAATAGATACCTATGAAAGAGGGACATGCGAGATAAAAGTCAAAATTTAGAGTTGGGTGTCCCAACGACCATGATGCTAATTTACTTTAATCAGCAATCTCACATACACATCTGTTCGACTGAAGTTTGTGGGTAGCTTCACTGAAAACCCTCACGAGACAACACTCGTCCGCTAGGGTAAACCTAGTGGTTTAACGGCTTGTTGCATAAGCTAAATGCAACCGGATGACCTACGAAAATGGCATTAGGAAATTTTTTTTTTTTTTTGTATTACTAGAGACTAGCAATATTTAGGTTGGGGAGTGTGATTAGCACTTAAAATTAGCATATTACTATGCCATTTTAAGACTAATTATACTTTGATGGAGTTTAAGTGACGTCATTTCAGGCCCTAAAATGAACAAGGACTCAAGAACAACAAGTACCACACTTGAATGCAACACCAGCACATTAGAGCACAAAATTGGAGAAGCTTGGAGCACATCCAGAACGTTCGAACGCCAACTCACGTTCGAACGACCACATTGAACTGTAGCAGACCCAACTGCTAAGAGAAGGCGTGTTGCAGCTAGGAAAGAAGACTCTGAAGCAGTGAGGCACTTGAGTGTCACGTTTGAATGCCAACTCACGTTCGAACGTGCACTTGAGTTGATTGAAGACCAGACTACTGCATAGAGTGTGGAACTGAACTTCACAGAAGACCAACAGATCACTCGAGTGAGAGGATCAGAACACATCTGGCGTTCGAACGCCCATAGTGCAAAAACAGAAGAAACGTTCGAACGGCAGACAACGTTCGAACGACCATAAAGCAAAACCAGATACAACGTTCGAACGCCAACTCACGTTCGAACGTTCTCCACAGATTGGCAACAGAGTAGTTGGTTTTTCACTTGGACTTGGGCGGCATACACTATTCCTTCACCCCCTCTTGCCTATAAATACTTCCATTGTTGGAGAGCTAAAGGAGCTAAGTAGAGAGGTTGATGGAGGCTTCGACTCCCACTCATATTGTAGATTATGCTTGCATTTCCTTGTATGAAGTCTTTATTTTAGAGATTAGTTTGGCTTTAGTCCAACATCTATTTGCTTGTTATAGAAGTAGTTTTATGCTTATGCTTTCACTTACATGCATAAAAGGGAATTAGTTCATCTTTTGGTTGAGGAAGTAACTCTCCATTCCTTTGTTGAGGAAGCCACCCTCCAAATGTGACTAGCTTTCTTCTACTTTTATTGTTTATGTACTTCACTTCCATTGCTTGAGCTTCTTTCTTTCTTAGAGGGGTGAAACTCTTCCACTTTTGTAGAGCTTTACCAAAGCCATAAATGGTGGAACGTGATTCACTCATTCTTTATTAAAGATTGACTCCTTGTTTATTGTTATTTCATTTTGTAAGTCCTCTCTATTTTCTGCTACCAGCTGAATGCCTCTCCCCTTTGGCCTTGGCTTCTAAAAAACGTCCATGGAGAGATCCCCCAAGTCTCTAGAAAATGACCTCCATCAGTAGGGGTGCAGAAGTCTGGGCTGGAAGAGGGGTTGCAGAGTTTGTCTGCACACCCAGTTCTTCATCTCTTCTCTCTCCTCATTTATCAACAAGACTCCAACTTGAAATCATAGGTGTAGAAAGGGGTCACTAGCATTGCAGGTGCGTCAGGGGAGCAGGGGATGTCTATTGGTGGGTCCCTCAAGTCAGCAATCATGAGTTGCAGGGTAGTTGGGCTGATCAGGCAAAGCGTACTGGTACGGCCAACTCCAGTGGCTTCTGCGTACCGGTATGCGTACCGGTACGATTAACTCCAGTAGCCTCAGCGTACCGGTATGCGTACCGGTACGGTTTGGCTGACTTCTTGGTTTTCTGAGATTAGCTCCAGTAGCCTCAGCGTACCGGTAGGCGTACTGGTACGGTTTGGCTGACTTCTTGATTTTCTGATTTCCTCATCTCCTGAGCTATCCCCAAGCTACCTTTTTGTCCCCATTTGTCTCAATTGATCTGGGAAGGCCTTAAGAAGCCTCTTTTAGCCCCTGTTAACTAGAAACACCGAATATCATCGTTAAGAGTTTATTTAACCTAACTCCCATCATTTAAATCTCCAAAAAACAATTAAAAAGAGAGGATTAGCACATCAAAATATACAAAGTTTTGTGCTAATCAATAAACTCTAATGAAAAAAAGTCACTCCTTAGTTCAAGGATCTGGACATGTAGTTAATTATCCGGTTTATTATACTTGTGCTTGATAACTAAATTAACTCCCGTGTCAACAGCAAATTAACCGAAAGATAAAGATGGACTGTGAGAATTAAGAACATGATTCCGATGTCTTTCTAGAAGTTTACAAGAATTGTCTGTGCCAAGACTTAACCCGTCTACAAACAAGCAAGTATTTCTACAAGACATCCAACCATGACATTAATATTCCATTCTTTAAGTGAAGCACAATAATGGGGAGGATTGAAGGGTAGTCATGATGATCTAGCCGGGGTACTTGTCTTGAACCGATGAGTCTTTACATGCAAGAGTTATCCGTGTCATAGAAAGAGCCCACGGTTATACAAAGTACCTTAGCTTTGCTAGATGCAATCAATCATCCAATAAGCAAGAAGAAATAAACGTTAAGCATAAGAACAGTGCACAAATATAATTCCTGAATAACTTATACATGCCCTTCTCCTCTTACTAAAGAGTGAATGAGAAACTACTCACTCTTCATGGCTTTGGTAAAGCTAGAAAAGTGGGTGATGCTCATCCCTCCAAGTAGAGGACTTACAAGATGAAATAACAATAAACAAGGAGCCAATCTTTAACAAAGAATGAGTGAATCACGTTCCACCCTTCACGGCTTTGGTAAAGCTCTAGAAAAGTGGAAGAGTTTCACTCCTCTAAGAAAGAAAGAAGCTCAAGCAATGGAAGTGAAGTACATAAACAAAAAAAGTAGAAGAAAGCTAATCACATTTGGAGGGTGGCTTCCTCAACCAAGGAATGGAGGGTTGCTTCCTCAACCAAAAGATGAACTAACTCCCTTCTATGCATGTAAGTGAAATCATAAGCATAAAACTACTTTTATAACAAGCAAAGAGATGTTGGACTAATGCCAAACTAATCTCTAAAATAAATACTTCATACAAGGAAATGCAAACTAAATCTACAATATGAGTGGGAGTCTGAGCCTCCATCAACCTCTCTACTTCTACTCTTTCAGCTCTCCAACAATGGGAGTATTTATAGGCAAGAGGAGGAGACAAGAGGGGGTGAAGGAATAGTGTATGCCGCCCAAGTCCAAGTGAAAAACCAACTACTCTGCTGCCAGTCTATGGAGAATGTTCCAACGTGAGTTGGTGTTCGAATGTTGTATCTGTTTTTGCTTTATGGTCGTTCGAACATTATCTGTCATTCGAACATTTCTTCTGTTTTTTGCAATATGGGAGTTCGAATGCCAGATGTGTTCTGATCCTCTCACTCGAGTGATCTGTTGGTCTTCTGTGAAGTTCTTTTCCACACTCTATGCAGTAGTCTGGTCTTCAATCAACTCGAGTGCACGGTCGAACGTGAGTTGGCGTTCGAACATGACACTCAAGTGCCTCTGAGCTTCAAAGTCTTCTTTCCTAGCTGCAACATGCCTTCTCTCAGCAGTCAGGTTTGCTACAGTTTAATGTGGACGTTCGAACGTGAGTTGGCGTTCGAACGTTCTGGCTGTGCTCCAAGCTTCTCCAATTTTGTGCCCTAATGTGCTGGTGTTACATTCAAGTATGATACTTATTGTTCTTGAGTCCTTGTTCAGTTTAGGGCCTGAAATGACATCACTTAAACTCCATCAAAGTATAATTAGTCTTAAAACGGCATTGTAAAATGCTAATTTTAAGTGCTAATCACCTGCCCCTAAGACTATAAAGGATGTCCGATCATTCCTAGGGCATGCAGGTTTTTACAAGAGATTCATTAAAGATTTCAGTACCATAGCAAAACCCATGTGTCATCTTCTAAGTCAGGACGTAATCTTTGATTGGAATGAAGCATGCCAGAAAGCCTTTGACAAGCTGAAAGGCATGTTAATTTCTGCTCCAATAATGCAACCCCCTGACTGGAATCTACCCTTTGAACTAATGTGTGATGCAAGTGATTATGTTGTAGGTGTTGTATTGGGACAAAGGAAAGATAAGAAACCCCATGTGATTTATTATGCAAGCAAAACTTTGAATGATGCTCAAATGAATTATTCAACAACTGAAAAAGAATTGCTTGTTGTAGTTTTTGCTCTGGAAAAATTCCGTTCTTATCTTGTTGGTTCTTTTGTTATTGTATTCACTGACCATGCAGCCCTAAAATTCTTGCTCACAAAGAAGGAGGCCAAGCCTAGACTCTTGAGATGGATACTCTTGCTCCAAGAGTTTGATCTTGTCATCAAGGACAAGAAAGGTGTCGAGAATGTGGTGGCAGATCATCTGTCCAGACTAACATATGAATTTCATGAGGATGGACTGCCAATCAATGAGAAATTCCCCGATGAACAAATGTTCATGATTGATAAGAAACCATGGTACGCGGATATTGCTAACTTCCTTGCTACTGGTGCACTCTCTTCATCCTTTATGATGATGGAAAAAAAAAATTCTAAGGGAGGTTTGTAACTTCTTTTGGGAGGATCCCTACGTATTCAAGTACTGTAAGGATCAAATCATAAGGCGTTGCATCCCCGCTCATGAAAGCAGCCAGGTAATAACATTTTGTCATTCTGAAGCCTGCGGTGGCCATTTTTCATCAAGAAAAACCGCTGCAAAAATATTGCAGTGTGGATTTTACTGGCCCACACTTTTCAAAGATGTCCATGCCTTTTGTTTAAATTGCGATAGATGCCAAAGGTTGGCAAACATTTCTAAAAGAAACATGATGCCCTTAAACCCCATCTGGTAATTGAAAATTTTGACTGTTGGGTCATCGATTTTATGGGGCCATTTCCCCCTTCCTTTGGCTATCTATACATTTTAGTGGTTGTAGACTATGTATCCAAATGGTTTGAAGCAATTCCATGCCGAAACAATGATTACCAAACAGTAATCAAGTTTTTGAAAGAAAATATTTTGTCCCGGTTTGGAATTCCGAAATCAATCATAAGTGATGGAGGTGCTCATTTTTGCAATCGTCCCTTCTGGAATTTGATGAAAAAATACTTGATCTTTCACAAAATTGTAACCCCTTATCACCTACAGACCAGTGTACAAGCTGAACTAGCTAATCGGGAGATCAAATTAATTTTAGAAAAAAAGGTGAATCCAGACCGCAAAGATTGGTCGTTAAGACTAACTAATGCACTCTGGGCATACCGTGCTGCTTTTAAAACAATTTTAGGCATGTCTCCTTATCGATTAGTCTATGGAAAGCCGTGTCACCTACCTGTGGAATTAGAACATAGGGCATACTGGGCTATTAAATCAATGAATTTTAACCTGGACAAGGCTGGACTAACAAGGAAACTTTAGATAAATGAATTGGAGGAATTGAGAAATGAAGTGTATGAGAATGCTAAGATTGCTAAAACCAAGATGAAAATTTTTCATGACAAAAACATTGTGTGAAAATCTTTTGAGCCTTCTAAAAAAGTCCTGTTATTTAATTCAAGACTCCGCCTCTTTCCTGGTAAGTTGAAGTCAAGATGGACTGGGCCTTACATTGTCAAAAAGGTGTTTGGACATGGAGCAGTTGAAGTAGAGAATCCATCGAACGGTAATATCTTTACTGTTAATGGTCAGCGGTTGAAACCATTTTTGGAGGATTTTGTTAAAAATGTGGAAACCATTCTTTTAATGGAACCAGAATACTCCTCCGAGATTCATGCCTGCCGACACTCAAGTGGATCGGGTCAGGAAAAATCTAACCCAACCCGACCCACTAGGGCACCTTTATAAGGCTCCCACTCCTTTTCTTCTTTTTTCTCCCAGCCGCCGCTGTTGGCCCCCCCATTTCTTCTTCTTCTTTTTCTTCTTTCTATTCTTCTTCGTTTTCTCTGTTATCCGAGAAACAACTCATGACCACACACTCTACAAACACAATCTTTTGCTTCATGTTTTGCATTTTAACCCAACCCGACCCACTGGGGCGCCTTTATAAGGCTCCCACTCCTTTTCTTCTTTTTTCTCCCAGCCGCCGCTGTTGGCCCCCCCATTTCTTCTTCTTCTTTTTCTTCTTTCTCTTCTTCTTCTTCGTTTTCTCTGTTATCCGAGAAACAACCCATGACCACACACTCTACAAACACAATCTTTTGCTTTATGTTTTGCATTTTAATCTTACATTTGCTCACGGGTGTCCTTTTCTTGTTCGCACTCACACACAAGGTTTTTCAACCTACCCGAAACCCAGATCTGCGCACAGATGAGTAATTCGTGTATTTTTATTTGGAGGTTTTAGTAGATGAACAGATCTCTACCATTCAACCTCATCTCAAAGATCCGTGAACTGGTAAATTCGAAACATTGGGGACAATGTTCAGTTTAGGTTGGGGGTGAGAACTACAGTTCATATTTGCCCGTAAATTTTTAAAAAATTTTGCTGATGTTGTTGTTGTTCTGATCATTTTATGTACCTTGCCTTGTATAAATTGATGATTATGTTTGTAAGTCAGCTTCAATCGTCTTTGTGACTGGCAGACGTTAAAGAACCAGATAGTGAGTCTTAAAGCTTAGAAAGCATGGATGTTAAACTTTTTTGGTTTAGTCTAGGAGTTCTACGCACTTTTCCATCTGATGTGCATATTGTGATCATGAGAAAAGCAAGGCTGGTGAGGAAGGCCGAAATCCAAGAAAAACAAGCGAAACCCCTCTGTGGCAGAAGCACCTTTGCTAAACGCCGTCGTGCCAAAAGACTTGGTGCTTGTAAACAGTGTGGCAGAGTCTTTCGCGAGAAAAGATACAACCAGTGTTCTGAACCAATTTCCGATCGCGCACTCGATCGACGAAAACTGAGGTACTACACAAAATGGTGTGGGTTCTGATGCCTATGTTACCAAACACCAATACCTCCTTGATTTCTTTCACTTTTAAGCCTCCAAATCCTCATGTAATGTGTCCATCTCTTCACCACACATCCACACATAGTTGCAAGGTTCTAAAATCCATCATTTAAGCTATAATTACCTGCAACATCAAAAATTCAACATTATTGACAACTTTGGCTAACTCTAAGTACTTAAATGCAAAAGTTGAGTTAAAATGCATGTAATGAGGCCTTCAAATATGCAATATTATGTGCTCATCAATTGTCAAGCAAGTTTTTGACTATGGAGCAATTGAAATTGAAAATCTAGTAACTGGAACTATCTTTAAAGTAAACGGTCAAAGGCTTAAACCATATTATGATAGTTTTACTCAAGATATAACTTATGTACAACTTTTTGATCCTATTTATGTGCTATGAAAAATAAATTGTTGCTTAATTCTTCATAATATTACTAATTAGTTGTAATTTATTTGACAGAGTAAATCTCCTGAGTAACAGCCAGATATCCCAATCGGTGAAACGACTACAGATTGCTGAATTATCTTATCAATGTTGATTATCACTGTTTTTTACATTGCAGATAATGTTTAATTTAAGTTGGGGAGGTATTTGTGTGAATTTATTATTTATATTTAGAGTATTAATTTGGTTTTAAATTTGTTTGTCTTTGTGACTGACAGACGTTAAAGAACCGAATAGAGAATCATATTTAAAAAATAAATAAATAAATAAATAAAATAAAATAATATAATATATATACATATATCTCTATATTTATTTACAATGGACGAGAAACTATTTTTGTTAAGTCTAATTCTACTGCGTCATCTTCCAAAAGATATAAATGCATTGATCATGCAAAAAGCGAGAAGAGTTAGAAATTTAGAAATGTTTTAAAGTCAACCAAGACCCTTGTGTGGAAAAAGTACATTTGCTAAACACCGACGAGCAAATCGTCTCGGTGGTTGTGTAAGATGTGGTCGTACAGAACATTTGAGACAATATAATCAGTGTGCGGAACCAATTTCAAGTCGAGCGTCAGATCGTTTACAGTGGATTAGGTATGGGCAGAGTAAGGATTATCCTGAGGCGCCATCCTATTCTACCCCAATGTTAACAAGATACGTATGAAATGAAGTTAACCGTGTCACTGGTAATATTGATCCAGATAGTTCTGACTATGAATTAGTATGATCAAATGAGATATGAATTTTTGGAAGAATTGTACATAATTATGAATATATATAATTGTAATAATTGTAAATAAATGTAAATAACTATAAATTAATTAGGAAACTCAGTAAATAAGAAATAACAAATAAAGAATAAAAAAAACCAATTTTTGAAAAGAAAAAGAGTGGTTAACAAAGTTTTGTAGAATATATAAAGTTGTATTTAATTTTGTTTACTGTAGGAATTCAAAGGAACAAATTACAAAAACTCAGAACAGCAGCCTGCAGTGTGCAAACCCAAAAAACCAGCAAGATAGCATCGTCTGGACGGTGGGCCAGGCGTCCGGACGGCAGTCCTCAATATATAAACTTCCTCCATGCAAGACCGATCAGTTTTACACTCCCTCGCAACCAAAAATTCGAAAAAGCCGAAAGTTTCCAAGGAAGAGCTCTCAAATCTGCTACAGTCAACGGTTTTTCGTCAAATCTGCTCCAATTATTCTCTTACCCATCACATTTTGAAGATAACTACCGATTGAAATCAGTTGAAACGGAGTATTTGAAGAGAAATCAAGAAAAACATGGATTCGAGATGAAGAACAAGAGGATCTTCAAGTCTGGCACAAAGGGATCAACCTCCACCATCTCAAGCACCTCCACAATAACCTGAACAGGGAAATATCTTCAATGAGGTGATGGTTGAAAATTTTGAACAACAGGCCTGGTATGATACTAATTTTCTGACTAAAACTATCATTTCTGAACGGCCAGTTATTTATGAAGATTTTGAGAATATAGGAGAAAGACAAATCCTTGATGCAAGAGGATGGTTACATTATGTTAGATTATCTGCTCCTGCCTATGACTGTTTAGTTCGTGAGTTTTATAGTAATGCTGAGATAATTGGAGAAAGACAATTGCGTGTGTTCGTACGGGGTATTGTTTTTCAAGTTACACTGGCTACTATAGTCAATTTTTTTCAACCCATGCAAAGACAAGAGAACCCACAATATCCTTATACTGAATTACCTGATTTGAATGTCATAGGAAGGGAAGTAATGGGTAATCCAGAATTTGTTTGGGGTAGACCAAATAAATATATAAAGCAAGGAGATCTGATAGACAAATACAAAATTCTCAATTTGATAACAGTTAACAGTTTGTGTAACGCCCCAAATACCACCCTGGACGGTATTACATTCAATAACCATTCATATCATGAGAGTAACTAATAAATCCATAAATAACCGGGGGTCCTTAATTTAACAAAATTCGGGCAGAGTCTCCTTTGTTTGGGGAGCTCTACCCAAAACACAACCTGTGCAATTCTACTGTAATGACCACACCGGGTCCATTTAACTACCATAAAATCAATCCATCAAATTTACATGTTATCCCAAAAGAATAGGCCAAGCTATGGCCTTTACATCCCCACAAAAGTACTATAATACACAGCGGAATTTACAAAATAAAACTAGGCTATACAATTCTCCCAAAAGATTATCCAAGTCTATAACAAAAGAACGGGGGGGTCGCTCTAAGCGTCCATCTCGGGATCCACGCTCCCTTCTGTCGGAGTCTCCCAATGTGTCGGCCCCTCGACTCCCAACTCCTCGTCAAAGGCAAAATCTGAAAGGTGGGGAAGTAGGGGGGGTGAGCACAAGGCTCTGTAGAAGGATCCTTCCAAACCCATTCAAGGTTTTGAAATCAAGTAAACCAGGTAGGTCACGTTTCGCCCATACATATAAATGAATTTTGAAATAAAATAAGGACATTTTAAAAGAGATCTCAAGTTTGTACAATAATAAGGAATTGAAAGAGAATAAAACCACGTTTAATTGACAAACAATTTCCTACATAATCCACTCCACCATACACCATTTCCACAAGTTATCGCGGCATCCCATACTACCCGAAACTCTTGGAGAAATAATATTTGGTACAATGAACAATAATTTCTATTTGGTACCACTCAAGTAGGTTGTCGCTTCTCATGAATCTACCCGACGATTCTACCTCGTTCACCCATTTCCACTAACAATCACAGACCAATTTAGGAAGGGCGTGTACCGTCTCATACGGCATTGACGAGATCCTCCCAAGGTGTCTAGTATACTAACCCTTTTCCTCGATATATATGTGAACAATAGTGATCGCGGTCACAACAAAAATCCACTACGAGCATTAGGCAACCATCTCACCCCCACTGGGATAGACTAACCTCTAACACTCTACGGCATCTCTCGAAGGTAATCCAAGTCCCTCACAACACCATACACAAGAGTGACATACCAAAAATATACTCAACCTCATATACAAGCAAATTCCATGATTTTCCCCAATTTTCACAAGCAAGATACATAATAGAACAATTTAAGAAAACATACCCATTTCGCAAATCATGTTACAAGAGACAAGTTTAAAGGAAATAAGCATGAGATCATCAATACAATCATTTTACTACCCAACACAAAGTTCTAGAATTTTCGAAATCAAAATGATGTGAAGATATAGAGAAAAATCCATATTTCCGCAAAAAACTAGAGTTTGATGGATTTCCAACCATCATTTTGTTCAAATCATGTGAATGTTTGTAAACATACCAAGGAACAAGGAACCCATAACAAATACATACTATTAAGAGCCAAATTCTACATGTATAATAACCCTAACATCAATGGACAAGAATGGAAGAAAACCCTACCTCAATGTTCTTGAAAACCTAGGTTTAGTGTGAAGAA
Organism: Ilex aquifolium; assembly: GCA_951799425.1. Lineage (NCBI taxonomy): Eukaryota > Viridiplantae > Streptophyta > Magnoliopsida > Aquifoliales > Aquifoliaceae > Ilex > Ilex aquifolium. The sequence continues at coordinate 18,804,244 of OX637393.1, read as the reverse complement.
GATGAAGATTTGATCTTGAATCACCCTTGAATCTCTTGTTTTTTTCCTTCCTTTCTTCCTCTCTAATGCTCTCTAGGGTTCCAAAAGGTGTGGGGGTGTGAGGGGAGTGAAAGAAATGAGGGCAAATGAGATGAAAATGAGTTTATACATAGCAGCCCCGAAAAACACTGTTCACAGGCTGTTTTGGGTTTCTCCAAATTTACGGTTTTGCCACTAAGAATCTCCAATTTGATCCATATGACTACCCTAAGGTTTTTCGACGTTCCGGATTCATTTTTAATGTTATTTTAACCTAAAAACATTCATTTTTATGATTTATTTCAAACTAAAATAAATTTACACTCGAAACATTAAAATTACTATCCAAGGAACACCATAGTGCAGATTTTTGGTCAACTTCGGAGAATAAAATGATTTGACTCAGGTATTTCTAGTATGTGTGACCTATATGGTTGGAAATATATACAAGTTAGGGTTCTAACAAAAATAACGGTGCGCAATTTGGACTTTCCAACAAAGAGTTATGATCAAATTGGTGAAAGGTAGTCTGCCGGACTGTTTCGACATCGCTTCGTTATCTGGGTATAACTCTCTCATCCGAGCTCCGGTTGAGGTGATTCAAGATGATATGGAACGCTAAGAAAGAGTTCTACAACTTCCATGTTTTGAGTTTTGAGAGATATTGACTGTATCAAGGTCGAAATTGGGCTTGAAGTTGCAGCTAGTGCACTGTTCACGTGCACTGTTCATATGCAATGTTTATTTTATTTTTACGTCATTACATATATAAGAATCACTAAATAAGTACATTAATATATTAATATAAGCATGTGGGGGTTTACAGTTTGCTACCCCGAGCCCAAAAGAATCAAATTTATACTGAGCAGACTTATTTCTTATATGCATTTGGGATGAGACACACAATTGACTTGCCGAACTTAATCATGGACCAAATGATACTTGTTGTGGATAGAAAGAAACCATCACTCCCATATGCTATATTATTTTCTCAGCTATGCAGGAATGATGGTGTGATCATTGATCCTATATGGAAGACAGTGGACCATTTTGGAGCATTGGATAAAAATTCATTAAAAAAGAGTCATGGAGGACAACCGGAAGACCAACCTGAAGCACCACCTGAACCACAAGAGGAGCCATTTCAACCTCCTGAAGAATTCTTCCCACAAGAACAACAACAGCCACAAGAGGATCAGCCAAACATACTGGTAGATTACAGAACTGATAGACAAATTTTGCTAGGAATGGAGACCAGCATTACTCAGATCAACAAACCCATGGATGAATATGAACAAAATCAAGCTGAAATCTTGAGGCTACTGTGAGAGCATTTTGGAGGAGGACCATCCACTTCCTAAAGACTGGAGATTCTACAAAAAAACTTTGCTATCTTTCACTCAGTTTTTAAATTATGCACGTTTACTTTATGCACTTGAACTTTAATTTATGTTTTACATGTGTTTGTTTTAGACTTGTTTGTTTTGAACTATTGTGTGTTTAAATTTGTTTTTGTTACTTATGGAGCTGATATTTAAGTTAGGAAGACTATTTCATATGATTCACGATTAAATTAAGTTAATATTTTAAATGCTTTGCAAGAATACTCTTAATCTGATCACGCGGGATTTTTATATCTTAGTTGTGTATTATCTTAATATTTTTAGTTAAACTTATTCTTATAAATACACAAATAGATTTCTTTATTGTTAAAAACCTTATGAAATAATATTCTCTTTGCATATGTAGTGGAGATGTAAAACCTAGTACATATTTTGAACTGATCTTTCTTGGAGAGATATTCTACCTCTACTCAAATACAAATCTTCGATTCAGCGGTAAACTTTCTTTGAATAATCTCATTATTTTTGTCTTTATTAGCACTTGTTAGATTATATTATTAACATTGTCCTTGAAATTCTTTTAAATAGGAATTATACAGATGTATGAATTCTAGAAAATGATCTTAGGCCATTTTTAATTAATTTTGAGCCTTGACCATTTCTTTTACAAAATTATATCCTTAGTCAGCCAGGATTGAGCCTGAAAGAGTATAAATTCTTTTCTTAAAACCCGAAAAATACCTGAGCCATATAAGAATATATTTCAAACCTACCTTTGCTACATAATTTTCTTGCACCCTCTTTTAAATCAATATGATACAGAAAAAGAAAAGGATATTTGCTATTAGCCATGAAAGAAATTTAAAAAGGAAAAACAAAAAGAAAAGAGCCAAGAAAGTGAAAAATGCAAAGGATGAACTTGCAAAGTTTGAAAAAGTTAGAAAGAGGTGTGCCACCATATAAAAAGTAGCTTTTGAATCCGATGGACGTCATTTCTTAAACCCTAAACCGATGGCCACATTACAACCCAAAAAAAAGTCCTTTTTGATTCCAGAGATCATACATCTGTATAAATTCTATCAATCCAAAAAATGAGAATGTTGATAATATAATCAATATAGTGTTAATATTCTTTCATGAGATTATGTCAAATTCCAATTTTATTCAAATAACTGCTCTTTTGATTTACTACATGTGAAATTATTTGCTTTGTCAACTATACTCCAATCACATGTAACTCTTGAGAACAATCACTATAACATGGGTGTTATTTTTGCTGAGTGTATTCCAGGAAAGGATTGACATCAAGACTACCATGAAAAAGGGTAATATTTCTCAAGTGATTTTTTTTTTGAAATAAGGAAATCATTACACACACACACACACATACATGTTTTTATAAAAATATATAGATAATATCACAACTAACATATGTTACTCTTATAGTGATCAGAAAAGGAACTATTCTGGCGAAACAAAAGGAAAATTGATTTAATTATTTTGTGAAAAATATGAATTATAAACTCCTAACTACTGAAGTTTGTAGGCAGCTTCACTAAAAACCTTCACAAGACAAAACAAGTCCACTAGGGATCACCTAGGGGTTTAAAGGCTTATTGCATATGCTAAATGCAATCGTGAAAAAAATCTACGAAAATGATTTTACCTCTGTTTGTATTATATTTTGTTTAATTTACTAGGGACTAGTAAAGTTTAAGTTGGAGAGTGTGATTAACCCTAATTAGTATGTAAATTAGAATAGTTAAATAAGCCAAAATAATATGATAAAATAATTAAAAACTATCAATTAGAGTCAATTAGGGTTTGTGCGTAAATTAGGGTTTTAATTGCGTTATGTTTAAAATTTCAGGGTTTAATGCGGAATTGCCGAAGAATATGAGGAATGATATGTCAAAGCTTGAAACAACAAAGGAGCAAAGTGTAAAATACACAAAACAAGAGTCAACACATCAGCTTGATTTCCAGCAAGGCTCCACCGTCTGGATGGTGGAGGGGCGTCTGGACGGTGGCCCTTGGCGGCTGAGCTTTATCCTTCCACCTCCTGCTTCTTTTTTCTATATATAGGCCATGCATGGCCTTCTTCTTCACTTGGTCGGGGAAGGAGAGAAATAGAGCTCTTGAGAGAATTCCAAAAGAGAAAAAGAAAGAGAAAAAGAAAGAGAGAAAGAGAAAGTGCAATTCAATCCGGTCCGTGATACACTCCAACCGATATTATGTATTTCTACATTTCTGTTGTATCATTCTATTCGGATAGTTGAACTGCTGCCACTTTTTTGTCTTGATTATCATTCTATTCAGATAATAAAAGTGGTTGTGTTTTAGTTGTTCCTTGTGGAAGAAGTTTTAGAGTTTGTATTTTAATTTCAGTTGTAATGGAAACTGCCCGCACTCCTTGCTTGTCTGTAGCAATGGGGCGTGAGTAGTTACTTATATCCTCCAGTGAGAGGTAAACATATGTATAATATTGGTTAACCTCTGGAAATGCTGATATTTTATTCATATATTTATTTATATATGTATTATATGCTTTATACATGATACAGTGATGTACGTAATTTCGGTGTTGTGCCTAGAATTATGTCATTAGTGCATCATCAACCTGCCGATTAAATATCTACGGTGTTCCTATCGGTATGGCTTGTCCTCTACTGCAACGCTGAGGATGTTCTACTGATGCATGGTACAAAACCTAAATGATCTTCATGAATGGTTTGTCCTTCTAGGTTATTAGGGTTGTTTAACTACTATATATAACTGTATTGCCAGTCGAATATCTACGGTATTCCTATCGGTGTGGCTTGTCCTCCACCAGAACCCTGAGGATGTTCAACTGGTATATATATATCATAGATGACTTATTGAGTAATTCAAGTATTCCTCATGAATGACTTGTCCTTCTGGTTCACTCGAATTAGTCAATTGGCACATCTATAACCAACTAACCTAAGAAGTTGATGTGTTATGACTTAATATCACCAGCTAGCCTAAGAATTTGCTGTGTTATGGTTTATTATGTACGCACTTACTATCAAGAGATCAATTGAATAATTCAAGTGTTCCTCATGAATGGCTTGTCCTTCTGGTTTGCTTGGATTAATCAAATGTCATGGATACCACCAACTAACCTAAGAACTTGTTGTGTGATGGTTTATATACATCAGACCTACCGGTTAACTTGCCAGTAACATGTAAGTTAATTGATGTAAGGTGGTTGATTAGCACTTAAAGTTAGCATGTTACTATGCCATTTTAAGACTAATTGTACTATGATGGAATTTAAGTGATGTCATTTCAGGCCCTAAACTGAAGAAGGACTCAAGAACAACAACTACCACACTTGGATGCAACACCAGCACATTAGAGCCCAAAATTGGAAAAGCTTGGAGCACAGCCAGAACGTTCGAACGCCAACTCACGTTAGAACGTCCACATTGCACTGTAGCAAACTCAACTGCTAAGAGAAGGCATGTTGCAGTTAGAAAAGAAGACTGAAGCTCTGAGGCACTTGAGTGTCACGTTCGAACGCCAACTCACGTTCGAACGTGCACTTGAGTTGATTGAAGACCAGACTACTGCATAGAGTTGGAACTGAACTACACAGAAGACCAACAGATCACTCGAGTGAAAGGGTCAGAACACATTTGGCGTTCGAACGCCATTAGTGCAAAAATAGAAGAAACGTTCGAACGACAATCAACGTTCAAACGACCTTAGTGCAAAAACAGAAACAACGTTCAAACGCCAACTAACGTTCGAACGTTCTCCACAGACTGGCAGCAGAGTGGTTGGATTTTCACTTGGACTTGGGCGGCATACACTATTCCTTTACCTCCTCTTATCTCCTCCTCTTGCCTATAAATACTCCCCTTGTTGGAGAGCTAAGAGAGCCAAGTAGAAGGGTTGATGGAGGCTTAGACTCCCACTCACATTATAGATTTAAGCTTATGTTTTCCTTGTATGAAGTCTTTATTTTAGAGATTAGTTTGGCTTTAGTCCAACATCTCCTTATTTGTTATAAGAGTAGTTTTATGTTTATGCTTTCATTTACATGCATAGAAGGGAGTTTGTTCATCTTTTGGTTGAGGAAGCAACCCTCCATTTTTTGGTTGAGGAAGCCACCCTCCAAATGTGACTAGCTTTCTTCTACTTTTATTGTTTATGTACTTCACTTCCATTGCTTGAGCTTCTTTCTTTCTTAGAAGAGTGAAACTCTTCCACTTTTCTAGAGCTTTACCAAAGCCGTGAAGGGTGGAACATGATTCACTCAATCTTTGTTAAATATTGGCTCCTTGTTCATTGTCATTTTATCTTTTAAGTCTTCTACTTGGAGGGATGAGCATCACTCACTTTTCTAGCTTTACCAAAGCCATGAAGAGTGAGTAGTTTCTCATTCACTCTTTAGTAAGAGGAGAAGGGCATGTATAAGTTATCTGGGAATTATATTTGTGCTCTGTTCTAATGCTTAACGTTTATTTCTCTTTGTTTATTGGATGATTGATTGCATCTAGCAAAGCTAAGGTACTTTTTATAATCGTGGGTTCTTTCTATGATATGGATGACTCTTGCATATAAAGACTCATCGGTTCAAGGCAAGCACCCCGGCTAGATCTTCAGGACTACCCTTCAATCCTCCCCCTTATTGAGCTTCATTTAAAGAATGGAATATTAATATCATGATTGGGTGTCTTGTAGAAACACTTGCTTGTTTGTAGACGGGTTAGTCTCGGCACAGACAATTCTTGTAAACTTCTAGAAAGATATCGAAATCATGTTCTTAATTCTCACAGTCCATCTTTATCTTCCGATTAACTTGCTGTTGACACGGGAGTTAATTGAGTTATCAAGCACAAATATAATAAACCGGATAATTAACTACATGTCCAGATCCTTGAACTAAAGAGTGACCCTTTTTCATTAGCATTTATCTCCTGTTTTGTTAAGAAATTTCTCTTGGAAAGAATCTTATATTATGTCCAGGAAATCTCACCTCTCTCAACAAATCGCAAAGGTCATAAACGATAGGTCTCCACCACTGCTTATCTCAAAAACACCAACGTAAGTTCCCTATGGATTCGACTCCGGACTCATACCGGATTATTACTATGCTTGACCGCCTGCACTTGGGTGTACACATTTCGAGATTAACGTTCGAACGCCAATAGAACGTTCGAACAAAGAGAACCTATAGCACTTTGGCCTTTGACAGAACTCAAAAGTACTGAGAACTCACCACGTTCGAATGCCAAACCACGTTCGAACGATCTGCTTAAAATCCTTCTAGACACGTTCGAACGTTACAAACGTTCGAACGGTCACGACTCAGGCTATAAAAGCCTGGTTCGTCTTCTTCATTTCAAAACCCTCCAAACCCCTTGAAAACCCGAAAAACCCTTGGTGACTCTTCTCTACCCAGCACCCAAAACGCTTGCCATTCTCCATTTTCACCAAAAATCAAACATCCAAAGCCCATTCCCACTTAAAGAATCCCCATTCTCACCAAGAAACCAAAACTTTCAACACCTTCCCAAACTCAAAACCCAAAAAATCACAATGCCTAGAGTTAAACTACCTGCCAGGCGAAACCTGATCAATCAGGAGCCTAATTTTGTAGAAGAGGTGATTGAAGAAAGGGAAGGGAGACCAGTGGTGAAAAGATTCGATCGAACACGATTCCCCAGTGCTCTTAAGGCAGAAAGGTATGAAAACTTCTTCCAAAATCATGCAGTAGTATGTGAAAGAGATATTGTGATTACTGATTTTGCGGAATTGAGAATATTGGCGGAGATGGAGAGGAGGAATTGGGTGTGGTTTTTGTGAAACGGGGGAGATTCGTTGTTGACTTGGTGCGGGAGTTTTACTCCAACGCCGAGATCATCAATGGCGCAATCCGAACATACGTGAGGGGAGCCCACATTAATGTGAGTGAAGAGTATATTAAGGAAATAAGGCAAGAAGTGGCTCGGGTACAAAACCCGACATACCCTCCAAGGAAGAATGAACCGTTGAATAGGGTTGGGAGAGAATTGACAGGGATGACTGATTTTTCATGGGATAGGCGGAGGTTTTTAAAACAGGGGGAGCTCACCGATAAATACAAAATGCTAAACTTAATTGTGGTGTCTAATCTCGCTCCCATAGGACGAAGGAGTGAGATTTTACTCGACATGGCCCGTCTACTTTATGCAATTGGCAAAGGACATAGCATCGACCTCCCCTCTCTCATCCTGAATGAAATGAAGAATGGGTGTGATGTAAAGAGGAGTGCACTCCCTTTTGCTACTTTGGTGACTGAAATGTGCTTGGAAAATGGGATCAAGGTGAGGCCCGAGATGGAAATCCAAAAGCCGATGGGGCCACTGAACAAGGCTTCCTTCCGGAGAAGCCAAAGTCATAGTGGCGGCCCAGCGGCAAGACAAGAAGAGCCCCCTGCCCACGGAGTGGATGAGGTACAAGAGGAGCTTGATGAGATGGAGGAGAGAGAGATGGAGAGAGAGAGAGAGATTTGCCACAGGAGGCAGGTCCCAACACCAGTAGTCGGAGATCACTGAGAGACATTATGATTGGCATTGAGGCCAACCAAGACAGGATTCTCCGACAGCAGGAGGAGATCCTTGGACTTTTGAGAGGTGGAGCTAGCAGACCTAGAGGAGAGTGAGAGAGAGAGAGATCCCTATCCCTGTTCTTGTTCTTTTTTTTTTTATGTTTGTTTAAAGTGCTTCTTTTTATGAATTCCTTCTTTGATAGTTGTAAGTTTTTGTATGAATCGAACCGTTGATATTAAAAGATGATATTTTGAGAAATGAATGGTTCCATTTATCACTTTGTTTTAATGCATATGTAGATTTAGCTTAAAATTAAAATATGATGGAACGAATGTGGATGTTAAGAATGTTTGCTAGAGTAAATACGCACATGATCGGTTTGACACCTCAACTTATCAACCAAAACTTAAAACCACATCTCTTGGACAATTGGTATTATTTCTATGCTTAAATTATCAAACGTGCATCGATATCTGTTATTTTCAAAGTACAGGATGATTTGACTCGAAAATGGAATCGGTATATAACCGACATCCCCTGGAATACCCGACATAACTAGTGGAGATAACAAAGAATACCATGTTGAGCCTCGAGCCTTACGATGCTTTCGAGAGACAATCGATGTTTACTCAAGTAAAGTCTTTCACTCTCAATTTTTGAATAGTCTCATTAATCTTGCTTTGATTGACGCAATTAAAAGCGATCTATTGACATATCCCACAGGAAAACTTCACATACTACACATCCATGTGCACATACTTGAGAAATGATTTTAGGCCATCTTTGAATTGATATTGAGCCTTAGCCATTTCTTTTACAAAATTATTTCCCTAGTCAGCCATGTTTGAGCCCTCAATGTATGATTTCTTCTTCGATAAACCCAAATGATTACCAAGCCACAAGAAAACATACTGGACACACCATTGCTATCTAATTTTCTTGCACCCTCTTGTAAATCAACATGACACAGAAATGCAAGGAATGGAAAGACTGTGGAAGCTACTTTTCGATGACAAGAAGAATCAATGAGAACAATTGAAACAGAAAAGAAGTAAAAATGCAAGAAATTGCGAAGAAAGTGAAAAATGAGAAAAATGAAAGAAAGAAATGTCATCTCTAGGCAAAATATCAAAAAGTTAGAAAAAGGTGTGCTACACTACATAAACAGAAGATAGCTTTTGAAAGTCTCTGACGTCGTTTCGTTAGCCACTGACCTCTGGCCACGCTACAACCTATGAAAAGCCCTAATTGATCTCAAGCCTGTTACATGCGTGTGTTGTTAAACAAAATTGGGATATGGTAAATAGCATTTCTTTAAATTGCGTCAATATTCTTTCATGAGATTATGCCAAACATAAGTAGTTGCTTCCTTAAAATTTCACTCCTTTTCTAATTGTGCATGTGATTTTTCGATTGGCCACCTTCTGATCACATGATCTGTGAGCAACAAGTCACTATAATCGGAGCGAACTTTTGCTGAGAGAATTTTACGAGAGGTTTGTGGAATCGAAGCTATCCATGGAAGGTGGAAAAAGGGAGTGTTTGTTATGTAACAATTCCTGTGGCGTGAATGATCATTCCTACTACATTGGGAATTCCAAATGCCAATGTAACAGATGCTAATTTTTGTATAGAATAAATACCTATGAAAGAGGGACATGCGGGATATAAGTCAAAATTGAGAGTTGGGTGCCTCAACGACCATGATGCTAATTTACTTTAATTAGCAATCTCACATACACACCTGTTCGACTGAAGTTTGTGGGTAGCTTCCCTGGAAACCCTCACGAGACAACACTCGTCCGCTAGGGTAAACCTAGTGGTTCAACGGCTTGTTGCATAAGCTAAATGCAACCGGATGACCTATGAAAATGGCATTAGGAGTAGAGTTGTTTTTGTATTACTAGAGGCTAGCAATATTTAGGTTGGGGAGTGTGATTAGCACTTAAAGTTAGCATGTTACTATGCCATTTTAAGACTAATTGTACTATGATGGAGTTTAAGTGATGTCATTTCAGGCCCTAAACTGAAGAAGGACTCAAGAACAACAACTACCACACTTGGATGCAACACCAGCACATTAGAGCCCAAAATTGGAAAAACTTGGAGCACAGCCAGAACGTTCGAACGTCCACATTGCACTGTAGCAGACTCAAATGCTAAGAGAATGTGTGTTGCAGTTAGAAAAGAAGACTGAAGCTCTGAGGCACTTGAGTGTCACGTTCGAACGCCAACTCACGTTCGAACGTGCACTTGAGTTGATTGAAGACCAGACTACTGCATAGAGTTGGAACTGAACTACACAGAAGACCAACAGATCACTCGAGTGAAAGGGTCAGAACACATCTGGCGTTCGAACGCCATTAGTGCAAAAACAGAAGAAACGTTCGAACAACAATCAACGTTCGAACGACCTTAGTGCAAAAATAGAAACAACGTTTGAACGCCAACTAACGTTCGAACGTTCTCCACAAACTGGCAGCAGAGTGGTTGGCTTTTCACTTGGACTTGAGCGGCATACACTATTCCTTTACCTCCTCTTGTCTCCTCCTCTTGCCTATAAATACTCCCTTTGTTGGAGAGCTAAGAGAGCCAAGTAGAAGGGTTGATGGAGACTTAGACTCCCACTCACATTGTAGATTTAAGCTTATGTTTTCCTTGTATGAAGTCTTTATTTTAGAGATTAGTTTGGCTTTAGTCCAACATCTCCTTGTTTGTTATAAGAGTACTTTTATGTTTTTGCTTTCATTTACATGCATAGAAGGGAGTTAGTTCATCTTTTGGTTGAGCAAGCAACCCTCCATTTCTTGGTTGAGGAAGCCACCCTCCAAATGTGACTAGCTTTCTTCTACTTTTATTGTTTATGTACTTCACTTCCATTGCTTGAGCTTCTTTCTTTCTTAGAAGAGTGAAACTCTTCCACTTTTCTAGAGCTTTACCAAAGCCGTGAAGGGTGGAACGTGATTCACTCAATTTTTGTTAAAGATTGGCTCCTCGTTCATTGTTATTTTATCTTTTAAGTCTTCTACTTAGAGGGATGAGCATCACTCACTTTTCTAGCTTTACCAAAGCCATGAAGAGTGAGTAGTTTCTCATTCACTCTTTAGTAAGAGGAGAAGGGCATGTATAAGTTATCTGAGAATTATATTTGTGCTCTGTTCTAATGCTTAACGTTTATTTCACTTTGTTTATTGGATGATTTACCAATGCATGTATAAGTTAACGTTTATTTCTCTTTGTTTATAACTTTACCAATGCACAAGAAATCATGCAATGAGAAAAAATGAAAGTTAACATGGGAAATGAGATACACCTTTTTTTTTTTTTTCTTCATATATATATGTACATTAACGGAAAAAATAAAACACAAAAAGCTTGTTTACACCCCCCAACTTAGACTAGAACATGATACCCAATAAGATTTGATACAATGATGCTCAAAGTGAAATGAGTCCAAATTAGGAAGAGGTAAATGATGAGCGCATAATATTGCATATTTGAAGGGCTCATTACATGCATTATAACTCAACTTTTGCATTTAAATACTTAGTGTTAGCCAAAATTGTCTATAATGTTGATATTTTGATGTTGCAACCTTTTATAGCTTAAATGATTGATTTTAGGACATTGCAACCTTGATGGATGTGTGGTGAAGGCATGGACACAATACATGAAGAATTGGAGGCTTAAAAGTGAAGAAATCAAGAAGGCATTGGTGCTTGGGAACAAGGGCACCTGCTGCAGCAACAATTGGAAGCACTGCCTCGGAATTCCTCCATTTTTACCATGATCTACTCATAATTTGGAAAAGTTTAAAACATGAAAGTTGTAGATATGGGTGTCTTCTATTTGGTGTCAAAATTTGAGCCCAATCCAACGGTTAGATCAAGAGTTATGCCGATTCTACCGAAGGTGGTCCAGTGCAGAAAAACAGTACCGGTACCCAGTACCTGTACTCCGGACCTTCTGGTCGCGAAAACAGCCTGTAACTCAACTTTGAGGCTTGGGGGTCCCACCTACACTTCTCCCACGCCTATCCCAACATTTCCTTACACATTTACAGGCCTCCTACACTCAAGTGGAAGACTTTAAAGGCCAATGCATTAAAGGAGGAATGGGGGGGAGTGGGCTGCCCAGGCTATGATCTCCTAGCCTGTCAAAGCCATCCATTCAGCCCTCTCTTGATGGGAGCTCGTTCACACAGCTAGGGGAGAGCCTCTTGGACGTTTTGGCAAGTCTCCACACACCAATATATTGAACATTACAAGCTTGTATAGGGGTTTGCTACCTAAGCTTAGGAGTAGATGTAGAAAGCTCCAAGGTTGAAGATGATGAATAGTAATTTCGTTTTTGCATTTTCTTCATCCATGTCATTGCTGTAAGCTACATTCCTCTTGTAATCTTCATTTCTTACATTGTAATCTCCTTTATTTCAAGTATATTGCAAGTTAATTACATGTTCTTCATTTCACCATTTATGCTTTCAAGTTCTTCATTTTTAGCTTAAAATGGGTATTGAATGTTTTTGTTCATAGCTTTAGATTTCTTGCTTCAAGTTTAGTTTCATGCTTTAAATCTCCATTTCTCTTCCATGTCCATCTACATTATGCTTGTCTTGCATTTTTAATATGAGTAGCTAGGATTTAAGTTGGTTAATCCAAGGGAAAATTCCTCTTGGGAATACCATTTTCAACTCTTCTTCATTCCTCCCTTTAGAGTCAAATGGTTCGGTTTGACGGGGTTGAGAGTGGATGAGTTGGTGAGCCTTTGATATTCCGTAGGCCTAGTCACGATTTATGCTTAGATACTCACCAATCTCGTCCCTAGCTTCCCCCGAATCAATCGTTCATTCATGCTCAATCGGAGGAAGGCTTTGAGTTGATTTGGTATTCCCATTGGAATGAACCCTTTGGATTAGCCAACACTTGCTTTATTTGCATTTTCATTTACAAACCAAACACAAAACACAAAGACAAGATTTTACACCTTCTTTTCTCTTTTGCAAAATCACCTTCCATAGAATTCCCTTTCCTTCCCTGAGGAGACGACCTTGGAATACTTTCCAAGTAAAACACCGACAACGAAAGACTCCTTGCGATTGGGGAGCACTTTTGTTCACACGCATTCCATTCTCCATTTCACATATATTTTGTTCATCCATTTCCCACCATTCCGTTGTTGCCTAATCTTTTGCATTACCCCGAGGGAGAGTGACACTCCACCATCCATATAAGCCACATACAATACACACATTGAGGGTGAGGGTGATGTTTAGGGGTTAGGAAACAACACCGTTTTCAATCAATCAGTAAACAACCTTCATGCTAAAATCTACACTACAACATTTATGAAAATAAAACTATAACAATAAAAGAAATCTAACTACTATGTACATGAAAACAAAATAGGCTCATGTCAATCCGGCTTCAATTCGGATATGATCGTGCGCCCATTGATTTTTTTGGTTTTAATATTTTTTTTGTTGTATAAATGCCCTTACTAACCCATCTATCCAACAATACAAAGGATAAGAAGTCAAAAATCTCAACAAAATAGAAGTGTAGGCAAGCTTATGCAATACCAACAATGGAGTATACAATTTCTCCTTAAAAGTTTCTACGCTTAACTCCTTTTCAATGCCCTTCCCAAGTTGAGAAATGTGAATCTCAACACCACTCATATATGGAAAAATGACCTTGGGCTCATTAGCCTCTTGTGCGATAATAACTTCATTAAATTTTTCACAAACAAGAGTGGTGGGAGATTCAACATCAATAGGCATTTCATTGGGATGATCAACCTCAATACATTGACTATGCTCAAGGTGTTGTTCTTCATGCATAGCAATAATAGCATTAGTCAATTTATCAAGTTGTTGTGTTATTTGGGCATTGAATTCCATTTAGTATTGCATAAAATCGCACCAAATATTTTCCAATTCTTCTTCGGTTGAGTTCCCGTATGTTGGATATTGGGAAAATTCATTTGGTGGTGTGAGATTGGATGAAACATTATAAGGTTCATTCTCCCAACCATAACTCGAATAACTCGGGGTATCATAATGGTTGGGGTAAAAATTTTTGGAGGCCAAAAATGAATTTGAACCTTCGCATGCAAAGTCTTGAACCGGATAATTTATTGGGCACATACAAGAGATGAGCCCATAGTCATCACAAATCTCACACACATTTTCATAATATGGGGCATTTGATACATTTTCATAAAAATTATAAGACATAATACAAAACACAAACTAAAACAAAATATTTACAAAAGAAACGACATACCTTGGCCCGTGATGAAAATCACGAGACTTACCATGCCGCCCAAAATCACCTCCGAACTCGACGCTCAACCTTCCCCGGCAACGGCGCCAAAATGATTGGTCAAAAACCTTGTTGTTCCTAACCCCTTAAATATCACCATTTGACATGTGTATATGGCTTATGTGTGAAAGGGAGTGTCACTCTCCCTCGGGGTGATGCAAGAGATTAGGCAACAACGGATTGGTGGAAAATGGAATGAACAAAATGTGAAATGAAATGAAATGTGGGTGTGTGAACAAAAGTGCTCCCCAATCGCAAAGAGTCTTTTGTGTGTCGGTGTTTTACTTTGAAAAGTATTCCAAGGTCATCTCCTCAGGGAAGGGAAGTTCAAGTTGTGTAAAGGTGATTTTGCAAAAGGTAAAGAAAGTGAAAAATCTTTTGTTTAAGTTTTGTGGTTGTGTTTGTGAATGGAAATGCAAGAAAACAATTGTTGGCTAATCCAAAAAAGGTCATTCCAATGGGAATACCAAATCAACTCAAGCCTTCCTCCAATAGAGCCTAGAAGTACTATTGATTCGTGGGAAGCTCGGGACTAAAATGGAGGTGAGGATTCAAGCATACCCCGTGACAATGCCTACGGTGTATCAAAAACTCACAACCATGTCCTCACCCCAACCCAATCAAACCGAGCCATCGTACTCTGAGAGGAGGAATGAAAATGAGTTGAAGTGGCATACCCAAGAGGAATTCTCTCTTGAATTAACCAACTTAAAAGCTAGTTACTCATGCATAAAAGAAAGACAAGCATAATGTAAATGAAAGACATTGTAGAGAAATGAAGATTTAAAGCATGAAACTTAACTTGAAGCAATAAATCTAAAGCTATGAAGGAAAATATGCAATACCCATTTTAAAAGTTGAAATGAAGAAAACTTGAAGCAACAATGGTGAAATGAAGAACATGCAAGTAAACTTGGAATAAACTTGAAACAACTTAGATTAAAGTGCAAGGAATGAAGATTACAAGAGGTTTAAAGCTTACAACAATTGAAATGGAAAGGAAAATGCAAAAACATAAACTTACATTACACTATTCATCATCTTCTACATGGAACTAAAACTAAGCTTAGGTAGCCACCCTTTCAATGTCTTGTGAATGCTGAATATATGGTGTGTTTGCCTTCAAATTTCGTGCATGGTGGTCCCCCTAGCCTGTGTGCAGGCCTCCCATCAATAGGAGGCTGAGTTGAAGCTTGGACAGGCTAGGAGAAGGTTAGCCTGCAACTCCCCTGGCAGCCCCCTTCAATCCCCTCTTCATTAATGCCATTGCCTCCAAATGTCTTCAAGTAGGGTGTAAGAGGCATTGTTGTAGGGATAAAATGTCGGGCTAGGTGTGGGAGAAGTGTAGGTGGGACCCCCAAGCAAGTGGAGCATGATTGCAGGCGTTTCTGGACTGTTTTGGGAGCATACCCGTACTGTGTACCGGTACTCTATACCTTCAGGAGTTCGAAGTACCGGTACGCAGTATAGTACCAGAACGGTATAGTACCGGTACTGTGTACCGGTACTGTTTTCTGCTCCGGACCACTTTTCGTAGAATTGGCATAACTTTTGATCCAACCGTTGGATTGAGCTGAAATTTTGACACAATACAGAAAACATCCAGATTTACAACGTTCATGTTTTTAAATTTTTCAGATTCGAAGAGGATCATGGTCAAAATGGAGGAAAACCGAGGCTCTTCAACCCAGTGGTGTGGCTGCTGGCGCCTTTGTTACCAAACACCAATACCTCCTTGATTTCTTCACTTTTAAGCCTCCAAATCTTCATGTAATGTGTCCATGCCCTCACCACA
The DNA here is from genome assembly GCA_951799425.1 of Ilex aquifolium. NCBI lineage: Eukaryota > Viridiplantae > Streptophyta > Magnoliopsida > Aquifoliales > Aquifoliaceae > Ilex > Ilex aquifolium. Next base: position 18,788,199 of record OX637393.1, on the reverse strand, counting down.
CATCCAACATAGTTGCAAGGTCCTAAAATACATGATTTAAGCTATAAAAACATGCAACATCGAGAATTCAACATTATTCATAAAATCGGCTAACTCTAAGTACTTAGATGCAAAAGTTGAGTTAAAATGCATGTAATGAGGCCTTGAAATATACAATATTTTGTGCTCATCACACCCCCCAACTTAAGCTTTGCTAGTCCCTAGCAAACAAAATATAAAAATCAAGCAAACAAAATAAACTTATACTAATTCCGCAATTGCATTTAGCACATGCAATAAGCCTTTAAACCCCTAGGTGATCCCTAGTGGACGAGTTTTGTCTCGTGAAGGTTTCCAGTGAAGGTACCTACAAAATTCTTTTCCTTGTATCCAATATTTAAAATATATTCCCTTATCTTAATTAGCAATGGGATGTCAACAATAACTTGATCCGAACACCCGAACCAATCACACATGAAACACATCATAGCCTTAAATGCTATTTCTGGAGTATCCACATACACATTCATTTTCAAACTCGTGTATGTGTGAAATGAACATGTAATTTAAACATTTGCACAATAGAATTCACATTCACTTTGGCTATCCAAATTAAGCTTCGAAGCAAAAACTCACCAAGGGTTTCTCTCAACAAAGAATAACTCAATGATTATCCGAGCATGCACTCCATGTGTATATGTGAGATAGAATCTTGTGCACAAAACGAAGTATACTCACATATAATCCAAAAATGAAATATGCATAAAAATGAAACAACCTTGGCATAATCTCATGAAGGGAATGCTAGGGCATTTGATAGCAAAACCAACTTCTCTTGTTCTTTTCAAAGTATGCATCCCCCATGTTTCTCTAGATCATTTAGAACTTTCACGGGTTATAACTAGGCCTTGGGGTGATATTGAGGTAAGGGAAACAAAGGATATAGGATAACAAAGAGGGTTGTTCCAAGTGAAAGACATTTATTTCAAAAAGATCTCCCTTTTATGGGATTTTTAGGCTAACACCATCACCACACTCTTTGTTTCTTTTCTTTCTTTTCCTTAACATTTTCCTTTTCTTTTGATAATTCTTTTCTTCTTCCACCCCTTTTCTTCCTTTTCTTGGATTTTCATTTTTTTTTTTTCATTGAACTCTTTGAGTTCCAACATCATTCACCCCTTTTTCTTGAGTTTCCACACCATACTTCCTTCTCTTTTCTCATCACTCATACTTAGCACTAGGAACAACCAAGGTAAGGTAGATATTTATCATTTTCATTGGCTTGGTTACATGTGTGGCATGGAAACGAATTTACAATAAGGCTCAATCACGGCACTAGGGATTAACTTTTCACAAGAAAAAGGCAAAGGCTCAAAGCATTCAAAAATGGCCTAAGATCATCTCTAGATAAGCATAGGGGAGCATTGTACATTTCAAGACAAAGTCAATCAACTACCCAAATGCACCTAACCAAAACAAGCATAATGAGATTATTGAACAAATTTGCAATTTGAAAATTTGTTCCTTGAGTAAATGTAAGTTCCCTCCAAACAGGGATTGGCATTAAAGCTCACATGGGTTCTTATTCATCTCCACTATTCATGTCAAGCACTCAAATGTGAACTCAATCCGTAAATTGCCAAAATTACAAGTTCATGGTGCACTTATGGTTGAGTTCAAAAGCAAACAAGTATGTGATACTCTTAGCAATAGGTTAAACTTCTATAATGTGCTCATGTATTCAAAGTTCAAAATGAAGATCAAGTAATCACAAATCCCATAACCATTAGGATAGGGGAATATGGTTCAATATTGGAAACAAAATTTTTCAAAATTTTCACATTTTCCATTATTCTATACAAAAAGTGGTGGAAAATGTAAATGGTGCACCTCACCCCCCAACTTGAACCATGCATTGTCCTCAATGCACAAGAAATCATGCAATGAGAAAAAATGAAAGTTAACATGGGAAATGAGATACACCTTTTTTTTTCTTTTCATATATATATGTACATTAACGGAAAAAATAAAACACAAAAAGCTTGTTTACACCCCCCAACTTAGACTAGAACATGATACCCAATAAGATTTGATACAATGATGCTCAAAGTGAAATGAGTCCAAATTAGGAAGAGGTAAACAATCTTCATGCTAAAATCTACACTACAACATTTATGAAAATAAAACTATAACAATAAAAGAAATCTAACTACTATGTACATGAAAACAAAATAGGCTCATGTCAATCCGGCTTCAATTCGGATTTGAGCGTGCGCCCATTGATTTTTTTGGTTTTAATATTTTTTTGTTGTATAAATGCCCTTACTAACCCATCTATCCAACAATACAAAGGATAAGAAGTCAAAAATCTCAACAAAATAGAAGTGTAGGCAAGCTTATGCAATCCCAACAATGGAGTATACAATTTCTCCTTAAAAGTTTCTACACTTAACTCCTTTTCAATGCCCTTCCCAAGTTGAGAAATGTGAATCTCAACACCACTCATATATGGAAAAATGACCTTGGGCTCATTAGCCTCTTGTGCGATAATAACTTCATTAAATTTTTCACAAACAAGAGTGGTGGAAGATTCAACATCAATAGGCATTTCATTGGGATGATCAACCTCAATACATTGACTATGCTCAAGGTGTTGTTCTTCATGCATAGCAATAATAGCATTAGTCAATTTATCAAGTTGTTGGGTTATTTGGGCATTGAATTCCATTTGGTATTGCATAAAATCGCACCAAATATTTTCCAATTCTTCTTCGGTTGAGTTCCCGTATGTTGGATATTGGGAAAATTCATTTGGTGGTGTGAGATTGGATGAAACATTATAAGGTTCATTCTCCCAACCATAACTCGAATAACTCGGGGTATCATAATGGTTGGGGTAAAAATTTTTGGAGGCCAAAAATGAATTTGAACCTTCGCATGCAAAGTCTTGAACCGGATAATTTATTGGGCACATACAAGAGATGAGCCCATAGTCATCACAAATCTCACACACATTTTCATAATATGGGGCATTTGATACATTTTCATAAAAATTATAAGACATAATACAAAACACAAACTAAAACAAAATATTTACAAAAGAAACGACATACCTTGGCCCGTGATGAAAATCACGAGACTTACCATGCCGCCCAAAATCACCTCCGAACTCGACGCTCAACCTTCCCCGGCAACGGCGCCAAAATGATTGGTCAAAAACCTTGTTGTTCCTAACCCCTTAAATATCACCATTTGACATGTGTATATGGCTTATGTGTGAAAGGGAGTGTCACTCTCCCTCGGGGTGATGCAAGAGATTAGGCAACAACGGATTGGTGGAAAATGGAATGAACAAAATGTGAAATGAAATGAAATGTGGGTGTGTGAACAAAAGTGCTCCCCAATCGCAAAGAGTCTTTTGTGTGTCGGTGTTTTACTTTGAAAAGTATTCCAAGGTCATCTCCTCAGGGAAGGGAAGTTCAAGTTGTGTAAAGGTGATTTTGCAAAAGGTAAAGAAAGTGAAAAATCTTTTGTTTGAGTTTTGTGGTTGTGTTTGTGAATGGAAATGCAAGAAAACAATTGTTGGCTAATCCAAAAAAGGTCATTCCAATGGGAATACCAAATCAACTCAAGCCTTCCTCCAATAGAGCCTAGAAGTACTATTGATTCGTGGGAAGCTCGGGACTAAAATGGAGGTGAGGATTCAAGCATACCCCGTGACAATGCCTACGGTGTATCAAGAACTCACAACCATGTCCTCACCCCAACCCAATCAAACCGAGCCATCGTACTCTGAGAGGAGGAATGAAAATGAGTTGAAGTGGCACACCCAAGAGGAATTCTCTCTTGGATTAACCAACTTAAAAGCTAGTTACTCATGCATAAAAGAAAGACAAGCATAATGTAAATGAAAGACATTGTAGAGAAATGAAGATTTAAAGCATGAAACTTAACTTGAAGCAATAAATCTAAAGCTATGAAGGAAAATATGCAATACCCATTTTAAAAGTTGAAATGACGAAAACTTGAAGCAACAATGGTGAAATGAAGAACATGCAAGTAAACTTGGAATAAACTTGAAACAACTTAGATTAAAGTGCAAGGAATGAAGATTACAAGAGGTTTAAAGCTTACAACAATTGAAATGGAAAGGAAAATGCAAAAACATAAACTTACATTACACTATTCATCATCTTCTACATGGAACTAAAACTAAGCTTAGGTAGCCACCCTTTCAATGTCTTGTGAATGCTGAATATATGGTGTGTTTGCCTTCAAATTTCGTGCATGGTGGTCCCCCTAGCCTGTGTGCAGGCCTCCCATCAATAGGAGGCTGAGTTGAAGCTTGGACAGGCTAGGAGAAGGTTAGCCTGCAACTCCCCTGGCAGCCCCCTTCAATCCCCTCTTCATTAATGCCATTTGATTGATTGGAAAAACGTTGTTGTATCCTAACCTCTAAACATCATCCCTAAATGTGTGTATGGCTTATAGGAATGGGTGAGTGTCACTCTCACTCGGAATGATGCAAAAGATTAGGCAACAACGGAATGGTGGTGGATGGAATTGTGGAATGAACAAAATGTATGAAATGACATGCGGTGTGCACAAAAATGCTCCCCAATCGAAAGGAGTCTTTTGTGGTCGTGTGTTTTACTTGGAAAATATTCCAAGGTCGTCTCCTCAGGGAAGGAAAGAGAGTTTTGTGAAAGTGATTTTGCAAAAGTGAAAAGAAAGTGTAAAATCTTGTATTTGAATTTTGTGTTTGGTTTGTGAATGAAAATGCAAATAAAGCAAGTGTTGGCTAATCCAAAGGGTTCATTCCAATGGGAATACCAAATCAACTCAAAGCCTTCCTCCGATTGAGCATGAATGAACGATTGATTCGGGGGAAGCTAGGGACGAGATTGGTGAGTATCTAAGCATAAACCGTGACTAGGCCTACGGAATATCAAAGGCTCACCAACTCATCCACTCTCAACCCCGTCAAACCGAACCATTTGACTCTAAAGGGAGGAATGAAGAAGAGTTGAAAATGGTATTCCCAAGAGGAATTTTCCCTTGGATTAACCAACTTAAATCCTAGCTACTCATATTAAAAATGCATAAAGGAAAGACAAGCATAATGTAAATGAAAGACATTGTATAGAAATGAAGCTTTAAAGCATGAAACTAAACTTGAAGCAAGACATCTAAAGCTATGAATAAAAACATTCAATACCCATTTTAAGCTAAAAATGAAGAACTTGAAAGCATAAATGGTGAAATAAAGAACATGTAATTAACTTGCAATATACTTGAAATAAAGGAGATTACAATGTAAGAAATGAAGATTACAAGAGGAATGTAGCTTACAGCAATGACATGGATGAAGAAAATGAAAAAATGAAATTACTATTCATCATCTTCAACCTTGGAGCTTTCTACATCTACTCCTAAGCTTAGGTAGCCAACCCTCCTCCCATGTGTAATGCTGAATGTATGGAGTGTAGAGAGATCCATTTTCGTCCATGGTGGTCCCCCAAGGTGTGTGCAAAGCCTCCCATCAAGAGGGGGCTGAGTTGATGGGTCTTGACAGGCTAGCCTGCAACCCCATATGGCAGCCCACTTCTCTCTCCTCTTCATTCAATGCCAAACCTCCAAAGTCTTCCATTTGTGTAAGGGAGGCATGGTTGTAGGGATAAAATGTCAGGGGAAACGTGGGAGAATCGATGGTGGGACCCCCAAGCAAGTGGGGCTGAGTTGCAGGAGCATCGGGGCTGCTTCAAGGGAGCGTACCGGTACGCGTACCGGTACGCTCTTTTCTGCTCTGGACCACTTTTGGTAGAATCGGCATAATTTGTGATCCAACTGTTGGATTGGGCTGAAATTTTGACACCAAACAGAAGACACCAATATCTACAACTTTCATGTTTTGCAATTTTACAAATTATGAGTATATCTTGGTCAAAATGGAGGAATTCCGAGGCAGTGCTTCCAATTGTTGCTGCAGCTGGTGCCCTTGTTCCCAAGCACCAATGCCTTCTTGATTTCTTCATTTTTAAGCCTCTAATTCTTCATGTATTGTGTCCATGCCGTCACCACACATCCATCAAGGTTGCAATGTCCTAAAATCAATCATTTAAGCTATAAAAGGTTGCAACATCAAAATATCAACATTATAGTTCAAAACGGCTAACTTCTAAGCACTTATATGCAAAAGTTGAGTTAAAATGCATGTAATTAGCCCTTCAAATATGCAATATTATGTGCTCATCACCATTGCCTCCAAATGTCTTCAAGTAGGGTGTAGGAGGCATTGTTGTAGGGATAAAATGTCGGGCTAGGTGTGGGAGAAGTGTAGGTGGGACCCCCAAGCAAGTGGAGCATGATTGCAGGCGCTTCTAGGCTGTTTTGGGAGTGTACCGGTACTCTAAACCTTATGGAGTTCGAAGTACCGGTACGGTATAGTACCGGAACGGTATAGTACCGGTACTGTGTACCGGTACTGTTTTCTGCTCCGCACCACTTTTCGTAGAATCGACATAACTTTTGATCCAACCGTTGGATTGAGCTGAAATTTTGACACAATACAGAAAACATCCAGATCTACAACGTTCATGTTTTGAAAATTTTTCTTATTCAAAGCGGATCATGGTCAAAATGGAGGAAAACCGAGGCTCTTCAACTCAGTGGTGTGGCTGCTGGCGCCTTTGTTACCAAGCACCAATACCTCCTTGATTTCTTCACTTTTAAGCCTCCAAATCTTTATGTAATGTGTCCATGCCCTCACCACACATCCAACATAGTTGCAAGGTCCTAAAATACATGATTTAAGCTATAAAAACATGCAACATCGAGAATTCAACATTATTCATAAAATCGGCTAACTCTAAGTACTTAGATGCAAAAGTTGAGTTAAAATGCATGTAATGAGGCCTTGAAATATACAATATTTTATGCTCATCAGGTCCCACCTATGATTCTCCCACTTGTCCCCTGACATATTCTACATACATACATGCCTCCTACACCCCAAAGTCAGCAAAGGAAGATGGAGGATGGGAAAGGAGGAGAGAGGAAGATGGAGACATGGTGGGTGCAGGCTAGGCTTGTCCTAGCCTGTCCAAAGTCAATCAACTCACCTCCCATTGATGGGAGGCCTGCACACACATGCTAGAGGGGCCTATGGATGAAAATGCAGAGCTCTTACACCATATATTCAACATTCACATAAGCTAAAAAAAAGAGGAGGCTACCTAAGCTTAGAAAGCTCAAGGAAGAAATGAAGTTTTACATAGAGAAATTTATGTTTTTGCATTTTCTTTTCCATTTCAGTTGTAGTAAGCTTTAAATCTCTTGTAATCCTTAATTCTTGCACTTTAATGTCATTTATTTCAAGTATATTTCAAGTTTAGTTCTACATTTTGGATTTCACCATTGTTGTATTAAGTTTTCTTCACTTCAAGCTTTTTTAAAATGGATATTGAATATTTTTCTTCATAGTTTAAGATTTCTTGCATTAAGTTAAGTTCCATGCTTCATTTCTTCATTATGTCTTTTTACATTATACATGTCTTTGCTCTAGATATGAGTAACTAAGTTTATAGTTGGCTAATCCAAGGGAAATTTTCCCTTGGGTGTGCTACTTCAACTCATTTTTGTTCCTCCTCGTAGTGTACGATGACTCGGTTTGACTAGGTTGAGTGTGGAAGTGGTTGTAAGTTCTTGATACACCGCCGACATTGTCACAAGGTATGCTTGAATCCTCACGTTCATTTTGGTCCCGCACTTCCTACGAATCAATCGAACATCTAGGCACTATTGGAGGAAGGTCTTGAGTTGATTTGGCATTTCCATTGGAATGACCTCTTTGGATTAGCCAACACTTGTTTTTATTGCATTTCATCAAGATACAATCACAAACCAAACTCAAACAACAAAAGATTTTTACACTTTTCTCTTTTTCACCACAATTCGACCTCTTTCCTTGAGGAGACGACCTTGGAATACCCATTCCAAGTAAAACACGACACTCAAAAGTCTCTCTGTGCTTGGGAAACACTTTTGTTCACACACACACACACATATTTCATTCATTCCACACTATTCTGTTGGCTCTTTTCTCACATCATTCCGAGGGAGAGTGACATTCCCCTATTCCGATAAGCCATACACATATTGAGGGATGATGTCTGGAGATTAGGGAATACAACAGAAACCATCAAGCACAAGGTGAATTGACGGACAAGTACAAAATGTTAAACTTGATTGCCGTCTCGAACCTTGCCCCCATCGGATGTAAGAATTAGATACTCCTGGAGATGGCCCGATTGCTATACGAAATAGGTAGGGGCTAAAGCATAGACCTCCTGTCCTTGATCTTGATGGAAATGATGAAGGGGTGTGATATGAAGAGGAATTCACTCCCCTTCGGTACACTTGTGATGGAGATGTGCTTGGACTAGGGAGTGCAAGTGAGGCCACAGATGGGAGTGCAAAAGCTGATGGGACCGTTGAATAAGGCGTCCTTCCAAAGGAGCCAAGGTCACAGCTGCGGCCTAGCAGCGAGATAGGATATGCCACCGGCCCAAGACACCGATGAAGTGAAGGATGCCTTGGACGCTAAGGAGGCAGAGGCAGAGGCACAGGTGCTTGGTTGTTTCCATTATATTCCCAATTGTCACACAAGAACCATCAATGTGTATATGACATATATGTGTGGGTGAGTGTCACTGTCACTCAGGTTCAAATGCAAGAAATGGGAAACGGAAATGATGTGGTGTGAAATGAATGAAATATGAATGCGTGTGTACAAAAATGCTTCCCAAGCGCAAGAAGACTTTTGTGTGTCGTGTTTTACTTTGAGAATACTCCAAGGTCGTCTCCTCATATAAGGAGGTGAATCGTCTTGAAGGTGATTGTGGTAAAAACAAAGTGTAAAATCTTTTGTTGTTGAAGTTTGGTTTGTGAGTTGTATTGTGATGAAAATGAAATGGGAAACAAGTGTTGGCTAATCCAAAAGGTTCACTCCAATGGGAATGCCAAGTCAACTCGAAACATTCCTCCAATGGTGCATAGATGAATGATTGATTCATGGGAAGCTCAGGACAAGATGGAAGTGAGGATCCAAGCATAACCCATGACAAGTCTATGGGATATCAAAGACTCACAACCATGTCCACACTCAACCCAGTCAAACCGACCCATCGTACACTGAGGGGAGGAAAGAAGATGAGTTGAAATGGCATACTGATTGAGCAAAAACAGTCCTATTCCTAACCCCTAAAATACTATCCCCCAAGGTGTATGTGTGATGTATATTCAACCGGGAAGGGAGGTCACGCTCCTTTGGAATAGTGTGAAAAGAAAGGGCAATAGGAAAGGAAATAGGTCAGTGGGAATGTGATAGGTGAATGCACAAAAATGCTCCCCAATCGCAAGGAGACTTTCGTGGGTCGTCTTTTACTTGGTGGTATTCCAAGGTCGTTTCCACGGGGAAGGAAGTAAACCAATTTGAAAGTGATTTTGGGCAAAGAAAGTGTAAAATTCTTGTTGTTGGAAATTGTTTGATGAAGTGTGTTTTGGTAAAATTAGAATGAGAGAACAAGCGTTGGCAATTCCAAGGGGTCCCTCCAATGGGTATACTATCTCAACTCAACTCACACCTCCGATTGAGCAAGAATGAACGGTTGATTCACGGAAAGCCGAGGATGATGTTGGTGAGTGCCTAAGCATAAACCGTGACTAGGCCTACGGATTATCAAAGATTCACCGAATCATCCACCTTTAATCCGGTCAAACCGAACCATGGGACTCTAAAGGGAGGGTGTAGAAAGAGTTGAAACAATATACCCAAATGAGGATTCCCCTTGGTCTTGCCAACAAAAAGGGGTTAGCTACTCATACTTGAAATATAAATGACAATGTAAATATAAAGCATTGTATGGATATGGAGTTTTGAAGTAACTAAGTGCAAGAAATCATAGACTAGAAGTGAATGAAATGAAAATCTATTTTATATCTATAAACATGAATACTTTGAAAGCATTAATGGTAGAACTTAAATGGGAGCATTAAACTAGCAATGACATAAGGGAAAATGACATTAATGACATTCATTGAAGATATAAAGGTTCCTACCATTGATTACAAGACAATGCAGTAAAAGAAATGCAGAAATCACAACTTTCTCTCTCTAAAACTACTATTCATCGTCTTCTACGCCCATAGCTTCCCTCTCTATCTGCCTCTCTTTGCTATGGAAGAATGCTGATCATTGGAGAGCTTTTTCCCTCCAAAACCGTGCCTGGTCTGCTCCTCTAGCTCCTTGAAGTGACCCCCATCAGTAGGGGGTAGCCTGGATGACCTGGACAAGGGAGTGCAGAATTGGTCTGCACACACCCAGCTCCTCCTCTTCTCTCTCTCTTCCTTTAAGGCTGTAGCTCTAGAGTGCAGAGTAAGGTGTGGGCCTGATGAACAGTGTTGTGGGCGTGTCAGAGGAGTGTGGGGGCATCTATGGTGGGACCCTCGAAGTAGCTGAGCAGATCTGCAGACTCTGGGCTCATCAGGCAAATCGTACAGGTACTGAGTACCGGTACTTCGACTCCAGAATGTTTGGCGTACCGGTACTGAGTACCGGTATTTCGACTCCATAATGTTTGGCGTACCGGTACTGAGTACCGGTACTGTTCTGCCTCCTTGTTTGAAACTTCTGATTCCTTTGCTCCTGAGCTGTCCCCAAGTTCTCTTTTCATCTCCTTTCATCCCAAGTGGTATGGGTGGGCCTTAACAAACCATAATTAGCTCCTTTCAACTGCAAACACAAATTTTTGACGTTAAGACTTCAATCATCATAACTCCTATCATTTAATCTTCAAAAACAAGTGAAATGAGCTGATTAGCACCTTAAAATATACAAAGTTTTGTGCTAATCACACCCCCCAACTTAGGTTTTGCTAGTCCCTTAGCAAAAGATTCATTCCCCAGCACAACACAAAGAAAATAGCACATATTCAATCCAAATCAATGATCATTCATTCAATCAATCAAAATGCAAGTAACAACATGAAAGTGAGTAAAATGGAACAATTGTGGGTTTATATTAATGTGAACGAAGTTGGAGTACAAAATGGAGTAGGTCATCAAAAAGAACAAAATAGCCTAATCTCCCCCCCCCCAACTACTCAAAATCCTATACTAGCACAGGAACTCCTTACTCTCCATCACTCTTTTCCTCATAACCCTCTGATTCTTCCCCTTCCTCAGACTCCTCTTCATCTTCCATATCCTCATTCACCCTGGAGGTTGAAGGAGCAGTAGGAACTTCTGGGATGGGTCTCCCAGGGAATGTGTGCATGTACATCTCCTTCATCATCACCATCATTCCCTGAACCGAGGCCTCAATCCCATGCACTGTCGTCTCTAGTGCATTAAGTCTCTTAGGGACTGAGCGTGCTGAAATAGGCTTGAATGGCATGGTGGGTGCAGTTGGTACAACGTCCTCATCAGACTCAAGCTGAGCTCGCTCCCCACGACCCATAGCCCTCCTCTTTTGGCTACTGGCCCTACCTATGGCCCCAGTCTCGGGTGGAGTGAGTTTTTCTGATGCGTAGCCCTTAACCTTAAAATGGTTACACAGTCGGGTAACCAAGCTCCCTTACGACAGGTTAGTCAATGGCTTCTCTGTGATGGCAAAGTCTTTCATAACTTCCCAAATGACAAGGGCAAAATCGATTGTTTTGCCCAACACAACAGCATCCAGAATGGCCAGCTTTTCCAGGTTTGGTTTCTTTTCTGCAGCCCTTGGGAGTAGGTTATAATGAAGCAATTTGTTTAGAAGCCCATAAACATGCTTCAACCCACCACTATGAACCACTCCCTTGAATTCAGCCGGATCCTCATACATCAAATCGACATACTCCGCCTTGGTCTTAGCTCTTCCCATGTTGTAGGGATAGACAGGTGGGGAAGATGGGGGTCTCTGATAGTCTCCAAGAAGGGTGGCTATGACATCAGGGGTCACTGTAAACACCTTTCCCCTAATGTTCACTCTCAGAACTTCCCCAACAGCAACCTCAACTAATTTCAATGAACGGTAGAACTCCCTCACCAATGCTAGGTTGTAACCCTCAACCTCCTTGAACCAGAAATGCATCCCATGTCCCTCAATGATTTTCACAACGGGATGAATGGGGGAAAGGGAAATTTTATCCAAAAATCGTTCACAGGTCACACCCTTACCATCGATCAATTGGCGACGGGCATCCCTCTTAGCCCTCTTCCTCAGCTCCTCTGGGTCCTCACTTGACCCTTCGCCTCCTCTCTTGCGGCTGGAGGAGACCTTGGCAGGAGGGGAACTGGGCTCTGGTTCTGGCCCTGGTCCAGCTCTCTTGGTGCGAACCATTGAGATTATCCAATGAGGGTTGTCCAAAGAAGCCGAAATCAAAGGGGGTTTTATGGATTGAGAGGGAAGTGGAGAGGGTTTTGGGAGTTCGGATTGTTTTCGAGTGAGGGAGAGAGGAATAGGGCAGGAATAGAAGTGGGGAAATGAAGGGTTTAACGAGGAGTTAAAATTAAAAAGCCCTAAAAAAATTTCGTGTCAGACAAATCGTACCGGTACTGAGTACCGGTACCATACAGTACCGGTACTTCGACTCCAGAAGGTTTGGCGTACCGGTACTGAGTACCGGTACCATACGGTACCGGTACTGTTCTGCTTTGTCAGACAGACTCCTCCTACTGAGCATACCACCACTCCAATTCAGCTTAGGACCTTCCTAGACATTTCCTCACATTACTTGTGACTCCAACTCCCTTCCAAAAGATGTACTCCACTTAATTTCCACAATTTGATCCATCATGCCCAAGTTAATTTCAAAATTGCAAAGTGATTTAAAACTTTGATGCATTCAACATCCAAGGAATGGATTTCTATTCTTTAAATATCAAAATGAGTATCCCAAAATGTAAAAATGGATTTAAACAACACACATAGTTCTAATCCTTTCCAAATATCAAAAACTTGAGCAGTATTCCCTCATTGTTGCAAGCCCTGAGTTACTTAACAAATTTCTCAATTGATTGAACTAGGCAAACATGAGCAAAACCATAGTTTTAGATACTAGTCTAAAGTATGCACCTAAACATTGATTTTCAACTTGTGTGTGTGTGAATTAAACAAGTAATTTGAACAGTTACACAACAGGATTCACATTTGAAAAATTGGACAAATTCAGCTTCAATGCAACAACTCACCAAGGGACACTCTTAAGCAATGAAATACACTCAAGTTATCCTGGTATGCACTCCATGTGTACATGTGAGATAGAGTCTTATGTTCAAAACAAAGTGTGCCCACATGTAATCTAAAAATGAAGTTAACAAATGAAAATGAAGCGAACTTGGCATAGTCTCATGAATAGAATATTAGGGCATTAGGTAGTAAGACTAAACTCATCATTTCCTTTGAAATATGCACCTCCCAACTTCTCTAGATCACTTAGGACTTTAAGGGTTAAAATAGGGCCTTGGGGTGGTATCTAGGAAATTGAAATGAAGGATATAGGATAACAAAGAGGGTTGTTCCGAGTGAGAGACTTTTATTCTAGAAAAACACTTCCCTTTTCATGGGATTTTGATTCTCACCCCGTCACCACATTCTTCGTTACACCATTTTTTTTTTCTTTTCAACAATTTCCTTTTCTTTTTCTCTTTATTTTCTTCTTTCACCCATTTTCTTCCTTTTCTTGGATTTTCATTCTTTTTCCATTGAATTCTTTGAGTTTCAACATCATTTATCCCTTTTGTTTGGGTTTCCACACCATACATCCTTTACTTTTGCAATCACTCATTTCTGCTTTTAGGAACAACCAAGGTAAGGTATATCTTTCTTGTTTTCACAGGCTTGGTCAATTGTGTGGCATAGAAACGAATTCCAATTAAGCTCAATCACGGCACTAGGGATAATATTTGCACAAGAAAAAGGTTAAAGGCTCAAAATATTCAAAGATGGCCTAAGATCACTTCCAGGTCCGCATGGGAGGGCATTATATGTTCAAGACAAATCAGTCTACTAGCCAAATGCATTAACCAACACGAACATAATGAGACTATTGAACAACTTGACAAAAAAAAAATGTTCTTTGAGTAATTGTAAATTCCCTCCAAAAAGGATTTGGCACTAAAGCTCTCAAGGGTCTTTACTCGTCTCCACTACTTATGTCAAGCTTAAAAACATGAATCCAATCCGTAAATTGCCAAAATTACACATTCAAGAGTTACATACAGTTGAGTTCAAAAATCAATACCTAAATGATACTCATGCATAGGATCCACTTCCATAGAATACTCATGTGCACAAAGTTCAAAACAAAGATCAACATGTCATCAACTCACGCAAGCACAACATGAAGGAATACAGATCAACAATTAGATATTTTTTTCATCAAAAAATTTCAAAAATTTCACCTATTTTTCACAATTGCAAGCAAAAATAAAAAAAAAAAATTCCAAACAACCTTGGTGTATCATACAAATGGTGCACCTCACCCCCCAACTAGAACCATGCATTGTCCTCAATGCAACAAAAAGATATAATATGCAATGGAAGGAAATAAAAAAGATAAGTAGGGTAAGAGAACACCTCGAATGATTTCCGTGTGATGGAATTATCATGAAAAATTTTAGCCCGTTCTTTTGAAATTTTGGAACTCTCATATGCATCTCTTCGGATCTCTTCCAATTCATTCAGTTCCAATTTTCTCTGCTCCCCGACCATTCTCAAGTTAAAATTCAAGGTCTTTATGACCCAGTAGGCCTTGTGCTCCATTTCAACCGGCAAATGGCAAGCTTTTCCATAAACCAGCCGGTAGGGAGACATACCCAAAACAGTCTTATAGGCAGTACGATATGCCCATAAGGCATCGGTCAGTCTGGCTGACCAATCCTTCCTGTTCGGGTTGACCATTTTTTCTAAGATATTCTTAATCTCCCTATTGGCTAGTTCAGCTTGGCCATTGGTTTGTGGGTGGTAAGCAGTGGATACCTTGTGTGTAACACCATATTTGAACATTAATGATGCAAATGGCCTATTACAGAAGTGAGATCCACCGTCACTGATCATTGCACGAGGCATCCCAAACCTCGAGAAAATGTTCTCTTTAAGGAATTTGACTACGACCCGGTGGTCGTTAGTCTTGGTTGGGATTGCCTCTACCACTTGGACACGTAGTCCACCGCCAGAAGAATGTACAGATTACCAAAAGACATGGGGAATGGACCCATGAAATCGATGCCCCAGCAATCAAATATTTCTATGATAAGGATGGGGGAAAGGGGCATCATATTTCTGCGGGTCACACTACCTAATCGTTGGCATCTGTCGCATGCCTTACAATATGAAACACAGTCTTTAATGAGAGAGGGCCAATAGAAACCTGACTGCAAAATTTTGGCCGAGGTTTTCTTTGCCGAGAAATGTCCGCCACAAGCTTGGGAATGACAGAATGCAAGGACGTTCCGTTGTTCATCTTCGGGCACGCATTTCCTCATGACTTGATCTGGGCAATATTTGAACAAATACGAATTGTCGAAGTAAAAATACTTCACGTCCGCCATGAATCGTCTTTCGTCCTCCAGGCTCCATTGTGACGGTATTTGTCCTGTTGCAAGGTAATTACAAATGTCAGCATACCAAGGACAAACTGAATGGATTGAAAGTAACTGTTCATCAGGAAAAGAGTCGGGAATAGGAATATGCTCATTAGTCTCCTGCACCACCAGCCGGGATAAGTGATCCGCCACAACATTCTCAACTCCTTTTTTGTCTTTAATTGTCAAATCAAACTCTTGTAGGAGGAGGATCCACCAAATGAGTCTTGGCTTCGCATCCTGCTTAGATAACAAGTACTTTAAGGCAGAATGGTCAGTGAAGATAACAATAGGTGAACCAATGATATATGAACGGAATTTATCAAGAGCAAACACTACAGCTAGCAATTCTTTTTCAGTGGTAGTGTAATTCATTTGAGCCTCATTAAGTGTTTTGCTAGCGTAGTGTATAACATGCGGTCGATTGTCCTTCCTCTGACCAAGCACTGCGCCAACCGCGTAGTCACTCGCGTCGCACATGAGCTCGAAAGGTAGATCCCAATTGAGTGGTCGCATGATAGGAGGCGTGACAAGCATGCTTTTTAGTTTTTTGAATGATGCCTCACACTCATCCGACCACTCAAAAAGAATCTCCTTAGACAGTAAATTTGTCAGAGGTCGGGCCAATGCACTAAAATTTTGAATGAAACGACGATAAAAACCTACATGGCCCAAAAATGACCGGATACCCTTGATGGTTATTGGCGTGGGAAGGTTGGAGATGGCCTCCACCTTGGATTTGTCAACTTCGATGCCCCTCGCCGATACTATGTGGCCCAAGACTATTCCTTCCGTCACCATGAAGTGACACTTCTCCCAATTAAGCACAAGATCCTTTTCTTCACATCTCTCCAATACTCTCTCCAAGTTATCTAAGCATCCATCAAAGGAATCACCAAACACGGAAAAATCGTCCATAAAGACCTCCAAAATTTTCTCCACCATATCGCTAAAAATCCCCATAATGCATCGTTGAAAGGTCCCCGGGGCATTGCATAATCCGAACGGCATACGGCGATAGGCAAAGGTGCCATATGGGCAGGTGAAGGTAGTCTTCTCTTGGTCCTCCAATGCGATCTCGATTTGGTTGTAGCCAGAGTACCCGTCAAGGAAACAATAAAATAGGTGCCCTGCTACCCTTTCCAAGACTTGATCGAGAAACGGCATTGGAAAATGATCTTTCCGTGTGCAAGCATTGAGCTTCCGGTAGTTGATGCAAACTCTCCATCCGGTAATGACTCTTGTAGGTATGAGTTCATTTTCCTTATTTTCAATCACTGTGACTCCGGATTTCTTTGGGACGACTTGTGTGGGGCTTACCCATTTGCTATCCGCGATTGGAAAGATAATGCCCACATCAAGTAGCTTTAACACCTCATCCTTCACTACTTCTTTCATGCTCGGATTCAATCTCCTTTGAGGTTGTCGGGAGGTTTTAGCATCTTCCTCAAGATAGATGCGATGGGTGCAAATTATAGGACTGATTCCCTTGATATCTGCAATAGTCCACCTGATCGCTCCCTTATGCTTTCTCAATACCCCCAAAAGTTTTTCTTCTTGTTCCATGGTTAGGGTAGAGCTAAGGACTACCGGGAAAGTCTCATCATTGCCAAGATAAGCATATTTCAAATGTGAGGGCAATGGCTTCAATTCCAGTTTTGGATTTTTCTCATCCGAAGGGAAAATTTTCTTCTCTTGCTCAGGTAGCTCTTCAAATGTGGGGATCCACCTTTCCATTCCTTTCAACTCCTTCACCTTTTCTTGTTCATTCAACTTCTCCAATTCAACCAATTCTTCCTCCTTAAGTTTCAACATCCCTTCTAACTCCAAGTGCTCATCAATCATTGTGTCAATTCTATTGACCTCATTTGCCTCCTCGTCATCCCCTGGTTGCCTTGCCAAATTGAAGACGTTAAGTTCCAGTGTCATGTTCCCGAATGCCAATTTCATCAGACCATTCCTGCAATTTATCACTGCATTAGATGTAGCAAGGAAAGGTCACCCAAGTATCACGGGGATTTGGGAACTAAGATTAGCAACAGGATGAGTGTCTAATACAATAAAATCGACTGGAAAATAAAATTTATCGACTTGAACCAACACATCTTCCACTACTCCCCTTGGTGTGCGGATGCTACGATCCGCAAGTTGAAGAGTGATTGAAGTAGGTTTCAACTCCTCAAGCTTGAGTTGTTGATACACGAAGTAGGGCAGGAGATTGACACTTGCTCCCAGATCAAGCAATGCTTGTTCAACCCGGCAATTTCCGATAGTGATGGCAATTGTTGGACAACCGGGATCTTTGAACTTGGGAGGAGTGTTGGTCCTCAGAATGGAGCTCACTTGTTCTGTCAAGAATGCCTTCTTCCGGACATTTAGCCTCCGCTTGACCGTGCATAGATCTTTCAAAATTTTGGCACATGACGGTATTTGCTTGATGGCATCAAGGAGTGGGATATTGATTTTTACCTGCTTAAACATGTCTAAAATGTCAGAATAATTAGCCACCTTGACAGGTGACTTCAAACGATGGGGAAAGGGGGCAGGCATAGGAGGAAAACACAAGCTATCATCAACCACATGTTCATTTTCAATTTGTTCATTTTCTTTATCTTTAATCATCCCACCTTTTTCGGCCACACGTTCCTTGGCCTCACCCTCAATGGACTCTTCTGTTGGCAATTGTGGCTTGGGTGGAACCTTTGGCACTATGGTCTTTTCAACTTGTTTGCCACTACGAAGAGTGGTAACTGCCTTAAGGTGCTCACAACTCTCTTGGGTGGGCTCAACTGATTCAATCACATTTTGGCCCTTGGGATTTTGTTATGGTTGAGAGGGGAATTTCCCTTTCTCTTGTTGAGACAAGCCTATGTGATTGGTGATCTTTGTGAGTTGAGCCGTAATGTCCTTATTGAAGGTGGTTTGGCTTTGGATGAAGGCGTGGATCACATCTTCTAAACTCTTTTTATGAGGTGGTTGGTAGCTAGAAGAACTAGATGGGCCTTGTTGGGAGAAATTCTGTGGGGGAGGGTTGGATTGGTACCCTTGCGGATTGGCCCGTGGGTATTGGGAGCTAGAAGTTTGCCCTTGGCCTTGATGTTGGGATTGGTACTGACCTTGCTTGGGAAGTGTAGGAGAGGTGTATGTATTGGAACCAAAGGGGATGGGGTTCTCATTCCTCCAACTGAAATTAGGGTGATCACGATACCCCGAATTGTAAGTGTTGGAATTTGAAGGAAATGATTGCCTTGGTTGGTTGAAGGCATTGACTTGTTCATGATATGCTTCTCTAAGTGCCGGAATGCTCGGACACTCCGATGTGGGATGCTCGACACCACCACAAATAGAACAAGTCTCCTCGATTTTTGACACATGAGACACCTCTCGTCTCCTTTCCACCTCAAGGCTATCTACTTTCCTAGACAATTTAGAAATTTGTGAAAGTAGGTCCTCCCGGTCTTTCAAATCATATATCCCTCCCCTTTGAGATTGACCACTCACTGGCAACGTCCTAGGTACATCACTTGGATCCCTAACATCCCACAATTGTGCATTTTCAGCCAAGGTACCAAAGTAGTCAAGGGCCTCGTCAGGGTCTTTGTTCAAAAATTCACCATTGCACATTATGTCAATGAATTGTCTATGGTTTGGTGAGATTCCTTTGTAGAAGAAACTCACCAATTGCCACGATTTAAAACCATGATGTGGTATGGATTGAATCAAATCTTTATAGCGATCTCAACACTGATAGAATTGTTCATTGAGTTTTTCAGAAAAGTTTTGAATGTCTTTTTTCAAAGAAGTGGTTCTATGAACCGGAAATTTTTTTTTTAAAAAGAATGAGACTATATGGTCCCAAGATAGCATGGTCCGAGGCCCCATGGAATCAAACCAAATCTTTGCTTTACCCTCCAACGAAAAAGAGAACAATTTCATCCTTGCTATCTCTTCCATGTTGTAATTTGGGATAAAGGTTGCAACTATTTTCTCATAAGACTTTAGATGACTATAGGGGTTTTCCTTCTCGACCCCATGAAATTTAGGGAGTAGTTGCAACATCCATGGTTTGATTACAAAGAGATGACCTTGGACAGGAAGAACAAGACATGATGGTGTGGCGCTACGGGTTGGTTGAAGGAACTCCCGCATTGTCCTTGGTGGAGGGTCAAGTTGGATGTTCGCTTCATTCCTAGGTGGGGGAAATTGCATTCGTGGGTTGGGCATCCTATGTGGCTGCAATCCCCCACCCCTTTGCATATTCGGGTTAGGATCCTCATTATCAAAAGCATCGGGAGGGGGGTATTGCATTCTTGGGTTAGGCCTCCTATGTTCGGGCAATCCCCCATCCCTTTGAGCATTTGGATTTGCACCGACATTGTCAAAGTTTCCACCCCCTTGAATGTTTGGGTTGACATCCACATTTTGAAAATTGTCACCCGCATCCTCGGGTGGGTCTTGGTCGATGTTCATGTTGGGGCCTAAGGGTTGTCTAACTAATCGGTGATAGTCGTCCCTTCCCCACATGCAACAAGATATCTATACAAATGAAATTATAAACAAACAAGAATATGTACACGAGACAACGTACCTCAGCCCGTGATGAAGATCACGGGACTTACCTCCGTTGTTCGGAAATCACTTCCTTGATTTGACACTTGCCTTCCCCGGCAACGGCGCCAAAATGATTGAGCAAAAACAGTCCTATTCCTAACCCCTAAAATACTATCCCCCAAGATGTATGTGTGATGTATATTCAACCGGGAAGGGAGGTCACGCTCCTTTGGAATAGTATGAAAAGAAAGGGCAATAGGAAAGGAAATAGGTCAGTGGGAATGTGATAGGTGAATGCACAAAAATGCTCCCCAATCGCAAGGAGACTTTCGTGGGTCGTCTTTTACTTGGTGGTATTCCAAGGTCGTTTCCACGGGGAAGGAAGTAAACCAATTTGAAAGTGATTTTGGGCAAAGAAAGTGTAAAATTCTTGTTGTTGAAAATTGTTTGATGAAGTGTGTTTTGGTAAAATTAGAATGAGAGAACAAGCGTTGGCAATTCCAAGGGGTCCCTCCAATGGGTATACTATCTCAACTCAACTCACACCTCCGATTGAGCAAGAATGAACGGTTGATTCACGGAAAGCCGAGGATGATGTTGGTGAGTGCCTAAGCATAAACCGTGACTAGGCCTACGGATTATCAAAGATTCACCGAATCATCCACCTTCAATCCGGTCAAACCGAACCATGGGACTCTAAAGGGAGGGTGTAGAAAGAGTTGAAACAATATACCCAAATGAGGATTCCCCTTAGTCTTGCCAACAAAAAGGGCTTAGCTACTCATACTTGAAATAGAAATGACAATGTAAATATAAAGCATTGTATGGATATGGAGTTTTGAAGTAACTATGTGCAAGAAATCATAGACTAGAAGTGAATGAAATGAAAATCTATTTTATATCTATAAACATGAATACTTTGAAAGCATTAATGGTAGAACTTAAATGGGAGCATTAAACTAGCAATGACATAAGGGAAAATGACATTAATGACATTCATTGAAGATATAAAGGTTCCTACCATTGATTACAAGACAATGCAGTAAAAGAAATGCAGAAATCACAACTTTCTCTCTCTAAAACTACTATTCATCGTCTTCTACGCCCAGAGCTTCCCTCTCTATCTGCCTCTCTCTGCTATGGAATAATGCTGATCATTGGAGAGCTCTTTCCCTCCAAAACCGTGCCTGGTCTGCTCCTCTAGCTCCCTGAAGTGACCCCCATCAGTAGGGGGTAGCCTGGATGACCTGGACAAGGGAGTGCAGAATTGGTCTACATACACCCAGCTCCTCATCTTCTCTCTCTCTTCCTTTAAGGCTGTAGCTTTAGAGTGCAGAGTAAGGTGTGGGCCTGATGAACAGTGTTGTGGGCGTGTCAGAGGAGTGTGGGGGCATCTATGGTGGGACCCTCGAAGTAGCTGAGCAGATCTGCAGACTTTGGGCTCATCAGACAAATCGTACCGGTACCATACAGTACCGGTACTGAGTACCGGTACTTCGACTCCAGAATGTTTGGCGTACCGGTACTGAGTACCGGTACTGTTCTGCCTCCTTGTCTGAAACTTCTGATTCCTTTGCTCCTGAGCTGTCCCCAAGTTCTCTTTTCATCTCCTTTCATCCCAAGTGGTATGGGTGGGCCTTAACAAACCATAATTAGCTCCTTTCAACTGCAAACACAAATTTTTTACGTTAAAACTTCAATCATCATAACTCCTATCATTTAATCTTCAAAAACAAGTGAAATGAGCTGATTAGCACCTTAAAATATACAAAGTTTTGTGCTAATCACATACCCAAGAGGAGGTCTCCCTTGGATTAGTCAACTTAAAGACTTAGCTACTCATGCTTAAAGGAAAGACACTAATGTAATGGAAATACATTGTAGAGAAATGAAGATTTTAGCTAAGTTAATGCAAGAGAACATAAACTAAAAGAGAATGCATTTCATACCCATTTTAAAACTAAGAAAATGAAGAACATGAATGCATTAATGGTGAAAGCTTGAATAGAAGATTAAACTTAAGAGCAACTTGAAATAAATGGCATTCAAGACTTCGAACAAAGCTTAGAAAGGTCTTACAATGGATTACAAGGCAATGTATGGAAAGAAAATGGAAAAACATTAACTTCTCTCTCTAGCACTATTCATCATCTTCCTTGCACTCTCTCTCTCTATATTCAATGTAAATCCTAGCTAATATTAAATAATTGGTGGAGAAGCTTGCCAAAAACGTCCATGGAGCCCTCCCTAATGTTGTGTGATGTGATTCCCATCATAGGGGGCTGAAAGGGATGGGATGGTGCAAGCTATGACCAGCCTAGCCTTTCTCTCTTCCAAGCCTCTTCTCTCTCCTCCTCATTATTGCAATGGCCTTCCCAAGTCCAAGTAGAGGTGAAGGGAGGCTCCTAGACGTGCAGGGGATGTCAGGGGATCTGTTGGAGAAGTGTAAGTGGGACCCCCAAATGGCAGAGCTTGAGTTACTCGTTGTCTGGGCAATCTGGGCAAAACCTTCTGAAAGGTCGACAGAAACCTTCGGAAAGGTTTGTGCATGAACAGTTAAATGAAGCAGCTAGCAGGCAAAACATTCAAGAAGGTTTATTCCAGTAGGCAAAACCTTCCGAAAGGTTTCACTCCAGTAGGTAAAACCTTCCGAATGGTTTCACTCCAGTTGCCAAAACCTTCCAGAAGGTTTTGGCAGTGAAAAAGAAATCCAAGGCAAAACCTTCCGGAAGGTTTTCAACCAATTTGCATTTTCTTGGCTTCTTTACCCTCCAGACCATCCTTTAAGCTACCCCCTTCTTCTTCATTGACTTCAACCACTTCAATGGGGGTTTAACTCATCTCATTTACATCATGTTATCTGCATTCACACAAAACTCCATCAAAACGAAGATTAGGCGCATTTATCCCCAATTTCATGACAAAAGAAAGTATAAAATGCATATTAGCACACAATATATATCATGTTTTTTGTGCTAATCACACCCCCTAACTTGAGTTTTGCTAGTCTCTAGCAAACATTATTTCTAAATGCAAGCTATAAAATAAACTACGATCCATGCATACACAAAATCAACATGCAAACACTTAAAATACACAAATCATACTGCAATTACACAAATAGCTTTGGGCAATGATTAAGCAAGAGAAATGTGGTATTTCATTGATCATTTCAAAAATTTCTTTCCAATGTGTTCAAGTCCAAAACAAAACGGCCAAAATCTAATGATACTTCTACTAGCCGACCCAAGAACCCTAGCTGTGTACAACCATAATTCAAACCAAAACCCAAAACAAGAATCTTCAGTCCGTGTCAGTCCTCTTTCTAAATTCAAAAGCACCCCCGTCCTCAGGTTCAGACTCGATCTCTATCTCCTCCTCAACATTTTCATCACCTTCATCATCATCACCATCCATCTCCACAGTCACTGAGGGAACATGAATAAAAACTAAGGGTCCAGCTGAAGGCTGTGGGGGTGGTGGTGGTCCTCCGAAAGTATGCTCAAAGGGCCTTGTAATCATGGCAGACATCGTGTGCACAGTGGACTCCAATGTGTCCATACGTTGTGCCAAGGTACGGGCAGGAGCTGGTGGTGGTGTTGACGAAGAAGTCCCAGCATCTGACGGTTGTGCACCTGGAGCCCTAGCTCTCTCGCCCCCAGTCCTGGCAACCCTCTTCAGACTGCTAGACTTGCATATGGCTCCAGAACCTGGGGGGAGCAGTGTATCATGTGCATCGAATTCTACGTCGGCTAGTTCATAGAGACGGGTGACAAGGCTGCCAAAAGGGAGATTTGCCTTTGGCTTTGCAAGCCGGGAAAACTCCCGCATCTCCAATCAAATGAAGTATGCCACATCAATGGTAACTCCTGTCATGAAAGCATGAAGCAACGCCAACTTCTCAACGTTTGGGCTCTTCTTCGAACCCCGGGGCATCATGTTAGTGTGAAGAATCTTACTCATAACCCCGTAATCGTGCTTGAGGCTCCCAACCAACGTTGTTCCCGTGAACGTGGTCGGGTCCTCATAGGTGAGGGCTACGTACTCTTTGAGAGTCCTACCCCCTTCTACATTGTGTGAGTAGACTTCGGTGCTCGGGGGAGGTCTCTTGTAGCCCATTGCAGTGGCTAATGAGCTTGGGGTCACATCAAATGTTTTGCCCCTCACATTCGTCCTTAACTTACTCCTATTTTCTCCAAAAACCACGAACTTCTGGAAGAACTCACGGCACATATCCATATTATACCGCTTCACTTCTTTGAACCAAATATTCAAACCTCGTTCTTCAATAATTTTCACTACCTCATTTGTAGCCCCGAGAGAGGCTTTATCCACCCATCGCTCACAAGTTATTCCTTTCTCCTCAATACGTTGCCTGCGGGCGTCGTGTCTCGCTTTCGTCCTCCGCTCTGCCCTATCTTGGGAGCTAGGACCCTCCCCGATCCTCTTTCGGGAAGTAGAGCCAGAGGGGGGTGGAGGAGACCTGGTACCGGTGTTCTTGGTTCGGGCCATGAGCATCAACAGTGCCCCGACACCTAGAACCATAAAAAACATCCGCCATATGCTCTCCAACGGCTCAAAAACTTCCGAAGACATTCCATTCACATGAGTCATCACACAAGAGTAGAGGGGTTTGAGAAAGATCAAAGGAGAACTGAGACATATGGGCAAGAATGAGGAACTAGGGTTTGTGTAGAAAACTTGGTATTTTTTGGCTAAAACCCTCTAAATCTCAACCTAAATCAAGAGAACTTAAGCAATTTGAGGTTTGGGGGAAGTAGTTTGAAGGTTAGAAGAGAGTAGGAGGAGAGGAAAGGGTCTGGAAGTAAGAAATGGATTGAAAATGCGAAAGGTTTTTCAAAATTTTCTAACTTGAAGCCCTCGTTTTTAGGTTTCTGGGCAAAACCTTCTGGAAGGTTTTGTCTTTACTGCAAAACCAATCCTTTGTTCAAAAATTCTCATTCAATCCAAATCTCCTCAACTCCAAAATATTTTTACACCCTTTCAAAGACATCTAACCTACCAAAAACTTGAACCACACTTATAAACCACAATTGAATGATCATGCCCAAAGTCATTTCCGAAATTGCAACATGATTTATAATTTTGATGATTTCAAGCTACAAAACATGGATTTCTAATTTAAACTACCAAAATGAATACCCACAATGTAAAAGATGAATTCAAATAACACGGGTATTCCTAAATCATATCAAACATCGAAAGTTGAGCAATATTCCCCTATTCTACAAGCATGGAGCCATTCAACACATTGCTCAGATGGCCGAACTAAGCACACATGAGTATCACTATAGCCTCAAATACTAGTCTAGAGTATGCACCTACACATCCATTTTCAAACTCGTGTGTGTGTGATTTGAACAAGTAATTTGAGCATTTACACAACAGAATTCATATTCAAATGGCTAGTTGATGAGCACAAAACATTGCATATTTAATGGCCTCATTTCATGCTTTTTAACTTAATTTTGCATTTAATTATTTAGAGTTAGTTGAAGTTTTGAATAATGTGGAAATTTTGATGTTGTAGGTAATTATAGCATAAATGATGGATTTTGTAACCTTGCAACTAAGTATGAATGAGTGGTGAAGAGATGAACACATTAAATGAGGATTGAGAGGCTTGGAAGGTGAAGAAACTAAGAAAAAAGCAATTTGGATGAAAACCTTCCGGAAGGTTTGACCATAAACCTTCCGGAAGGTTTAGCCCACTAGTTTCCTAAGGTTTTGACACAGTACCGCTATTTTTCCAATTTTTTACCATGATCCACTTCGAATCGGAAAAAGTGAAAAAAATGAAAGTTGTAGATATGGACGTCTTCTATAATGTGTCAAAATTTCAGCTCCATCAACAGTTGGATCAAAAGTTATGACAATTTTACCAAAACTGGTTTGGAGCTGTCACCTTCCAAAAGACCTTGCGGAAGGTTTTGCCTACTAGAATCGACCTTCTAGAAGGTTACAAAAACCTTCTAGAAGGTTTTGCCCATAATTCCCATAAGGCCTACAACTCATTCTCCACTTACTTGGGGGTCCTGGGCTCAAATGGTTTCGGTATTTTTGAATAAATTTTTTTCGGTTCATAGAACCACTGCTTTGAAAAAGGAAATTCAAAATTTTTCTAAGAAGCCCAATGAGCAATTTTATCACTACTGGGATCGTTACAAAGAGTTGTTGCAATCCATACCACATCATGGCTTTGAGTCGTGGCAATTGGTAAGTTTCTTTTACGAAGGAATCACACCAACCCATAGACAATTCATTGACATGATGTGCAATGGCGAGTTCTTGAACAAAGACCCTGATGAAGCCCTAGACTACTTTAGTACATTGGCTCAAAATGCACAATCTTGGGACGTTAGGGATCCTAACGATGTACCTAGGACATCTCCGGGTAGTAGTCAACCACAAAAGGGGGGGAATCTATGATTTGAGAGACCGGGAAGACTTGCTTTCACAAATTGTCAAATTATTAAGGAAAGTTGATAGTCTAGAGGTCAATAGGAGGCATGAGGTGTCACATATGTCAAAGACTGAGGGGGTTTGTTCAATTTGTGAGAGTGTCGAGCACCCCATATCGGAGTGCCCGAGCATTCCAGCACTTAAGGAAGCATACCATGAACAAGTCCATGCCTTCAATCAACCGAGGCACTCATTTTCTCCAAATGCTAACAATTATAATCCGGGGTGGAGTAATCACCCTAATTTCAGTTGGAGAAATGAAAACCCCGTCCCTCATGGATCAAACACATACACATCTCCCGTGCCATCTAAGCAAGGTCAACACCACAACCAATACCAAGGTCAAGGGCAAGCATTGAGCTCCCAATACCCCCGGTCCAACCCGCAAGGGTATTCATCCAGTCCACCGTCCCAAAACTTCTCCCAACAAGGTCCATCGAATTCTTCCACCTACCAACCTCCCCATAAGAGGAACTTGGAGGATGTGCTCTATAATTTCATTCAAAGCCAAACCACCTTCAATAACAACATTTCGGCCCAACTCACCAAGATTACCAATGCCATAGGGTTATTATCACAACAAGAGAAAGGGAAACTTCCCGCTCAACCCCAAGAGAACCCTAAGGGGCAACATGCCATTGAGTCATCCAACCCCACCAAAGAGAGTTGCGAGCAACTCAAGGCAATGACCACCCTTCGTAGTGGCAAACAAATTGACAAAACTATTTTGCCAAGGGTCTCACCCAAAGCTTCATTGCCAATAGAACAAGAGAAGGAGAGTGAGACCAAAGAGGGTAAGGAGAGTGAGACCAATGAGGGTGAGTTGAGTAAAGAGAAAAAGGGGGAGGGTGATGAGAAAGAAAAAGTGACCGATGATTCCTTCTTTGTTCCTACTGACATTTTGGAAATGTTCAAGCAGGTAAAGATCAACATCCCTCTCCTCGATGCCATCAAGCAAATACCGTCTTGTGCCAAAATTCTAAAGGATCTATGCACGGTGAAGAGGAGATTGAATGTCCGGAAGAAGGCATTCTTGACCGAACAAGTCAGCTCAATATTGAGGACCAATACTCCTCCCAAATTAAAAGATCCTGGTTGTCCAACAATTGCCATCACCATAGGGAATTGTCGGGTGGAACAAGCATTGCTTGACTTGGGAGCGAGCATCAATCTCCTTCCCTACTCCGTGTATCAACAACTCAAGCTTGAGGAGTTGAAGCCCACCACCATTACGCTTCAATTAGCGGATCGTAGCATCCGCACACCAAGGGGAGTAGTGGAAGATGTCTTGGTTCAAGTTGACAATTTTTATTTTCCCGTCGATTTTATTGTGCTAGATACACACCCTGTTGCTAACCTTAGTTCCCAGATTCCCGTTATACTTGGACGACCTTTCCTTGCTACGTCTAATGCAGTTATAAATTACAGGAATGGTCTAATGAAGTTGGCGTTTGGGAACATGACAATGGAGCTCAATGTGTTCAACCTAGCGAAGCAACTGGGTGATGATGAGGAAATAAGCGAGGTAAATAGAATCGACACCTTGGTTGAGGAGCACATGGAAGTGGAGAGGACGTTGAAGTTCAAGGGAGAAGGATTCGTGAATCTTGAGGAGTTGGAGGAACAAGAGGAGTTAGAGGGACAAGAGGAGGTTGGAGAATTGAAAGGGATGGGAACTTGGATCCCCACATTTAAGGAGTTACCTAAACAAGGAAAGAGAATTTTCTCGTCAAATGAACAAAAGCCGAACCTGGAATTGAAACCATTACCCTCACACTTGAAGTACGCCTACCTTGGCGATGGAGAAATATTCCCGGTGGTCATTAGCTTTACACTGAATGAAGAACAAGAACAAGAGTTGTTGGAGGTATTAAGAAAACACAAAGGAGCAATAGGGTGGACCATTGCGGACATTAAGGGCATAAGCCCTCTCATTTGCACCCACCGGATATATCTGGAGGAGGACTCCAAACCCTCCCGACAACCACAACGACGGCTAAACCCCATCATGAAGGAGGTTGTGAGGGATGAGGTGTTGAAGCTGCTTGATGTGGGAATTATTTTTCCGATTGCCGACAGTAAGTGGGTCAGCCCCACACAAGTAGTGCCAAAGAAATCTGGAGTTACGGTGGTGGAAAATGATGAGAATGAGCTAATACCGACAAAAGTGATCACCAGATGGAGGGTATGTATCGATTATCAGAAGTTGAACTCATGCACGAGAAAAAATCATTTCCCGATGCCATTTCTTGATCAAGTCTTGGAAAGAGTAGCTGGGCACCTATTCTATTGCTTTATAGATGGGTATTCTGGCTATAATCAAATAGAGATCGCGTTGGAGGATCAAGAGAAGACAACTTTCGCCTGCCCCTATAGTACTTTTGCCTACCGCCACATGCCGTTCGGTCTATGCAATGCTCCGGGAACGTTTCAACGATGTATGATGGGCATTTTTAGTGATATGATGGAAAAGATTGTGGAGGTCTTCATGGATGATTTTTCAGTGTTTGGAGATTCGTTTGATGGATGCTTGACAAATTTGGAGATAGTCCTAACTAGATGTGAGGAAAGAATATGATGTTGAATTGGGAAAAGTGTCACTTTATGGTGACGGAAGGAATTGTGCTGGGCCACATAGTCTCGGAAAGGGGTATTGAAGTCGACAGATCCAAGGTGGAGGCCATCTCCAACCTCCCCACGCCGAGGGCCATTAAGGGAATCCGTTCGTTCTTGGGCCATGCAGGTTTTTATCGCTGGTTTATAAAAAAATTCAGTGCATTGGCCCGACCCTTGACCAACCTACTGTCTAAGGATGTTCCCTTTGAGTGGTCGGATGACTGTGAGGCATCTTTTAAAAAACTTAAGAGCATGCTAGTCACTCCTCCTATCATGCGACCACCCAGATGGGACCTACCTTTTGAGCTCATGTGCGACGCGAGTGATTACGCGGTCGGCGCAGTGCTCGATCAAAGGGAGGAAAACAGGCCGTACGTAATACACTATGCTAGCAAAACACTCAATGATGCTCAGATGAACTACACTACCATCAAGAAAGAGTTGCTAGCAGTAGTGTTTGCCTTAGATAAATTTCGCTCATACATCATTGGTTCGCCTATTGTTGTCTTTACTGACCATTCTGCCTTGAAGTACTTGTTATCTAAGCAGGATGCGAAACCAAGGCTCATTAGGTGGATACTTCTCCTACAAGAATTCGATTTGACGATCAAGGACAAGAAAGGAGTTGAGAACGTGGTGGTGGATCATTTATCCCGGCTTGTGGTGCATGAGACTGATGAGCACATTCCAATCCCTGACTTTTTCCCTGACGAACATTTACTTTCAATTCATTCAGTGTGTCCTTGGTATGCTGATATTTGTAATTACCTTGTAATAGGACAAATCCCGCCGCAATGGAGTGTAGAGGATAGAAGATGATTCATGGCAGATGTTAAATATTTCTACTTCGACAACCCGTATGTGTTCAAATATTGCCATGACCAGGTCATGAGGAGATGTGTACCTGAAAACGAGCAGCGGGATGTCCTAGAATTCTGCCATTCACAAGCTTGCGGCGGACACTTTTCAGCAAAGAAGACTTCTACCAAAATTCTTCAATCAGGTTTTTACTGGCCATCTCTTATCAAAGATTGTGTTTCATTTTGTAAACCATGCGACAGATGCCAACGATTGGGTAGTGTGACCCGTCGAAGCATGATGCCCCTCTCCCCCGTGCTGGTCATAGAGATATTCGACTGCTGGGGCATCGACTTCATGGGTCCATTCCCTATGTCATTCGGTTATCTATACATCCTTCTGGCAGTGGACTATGTGTCCAAGTGGGTGGAGGCCATCCCGACCAAGACTAATGACCACCAGGTAGTAGTCAAGTTTCTTAAAGAGAATATATTTCCGAGGTTTGGGATGTCTCGAGCAATGATCAGTGATGGTGGATCCCACTTCTGTAATAGGCCATTTGCATCTCTAATGTTCAAATATGGCGTCACTCACAAAGTATCCACCACTTATCACCCACAAACAAATGGCCAAGCCGAGCTAGCCAATAGGGAGATCAAGACCATCCTAGAAAAAACTGTCAACCCGAGTAGGAAGGATTGGTCTGATAGATTGACGGATGCTCTATGGGCATTCCGCACTGCCTATAAGACTGTTTTGGGCATGTCTCCCTACCGGTTTTTCTATGGAAAGGCTTGCCACCTGCCAGTCGAAATGGAACACAAAGCCTATTGGGCCATCAAAACCCTAAATTTTAATTTGAGAATGGCCGGTGAACATAGGAAGTTAGAGCTGAATGATTTGGAAGAGATTCAACGAGATGCGTATGAGAGCTCAAAAATTTCAAAGGAACAGGCTAAAATTTTTCATGATAATTTCATCATACAGAAATCATTTGAGCCCGGGCAAAAAGTGCTCTTATACAATTCTCGCCTCTCAATTTTTTCAAGGAAAACTCCGATCCCGTTGGGATGGCCCCTATCTTGTCAAGGTGGCCTACCCCAATGGAGCTGTTGAGGTGACGAACCCCGAGAATGGCCAAACATTCAAGGTCAATTGCTAAAGACTTAAGCCATTCTTCGAGGGGTCGGAAGGGCAAGAAGTTGAAGAGGAGTTGATGGATCCTGAGTATCTGGATATGGTGGAGGAGTAGCTTGTATTTATGGTTGTTAGTGTACAATTGCTTTTATTTACTTATGTCATTTTTATTCTATGCCACTTACTTTATTTGGTTGTATAGTATTACTCTTCTGAGTTTCAAATATTGGTGCTTTTGTTGAAGCTCAATTGCGAGGTGTACTCTAACCCTATCTATCTTTTTACTGTCCTTCAGTGCATACCATATCTTTTTGTTGCATTGAGGACAATGCATGATTCTAGTTGGGGGGTGAGGTGCACCATGTGTATGATACACCAAGTTGTTGGGAAATTTTTGAGTTTTGCTTGCATCAGTGAAAAATATGTGAAATTTTTGAAAATTTTTGATGAAAAATATCTGATTGTTGACCTGTATTCCTTTATAAAGAGTGTGTGATTTGGATGACATGTTGATCTTTGTTGTGAACTTTGTGCACATGAGCATGCTATGGAAGTTGATCTTATGCATAAGTATCACATATGTATTGATTTTTGAATTCAACTGTATGTGATTTTTGATGGTGAAATTTCGGCAATTTACGGATTGGATTCATGTTTTAAGCTTGACATAAGTAGTGGAGATGAATAAGGACCCATGAGAGCTTTAGTGCCAAATCCTTTTGGAGGGAACTTACAATTACTCGAAGAACAATTTTTCAATGTCAAATTTGTTCAATAGTCTCATTATACTTGTTTTGGTTAGTTGCATTTTAGTAGTGGACTGATTTGTCTTGAACGTATTATGCCATCCCATGCGGACCTGGAAGTGATCTTAGGCCATCATTGAAAATTTTGAGCCTTTGCCCTTTTTCTTGTGAAAATTTATCCCTAGTGCCGTGATTGAGCCTTAATTGTAAAATCGTTTCTATGCCACACGTTTGACCAAGCCAATGAAAATGATTAATATCTACCTTACCTTGTTTGTTCCTAGAGCTGGATATGATTTGATCATAAAGGAGAAGGAATTTGGTGTGGAAACTCAAACAAAAATGGATGAATGATGTTGAAACTCAAAGAGTTGAACGAAAAAAAAAAAAAAAAGAGGAATGAAAATCCAAGAAAACGAGAAAAAGGGGTGAAAGAAGAAAAAGAAAGAGAAAATGAAAAGGAAAATGTAAAATGTAAAAGAAAAGAAACAAAGATTGTGGTGATGGTGTTAGCCTAGAAATCCCATAAAAGATAGATCTTTTTGAAATAAAGGTCATACACTCGGAACAACTCTCTTCGTTATCCTATATCCTTCATTTCATTTACCTAGACATCACCCCAAGGCCCCATTATAACCTTTAAAGTCCCAAGTGATCTAGAGAAGCATGGGAGGTGCATAATTTCAAAGGAAATGATGAGTCATGTCTTACTACCTAATGCCCTAGCATTCTGTTCATGAGACTATGCCAAGGTCGCGTCATTTTCATATATGAACTTCATTTTTGGATTACATGTGAGCATACTTTGTTTTGAACACAAGATTCTATATCACATGTACACATGGAGTGCATACCAGGATAACTGAGTGTGTTTCATTGTTTAAGAGTGACCCTTGGTGAGTTTTGCATTGAAACTGAATTTGTCTTGCTATTCGAATGTGAATTCTGTTGTGTAAGTGCTCAAATTGGTTGTTAAACTTCACACACACTGATTAACCTTAATTAGTGTATAAATTAGGATGATTAAGTAATCAATTTTGTAAGATAAAACAAGTAAATATTATGAATTATAGTTTGTGCTTAATTTACAGTTTTAAATATTTACAGTCAAATGCAGAAATACTGAAGAATACAGGACCAATTTGCAAAGCTTGAAGTCACGAAGGACCAAGGTGCAATAAAGAAACTTGGACCAATAAGAAGCTGACAAGTGGCAGCCCAAGAAGACGACAACTAGCACCACTGCAAGACACCAACCTTTCGAAAGGTTGGGCTAGTGGTTGGGACCCTGACAAGTGGCAGCTCCAGAAGAACGACACCTAGGACCCCTACTGCAAGGCATAACCTTTTGGAAGGTTGGGAAAATGGTTGGGACCACCCTCCTTGGCCGAATACTCCTCCCCCTCTATAAATAGGGGTGCCTTGTTCATTTTTCAAGCAATTCCTTCCAAGCCTTCCAATACCTCTTCTTTCAAGGCCGGCCACACCAAAGCCAAAGAGAGAAAGAAAGAAAGAAAGAAAGAAAGAGAGAAAGAAAGAAAGAGAAATTCTTAGTCGGTCCGTGATACACTTTTATTGTTACTCTGTATTTCTACATTTCTATTGTATCTTTCTATTCGGATAGTTGAACTACCGCCACTTTTGTGTCTTAAATGATAATAAAAGTGGTTGTGTTTCAATTGTTCCTTGTGAAAGAAGTTGTACAGTTTACCGTTTAATTTTAGCTGTAATGACGAATAGTCACACTCCTTGTTTGTATGTAGCAATGGAGTGTGAGTAGTCGTTTATACCCTTCAAACTAGGGTAAACATATGTATAATATTGGTTAGATTATGGAAATGCTACTATTTTATTTATATGTTTATTTATATATGTATGGTTAATGCATGATATAGTGATGTACGTAATTCTGGTGCTGTGCCTGGAATTATGTCATCAGTGTATCATAAGACCATCCAGTTAAAGATCCACGATGTTCCTACCGGTATAGCTTGTCCTCCATTGGAACGTTGAGGATTTTCTACTGATGTGTGGTACAAAACCTAAATGATCCTCATGAATGGCTTGTCCTTCTGGGTTATTGATGAGCACAAAAAATTGTATATTCCAAGGCTTCATTACATGCATTTTAACTCAACTTTTGCATCTAAGTACTTAGAGTTAGCCGATTTTATGAATAATGTTGAATTCTCGATGTTGCATGTTTTTATAGCTTAAATCATGTATTTTAGGACCTTGCAACTATGTTAGATGTGTGGTGAGGGCATGGACACATTACATGAAGATTTGGAGGCTTAAAAGTGATGAAATCAAGGAGGTATTGGTGTTTGGTAACAAAGGCGCCAGCAGCCACACCACTGGGTTGAAGAGCCTCGGTTTTCCTCCATTTTGACCATGATCCGCTTCGAATCTGGAGAATTTTATCCTATTGTTAAGAGTATCACATACTTGTTTGCTTTTGAACTCAACCATAAGTGCACCATGAACTTGTAATTTTTGGAAATTTACGGATTGAGTTCACATTTGAGTGCTTGACATGAATAGTGGAGATGAGTAAGTACCCATGTGAACTTTAGTGTCAATTCTTGTTGGAGGGAACTTACAATTACTCAAGGAACAATTTTTCAAATTCCAAATTTGTTCAATAATCTCATTATGCTTGTTTTGGTTAGGTGATTTTGGGTAGTTGATTGACTTTGTCTTGAAACGCAAAATGCTCCTCCTATGCTTATCTAGAGATGATCTTAGGCCATCTTTGAAATGCTTTGAGCCTTTGCCTTTTTCTTGTGAAACATTATCTCTAGTGCCATGATTGAGCCTTAATTGAATTCGTTTCTATGCCACACATGTAACCAAGCCATTGAAAATGATAAATATCTACCTTACCTTGGTTGTTCCTAGTGCTAAGTATGAGTGATGATAAAAGAGAAGGAAGTATGGTGTGGAAAACCAAACAATATGGATGAAGGATGTTGAAACTCAAAAGAGTTGACTATCAAAAGATTGAAAATCCAAGAAAAGGAAGAAAAGGGGTGGAAGAAGAAAAGAATGATCAAAAGAAAAGGAAAATGTTAAGGAAAAGAAAGAAAAGAAACAAAGAGTGTGGTGATGGTGTTAGCCTAGAAATCCCATAAAAGGGAGATCTTTTTGAAATAAAGGTCATTCACTCGGAACAACCCTCTTTGTTATCCTATATCATTCGTTTCCCTTACCTCAATATCACCCCAAGGCCTCAATACAACCCTTGAAAGTCCTAAATGATCTAGAGAAGTATGGGGATGCATACTTTTAAAAGAACAAGAGGAGTTGATTTTTCTATCTAATGCCCTAGCATTCCTTTCATGAGATTATGCCAAGGTTGTTTCATTTTTATGCATACTTCATTTTTGGATTATATGTGAGCTTATTTCGTTTTGAGCACAATATTATATCTCACATATACACATGGAGTGCATGCTCGGATAATCATTGAGTTACTCTTTGTTGAGAGAAACCCTTGGTGAGTTTTGCATCAAAGCTAAATTTGGATAGCTATTTGAATGTGAATTCCTTCGTGTAAATGCTTAAATTACATGTTCATTGCACTCACACACGAGTTTGAAAATGAATGTGTATGTGAATACTCTAGAATAGCATTTAAGGCTATGATGTGTTGCATGTGTTTTTAGTTCTGGTGTTTCGGAGCAAGTTGTTTTTGACATCCCATTGCTAGTTAAGATAAGGGAATATATTTTAAATATTGGATAATAGGAAAAGAAGTTTGTAGGTACCCTCACTGGAAACCTTCACGAGACAAAACTCGTCCACTAGGGATCACCTAGGGGTTTAAAGGCTTATTGCATGTGCTAAATGCAATTGCGGAATTAGTATAAGTTTATTTTGTTTGCTTGCTTTTTATATTTTGTTTGCTAGGGACTAGCAAAGCTTAAGTTGGGGGGTGTGATGAGCACAAAATATTGTATATTTCAAGGCTTCATTACATGCATTTTAACTCAACTTTTGCATCTAAGTACTTAGAGTTAGCCGATTTTATGAATAATGTTGAATTCTTGATGTTGCATGTTTTTATAGCTTAAATCATGTATTTTAGGACCTTGCAACTATGTTGGATGTGTGGTGAGGGCATGGACACATTACATGAAGATTTGGAGGCTTAAAAGTGATGAAATCAAGGAGGTATTGGTGTTTGGTAACAAAGGCGCCAGCAGCCACACCACTGGGTTGAAGAGCCTCGGTTTTCCTCCATTTTGACCATGATCCACTTCGAATATGAAAAAGTTCAAAACATGAAAGTTGTAGATCTGGATGTCTTCTGTATTTTTTCAAAATTTCAGCTCAATCCAACGGTTGGATCAAACGTTATGACGATTCTACGAAAAGTGGTCCAGAAGGTTTAGAGTACCGGTACGCAGTACCGGTACGGTACAATACCGGTACTCAGTACCGGTACGCCGTGCCGAACAGCCCAAAAACGCCTGAAACTCATCTCCACTTGCTTGGGGTTCCCACCTACACTTCTCCCACTTGCCCCCCAACATTTCCTTACACATTTCCATGCCTCCCTTACACAATTAAAAGACTTTGGAGGCTATTGTATTAATGAGGATGGGAGAGAAGGGGTAGCTTGGGGAGAGGCTTGTCCTAGCCTATTTTTCCCAATCTATCCAAGGCATGTTACATTTGATTTCCATCCAATTAACATACTTCAATTTCTTAAGCATTTCATCAAACACTTAGTAGGCAAAGATTATGTAAACACATAGAATGCCTAAACAACGCATTGTTCATGAAATTCATATCAAACAATTTCATCAAAACACAATCATGCAAGATTTGCTTTAAGCATATTCTTATACCCATTTCCCAATTCTAACAACCCTATGTATGTGTTATACATGAGATTTCATATCTAACACCCTACCAATTTCATATTTCAACCCTAAGTTGGAAATAAGGCTTGTTAGGAAAGGAACTCTACCTCTTGTAGTGTACATCCACATTGTAAGAGCCTTAAAAATCCAAAACCAATTTTCAAAGCTTTAGCCCTAAAATCCCATCCTTGGGATTTTGGAGAAAATGCACGATCGTTGGTATGGTCTTATAATTTTCGTCGCGTAGAACAACTTTAGTTCTTGGCTGAAGCAATCCGACGGTCGGATCTTTACGGATCAAGGAAAGAAGATGGGAAGGGAGAAATTTCTATTTTTTTCTATTTTTTTCTCTCTCTCTCTCTCTATCAGAATGGATGAAGACAAATGGGAAGAAAATCTAATTTTCTTCCATTTTTATACTTCCCAATTGCTTGGTTGAAAATGCGCCACATGTCTTGACTTTTTCTGATCCGATTTTATTTCAAATCAATTAAATCTCGTCCCAGGTTAGGTTCAGTAATTTTTATTGAACTAAATTTAAATTATTTCTCAGATTTTGCAAAAAAGTGTGATCGCATTTATTTTAGTCACGCGTCGCCGATTGTCTCGTAAAACGTGAAAATCCGACTGTCTCAGAATTCAACGAAAATTGATTGGGTATCTAGATTTTGTGAGAAAAATCCAACGGTAAAATCCATTTCGTCATCCAAGTTGTAGAAAAATTTGAGTTTTCAACCCATACTGTAACGACTAATTAATGTTTTATCCTTTTCATAAAATTTTAATTTTTCCCCGGTTTTACTGGAAGCATAATGAAGAGAGCTTAGAGCATAGCATCTTGAATTTTGTTCAATACATTAACTACATCACCTTACTTCAAAGTCATGAAGTTCCTTGGTGCAAGGTGCCACCAAAACACGTCAATTCTGCTTCCAAATCAATTAGGGTATGACAATAAGAATTATAATGTGAACTCAATTTTTTTACATGGTTGATTATTATATGGAGAGGTGGTAATTTGAAAAAGTGAGAAATAAAAAACTTGACAATACTGATATAGTGTAACCACTACAATTAATATTTAAAACATGTGGTGGGGCGTGAAATTAGGAGTTATGGGTGACAAATTAAAATTTTGAAAGTTTATTTTGATCTAAATTATTTTTAAGTTTGACAATTTAAAAACTCATTTATTTTACTAGTTGATGTCCATTTTACGTAAAACAATTTGATGTAAAATTTTATTTTTGTGTTTTTTTTTGTATTAGATTCGTGGGTTTCTAATTAGCACAAAATATTGCACATCATATACGCTTTTGTATCCCTTTTATACTTGCTTTTGTGGTGAAAAGGGGAGGAAATGCAATTAATCAGACAATTAATGAAGTTGCTGTGTGATTGTAGGTAAAGAGTTGCAAATGGCTTGAGTTAAGCCCCCATCATAGTGCTCAAAGTCAATAGAGATGAAGGGGAGGCTCAACGGGTGGCTTGGAAGGTGAAAAGATCAAGAAAGGGGCAAACCAAGTAAAAACCTACCGGTAGGCTTGCTCATAAAACTACCGATAGGTTTTGTTCACTGGAGTTGGACCTACTGGAAACCTTCCGGAAGGTTTTGCTCACTGGAACAGAGCCTACCGGTAGGTTTTTCATCGACCTACCGGTAGGTTTTGCTGAAAAATGCCAGATTCTGCAACTCAAGTTTTCTCTGCTTGTGGGGCCCACCTCTATTTCTCCCACACATCCCTGACATGTTATACATCCCAGCATGCCTCCCTGCACCTAGGGTTGGACTTTGGAAGAAAATGCATTTATGAGGAAGAGAGAGAAAGAGGGAGCTGGGGGGTTGCAGGCTAGGCTTGTCCTAGCCTGTCCAAGCATCAAATCACTTCCCATTGATGGGAAGCCTGCACACACAGGCTATATGAGCCTCATGGACGAAAATACAAGGATTTACAGACCATTATTCAACATTTTAGAGAGAGAAACTCAAGGAAGAAGACATAGTCTAGAGAGAGAAAGTTTGGATTTTTGCATTTTCTCACCCATTTCATTGTAGTAAGCTGTAATACTTTTGTAATCTTCATTTATTGCACTTTAATCTCATTTATTGCAAGTGTATTTCAAGTTTAGCAAGATATTCTTGAATCTACCATGTTTGTATTTATGTTTTCCTTCTCAAGCTTTCCAAATGGATATTAAATACACTTATCCTTGTAGTTAACTTTTCTTTACATTAATACAAGTTTTAATCTCCATTTCATTAAAATGTCTCTTTACATATTGTATGTCTTTGAATTTATTATGAATAGCTAAGTTTTTAGTTGGTTAATCCAAGAGAGATTTTCTCTTGGGTATGCTAAATTAACTCTTTCTCATTCCTCCTCGTAGTGTAAGTTGTTTGGTTTGACTAGGTCGAGTGCGGACGTGGTTGTGAGCTC
Organism: Ilex aquifolium; assembly: GCA_951799425.1. NCBI lineage: Eukaryota > Viridiplantae > Streptophyta > Magnoliopsida > Aquifoliales > Aquifoliaceae > Ilex > Ilex aquifolium. The sequence goes on along the minus strand of OX637393.1, from coordinate 18,748,953 downwards.
TTGATACACCGTAGACTTGTCACGGGGTATGCTTGAGCCTATACCTTCACATTATTCCCTCACTTCCTACAAATCAATCAAGTATCGAGACACCATTGGAAGAATGTTTTGAGTTGATTTTGCATTCCCATTGGAATGACCCCTTTGGATTAACCAACCTTGTTTTCATTACATTTTAATCAAAAACTCCACTCATCAAAACACAAACTCACAAGATTTTACACTTTTCTATTTTTACAAAATCACCTTCACCACGATTCAAACTTCCTTCCCTGAGAAGACGACCTTGGAATACTCAATTCCAAGTAAAACACGACACTCGAAAGTCTCTCTTCGCTTGAGGAGCACTTTTGCACACACACACATTTTCATTCACACACACATTTTCCCCATTTCTAGAATTGAACCCAAGGGAGAGTGACACTCACCTACACACATAAGCCATATACACATTGATCAAGTATTTTTGGCGCCGTTGTCGGGGAAGGCAAAGCGTTGAATTAGAAGGTGATTTCGGATAACGGAGGTAAGTCCCGTGATTCTCATCACGGGCCGAGGTACGTTACTCCTTGTATATACTTTTGTTTACTTTTCATTTCAATTGTAGGTATTGTGTTTGCATGTGGGGACGGGATGACCAAAACAGATTGGTTAGACGACCCATAGAACCTAATATGAATCTTGACCAAGATCCACTCGAGGATGCCGATGATAATTTCGAGGGTGAGGAGGCTAATGTTCGAAGGGGTGGGGAAATGCAAAAATCTAGAATGCCAAACCCCCGAATGCATTTTCTCCCTCCTAGGAATGAAGGAAACAATATCCCAATTGATCCTCCGGTGAGGTCAATGCGGGATTATCTCCAACCAACTTGTAGCACCACTCCCTCATGCATTCTTTTACCGGTCCAAGCTCATGCCTTTCTTTTTAAACCAGGAATGTTACAGCTACTTCCTAAATTCCATGGAATTGAAAGAGAAAATCCTTATTTGCACATTAAGGAATTCGAGAAAATAGTTGCAACCTTCCTCGCTAATCATGCCATGGAAGATATAGCTCGTATGAAATTGTTCCCCTTTTCCCTTAAAGACAAAGCTAAAATGTTGTTAAATTCCTTGAAGCCTCGATTAATAAGCTCTTGGGCACAAATGATTTCCAAATTTTTGAACAAATTCTTTCCTGTGCCCAAGACCACGGCTCTTAAAAAACAAATCCAAATTTTTTTGGAAAAGCCCAATGAACAATTTTATCAATTTTGGGATCGCTACAAGGAATTGCTACAATCCATTCCATATCATGATTTTGAACCATGACAATTGGTGAGTTTCTTCTACAAAGGGATTACACCGGGCCATCGACAGTTCATAGACATGATGTGCAATGGGGATTTTTTAAAGAAGGATCCCGATGAGGCCCTAGAGTACTTCAATACATTGGCACAAAATGCACAATCTTGGGATATCATGGATTTCGCCAATGTACCGAGGTCCTCTCCGGGTAGTAATCAACCAAACAAGGTAGGGATGTATGATTTAAGGGATCGGGAAGACTTGCTTTCCAAAATCACCAAATTGTCTCAGAAAATGGAGAGTCTAGAGGTTAATAGGAGACATGAGGTGTCCAACATTACAAAGAGCGAGGAATTTTGCTCTATTTTTTAGAGTGTTGAGCATTCCATCTCGAAGTGCCCCAACATTCCAGCACTTAAAGAGGTGTACCATGAGTAAGTCAATGCCTCAATCAAAGTAGGCAATCATTCTCCCCACACTCTAATATATATAATCCAGGTTGAAGCAATCACCTGAACTTTAGTTGGAAGAATGAGAATCCCATTCCTCACGGGTCTAGTTCTTTTTCACCTCCCATGCCTCCCAAGCAAAATCAATACCATGGTCAAGGTCCTTCGTCTAGCTCCCAATACCCCCGGTCCAATCCACAAGGGTTTTCACAATATCCACCTCCATAAAGTTTTGGTCAACAAGGATCATCAAACCCACCCACCTACCAACCGCCTCATAAAAGAAATTTGGAGGATGTCGTGCACCAATTCATCCGTAGCCAAACCAAACTGCCGCCGCTTTTAATGACATTCGGACTCAAATCACAAAATTGACCAATGCCATAGGGTCATCACAACAAGAGAAGGGGAAATTTCCCGCTCAACCCCAAGAGAACCTTAGGGGTCAACACGTGATAGAGTCATCCGAATCCACCAAAGAGAGTTGTAAAGAACTCAAGGCAGTCACCACCTTTAGGAGTGACAATTAAATTGACAAGACCATTTTGCCAAAAGTCTCACCAAAGGCCATATTGGAAAAAGAGAAATAGATTAAGGGCAATTCCAAGAGGGGTGAGGTGAGTGAAAAAGAAAAAATTGTTGATGTTAATGTGCATGCATGTCCTATTCCGGCCCCTTTTCCCCAATGTTTGAAGCCACCGGTGAAGGTGGCTAATTATTCTGACATCATTGAAATGTTTGAGCAGGTGAAAATCAACATCCCACTCTTCGATGCCATAAAACAAATCCCATCATGTGCAAAGATTTTGAAGGACTTGTGCATAGTGAAGAGGAAGTTGAATGTGCATAAGAAGGCATTCCTTACCGAACAAGTGAGCTCAATCTTGAGGACCAACACACCGCTAAAGTTCAAAGACCCTGGCTGCCCAACCATTGCTATCACAATAGAAAATTATCGGGTGGAGTAAGCACTTCTTGACTTGGGGGCAAGTGTCAATCTTCTACCCTATTCGGTGTACAAACAACTCCAAATTGAAGAGTTGTAGCCAACTCTAATCACTCTTCAATTGGCGGATCGAAGCGTTAGAACACCGAGGAGAGTAGTTCAGGATGTCTTAGTTCAAGTTGATACTTTCTATTTCCCTGTTGATTTTATTGTACTTGATACTCATCCGGTTGCTAACCATAGCTCATAAATTCCTATCATACTAGGTAGGTCGTTCCTTGCTACGTCTAATGCCATGATTAATTGCAGGAATGGACTAATGAAGCTTGCACTCGGGAATATAACAATGGACCTCAACGTGTTCAACTTGTGCAAGCAACTGGCGGATGACGAAGAAGTACATGAGATCAACAGGATTGACACTTTGTTGGAGGATCACTTGGAGCTATTGAGCACTTTGAAGTTGGGGGAGGAGGAGATAGTTGATCAAGAGGAGCCGAAAAGTTTACAAGGGGTAGAAAAATGAACCCCAACATTTGAGAAGCTTCCACAACAAGAGAAGAGAATTTTTTCATCAACTTTACAAACTCCGAACTTGGAGTTGAAGCCTTTGCCATCAAACCTTAAATATTCATTCTTGGGGGATCACAAAACCTTCTCGGTAGTCATAAGTTCTTCCTTGGAGCTGAAACAAGAAGATGATCTATTGAAAGTGTTGAGGAGGCACAAGGGAGCAATTGGTTGGACGATTGCCGATATCAAGGGGATAAGCCCCCTCATTTGCACACACCGCATCTACCTAGAAGAAGACTCCAAGCCGTCCCGACAACCACATAGAATGATAAATCATATCATGAAGGATGTGGTGAGGGATGAGGAACTCAAACTACTTAATGTGGGCATCATCTTTCCAATAGATGATAGTAAATGGGTTAGTCCCACTCAAGTGGTACCAAAGAAATCGGGGGTCACCGTGGTTGCAAATGAGGAGAACGAGTTGATTCAGACAAGAGTAGTCACCGGATAGAGAGTTTGTACCGACTATCGGAAACTCAACTCTTGCACAAGAAATGATCACTTCCTTCTGCCATTCCTCGACCAAGTGTTGGAGAGAGTAGCCGGACACTTATTTTATTGTTTCTTGGATGGTTACTCTGGCTACAATCAAATTGAAATCGATTTGGAAGACCAAGAGAAGACTATAATCACGTGTCCCTTCGGCATCTTTGCTTATCGTCGAATGCCATTCGGGTTATGTAATGCCCCGGGGACATTTCAAAGATGTGTGATGGGAATTTTCAGCGACATGGTGGAGAAAATTATGGAAGTCTTCATGGATGACTTTTTCGTATTTGGGGACTCATTTGAAGGTTGTTTGGAGAACTTGGAGAGAGTACTTGAGAGATGTGAGGAGAAGAATTTGGTTCTTAACTGGGAGAAGTGCCACTTCATGGTGACACAAGGGATAGTGCTTAGGCACATCATTTCGGCAAAGGGGATTGAAGTCAACAAAGCCAAGGTTGAAGCAATTTCCAACCTCCCCACGCCAAAGGTCATCCAAGACATCAGGTCGTTTCTTAGTCATGCCGGTTTTTATCATCGTTTTATAAAAGATTTTAGTGCATTGGTGCTTGACATTTTTCATCGTATTCCCTAATCTCCGGACATCATCCCTCAATGTGTGTATGCCTTATAGGGATGGGGGAGTGTCACTCTCCCTTAGAATGATACAAGAAATGGGAAAACAGAATAATGGTGGAATGAACTGTGTGTGTGTGTGTGTGAACAAAAGTGCTCCCCAAGGGCAGGGAGACTTTCGAGTGTCGTGTTTTACTTGGAAATCATATTCTAAGGTCGTCTCCTTAGGGAAGGAGGTGAATTGTTTTGAAAGTGATTTTGGTGAAAAAGGTTAAAGTGTAAAAATCTTTTGTTGTTTGAGTTTGGGTTGAGGTTGTATCTTGATGAAATTGAAATGGAACAAGTGTTGGCTAATCCGACGGGGTCATTCCAATGGGAATGCCAACTCAATTCGAGACCTTCCTCCAATGGTGCCTAGATGTTCGATTGATTCGTAGGAAGCGCGGGACCAAAATGGGGGTGAGGATTCAAGCATACCCCATGACAAGTCTACGGTGTATCAAGAACTCACAACCACGTCCACACTTAACCTAGTCAAACTGAGTCATCGTACACTACGAGGAGGAATGACCTTGGATTAGCCAACTTATATTCTAGCTACTCATATTTAATGCAAGACCATAAATGAAATGAAGAGACGTTGCAAAGAAATAAAGATTGGAACTTCGTTTAATGCAAAGAAACTTAAACTAGGAATAGAAACATTCAATACCCATTTTAAAACTTGAAATGAAGAAAACTACCTGCAACAATGGTGAAAACCAAAATGGAGAACTAAACTTGCAATGTGCTTGTAATAAATGACATTCAAGACATTAAATTAAGTTTACATAAGTCTTACAAGAACTACAAGTGAAATGGATGGAAGAACATGTAAAAATACAAGCTTTCTCTCTCTAACTATGTCTTCTACCTAGAGTTCCTCTCTCTACAATGTAATAAAAACTGAATAATGGTAATTGATGAGCACATAATATTTCATATTTGAAGGGCTCATTACATGCATTTTAACTCAACTTTTGCATTTAAGTACTTAGAGTTAGCCGAAATTATGAATAATGTTGATATTTTGATGTTGCAAGTTTTTATTGCTTAAATCATGTATTTTAGGACATTGCAACTATGTTGGATGTGTGGTGAAGGCATGGATACAATACATGAAAAATTGGAGGCTTAAAAGTGAAGAAATCAAGAAGGCATTGGTGCTTGGGAACAAGGGCACCAGCTGCAGCAACAATTGGAAGCACTACCTCGGAATTCCTCCATTTTTACCATGATCTACTCAGAATTTGGAAAAGTTAAAAACATGAAAGTTGTAGATATGGGTGTCTTCTGTTTGGTTTCAAAATTTCATCCCAATCCAACGGTTAGATCAAGATTTATACCGATTCTACCGAAGGTGGTCCAGTGCAGAAAAACAGTACCGGTACCTAGTACCGGTACTCCGGACCTTCTGGTCGAGAAAACAGCCTGTAACTCAACTTTGAGGCTTGGGGGTCCCATCTACACTTCTCCCACGCCTATCCCAACATTTCCTTACACATTTGCAGGCCTCCTACACTCAAGTGGAAGACTTTAAAGGCCAATGCATTAAAGGAGGAATGGGGGGAAGTGGGCTGCCCAGGCTATGATCTTCTAGCCTGTCAAGGCCATCCATTCAGCCCTCTCTTGATGGGAGCTGGTTCACACAGCTAGGGGGGAGCCTCTTGGACGTTTTGGCAAGTCTCCACACTCAATATATTCAACATTCAACACACAATGTAAAAGTGGTGGGCTACCTAAGCTTAGGATTAGATATAGAAAGCTCCAAGGGGGAAGATGATGAATAGTGCTCAAAGTGACGTTTTTGCATTTTTCTTCCACTCTTTCACTTGTAGTTTAATGTAAGAACCTTGTAAGCTTCATTTATTGTCTTTAATGTCATTCCTTTCAAGTTTATTGCAAGTTTACTTTCATGTTCTTCATTTCACCATTGTTAATTAAGTTTTCTTCATTTCAAGCTTTTATATTGGGTATTGCATATTTTTCCTTCATAGCTTTAGATTTCTTGTTGTAAGTTAAGTTCCATGCTCCATTTCCCTTCCATGTCCATTTCCTTTATGCTTGTCTTGCATTGTTAATATGAGTAGCTAGGATTTAAGTTGGTTAATCCAAGGGAAAATTCCTCTTGGGAATACCATTTTCAACTCTTCTTCATTCCTCCCTTTAGAGTCAAATGGTTCGGTTTGACGGGGTTGAGAGTGGATGAGTTGGTGAGCCTTTGATATTCCGTAGGCCTAGTCACGGTTTATGCTTAGATACTCACCAATCTCGTCCCTAGCTTCCCCCGAATCAATCGTTCATTCATGCTCAATCGGAGGAAGGCTTTGAGTTGATTTGGTATTCCCATTGGAATGAACCCTTTGGATTAGCCAACACTTGCTTTATTTGCATTTTCATTTACAAACCAAACACAAAACTCAAACAAAAGATTTTACATTTTCTTTTCACTTTTGCAAAATCACTTTCACAAAACTCCATTTCCTTCCCTGAGGAGACGACCTTGGAATATTTTCCAAGTAAAACACACGACCACAAAAGACTCCTTTCGATTGGGGAGCATTTTTGTGCACACCGCATCTCATTCCATACATTTTGTTCATTCCACAATTCCATCCACCACCATTCCGTTGTTGCCTAATCTTTTGCATCATTCCGAGTGAGAGTGACACTCACCCATTCCTATAAGCCATACACATAGTTGAGGGTGAGGGTGATGTTACGAGGTTAGGAAACAACACCGCATTTCCAATCAATCATTTTGATGGTGAAATGTAAAGTGCAAGGCTAAACTTGAAATGTACTTCTAATAAATGGCATTAAAGACAGTAAAGGAAGCTTACAATATCCTTACAAGAGGTTACAAGAGAAATGGATGGAAGAACATGTAAAAATCACAACTTTAGTAAAGGAAGCTAATCAATCGTTCACCTATGCACCATTGGAAGAAGATTTCGAGTTGAGTTGGAATTCCCATTAGAATGACCTCTTTGGATTAGCCAACACTTGTTTTATTGCATTTTCATTTTCAATCACAACCACAAAACTCAAACAAAGATTTTACATTTTTCTCTTTTGTTCACCAAAATCACTTTCACACAACTCCCTTTCCTTCCCTGAGGAGACGACCTTGGAATATTTTCCAAGTAAAACACACGACCACAAAAGACTCCTTTCGATTGGGGAGCACTTTTGTTCACCACACACGCATTCCATTTCATAACATTTTGTTCATTCCATTCATTTCCATCACCATTCCATTGTTGCCTAATCTTTTGCATCATTCCGAGTGAGAGTGACACTCACCCATTCCTATAAGTCATACACACATTTAGGGATGATGTTTAGAGGTTAGGATACAACAACGTTTTTCCAATCAATCAGTAATCAATGATACATTTTCGTCCATAGAGAGCTCCATAGGTGTATGGCAGGCCTAACACCAAAAGGGGGCTGATTGGACGCATTTGGTAGGCTAGGACAGGCGTAGCCTGCATCTCCCCTACATTACCTCCTCTCTCTCCTCCATATTAATGTCAATGCCTCCAAAGTCCAAGCTAAGGTGACGGGAGGCCTGTAGATGTGTAAGGGATGTCAGGGGAAAATTTGGAGAAGCGTAGGTGGGACCCCCAAATGGCAGAGCTTGAGTTGCAGGCTGTCTGGGCAATCTGGGTAAAACCTTCTGGAAGGTCGACACAAACATTTCGGAAGGTTTGTGCAAGAACAGTTAAAATGGCAAACCAGTAAGCAAAACCTTTCGGAAGGTTTAGCAAACCTTTCGGAAGGTTTAGCAAACCTTCCAGAAGGTTCATTTCAGTAGACAAAACCTTCCGGAAGGTTTTGCCAGTGAATAGGCAGACCAAGGCAAAACCTTCCGGAAGGTTTTTAGCCAAGCCTTCCGGAAGGTTTTCACCCAAACTGCATTTTTCTTGGTTTTTTCACCCTCCAAGCCTTCCTTTAAGCTATCCCCTCATCTTCATTGACTTCAAACACTTCAATGGGGGCTTAACTTGAATTATTTACACCCTTTTACCTGCATTTACACAAAACTTCATCAAAGAGAAGATTAAACGCATTTCTCTCCAATTTCACGACAGAAGCAAGTATAAAAGGGCAAATTAGCATATAATATATGTAATGTTTTTGTGCTAATCACACCCACCAACTTGAGCTTTGCTAGTCCCTAGAAAACATTTAATTTAAACCACTAGCTATAAATTAAAACAAAATCCTAACATACATACAAGTAAACATCCAAACACTTAAAATGCATAAATCATATTACAATTAAATAAATGGCTTTGGACAATGATAAACAAGACAAATGTGGTATTTCATTGATCATTTCCAAAAGTTCTTTACAATGGGTTCAAGTTTCAAACAAAACGGCCAAAACCTAAAGATGCTTCTATTGGCCGACACAAGAAACCCTAGCTATGTACAACCAAAATTCAAAACAAAATAAAAAAGTCCTTAGTCATCCTCCTCATCAAAAGCATCCTTGTCCCCGGTCTCGGTCTTGGACTCGGACTCTGACTCCTCCTCCTCGTCGTTGTCGTCCACCTCGACAATCATGTAGGGCACAGGAGCAGTGGTCGAGGGTCCAGCAGGCTGCGGCTGTAACTCCCCAAAATCCACCCTGGAAGGCATTACTATCTACGAACCATCCAACCATGAGAACAACTAAAAATAACCATTTAGAACAATCAATCATTCATCCATCTAGTAAACAATAAATGCTAAAGCCAATAAAACATTAAAACCTCTTCAACTTATAATTCAAACCAAACAATATCTAGCAGCGGAATAATAAAAACTAGCTAAAACATTGTTTCATAAAAAAAAATCTCTCAAACTCTCAACCAAAAATAGAACAACTCTATTCCTCCAAGGTAGGATCCACATCTTGATCCTCCAATGGCTTGTAATCAATTGGCTCATCCACATTGACATCCTCTTCTATTCCAAAATCTGTAAGTGTGTCGTAGGGGGTGAGCAAAAGCCCGTAGGAAATCCCTCTCAAATCCCAACAAGGTTTTTAAAACAATAAAAAGAAGGTCAGTCTCTTTTGGAAAATAACATATATAAATTTTTGAGAGTAAAACTATGACAATTGTAATGATCTCAAGTGTACGGAATACCATAATTCAATAATAGGAATAAACATGCAAGAAATTAAAACAATCAATAATTAACTCAGAAACATCATCTCATATTCTCAGGTATGTTGGTTTATCCCTATTCACATGTATGTTGGTTCATCCCTATTCACATGTATGTTGGTTCATCCCTATTCAAATGTATGTTGGTTCATCCCCATTGTCATGTATGTTGCAACAACCACAATCTTAACCAATCACAATTTTCATTAACAATTCAAGTATAAAAATTTCACAATTCTCAATATACCACAATACTAAGGAATTAAAATATGCAAGAGATCATCTCAAGAAAATATTCACAATTTCGATATCAAAATTCTAAGGTTTTGCCAAAAATCATAATTTCTTGGAACAAGAACAAGTATTAGATGAAAACATGATTTAATCAAGAATAGGACTTTAGAAATCAAGAATCCATGTATTGATTAGCACAAAATATTGCATATCTCATGTGCCATTACATTCCTTTTTCACTTGCTTTTGCGGATTAAATGAGCGAAATTGCACTACTTGAGCTATTAACGAAGATTCGTTGTGTTTGCAGAGAAAATGGGTTAAATGATGATAGATAAGCCCTCTCATGATGTTTAAGACAATTGGAGTTGTGAACGAGGCTTGAGGAGAGCTTTGGAGGTAGAGGAACCAAGATTTTTGCAAAACCAGGAAAAACCTACCGGTAGGTTTTGGCTACTTTCCTGCACCTACCGCCAGACCTACCGATAGGTTGAGCCCACTGGAGTGAAACCTAATGGTAGGTTTTCCTGGAAAGTGCCAGATTATGCATGTCAAGCTCTGTCTTCTTGGGGGTCCTACTAGACATTCTCCTACCTATTCCTAACACACCTTACACAATGGACATCCCTCTTGCACCTCTTCTTGGACTTTTGGATGTTTGATCATTAATGAGGAAAGAGGAGAGAGAAGGTGCTGGGTGTGGAGACAAGGCCTGCACCAACCCTGTCCAGCCCATACCTCTTGAGCCCTAGGCATGGTGATCACATCAGACAGCTAGTGGGGGAGTCCATGGATGTTTTTGGAGGATGAGGACTCCATTATTCTGGAGAGAGAAGATACATTGTAATATAGAGAGAGGGAGTGCAAGGAAGAAGATGAATAGTACTAGAGAGAGAAGTTAATATTTTTCCATTTTCTTTCCATACATTGCCTTGTAATCCATTGTAAGACCTTTCTAAGCTTTGTTTGAAGTCTTTAATGCTAGTTATTTCAAGTTGCTTTTAAGTTTAATCATCTATTCAAGCTTTTACAATTAATGCATTCATGTTCTTCATTTTCTTAGCTTAAAATGGGTAGTAAATGCACTCTCTTTTAGTTTTTTTTTTCTTGCATTAACTTAGCTACAATCTTCATTTCTTTATATTGTCTTTCTATTTCATTGTTGTTTTTTCCTTTAAGCATGAGTAGCTAAGTCTTTAAGTTGGCTAATCCAAGGGAGACCTCCTCTTGGGTATGCCATTTCAACTCATCTTCTTTCCTCCCCTCGGTGTACGATGGTTTGGTTTGACTGGGTTGAGTGTGGACACGGTTGTGAGTCTTTGATATCCCGTAGACTTGTTACGGGTTATGCTTGGATCCTCACTTCCATCTTGTCCCGAGCTTCCCACGAATCAATCGTTCATCTATGCACCATTGGAGGAAAGTTTCGAGTTGACTTGGCATTCCCATTGGAGTGGACCTTTGGGATTAGCCAACACTTGTTTCCCAATTCCTTTTCATCACAAAACAATTCACAAACCAATTTCAACAACAAAAGATTTTTACACTTTTCTCTTTTACACCAAAATCACCTTCAACAAGATTCACCTCCTTCCCTGAGGAGACGACCTTGGAGTACTCTACAAGTAAAACACGACACACAAAAGTCTTCTTGCGCTTGGGAAGCATTTTTGTTCACCTACACATTTCATTTTCTATCATTCCCTTGCCCTTTCTTTTGACATCATCCCAAGGGAGAGCGACACTTCCCCCCTTTCACACATATATCATACATATATTGAGGGAAGATGTTAGGAGGATAGGAACAACAAGGAAATAATTCAAGCATTTTTGGCGCCGTTGCCGGGGAAGGCAAGCGTTGAATTAAGAAGGTGATTTCCGGACAACGGAGGTAAGTCCCGTGATATTCATCATGAGCTGAGGTACGTTGATCCTTGTACATACTTTTGTTTGTTTGCATTTTAAATTGTAGATAGTTTTGTTATATGTGGGGATGAGACAATCAAAATTGACTAGTTAGACAACCCTTGGGCCCCAATATGAACATTGACCAAGACCCACTCAAGGATGCGGGTGATAATTTTGATAATGTAGGTGCAAATCCAAACATGCAACGGGGCGGGGGAGGAAAAGAACCTAGAATACCCAATCCGAGAATGAAATTTCCCCCTCCCGGAAATGAAGGGAACAATATCCCAATTGATCCTCCGGCGAGGTCAATGCGGGAATTTCTTCAACCAACCCGCAACACCACACCCTCATGCATCCTCTTACCGGTCCAAGCTCATCTCTTCCAAGTTAAGCCAGGGATGTTGCAACTACTTCCTACATTCCACGGAATTGAAAAGGAAAACCCTTATTTGCACATAAAGGAATTTGAGAATATAGTTGCAACGTTCAATGCTAATTATGCCATGGAGAACATAGCTCGCTTAAAATTGTTTCCCTTCTCCCTCAGAGATAAAGCCAAATCATGGTTGTATTCCTTGTGACCTCGATCCATTACCTCTTGGGCTCAAATGCTTTCGGAGTTTTTGAATAAATTTTTTCCAGTTCATAGGACCACTGCTTTAAAAAAGGAAATTCAAAACTTTTCGGAGAAGCCCAATGAGCAATTCTACCAATGTTGGGATCGGTACAAGGAATTACTACAATCTATTCCACATCATGGCTTTGAATCGTGGCAATTGGTAAGTTTATTCTATGAAGGAATCACACCGAGTCATAGAAAATTCATTGACATGATGTGTAATGGCGAGTTCTTAAACAAAGACCTCGATGAGGCTCTTGACTACTTCAGTACATTGGCCCAGAATGCACAATCTTGGGACATTAGGGATCCCAACGATGTACCTAGGACGTCTCCGGGTAGTAGTCAATCACAAGGGGGAGGGATGTATGACTTGAGAGACCCGGAAGACTTCCTTTCCAAAATTGTCAAATTGTCTAGGAAGGTTGAAAGTCTTGAAGTCAATAGGAGGCATGAGGTGTCAAATGTTTCAAAGATTGAGGAGGGATGCTCAATTTGCGAGAGTGTAGATCATTCCATATCAGAGTGCCCTAACATTCCGATACTTAAGGAAGTGTGTCACGAGCAAGTCAATGCCTTTAACCAAACAAGGCAATCATTCTCTCCACATTCAAACACTTACAATCCGGGTTGGAGCAATCACCCTAACTTTAGTTGGAGAAATGAGAACCCCACTCATCATGGTTCTAATGCATACACACCCCCCGTGCCTGCTTGGTGAAAACCGTTGTAGTTCCTAACCTCCTAATATCATCCCTTAATGTGTATATGATTTATAGTGTGTAGGGGAGTGTCACTCTCCCTCGGAATGATGTGGGAAATAGGGCAACAGAATGGTGGTGGAAATGAAATGTATGAAATGGGAAATGTGCGAAATGAATAAAAGTGTGTGAATGGACAAAAGTGCTCCCCAAGCGCAAGGAGTCTTTTGCTTGTCGTGTTTTACTTGGAAAAGTATTCCAAGGTCGTCTCCTCAGGGAAGGAAAGTTCAAGTGTGGTGAGGTGATTTTGTCAAAAAGGAAAAGTGTAAAATCTTTTGTCTGAGTTTTGGTGTTTGAAGTTTGTGAATGAAAATACAATAAAAACAAGCATTGGCTAATCCAAAAGGTTCACTCCAATGGGAATGCCCAATCAACTCGAAACTTTCCTCCGAGGGTTTATAGATGAATGATTGATTCGTGGGAAGCTAGGGATAAGATGGGTCACTATCTAAGCATAAACCGTGACTAGGCCTACGGAATATCAAAGACTCACCAACTTATCCACCCTCAACCCAGTTAAACCGAACCATCGTACACCGAGAGAGGAAAGAAAATGAGTTGAATTGGAAAATCCAAGAGGAGGTCTCCCTTGAATTAGCCAACTAAAAATCTAGCTACTCATACTAAAAGGAAAGACATGCATAATGTAAATAGACATGGTATTGAAATGGAAATTAAAACTTAACTTTAAGCAAGAAAACTTGAACTATGAATAAAAATATGCAATACCCATTTTAAGCTAGGAAATGAAGAAAAACATAAACAACAATGGTGAAATGTAAAATGTAGAACTAAACTTGCAAAGCATTAGAAATAAATGACATTAAAGACAATAAATGAAGTTTACAAGATCCTTACAAAAGATTACAGGTGAAATGGGTGAAGACAATGCAAAAATCTAACTATTTATCATCTTCTTCACCAAAACTACTCCTAAGCTTAGGTAGCCACCCCCTTAAATGCTTGTGAATACTGAATATATGGTGAAGGAAGACTTGCATTTTCGTCTATGAAGGGTCCCCTAGCCTGTGTGTGTAGGCTTCCCATCAATGGGAAGATATTTGATGGCTTGGATAGGCTAGGAGCAGCCTACCCAGCAACTCCCCAGGCAGCCCCCTTCTCTCCCATCCTCATTAATGTCATTGCCTCCAAAGCCTTCAACAAGGGAGTAGGAGGCATGTAAATATGCAGAAAATGTCAGGGGGCAAGTGGGAGAAGTGTAGGTGGAACCCCCAAGCAAGTGGAGATGATTTGCAGGCATTCTGGGCTGTTTCAGAAGAGCGTATCGGTATGTGTACCGGTATGGCAAACTCTAGTAGCCTCAGCGTACCGGTACGCGTACCAGTACGGTTTCTGCTCCAGACCAGTTTTCATAGAATTGTCATAAATTTTGATACAGCTGTCCGATTGAGCTGAAATTTTGACACAATATAGAAGACATCCAGATCTACAACTTTCATGTTTTTCACTTTTTCATATTCGAAGTGTATCATGGTAAAAAATGAGAAAAACAGAGGTACTGTGTCAAAACTTTGGGAAACCAGTGGGCTAAACCTTCCAAATTTCATTTTTCTTGGTTTCTTCACCTTTAAGCCTCCAAATCCTCATTGAATGTGTCAATCTCTTCACCACTCATTCATCATTTAGTTGCAAGATTCTAAAATCCATCATTTAAGCTATAATTACCTGCAACATAAAAAATTAAACATTATTCATAACTTTGGCTAACTCTAAGTACTTAAATACAAAGTTGAGTTAAAATGCATGTAATGAGGCCATGAAATATGCAATATTTTGTGCTCATCAGTGCCCCCTAGGCAAAATCAATTCCAATCCCAAGGTCAAGCGTCTAGCTCCCAATACCCCCGATCCAATCCACAAGGGTATTCATCCAATCCACCACCACAAAATTTTTCACCGACTCCACCTCCACAAAAATTTTCCCAAGGACCATCCAACCTATCCACGTACCAACCTCCTCACAAAAGAAATTTGGAGGACATGGTTCATGCTTTCATTCAAAGCCAAACTACCTTTAATCAAAATCAAACCGCTATAAACAATCAAAATGCCACAGCTTGTAATGACATTCGAGCCCAACTCACAAAGTTGACAAACTCCATGGGGGCATCACAACAAGAGAAAGGGAAATTCCCCGCTCAACCCCAAGATAACCCTAGAGGTCAACATGTCGTTGATTCATCGAAGCCCTTAAGAGAGAGTTGTGAGAAACTCAAGGTGGTTACCACCCTTCGTAGTGGCAAACAAATTGACAAAAGTTTGGTGCCAAAGGTCTCACCCAAGGTCACATTGCCAAATGAAAAAGAGACCAAAGGTGACACAGAGGGGGGTGAGGTGAGTGATAAGGTGGTCGAGAAAGAAAACTTGAGTGATGGAACTATGCATGTATCCCCCATTCCTGCTCCTTTTCCTAATCGTTTGAAGCCACCTGTCAAGGTGGCTAATTATGCTGATATACTTGAAATGTTTAAGTAGGTAAAGATCAACATTCCACTCCTTGATGCCATAAAGCAAATTCCATCTTGTGCAAATATTTTGAAGGACTTATGCACGGTGAAGAGGAGGCTCAATGTCCACAAGAAAACATTTCTCACCGAGCAAGTGAGCTTGATTTTGAGGACAAACACTCCTCTAAAGTTTAAAGACTCCGACTGTCCTACCATTGCCATAACTATCGGGAATTGCCTGGTTGAGCAAACATTGCTTGATTTGGGTGCTAGTGTGAACCTCATTCCGTACTCGGTGTATCAACAACTTCAGCTCGAAGAATTGAAGCCTACTTCAATCACGCTTCAACTGGTGGATCGTCGTGTTCGAACACCAAGGGGAGTAGTTGAGGATGTTTTAGTGCAAGTCGATAAATTTTACTTTCCTGTTGATTTTATTGTGGTTGAAACTCACCCAGTTGCAAATCTTAGCTCCCAAATCCCCGTAATACTTGGTAGACCTTTTCTTGCCACATCTAATGCTGTGATTAATTGCAGAAATGGTCTTATGAAGCCAGCATTTGGGAACATGACTACGGATCTCAACGTGTTCAACTTGTCCAAGCAATCGGGGGATGATGAGGAGGTGCATGAAGTCAACGGGATTGACACTTTGGCGGAGGAACACTTGAAACATTTGGGCATGTTAAAGTTGAAAGAAGAGGAGAATGTTGATCTAGAGGAAGTCGATGAGCAAGAGGAATTAGAGAGTTTGAAAGGGGTAGAAAAGTGGATCCCTACATTTGAGAAGCTCCCACACCAAGAAAAGAAAATCTTTCCATCGGATGTATAAAAGCCAAATTTGGAGTTGAAACCATTACCATCCCATCTGAAGTATGCATATCTTGGGGAAGATGAGACATTCCCGGTGGTAATTAGTTCAACATTGGAGGCAAAGCAAGAAGAAGAGCTCTTGGAGGTGTTGAGGAGGCATAAAGGGGCAATTGGTTGGACAGTTGTCGACATCAAAGGGATAAGCCACATCATTTGCACACATAAGATCTATCTTGAGGAGGGTGTCAAGCCGTCTCGACAACCACAAAGAAGGTTGAACCCATTCATGAAAGATGTGGCGAGGAATGAGGTGCTGAAACTACTTGACGTGGGCATCATTTTTCCGATTGCTGATAGTAAGTGGGTTAGCCCCACGCAAGTAGTACCCAAGAAGTCGAGAGTCACTGTTGTGGAGAATGAAGAGAATGAGCTTATTCCAACAAGGGTAATAACAGGTTGGAGAGTTTGCATTGCTTACCGAAAGCTCAACCTGTACACAAGGAAAGACCATTTCCCAATGCCATTTTTCGATCAAGTATTGGAACGAGTAGTGGGGCATCTATTCTATTGCTTCTTAGATGGATACTCCGGCTACAATCAAATCAAAATTGCATTGGAAGACCAAGAGAAGACTACCTTCACTTGTCCTTACGGTACTTTTGCTTACCGTTACATGCCTTTTGGGCTATGCAATGCCCCCGGGACCTTTCAACGTTGCATGATGGGAATTTTTAGTGATATGGTGGAGAAGATCGTTGAAGTGTTTATGGATGACTTCTCAGTCTTTGGGGATTCTTTCAGTGGATGCTTGGAAAACTTGGAGAAAGTTCTTGTGAGATGCGAAGAGAAGAACTTAGTCTTGAATTGGGAGAAGTGTCATTTTATGGTGACACAAGGGATTGTTCTCGGACACATCGTCTCGGCAAAAGGGATCGAAGTTGACAAATCAAAGGTGGAGGCCATCTCCAACCTCCCTATGCCGAGAGTCGTCAAGGATATCAGGTTGTTTCTGGGCCATGCTGGATTTTACTGTCGTTTCAAAAAAAAATTTAGTGCATTGGCCCGACCTTTGACCAATTTATTGTCTAAGGATGTCCCATTCGAGTGGTCAGATGATTGTGAGCCATCTTTTACAAAACTCAAAAGCATGCTTGTCACACCTCCGAT
Organism: Ilex aquifolium; assembly: GCA_951799425.1. Classification (NCBI taxonomy): domain Eukaryota; kingdom Viridiplantae; phylum Streptophyta; class Magnoliopsida; order Aquifoliales; family Aquifoliaceae; genus Ilex; species Ilex aquifolium. The sequence goes on along the minus strand of OX637393.1, from coordinate 18,731,457 downwards.
TATGTGACCACCCAGGTGGGATTTACCTTTTGAGCTTATGTGCGACGCTAGTGATTACGCAGTCGGTACAGTGCTCGGTCAAAGGGAGGAGAATAGACCTTAGGTAATTTACTATGCTAGCAAAACGCTCAATGAATCCCAAATGAATTACACTACCACAGAAAAGGAGCTACTAGTGGTAATATTTGCATTAGATAAATTTCGTTCTTACATCATTGGTTCACCGATAGTAGTCTATACTGATCACTCTGCTTTGAAGTATTTGTTGTCTAAGCAGGATGCCAAACCGAGACTTATCAGGTGGATCCTCCTACTCCAAGAGTTCAATCTTACAATCAAAGACAAGAAAGGAGTGGAGAACATGGTGGCGGACCATTTATCTCGACTGGTGGTGCAAGAGGCCGATGAGCACATTCCTATCCCAGATTTTTTCCCTAATGAGCAATTGCTTTCAATTTATTCTATTTGTCCATGGTATGCTGACATCTGTAACTATCTTGCAATAGGATAAATACCACCGCAGTGGAGCCCAGATGATCGAAGGAGATTCATGGCGGATGTGAAGTACTTTTACTTTGACAACCCGTACCTGTTCAAGTACTGCCCTGACCAAGTCATGCGGAGAGGCATACTAGAGAATGAACAGCGGGATATCTTTGCATTCTGCCATTCACAAGCATGCGGCAGCCATTTCTCAGCAAATAAAACTTTGACAAAGATCCTACAATCAGGTTTTTACTAGCCCTCTCTGATAAAGGGTTGTATTTCATTTTGCAAGGAATGTGATAGATGCCAACGGTTGGGTAGTGTAACCCGAAGGAACATGATGCCCCTCTCCCCTGTACTTGTTATAGAAATATTTGATTGTTGGGGCATCGACTTCATGGGTCCCTTCCCTATGTTGTTTGGCTATCTACACATTCTACTGGTAGTGGACTACGTGTCCAAGTGGGTGGAGGCTACCCCAACCAAGACTAATGACCACCGGGTCGTGGTCAAGTTTCTAAAGGATAACTTTTTTTCAAGGTTTGGGATGCCTCGTGCAATGATAAGTGATGGTGGATCACATTTCTGCAACAGACCATTTGCGTCTTTAATGCACAAATATGGTGTCACACATAAGGTATCTACCACATACCACCCACAAACCAATGGCCAAGCCGAGTTGGCCAATAGGGAGATCAAAAACATTTTGGAAAAAACGGTTAACCCAAATAGAAAAGATTGGTCAGACAGACTGATTGATGCCCTATGGGCTTACCGCACCACCTACAAGACTGTCTTAGGCATGTCTCCCTATCGACTTGTCTATGGAAAGGCTTGCCATTTGCCAGTTGAGATGGAACACAAGGCCTATTGGGCCATAAAGACTTTGAATTTCAATTTGAGAATGGCCGGAGAACATAGGAAACTACAATTGAATGAATTGGAAGTGATTCGAAGAGACGCGTATGAGAGCTCTAAAATTTCAAAAGAGCGGGCTAAGATCTTTCATGATAAATCCATTGTACGGAAGTCTTTCGAGCCCGGCCAAAAAGTACATTTGTACAACTCTCATCTCTCGATTTTTTAAGGCAAACTCCGATCCCGCTGGGATGGCCCCTATCTTGTCAAGGTGGCCTACCCCAACGGAGCTGTAGAAGTCACAAAACCTGAGAATGGCCAAAAATTCAAGGTCAATGGCCAAAGACTTAAGCAATTTTTCGAGGGTTTTGAAGGACAAGGAGTGGAGGAGGAGTTGACGGATTCGGTGTATCCGGAAGTTGTGAAAGAGTAACCAATTTTTATGCTTTTTAAGTGTACAGTCTTTTTATTTACTTATGTTATTTTCATTTTCATGGTACTTACTTTACTTGGTCGTATAGCATTGTTTTTCTTAGTTTCAGATGTTGGTGCTTTTGTCAAAGCTCAAGTGCGAGTTGGTCTCTAACCCTAATCATCTTTTTATTGTCCTTCATTACATATCATATCTTTTTGTTGCATTGAGGACAATGCATGAATCAAGTTGGGGGGTGAGGTGCACCATTTGCATGTTACACCAATGTTTGTGGGAATTTTTATGGATAATACCAATTTTTGGGGTGAAAATTCACCTTTCACATATCATACAAATTTTTGTTTACATTAGTGTAAATTATGTGAAAAATTTGAAAATTTTTGTGAAAAAATATCTGAATGTTGATCTGTATTCCCTCATTTAGAGTGCTTGGGTTAGATGATATGTTGATCTTTGTTTTGAACCTTGAGCACATGAGCACATTATAGAAGTTAATCCTATGCATGAGTATCACATATGTATCTATTTTTGAACTCAACTGTATGTGCTCCTTGAATGCGTAATTTTAACAATTTACGAATTGGATTCATATTTTAGGCTTGACATAAATAGTGGAGATGAGTAAGGACCCATGAGAGCTTTAGTGCCAATCCTTTTTGGAGGGAACTTACATTTACTCAAAGAATAATTTTTCAATGTCAAATTTGTTCAATAATCTCATTATGTTTATCTTGGCTAGATGCATTTGAGCAGTAGACTGATTTCGTCCTGATAATGTACAATGTTTTCCCATGCTTATTTAGAAATGATCTTAGACCATCCTTGATTTATTTTGAGTCTTAGCCTTGTTCTTGAAAAACAAATTAACCCTAGTGTCGTGATTGAGCCTCAATTGAAATTCATTTCCATGCCACACATGTATCCAAGCCAGTGAAAATGAAATAAATCTACCTCACCTTTGTTGTTCCTAAAGTTGAACATGAGTAATCGCAAAAGCGAAGGAAGTGTGGCGTGGAAATTCAAGCAAAGGGATAACAGATGTTGGAACTCAAAGAGTTCAATGGAAAATACTGAAAATTCAAGAAAAGGAAGGGAATGGGTGAGAATAAGAAAAGAATGATCAAAAGGAAAGGAAAATGTTAAGGAAAAGAAAGAAAAGAAACAAAGAGTGTGGCGATGGTGTAAGAATGAAAATTCCATGAAAAGGGAGATGCTTTTGAAATAAAAGTCTTTCACTCGCAACAACCCTCTTTGTTATCCTATACCCTTCATTTCTTTTGCCTAAAATATCACCCCAAGGCCCCATTACAGCCCTTGAAGTCCTAAATGATCTAGAGCAGCATGGGAGATGCATAATTTTAAAGGAAATGACGAGTTAGTTTTGCTACCCCATGCCCTGGCATTCTTTTCATGAGATTATGCCAAAGTCGCTTCATTTTCATACATGAATTTCATTTTTGGATTACATGTGAGCATACTTTGTTTCATGCACAAAATTCTATCTCTCATGTACACATGGAGTGCATGCCAGGATAACGATAGTGTATTTCATTGTTAAGAGTGACATTTGATGAGTTTTGCATTGAAGCTGAACTTGGCTAGCCATTCGAATGTGAATTCTGTTGCATAAATGCTAAAATTACTTATCCAATTCACACGCACACGAGTTCGAAAATAAATAAGTAGGTGCATACTTTAGACTAGTATGTTAGTCTATGGTAATGCTCATGTGTGCTTAGTTCGACCATCTGAATAATGTACTAAATAGCTTCACGCTCGCAGAATAGGGGAATATTACTCAAGTTTTTGATATTAGAATGAATGGGGAATGCCCTTGTTAATTGCATGAGTGTTTTACATTGTGGGTGTTCATTTTGGTAGTTAAAAGTAGAAATCCATGCCTTGTTTATTTAATGCATCAAAGTTTTAAATCGTGTTGCAATTTCGGTAATGATTTGGGTATGATGGTTAAAATTGTGGTTTACAAGTGTAGTACATGTTCAGGGTGGAGTAGAGGTCATAAAGAGAGTGTTAGAATGTATAGGGTAGGTCCTGAAATGAAGTGGAGTGGTAGTGTGCTGGACAACAGGTTCATTTTGCAACTAAGGCAAAACCTACCGGTATTCTTTTGCCACTGGAGTGAAACCTATCGGTAGGTTTCCATCGACCTACTGGTAGGTCTTGCCCAGAAAGCTAAAATTAGGGCTTTTAATCGATGTTTTTCGGCAAAACCCTTCACTTTCCTCTTTAATCTCGAACCCTATATCATTCCTCTCTCACTCAATCCTCCCCCAAACTTCCCAAATCACTCCCCTACTCCATTAAACTTTCAATACCCAACCCTAGGCCTGTTGAATTAGTGTTTTCATTGAAGATTTGAAGTTTGCCCTCTTTGGAACCCTAGGATTGCCGAAATTCTCTCAAGCCCAATTCTCCCTTCATCTTTCCAAAATTCTCCAAATCTTTCAAATGGCTCGTCAAGTAATGGTTCTCCATGAGGCTATGGACCCATTTGAGGCTTTCATTTTGACTATTTTTGTAACACCCCGCATTTTATTTTATATATGTATATAGATATATAGTAAATAATTGTTGTAAAAATGTGGATATGTGTAGTGATGTGTGTTTGAATTTGGTAGATTGGAAAAGTAGAGATTTAAAATGTTAGTGGAAATAATAGTTGAAATTTAGTTTTAATAAGTGAAAATATGAAATTTTAGGTCCTAAAACTTGTATTAAATAGGTTTGGTGTAGAAATATGTGTTGGAGAGGTTTGGGATGGATTTGTTTGGCTTAGGAATGGAATGGAAATGGAAAAGGGATGAAACAGCACGTGAACAGTGCACGTGAACAGTGCACTGGCTGCAACTTCAAGTGCGATTTCGACTTTGATGCAGTCAATATCTCTCAAAACTCAAAAAATTAAAGTTGTAGAGATCTTTCTTAGCATTCCATAGCATCTTAAATCATCTCAATCGGAGCTCGGATGAGAGAGTTATGCCCAGATAACGAAGCAATGTCAAAACAGTCCAATTAACTTAAACAGTGTACGTGAACAGTGCACTGGCTGCAACTTCAAGCCCAGTTTAGACCTTGATTCAGTCAATATCTCTCAAAACTCAAAACATGAAAGTCATATAGCTCTTTCTTATCATTCCATATCATCTTGAATCATCTCAATCGGAGCTCGGATGAGAGAGTTATGCCCAGATAACGGAGCGATGTCGAAATAGTCCAATTACCTTCGTTTTGCATTTAACGTCTCCATTTGCATCCTAAATTAAAATATAAGAATAATGAGTACCTTTAGGCTTCAAATAAGTATAAAAGGTTTAAGAAGCACCCTTTATCACATTTTATTTGCAAACAACGCAAAACTTCATTAATAGCCGATTCGGATGGGTAAAATAGAAACTTTAGTGTTTCGGGTGTACGTTGACTTTGATTTTGAGATAAATCATAAAAATAAATATTTTTAGGTTAAAATAACATTAAAAATGAATCCGGAACGTCGAAAAACCTTAGGGTAGTCATAGGGATCAAAATGAAGATATTTATTGGCAAAATTGTAATTTTGGAGAAAAATGAAATTTTTGGGCCCAATGAACAGTAAAATTCGGGATTTTAATGCCCTTATAACCCCATTATCTTCTCATTTTCTTCATTCTACTCTCACACCCCAACCCTTAGAACCCTAGAGGAAGACTAAGGGAGGAAGAAAAGGGAAGAGGGAGGTCCCTAGAGCTTAGGTTTCACTTTCAACCTTGATTCGAGGTAGGGGTTTTTCTCTCATTCACTTACATTGAGGTTAGGGTATATATATATATGTGTGTTTTGGCTATCAATGGTATATATATGCTATGGAATTATCCTCTCTTAGGCTTTTTGCAAAGATTACATATTTTGAACAAAGTTAGGGTTTAATACCCATGAAATCTCTTTTCTAGTTTTAAAACCCTAATTTTTGGAGAGTGATGTATTTCCTTCTTAAATGCTTTCTTTATTATGAATTTCGATACCGTAGTGCTTTGTGTTGGGTAGAAAAATGATGTTATTATGATTTCATGTATTTTTCTTAGTTGGTTGTGGAATTGTTACATGATATATTTTGGATAGATGCTTGTAAATTGAGATAAATGTTGGAATTGTATGCTTGGTTGGGTTGTTTGTGATGCACATGAGTGAGAGGTTCCATGTAAGGATGCTCACCCCTTCTCAAGAGGTTCCCGGTAAGGATGCTTGAGAAATAAGTCCGTTATAGTGAGAGGTTCCTTGTAAGGATGCTCACCCTCTTCCCAAGAGGTTCCCGGTAAGGATGCTTGAGAAACAATGTAGTGATTGGTGAGAGGTTCCATGTAAGGATGCTCATCCATTCTCAAGAGGTTCCCGGTAAGGATGCTTGAGAATAAAAGGTGACTTAAAAGGGGATGGAGGTTACCACAAAGTATGCCACCTACCGAAAGAATTGTTGGGAATTTTTTATGGCCATTAATGATTATTAATTGTATGTGGTGCTCGTTTATTCATTTAAGTAATGTTTTTTTTAAATAAACTTGAGATCCTTTTTTTAATGTCACTGCTTTATTTCAAATTATGTATCTATGTTATGTTAAAAATGAGACTGACCGTTTTAAATGCTTTTCTAAACCTTGTATGGGTTTGGGAGAATTTTTCTACAAAACTTCGTGCTCACCCCCTACCGCTAACATTTTTCAGATTACCTGCTTGAGGAGGACGTAAGGGTCGAGGAGCCCGCTACTTGGGAGACTCCACTTGACGGGGGTGTGGATCTCGAGGTGGACGCATAGAGCGACCTCCTTTCCTTTTGTACTAGACTAGGACATTCTTTTGGAACATTGTGTAGTCTAGCTTCTTTTGTTTATTCCGCTGCGCTTCTTTAATTAATTTTTGAGATGTAATAGCCATGACTTGGGCTTATTCTTTTGGATAATGTTGTAAATATTCGTGGATGACAAATGAAGTCTTGTTTCTTAAGGGATTATATTAGTGCTCTCATGATATGAATGGTTTTAGAATGTAATGCCATCCAGGGTGTGTTTTGGGGTGTTACAAAGTTGGTATCAGAGCCTAGGCTTTGGGTCTTACATGGGAGCTGTAGGTTATGGATCACCACTAGAGCCTTAGGACTAGGTTGGATAAAAATTCTTGAGTTAGATTTTCACACGTCCTATGTTTTAGATTAAAGTGATAGTGGGATGTCTTGTACATCAATGAACTAAGTTGTATATTGATGTGCAAAATGGACGGTGAACGAGGACGAAGACGTGGACGTGAACGAGGACGTGGACATGAACGTGGACGTGGACGTGGACGTGTACGTGAACGTGGAAGTGTACGTGAACGTGGATGTGGGCGTGGTCATGGAGGTCAAGCCAATCCACCACCACCGCCACCTCCCGATGCCTTGAATGGCATATATCAATGCTTGAGGGAGCTCACCACTTTGGTACAAAACCAAAATGGGAACAATAACCATAATGGTGGAGTTCATCCACTCGCTCAAGTACCAGGCAATGGGAACGGAGACCGAATGATGATAGCTCTTCGGGAATTCTTGAGGTAACGTACACCCAATTTCCAAGGGAGCTCCAATTCTTTGGATGCGGATAGGTGGATACGGCGGGTGAAGAAAGTGTGTGACGGCATGAGAGTTACCGAAGACTTGAGGGTTGGCTTGGCGACCTACTTGTTAGAGGGGGAGGTCGACTATTGGTGGGATTCGGTTAAGAGACGGAGGGACACCGATGCTCTCACTTGGGAGGAGTTTGACCGAATCTTCCAAGACAAGTACTTCCATGAATCAGTCAGAGACCGAATGAAGACTGATCTTTGCACTACGACAGGGTAGTATGACGGTGGCCGAGTACGAGAGGAGGTTTGACGAGCTCTCCCATTATGCTACGGGATTTATATCTACTGAGGCCGACAGGGCCAAACGCTTTGAGCAGGGATTGAGGCCTGTCATCCGGGAGAAGTTGGTGGCCCTCAAGATTCGGGAGTATGGGGACCTGGTTGACCGAGCTGCATTGGTGGAGAGAGATATAGAGGACATCTAGCGGCGACAGAGCTTCTTGAGAGGAGGTCCGATCAGGAGGGACCCTAGCACCAGTGGAGTGCAGCGAGCAGCACCATACCGAAGTCCAGACCAGGCAGGTGGACAGAGACTTCTGACAACTCGAGGAGATGAAGTGACTCAGACTAGAACAAGCACTGACCCGCGCCAATGCTTTGCATGCGGAGAGTATGGGCACTTCAAACATAGATGCCCCTCGTTTCCCCCAAGGACCCAAACAAGCAACCGAGCAAGTACCAGCAAACAAGCCACCTCTACAAAAGCCAGCACAGCAGAGACCTCAGATAGCTCGAGGAGCGGGAGGCGTACCAGAGAGAGTAGGCACGGATGCACGCCGATGCTTTGCCTGTGGAGGTGTTGGGCACTTCAAAGATAATTGTCCATTGCTTTCCACCAAGACCAACCAAGCAACTGGGCGAGTGAATGCAAACAGGCCACCGCTACGACAGCCATTACCACCACAGAGACCGTTACAAGCTCATGCCCCCGGCGGCGCCAATCAAGGAAGGGTTTTTGCTTTGACTCAACCGGAGGAAGATGCCTCCAACGCCGTTGTGGAAGGTATTGATCTTCTCTACCATTCTTGGGCCCGAATTTTATTGGATTCCTATGCGACTCATTCTTTTATACGTACTGCGGACGCTGTGGAATTGAGATTGGGTTCCGAGGAGCTAGAACATGCTTTATATGTTGACTTGCCTACGGGAGAACAGGGGGATACTAGGCTGGTCTGTAAGGGTTACGTGCAAGCGGATTACATTTCAATTACCAGTAGGTTTACTTATATGTATTTCTTTGACTCTAAATGTTATATGTATGCTATCCAATCCTTGATTCTTGCTATTCTTGAAATTAATGCCATGTGGAAAATAATGTGATGGTTGGGTAACCCTTAAATCGCCTTGCTTGCTACCAAACCCTAGTTTTCAAGGGAAATGTATTTTTCTCTTGATTTCTCCTTTGTTCTTGATTTCCACCCTTGATATTTGTTTGTTATTGATTTCAATACCTGATTGTTCCTTATTTTTAATTCTAAGCTTGATATTCGTTGTTATGGATTTCAAGAAGTGATTGTTCCTTTGTTCTTGATTTCCAAGCTTAATATTCATTTGTTCTTGATATCTAAATTTGATATGCACTTGGTAGTGACTATAACCCTAGTGATTCAATTATTCTCAATATTCAATACTTGATATTCTTTATTCTTGGTTCCAAGACTTGAGTGTTCTTTTGGTCTTGATTTCTAAGCTTCATAATCCTTTGTTCTTGATTTCACACCTTGATAGTCGTTTGTTATTGATTGTCATACATGATTGTTCCGTTAAATCTTAATTTCTCCTTTGTTCATGACTTTCAAGCTTGATACGCCTTTATTCTTGATTTCCAAGCTTAATATTCATTTGCTCTTGATAGCCAAATTTGATATTCATTTGATTGATTCTAACTATTGTAATTCATGTATTCTTGATATTCAATACTTGACATCCTTTGGTTCTTGATTTCAAGACTTGGTTGTTCCTTTGTTTTTAATTTCCCCAGACTTGATGATCCATTGGTTCTTGATAGCCAAATTTAATATTCATTTGTTATTGATTCTAACACTTGTGATTCATTTATTCTTGATATTCATTGGTTCTTGATTTCAAGACTTGACATTCAATTGCTCTTGATTTCAATACTTGATTTCTCCTTGTCCTTGAGTTCAAAACTTGATACTCTTTAGTTCTTGGTTACAAAGCTTGATATGCATCTGTTATTGACTCCAAGACTCGATTGTTACTTTGTTCTTGATTCCAAAGCTTGATTATTTATTTGTTCCTTAATTCAAAATTCTAACGATTGGTATTGACCAATAAAATGGTATTTTCGATGATATGTTAATTTTTCTTAAATTATTTCGTTGGAAAAATGTATGTGGATTTGGGTCGCCTAAGAAATGAGTGTTTAGATTCGGAAAGAAGGGCAAGTTAGTGCCAAGATATACCGGACCGTTTGAAGTAATCAAAGCGGTAGGCAAGGCGGCATATCAACTTCGACTACCAGCCCAGCTATCCGGAGTACATGACGTGTTCCATGTGTCCATGTTGAGAAGGTGTCACTCGGATGCAACTCCAGTCGTGAACTTGGAGGAGATTGAAATTCAAGACGGAGCAACCTACGCAGAACAACCGGTAGAAATTCTCGACGCCCAGGAAAAAGTGCTTCGCAACAAAGTTATCAGATTGGTGAAGGTTTTGTGGCAACACCATGGAGTGGAGGAAGCTACACGGGAATCGGAGCAAGAAATGCGGGAGAAGTATCCATATTTGTTCGCTACTTGAGGTAAGTTTCGAGGACGAAACTTTCTTTAAGGGGGGTGGATTGTAACACCCCGTATTTTCTTTTATATATGTATATAGATATATAGTAAATAATTGTTGTAAAAATGTGGATATGTGTAGTGATGTGTGTTTGAATTTGGTAGATTAGAAAAGTAGAGATTTAAAATGTTAGTGGAAATAATAGTTGAAATTTAGTTTTAATAAGTGAAAATAAGAAATTTTAGGTCCTAGAACTTGTATTAAATAGGTTTGGTGTAGAAATATGTGTTGGAGAAGTTTGGGATGGATTTGGTTGGCTTAGGAATGGATTGGAAATGGAAAAGGGATGAACAGTGCACGTGAACAGTGCACTGGCTGCACCTTCAAGCGCGATTTCGACCTTGATGCAGTCAATATCTCTCAAAACTCAAAACATGAAAGTTTTAGAGCTCTTTATTAAAATTCCATATCATCTTGAATCATCTTAATCGGAGCTCGGATGAGCGAGTTATGCCCAGATAACGAAGCAATGTCAAAACAGTCCAATTAGCTTGAACAGTGCACTGGCTGCAACTTCAAGCCCAATTTAGACCATGATGCAGTCAATATCTCTCAAAACTAAAAACATGAAAGTCATATATCTCTTTCTTATCATTCCATATCATCTTGAATCATCTCAATCGGAGCTCGGATGAGAGAGTTATGCCCAGATAACGGAGCGATGTCGAAATAGTCCAATTACCTTCGTTTTGCATTTAACGTCTCCATTTGCATCCTAAATCAAAATATAAGAATAATGAGTACATTTATGCTTCAAATAATTATAAAAGGCTTTAAGAAGCACCCTTTATCACATTTTATTTGCAAACAACGCAAAACTTCATTAATAGCCGATTCGGATGGGTAAAATAGAAACTTTAGTGTTTCGGGTGTACGTTGACTTTGATTTTGAGATAAATCATAAAAATAAATATTTTTAGGATAAAATAACATTAAAAATGAATCCGGAACGTCGAAAAACCTTAGGGTAGTCATAGGGATCAAAATGAAGATATTTATTGGCAAAATTGTAATTTTGGAGAAAAATGAAATTTTTGGGCCCAATGAACAGTAAAATTCGGGATTTTAATGCCCTTATAACCCCATTATCTTCTCATTTTCTTCATTCTACTCTCACACCCCAACCCTTAGAACCCTAGAGGAAGACTAAGGGAGGAAGAAAAGGGAAGAGGGAGGTCCCTAGAGCTTAGGTTTCACTTTCAACCTTGATTCGAGGTAGGGGTTTTTCTCTCATTCACTTACATTGAGGCTAGGGTATATATATATCTGTGTGTTTTGGCTATCAATGGTATATATATGGTATGGAATCATCCTCTCTTAAGATTTTTGCAAAGATTACATGTTTTGAACAAAGTTAGGGTTTAATACCCATGAAATCTCTTTTCTAGTTTTAAAACCCTAATTTTTGGAGAGTGATGTATTTCCTTCTTAAATGCTTTCTTTATTATGAATTTCGATACCGTAGTGCTTTGTGTTGGGTAGAAAAATGATGTTATTGTGATCTCATGTATTTTTCTTAGTTGGTTGTGGAATTGTTACATGATATATTTTGGGGATTTTGGATAGATGCTTGTAAATTGAGATAAATGTTGGAATTGTATGCTTGGTTGGGTTGTTTGTGATGCACATGCGTGAGAGGTTCCATGTAAGGATGCTCACCCCTTCTCAAGAGGTTCTCGGTAAGGATGCTTGAGAAATAAGTCCGTTATAGTGAGAGGTTCCTTGTAAGGATGCTCACCCCCTTCCCAAGAGGTTCCCGGTAAGGATGCTTGGGAAACAATGTAGTGATTGGTGAGAGGTTCCATGTAAGGATGCCCATCCATTCTTAAGAGGTTCCCGGTAAGGATGCTTGAGAATCAAAGGTGACCTAAAAGGGGGTGGAGGTTACCACAAAGTATGCCACATACCGAAAGAATTGTTGGGAATTGTTTATGGCCATTAATGATTATTAATTGTATGTGGTGCTCGTTTATTCATTTAAGTAATGTTTTTTTTAAATAAACTTGAAATCCTTTTTTTAATGTCACTGCTTTATTTCAAATTATGTATTTATGTTATGTTAAAAATGAGACCGACCGTTTTAAATGCTTTTTTAAACCTTGTATGGGTTTGGGAGAATTTTTCTACAGAGCTTTGTGCTCACCCCCTACCGCTAACATTTTTCAGATTACTCGCTTGACGAAGACGTAAGGGTCGAGGAGCCCGTTACTTGGGAGACTCCACTTGACGGGAGTGTGGATCCCGAGGTGGACGCATAGAGCGACCTCCTTTCCTTTTGTACTAGACTAGGACATTCTTTTGGAACATTGTGTAGTCTAGCTTCTTTTTTTTATTCCGCTGCGCTTCTTTAATTAATTTTTGAGATGTAATAGCCATGACTTGGGCTTATTCTTTTGGATAATGTTGTAAATATTCGTGGATGACAAATGAAGTCTTGTTTCTTAAGGGATTATGTTAGTGTTCTCATGATATGAATGGTTTTTGAATGTAATGCCGTCCAGGGTGTGTTTTGGGGTATTACAATTTTCTCGCTATTCACTATGGGGGCACTGTTGGTTTGCATGGCCCGAACCAAGCGAACCGGGACCGACTCTCCATAACCCAAGGGCTCGGGCACCCGCAAGAGGATCGGGGAGGGGTCAAGTGGGGATTGCACTGAACAAAGGAAGAAAGCGAGGAATGAGGTGAGGTACTAGTTGATCCAAGAAAAGAATGTCACATGCGAGTGGTTCCTCGACCACATATCTCTTGGTCCGAGAAACGAGGTCGTTGGGCTCATTGTTGCACATGGGATGAAGTTTTGGTTTGAGCCCGTTGATGGGTTCAATCTGTCATTGTGCCGGGGTTCAATCTATCAGCCGTGTCACCATGACCGACAGTCCATGCATGGTGGACTCCAGCGCGTCCATACGCTACGCCATAGTGTGGGCTGGGGTAGTGGCAGGTGTGGGAGCTGGAGCAGCTGATGTAGATGACCCTGTAGCAGATGGCTCTGGCCCCCGAGCCCTGGGTCTCTCTCCCCCAGTCTTGGCATCCCTTTTGCTATTGTTGGACTTTCCTATGTCTCCAATCTCTGGGGGGAGCAGTGTATCATGGGCGTAGTGCTTCACCTTAGCCAGGTCATAAAGACGGGTGACAAGGCTTCCAAAGGGGAGGTTCGCCTTCGACTTTGCAGCCTTGGCGAACTCCGACATCTCCTCAAAAATCAAGTATGCCACATCTATTTCCACCCCCATCATGAAAGCATGGAGGAGGGCTAACTTCTCAATGTTCGAGTTCTTTTCCAAACCCCGGGGCATCAGATTGTAATGGAGTACCTTATTCATTACCCCGTACGAGTGCTTGAGGCCCCCGACCAACGTTGTTCCTTTGAACATGGTCGGGTCCTCATAGGTGAGGGCCATGTAGTCCGCGAGAGTCCTACCCCCATCCACGTTGTGTGGGTAGACCGGGATAGTCGAGGGAGGCCTCTCGTATCTCATCACAGTGGCGATTGTGTCGGGGGTCACCTCAAATGTTTTTCTCCTCACTTTGGTCCTCAATCTACCACTGTCCTCACCGAACAACTTCTGGTAAAATTCATGACACATTCCTAGGTTGTATCCCTTAACCTCCTCAAACCATACATTCAATCCACAAGCCTCGATCACTCTCACAACCTCATCCCTAGGTTCAAGAGAAGGCTTATCCACGTATCTCTCGCATGTGACGCCTTTTTCCTCAATCCTTTGTCTCCGGGCGTCATGCTTAGCCTTGGTTCACCTCTCCTCTCTCTCTTGACCACTTGGGCCCTCTTCACTCCTCTTTGGGGAGCTAGAGCCCGTAGGTGGAGGAGACTCAGGGCCCGTCCTTTTCGTGCGGGCCATGAGTATCAATAGTGTCCCTAAACCCACAATTGTCAACAACCACACCAAGAAGCTCTCCACAGGCTCAAACACCTCCATAGACATCACATTTCCATGAGCCATAGTAAAAGAGTTGAAGGGTTTGCAAAAGGATCAAAATAGTCTTGGGGAATTTGGGAAAAAGTGAGGACTTAGGGTTTGTGGAGAACACTAGAATTTTCGACTAAAATACTTCAAAATCAACTTGAATCAAGGAAAGAAATGGGAAATTTGAGCTTTGGTGGAGTGTTTTGAAGATTGGAAGAGGTTTGAGCGAGAGGAGAGAGCTTGGGACCTTGAGATGGATGGGAAATGTGAAGGGTTTTTAAAAAATTTCAAACTCACAACCCTCATTTTTAGGTTTCTGAGCAAAACATTTCGGAAGGTTTTGCTTACTGCATGAGGCAAAAATTTAAGTAGGCAAAACCTTCCGGAAGGTTTTGCTTACTGTTGGGACACCTCTGTCTAGTAAGGAAAACCTTCCGAAAGGTTTTACCTTTGTTGCAAAACCATTCCTTAGTTCAAAAATTCACATCCACTCCATCTTCCATCAACTCCAAAACATCTTACACCCTATCTATGACAACTAACCTACCAAAAACTCGAACCACACTTATGAACCACAATTGGTTGATCATGCCCAAAGTCATTTCCAAAATTGCAACATGATTTAAGATTTTGATGTTTTCAAAGTACAAGACATGAATTTCTAATTTAAACTACCAAAATGAATACCCAAAATGTAAAACATGAGTTCAAATAATAAGGGCATTCCTAAATCTTATCAAATATCAAAAGTTGAGCAATATTCCCCTATCCTTTAAGCATAGAGCTGCCTAACACGTCGTTCAACTGCCCGAACCAAGCATACATGAGCAACATCATGGCTTTAAATGCTAGTCTAGAGTATGCACCTACACGCTTATTTTCAAACTCGTGTGTGTGTGCAAATGGACATGCAATTTAAGCAGTTATACAATGAAATTCACATTCACTTTGGCTATCCAAATTAAGCTTCGATGCAACCTCACCAAGGGTTCTCTCAACAATGAATCACACTATAGTTATCCTGGCCTGCACTTCATGTGTATATGTGAGATTGAATTTTGTACACAAAAAGAAGTATGCTCACATATAATCCAAAAATGAAGTTCATGCATGAAAATGAAACATCATTGGCATAATCTCATGAAAGGAATGCTAGGACATTAGATAGCAAAATCAACCTTCTTTTTCTTTCAAAGTATGCTATCCCCCATGCTTCTCTAGATCAATTAGGACTTCCAAGGGTTATAATGGGGCCTTGGGGGTGATATTTAGGTAAATGAAATGAAGGATATAGGAAAACAAAGAGGGTTGTTCCGAGTGAGTGACTTTTATTTCAAAAACATCTCCATTTTTATGGGATTTTCAGTCCAACACCATCACCACACTCTTTGTTTCTTTTATTTCTTTTCCTTAACATTTTCCTTTTCTATTGATCATTCTTTCTTCTTCTCACCCCTTTCTCTCATTTTCTTGGATTTTCATTATTTTTTCTTTAGCTCTTTGAGTTTCAACCTCATTCATCCTTTTGTTTGAGTTTTCACACCATACTTCCTTCTCTTTTATGATCACTCATATTCAGCTCTAAGAACAACCAATGTGAGATAGATTTTTATCATTTTGCACTGGCTTAGTCAATTGTGTGGTATGGAAACGAATTTACACTTAAGGCTCAATCACGACACTAGGGATAAACTTTCAGATGAAAAAGGGCTAAGGCTCAAAATAAATCAACGATGGCCTAAGATCACCTCTAGATAAGCATGGGGGAGCATTATGCATTTCAAGACAAGTCAATCAACTACACAAATGCACCTAACCGAAACAAGCATAATGAAATTATTGAACAAATTTAAAATTTGAAGAATTGTTCCTTGAGTAAATGTAAGTCCCCTCCAACAAGGATTGGGACTAAAGCTCTCATGGGTTCTTACTCATCTATACTATTCATGCCAAACACTAAATTGTGAACTCAATCCGTAAATTGTCAAAATTACACATTCAAGGTGTACATATTGGTGAGTTCAAAAACAAACACATATGTGATACTCAAGCATAGGATGAACTTCTATAATGTGTTCATATATTCACAATTCAACACAAAGATCAACATGTCAACAACCCAAAACACTCTTAATAAGGGAATACCGATCAACATTCATATATTTTCTCAAAATTTTTTAAAATTTTCACATAATTTGCAACTATTGTGAACAAAAATCTGTATGATATGTGAAAGGTGAATTTTTCACCACAAAAATTTGTATTATCAACAAAAAATTTCCACAAATATTAGTGTATCATACAAATGGTGCACCTCACCCCCAACTTGATTTATGCATTGTCCTTAATGCAACAAAAAAGATATGATATGCAATGAAGGACTGTAAAAAGATGATTAGGGTTAAAGAACACCTCGCACTTGAGCTTTTGACAAAACCACCAACATTTGCAACTAAGAAAAACAACACTATACACGAATTTAAAGTAAGTAAACATAAACAGATAAAGTAAAAGTAACTGTACACTAAAGACCATAAGAAAATTCAATCCTCCAACAAGTCCAGGTAAACCGGATCCATCAAATCCTCCTCCATTCCTTGTCCTTCAAAATTCTCGAAAAATGGCTCAAGTCTTTGGCCATTGACCTTGAATGTCTTGCCATCCTCGGGGTTTATGACTTTCATGACTCCATTGGGGTAGGCCACCTTGACAAGATAGGGGTCATTCCAAAGGGATCTGAGCTTTCCTTGAAAAATTGAGAGACGCGAGTTGTATAAGAGCACTTTTTTGCCTGGCTCAAATGACTTCCTCACATTGGATTTGTCATGAAAGATCTTAGCCCGCTCTTTTGAAACTTTAGAGCTCTCATACGCATATCTTCGGATCTTTTCCAATTCATTCATTTCTAGCTTCCTATGCTCTCCGGTCATTCTCAAATTGAAGTTTAGAGTCTTTATGGCCTAATAGGACTTGTGTTCCATTTCGACTGGTAAATGAAAAATCTTTCCATAGACGAGCCGATAGGGAGACATGCCTAAGACAGTCTTGTAGGCAGTGCGGTAAGCCCAAAGGGCATCGGTCAACCTAAATGACCAATCCTTCCTATTGGGGTTCACCATTTCTCTAGGATATTTTTAATCTCCCTATTCGCCAACTCGGCTTGGCCATTGGTTTGTGGGTGATATGCGGTGGATACCTTATGTGTGACACCATATTTATGCATCAAAGACGCAAATGACCTATTGCAGAAATGCGATCCGCCGTCGCTTATCATAGTACGAGTCTTCTCAAACCTCGAAAAGATATTATCTTTCAAGAATTTGACCACGAACCGATGGTCACTGGTCTTGGTTGGGATAGCCTCCACCCATTTGGAAACGTAGTCCACTACCAGTAGAATGTATAGGAAACCAAACGACACGGGGAAGGGACCCATAAAGTCAATGCCCCAACAATCAAATATTTTAATGACAAGTACAGGGGAGAGGGGCATCATATTCCTTCAGGTCACACTACCCAGTCTTTGGCATTTATCGCATTCTTCACAAAATGAAACACAATCTTTGTTAAGTGGGCGCCAGTAACAACCTGATTGTAGAATTTTCACTGAAGTCTTTTTGGAAGAGAAGTGACCACCGCATGCATCCGAGTGGCAAAATGCAAGGACACCCCGCTGCTCATTTTTCGGTACACATCTCCACATAACTTGGTCAGGACAGTACTTGAACAGGTACATGTTGTCGAAGTAGAAGTACTTCACATCTGCCATAAATCTTCTTCGATCTTCCGGGCTCCAATGCGGTGGTATTTGTCCTATTGCAAGATAATTACATATGTCAGCATACCAGGGAAAAATAGAATGAATCGAAAGTAATTGCTCATCAGGGAAAAATCAGGGATAGGAATGTGCTCATCGGCCTCTTGCACCACCAGTCGGGACAAATGATCCACCACCACATTCTCCACTCCCTTCTTATCTTTGATTGTCAAATTGAACTCTTGAAGTAAGAGGATCCACCTGATGAGTCTCGGTTTGGCATCTTGTTTAGACAACAAATACTTAAAAGTAGAGTGATCAGTATAGACTACTATCGGTGAACCAATGATGTAGGACCAGAATTTATCCAATGCAAATACTACCGCTAGCAACTCCTTTTCTGTGGTGGTATAGTTCATTTGAGCTTCATTAAGTGTTTTCCTAGCGTAGTATATTACATAAGGTCTCTTATCCTCCCTTTGACCGAGCATTGCGCTGACCGCGTAATCACTCGCGTCGTACATAAGCTCAAAAGGTAAATCCCACTTGGGTGGTCGCATAATCAGAGGTGTAGTAAGCATGCTTTTGAGTTTTGTACCAAAGCTTTGAAAAAGGTGTAGCGAGACCCAGATCAACCGCAAACAACTTTCAGAAGAGTTGGACACATTTTTTACTCCAACACTTGCTAAGTTATTTGATACATCTGAAATTCTTGATATTTTTAAGTATTTGGAAATGAACATTCCTCTTTTGGATGCAATTAAACAAGTACCATCTTATGCCAAGTTTCTAAAAGAATTATGTATAGTAAATAGGAAGATAAATTTACAAAAGAGAGCTTTCCTCATAGAGCAAGTAAGCTTCATCTTAAGGATGAACACTCCACCTAAATACAAAGGCCCCAGTTGTCCCACTGTCTCAATGATCATTGGGGACTATCGGGTGGAGGAAACACTTCTAGATTTGGATGCAAGTTTGAACCTCCTCCCTATTTTGTATACGTACAACTTGGATTAAGAGAATTGAAGCTGACACCCATCACACTCCAGCTTGTCGATAGAAGTGTAAAGATGCCATGAGGAATAGTGGAGGATGTTCTAGTCCAAGTGGAGAAATTGTACTTTTCATTCAATTTTATTGTTCTTGATACTTGTCCTGTTGCTAACCCGTCTGCTCAGATCCCTGCTATTTTGGGACGACCATTTCTTGCACATTTAATGCCTTAATTAACTGTAAGAATGGATTCATGAAGTTGAACTTCGGGAATATGACTTTGGAGCTAAATGTGTTTAATATTGCAAAGCAGCCTAGGGATGATGGAGAGTTACATCCAGTAAATTTCATTGATACCATCATGGACCAACAAGCAGAAGAGTCAGCTGGAAAATACTTGGAGATCCTGTCCGAGGAAATAACTATTCAAGAAGAAGAAGCATTTGCTCTAGGTTCATGGGAGCCTAAGTTTAAAGAATTACCACTTATATAGAAGCATGCTCTACCATCGACTGTTCAACCACCCAATCCTGATTTGAAGATACTTTCATCCACCTTGCAGTATGCCTATTTGGGGAGTGATAGTACTTTCCCAATGGTGATCAGTTTGCTACAATAATTGAAGGCCCATAGGGGAGCTATTGGGCGGACCATAGCAGATTTGAAGGGGATTAGTCCTCTGATATGCACCCATAGAATCTACGTAAAAGATGATGAGAAGTCTTCCCGCCAACCACAACGACGATTAAATCCCATAATGAAGGATGTGGTCCAAGCTGAAGTTTTAAAGTTGCTTGATGTAGGAATTATCTTCCCTATTGCTGATAACAGGTGGGTGAGTCCTACTAAGGTAGTCCCTTAGAATTCAAGAGTCACTGTGTTTGCTAATGAGAAGAATAAGTTGATTCCAACAAGGACAGTGACTGGGTGGAGGTTTGCATTGACTATAGAAAGCTGAATTTAGGTACCCAAAAGGACCATTTTTCATTGTCATTCCTTGGCCAAGTCTTGGAACGAGTTACAGGGCATGCGTTCTATTTCTTTTTGGATGGGTATTCGGGCTACAACCAGATTGAAATAGCTCTTGAAGATCAAGAAAAGACAACATTCACATGTCCCTTTGGAATGTTTGTTTACAGAAAGATGCCATTCGGCCTTTTCACTGCACCAGGCACGTTTCAGAGGTGTATGATGGGGATTTTTAGTGATAAGGTGGAGAATATTTTTGAGATTTTTATGGACGATTTCTTTGTGTTTGGTGATTCATTTGAGGGCTGCTTGAAAATTTTGGACTTGGTACTATAGCGGTGTGAAGAAAAAGGCTTGATGCTTAACTGAGAAAAATGTCATTTTATGGTAACTCAGGGGATAGTCCTTGGTCACATTGTGTCAAAAAAAGGGATAAATGTAGATAAAGCTAAGGTTGAGTTGATTTCTAACCTCCCTAATCCTAATACTGTTAAAGATGTCTGGTCATTTCTTGGTCATGTAGGGTTCTACAGGTGATTCATAAAGGGTTTTAGTGCCTTGGTACACCATTTACACCATCTTTTGGCCAAGGATGTTCCTTTTGAGTGGATGAATGATTGTGAGGCAACTTTTAGAGACCTAAAGGACATGCTTATTTCATTTCCAACCATTCAAACACCCAATTGAGAACTTTCTTTTGAGCTCATGTGCGATGTAAGTGATTATGCGGTTGGCGCAGTGCTAGGCCAACGACATGCAAGAAACCCCATGTCATCTACTATACTAGTAAGACATTGAATGAGGCTCAGATGAACTATAGTACTACCGAGAAGGAGTTGCTAGTAGTAGTTTTTGCACTTGACAAGTTTAGGTCATACATTATAGGGTCACCTACTGTTGTTTATACTAACCATGCTGCTTTGAAGTTCTTGTTGACTAAGTAGGATGCCAAGCCAATGATGATTAGGTGGATACTTTTAATCCAAGAGTTTCACATCATCATCAAAGATAAGAAAGAAGTGAAAAATGTGGTGGCCAACCATCTATCGAGGCTCATGATTGAATACACAGATGCTCACATTCCTATCCCTGACTTTTTTCCTGATGAGCATTTATTTAATTTGAATGTAACTGTGCCATGTACACTGATATTGTGAATTATCTTGCTATAGGGCACCTACAAAGTCATTGGAGTCAGAAGGACAAGAAGCGATTCTTGGTCGAGGTGAAGCAGTTCTACTTTGACAATCCATATTTCTTCAAATACTACCCCGATCAAGTGATGAAGAGATGTGTGCCTGATGAAGAGCAGAATGATGTGATTACTTTTTTCCATTCAGAAGCTTATGGAGGCCATTTCTCATCAAATAAGACATCAGCTAAGATTTTGCAATGTGGTTTTGTTGGCCTACTTTATTTAATGATTTTTTTACATTCTATAAGCATTGTGATAAATGTCAACAATTAGAAGGGGTGACTCGTAGAAATATGATGCCCCTTACACCAGTGTATGTAATGGAAATTTTTGATTATTGGGGTATTGATTTTATGGGTCCCTTTCCTATATCTTTTGGCAGTTGACTATGTATTTAAGTGGGTAGAGTCTGTCCCAACTAGGACCAATGATCATAAGGTTGTGATCAAGTTTTTGAAAGAGACCATTTTGTCTATATTTGGGATGCCTAAGGTGATGGTGGTATACACTTTTGTAATAGGTCCTTTGCTAATCTCATGACCAAATATGGAATTAGACACAAAGTGTCCACAACTTAACGTCCACAGACTAATGGCCAAGCTGAATTGGCCAATAGGGAGATCTAGCACATCTTAGAAAAGATAGTCAATCCTGATAGAAAGGATTGGTCACCTTGGTTGACCGATGCTCTTTGGACCTATAGAACTACTTTTAAGACACATTTAGGTATGTCTCCATATAGGTTAGTGTATGGAAAAACTTGTCATATGTCATTAGAGATGGAACATAGAGCATATTGGGCCATCAAAACCTTAAACTTCAATTTAAAACATGTTGGTGGCCATAGGAAATTGGATTTGAATGAATTGGGAGAGATAAGAAGAGATGCATATGAGAGTACTAATATTTACAAGGAAAAGGTAAAAAAAATTCATGATAAATCCATTTTGAGAAAGACCTTTGAGCCAGGATAGAAAGTTTTTTTTATACAATTCTTGTCTTCATCTTTTCCCAGGTAAGCTACGCTCGAGATGGGCTGGCCCTTACATAGTGTGTACAATTTTCCCGCATAGAGCTGTGGAATTAGAGAGTCCGAAGAATGTGGAAATTTTTAAAGTGAATGGTCAGAAATTTAAGCCATTCTTGGAAGATTTTCCATTAGAAGGGTCTGTGGAGGAGCTAGTTGATCCAGTTTATCGGGATCTTCTATATGAGTGATTCTTCTTCCCTACATGTTTTGTTGTATAGTAATTGTTGTTTATTTCACTTTACTTTCCTTTTATTTTTGCAGTTGAATACCTTTTGGAGCGTTCTTTTCATATGACCTCATTCCCTTCTCTCTTCTATTAGTACTCTTGCATATATATATTTCTGTTGCATTAAGGAAAATGCATAATTTAAGTTGGGGAGTGAGGGTTTACACCACTATTTTGTTCTCTTATTTGTGTGTTTCTTTTTGTTTGTTTGACTTGTTTTCTTTTTGTTTGATTATGCTCCTATAAAAAAAATTTGCTTTAGTTATTTTGGATGCGTCATTATCATCAAGTACACAAATTTTATGCACCATGATCATCTAGTTCTTGTGATTTGTTGAAATGTATTCTTGTCTTTCAAAGCTTGGCATGTATAGTGGAGACAAATATACTATCTCGTGAGTGTAGAGCCTAACATTTTGTAGGGTTATATGACAAGTACTCAAGAATGAGTTCTTTTATCATTTCTTTCAATAGTCTCATCATGTTTGTTTTGGTTAGAGTATGAGGAATGATCAATCAATTGCATCTCCATTAATTAAAGTTTGCCATTATTTTTGGAAAAGGATTTTAGGCCACCTTTTGGATATTTTGAGCCTTAGCATGTTCTTTCTTAAAAAATTTCCCTTGAAGCCATGACTGAGCCTATTTGAATGTTAAATTATTTTCCATAAAGTTCAACCTAGCCAAGAAACATATAGGCCTCATTGTGGTTATCCCTTGAACTGTTCAATTGTTATCAAGAAGTTGGGAGATTTAGGGTGATGGTTTGAACATGGGAAACATAGAGGGGGGGGGGGGGGAGAATGAAGCTGAAAAGAAAAAAAAAAGCAAAAAGGAGGAGAGAATGAAGTGAAAGTAAAGAGAAAAATGTTCAAAAGGAAAGGTTAATTGTAAACAAAATATATCTTGGGATAACTCTTTTTGAATACCTAAATCCTTTGTTTCTTTTACCTTTACCCTTAGCCCTATTATAACCTTGATAAAGTTCTAATTGATTTTGAGAACAATGGTGAATTAAACTACATGGATAGGTAGATACATCAATTGTGTTGTTCTAATTATTTTAACATTCTTTCATGAGATTATGCCAATATCGATTCATTTCTTAATGCTTTTCATTGTTGGAAATATGTGGGATACACTTGTTTTGTTAACATGAATTCTACTCACATATACTTTGAGTGAAATAGTCTGGATAATCGGAGAGATCTCTTCTGAGTGAAATTGGGGAAAATTGGTGTCAAAGTTAGTTTTGGATTGCTTAAAAGAGATGAGAATTTGGTTTGAAAAATTTCTTGAACTATTTGATGTGACACACACACACGAGTTTTTGATGATAGTATGTGTGAATACATTTGCATATCATTGAGGCCTGAAATTAGCTATGTGTGAATAGGCTTAAATTATTTCGACATATTGTTGTTCTTGTTGAATTTGACGAGAGTGATGATGCTGCAGCTTGATATATATATATATATATATATATTTTAAGTTTTAGGGTTTAAGATTTATGAATTTTTTATAGCCTAGGTAGAAGAACCTCTAGGGCTAGGCTATAGTTTTTGAGGGGATAAAAGTAAAATCAATGATAAAATCAATGGAATGCATCTTTTGAATTTTGGGCCTAGTGTTTTTTCTTTAAATTTATGCTTTATAACTTGAATACTTGTTTATGTTCTCTTGCTTGGGATGTTCTAGAATTGTTTTAATATTTCTTAATTTGATGTTTGCTATGGACTAGCAATGCCTAAGTTGGGGAGTGTGTTGAGACTTCAACATTGTATTATTTTATAGCTTAACATATTCACTTTAGGCTTGCTAATGTACTAATTCACTTTACTTAGTATAGTTTGAATATTAAACCTTGATTTTAGTGTGTGCAGGTAAATTGGATGTAAATGTTGAGTTTAAGCATTAAAAATAAAGCAAGAGACAAGGTGAGATTGAGTTTACTCAAGTAGAGATGAAGCCGAGAGTCCTAGAAGCATATTAGAAGAAAAAAAGAGTTCTACTGGTAGGAAGATAGAAGAATGAAAGTTCTATCGGTAGTAGGTCAGTTCTACCGATTGTTTGAGCTATAGAAGATGGGTGCATAAGTCCTACCGGTAGGTGGATCAAGTCACGTTCTACCGGTAGCAAAAATCACAGTACTTTGCACTTTTTCATCAGAGAAGTCCTACCGGCAGATGGATAACGTTCTACTAGTAGCAAAGCTTATAGTACTTTTATCAAACAAGTTCCACCAGATATTCTACTAGTCGTAAAGGTTATAGAAGTTTCAGAGACTTCATTAGACAGAGTTCTACCGGTAGGTAAAGGATGTGTTACCGATAGATCGAGACAGATTTTCATAGAAAGCTTACTTAAAAATCAGATCTCGCCATACCTTTTGGGATTCTTAACCAATCAAAGAAGGAAATAATTTTGGGATGAATATAGATAAAAGATCTAAAGATTTCCCTTCCAATCAGAATAAATAGAGACCCTTTAGGGAATCAAAAAAGGAGGAGAGATACATTTAGAAGTTTTCTTTTACTTTTCTTGTTAGAGAATTTTAGGGTTTATTTTACAGAATTTGACTTTAAGTTCAATTCTTTTCTTTTATTTTTTCAAGCAATATTTAATTTCAATCGTCTTTACTTTTGAAGCTTTATTATTTACATTCAGTTTTTCAATACAAGCAATCATTTTAATTCAGTATTTAATTTTCTGCATTCAATGATGTCTTCTTTAAAGCTTTACTTTATTTCTGTTCTCATGAGTGAGTAGTCTTCTTCTGGATAATCTGAGGAAGGAGTCACAATGCTTGATCAAAACCGTTGTTATCCCTAACCCCTAAATATCATCCCTCAATGTGTATGTATGATGTGTGTATGAAGGGGAGTGTCACTCTCCCTTGGGATGATGTTAAAAGAAAGGGCAACAGAATGGTGGACGAATGAAATGAAATGAAATGCGTGTGTGAACAAAAGTGCTCCCCAAGCGCAAGGAGTCTTTTGAGTGTCGTGTTTTACTTGGAAAAGTATTCCAATGTCGTCTCCTCAGGGAAGGAAAGTTCAAGTGTGTGAAGGTGATTTTATCAAAAAGGAAAAGTATAAAATCTTTTGTTTGAGTTTTGGTGTTTGAAGTTTGTGAATGAAAATACAATAAAAACAAGTGTTGGCTAATCCGAAGGGTTCATTCCAATGGGAATCCCAAATCAACTCGAAGCCTTCCTCGAATAGAGCTTAGATGAACGATTGATTCGTGGGAAGCTAGGGACGAAATGGAGGTGAGGATCCAAGCATAACAGGCCTACGGGATATCAAAGACTCACAACCGCATCCACTCTCAACCCAATCAAACCGAACCATCGTACTCTGAGAGGAGAAAACAAAATGAGTTGAAATGGCACACCCAAGAGGAGGTCTCCCTTGGATTAGTCAACTTAAAATCTAGCTACTCATAATAAAAGACAAGACATGCATAATGTAAAGAGACATGTAAAGGAAATGGAAATGAAAATGAGATGAAAATGAAACTTAGAACTTGTATTAATGCTAGGAAATGGTAAACTACAAAGAGAAGTTCATGTAACACTAAAATGGAAAAGTAGCAGAGAAGACAATTGAAACCCAACAAAGATTATGGAAATGCAAGAACATTGAATTAAACTTGGTTACAGTAGAATTAAAAGAGATTACAATGTAAGAAATAAAGATTACAGGAGAAGTACAACTTACTGCAATGAAATGGGTGAAGAAAATGCAAAAACATGAATTTTATCTCCCTAACACTATTCATCATCTTCCTCCCTGAACTACTCCTAAGCTTAAGTAGCCACCCCCTTCAAAGCTTGTGAATGCTGAATATATGGAGTGAGAGCCTTGCAATTTCGTCCATGGTGGTCTCAAGCATGTGTGTGCAGGCCTCCCATCAATGGGAGGTGATTTGAAGTCTTGGACAGGCTAGGAGAAGCTTAGCCTGCAACTCCCCTGGCAGCCCTTTTCTCTCCCATCCTCATTAATGCAATGGCCTCCAAAGTCTTCAACTAGGGTGTGGGAGGCATGTAAATATGCAGAAAATGTCAGGCGGCAAGTGGGAGAATCATAGGTGGGACCCCCAAAGCAAGTGGGGCATGAGATGCAGGCGATCTGGGCTGTTTAGCATAGCGTACCGGTACAGCGTACCGGTACTTCGAACTCCAGCAGGTGAAGCGTACCGGTACGGCCTTCCGGTACTCTTCTGCTTCGGACCATTTTTCGTAAAATTGTCATAAATTTTGATCCAATGGTCCGATTGAGCTGAAATTTTGATACAATATAGAAGACATCTAGATCTACAAATTTCATGTTTTTCACTTTTTCATATTTGAAGTGGATCATGGTCAAAAATGGGGAAAACCGAGGTACTACAACCAAATGGTGTGGGTGCTGGTGCCTTTGTTACCAAGCACCAATACCTCCTTGATTTCTTTCACTTTTAAGCCTCCAAATCCTCAAGTAATGTGTCCATGCCTTCACCACACATCCACACTTAGTTGCAAGGTTCTAAAATCCATCATTTAAGCTATAATTACCTGCAACCACAAGATTTCAACATTATTCACAACTTTGGCTAACTCTAAGTAATTAATTACAAAGTTGAGTTAAAATGCATGTAATGAGGCCATCAAATATACAATATTTTGTGCTCATCACCCAACCCTATGAAGTAGGTTGTATGCCTTAACCTAGGGTTTTAATGTTTATGTGATTGATTGAATATGTTATTGTAACACCCCGTATTTTCTGTTATATATGCATATAGATATATAGATATAGCAAATAATGGTTGTAAAGATATGGATAGGGGTATTGAAGTGTGTTTGAACTTTGTAAATTTGAAAAGTAAAGATTTAAAATGTTAATGAAAATAATATTTGAAATTTAGTTTTAGTATGTGAAAATATGAAATTTTATGTCCTAGAACTTGTACTAAATAGGTTTGAGGTAGAAATATATGTTTGAGAGGTTTGGGATGGTTTTGGAAGAGATTGGAATGGATTAGAAATGAAAAATAAAGGAAGTAGGCAAATCTGGGATCAACTACCGGTAGTAACTACCGGTAGTCAACCAGTAGTCAAGTGTCCAGTGTACCCGAGCTACCGGTAGTCAACCGGTAGTCGAGTGTCCAGTGTACCCGAGCTACCGGTAGTCAAAATCAGCTACCGGTAGTCGCTATAAAAATCAGACAATTTTAGTTCGCAAACAGCCGGTTTTTTTTCCCCACTATAAATACTTTTTGCCATCCCCTTAGCCTTCATTACACACCTTAAAACCCTAGAAAACATTAGAGAGAAAGAGGGGAAGAGAAAAACACAAGATCAAAGGTGAAAAACAAGGAATTTAAGGGTGATTCAAGATCCAAGCCGTAGGTTTCTTCAAGAGCATAAGGTAGGGGATTTCTTCTCTTTCTCTTACATTGATGTTAGGGTTAATAAATATGTATGTTTTGATTCTTAATGATATGTATTTGCTATGGCTTCATTGTTTCTTGGTTCTTTTGCAATTGTTAACATGTTTTACACAAAGTTAGGGTGAATACCCATGAAATCTCTTTTTGGTTTGAAAAACCCTAGTTTTCAAGAGTGATGGGTTTTCCTCTTGAACTCTTCCTTTATTCTTGATTTCAAAATCATAGTGTTTTGTGTTGAGTAATAAAATGATATTGTTGTGATCTCTTGCATTTTCTTTGTTGGTTATTGAAAATGTCACATACTTAAATTGGGGATTTTTAAGATATTCTTGTAAATTGTGAAATTGGGTTTGGTATTGTATCTCTTATGAGTGTGGGATGACCATGGGTGGCCTTTGACGAGATATCGTAGAGTGGGTAGACGTGTTGCTTGCTCCGTGGGGGTTGGCATTTTTCCTACCACTCGTAGTGGGGTTAGTGCTTTGGTAAGACTAAACCGCTATTGCTGACGGGTGCCATGTAAGAGGGTTAGTATACTAATGCCTGGGTTGGATACGTCACTGCCATGGGTATGGCATACGCCCTTCCTAAAGGATGGATATCTTTGATAAGATTTGTGTGGGTGTGTGTGGGCTAGATATTACTCAATGTGTTGATTCATGGGGTTTGCCTTACATCATGTTTGAGATACATATACATATTGATGGATTGTTGTATTATTGTGGAAAATGGTTTCCTACAAGGACTTGTGGGAGTATGGGATTCCACAAGGTCTTGTGGGAAAATGGTTTATATTTTGGAAAATGGATATGTACTGGATCTTGGTTTCTTTTACTGTTTATGTAAATTACCGTTGCTACCTATACTTGCGATCTATTTAAATGTCCTGGTTTTACCTCAAAAAATTATATATGTTAATTGTGAAATGAGACCTACCGTTTTATCTTTTTATAAACCTTGTTTGAGTTGGGAAGATTTTGCTACAGAGCTTCGTGCTCATCCCCTACAAATTACATTTTTCAGATTTGGTGCTAGAGAAGGATCTCGGCATCGACGAGTCAGGGCATTGGGAGGCTCCACTCGAGGGGAACCTAGATCCCGAGGTGGATATGTAGAGATGTAGCTTCTTTTGTACTAGACTAGGTTATTATTTTGGACACTGTAAGGTCTAGTTTCTTTTGCTATTCCGCTGTGCTACTTTAATTAATTTTTGAGATGTAAATGCCATGGTTGGGCATATTTTTTGGATATGATGTAAATATTTTATGGATGATGAATGAAGTTTAATTTATTTATGGATGATATTAGTGCTCTCATGATGTAAATGGTTTTAGCATGTAATGCCGTCCAGGGTGGTATTTAGGGCGTTACAGAATGGTATCAGAGCTTAGGCTTTAGGTTTTACATGGGAGTTGTAGGTTATGGATTACCACCGGAAAGGTAGGACTAGGTTGAAGGAATTGTAGGCTTGTATTGGTTTGAAGCTATGTGTTTATCAGATAGGATAGATTCATTTTATATTTAGTGTAAGGGTTAATTATTTGTTCGAATTCGATGAGTTGTATCGCTACGCAATCAAGTTTGTGGTCACTGAGGCAAGGAGAGCTAAACGCTTTGAACAAGATTTGAGGCCTTCCATCCGCGAGAAGCTGGTTACACTCTTAATTCGAGAATACAAGATCTCGTGAACGTGGACGTGGGCGTGGACGTGTACGTGGACGTGTACGGGGACGTGGACGCGATTGAACAAAGGCTTCAGACAGTGGAGAAGATGGAGTTACTCAGACGAGAGTAGGCATGGACCCGCGCCCATGCTTTGCATGCGGAGAGTATGGGCACTTCAAACATAGATGCCCCTCGTTTCCCCCAATAACCAAGCAAGCAACTGGGCGAGTGAATGCAAACAGGCTACCGCTACGACAGCCACTACCACCACAGAGACCGTTACAAGCTCATGCCCCCGGCGGCGCCAATCAAGGAAGGGTTTTTGCTTTGACCCAACCGGAGGAAGATGCCTCCAATGCCGTTGTGGATGGTATCGTTCTTCTCTACCATTCTTGGGCCCGAATTTTATTGGATTCCTATGCGACTCATTCTTCTATACGTACTGCGGACGTTGTGGAATTGGGATTGGGTTCCGAGGAGCTAGAACATGTTTTATATGTTGACTTGCCTACGGGAGAACAGGGGGATACCAGGCTAGTCTGCAAGGGTTACGTGCAAGCGGATTACATTCCAGTTACCAGTAGGTTTACTTATATGTATTTCTTTGACTCTAATTTATATCTACTTGCTAGGGAATCATCATGTCTTGCCATTCTGGATAATACTACCTTGTTCCAAAATATATTATGGTTGGGTAAACCCTAAATCTTTTCTTATGCCTTCAAACCCTAGTTTACAAAGGAGATGTATTTTTCTCTTGATTTCTCATTTGCTCTTGATTCCCGAACTTAAATATTATTTGTTCTAAGCTATGTTATGGGTGGTGACCACCAAAATCCTTTTGGTATGCCCTTGAAATCCTAGTTTGCAAGGGAGAGGTGTTTTCTCTTTATCTTGCCTTTGTCATTGATTTCAAACCTTGATAGTCGTTTGTTATCGATTCCAATATATGATTGTTACTTTATCTCTGATTCCAAGCTTGATATCCGTTGTTATTGATCTCGAGACTTGATTGTTTCCTTGTCCTTAATTTCCTAAGCTTAATGATCCATTTGTTCTTGTTATCAAAAATTTGATATTCGTTTGTTATTGATTCTACCCTTGTGATTCAATTATTTTCAATATTCAATACTTGATATTCTTTATTCTTGGTTTCAAGACTTGAGTGTTCTTTTGGTCTTGATTTCTAAGCGTCATAATCCTTTGTTCTTGATTTCACACCTTGATAGTCGTTTGTTATTGATTTTCATACATGATTGTTCCGTTAAATCTTAATTTCTCCTTTGTTCATGACTTTCAAGCTTGATACGCTTTTATTCTTGATTTCCAAGCTTAATATTCATTTGCTCTTGATAGCCAAATTTGATATTCATTTGATTGATTCTAACTATTGTAATTCATGTATTCTGGATATTCAATATTTGACATCCTTTGGTTCTTGATTTCAAGACTTGGTTGTTCCTTTGTTTTTAATTTCCCCAAGCTTGATGATCCATTGGTTCTTGATAGACAAATTTAATATTCATTTGTTATTGATTCTAACCCTTGTGATAAATTTATTCTTGATATTCATTGGTTCTTGATTTCAAGACTTGACATTCAATTGCTCTTGATTTCAATACTTGATTCTCCTTGTCCTTGAGTTCAAAACTTGATACTCTTTAGTTCTTGGTTACAAAGCTTGATATGCATCTGTTATTAACTCCAAGACTCGATTGTTACTTTGTTCTTTATTTCAAGCTTTGATTGTTTCTTATTTTGATTCCAAAGCTTGATATGGGTTGGTTATGGAATTCTAGACTTGATTGTTCCTTTATTTTGGATTCCAAAAACTTGAGATTCGTTTGTTATTAATTTCCAACCTTGCTTGTTCTTTTGTTTTTGATTTTCAAGCTTGATAGCCATTTATTCTTGATTCCAAAGCTTGATTATTTATTTGCTCATGAATTCAAAACTCTAGTGATTGGTAGTGACCACTAAAATGATATTTTCGATGATATTATGTTAATTTTTCTTAAATTATTTCGTTAAAAAAAAAAAATGTATATGGATTTGGGAGCTAAAATGGGAGAACAAGTCTAGTTAGGTTTCAAATGTAACCTTTGGTGGATCGTAATTTATATCAGAGTGCGCAGCGAACTAACGGAGTAAGGACTACAATGGGGAAACTACGGAGAAGATTCAACTCATCCGAGAGAGGCTACGCCCGACGCAAAGTAGACAGAAGAGCTATGCGGACCACAAACGAAGATCCTTGGAATTCAAAGTGGTAGATTACATGTTTCCCAAGGTGTCACACAAGAAGGGCATGTTTCGATTCGGAAAGAAAGAGAAGTTAGCGCCAAGATATACCGGACCGTTTGAAGTGATCAAAGCGGTAGGCAATGCGGCGTATCAACTTCGACTACCAGCCCAGCTATCTGGAGTACATAGCATGTTTCACGTGTCGATGTTAAAGACGTGTCGCTCGGATGCAACTCCAGTCGTGAACTTGGAGGAGATTGAAATTCAAGACGGAGCAACCTACGAAGAACAACCGGTAGAAATTCTCGACGCCAAGGAGAAGGTGCTCCGCAACAAATTCATCCGACTAGTGGAGGTTTTGTGGCAACACCATGGAGTGGAAGAAGCTATATGAGAACCGGAGCAAGAAATGCGGGAGAAGTATCCATGTTTGTTCGCTACTTAAGGTAAGTTTCGAGGACGAAACTTTCTTTAAGGGGGGTGGATTGTAACACCCCGTATTTTCTGTTATATATGCATATAGATATATAGATATAGCAAATAATGGTTGTAAAGATGTGGATAGGGGTATTGAAGTGTGTTTGAACTTTGTAAATTTGAAAAGTAAAGATTTAAAATGTTAATGAAAATAATATTTGAAATTTAGTTTTAGTATGTGAAAATATGAAATTTTATGTCCTAGAACTTGTACTAAAAAGGTTTGAGGTAGAAATATATGTTGGAGAGGTTTGGGATGGTTTTGGAAGAGATTGGAATGGATTAGAAATGAAAAATAAAGGAAGTAGGCAAATCTGGGATCAACTACCGGTAGTAACTACCGGTAGTGAAGTGTCCAGTGTACCCGAGCTACCGGTAGTCAACCGGTAGTCGAGTGTCCAGTGTACCCGAGCTACCGGTAGTCAAAATCAGCAACCGGTAGTCGCTGTAAAAATCAGACAATTTTAGTTCGCAAACAGCCGATTTTTCTTCCCCACTATAAATACTTCTTGCCATCCCCTTAGCCTTCATTACACACCTTAAAACCCTAGAAAACATTAGAGAGAAAGAGGGGAAGAGAAAAACACAAGATCAAAGGTGAAAAACAAGGAATTTAAGGGTGATTCAAGATCCAAGCCGTAGGTTTCTTCAAGAGCATAAGGTAGGGGATTTCTTCTCTTTCTCTTACATTGATGTTAGGGTTAATAAATATGTATGTTTTGATTCTTAATGATATGTATTTGCTATGGCTTCATTGTTTCTTGGTTCTTTTGCAATTGTTAACATGTTTTACACAAAGTTAGGGTGAATACCCATGAAATCTCTTTTTGGTTTGAAAAACCCTAGTTTTCAAGAGTGATGGGTTTTCCTCTTGAACTATTCCTTTATTCTTAATTTCAAAATCATAGTGTTTTGTGTTGAGTAATAAAATGATATTGTTGTGATCTCTTGCATTTTCTTTGTTGGTTATTGAAAATGTCACATACTTAAATTTGGGATTTTTAAGATATTCTTGTAAATTGTGAAATTGGGTTTGGTATTGTATCTCTTATGAGTGTGGGATGACCATGGGTGGCCTTTGACGAGATATTGTAGAGTGGGTAGACGTGTTGCTTGCTCCGTGGGGGTTGGCATTTCTCCTACCACTCGTAGTGGGGTTAGTGCTTTGGTAAGACTAAACCGCTATTGTTGACGGGTGCCGTGTAAGAGGGTTAGTATACTAATGCCTGGGTTGGATACGTCACTGCCATGGGTATGGCATACGCCCTTCCTAAAGGATGGATATCTTTGATAAGATTTGTGTGGGTGTGTGTGGGCTAGATATTACTCAATGTGTTGATTCATGGGGTTTGCCTTACATCATGTTTGAGATACATATACATATTGATGGATTGTTGTATTATTGTGGAAAATGGTTTCCTACAAGGACTTGTGGGAGTATGGGATTCCACAAGGTCTTGTGGGAAAATGGTTTATATTTTGGAAAATGGATATGTACTGGATCTTGGTTTCTTTTACTGTTTATGTAAATTACCGTTGCTACCTATACTTGAGATCTATTTAAATGTCCTGGTTTTACCTCAAAAAATTATATATGTTAATTGTGAAATGAGACCTACCGTTTTATATTTTTATAAACCTTGTTTGAGTTGGGAAGATTTTGCTACAGAGCTTCGTGCTCATCCCCTACAAATTACATTTTTCAGATTTGGTGCTAGAGGAGGATCTCAGCATCGACGAGTCAGGGCATTGGGAGGCTCCACTCGAGGGGAACCTAGATCCCGAGGTGGATATGTAGAGATGTAGCTTCTTTTGTACTAGACTAGGTTATTCTTTTGGACACTGTAAGGTCTAGTTTCTTTTGCTATTCTGCTGTGCTACTTTAATTAATTTTTGAGATGTAAATGCCATGGTTGGGCATATTCTTTTGGATATGATGTAAATATTTTATGGATGATGAATGAAGTTTAATTTATTTATGGATGATATTAGTGCTCTCATGATGTAAATGGTTTTAGCATGTAATGCCGTCCAGGGTGGTATTTGGGGCGTTACAGTTATGCTTTTGAAAACCTAATTGGTTTGCATACATCTCTATTATTTGTATGCAATTAAGCTTGGTACAAATACTTGTGGTGTTTCCTACAACCTTTAGAGTACTGATTCTTTCATCATAAACCATCTTTCAATTGCTACATTAATTCTTTCCTAATTTTTAGTTGAAAATCATCCATCTGTAGTAGTTTGAATACAAAAGCATATGAGTTATAAATTTAGGGTAGAAACTCTTATTCATAGATGAGACGAATTCTGAAGATAATCTAGTTTTTCTATTTATTGAATTTCAATTTCATTATTAGTTAAGTCTCAAAATTGTCAACTTTAAAGAAATTTTTCATTTTATTTTTTATCACCTTGGATTCCAATTCTTTCCCTGAGTAGACGACTTTGGACTTTTGTTCAAGTTACTACATGATACTTTTCTCTTACGCTTCTGAGCTTTCGTCAAAATACAACCCCTTTGGAGGGCAAGAACACTACTTCACCACCTTTAACTAGAGTGGTGCAGATGGGAGGACTCCAACCCTCTTGCACAAATACCCATACTCTCTCGTCTATAGATTTTAGCAATGCTCTCATGCGAGCTTTCCAATATGCAAAATTAGACCCATCGAAAAGAGATGGTCGTGCAATTGAACCACCTTCCTTGTGAGACTCCATTAGATACTAACTAGTAGTTATCAATAGATCTCTAGGAAGCCAAACACCTATTGCTTAACTCTGAAAGGTGCACCCAAAACCACTGGTGGTCAAGTGTAGTAATACTCGGTGAAGTCCGAGGTTGATCCACAGGGATTGAAACGGTCATAGGAAGGTGAAAAGAAAAAATAATTTGAAAGTGGTTTGATTTGAGAATTTTTCAGAACTATAGGAAATTAATTATAAATAAAGGGATAATCTCTAGTTTCGGGATCAAGTATTGTTCATATAAAATAAATATTATACTCATGCAATTGTATTTTATCTCAATTAACGTCCATCTTTAGTGTAATCAACCAGAAATTATAACTTTGAAAACTAGAAGTTGATTGATATGAAAATGTGAATTTGAGAACTAGTATTGTAGACTTGCAAGGAATTATGAGAATTACACATACCAAGAAATCAATCTAGTTGATGAGTAATCAAATAAGTCTGCAGAATACAGTACTTTGATTATAAATCATTCATTCAATCGATAACAAGAAAGATAAAATCATTTAAGAATTGTAAAGAACAATTGCAAAAATATAAGATTAAATTCATAATCCCAAAAATAATACCCTAACTAAAAAATAGAAGGAGAACTACCCATGCGCCATGGGTATTCTCTCAAAAACCGGTGAAAGAATGCTAAGGATCCGCATTATTTTCTAAGAATATCCTTTTCTCTATTTATAAGAAAAGAATTTACAAGGCAAATCTTGGATTTTTACAATTAGAAACCTACTAGGGAAAACTTATCATGGCAATACTCTCGAGGTGCATCCAGAT
This sequence comes from Ilex aquifolium, assembly GCA_951799425.1. Classification (NCBI taxonomy): domain Eukaryota; kingdom Viridiplantae; phylum Streptophyta; class Magnoliopsida; order Aquifoliales; family Aquifoliaceae; genus Ilex; species Ilex aquifolium. The sequence goes on along the minus strand of OX637393.1, from coordinate 18,695,768 downwards.
AGAGTAGACATGTCCAGATGCAAGCAAGGTAATTATTCTTCTTTGATTTAGTCAACATATGCGCCTGCACATAAGAATTGCATCCTAACAGTAATAAACCAGATTGTCAAATGTTCGTCTGCATGTATTCCCACGTCCAAACATTACAAGACCTCTGGAATTCACATCTTCACAATTGCATCTGGACGGAAGAGTTGCATCCTAATGGAGGTAGTTCGTATCGTCAGATTCCAAAGTGCTTCAATTCCAACGCAAATTAATGATTCCGTCCGGACGGAAGAGTTGCGTATGGACGCATCTATTTATCCAGGCTTCGTACGAATGGGTCCACTTCTTCCAATGTTAAATTTTGACTTCCAATGACATTTAGATCCCCTTGACTTCATTGTAATCTCTGACTGATTGATTGATTTACTGAATATCCTCTTTTAGCTCCATTTATCTGTTTTTACCTAATCAATTCATCAAACACTAGAAAACCAATCGAATCATAATATCAAGGAATAGTTCATTTAATAGCTCCAAAATAATGTAAGTTGTGACGCCCCAAAAATCTGGGGGTCCGTTGATTACCCATCAACCCGCGGAATGCCCGTGGATAACGAGTAACTCGATATCACAACGTTATGCCCCATTTACCGGGGTCCATAATTTAACAACGTAACACCCATCAATGATTCCTTTGTACGGGGAGCTCTATCCAAAATACAACCTGTGCATCACAAAATAACTAGACCCATCTGAGGTCCAATATTCAACAATGACCACACCGGGTCCATTTATGAGTAAATATAGACCACACCGGGTCCATCTATCCACACTCATATAAACATGCAATGCTATATTAAAATTAGTCCATAAAAGTCCAATTACAATTCTTTACATACATTACATGCCAAATTTTACAAACAAAAAGGATTAAAAGCCACAAGTCGGCATTTCTTTAACCATGTGGCCCCGATTGTGAGCCGTCCGCCGGCGCATAACCTGCACCTGAAATGTTTCCCGTATAGGGTGAGCCAACGCCCAGTAGAGTATATCCTACAAAGGTTACTCCCCACCTTAAATGCATATGCAATGTGTATATGCAACAATCAACACATTTATCCATTCAAGCATTGCTATCAAAAATATGCATCCAATGATAGGAATTATATATCATGCCATGAAATGAGATGAGACTCACTTATGCAACTTCAACCCGAGTCCTCACCGATTCTCACAACACCATGTAATGCACTTGTGAAATGAACCGTCATTTGACGAAAAATCCATCCAATGATCGTTTGAAATAAAAGTTGTTTCATTATAAAACCAAATCATTGATGGGTGTTACTCATTGAATGAGTACTTTTATAAACCAAAATCTTGTATCTTGTTGGGCAACGGATTTTGGTATCTCAACCATCGGTTCCGTAAACACTAGCACTTTTTTGGAATTTCACCGCCGGGAAGTGCCTGAACCATGTGACCGGGTTTTGCACCCGAGGGAGAGTCTAGCCCTACTTGTTATACCCGACACAAGTTTTCTTCCATGCAACCATTGATTGTTTGGTAATTACGTCGTTGTTTCCTAACCCCTAAACAGCACCCTCACCCTCAATGTGTGTATGTGGCTTATAATGATGGGGGAGTGTCACTCTCCCTCCGAATAATGCAAGAGATATAGGAGCAACAACAAATGTGAATGGAAATGTGGAATGAACAAAATATGTGGAATGAAATGCGGGTGTGAACAAAAGCGCTCCCCAATCGCAAGGAGTCTTTCGTTGTCGGTGTTTTACTTGGAAGAGTATTCCAAGGTCGTCTCCTCAGGGAAGGAAAGGGAGTTTTGTGAAAGTGATTTTGCAAAAGTGAAAAGAAAATGTAAAATCTTTTGTTTGAGTTTTGTGTTTGGTTTGTAAATGAAAATGCAAATAAAACAAGTGTTGGCTAATCCAAAGGGTTCATTCCAATGGGAATACCAAATCAACTCAAAGCCTTCCTCCGATTGAGCATGAATGAACGATTGATTCGGGGGAAGCTAGGGACGAGATTGGTGAGTATCTAAGCATAAACCGTGACTAGGCCTACGGAATATCAAAGGCTCACCAACTCATCCACTCTCAACCCCGTCAAACCGAACCATTTGACTCTAAAGGGAGGAATGAAGAAGAGTTGAAAATGGTATTCCCAAGAGGAATTTTCCCTTGGATTAACCAACTTAAATCCTAGCTACTCATATTAAAAATGCAAGACAAGCATAAAGGAAATGGACATGGAAGAGAAATGGAGATTTGAACTTGTAGAAATTGCAAGAAAAGAGCTAAGGTGAAAGAGAAATGACATTCATGAACATAATACACATATTGAAACAAATACCCAAATGTAAAACTTGAAAATTAAAGAACTTGAAAACATAAATGGTGAAAGCTAGAACAAAGGATTAAACTTGCAATGAACTTGAAATAGATGAGATTAAAGTGCAAGGATTAAGGAATACAAGAAGTTTAAAGCTTACAACACTTGCAATGGAAAGGAAATGCAAAAAATAAAAATTACTATTCATCTTCTTCCTTAGAGCTTTCTATCTCTCTCTTAAGCTTAGGTAGCCACCTTATACAATGTGTGTGTAATGCTGAATATATGGAGTGTATGCCTCTCATTTTTGTGCATGGTGGTCCCCCCTAGCTGTGTGAACGAGCTCCCATCAAGAGAGGGCTGAATGGATGGCTTTGACAGGCTAGGGAGAGCATAGCCTGGCAGCCCACTTCCCTCCCCCTTCCTTCAATGTTCAAGCCTCAAAAGTCTTCCCCAAGGTGTAAGAGAGACATGGTTGTGTAAGGAATTGTTGGGGGAAACGTGGGAGAATCGATGGTGGGACCCCCAAGCAAGTGGGGCTGAGTTGCAGGAGCATCGGGGCTGCTTCAGGGGAGCGTACCGGTACGCGTACCGGTACCCCGAACACCAGAAACTTCGGCGTACTGGTACGCGTACCGGTACCCTCTTTTCTACTCTGGACCACTTTTTGTAGAATCGGCATAACTTTTGATCCAACCGTTGGATTGTGCTGAAATTTTGACACAAAATAGAAGACTCCCAGATCTAAAACTTTCATGTTTTTCACTTTTTGAAATTCTGAGTAAATCATGGTAAAAATGGAGGAACTCAGAGGCAGTACTTCCAAACGATGTGGCTGCTGATGCCCTTGTTCCCAAGCACCAATGCCTTCTTGATTTCTTCACTTTTAAGCCTCCAATTCTTCATGTATTGTGTACATGCCTTCACCACACATCCATCAAGGTTGCGATGTCCTAAAATCAATCATTTAAGCTATAAAAGGTTGCAACATCAAAATATCAACATTATAGTTCAAAACGGCTAACTTCTAAGCACTTATATGCAAAAGTTGAGTTGAAATGCTTGCAATGAGGCCATGAAATATGCAAAATTACGCACTCATCAACCATGCGACTCAAAGGGGATCTTCGATCCACTTTTTCCTGAGCCCACATACCAACCACCAAACAAGGTGTTTGATCAACCATGCATCTCACACACCCACACTCATAACGTATGCCCATGAATGTGATGCCTCTATGCACAACGATACAATGTTCAATATGCTATGAATGACATATGAACAATCTCAATACATTTCACATATCCCATGGCAGAATTATATCATAAGCATATAATTCTATAATTCTCCATAATGTCAATATAACACAAGCATATATATACATTGACAATTTTCATAAAACAATTCCAAGCAAGTTATCACAATTTTTATGCCAATAACACACTTAATCACAAAGGCACAATTTAACACATAACCGCCCATGTATTAGCCCACATAACAACCCACTTAACGGCAAAAAATAATCCACAAAACAACCCCTAATCGGAGCACAAAACAGCCCCTAGTCGGAGCACAAAACAACCCTTAATCGGAGCACAAAAACAGCCCCTACATAGGCCTCAAAACAGTCCCTAAACAAGCCATAAAAACAGTTCATAACATGCCATAAAAAAATCCGTAAAATGGCCCTAGAAACAGTCCTTAAAGTGGCTTAAAAATAGTCCACAAAGTGGCCTAAAAACAGTCCACAAAGTGGCCTAAAAACAGTTCGTAAGGTCGCCTATATGCAGTCCACAAAATGGCCTAAAAACAGTCCACCTTTGGGCACCAAAAACAGTCCACTTTTTCGCCCAAAATCAATTCATTCTTCCATCAAAAAACGGTCACAATTTCAGCCCAAAAACAGGCCCTTAAACAATCATAAAACAACCCCTTAAACAATCATAAAACAGCCCCTTAAACAAGCATAAAACAGCCCCGTGATTTCAACCTAAAAAAGGCCATATAACAGCCCCTAAAACAGTCTATAAACATCCATATATCAGTCCAAAATACAGCCATGTTTCAGTCAACAAAACAGCCCTTAAGGTAGGAGTAAAACCCAAGTAGGAAGAACCCTACCTCTTGTAGCGTAGATTGAAGTGTAGAGACGTCAAGAACCCCAAAAATAGCCCAAGAACTTGATTTCTCCAAAATCTTTTCTTTGGACCTTCGGTGAAATCCACTTTTCTTGGTACGTAGACGTAGCCGTCGTCACGGTGATCAACTTTAACTCTTGGTCCGAGTTAATCCGAGCGACGAAACTTCGAAGATCGGTGGAAGAAAGCTTGATTTCCCACTTTTCTCTTCTTTCTCTCACACGTTGGAACTAGCAGATTTGGGGAAGGAAATATTTGATTTTTCAGCTATTTAGCCCCTATTTATAATTTTTAAAACTTGGCTCACATCGAGCCACACGGCCACCACTTGTTCGGGTTTATTTTCACCCCGAAACGATTAATTTCGTCCCGGTTTAAGTTCAAATTAATTTTATTTGAACTTTCATCAAATTCTAAGGAAATTTTATAATTTTAATAAAAAATTCGTTTTTGGGGGTCACTGGACACCAGTCACCTCGAAAAACGTGAAAAACCCAACTATCTCGGAATTCGGTGAAATTTGACAGGGCGACTCGGTTTCGCGAGACGAATCCAACAGCGAACTCCGTTTCGTCATCCGAGCTCTAGAACATGAATATTTTAAATACGCATTAAGGTGGCAAATTACCATTTTGCCCTTTTTCAGAAAAAGTTCAAATCTGCCCGGATTTTACATAAGTCGCCATAGATAACTGCTTGATTGGATTTCCCTGACCTCCAAACATGAACCCTTAATATGTGTATATGACTTATACGAGTAGGTGAGTGTCACTCTCCCTCGGGTTCAATGTAAGAAATGGAAAAAGTGGTGTGTGGATGAACAAAAACGTGTGTGTGTGCAAAAGTGCTCCCCAAGCGTTGAGAGACTTGCAATGTTGTGTTTTACTTGGAATGGGTATTCCAATGTCGTCTCCTCAGGGAAGGAAGTTCAAATTGTTGTGAAGGGTGATTTGTAAAGAAATGAAAATGAGAAAATCTTGAGTTGTGTTTTGGTGAGTGGTGTTTGATAAAAATATGAGAAAGCAAGGTTGGCAAATCCATAGAGGTCATTCCCATGGGAATGCAAATTTGACTCAATTCATTCAACCAATGGTGTCTCGGTGTTTGATTGATTTGTAGGAAGTGAGGGACTAATGTGGTTGTGTTAGGCACAAACATACCCCGTGACAAGTCTACGGTGTATCAAGAACCCACAACCACGTCCGCACTAAACCTAGTCAAACCAAACCACTTTACACTACGAGGAAGAATGATCGAGAGTCGATTGCACATACCCAAGAGGAAGTTTTCCTTGGATTAGCCAACTAAAAATCTAGCTACTCATAGTCAAAGCAAGAACATACACAATGTAAAGAGATATGGTAATGAAATAAAGCTTTAAACTTGTATTGATGCGAAAGAGGAGAAACTACAAAAGTAAATTCATTTTATACCCAAAATATAAAGCTTGGAAAGAAAAAACTCAAATGTAGACATGGAATTGCAAGAACATGAAGCTAGACTTGATTACACTTGAAATAATGAGATTAAAGTGCAAGATGTAAAAATTACAAGTAATTTAAAGCTTACTACAACTGAAATGGTGGAGGAAATGCAAAAACCTAACTTTCTCTCTCTAAAATTTCATCTTCTTCCTTGGGCTTCTCTTTCTATACTTGTATAAAAAATTGAATAATGGATAATAGCTTGGTCAAAATTCGTCCATACCCCTTCCATGGTTTGTGAGAGCTGACTTCCAATGAGTGGGATGGGATTAGACACTTCAAGAGTAAGGACAAGCCTAGAATACACCTCACATGCCTTCACCAACCACCCTCTTTCTCTCTCATACCTCTCCCATGCTTTTTCTTCCAAAAACTGACTTTAGGGTGTAAGAGACCATCATGGTGTGTCAAAGATGTTAGGGTATGGTTGGGATAACAAGAGGTGAGCCCCTGGAATAGGTGGAGTCGTGTGGAAAAGTGCCTGACCCTTCTGGGCAAAACCTACCGGTAGAACGTCAAAAACCTACGGGTAGAAAACTTCCAATAGGTTTTTCTACCGGTAGGTCGTAAAGGGGATGCTAGCTCAGGACCAGCTTTCGTAAGTTTGTCGTAACTTTTGATCTCACTGTCCAATTGAGCTGAAATTTTGACACAAGACAAAAGACATCCAGATCTACAACTTTCATGTTTTTAAATTTTTCAGATTCAAAGTGGATCATGGTAAAAAATGGGGAATACCAAGGTACCGATACCAAATGGTGTGGGTGCCGGTTCCTATGTTACCAAGTACCGATACCTCCTTGATTTCTTTCACTTTTAAGCCTCAAAATCCTCATGTAATGTGTCTCACTCATCCACACATAGTTGTAGGGTTTTGAAAGCCATCAATTACTGTATGATTACCTGCAACATCAAAATTTTCACATTATTAACAAATTTGACGAACTTTAACTAATTAAATGCAAAGTTGAGTTAAAATGCATGTAATGAAGCCGGTAAATATGCAATATTACGCGCTCATCAATAACAGGTAAAGAAATAGTATTTTTTATGAGGAATCACATTCCCAAACCTACATCTTACTAGTTCCTAGTGAGGTCAAAATCCTAAAACATAATAAGCTACTCTAGCAAAACAAATTCATTTTCGTAGGACTCTTGATTGCATTTAGCATATGCCACAAGCCTTTAAACTCCTAGGTTTTCCCTAAGGGATGAGTATAGTCTCCTGAAGGTTTCTAGTAAAGATACCTACAAACTTCCCTTAATCTACCCAGAACTTCGAACTTGTCATATGACCTGACCAACAACAAAAAAAATAAGCCAAATAAAAACATGAACAAATGCATACCAAGTCAAATTATAGAATTAAAGGCTACACAATAATATTCACATATCAAATTCCCAATTAAAATTGTGTGTTGTGTGCAAGTGACCTTGCATGATCAGAAAATCAATCAAAAATGTAAAACCCAGGAAATTTGAACTTTTTCCAAAAAGGGCAAAATAGTAATTTGCCACTATAATGCGTATTTAAAATACTCATGTTCTAGACCTCGGATGAGTAAACGGAGTTCGCCGTTGGATTCGTATCGCGGAAACGAGTCACCTTGTCAAATTTCGTCGAATTTCGAGATAGTCGAATTTTTGCACGTCGTTCGAGGCGACTGCGTGGCGAATAATCTCACGAACGTCCCCATGAATAAATTTTACAAAATTTCCGTAAAATTGAATTAAAGATCAAATAAAATTATTTTGAACTTAAACCGGGATCAAGTAAATCGTTTCGGGACTAAATGGGACCCGATTAAGCGAGGGACACGTGGCGCGACGTGGGCCGAGTATTTAAAACTATAAATATGGGTAAATATCTAGAAAATCAGATTTTTCTTTCCCTTGTGTTCTTGTTTGGCCGGCCAGGAGAGAAAAGAGAGAAAAGAGAGAAAATAGAATTTTCTTCAAGCTTTCTCCGTCGATTCCCGGAGTTCCGTCGCTCGGATTCCGTCGAGCCAAGAGCTAAAGTCGATCCTCTCGACGAGGGTTACGCAACCACCCCAAGAACGAGGGATTTCACCGAAGATCCAAAGAAGGAGATTTGGGGGGAAATCTAGTCTTGGGCTAGGAAAGAGTTCTTGAAGCTTCCTTCGGGTGATTACGCTTCAAGAGGTAGGGTTCTCCCTACTTTGGTGTAATCTTTCCTTAGATGTTAGTAGTCTAAAATTTTGATATGCTATGCCTAGGATAGACCTTCATATATAGGTTTATGGTCATAGAAATGGAAAGTGATCTTAGAGATGGTTTAAATCTAATTTCTAGCTTAACTTTGGTGTATGAAGTTACATGTGAATTATTATGTAACTTGGGGAAATTTGAGGCATGATTATGAGATTTATAAATTGTGCCTAGAAGGTGTTTGATTAAATGCCTTGTTTGAATGGAAGTAGTTGTTTTAATTGAATTGAAATAACATGCTTAAGTTTAACTTGTGAAATCATATGCATATGATATGATTTGTAATTAAATGTGCTTGTTGATATATGCATATGTTGATATAGTAACATTGAAATGAATATGGTAATTATATGCTTAGGATATAAATTTACCATGGATGTATTGAAATTGTACATGGGTTGTTCTTGACATATTGAACATCATGTGGTATGCAATGGGACATAGCATTGCATGTGCACGGAAGCATCTCATTACATGGGTGTGTGCATGGTTGATGTCAACGCCACACTTGGTGATTGACGAAATGGCTTGGGAAAAGTTGGGTCGAAGACCTAGCTAAGCCCATGATTGCATGATAAATTGGGTCGGGATGAGCAAGAAGAGGCATGACGACCTCTCGGGTGAAAGAACCGGTGATTTGGGGGGTGCACTCCATTGGTATAAGAGTCCATAAAGTGTACGGGTGTGGAAGACCATTGGTATGAGTCCATGAAAAAGTCTGATCCCAAGAAAGACCCTAGCTTTGAAAATGTCATTTGATGAAACATAAATGATGAAATGAAACACTTTGGCATTGCATCGTGTTGTAGGAGTCGGTGAGGACTCGGGTTGAAATACATAAGGGAGTGACATCTCATTTCATGGCATGATAGTATTGCATTCCAACTTAGGATGCATGTCCTTGTGAGAAATGATTGTTTGCAAATAAATGTTGCATGAGCATGAGCATCTAGGGGGAGAGTAGCCCTTGTAGGGTTTACTTTACTGGGCGTTGGCTCACCCTATACGGGAAACATTTCAGGTGTGGGGTTTGCACCGGCGGATGACTCACTTGGAGAGCATCAAGCATGAAGGGGGCCGGCTTGTGGCCTTAGTTCGAGTTTTTGTAAAAATTTTGTATAAATTCCATTTTGATGTGTAAATTATGGAATTAATTGCAATGGAACTTGTATAAGTTGTATATTATATAGAAATCCTTGTCAAACATGTATTTGATGTTTTGGGAAGGGTTTTGAATGGCTTGGAAATGAAAAATAGGTAAAAAGGGCAATTCTGGGCCAGGCGTACCGGTACGGTAAGGTCCAGAAGGCGTAGCGTACCGGTACGCGTACCGGTACGGTTAGGTCCAGTAGGCGTAGCGTACCGGTACGCGTACCGGTACGCTCTCCAAAATTCAGAATTTTATTTTATTTTATTATTCTTTTGCCAAGTCTTTGGGCTATGTTTTCCTCCCTTCTAATGTTACAAATGGATAATAAGGGGATACCAATGGTGGTATATTGGATCTCGGATAGGTCAACCAACCGAAAGAAATTGGACTTGTATTTTTTTTATCCCGGTAAAGGGAATGTGGTGCCGCGGTATCGGGTTAGGCGACATCCACGGGTATTTCCGCGGGTTGACGGGTTGTCAACGGTTAATACGAATTACTTAAGGCTTGATGGGCATTGGGTCTAGACCATTGCATGCATTGTGCATTTCATCTTATGTGTTTAAATGCTACATGTTATGTGCTATGTGGATAATATGCATTGTAGAATGTATATGAAAATGAACACACTAGGGTTAGGAAACATAACCTTGGGAGTGGGAAACCAAATGAACGGGAGGGTTCATGGTATAAATGTCTACTAAGGAGAGGCGTATGTTTCCCCCCTAGTGAGACTATTAGGAAACTCTTTATGTTTGAATGTTGATTCCTACTTTGGGATGCCTTGTAAAACTATATTGCTATTTGACTTATGAAGATGGCATATAGAAGGCGAGGACGCCGAGGCGGTAGGTGGAATAACCAACCACCTCCGGCCTTTGATCACCAAGCCTTTGCAGAGGCTATTGGTGAGGCGGCGGCGACTATTGCACAGGCTAGTGCTACAGCCGCTACCATTGCACAGACAGGTGCAAATATGGGACAAGGAGGCTTGAGTAACCTCCAGAGGTTCAAGGCACACAATCCTCCGGTTTTTCTGGGAGGGGCGGATCCAATGGTAGCCGATCGTTGGATTCGGCAAGTGGAGAAGATCTTGAGGGCTATGGAAATCACTTCCGATGTCACCAAGATAACTCTGGCAACTTTTCAGCTGGAGGGAGAGTCCCAGCTATGGTGGGATTGGGTGAAGGACTCCAAAAATTTGGAGGCCATGACTTGGGCAGAGTTTCGAGAGCTCTATATGGGAAAGTATTTCCCAGCAACTGCTCGACATGCTAAGGCCAAGGAGTTCCTAGACTTGAAGCAGGGAAATATGAATGTGCTAGAATACGTGGCCAAATTCACGGAGTTGGCCCGTTTTGCTGATGATTATGTGGCCTCAGACGTGGCCAAGGTACGTAAGTTCGAGGATGGACTAAAGTTGTCCATTCGAGGCAAGATTGTGGGACTTCTCCTGCAAGACCTTGATTCGATGGTCAAGACTGCAATGGCTATCGAGAGAGAGGTGGAGGACGCGCGTAACATCCGGGAAGCGGGTGTTAAGGACAAAAAAAAGGAGGGTCAATCCTTTTCTTCTGGTGCGGGAAAGAAGCAAAGGACTTCAGTTCTGCAAGGATCTCAAGGGCAGAGCCGCGGCTATCAAGGCCAAGGCCAGGGTAGATTCTCCCAAGACGGGGGAAACTTCAGGACCGCCTTCCAGACGGGCCAGAAGACTTGCTATTTTTGCCACCAGCCGGGTCACATAAAGAAGGAGTGTCCTCAACGGCAGGGATCCCAGAGCTATGGGACATCCCAATCCCAGTCTTCTGTGGGACAGCCGCAGACACAGTTTGGTCCTCCTTACCCCACCATGGGTCAAAGGAGCCAGTACCAGTCACAGGGTGCTGCACCAGTGCCTACTACTTTTCGAGCGGGAACTCCGCAAGCAGGCCAGATGGGCCAGGGCATGGGTAGAGGACGAGGCCAGGGTTCACAGGCCGGGACTTCAGGGACCCAGGGGCGTGTCTACGCCATTATGCCACAGACTGAGCCGGCAGATCAGTCGGTGATACATGGTACATTTCTACTCTCTCGGTTATGGGCAAGAGTACTGTTTGATTCTGGTGCATCTCATTCTTTTATTTCTGCATCTTGTGTGAAAGATTTGGGTTTAGAGGTTGAGACCTTAGAAGAACCATTGCATGTGAGTTCTCCCCTGGGAGCTAGGGTGAGAGTTGATCAGATATGTCGGGGTTGTGAGTTGGAAATCTCAGGGATTCTACTCACCGTGGACCTTCGGGTCATGGACATGTCGGAGTTCGATGTAATCCTGGGAATGGATTGGTTGGCGGCACACCGAGTCATCATTGATTGTGACTGGAAGCGGGTCACTGCTTACACACCGGATGGGGTTTGTTTCATGTTTTAAGGGGATAAGCACGATGCTTTTCCTCAAGCCGTGTACGATTCTAGATGGCACGGACAGTTGATGGGTTGGCTAGCAAGCCTTACTCTGGAGGACGAGGCGAGACAGGAGTTTGGTCTACCTCGGGTTGTGTGTGATTATGAGGATGTTTTTCCGGATGAACTACCGGGATTACCTCCACATAGGGATGTAGATTTCACTATAGAGTTGCATCCTGGTACATCGCCCATTTCTATGACTCCACATAGGATGGCGCCTGCTGAGTTGCAAGAACTCAAGGTCCAATTGCAGGAATTGTTGGACCGGGGTTTCATTAGACCGAGTACCTCACCTTGGGGCGCTCCGGTGTTATTTGCAAAGAAGAAGGACAAAACCCTTCGACTATGTATAGACTACCGGCAGTTGAATAGGGTTACTATCAAGAATAGGTACCCTTTGCCGAGGATTGATGACTTGTTTGATCAGCTGAGAGGGGCGCGGGTCTACTCCAAGATAGATCTCCGCACCGGTTACCATCAGTTGAGAGTTAGGGAGACAGATATCCCTAAGACGGCGTTTCGGACGCGATATGGGCATTTCGAGTTCACAGTGATGCCATTCGGATTGACGAACGCTCCAGCGGCATTCATGGATCTCATGCATAGGGTGTTTCAACCCTACCTTGATCAATTTTTTGTAGTCTTTGTTGACGACATCTTGATCTACTCCAAGTCTGAGGAGGAGCATGAGGGTCACTTGAGGTTCGTTCTTCAGATCTTGAGAGACCACCAATTGTATGCCAAGTTCAGCAAGTGTGAATTTTGGCTTACTGAGGTGAAATTTTTGGGACATGTGGTGTCGGCTTCGGGTGTATCCGTAGACCCGGAGAAGGTTGAGTCAGTCATGAATTGGGAGAGGCCGAAGTCAGTCTTCGAGATACGTAGTTTCTTGGGATTGGCGGGGTATTACAGGAGGTTCATTGAGGACTTCTCCCGACTAGCTTCACCTATGACTAGGTTGACCCGGAAAGAGGTTAGGTTTGAGTGGAATGATTCTTGCGAGAAGGCATTCCAAGAGTTGAAGATGAGGCTTACTTCAGCTCCTATACTGATAGTTCCAGAAAAGGGACAGAGGTACACAGTGTATTGTGATGCCTCTAAGGACGGACTTGGATGCGTCTTGATGTAGTCCGGGAGAGTGGTAGCTTATGGTTCTCGGCAGTTAAAGAACCACGAGCAGAGTTACCCTACACATGACATGGAGTTGGCAGCCATTGTCTTTGCCTTGAAGGCTTGGCGCCACTACTTATACGGTGAGCAGTTTGAGGTGTTTTCAGACCATAAAAGTCTGAAGTACATCTTTACACAGCGGGACCTCAATATGAGGCAACGCAGGTGGATGGAGTTTTTGGAGGACTATGACTTCACCTTGCATTACCATCCCGGTAAGGCAAATGTGGTAGCTGACGCACTCAGTCGGAAGTCACGGGGAGTCTTGGCTAGTGTGGCTTCCCGAGAGTGGCAGATGCTCGAGACTGTGGGACAGTTCGGGCTATGTTATATGGGTCAGGATCAGGGTACTTTGGGGAGTTTGGTGGCTACACCTTCCCTACTGAGCAGGGTTGTTGAGTCCCAGAGTCAGGACATGGAGCTATTGTCCATCCGGGACCGTGTACAGGCAGGTACAGGTGACGAGGGCTGGGCCATTCACTCGGATGGTAGTCTCCGGTATCGAGGAAGGGTTGTGGTTCCTCAGTTGGCGGATCTGAGAGAGGAAATCCTTAGGGAGTTTCATTGCTCCCGTTTCGCGGTTCATCCAGGGGCACGAAGATGTATCATGATCTTCGTCGCCAGTATTATTGGAATGGGATGAAGCGACAGGTTGGCGAATTTGTTAGTAGATGTCTCACGTGTCAGCAAGTAAAGGCTGAACACCAGAGACCAGCAGGGTTACTCCAGCCATTGGAGGTAGCTGAGTGGAAGTGGGAACATATCACGATGGATTTTGTGACTCACTTGCCACGGACATCGCGGGGACATGACGCGGTATGGGTGGTAGTGGACCGGCTTACGAAGTCGGCACACTTTTTGGTTGTGCGGATGACCTTCACACTGGAGGAATTCTGCAGGTTATATATACGGGAGATTGTCCGGTTTGCATGGGGTACCCGTGTCTATAGTATCGGATCGGGATCCCAGGTTTACGGCTCATTTTTGGGAGAGTTTCCAACGAGCCATGGGGACACAGCTGATGATGAGCACTGCTTTTCATCCCCAGACGGATGGTCAGTCTGAGAGGACCATCCAGACCTTAGAGGACATGTTGCGGGCATGTGTCCTAGATCTCAAGGGTAGCTGGGAAGATCACTTACCCTTGGTGGAGTTCGTCTATAACAATAGTTATCAGGCGAGCATACAGATGGCACCCTATGAGGCACTATATGGGAGGCCATGTCGATCTCCAGTTTGTTGGACAGAGGTTGGGGAGAGACCTGCTACGGGTCCGGATTTGGTTAGAGACACCTCAGAGAAGGTGGGCTTGATACGGAAGCGTCTTCTCACAGCTCAGAGTCGACAGAAGAGTTATGCTAATAGACGACGACGACCTCTAGAATTTGAGGTGGGAGATCATGTCTTCTTGAAGGTTATGCCTAAAAGAGGAGTGGTCCGGTTTGGTAAGCGGGGAAAACTGTCGCCGAGATACATCGGGCCCTTTGAGGTACTTGAGAGGGTTGGTACAATTGCTTACCGGTTGGCGTTACCGCCATATTTATCGAGCGTTCACGCGGTGTTCCATGTCTCTATGCTCCGGAAATACACCCCAGATCCGACTCATGTGGTGAATTGGGGCGAGCTTGTTGTTGATGCGGATGGGACCTTCGAGGAGGGACCGGTGCGTATCATGGATAGCCGGGATCAAGTTTTGCGAGGCAAGACCGTGAGGCTAGTGAAGGTGCTGTGGCAGCACCGGGGAGTGGAAGAGGCAACATGGGAGCGCGAGGACACCGTACGTGCCAATTATCCTTTCCTGTTTGAGGATAGAGGTACGTTTTTATAGTCATTTACTATTACATGACTGTAGCATGTGCATGAGACTGCATGTATGTGTGTGTGAATTTCGGGGACGAAATTCTTTTAAGGGGGGGAAGAATGTAAAACCCGGGAAATTTGAACTTTTTCCAAAAAGGGCAAAATAGTAATTTGTCACTATAATGCGTATTTAAAATACTCATGTTCTAGACCTCGGATGAGTAAACGGAGTTCGCCGTTGGATTCGTATCGCGGAAACGAGTCACCTTGTCAAATTTCGTCGAATTCCGAGATAGTCGAATTTTTGCACGTCGTTCGAGGCGACTGCGTGGCGAATAATCTCACGAACGTCCCCATGAATAAACTTTACAAAATTTCCGTAAAATTGAATTAAAGATCAAATAAAATTATTTTGAACTTAAACCGGGATCAAGTAAATCGTTTCGGGACTAAATGGGACCCGATTAAGCGAGGGACACGTGGCGCGACGTGGGCCGAGTATTTAAAACTATAAATAGGGGTAAATATCTAGAAAATCAGATTTTTCTTTCCCTTGTGTTCTTGTTTGGCCGGCCAAGAGAGAGAGGAGAGAAAAGAGAGAAAAGAGAGAAAATAGAATTTTCTTCAAGCTTTCTCCGTCGATTCCCGGAGTTCCGTCGCTCGGATTCCGTCGAGCCAAGAGCTAAAGTCGATCCTCTCGACGAGGGTTACGCAACCACCCCAAGAACGAGGGATTTCACCGAAGATCCAAAGAAGGAGATTTGGGGGGAAATCTAGTCTTGGGCTAGGAAAGAGTTCTTGAAGCTTCCTTCGGGTGATTACGCTTCAAGAGGTAGGGTTCTCCCTACTTTGGTGTAATCTTTCCTTAGATGTTAGTAGTCTAAAATTTTGATATGCTATGCCTAGGATAGACCTTCATATATAGGTTTATGGTCATAGAAATGGAAAGTGATCTTAGAGATGGTTTAAATCTAATTTCTAGCTTAACTTTGGTGTATGAAGTTACATGTGAATTATTATGTAACTTGGGGAAATTTGAGGCATGATTATGAGATTTATAAATTGTGCCTAGAAGGTGTTTGATTAAATGCCTTGTTTGAATGGAAGTAGTTGTTTTAATTGAATTGAAATAACATGCTTAAGTTTAACTTGTGAAATCATATGCATATGATATGATTTGTAATTAAATGTGCTTGTTGATATATGCATATGTTGATATAGTAACATTGAAATGAATATGGTAATTATATGCTTAGGATATAAATTTACCATGGATGTATTGAAATTGTACATGGGTTGTTCTTGACATATTGAACATCATGTGGTATGCAATGGGACATAGCATTGCATGTGCACGGAAGCATCTCATTACATGGGTGTGTGCATGGTTGATGTCAACGCCACACTTGGTGATTGACGAAATGGCTTGGGAAAAGTTGGGTCGAAGACCTAGCTAAGCCCATGATTGCATGATAAATTGGGTCGGGATGAGCAAGAAGAGGCATGACGACCTCTCGGGTGAAAGAACCGGTGATTTGGGGGGTGCACTCCATTGGTATAAGAGTCCATAAAGTGTACGGGTGTGGAAGACCATTGGTATGAGTCCATGAAAAAGTCTGATCCCAAGAAAGACCCTAGCTTTGAAAATGTCATTTGATGAAACATAAATGATGAAATGAAACACTTTGGCATTGCATCGTGTTGTAGGAGTCGGTGAGGACTCGGGTTGAAATGCATGAGGGAGTGACATCTCATTTCATGGCATGGTAGTATTGCATTCCAACTTAGGATGCATGTCCTTGTGAGAAATGATTGTTTGCAAATAAATGTTGCATGAGCATGAGCATCTAGGGGGAGAGTAGCCCTTGTAGGGTTTACTTTACTGGGCGTTGGCTCACCCTATACGGGAAACATTTCAGGTGTGGGGTTTGCACCGGCGGATGACTCACTTGGAGAGCATCAAGCATGAAGGGGGCCGGCTTGTGGCCTTAGTTCGAGTTTTTGTAAAACTTTTGTATAAATTCCATTTTGATGTGTAAATTATGGAATTAATTGCAATGGAACTTGTATAAGTTGTATATTATATAGAAATCCTTGTCAAACATGTATTTAATGTTTTGGGAAGGGTTTTGAATGGCTTGGAAATGAAAAATAGGTAAAAAGGGCAATTCTGGGCCAGGCGTACCAGTACGCGTACCGGTACGGTAAGGTCCAGAAGGCGTAGCGTACCGGTACGCGTACCGGTACGGTTAGGTCCAGTAGGCGTAGCGTACCGGTACGCGTACCGGTACGCTCTCCAAAATTCAGAATTTTTTTTTATTTTATTATTCTTTTGCCAAGTCTTTGGGCTATGTTTTCCTCCCTTCTAATGTTACAAATGGATAATAAGGGGATACCAATGGTGGTATATTGGATCTCAGATAGGTCAACCAACCGAAAGAAATTGGACTTGTATTTTTTTTATCCCGGTAAAGGGAATGTGGTGCCGCGGTATCGGGTTAAGCGACATCCACGGGTATTTCCGCGGGTTGACGGGTTGTCAACGGTTAATACAGGACCCCCGGAAAATGGGGCGTCACAAAAAATACCTCACCTCTCTATTATCCACTACTAGCTTTGAATCAAGTCTTTCCCAAGTTGTACTCTCAATAATGAATTCACTTAGATTATACTGGCTATTTTCCTTCATCATTCCATATGTGAGTAAAGTTATTGTAAATTCAAAACAAAGTGCATCTCACATATGCTTATTAACACTAAGCACTATATCAAAGAAAGGAAATTTGCATAGTCTCATGATCATAAATCAACACATGATATGCAAAACAACCACTATCCTCCTTATTCACACAAGTAATGTATCCACCAACAACACTTGAGTTCAATAGGTATTTTCCAAAGGTTGTAATGTTACCCCGAGAGAACTTTATATACCAATGTTTCTCGACATATACTTTTCTCATCAATCCTTATAAGCATGACTTTCAACACTTGTTCATACATTTTTTCTCACTATTCTCCTTGCTTTCTTTTTCATGTTCATTTTTTCTTTTTCCTTTTTTTTTCTTTTTTTTAGCAAGTCAAAAAAATTCCAATATCACAAATGCACGAAATTCACCTTTTCTTTTCAACATGTCTCAACCACATATCTCTTTATACATCACTATATCAACTCAATTTCAGGATAACCAAGAATAAAGGGTATTACATCACATTCTAGGCTTGGCTATTATAGACTGTTTAACAATCAAAAAATTTATCAACAGGCTCAATCACGACTTTTAAGGGTAATAAAATTTCAAGAAATAAGGCAAAGGCTCAAATTATTACAAACATGGCCTAAAAATCATATCTGAAGAGTTCTCAGAAACACACTCCCTATGCTTAGTAATTCATAATCTAGTAGTCATTCACAACATCCAATATCGATCAACACAAATAGAATGAGACTATTCAAAGAATATTTCTGAATGAAATTACCCTTATTGAGTAAATGTAATTGTCACTCTAAGAATGAATGGCTCTAAACTCACAAAGGACATTGTATTATTCTCCACTATATTAGAGAGGATCTTAGGCCATCGTTGAATTGCGTTGAGCCTTAACCTTTTTCTTGTGAAAAAATTATCCCTAGTGCCGTGATTGATCCTTAATTGAAAATTTGTTTCCATGCCACATGTTTTACCAAGCCAGTGCAAAATGATTACAATTACCACACCTTGGTTGTTCCAAGATTGACTATGATTAATCATGAAGAAAGAGAAATGTGGTAAGGAAACCCAAAAAATGGATGAATGACATTGAATGAAAAAGAAGAGAAGAATCCAAGAAAAAAGAGAAAAGGGGGTTGAACAAGAAAATAAAATAAAATGTTGAGAAAATAAAAAAAAAAGAGACAAAAAGTTGACGTGAAGGTGTAAAGTTGAAAATTCCACAAAAAAGAGATTTTTGATAATAAAGGTCATCATTCGGAATAGCCCTTTTTGTCTCCCTCTACCTTTTGTATCACTTACCCTAAATATCACCCCAAGGCCTCATTACAACCCATGAAAGCCCTAAATGATCTAGAGAAAGCACACTTTAAATGAAAAGAAAAGTTAGTTTTGCTATCTAGTGCCCTAACATTCCATTCATGAGATTATGCCAAGTAATGAACATAGAATATTGCACATCATGTATCTCTTTGCACCCATTTTATACTTGCTTTTGTATTGAAAATGGGGGAAAATGTGTTTAATCTTACATTTAATGGATTTTTGTATGATTGTAAGTAAAGAGCAGGTAAGGGCGTGTATTAAGTCTCCCATCAAGTGCTAAAAGTCAATAGAGAAGAAGGGGAGCTTAACGGATGGCTCGGGACATCAAGAGACCAAGGAAATACCAAAACATGAGAAAACCTACCAGTAGAAGTTCATCAAAACCTACCAGTAGATTTAGTACATTGGATGTCTTCCACTGCAGCCTCTGCCAAAACCTACCGGTAGGTTTCATGATCGTTCTACTCGTAGGTTTTGCCCAGAAACGCCAGAAGCCTGCAATCTTAACTCCACCTACTTTGGGGGCCCACCTCTTGTCACCCCACACATGCCTTGACATCTATGACACACTATGATGCTCTCTTACACCTAAAGCCTGATTTTGGAAGAGAAAAAATAGAGGAGGGAGAGAGAGAAGAGGAGTGGTTGGGGGAAGCATGGAAGAGGCAATGCTTGGCCAATGGTTGCTTGTAGCAATACCCATACCCCTTCCAATCATAGAAACTCAGTTCTCACAGACCAAAGGAAGGGTATGGACGAATTTTGACCAAGCTTTTAGATATTATTCACTTTTACACAAGTTTAGAGAGAGAAGCTCAAGGAAAAAGATAAAGTTTTAGAGAGAGAAAGTTAGGTTTTTGCATTTCCTCCACCATTTTAGTTGTAGTAAGCTTTAAATCACTTGTAATCTTTACTTCTTGCACTTTAATCTAATTTATTTCAAGTGTAATCAAGTCTAGCTTCATGTTCTTGTAATTCCATGTCTACATTTTGGTTTTTCTTTCTAAGCATATTTTGGGTATGAAATGAATTTGCGTTTGGAGTTTAACCTCTTCTTGCATCAATACAAGTTTAAAGCTTTATTTCATCACCAAATCTCTTTGATTATGAGTAGTTAGACTTTTAGTTGGCTAATCCAAGGGGAATTTCCTCTTGGGTATGTGAAATCAACTCTCTTCCGTTCTTCCTCGTAGTGTAAAGTGTTTGGTTTGACTAGGTTGAGTGCGGACGTGGTTGTGAGCTCTTGATACACCGAAGACTTGTCACGGGTTATGCTTGAGCCTACACCTCCACATTAGTCTCTCACTTCCTACGAATCAATCAAACACCGAGACACCATTGGTTGAATGAATTAAGTTGATTTGACATTCCCATTGGAATGACCTCTTTCGATTAGCCAACCTTGCTTTCTTGCATTTTTATTAAAACACCACTCACCAAAATACAATTCAAAAGATTTTCTCATTTTCCTTTCTTTTCAAATCACCCTTCACAACAATGTGGCCTTCCTTCCCTGAGGAGGCGACCTTGGAATACCCATTCCAAGTAAAACACGACATTGCAAGTCTCTCTTCGCACGGGGAACACTTTTTCACACACACACATTTTCATTCACGCACACATAATTTTTCCCATTTCTAGCATCGAACCCGAGGGAGAGTGACGCTCACCTATTCGTATAAGCCATATACACATAACCGGGTTCATGTTTGGAGATTAGGGAAAACACATCTAAGCATCAAGTTCATTTCAATTGTTATGCATGAACATCATTTTTGGATTATATATGAGAATTTTGGTTTGTGAATAAGATTATATCTCTCATATACACATGGAGAGCATGCCCGGATAATTATTGAGTTATTCATTTTTTAGGGAAACCCTTGGTGAGTTTTGTATCAAAGCTGAATTTGGATAGCCAAGTGAATGTGAATTCCGTTGAGTAAATGTTTAAATTGCATATTCATTTCACACACACATGAGTTGAAAGGAAATGTGTACCTGTATTCTCTAGAATAGTATTTAAAGCTATGATGAAACTCATGTGTGATTGGTTCGGGTGTTCGGAGAAAGCTGTTTTTGACATCCCAGTGCTAGTTAGAATAAAGACATATGTTTCAAATGTTGGATATGAGGGAAAGAAGTTTGTAGGTACATTCACTGGAAACTTTCATTAGACAAAACTCATCCACTAGGGATCACCTAGGGGTTTAAAAGCTTATTGCATATGCTAAATGCAATAGGGGAATTAGTATAGGTTTATTTTTGTTTGCTTAAGTTTTACATTTGGTTTGCTAGGGACTAGCAAAGCTTAAGTTGGGGGGGGGGGGTGATGAGCACGTAATATTGCATATTTAACAGCCTCATTACATGCATTTTAACTCAACTTTGCATTTAATTACTTAGAGTTAGTCGAGTTTATGAATAATGTGAAAATTTTGATGTTGTAGGTAATCATAGGGTAAATGATGGCTTTCGGAACCCTGTAACTAAGTGTGGATGAGTGGTAAAGAGGTGGAAACATTACATGAGAATTAGGAGGCTTTAAAGTGAAAGAAATGAAGGAGGTAGCAGTACTTGGTATCATAGGTACCATTATCTAAGCCTACTGGAATTTTGGTACTGGCTCCGGCACCAATTGGTAGTAGTACCCCGATATTTTGAATTTTTATCATGATCCACTTCGAATCTGAAAAAGTGCAAAACATGAAAGTTGTAGATATGAATGTCCTCTATATTGTGCCAAAATTTCAGCTCAATCTACTATGGGATCAAAGTTATGAAAAATTTACGAAAGCTAGTCTTGAACTAGCATCCCCCTTACGACCTACCGATAGAAGGCAACCAAAACCTACTAGTAGAAGACCCTACTGGAAGTTTTCTACCGGTAGGTTTTTGAAGTTCTACCAGTAGGTTTTGCCCAGATTTTCTAGACACCTTTCCACACGACTCCACCTACTCCAGGGGCCCATCGCTTGTCTTCTAAGCCATACCTTGACATATTTGACACCCCATGATGCTCCCCTAACCCCTAAAGTCGTATTTGAAGTAAGAGAGAGAACAGGGGTGGTTGGAAAAGCATGGGAGGAACATGCTTTGACTGAAATTGCTTCTCCAAGTGGACAACCTCCCTCCAATGATTCCAATTCAGCTCACACATGCTATGGGAGAGGGTATGGATGAAAATGAAGAAGTCTCACACTATTATTCAGATTTTACATGCTTTTAGATAGAGAAGCTCCAAGGAAGAAGATGAATTTTTAGGGAGAGAAAGTTGGGTTTTTAAATTTCCTTCACCATTTTCATTGTAGTAAGCTTTATTTTACTTGTAATCTTTCCCTCTTTCACTCTAAAATCATTTTTTTAAGTTGTAATCAAGCTTAGTTAAGTGTTCTAGCATTTCCATTTCTACATTTGGGTATTTTGTCTTCAATCTTTGTATTTTGGGTATGAATGAATTTGTTCTTGCAGCTTAAACATTTTCTTGCATTAATACAAGTTTCATGTTCCATTTCACTACCATGTCTCTTTACCTTATGTTGGTTCTTGCCTTTTTTATGAGTATCTAAACTTTTAGTTGGCTAATCCGAGAAATTTCCTCTTGTGTATGTGAATTCAACTCTCTTTCATTCTTCCTCGTAGTGTAAAGTGTTTGGTTTGACTAGGTTGAGTGCGGACGTGGTTGTGGGCTCTTGATACACACTAGTCCCTGGCTTCTTACGAATCAATCAAACACCAAGACACCATTGAATGAATGAATTGAGTCAATTTTGCATTCCCATTGGAATGACCTCTATGAATTAGCTAACCTTTTTTCTTGCATATTTCTCAAAAAAAAAAAAAAAAAACTCACCAAAACACAAATAACAAGATTTTTCAATTTTCATTTTTCAACAAATCACCCTTCAAAGCAATTTGACCTTTCCTTCCCTGAGGAGATGACCTTGGAATACCCATTCCAAGTAAAACACAACATTGCAAGTCTCTCTATGCTTGGGGAGCAATTTTTCACACACACAAAAGTTTTTGTTGACGCACACGATTTTTCCCATTTCTTGCATCGAACCCGTGGGAGAGTCACTAACTAACTTCTATAAGCCATACACACATAGTCCGGGTTCATGTTTGGAGATCAGGGAAAATAGACCAAGCAATAGGAAGTGGTGTCCTACTGGTAGAATGATATTATGTAAGAGGTTCTACTAGTAGGAAGTGATGTTCTACCCATAGAACGACAATCTAAAAGGATTTCTACTAGTAGAAAAATGAAATTTTCACTATTTGTCGTAACATTTGTAACTCATTGTCCATTCAACCTCAAACTTTCTATAAACACTTTAATGGGTTTGAATCAATTTTAGATCTTATTTACCTACAAACATGTCATTAAACCTAAGGGTTGGAAATATTATAGTGAACAAAAGGGGATATTGGAAGGGCATCAGGTTAAACCCGATTAATCACTTATGCATGTGTAGCATAATATCATTTGTTTGAAATGGTATTTATGTAATTTGTCATGATGTATGTCAGGTGTGGAGACGACGACTTCAGCGTCGGATTCACTTGAGACTACATATGGGGTATGAGTTCGGGTTTGAAAATGAACCCGATGTGAGTGTATTGTCTCATATTGAATGGAAATGTGTATGAGTATTATAAGCTATATTTATGGATTATAAGTTAATTATAAGTTCAAGGTTGTTGTGTTGTGTGATGATGTTTGGTTGTGAATTGACAGATTATGTGTTTTCCATGATTAAAACTGCTGAGACTACTGGGCATGAACAATAGCGATGTAATAGCTGAGATTGCCAGGTATAGATGGTAACGATGAATTTGCAGAGACTGTT
Source organism: Ilex aquifolium (assembly GCA_951799425.1). Taxonomy (NCBI): domain Eukaryota; kingdom Viridiplantae; phylum Streptophyta; class Magnoliopsida; order Aquifoliales; family Aquifoliaceae; genus Ilex; species Ilex aquifolium. Next base: position 18,672,122 of record OX637393.1, on the reverse strand, counting down.
GGGCATAAATAGTAGTGATGTGATTGCCATGACACTTGACCGGAAATGGGTTGCGCTTATTATTCTTGGTTAGATATTGATACTAAATCCTATTATGAGGATTGTGTTATTATTGTGCTATACTTGGGTGTTTTCTTTCTATATGTTCCAAATATACTCACTAAGCATGTGGTTTTGCTTATCCCTCCACAGTAGCTTGTTTTTAGGAACATGGGAAATAAAAGGTGGTCTATTGGACAGTCTAACTTGACATAGGGACGTTGACGTTGGAATGTATAATATGTCATGTTGCATAATTGTACATTTTGTTGGTTGTTAAGGATGTTTAAGGGTGTGGTGCCCTAGTCACGTTTTTTTTTTTGAACAACTCCCTAATCACATTGTAACATTGCACTATGTGAATGCCATATTTTCATATTTTAGTAACAACTTGAAAATTATTGTACAGTTTAATTGTTCTGGTTTAATTGTGGATTAAAGGTAACAAGATTTAGAACTACCCACATTCTATCTCTATTTCGGGTTAGGGTATGACACACTTAATTTCTCTTGGTCTTGCTTACTGTTATTTTGTTCACACACACACCTAAATCGTTCACTTCATGTAGAGCTCACTCAGCTCCCCTTCACTCATACTTCTCAGTTTCACACACCATCAGAAACTGTAGAATCATAAATATGTGGATTGAACATATAATTTTTCATGTAAAAGTATTTTTGGAAAACATTTTTTTAATAAAAAAACCATTCAAAGTGTGTTTTATAAACACATTTTTATATTGGAAAGCACCATATTTTCATAAAATTTGTTGTACTTTGTGGAATACGTGGAAGAAGGTTTAATGTTGGGACTAAAGTTTAAAAATTAAGATAGTTTGATCAATCAAACTAACTGTTGATAAAACCCAGTAAAATGGAAAAAACAAAAGATTGAAAAATCAAATTGAGCTAAACTGAAAAATATATTGGCAGCTTTGGTTGGTTCATTTTACCCTTTGTGGTTTCACCTTCTAGCACTTCAGCAACTTATGAGTTAAGACTCTTAAGAGATTTTTAAGTCCTAAAGTACAAGTGTTAAACTTTTTGGAGGAAAAGTCATACGTGCAATTTTGTTGTTAAGCAAGCAAGTCCTTTTTTTTTTTTTGAATTCCTAAAATACCCCCTTATTGCATTTTTTCAAAGCTAAAATAAGTTTACAAACTTTTTTAGATCTCAGTTACCATAACTGCCAGTATTTTCTATTAAGATCTACACGTTCAAATCCTTTCCATAACTGATTGCTTTAAAATTTGAATTTCAAACTCAGATATGGAATGTTATTGTGTCTTTATATTTTGATATGTATGTGTAATATTCATTATGACATTAACGTTCATTAGGTGTAATTCAAGCATTTTACTATTACATGTTATTGTTTTTCTATTTTAGAGTTTGCTTTGTTTTCGTTTCAATTTTTGCTCCTACTATTTCAAATTGCATCATTAGTTGTAACTTCTTCTTTTTTTGATGTTTTTTTCATGACTTATGACTACATTCAAACATGGTTGCAATAGCCTAATTATTATCACTGATACAAAAAACGGTGTGTTTTTTAATGTAAAGGGTTCTGGGAGCTTGTTACTGTATTTTTTAGGACAAGTTACTGTTATTGTTACTATGATGTTTTTATTTTTTTTTCCCCTTAATATCATGCCAAAATTAAGAAAATAATGTGCATTAACTAGAACAAGTCACCAAAATGATATTGCACTCCTTATTTGTTCATGTTACTGTTACATGTTATTATTTTTTCAAACAAACTTGGACAATGAGTGGTATATTTTTCAAACATACCAGTACCAACAAACTCAACCTTGCAAATTCATATCAAACTCATGTCCATTCAAAAGAAGAATTCACCAAAAATAATATTCTACTCCTTATTTGTTCATGTTACTGTTCCATGTTACTGGTAGAACATAAAATGAATTGTTTCTGTTTATGTCCCTATTATGTTTAATGTGACTATCTTTAGTTTTAAATGTTACTATTATTGGTCATCATTGTGTTCATGTTATTGTTTTATGTCCCCCATTATGTTCAATGTTACTGTCTTTGATTTTTAAATGTTACTGTTTTTTATTACCATTGTGTTCATGTTACTGTTTCATGTACTATTTTATGTTCTTGTTAATTATGTAAAACAATTATATAATAATCTGAGAGACAAATAGTCCTAATCTAGGAAATATCTAAAAATTCCATTTTTGGAGGCCGAAGATTTTTTTAGAAAATTGGTACTTATCATAATTGAATGAAACCTGCAATTTCGGCCAAAATTTATGGGATTTTTCTTTTCAAAATTCAAATGTGGTGTTTTTGGGTTGGAATCACTTTTTGTTTTAAGGTGAGACATGATAGTTGGTTCCAGATTGTGAGGGAAAGAGGAAGCTGGGGGTATTTGGTAACACATATATTGAAATGGACTTAAAATTGATGATGCAAAAAAGTGAGTTTATGCAAAATCAATGTAGGATGAAGTAAAAAGGGCTCAACACATGCAAACACAAAGATTAGGTGGTTCGGTCTGGGTGACCTATTCCATTGGGAATGGTGATGGTGGCCAGAGAACCTTATTGCTTGAGAGGCGTAGTGTGTTGAGATGTGTGTGATGCCCTCCATGTGTAGGCGAGGCTTACAATACACAAGTGAAGTTGGCCCTGAGGGGCTCTGACAGAGGCACCATCCATTTAACAAAGAGCGTGGTGATTTTGTGAAGCTCACCCTATCTTCGTAACGGGTGCTTGATTTATTCTGTTGACCCTAATCTTTGAACATCATCCCGTAATATGTGTATGGCTTATACGGATAGGTGAGTGTCACTCTCCCTCGGAATGATGCAAAAAATAGGGTAAACATGTGTGTGGGATGAAATGTGTGTGTGTGTACAAAAGTGCTCCCCAAGCGTAGAGAGACTTTCGAGGGTTTTTTTTTACTTGGAATTGGTATTCCAAGGTCGTCTCCTCAGTGAAGGAAGGTGAATTATGTTGAAGGTGATTTTGTGAAAATGGAAAAGTGTAAAAATGTTTGAGTTTTGTGTTTTGGTGAGTTGTGCTTTTGATTAAAATGAAATGAAAGTGGGAATGCCAAATCAACTCAAAACATTCTTCCAATTGTGCCTAGACGTTCGATTGATTCGTAGGAAGCGAGGGACTAAAATGAAGGTGAGGATTCAAGCATACCCCGTGACAAGTCTATGGTGTATCAAAAACTCACAACCACTTCCACACTTAACCTAGTCAAACCAAACCGTCTTTCACTATGAGGAGGAATGAAAAGGAGTTATTTTAGTATACCCAAAAGGAATTCTCCCTTGGATTCGCCAACTTAAAGCTTAGCTACTCATATTTAATGCAAGAACATACATGAAGTAAAGAGACATTATGAAGAAATGAAGATTGGAACTTAAATTAATGCAAGAAAAGTTAAACTATGAAGTAGTGCATTGAATACCCATTTTAAAAGCTTGAAAATGAAAAACTCAATACAACAATGGTAGAATCTAAAATTTGTAAATAATCTTGCAATGCACTTGAAATAAATGGCATTAAAGGTAATAAATGAAGCTTACAAAAGTCTTACAGAAGATTACAAGTGAAATGGATGGAAGAAATGCAAAAATCTAAGTTTTCTCTCTCTAAAACTATATCTTCTTCCTTGAGCTTCTCTATCTACAATGCTCTACCATCTCAATAATTTCCAATGTTCCTCCCATTTTTGTCCATGGAGGTACCCCTAGGTGTGTGTCAGGCCTCCCATCCATAGGAGGCTGAGTTGATGGCTTTGGGCAGGCTAGGACAGGCCTAGCCTGCACTTCCTAGGCTTCCCTCTTCTCTCTCCTCCTCATTAATACTTGAGCCTCCAAAGTCCCAGCCTAGGTGTGGGGAGGCATGTATGTGTGTAAGGGATTTCAGGGAACAAGTGGGAGACTCATAGGTGGGACCCCCAAGTGAAAGAACTTGAGTTGCAGGCTTCAGGCATTTTTCAGAAAAACCTACCGGTAGGTCGATGGCCAAACCTACCGATAGGTTTTACTCCAGTAGCCCAAACCTTCCGGAAGGTTTGTGGTAGAACCAACTCCAGTAGATAAAACCTACCGGTAGGTTTTTACTTGTTTTGCTCAAATCTTGGTCTTTTCACCTGTATTCCATAGTCAAGCCTCCCCTTCATCTCCATTGACTTTAAGCACTACGACGGGGGCTTAACTCATGCCATTTTCAACTCTTTGCCTGCAAACATACTGAAACCTCATTAAATGTAGAAATATTGCAATTCCTCCCATATTCACCACAAAAACAAGTCTAAAAAGGGTGCAAATGTGCAAATGATGTGCAATATTTTGTTCTAATCACACCCCCAACTTGAGTTTTGCTAGTCCGTAGCAAACTTTATTTTCAAACCACAAAGTGTAAAACTACAACAATCCATTTACACAAGTATATCACCAACATTTAAAATGCAAAAATCACAATGCAATTAATGAAATGAACTTGGGCAAGATGGAACAAACAACTGTGGCATTTTTCATTCATCATTTCAAAAGTTCAGTACAAAAGGTTAGAGTTTAAAACAAAACGGCCCAAAATCCTAAAGATACTTCTACTGGGCCGACAAAAATAACCCTACTTTGTACAATCTAAAACAAAAAAGAAACAAAACATCCCATTATCCTAGTCATCACCATCGTCTGCATCATCATCCTCTCTAGCATCCTCCTTTCCAGCATCCTCATCCTTAGTGTCGTCCTCAGTCCCCTACTCCTCCTCGTCATTGTCGTCCTTATCTGAATCTCCCACCTCAACAACAATGGAAGCTGAGGGGGCAGAGGTGGAAGGTCTAGTAGCTGGAGGTGGTGGTCCATCGGGGATCGACTCACCAAGAAAGGTATGCTGGAAGAGCCTGGTCATCATTGTCGATATCCCCTACACCGTCTCCTCTAACACATCCAGGCGCTGTGATACTATGCGCACAAGTGCAGAAGTAGATGGCCCAGGGACAGACGGCCCTGTAGAGAATGGTCCTGCAGCTGATGACTCAGGTCTCGGAACCCTGGCTCGCTCACCCTGTGTCATAGCTGTTCTTTTGCTACTGCTCGACTTCCCCATATCTCCGATCTCAGGAGGAGTCAGCACATCAGAGATATAACCCTTCATCTTGCAGTGGTTGCACATACGGGTGACGAGGTTGCCAAATGGAAGGTTTGCCTTCGACTTTCTAGCCTAGGCGAATTCCTTCATAAACTCCCATATCAAGAGGGCTATGTCCATGGCCTTTATTGTCATAACAGCATGTAGAAGGGCTGGCTTTTCAATGTTAGGGTTCTTCTCAGTTCCCCTGGGGATCAAGTTGTAATGCAGCACCTGATTCATCATCTATAGGAGTGCTTGAGGCCCCCAACTTGGATCGTCCCCCTGAATTGGGTCGAGTCCTCGTACATCAACCCCGCATACTCTGGGATGGTATTCACCCCAAGGATGTTGTGTGGATACACTGGGGTATTAGGAGGCGGTCTCTAATACTTCATCAAAATAGCAATCAGGTCGAGGTCACATCGAAGGTTTTCCCCCTCACATTCGTTCTCAGAATACTTGCATCTTCATCTACCACCTTCAATTTCTGGTAAAATTCCCGACACAATGCCAAGTTGAACCCACTAACGGGCTCAAACCAAATCCCTATCCCATGGCCCTCAATGATCCTAACTACTTTGTTGTTCGGGCCTATGGTGAGCCTATCGACGTACCTCTCACAAGTCACATTTTTCTCCTCGATGCTTTGGTAGCGAGCATCATTCCTTGCTTTGTTCCTTTGCTCTCCCCGGTCTCCACTCGACCCCTCGCCACTCCTCTTAAGGGCCCTAGTAACCGCGGGTTGTGGGGAACCCGGCCTAGTGCGCTTGGTGCGAGCCATGAGAAGCAACAGTGCCCTGAACACCAAGAGTGACACGAACACCATCAAAAGCCCCTCATTAGGGTCCACAACATCAAGAATGATCTTCCCTGTGCGAGCCATTGCAAGGAATTTGGAACTTTTGGAAAGATTTAAGGGGAATAGAAATTGGGGGAAAAATCAGCAAACCTATGGTTTAAGTGATGAAGTCCACCAATCTTCAACAAAATTCACTCAATAAATGACCCTAGCAGTGAAATATGAGGGATTAAGGTGATGGGTGAGACATTTTGAAGATAGGGATGTTTGGAGGGAGAGAGAAATGCCTAAGAGTTTGTAAGTTGGGAAGACAATGAACAGTCTCCCAAAAAAATCTGATTAAAAACCCACCTCATTTTTGGCATTTTGGGCAAAACCTACTGGTAGGTCGATGCCCAAACCTACCGGTAGGTTTTACTCTAGTAAGTAAAACCTTCTGGTAGTTTTGCGGTAGGTTCAAATCCAGTGTGCAAAACCTACCAATAGTTTTATGTACAAACCTACTGGTAGGTTTTCACTTATTTGCAAAAAACATGTGCTCTCCAATTCACTTCCTCTCCACTTCATTTCAACTCCTACACATTCTAACACCTTATTTATGACCTCTACTCCACCAAAAACATGCATGTGTTACACTTGTAAACCACAATTTGAACTATCATGCCCCAATTCATTACCGAAATTGTAATATGATTTAAAATTTCGATGCTTTCAAAACACAAGGTATGGATTTCTACATTTAACTACCAAAATGAATACCCACAAATGTAAAACACATATTCAAATGAAAAGGGCATTCCTAATTCCTACAAATATCAAAAGTTTGAGCAATATTCTCCTATCCCGCAAGCATAGGGCTATCTAACACCTCGTTCAAATACCCGAACCAAGCACACATGAGCATCACCATGGCTTTAAATGGTAGTCTAGAGTATGCACCTACACATTCATTTTCAAACTCGTGTGTGTGAAATGGACATGTAATTTAAGCATTTACACAACGGAATTCACATTCACTTTGGCTATCCAAATTAAGCTTTGATGCAATCTCACCAAAGGTGTCCCTCAACAATGAATCACACTATAGTTATCCTAACATGCTATCCATGTGTATATGTGAGATAGAATCTTGTGCACAAAATGCAGTATGCTCACATATAATCCAAAAATAAAGTTCATGCACGAAAATGAAACAACCTTGGCATAATCTCATGAAAGGAATGTTAGGGCATTAGCTAGCAAAACCAAATTCTCTTTTCTTTAAAAGTATGCATCCCCCCATGCTTCTCTAGATCATTTAGGACTTTCACGGGTTGTAATGAGGCCTTGGGGGTGATATCTAGGTAAATGAATGAAGGATAGAGGACACAAAGAGGGTTGTTCCGAGTGAATGACTTTTGTTTCAAAACATCTCCCTTTTCATAGGCTTTTCAGTCTAACACCATCACCACACCCTTTATTTCCTTTTTCTTTTTCTCTTTTCCTTCCTTTTATTTTGTCATTCTTTTCACCCTTTTTTTTTCCCTCCTTTTCTTGGATTTTCATTTTTTTCCGTTCAACTCTTTGAATTTAAACTTCATTCATCCCTTTTGTTGAGTTTCCGCACCATACTTCCTTCTCTTTTATAATCACTCATATTCAGCTCTAGGAACAACCAAGGTGAGGTAGATTTTTATCATTTTACACTGGCTTGGTCAAATGTGTGGTATGAAAATGAATTTCCAATTAAGGCTCAATCACGGCACTAGGGATAAAATTTCACAAGAAAAAGGCTAAGGCTCAAAGAAAATCAAAGATGGCCTAAGATTATTTCTAGATAGGTATGGAGGAGCACATTGAATTTTAAGACAAAGTCAATCAACTACCCAAATGCATCTTGCCAAAACAAGCATAATGAGATTATTGAAACAAATTTAGAATTTGAAAAATTGTTCCTTGAGTAAATGTAAGTTCCCTCCAACAAGGATTGACACTAAGGCTCTCATGGGTCCTTACTCATCTCTACTATTCATGTCATGCACTAAAATATGAATCCAATCCATAAATTGAAAAAAATACACATTCAAGGTTGAGTTCAAAAGCAAACACATATGTAATACTCACGCATATGATGAACTTCTATAATATGCTCATGTATTCAAGGTTCAATGCAAAGATCAACATATCAATAAACCCATAACACTGTAAATAGGAGAATACATATCAACATTCAGATATTTTTTCAAAAATTTTTAAATTTTTCACATAATTTGCAACAATTGTAAACAAAAATTTGTAGGATATGTGAAAGGTGAATTTCACCACAAAATTTTGGTATTATCAACAAAAATTTCCACAAACATTGATGTATCATACAAATGGTGCACCTCACCCCCCAACTTGATTCATGCATTGTCCTCAATGCAACAAAAAAGATATGATATGCAATGAAGGACTGTAAAAAGATGAGTAGGGTTAGAGAACACCTCGCACTTAAGCTTTGACAAAAAACATTGATGAGCACAAAATATTGTATATTTGATGGCCTCATTACATGCATTTTAACTCAACTTTGTAATTAATTACTTAGAGTTAGCCAAAGTTGTGAATAATGTTGAAATCTTGTGGTTGTAGGTAATTATAGCTTAAATGATGAATTTTAGAACCTTGCAACTAAGTGTGGATGTGTGGTGAAGGCATGTACACATTACTTGAGGATTTGGAGGCTTAAAAGTGAAAGAAATCAAGGAGGTATCGGTGTTTGGTAGCATAGGCACCAGCACCCGCACCATTTGGTGGCAGTACCTCGGTTTTCCTCCATTTTGACCATGATCTACTTTGAATCTGAAAAAGTGAAAAACACAAAAGTTGTAGATATGGATGTCTTATGTATGGTGTCAAAATTTTAGCTCAATCGGACCGTTGGATTAAAAGTTATGACAATTATATGAAAACTGGTCCGGAGCAGAAGCGTACCGGTATGCCATACCGGTACGATTTACCTACTGGAGTTCGACGTACCGGTACGCCATACCGGTTGATTAACCCTAATTAGTCTAGAAATTAAGATGATTAAGTAATTAATTTTGTAAGATAGAAGAATTAAATATTATGAATTATAGTTTGTGCTTAAATTAAAGTTTTAAATACTTTATGTTGAAAGTTCAGGGTCAAATGCAGAAATACTGAAGAATACAGGACAAATGTGCAAAGCTTGAAGTCACGAAGGATCAAGGTGCAATAAAGAAACATGAACCAATAAGAAGCTGACAAGTGGCAGCCCAAGAAGCCAACACCTAGCACCACTGCAAGACACCAACCTTCCGGAAGGTTGTGCTAGGCATTGGGATGGTCCCCTTGGCCGAATGCTTCCTCCCCTCTATAAATAGGGGTGACTTGTTCATTCTTCAAGCCATCCTTTTCCAAGCCTTTCAAGACTTCCCAAGACTAACTCTCCCTTTATTTGGTCGGCCATACTTGAGCCAAGAAAGCTTTCCAAAGCTAGAAAAAGAGAAAGAAAGAGAGAAAGAAAAAGAAAGAGAAAGTTCAATACATAGCCGGTCCGTGATACACTTTTACTGTTACTCTGTATTTCTACATCTCTATTGTATCTTTCTATTCGGATAGTTGAACTACAGCCACTTTTGTGTCTTAAATGATAATAAAGTTGGTTGTGTTTCAATTGTTCCTTGTGAATGAAGTTGTACAGTTTACCGTTTAATTTTAGTTGTAATGACGAATAGTCACACTCCTTGTTTGTTTGTAGCAATGGAGCGTGAGTAGTCGTTTATACCCTTCAAACTAGGGTAAACATATGTATAATATTTGTTAGATTATGGAAATGCTGATGTTTTATTTATATGCTTATGTATATATGTATTATATGCTTAATGAGTGATATAGTGATGTACGTAATTCTGGTGCTGTGCTTGGAATTATGTCATCAGTATATCATAAGACCAACCAGTTAAAGATTCATGGTGTTCCTACCGGTATGACTTGTCCTCCACCGGAACGCTGAGGATTTTCTATTGATGTGTGGTACAAAACCTAAATGATCCTCACAAAACCTAAATGATCATATGAATGGCTTGTCCTTCTGGGTTATTAGGGTTTCTTTACTTACTATATATCTAACTATACTGACAGTCTAACAACCACGGTGTTCCTACCGGTATGGCTTGTCCTCCATTGGAATACTGAGGATGTTTAACTGGCATGCATATATATATATCACAGATGACCTATTGGGTGATTCAAGTATTCCTCATGAATGGCTTGTCCTTCTGGTTCACTTGAATTAGTTAATTGGTACGTCTATAACCAGCTTTCCTAAGAAGTTGTTGTGTTATGCTATATTACCACCAGTTAACCTAAGAAGTGGCTGTGTTATGGTTTAATATGTATGTACTTGCTATCAAGAGATCAATTGAATAACTCAAGTATTCCTCATGAATGGCTTGTCCTTCTAGTTTGCTTGGGTTAATCAATTGACGTAAATATAACCAGCTTTCCTAAGAAGTTGCTGCGTTATAATTTATTACCACCAGTTAGCCTAAGAAGCGGTTGTGTTATGGACTATATACATCAAACTTGCCGATTGACTTTCCAGTAAAATGGAAGTTAATTGTTGTAAGGTAGCATTTCCAGTAATAAACCAATATAAAGCATATGGATCCCTAAACTGAAGGGTATCTTTTATCTTTTCATCACTTATACGCTTTACTTACGCATTTTTATTATCTCCGCACTTTATTTCTTCATTCGATTTAAATTAAACTAGTTATCAATCTAAGCTCACATCACAAGCTATCAAACATCATACTACTCTAAACAACAACTTTACTGTTTTTATTTATTTTAAAATCTAAATTACTAAAACTCTTTGTGGGATCGATACTTGGACTTAAACCGAGAAAACTACAGTTTGACCACTTATACTTGGGTGTATAATAATATAATTCAGACCACTAAAAGTGCGAATCACCGGTACGCTCTTCTGAAGCAGCCCAACATACCCAGAACTCCTGCAAGTCATCTCCAACTTCTTGGGGGGGCCACCTACACTTCTCCCACACCTACCCTGACATATTTTACACATAACCATGCCATCCTTACACAATTTCTTGACTTTGGAGACATTGGCATTAATGGGGATGGGAGAGAAGGGGGCTGCCATGGTGGGTTGCAGGCTAGCCTATCCAAGGCCATCAACTCACCTCCCATTGATGGGAGGCCTGCACACACCTAGGGGGACCATCAATGGACGAAAATGCAGAGTTCTTCTCCATATATTTAGAATATACATAACTTGATCCGAAATGTGTACACCCAAGTGCAGGCGGTCAAGCTGTAGTAATAATCCGGTTAGAGTCCGGAGTCGAATCCACAGGGAACTTTTGTTGGTATTTTTGAGATAAGCAGTGGTGGAGACCTATTGATTGTAACCCTTGAGATTTGTTGTGAGGTGTGAGATTTCCTGGACAGAATATAAGATTCTTTCCAAGAGAATTTTCTTAACAAATTATGAGATGAGCTCGAATGAAAAAGAGTCACTCTTTAGTTCAAGGATCTGGACATGTAGTTAATTATCCGGTTTATTATACTTATACTTGATAACTCAATTAACTCCCGTGTCAACAGCAAGTTAATCGAAAAATAAAGATGGACTGTGAGAATTAAGAACATGATTCCGATGTCTTTCTAGAAGTTTACAAGAATTGTCTGTGCCTAGACTTAACCCGTCTACAAACAAGCAAGTGTTTCTATAAGACATCCAATCATGACATTAATATTCCATTCTTTAAATGAAGCACAATAAGGGGGAGGATTGAAGGGTAGTCATGAAGATCTAGCCGGGGTACTTGTCTTGAACCGATGAGTCTTTCTATGCAAGAGTCATCCGTGCCATAGAAAGGACCCACGGTTATACAAAGTACCTTAGCTTTGCTAGATGCAATCAATCATCCAATAAGCAAGAAGAAATAAACTTTAAGCATAAGAACAGTGCACAAATATAATTTCCGGATAACTTATACATGTCTTTCTCCTCTTACTAAAGAGTGAATGAGAAACTACTCACTCTTCATGTCTTTGGTAAAGCTAGAAAAATGGGTGATGTTCATCCCTCCAAGTAGAGGACTTAAAAGATGAAATAACAATTAACAAGGAGCCAATCTTTAACAAAGAATGAGTGAATCACGTTCCACCCTTCACGGCTTTGGTAAAGCTCTAGAAAAGTGGAAGAGTTTCACTCCTCTAAGAAAGAAAGAAGCTCAAACAATGGAAGTGAAGTACATAAACAATAAAAGTAGAAGAAAGCTAGTCACATTTGGAGGATGGCTTCCTCAACCAAGGAATGGAGGGTTGTTTCCTCAACCAAATAGATGAACTAACTCCCTTCTATGCATGTAAGAGAAAACATAAGCATAAAACTACTTTTATAGTAAGCAAAGAGATGTTGGACTAAAGCCAAACTAATCTCTAAAATAAAGACTTCATACAAGGAAATGTAAGCTAAATCTACAATGTGAGTGGGAGTCTAAGCCTCCATCAACCTCTCTACTTGGCTCCTTTTGTGATCCAACAATGGGAGTATTTATAAGCAAGAGGAGGAGACAAGAGGGGGTGAAGGAATAGTGTATGCCGCCCAAGTCCAAGTGAAAAACCAACTACTCTGCTGCTAGTCTATGGAGAATGTTCCAACGTGAGTTAGCGTTCGAACGTTCTCGGCCGTTCGAACGTTTCTTCTGTCTTTGCACTATGGGCGTTCGAACGCCAGATGTGCTCTGATCCTTTCACTCGATTGATCTGTTGGTCTTCTGTGAAGTTCAGTTCCACACTCCATGCAGTATCTGGTCTTCAATCAACTCAAGTGTACGTTCGAACGTGAGTTGGCGTTCGAACGTGACACTCAAGTGCATCAGAGCTTCAGAGTTTTCTTTCCTACCTGCAACACGTCTTCTCTCAGCAATCAAGTTTGCTATAGTTCAATGTGGACGTTCGAACGTGAGTTGGCATTCGAACGTTCTTGTTGTGCTCCAAGCTTCTCCAATTTTGTGCCCTAATGTGCTGGTATTACATTCAAGTGTGATACCTATTGTTCTTGAGTCCTTGTTCAGTTTAGGGTCTGAAATGACATCACTTAAACTCCATCAAAGTACAATTAGTCTTAAAAAGGCATAGTAATATGCTAATTTTAAGTGATAATCAACACACAAGATTTTGGAGTGGCTACCTAAGCTTAGAAAGTCCAAGGAAGAAGATGATGAATAGTAGATAGAAAGCTTATGTTTTTGCATTTTCTTCCATCCTTTCACTTATAATTTATTGTAAGACTTGTAATCTTCATTTAATGTCTTTAATGTCATTTATTTCAAGTTCATTTCAAATTTAGTTCTACATTTTATATTTCACCATTGTTATGTTAAGTTTTCTTCATTTCAAGTTTTAAATTGGGTATTCAATATTTTTCTTCTTAGTTTAAGATTTCTTGCATTAATTTAAGTTTCATGCTCCATTTCAATTATGTCTCTTTACATTATGCATTTCTTTCTTGCTTTCATGAGTAGCTAGATTTTAAGTTGGCTAATCCAAGGGAAACCTCCTCTTGGGTGTGCCATTTCAACTCATTTTCTTTCCTCCTCTCAGAGTACGATGGTTCGGTTTGACTGGGTTGAGAGTGGATGCGGTTGTGAGTCTTTGATATCTCGTAGGCCTGTTCACAGTATATGCTTCTATGATATGATGAGCATGAAGTATAAATTGCAATTATACATCTTGAATGCATAATGAGATGAATGTAATTGTGCATTACATTGCATTTTCACGGGTAGCATCACATTCGTGGGCATTCGACATGAGTGTAGGTGTGTATGCATGATTTTGATCAAACATCATCCTTGGTGGGTTGATATGTGGGCTTGGAAAGATTGTACAAGGGCCTAAAGTCAATGGATACCAAACTTTCATGCAACACCCACATGTTCTGGAAGAAAATTGGAGAAGTTTGAAACAAGGCATGAACGTTCGAACACCAATCCACATTCGAACGTCCTCTTGAATTATTTGAGGGCCAGACTGCTGAGGTGATGTTATATGGCGTGTTGCAGTTACTCTTACAGAAGAACAAAGGCCACTTGAGTAAGAAGTTCAAACTCCATCCAGCATTCGAACACCCATCAAGGAAGATAGGAGACAACGTTCGAACGTCATCTAATGTTTGAACATTGTCTCCAGACAAGCTGCAGAGTGGTTGATTTTCTATCTAGACCTTGGGGCATTCATTCGACTTTGAAGACCTTGTACTATTCTTTCACACTTCTTTGCCCCCTCCTCCTTACCTATAAATACTCCCATTGTGGAAGCTTCAAGGGGGACTTGAACTTAGACTTAGTCTTAGACTTAGACTTACACTTGCATACACTTGCACTTGGCTATAAATAGACATACATAGAGGGAGATAGATCATCTTTTGGTTGAGGAGGAAACCCTCCAAAAGCGACTAGCTTTCTTCTACTTTCATTATTAGTTTCATTTGCTTCCATTTTTTGAGCTTCCTTCTTCCCTTAGAGGAGTGAAACTCTTTAAATTTTCTAGAGCTTTACCAAAGCCGTGAAGAGTGGAACTTGATTCACTCATTCTTCGTCGAAGATCGGCTCCTTGTATAGTGTGTTTTACCTTGTAACTCCTCTACTTTGAGGTATGAGAATCACTCACTTTTCTAGCTTTACCAAAGTCATGAACAGTGAGTAGTTTCTCATTCACTCTTTAGTAAGAGGTGATGGACATGTATAAATCGTTCAGAAGTTATATTTGTGTATTTCGTTTATACTTAATGCTTTATCTCTTACTTGTTTATTGAATGATTGAATGCATCTAGCAAAGCTAAGGTACTTTGCTCAACCATGTGTCCTTTCTATGACATAGATGACTCTTGGCATAGGAAGACTCATTGGTCCTTTTCAAGTACTCCAGCTAGATCTTCATGACTACCTTTCAATCTTCACCATTATTGTGCTTCAACTAAGAATGGAATACCAACACCATGGTTGGATGCCTTGTAGAAACACTTTCTTGTTTGTAGACCGGTTGAGTCTCGGGACAGACAATTCTTGTAAGTCTCTACAATGACATCGGAACCATGCTCTTAATTCTCACAATCCATTTTTATCCTCCGATTAACTTTAAGTTGACAAAGGAGTTAATTGAGTTCCCAAGCATAAGTATAACAACCAGATGATTGACTACATGTACAGATCCTCGAGCTAAAGGGTGGCTTTGACATTTGAGATTATATTATATTTTGTCTAGAAAATCCTCTTGGAAAGAATTTTATATTCCATCCAAGAAAATCCATAAACATCATAACTTTAAATCTCAAGGGTTCCAGTCACTTTGGTCTCTGTCACTACTTACTTTGAAACACCAACGTTAGCTCCCTGTGGATTCGGCTCCGAACTTAACCGGATTATTACTACAACTTGACCGCCTACACTTGGGTGTACACATTTCAGATCAAGTCAAGTTTTTGGCGCCGTTGTTGGGGAACCAAAAAGGTGTTTTAAGGTAAAAGGTTAAAAGACCTTCATTTGTGTATATATATATATTTTTACTGTTTATAATTCTTATTTTATGTCGAAGTACGATCCTCACTTTCAAAATTTGCCAGAAGAATCTGATGGGTCTGTGAATCAGTATGAATCATATTCACCTGGATCAATAACAGACTCTTTTGACAATAGCATGGCAAATAATGAGAGACAAGGGGAAGTTCCTGAGAGAGAGGGAGAAGTTCCTAACATCCCACACGAAACAGTGTCCCCTCTTGTTTTGTGTTTCCTGCAAATGCGCCCCTCTTTACTGTAAAGGCGGGAACAGTGCAACTACTACCTCAATTTCATGGACTCGAATCTGAAAACCTGTATCTGCATATAAAAATTTTTGAGGAGGTATGTGGAACATTCCAAGACAATTCTGAACTGGCCAAGTTGAAACTTTTTCCTTTCTCTTTAAAGGACAAAGCTAAAAAATGACTAAAATCTTTGAAAGCCCATTCAATACCAAATTGGCATGCATTACAGCATGAGTTTTTTAGAAAGTTTTTTCCCTTACACCGTACCAATGCACTCAAAAGGCAAATCATGAATTTTTTGGTCAAAGAGGGAGAAACATTTTACCAATGTTGGGAGAGATTCAAGGATCTTCTCCAATCCTGTCCACACCATGCTTTTAAAAATTGGACTTTGGTAGGATTTTTCTATGACTCCTTGCCCACTAGACTACGTCAGTTTGTTGAAATGATGGCTCAATGAGAGTTCATGGGAAAGAGTCCAGATGAGGCATTCAATTTTTTTGACACCATATCTGATAGTTCTCGGATGTGGGACTCAGCCTCTCCTACCACTGTTGAAACCAAATCATCTACTTCCCAAGGGGGTAAGTATGTCTTGAAAGAATATGATGACCTGAGAGCAAAAATGACTACCCTATCTCGAAAGCTTGAAGCTCTAGAGATGAAAAATGTACATCAAGCTGATGTTGGCCCTCCCAAAGAACAAGTGTGTGAGATTTGTGCATTGACAGGACAGCCTACTGGGGAGTGTCCCACCATTCCAGCATTCAAAGAAGTCTTGTTAGAACAAACAAATGCAATTTCCAACTTCAACAAGCCTTATTCCAACCCATATTCTGGAACATATAATCTAGGATGGCGGAATCACCCGAACTTCAGTTGGAGGAACACACAACCAACTCCCATGAGTCCACAACAAAGTGATGAGCACATAATATTGCATATTTTAAGGCCTCATTACATGCATTTTAACTCAACTTTTGCATTTAAGTACTTAGAGTTAGTCAAAGTTGTCAATAATGTTGAATTTTCGATGTTGCAGGTAATTATAGCATAAATGATGGATTTTAGAACCTTACAACTATGTGTGGATGTGTGGTGAAGAGATGGACACATTACATGAGGATTTGGAGGCTTAAAAGTGAAAGAAATCAAGGAGGTATTGGTGTTTGGTAACATAGGCATCAGCACCCACACCATTTTGTAGTAGTACGTCATTTTTCCTCATTTTTTACCATGATTAGCTTCGAATCTGAAAAAGTTAAAAACATGAAAGTTGTAGATCTGGATGCTTTCTGTATTGCGTCAAAATTTCAACTCAATCGGACGGTTGGATCAAAAGTTATGATGATTCTACGAAAACTAGTCAGCAGCAGAAACTGTACCGGTACGGTTCCGCCTCTGGAGTTCGGGGTACCGGTACACAATACCGGTACTGTCTGCTGAACAGCCCAAAACACCTGCAAACCATGCTCCACTTGCTTGGGGTTCCCACCATTGATTCCCCCACTTGTCCCCTGACATCCCTTACACATTTACATGATGTCCACACCCTAGTTGAAGACTTTGGAGGCCATTGCATTAATGAGGATGGGAGAGAAGGGGGCTGCCAGGGGAGTTGCAGGCTAGCCTGTCCAAGGCCATCAACTCACCTCCCATTAATGGGAGGCCTGCACACATAGGCTAGGGGGACCACCATGGACGAAATTGCAAGGCTCTCACTTCATATATTCAGCATTCACAAGCTTTGAAGGGTGTGGCTACCTAAGCTTAGAAAGTCCAAGGAAGAAGATGATGAATAGTAGATAGAAAACTTATGTTTTTGCATTTTCTTCCATCCTTTCACTTGTAATTTATTGTAAGACTCTTGTAATCTTCATTTAATGTCTTTAATGTCATTTACTTCAAGTACATTTCAAGTTTAATGCAACATTTTAGATTTCACCATTGTTGCAGCAAGTTATCTTCATTTCAAGCTTAAAATGGGTATTTGATTGAGCAAAAACAGTCCTATTCCTAACCCTTTAACTACTATCCCCCAAAATGTATGTGTGATGTATATTCAGCCGGGAAGGGAGGTCATGCTCCCTTGGGATAGTGTGAAAAAGAAGGGCAATAGGAAAGGAAATAAGTCAATGGGAATGTGATAAGTGAATGCACAAAAATGCTCCCCAATCGCAAGGAGACTTTCGTGGGTCGTCTTTTACTTGGTGGTATTCCAAGGTCGTTTCCACGGGGAAGGAAGTAAACCAATTTGGAAGTGATTTTGGGAAAAGAAAGTGTAAAATTCTTGTTGTTGGAAATTGTTTGTTGAAGTGTGTTTTGGTGAAATTAGAATGAGAAAACAAGCGTTGGCAATTCCAAGAGCTCCCTCCAATGGGTATACTATCTCAACTCAAATCACTCCTCCGATTGAACAAGAATGAACGGTTGATTCACGGAAAGCCGAGGATGATGTTGGTGAATGCCTAAGCATAAACCGTGACTAGGCCTACGGATTATCAAAGATTCACCAATTCATCCACCTTCAATCCGGTCAAACCGAACCATGGGACTCTAAAGGGAGGGTGTAGAAAGAGTTGAAATGGTATACCCAAATGAGGATTTCCCTTGGTCTTGCCAACAAAAAGTGTTTAGCTACTCATACTCAAAATAGAAATGACAATGTAAAGATAATGCATTGCAAGGATATGGAGTTTTGAAGTAACTAATGTGCAAGAAATCCTAGACTAGAAGTGAATGAAATGAAAATCTATTTTATATCTATGAGCAAGAATAACTTTGAAAGCATTAATGGTAGAACTTAAATGGAAGCATTAAACTAGCAATGACATAAGGGAAAATGACATTAATGACATTCATTGAAGATATAAAGGTTCCTACCATTAATTACAAGACAATGCAGCAAAAGAAATGCAAAAATCACAACTTTCTCTCTCTAAAACTACTATTCATTGTCTTCCTCGCCCAGAGCTTTTCTCTCTATCTGCCTCTCTCTGCTATGGAAGAATGTTGATCATTGGACAGCTCTTTCCCTCCAAAACCATGTCTGGTCTGCTCCTGTAGCTCCCTGAAGTGACCCCCATCAGTAGGGGGTAGCCTGGATGATCTGGACAAGGGAGTGCAGAATTGGTCTGCACACACCTAGCTCCTCCTCCTCTCTCTCTCTTCCTTTAAGGCTGTAGCTCTAGAGTGCAGAGTAAGGTGTGGGCCTGATGAACAGTGTTGTGGGCGTGTCAGAGGAGTGTGGGGGCATCTATGGTGGGAACCTCGAAGTAGCTGAGCAGATCTGCAGACTCTGGGCTCATCAGGCAAATCGTACCGATACTGAGTACCGGTACCTCTACTCCAGAAGGTTTGGCGTACCGGTACTGAGTACCGGTACTTCGACTCCAGAAGGTTTGGCGTACCGGTACTGAGTACCGGTACCATATGGTACCGGTACTGAGTACCGGTATTGTTCTACCTCCTTGTCTGAAACTTCTGATTCCTTTGCTCCTGAGTTGTCCCAAAGTTCTCTTTTCATCTCCTTTCATCCTAAGTGGTATGGGTGGGCTTTAACAACCATAATTAGCTCCTTTCAACTGCAAACACAAAATATTGTCGTTAAGACTTCAATCATCATAACTCCTATCATTTAATCTTCAAAAAACAAGTGAAATGAGCTGATTAGCACCTTATAATATACAAAGTTTTGTGCTAATCAGTATTGAATATTTTTCTTCTTAGTTTAAGTTTTCTTGCTTTAAGTTAAGTTTCAATCTTCATTTCTTCATTATGTCTCTTTACATTATGTCTTTCTTGCTTAGCATGAGTAGCTAGATTTTTAAGTTGGTTAATCCAAGGGAGAACTCCTCTTGGGTGTTCCACTTCAACTCATTTTCATTCTTCCTCTCATAGTACGATGGTTCGGTTTGACTGGGTTGAGAGTGGATGCGGTTGTGAGTCATTGATATCCCGTAGGCCTAGTCACGGGTTATGCTTGGATCCTCACCTCCATTTCATCCCTAGCTTCCCACGAATCAATCGTTCATCTGAGCTCTATTCGAGGAAGGCTTCGAGTTGATTTGGGATTCCCATTGGAGTGAATCCTTCGGATTAGCCAACACTTGTTTTCTTGCATTTTCATTAAGAACAAAACTCACCAAAACCAACTACAAGATTTTACACTTTTTATTTTTACAAAATCACCTTCACACAATTCCCTTCCTTCCCTGAGGAGACGACCTTGGAATACTTTTCCAAGTAAAACACAACAAGCAAAAGACTCCTTGCGCTTGGGGAACACTTTTGTCCATTTCGCACATTCCATTTCATACATTTCATTCCATCAACCATTCTGTTGCCCTTTCTTTTGACATCATCTCAAGGGAGAGTGACACTCCCTTCGCACCTACATCATATACACATTAAAGGATGATATTAGGAGGTTAGGAACAACAACGGTTTTGATCAAGCACAAAGTTCACAACCACCACCTCAAGGACCTCCTACATATTAGCCATACCAACCACCACACAAGAGAAGTCTTGAGGATACACTGAATCAGTTCATGTAAACCCAAATGAACTACAACACTCATTCCACTCAGGCTTTGAATGAGTTCAAAGCATAAACCACTCAATCATTCAAGGATCTCAAAAGCCACATCCAAAAATTGACCCAAACAATGACCACACATGAGAAGGGCAAGTTTTTTGCCCAACCAAAACAACCACAAGGCCAATTTCATGTGGGAAATACTTCAATCATGGAAACCCCACAAGACCAAGCTCAAGCTATCACTACACTAAGAAGTGGTAGGGTGATTGACAAAACCATCAAAGACATGTTAATTCCAAAGTCAAGACTTGAGTCAATTCCGGACAATGAACCAATTGAGCCTGAACCTATAATTGAAAAGGAGCCAGAACCATCAGAGGAAAAAGATCCTTCTTGTCCTAGTCCTGCTCCTTTTCCTCAAAGACTCAAAACAGTACAGAAGTTGAATAACCATCCAGAAATCTACGAGCTTTTTAAGCAAGTGAAAATCAATATTCCACTACTGAATGCAATCAATCAGGTTCCCTCTTATGCCAAGTTTCTAAAAGACTTGTACACAATCAAGAGAAGCCAAAATGTTCAGAAAAGAGTCTTCTTGACATAACAAGCCAGTGCCCTACTTCAACACAAAACCCCTCTAAAATACAAGGATCCAAGATGTCCAACTGTGTCATGTGTCATTGGAAACTTTAGAATAGAACAAGCTATGCTGGATCTTGGAGCCAGTGTCAATTTGCTCCCTTTCTCTGTCTATCAACAATTGGGTCTGGGTGAACTCAAACCCACTTGTATTACACTCCAGTTAGCAGATAGGTTTGTAAAAGTTCCGAGGGGCATTGTTGAGGATGTCCTTATTCAAGTAGACAATTTTTTCTTTCCTGTTGACTTCATTATTTTGGACACTCAACCAGCAATGCATTTAGAGAACCAAATTCTCGTCATTCTTGGTCGACCATTCCTAGCAACCTCCAATGCATTAATCAATTTCAGGAATGGAGTCATGAAATTAAATTTTGGAAATATGACTCTTTAGCTTAATATTTTCAATATTGCCAAGCACCCAAGAGAGGACAAGGAAGTGAGAGAAATAAATTTCATTGAGTCATTGATTCACGAACATTTGAATGATACATTTTGTGAAACCTTTGTTGAATCCTGTCTGTTGGGACCTATCACATATGAGTTAACAGATGATGATCAAAATTCACAAAGTTGTCCTGCTCATGTTGTTGAGACATGGGCACCCAAATTTGTAGAACTTTCATCAAGTGGTACAAAGCCACTTTCACTAAGTGTCAAGCCACTAAAACCTCTCCCATCTGACCTAAAATATGCATTCTTAGGGGAGGACGAGTCATACCCAGTGGTAATTTCATCTAAGTTGCAAGAGTCTAAGTTGATTGAAGTCCTTAGACGCCATAAAAGCACCATTGGGTGGACCATTGCTGATTTGAAAGGTATAAGCCCGTTAATCTGTAATCATGCTATATACCTTGAGGAGGATTCAAAACCCTCTCATCAAATGCAACGATGACTGAACCCTCACATGAAGGAGGTTGTAAGGACTGAGGCATTCAAACTATTGGATGTTAGAATAATATTTCCCATCTCTAATAGTAAATGGGTTAGCCCAACCCAATTTGTGTCCAAGAAGTCTGGGGTCACAGTGGTTAGAAATGATGCCAATGAGCTGGTACCAACTCGAGTCGTCACGGGATAGCGAATGTGCATAGACTATCAAAAACTCAATTTGGTAACTAGGAAAGACCATTTTCCTCTTCCATTTCTTGATCAAGTCTTAGAAAAAATTGTAGTTCATGCATTCTATTGTTTCTTAGAACGGTATTCTGGGTATAATCAAATTGAGATAGCACTAGATGACCAGGAGAAAATCACATTCACATGCCCCTTTGGCACATTTGCATTCAAAATGATGTCGTTTGGACTTTTTAACGCTCCTGCAACATTCCAAAGGTGCATGCAAAGTGTGTTTAGTGACATGGTTGAGAAATTTTTGGAAGTGTTCATGGATGATTTTTCTGTATAGGTGATTCATTTGATTTGTTTATGACAAATCTGGAGAAAGTGTTGATAAGATGTAAGGAAGTCAATCTAGTGCTCAATTGGGAGAAATGTCATTTCATGGTAACACAAGGCATTATCCTAGGTCACATTGTGTCGTCTGAAGGCATGAAAGTTGACAAGGCAAAAATAGATCTTATTGGAAATCTGCCTACTCCCAAGACTGTTAAAGATGTCCGATTATTTCTAGGACATGCAGGATTTTATAGGAGATTCATAAAAGGCTTTAGTACCATATCTAAACCCATATGTCATCTCCTAAGTCAGGATGTATCTTTTGTGTGGAGTGAAGCATCCCAGAAAGCTTTCGATAAGCTTAAAGGTGTGTTAATTTCTACCCCAATAATGCAACCTCCTGACTGGACTCTACTGTTTGAATTAATGTGTGATGCAAGTGATTATGTTGTAGAAGCTGTGTTGGGACAAAGAAATGATAAGAAACCATATGTGATTTACTATGCAAGCAAAACTTTGAATGATGCTCAAATGAATTATTCCACGACTAAAAAAGAATTACTTGTTGTAGTTTTTGCTCTGGAGAAATTTCGTTCTTACCTTGTTGGTTCATCTGTTATTGTGTTCATTGATCAAAACTGGTGTAGTTCCTAACCTCCTAATATCATCCCTCAATGTGTATATGGTGTATGTGTGAAGGGAGTGTCACTCTCCCTCGGAATGATGTGGGAAATAGGGCAACGGAATGGTGGTAATAAAAATGGAATGAAATGTACAAAATGTGTGTGTGGTGAACAAAAGTGATCCCCAAGCGCAAGGAGTCTTTTGACTGTCGTGTTTTACTTGGAAAAGTATTTCAAAGTCGTCTCCTCAGGGAAGGAAAGTTCAAGTGTGTGAAGGTGATTTTGTCAAAAAGGAAAAGTGTAAAATCTTTTGGTTTTGAGTTGTTGTGATTTTGTGTTATTGATGAAAATGAAATAAAGCAAGTGTTGGCTAATCCCAAATCAACTCGAAGCCTTCCTCGAATAGAGCTTAGATGAACGATTGATTCGTGGGAAGTTAGGGACGAAATGGAGGTGAGGATCCAAACATAACCCGTGACCAGGCCTACGGGATATCAAAGACTCACAACCGCATCCACTCTCAACCTAGTCAAGCCGAACCACCGTACTCTGAGAGGAGGAAAGAAAATGAGTTGAAATGGCACACCCAAGAGGAGGTCTTCCTTGGATTAGCCAACTTAGAATCTAGCTACTCATGCTAAAAGGAAAGGCATACAATATGTAAAGAGACATGGTATTGAAATAAAGATTCAAACTTAACTCAATGCAAGAAAACTTAAACTAAGAAGAAAAATATTCAATACCCATTTCAAAGCTTGAAAATGAAGAACTCAAAACAACAATGGTAGAATCTAGAATGCATAACTAAACTTGTAAAACATTAGAAATAAATGACATTAAAGGCAATAAATGAAGCTTACAAGATCCTTACAAAAGATTATAAGTGAAATGATGGAAGAAAATGCAAAAAATCTAAGTTTTCTATCTACTATTCATCATCTTCTTCGTTGGACTACTCCTAAGCTTAGGTAGTCACACTCCTTGCAATACTTGTGTAATGTTGAATATATGGAGAAGAACTCTACATTTTCGTCCATGGAGGGTCCCCCTAGGTGTGTGCAGGCCTCCCATCAATGGAAGGTGAATTGATGGCCTTGGACAGGCTAGCCTGCAACCCACCATGGCAGCCCCCTTCTCTCCCATCCCCATTAATGCCAATGTCTCCAAAGTCAAGAAATTGTGTAAGGATGGCATGGTTTTGTGTAGAATATGTCAAGGGACAAGTGGGAGAAGTGTAGGTGGGACCCCCAAGCAAGTGGAGATGATTTGTAGGTGTTCTAGGAAGTTTGGGCTGTTTCAGAAGAGAGTACCGGTACGGCATACCGGTACATCGAACTCCAGTAGGTAAATCGTACCGGTACGGCGTACTGGTACGTTTCTGTTTCGAACTATTTTTCGTAGAATTGTCATAACTTTTGATCCAACCGTCCGATTGAGTTGAAATTTTGATACAATACAGACGACATCCAGATATATAACTTTCATGTTTTGCACTTTTTCATATTAAAAGTAGATCATGGTAAAAATGGAGGAAACCCGAGGTACTGCCACCAAATGGTGCGGGTGTTGGTGCCTATGCTACCAAACACTGATACCTCCTTGATTTCTTTCACTTTTAAGCCTCCAAATCCTCAAGTAATGTGTCCATGCCTTCACCACACATCCACACTTAGTTGCAAGGTTACAAAATCCATGATTTACGCTATAATTACCTGCAACATCGAAAATTCAACATTCTTCATAAATTTGGCTAACTCTAAGTAATTAATTACAAAGTTGAGTTAAAATGCATGTAATGAGGCCATCAAATATACAATATTTTGTGCTCATCAATCATGCAGCATTAAAATTCTTACTCACAAAGAAAGATGTCAAGCCAAGGCTCTTAAGATGGATACTCCTATTACAAGAGTTTGATCTAATCATTAAGGACAAGAAAGGTGTTGCGAATGTGGTGGCAGATCATCTTTCCAGGTTAATGTATGAATTTCATAAGGATGGGCTACCAATCAATGAAAAATTCTCTGATGAACAACTGTTCACAGTCATGGAAACACCATGATACGCTGATATTGCTCACTTCCTTGCTACTGGTACATTTCCTTCTTCCTTTACAATGATGGATAATAAGAAATTTCTAAGGGAGGTTCGTAATTTCTTTTGGGAGGATCCATACGTGTTTAAGTACTGTAAGGATCAAATCATAAGGCGTTGCATCCCTGATTCGACCTGTTTCGTGACCTGCTTTATATCATACACTCAAGTATAAGTGGTCGAATTATAGTTTACTCGATTTAAGTCCAAGATCGATCCCACAAAGAGTTTTAATAATTGAAATTTAAAATAAGAACAGTGAAGTTATTATTAAAGCAGTATAACATAAGATAGCTTGTGATGTGAGCTTAGATTGAAAACTAGACTGTAAATAAAATGCGTAAGTAAACTGGTGAATGTTAATAATATAAAAAGGTACCCTTCAGTTTAAGGATCCCATATGCTTTATATTGGTTAAGTACTGAAAATGCCACCTAACAACAATTAACCTCCAGGTTACTGCAAAGTCCACTGCTAGGTCTAATGTATATTAAACCATAACACAACAACTGTTTAGGTTAGCTGGTGGTGTATGCATTAATTGACTAATTCAAGTAAACCAGAAGGTCAAGCCATTCAGGAGGAATATTGGAATTACTCAATTGGCAGTTTTATGTATCAGTTAAACAACCCTAGTAAACCAAAAGTTCAAGCCATTCAGGAGGATTACTTGAATTATTTCCTTGTTGTTCCTAACCTCTTAACATTCTCCCTCAATGTGTATGTATGATGTGTGTATGAAGGGGAGTGTCACTCTCCCTTGGAATGATGTCAAAAGAAAGGGCAAGGGAATGGTGGAAAATGAAATGTGCAAGTGGACAAAAATGCTTCCCAAGCGCAAAAAGACTTTTGCGTGTCGTGTTTTACTTGGAGGTATTCCAAGGTCGTTTCCTCGGGGAAGGATGTGAATCATTTTGAAAGTGATTTCGGTGAAAAGAATGTGTAAAATCTTTTGTAGTTGAAGTTTGGTTTGTGAGTTGAGTTGTGATGAAAGTGAAATGAGACAAGTGTTGGCTAATCCGAAGGATTCATTCCAATGGGAATCCCAAATCAACTCGAAGCTTTCCTCGAATAGAGCTTAGATGAACGATTGATTTGTGGGAAGCTATGGACAAGATGGATGTGAGGATCCAAGCATAACCCGTGACCAGGCCTACGGGATATCAAAGACTCACAACTGCATCCACTCTCAACCCAGTCAAAACGAACAATCGTACTCTGAGAGGAGTAAAGAAAATGAGTTGAAATGGCACACCCAAGAGGAGGTCTCCCTTGGATTAGCCAACTTAAAAGCTTAGCTACTCATGCTCAAATTAAAGACAATAATGTAATGGAAAGATATTCTAAAGCAACGAAGATTGTAGCTAAATTAATGCAGGAAAACAAAGACTAGATGAAAAATACATTCAATACCCATTTAAAGCTAAGACATTTAAGAACATGAAAGCATTAATGGTGAAAGCTTTAATGGAAGACTAAACTTGCAAACAACTTGAAATAAATGGCATTAAAGACTTTGAATAGAGCTTAGAAGATTCTTACATGAAAATGGAAGACAATGCATGGAAGAAAATGTAAAAATCTCAACTTCTCTCTCTAACACTATTCATCTTCTTCTTAGAGCTTCTCTCACTATATTCTCATGTGTATTACAATGTATATCCAGTATAATGGTGTATCTCTCCCCTCCCCCCCAAAAAAAAACGTCCCTGGAGAGTCCCCTAGCTCAGTGATGTGATCTCCCTCCATAAGTCTGCCAATAGGGGTGGCTGGACAAGGTGGTGCAGACATTGTCTGCACACCCAACATCACTCTCTTCTCTCTCCTCATTGATCACCAAAGCTCCAAAATTCCAATGAGAGATGTGCAAGGGGTGTCCATGGTCTTGGAAGAGTCAGAAACAGGTGGGAGATTGTCTTTGGTGGGACCCTCAAGGCAGCAGAGAATGGCCAGCAGAATCTGGGCTGTTTCAGTAGAGCGTACCGGTATGGCGTACCGGTACGTCGAACTCCAGTAGACTCAGCGTACCGGTATGGCGTACCGGTACGGCTTCTCTGATTTTCTAATTTCTTAACTTCCTCACCTCCTGAGTTATCTTCAAGTCATCCTTTCATCATCATTCACCTCAAACCATTTGGGAAGGCTTTAAGAAGCACCATTTATCACCTTTTATCTACAAACATCACAAATCTTCGTTAATAGCTCAAGTAGCACAATTCCACTCATTTAATCCCCAAAAGCAAGTGAAGAAGGAATGCATTGGCACATGAAATATGCAATGTTTTGTGCTAATCAAGGATCACTTAGGTTATTCATTTGACAACTTTGTACCATGCAACAGTTAAACATCCTTAGTGCACCAGAACGTCAAGTCATTCAAATGGAACACTGTAGATATTCCACCGGCAGGTTGATAATTCACTGATGACATAATTCCGGGCTACGTATTGAAGTGAAAGCATTGGCTATGCCGAGACTTAACCCGTCTATAACCAATCAATCTTTGTATCATGCATGAAGTACATAATAGTAGATAGTATGGTATAGAATATTAAGTACTGCTTGGTGTTCAAAACTATGAGCATATTATAAATATAACCATCCATCAGTTAAGGGAGGTATATATATATCAATAAAGCATAATTAAACATCGACATTTTCATAATTTAACTAATAATATACATATGTTTACCCCTCACTGAAGGGTATAAGTAAACTATTCACACTCCATTGCTATAAACAAGCAAGAAGTGTGGGTAAGTTTCATTACAATATTAAATAAAATACAAACACTGACACTTCTTTTCCAAGGAATAGTTGAAATACAACCACCCTTAATATCAGTTAAGACACAAAGGTGGCGGATGTTCAACTCTCCAAGTAGAAAGACATAACAGAAAGGTAGAAATAACATAATTCTAGCTGGAAAGTAGGTTGGATAGAATTCTACTTTTTCTCTCCTTTGGATTCTCCCTGGAACTCCCCCTCTTCAACCACCCAAAAATGAAGGCTACAAAGGCCTATTTATAGGCAAAGAAGGAAGCTGATTGTAAGAGGATAACCTTGAACCGCCTAAGTGGACCATCCGGACTCCACCACCACCGTCCGGACGGTGCTGGTTTGCTAGAATGTGGTGGTGGTTCCACAGTGTTCTTCCGTGTTCTTTTTTTAATTTACACTTGCTTCCTTTGTTAATTCAAACTTTGATAGATTGCTCCTCATGATTTTCGAAAATTCCGCACAAAAACCCTGAAATTTCAGACATTATACACATAAAACTCTGATTTACGTACTAACCCTAATTTACTATTTTTGACTATTTTATCTCACATAATTAACTTATTTAATTATTTTAATTTGCATACTAATTAGGGTTAATCAATCCCCAATCATGTGAGCAGACAGGTAATATCTTTTTTTCATTCTGAAGCATGTGTGGCCATTTTTCATCTAAAAAAACCGCTGTGAAAATCTTGCAGTGTGAATTTTATTGGCCCACACTTTTTAAAGATGTCCATGCCTTTTGTCTAACATGTGATAGATGTCAAAGATTGGGAAGCACTTCTAAAAGAAACATGATGCCCTTGAACCCAATTCTAGTAATTAAAATTTTTGACTGTTGGGGCATCGATTTTATGGGACAATTTCCCCCTTCCTTTGGCTATCTATATATTTTAATAGCTGTTGATTATGTGTCCAAATGGGTTGAAACAATTTCATGCCGAAATAATGATCACCGGACAGTGATCAATTTTTAAAAGAAAATATTTTGTCCAGGTTTGGAATTCTTAAATCCATTATAAGTGATGGGGGTGCTCATTTTTACAATCGTCCTTTTTGGAATTTGATGAAAAAGTACTTGATTTCTCATAAAATTGCAACCCCTTATCATTCATAGACTAGTGGATAGGCTGAATTAGCTAATCGAGAGATCAAACTAATTTTAGAAAAAACGGTAAACCCGGACCGTAAAGATTGGTCGGTAAGACTAACTGATGCACTCTGGGCATATCGCATTACTTTTAAAACAATTTTAGGCATGTCTCCTTATCGATTAGTCTATGACAAGCCTTGTCACCTACCTATGAAATTGGAACACAGAGCATACTGAGCCATTAAAACAATGAAATTTGACCAAGACTGTAAAAACCAGGTAAATTTAAACTTTTATGAAAAAGGGGCAAAACTGTAATTTGCCACTATGGTACGAGTTATAAACCTGAATTTTTCTAGAGCTCGAAGGACAAAACGGACCTCATCGTTGGATTCGTCTCGCAAAATCTAGCAACCCCATCAATTTTCATCGAATTTTGAGATAGTCAGATTTTTCGCGTTTTACGAGGCAGTCGGGTCTAGGGTGACCAAAAAATGAAATTTTGAATCAAATTTCGAAAGTTGAAAAATAATTTAAAGCAAGTTGAAATAAAAATATTTTCAACTTGAATCGGGGTGAAATTTAATCGTTTCGGGGTGAAAACAGACCCGGTAAAAGAGGGTCGTGTGGCGCGTTGTGGGCCAAGCATTTAAAGGGTATAAATAGGGGGAAAATCTGATTTCTCCCCCACAACTCAGCTGGTCTTCAACATTGGAGAGGAAGAGGGGGGGAAAAGAGAGAAAATCCAACTTCTCTCTACGATCTACGCCTCCTCGTCGCTCAAATCAACTCGAGCCAAGTATTAAAGTTGTTCTCCTCAACGAGAGCTACGCAACCATACCAAAAATGAAGGCTTTCACCGAAGGTTTGAAAAACAAAAATTATGGAAAGCTTGGATTAGAGCATGGGTTGAATTCTTCAAACTTCCTACGTTGATTTTACGCTTCAAGAGGTAGGGTTTTCTTCCTACTTAGGTTTATTCTCAACCTATGATTGTGATATGGAATGGGCAGGCTGTTAGAAACTTTAACACTTGCCTATTGTTGTGAAATTCATGAAATGGGTATTGGAAATGGGTAGAATACATTCTATCCTAAATTGGGTACGTAGAAATTGCATAATGTAATTTCTTGAAAAAAGTGGAATTTTGGACATGTTGTGTCTTGTATGGGTGTTTGATAAAATGTCTTGAATGATTGAGGTTGTTGTTTTGATGAAATTCAAATAACTTGCTTGGATAATGTGGTAAATTGAAATCATATGCTTATGATGTGATTTACAATTGAAAATGTAATTGAAATCATAAATGCTTGGAAATGGGTATTGAGAATGGGTAGAATAATTTCTATCGTGAATTAGATATGTGGAAATTACCTAATGTGATTCTTAAGTTGTGTGATTAATTGGAAAAATTATGTGATGACATGATTGGATGCCTTGAAGGTGTTTGAAATAAATGCAAATGTGAAATTAAGTATGTTGCATAGATAATGTGATAACATGCTAGGGAATTATTATGGGTGTGATGTTAATATATGATTTATGATATGTTAGCATTATAATAAGTGTGAAAATTATATGCTTTTGATATAATTGGCAATAGAATGGTGAAAATTGCTCATTTGGCATTTATTGCATATTGGGCATAATATTGGCATCACATTCATGGGCATTGGGCATGAGTGTGGGTATGTCTGTGCATGGTTCAATCAAACACCATACTTGGTGAATACTGGGTGGACTCGGGAAAAGTTGGAACGAAGTTCTGATTGAGTCGCACGGTTGCATGAAAAACTTGTGTCGGGTATAGCAAGAAGGGCTAGACTCTCCCTCGGGAGCAAGACCGAGCTACTGGTTTATACACTTCCGACGATGTAAGTCCAAAAAAGTGTATCGGTTTGCGGAGCCGGCGGTGTGACACCAAAAGTCCGCTACCCAACAAAGACACATGATTTTGTTTATAAATTGTCATTTGATGTGTAACGTCAATGACGGGGGCTTAGAAAGCCCAGTTTTCATACATGGCAATTGCATATGTTAAGGGAGCCATTGAAGGCTCGGGTAGATGTACATGAGTGGGTTTCATCTCAGTTCATGACATAGCATGAGATTCTTGTTTTTGAATGCATATTCTTGATGGGAATGTTCTGAATGGTTGATTGTTGTATGTGAACATTTTATATGCATCTAGGTTTGGGAGTAGCCTCTTTAGGAGATACCCTATTGAGCATGGCTCACCCTTTGTGGGAAAACATTTTAGGTGCGGGGTTCACACTGGCGGACGGCTCCAAATTCGAGTATCAATGGTGAAGAAGGCCGACTTGTGGCTTTTATGACTCATTTTGTATAACTTTTGTGAAAATCCTATTTTGGCATGTAAATATAAAAGAATTGTATTCGAACTCATATGGACTGTTTTTAATGTAAAAAAATTGCATGTGGCCATATGGGTATCGATAAATGGACCCGGTGTGGTCAATGTTGTTTGATTGCACAGGTTGTGTTTTTTGGTAGAGCTCCCCGTACAAAGGAGACTCTGTCGAATTTTTTTAAATTAAGGACCCCCAATTTTTGGGGCGTCACAGCTTGATATCAGAACCTAGGTATACGATTTACCTAGGGCTTGTGGGGCGTGAGTTTAGACCATTACATCCATTGTGTATTTCATGTTGTGTGTTTTACTTGATACATGTCATGTGCTATATACTATGTGGATTATATGCATGGTAAGATGTATATGGAAATGGACACACTAGGGTTAGAAAACATAACCTTAGGGGTCAGAAAACAAATGAACGGGGTGGGTCACGAGGTAGATGTCTACTAGTGGTTGGCATATTGACTTGATCCGAAATGTGTACACCCAAGTGCAGGCGGTCAAGTTGTAGTAATAATCTGATTTGAGTCCAGAGTCGAATCCTCAGGGAACTATGGTTGGTGTTCTTTGAAGTAAATAGTGAGAAAGACTTGTAACTGGAAATATTATGATTTTGAAGTTGTGGGAAGTTTTGGATAGAATGTAAAATTCTTTCCAATGGGTATTTTTCTAGACAAAATATAAGATGATTAAATGTAACAAACACTCTTTGGTTCGGGAATCAGAATATGTAGTTGATTATCCGGTGCATTATGTTTATGCTTTATAACTCAATTAACTCCCGTGTCAACGGCAAATTAATCGGAAGATAGGAATGAAGTGCAATAATGGTGGACATTGAAAGTTTGTCATGAAGAGTTAGTTAGGGTACTTGCCTTGAATCAATGGATCTTTCCATGTAGGAGTCATCCATTTATCATAGAAAGATCCGTTGATTATACAAAGTACCTTTACTTTGCTAGGTGCATTCAATCACCCAAAAATCAAGTGGAGTATAGAACATTTAAGCATAAAGGTGATACACAAACATAATGTCCGGATTAATCTTTTACATATCTATCATCCCTTCCCAAAGAGTGAATGAGGACTACTCACCCTTCATAGCTATGGTAAAGCTAGAATGATGAATGGTACTCATCCCCAAAAGGTGTTACAAAGTAAAATGCTCAAGCACTAGAAGTGAAATGCTTTAAAGTAAAATAGCTAAACAAGGAGCCGATCTTCGACAAAGAATGAGTGAATCACGTTCCACCCTTCACGGCTTTGGTAAAGCTCTAGAAAAGTGGAAGAGTTTCACTCCTCTAAGGGGAAGAAAGAAGCTCCAACAATGGAAGTAAAAGAAAACAATACTTAAATTAAAAGAAAGCAATAAATACTTGGTGTTTAATCCACAACCAAGAGATGATAATACATAAAAGAAAACAACAACTTCTTGGTGTTTAATCCACAACCAAGATATAATAAAAACATAAAAGAAAATAATAACTTCTTGGTGTTTAATTCACAACCAAGATCTAATAAAAAGAAAACAACAACTTCTTGGTGTTTAATTCACAACCAAGATCTAATAAAAAGAAAACAATAACTCAAGAAAATAAATAAAGCAATAATACTTGAAAGATGATTCAAGAAAAAGATTCAAGACCTTTGGAGTGTTTTCCACTAGGAAGAAATGTTCTTTACAAGAAAAATGAAACAAGAGAAGGATGCCCATTACAAGCCCCCAAGGGGGGTATTTATAGGCATCCAAATTACAAATATCCTAAAATATATTTATCCTAAAAGATATTTAATTACAAATATCCTAAAAGATATTTATCCTAAAAGATATTTAATTACAAATATCCTAAAATATATTTAAATATCCTAAAAGATATTTAAATACAAATATCCTAAAAGATATTTAATTACAAATATCAAGAAGATCTTGATTTACACTTTGATCTCCCTTTGTTTTGAGCTTTAATAATTTACACCCTATGCTTTGATAAGTTGCTCTCCATGCTTTGATAATTGGCTCCCGTCGTTTTGACGCATAAAAACCTGAAAAGAACAACATTCAATGCATTATCCTTAATTCACACATTAACCCTAATTAGATTTATTTTGACTAGTTTAACTTTATTTAATTACACAATTGACCTTTTAATTTAATTACATTTTGCATTAATTAGGGTTAATCACACCGCCCAACCTAAACATTACTAGTCCCTAGTAATAAATAACAGCATAACAAAATCACTTTCGTAGATAACACGATTGCATTTAGCATATGCAATAAGTCGTTAAACCCCTAGGTGATTCCTAGTGGACGAGTTTTGTCTCGTGAAGGTTTTCAGTGAAGCTACCTACAAATTCCATTTGAAAAAAATGTGTATATGCATTAGCACCATGATAGCTGAGACGCCGAATTTTTTTTTTTTTTTTTTAGCAAAATAAAACACTTCTCTGTCATTGGTACGTAATATATGCAAAAATAAACACTTGTTATATTGGTATTTGAAATTCCCTATGCAGTAAGAATGATCATTCTAGCAACAAGAATTGTTATATAACAAACACTCCACTTTACTACCTTCCATGGATAGCTTCGATTTCACAAACCTCTCGTAGAATGCTCTCAGCAAAAATTCACTCCGATTATAGTGACTTGTCTCTCACGGGGCATGTGATCAGAAGGTGGCCAATCGAAAAATCACATGCACAATTAGGAAGGGAGTGAAGTTTAAGGAAACAAACTAATCATGTTTGGCATAATCTCATGAAGGAATATTGATACAATTTAAAGAAATACTATTTACCATACCCCAATTTTGATTGACAACACACGCATGTAACAGACTTGAGATCAATTAGGGCTTTTCATAGGTTGTAGCGTGGCCAGAGGTCAGTGGCTAATGAAATGACGTCAATGATTTTCAAAAGCTATCCTTTCATTCTGTAATGTAACACACTTATTTCTAGCTTTTCGACATTTTGCCCAGAAATGATTTCTTTTTTTTTTTTTTTTTTCATTTGTTCCCATTGATTCTCCTTGTCATCGAAAAGTAATCTCCACAGTTTTCCCCATTTCTTTGCATTTCTGTGTCATATTGATTTATAAGAATGTGCAAGAAAATTAGATAGCAATGGTGTGTCCAGTATGTTTTCTTGTGGCTTGGTAAATATTTGGGTTTATCAAAGAAGAAATCATACATTGAGGGCTCAAACATGGCTGACTAGGGAAATAATTTTGCAGAAAAAAATGGCTAAGGCTCAATATCAAATCAAAGATGGCCTAAAATCCTTTCTCAAGTATGTGAACATGTATGTGTCGTATGAACAGATTTCTTGGGGATATGTCAACAGATTACCTTAATTGCATCAATCAAAGCAAATTTAATGAGATTATTCAAAAATAGAGAGTGAAAGACCTTACTTGAATAAATATTAATTATCTCTCAAAAGTATGATAAGGCTCAAAACTTACCATGGTATTCTTTATTATCTCCACTGGTAATGTCAGGTTTTTCATGGAATGTCGGTTATATACCAATTCTATTTTCGAGTCTGGTCATTCTGTACCTTAAGAATAACAAATAGCAATATACATTTGACATTTAAGCATAGAGAAAATACCATTTTTCAAGGAAGTGAGTTTTGTTTTTTTTTTTTTTAAAGAAGAAGAAATAAAATTCAAAATTATAAACATACTCATTTATCTATGAAAATTGAAAGAAGACTAGATGCACCAATTAAACTTGAAAAACTATGGCGTCTCAGGATAAAATCCCTACCCACACTACAGGTTGGCATTTTAGGACATTCCTTACTCAGCCCACATACTCATTTATCTATGAAAATTGAAAGAAGATAAAATGCACAAATTGAACTTGGAAATTTATGGCGTCTCAGGATCAAATCCCTACCTACACTGTTAGTTGGTAGTTCGGGACGTTCCTTACTCGGCCCACATTTTTATTTCAACAACAAGACTTTGTACAAAACTATTTTACAAAAGAGTTCAGACCCTTAACCTTCATTCCAAAACACATTTTTCCACAGCTTTGTTTTTATAGTCAAAATCTAATCCGAGTCATCGCTTGGATCTATGTCATTATCAGTGACCCTTCCAACTTCTTGTCGCACATAACTTGTAAGTCCTGGACTGGCATAAGATGGCGTGTCAGGATAATCCTTACTCAGCCCATACACTATCCAGTTTAATCGATCGGTTGTACGACCCGAAATTGGTTCAGAACACTGATTATGTTTTTTCATATGAAATATCCTGCCACAATGGTAACAAGCACCCAGTCGTTTGGAACGACGATGTTTAGCAAAATTGCTTCTGCCACACAATGGTTGTTGTTGTTTCTCTCGGATCTCAATTTTTCTCACATCCCTTGCTTTTCTCATTATCACAGCATGCACATCAGATGGGAAAATGCGTAGAACTCCTAGACTAAACCAAAAAAGTTTAGGATCCATGCTTGCTAAGACTAAAGACATTCTATCTGGTTTTTTAATGTCTGCCAGTCACAAAGACATTTGAAGCTGCATCCGATGTGATCATGAAATACAGGTACAAATACTTTAAAAAAACGCGATCCAGAAAAAATAAAAAAAAATTTTTTTTTTTTTTTTTTTTCAAATCTAAAACTAAAATTACAAATACGAAACTAGATAAAGTATACCAAAATACAAGCGGAAGGAAGAAGATTTAGGATGAAACAAACAAATTAACGAAGAAGGAATAAACCCAGAATACATAGGATTGAGGAGGATTATTTGGCAAATTATCAGATCTTACTGTAACAGCAATTACAGCATAGTCATTGGAGGGCATAGCAAATTCACAAGGAATTTTATAAAGACAAATAGACATGAGAATCACAAGCTGTAGATATCAAATTTCAAATATATATATAAATGAAATTACAAACAAGCAATACTTACAACACTAGCACTAGTGGGCTAGTGGAGATAAGGTTGCAGTAGTGAAAGTGTATGACGCTTGAAAATGAGGTTGTAAGGTACAGATCTGTTCATCTGCCGAAACCTCAAACAAAATACAACAATTACTCAACTCAAGGAATATCTGGGTTTCTCTGGAAACTCCTCATCCTAAGTGTGAGAACACAAAGAGCACCCAGGTACAAATACAAACATATAAGACAAATTATTAAACAAAAGACTGGATCGTCGGCGTATATGGTCATGGATTTACAGGGGGTGAGTTGTTTTTACAGAGAACAGAAAGAACGACGACGAAGAAGAAGAGAAGAAAAAGAAAGAGAAGAAGAGAAGGGAAAGAGAAAAGGGGGGAACCAACACCGGTGATGGTGGAAGAAAAAGAAAAAGGTGGAAGGCCTAATAAAGGCATTCCTCAGACTTTTTTTTTTTTTTTTAAAATGTCGGCAGGAGTTGGCATAAGAAAAGAAAAAGAAGAAGAAAAAGAATGGGAGGCCCCCCCCCCCTTTTTACTTTCGGCAGTGTCGGCAGGCGCAAATCATGGCAGCAGGCGCAATAATGGTGCAGGCTTGAATTTTTTTTTTTTTTTTTTTAATGGTGCGCAGTGTCGGCAGAGTGGATATCCACGCAGAATATTCCCACAAATAATGCAACCTCACCCCCTAACTTGGTTCATGCATTGTCCTCAATGTAACAGAAAGATATGATAATTAATGACGCACAATAAAAAAAATGAGTAGGGTAAGAGAACACATTGCCCTTGAGTTTTGACCTGGCACCGATATCTGAAAATAGGAACAACAAAACTATACAACAAAAGAAAGTGACATGCATTAAAAATAACATTAAATAAAAACAACTGTACACTATTGTAGAAGGATTTTAGCAAAAACATTCAAACGTGTTGTAACGTTCGAACGTCGAATCAAAAAAAAATTTTTTTTTTTTTTTTTTTCTACACTACATTATGCATACTAAAAGGAATCCATGTTTTCATTTTAGTCAAAAGAGTTTGTACAGAACATAAAAAAAATAAAATAAAATAAAATAAAATAAAATTTACAGACTCGGACCTTCAGCTCTCATTCCCAACCTCAGTACACTTTTCCACAGAGGTCAATCCGATTCCCCCTCCGTATCTGTGTAAAATGGACAACCAGTAACTCTCCCAACTTCCTCTCTCACAAATCGGTTAAGCACAGTACCGGAATAGCATGGCGTATCAGGGTAATCCTTACTCAGCCCATTCACTATCCAGTTTAATCGATCGGTTGCGCGACCGGAAATTGGTTCAGAACATTTGTTGTATCTTTTCTCATGAAAGTATCTGCCACACTGTTTACAGGCACCAAGTCGTGTAGCACGACGACGTTTAGAATAACTGCTTCGGCCACAGAGGGGTTTCGCTTGTTTTTCTTTGATTTCAGCCTTCTTTACTAATCTTGCTTTTCTCATGATCATGGTATGTACATCAGATGGAAAAGTACGTAGGACTCCTAGACTAAACCAAAAAAGATTTACATCCATGATTGCTACTTTATAACCCACTATCTGGTTCTTTTACGTCTTCCAGTCACAAAGACGATCAAAACTGACCCACATATATTATCATTAATACAAGGTACATAATCTGAACAGATACAACAATAAAAACAAAAAAATTTACAGAAAATTTTACGGGTTCAACCTGCGCAGATCAACTACTGTAAACTGCAGATCAACTACTGTAAACTGTAGATCTCACCCCCCAACCTAGACTGAACATTGTCCCCAATGTTTCGAGTTTTTCGGTTTGTAGAGCTTGAATACGCAGTTAACTGTGGAGATCTGTTCAATCGCCGATGACCTATACCAAAAAAAACAGAGATTAAGCATCTTTGGGGTGGTCTGGGTTTTCATTGGGACAAAAACCCTTGATCATCAGTGCGGCCCGAAGAAGAACAGCCATAAGTAAATAATACAAACAAATGTAGATCATGAGAAGGAGGATAGGGTCATCGAAAAATGCAGACATGGTACTGTTATGGGTTGGATCGTGGTACAGAAGACCAGATGCAGTGGAGAAGAAGAAGAAAAGAGAAGAAAAAGAAGAAGAAAAAGAAAAGAAAAGAGTAAAGGCGGTGGGGAAAAAAAAAAAAAAACAAAACGATGGGGGCCTTATAAAGGCAGTCCATCGTGTCGGGTGTCTGATTGACTCGACCCTTTTTTGTGTCGGCAAGCGTAATCTCCGGAGTGATTTTCGGAGATACTTTCTGGATCCATTAAAAAAATGGTCTCCACATTTTGGACAAAATTCTCCACAAAGGGTTTTAATCGCTGACCATTGACGGTAAAAATGTTACCGTTTGATGGGTTCTCCACTTCCACTGCCCCATGTTCAAATACCTTTTTAACAATGTATGGTCCAGTCCATCTTGATTTCAACTTACCAGGAAATAGGCGAAGTCTCGAATTGAAAAGTAGAACCTTTTGATCAGGTTCAAAAGATTTTCGCACTATGTTCTTGTCATGAAAAATTTTCATCCTGGTTTTTGCAATCTTAGCATTTTCATATGCTTCATTTCTCAATTCCTCCAATTCATTAATCTGAAGCTTCCGTGACAGTCCAGCCTTGTCTAAGTCAAAATTCATTGCTTTAATAGCCCAGTATGCCCTATGTTCCAATTCCACAGGCAAGTGACATGGCTTTCCATAGACTAATCGATAGGGAGACATGCCCAAAATTGTTTTAAAAGCAGTTCGGTATGCCCAGAGCGCATCAGTTAGTCTTAATGACCAATCTTTGCGATCTGGGTTCACCGTTTTTTCCAAAATTAATTTGATCTCCCGATTAGCTAACTCAGCTTGTCCACTGGTCTGTGGATGATAAGGGGTTGCAATTTTGTGAAAAATCAAGTATTTTTTCATTAAATTCCAGAAGGGACGATTGCAAAAATGAGAACCCCCATCACTTATAATGGATTTTGGAATTCCAAACCGAGATAAAATATTTTCTTTTAAAAACTTGATCACTGTTTGATGATCATTATTTCGGCATGGAATTGCTTCAACCCATTTGAATACATAGTCTACGGCTACTAAAATGTATAGATAGCCAAAGGAGGGGGGAAATGGTCCCATAAAATCGATACCCCAACAGTCAAAAATTTCGATCACCAAAATTGGGTTTAAGGGCATCATGTTTCTTTTTGAAATGTTTCCCAACCTTTGACATCTATCGCAAGTTACGCAAAAAGCATGGACATCTTGGAAAAGTGTGGGCCAGTAAAATCCACACTGCAAGATTTTTGCAGCGGTTTTTCGAGATGAAAAATGACCACCGCATGCTTCTGAATGACAAAATGTTATTACCTGTCTACTTTCCTGAGCGGGGATGCAACGTCTTATGATCTGATCCTTACAGTACTTGAATACGTAGGGATCTTCCCAAAAGAAATTGCGGACCTCCCTCAGAAACTTCTTTTTGTCCATGGGAGTGAAAAATGGAGGAAGTGTTCCGGTAGCAAGGAAATTAGCAATATCAGCGTACCATGGGGTCTCATCAATCCTGAATAGTTGTTCATCAGGGAATTTTTCATTAATTGGCAGTCCATCCTCATGAAATTCATAAGTTAATCTCGACAGATGATCTGCCACCACATTTTCCACACCTTTTTTGTCCTTAATGACTAAGTCAAATTCTTGGAGCAAGAGGATCCATCTCAAGAGCCTTGGTTTGGCATCTTTTTTTGTAAGCAAAAATTTCAGTGCTGCATGGTCAGTAAATACAGTAACAGAAGAACCAACAAGATAAGATCGAAATTTTTCCAATGCAAATACTACAGCAAGTAATTCCTTTTCAGTTGTTGAGTAATTCATTTGGGCATCATTTAAAGTTTTACTTGCATAGTAAATCACATGTGGCTTCTTATCTTTTCTTTGTCCCAAAACAGCACCTACAGCATAGTCACTAGCATCACACATCAATTCAAAGGGTAGAGTCCAGTCAGGAGGTTGCATTATTGGGGCAGAAATTAACATGCCTTTGAGTTTGTCAAATGATTTTTGGCACGCTTCATTCCAGTCGAAAATGACATCCTGACTCAAAAGATGACACATAGGTTTTGCTATGGTGCTGAAGTCTTTTATGAACCTTCTGTAGAATCCTGCATGACCTAAGAATGATCGAACATCCTTTACAACCCTAGGAGCAGGAAGATTTCTTATCAAATCAATTTTTGCTTTATCAACTTTCATGCCTTCAGACGACACAATGTGACCCAAGACAATGCCTTGATTCACCATGAAATGACATTTCTCCCAGTTAAGCACCAGATTTGCCTCTTTGCATCTCATCAAAACTTTTTCTAGGTTAGCTAGACACAAATCAAATGAGTCACCATATACCGAGAAATCATCCATGAAGATTTCCAAAAAATTTTCGACCATGTCACTGAACAAGCTCAGCATACATCTTTGAAATGTTGCAGGAGCGTTACAAAGTCCGAATGGCATCCTTTTGAATGCAAAGGTGCCAAATGGACATGTGAATGTGGTCTTTTCTTGGTCATTCAGAGCTATCTCAATTTGATTGTATCCGGAATACCCATCCAGGAAACAGTAAAATTAATGGCCTGCTATTCTCTCGAGGACTTGGTCAAGGAAGGGAAGAGGAAAATGGTCTTTTCTAGTCACCAGATTGAGTTTTCGATAGTCAATGCACATTCGCCATCCTATGACGACTCGTGTTGGCACGAGTTCATTTGCATCATTTTTGACTACTGTGACTCCAGATTTCTTTGGTACAACTTGGGTTGGACTAACCCATTTGCTATCGGAGATAGGAAAAATTATCCCTGCATCCAGGAGTTTGAGCACTTCCAGTCTCACAACCTCTTTCATGTGAGGATTCAATCGTCGCTGCATTTGACGAGAGGGTTTTGAGTCCTCTTCAAGGTATATGACATGATTACAAATTAACGGGCTTATACCTTTCAAATCAGCGATGGTCCACCCAATGGTGCTTTTATGACTTTTAAGAACTTCAATTAATTGAGCTTCTTGCAAGTCTGTGATTTTTGAAGAAATTACCACTGGGTAAGATTTATCCTCACCTAAAAATGCATACTTGAGATCAGATGGGAGCGGTTTCAGTTCAGGCTTTGGTGGCCTGTCACTTGAAGATAGTGGTTTTGTACCACTTGATGAAATTTCTTCAAATTTAGGAGCCCATGTCCCCACATTGAAGGTAGGGCACTCAATGGAGTTTTGTTCCAGAGAGTCAGATGAGTCAGATTTTGACAAAGTTGATTCACTAAGATCCTCACAGAATGAGTCATTCAGATGTGCTTGTATCAATGACTCAATGGAATTTATTTCTCCTACCTCCTCGTACTCTCTTGGGTGTTTTGCAATGTCAAAGACGTTCATTTCGAGAGTCATATCCCCAAAAGTCAATTTCATAATACCATTCCTGCAATTGATTAGTGCATTGGAGGTTGCTAGAAAAGGTCGACCAAGAATGACAGGAATTGGAGTTTCTGAATGAACTTCTGGATGAGTATCTAGAACAATGAAGTCTATAGGGAAGACAAAATTATCCACTTGGACAAGTACATCTTCAACAATACCCCTAGGAATTTTTACAGATCTATCTGCCAATTGGAGTGTGGTGCAAGTGGGTTTCAGTTCACCTAAACCCAACTGCTGGTAGACAGAGAAATGAAGCAAGTTGACACTAGCTCCAAGGTCTAACAATGCTTGCTCAATTTTGAAATTTCCAATGACACATGACACAGTGGGGCACCCTGGATCTTCGCACTTTGGAGGGATTTTGTGTTGAAGTAGGGCACTGGCTTGCTCTGTGAGGAAGGCTCTTTTTTGAACATTTTGGCTTCTTTTGACTGTGCACAAGTCTTTTAGAAACTTGGCATAAGCTGGAACCTGTTGGATTGCATCCAGAAGTGGGATGTTGATTTTTACTTGCTTGAAAAGCTCGTAAATTTCAGACTGATTGTTTGTTTTCTGTATGCTCTTGAGTCTATGAGGGAAAGGAGCAGGAATAGAATACGAGGGTTCTTCTTCCCTTGATGGCTCTGGTTCTTGTTCAATCATGGGATCACAGTCATTTTTTGTTGCAAGTTCTGGCTCACTTAATGGGTTGGCTGGAATTGAGTCTGGTTTTGGGTCTGGAATTAGCATGTTTCTGATGGACTTGTCAATCTTTTTGCCACTTCTCAATGTGGTGACAGTTTTGGCTTGGTCTTGTGGAGTTTCCATAGTTGATGGATTTCCCACCTGAAATTGGCCTTGTGGAGGCTTTGGTTGGGCAGGAAATTTTCCCTTCTCATGTGTGCTCATGGACTGGGTCAGCTTTTGAATGTGGCCTTTGAGATCCTCAAAAGATTGTGTGGTCTGGGCCTTGAAATCAATAAAAGCCTGAGTAGAACTATTGTTCTAGCTCATTTGGGTTTGCATGAATTGATTCAATGTATCTTCAAGGCTCCTTTTGTGTGGTGGTTGATATGGAGGATATTGTGGAGGTACTTGAGGTGGATGTGGTGGCCCTTGTTGATGAGGATATTGTGGAGGTCCTTGAGGTGGTTGTTGTGGACCTTGTTGCTGATTCATGGGGGTTGGTTGTGTGTTTCTCCAACTGAAATTTGGGTGGTTCCGCCACCCTGGATTGTATGTTTCAGAGTATGGGTTGGAGTAAGGCTTGTTGAAATTGGAAATGGCATTTGTTTGTTCCAACAAAACTTCTTTGAATGCCGGTATGGTCGGGCATTCCCCAGTAGGATGCCCTGTTAGCGCACAAATCTCACACACTTGTTCTGTGGGAGGGACAACATCAACTTGATGGACCTTTTTCATCTCTAAAGCTTCAAGCTTTCGAGACAAAGTGGACATTTTTGCTCTAAGATCATCATCTTCTCTCAAGACATACTTACCCCCTTGGAAAGTAGGTGGTTTGGCTTCTACAGTGGTAGGAGATGCTGAGTCCCACATTTGAAAACTGTCAGATATGGTATCAAAAAAATTGAATGCCTCCTCCGGACTTTTTCCCATGAACTCTCCTTGAGCCATCATTTCGACAAACTGTCGTAACCTAGTGGGCAAGGAATCATAGAAAAAACCTGCCAAAGTCCAATTTTCAAAAGCATGGTGTGGACAAGATTGGAGAAGATCTTTGAATCTCTCCCAGCTTTGATAAAAAGTTTCCCCTTCTTTGACCGAAAAATTCATGATTTGTCTTTTGAGTGTATTAGTGCGGTGCAGAGGAAAGAATTTTCTGAAAAATTCATTCTGTAGAGCCTGCCAATTAGGGATTGAAAGAGATTTTAAAGAATGTAACCATTGTTTGGCTTTATCCCTCAAAGAGAAAGAAAACAATTTCA
Organism: Ilex aquifolium; assembly: GCA_951799425.1. Classification (NCBI taxonomy): domain Eukaryota; kingdom Viridiplantae; phylum Streptophyta; class Magnoliopsida; order Aquifoliales; family Aquifoliaceae; genus Ilex; species Ilex aquifolium. Next base: position 18,628,447 of record OX637393.1, on the reverse strand, counting down.
TTTTTGTCAATTCAGAATTGTCTTGAAATGTTCCACACACTTCTTCGAAGTCTTTGATATGCAGATACGGATTTTCTGCATCCAATCCATGAAACACGGGCAATAACTGCACTGTCCCCGGCTTTACAGTAAAGAGGGGAGCATTTTCAGGAAAAATAAAACAAGAGGGGACACTATTCCTTGTGGGATGTAAGTAATCTCGCAATGTTCGAATGTTGGGTACTTCCCCCTCTCTCACATGATCTTCACCCTGCCTATCAATATTTGCCATATTGAAGTTACAAGAGTCGGCTTCTGATTTGGGTGAAGGTGGTTCAAGTTGATTTACAGACCCAGAAGATTCAGCAGGCAAATTTGGATAGAGGCGATTGGTGTCAGTCATAAAAAAAAAAAAAAAATTATTCACAATAAGGCAAAAATATACACAAAAAGAGAGGTTTTTTTTTTTTTTTTTTCATCTTTTTCTAAAAAGAGCACCTTTTATGGTTCCCCGGCAACGGCGCCAAAAACTTGGCTTGATCCGAAATGTGTACACCCAAGTGCAGGCGGTCAAGTTGTAGTAATAATCTGGTTTGAGTCCAGAGTCGAATCCTCAGGGAACTATGGTTGGTGTTCTTTGAAGTAAATAGTGAGAAAGACTTGTAACTGGAAATATTATGATTTTGAAGTTGTGGGAAGTTTTGGATAGAATGTAAAATTCTTTCCAATGGGTATTTTTCTAGACAAAATATAAGATGATTAAATGTAACAAACACTCTTTGGTTCGGGAATCAGAATATGTAGTTGATTATCCGGTGCATTATGTTTATGCTTTATAACTCAATTAACTCCCGTGTCAACGGCAAATTAATCGGAAGATAGGAATGAAGTGCAATAATGGTGGACATTGAAAGTTTGTCATGAAGAGTTAGTTAGGGTACTTGCCTTGAATCAATGGATCTTTCCATGTAGGAGTCATCCATTTATCATAGAAAGATCCGTTGATTATACAAAGTACCTTTACTTTGCTAGGTGCATTCAATCACCCAAAAATCAAGTGGAGTATAGAACATTTAAGCATAAAGGTGATACACAAACATAATGTCCGGATTAATCTTTTACATATCTATCATCCCTTCCCAAAGAGTGAATGAGGACTACTCACCCTTCATAGCTATGGTAAAGCTAGAATGATGAATGGTACTCATCCCCAAAAGGTGTTACAAAGTAAAATGCTCAAGCACTAGAAGTGAAATGCTTTAAAGTAAAATAGCTAAACAAGGAGCCGATCTTCGACAAAGAATGAGTGAATCACGTTCCACCCTTCACGGCTTTGGTAAAGCTCTAGAAAAGTGGAAGAGTTTCACTCCTCTAAGGGGAAGAAGGAAGCTCCAACAATGGAAGTAAAAGAAAACAATACTTAAATTAAAAGAAAGCAATAAATACTTGGTGTTTAATCCACAACCAAGAGATGATAATACATAAAAGAAAACAACAACTTCTTGGTGTTTAATCCACAACCAAGATATAATAAAAACATAAAAGAAAATAATAACTTCTTGGTGTTTAATTCACAACCAAGATCTAATAAAAAGAAAACAACAACTTCTTGGTGTTTAATTCACAACCAAGATCTAATAAAAAGAAAACAATAACTCAAGAAAATAAATAAAGCAATAATACTTGAAAGATGATTCAAGAAAAAGATTCAAGACCTTTGGAGTGTTTTCCACTAGGAAGAAATGTTCTTTACAAGAAAAATGAAACAAGAGAAGGATGCCCATTACAAGCCCCCAAGGGGGGTATTTATAGGCATCCAAATTACAAATATCCTAAAAGATATTTATCCTAAAATATATTTAATTACAAATATCCTAAAAGATATTTATCCTAAAAGATATTTAATTACAAATATCCTAAAAGATATTTAATTACAAATATCCTAAAATATATTTAAATATCCTAAAAGATATTTAAATACAAATATCCTAAAAGATATTTAATTACAAATATCAAGAAGATCTTGATTTACACTTTGATCTCCCTTTGTTTTGAGCTTTAATAATTTACACCCTATGCTTTGATAAGTTGCTCTCCATGCTTTGATAATTGGCTCCCGTCGTTTTGACGCATAAAAACCTGAAAAGAACAACATTCAATGCATTATCCTTAATTCACACATTAACCCTAATTAGATTTATTTTGACTAGTTTAACTTTATTTAATTACACAATTGACCTTTTAATTTAATTACATTTTGCATTAATTAGGGTTAATCACATATGCTCTACTAGTTAGACAAGGAAGTAAATCTCAAAGTTTGAGCTTTGATCCCTACTTTGAGATACTAAGTAAATGCTCTGTTGCTATTTGACATGTGTGTAGATGGCAAATAGAGGAAGAAGACGCGACCGAGGCGGTGGGCGGAACAACAACCAACCACCACCGGCTTTTGACTAACAAGCCTTCATGGAGGCTATTGGCACGATGGTAGCCACCATTGCACAAGCTAGTGCAAATGCGGGGCAAGGAGGCTCAAGTAACCTTCAAAGGTTCAAGACACACAAACCTCCAACTTTTCTGGGAAGGGCGGATCCGATGGTGGCCGACCGTTGGTTCCAACAAGTCGACAAGATTTTAGAGGCTATGGAGATCACCTCCGATGCCACAAAGATAAGGCTAGCTGCATTCCAGCTAGAGGGAGAAGCCCATCTGTGGTGGGATTGGGCAAAGGCCTCGAAGAACTTGGAGGCAATGACATAGGGAGAGTTCCGGGAACTCTTCATGGGCAAATATTTCCCAGTGGCTGTTTGACATGCGAAGGCCCGGAATTCTTAGACTAAGCAAGGGACTATGACGATGATGGAGTATGTGGCTAAGTTCACTGAATTAGCCCCATTTGTCGACGATTATGTGGCCACCGACTTGGCTAAAGTGAGAAGATTTGAGGATGGGTTGAAGTTGTCCATCTGGTGTAAAATTGTGGGCCACCGCTTACAAGATTTGGACTCAATGGTCGAGACGAAAATGGCCATTGAGACAGAGGTTGACGACGCATGAAGCATCCGAGAGGCAGGTTCTAAAGATAAGAAGAAGGAGGGTCAATCCTCTTCTTCTAGTTCGGGGAAGAGGCAACGAATTTCTACTCCACAGGGACACCAGGGATAGGGCCGCAGCTATCAAGGCCAAGGTAAATCCTTCCAAGGTAGGAGACACTTTAGGGCTTCTAGCCAGGCAGGCTCATGGACATGTTTTCATTGCAACCAACCGGTCTACATGAAGCGGGAATGTCCCCAGAGACAGGGATCCCAGGGTTATAGGACATCTTAGTCCTAGTCATCAGTGGGGCAGCCACAGACATACCTTGTTCCTCCCTACCCCACTATGGAACAGGGAAGTCAATATCAGTTCCAGGGTGTCCCTCAAGCCCCTACCACATTCCGAGCAGAGACCCCGCAATTAGACCAGATTGGCCAAGGCATGGGCCAAGGTCGGGGACAGGGCATGCAAGCCGGGACTTCGGGGACCCAGGGACGTGTCTACGTCATCACACCTCAGGCTGAGCCAATGGATCAGTCAGTCATTCAGGGTACATTTCTACTATCTCGCTAATGGGCTAAGGTGTTATTTGACTCTGGTGCATCGTATTCATTCATTTCTGCATCATGTGTGAGGGATTTGATACCTTGGAAGAGTCGTTGTATGTGAATTCACTCCTAGGAGCTAGGGTGTGTGTTGATCAGATATGTTGGGGTTGTGAGTTAGAGATCTCGGGGGTTCTACTCACCGTGGACCTTAGGGTTATGGACATGTCGGAGTTTGATGTCATCCTTGGGATGGATTGGTTGGCGGCACATCGGGTTGTCATTGATTGCGATCGGAAGAGGGTAACTGCCTACACACCGGATGGCATTTGTTTCAAGTTTCAGGGGGAAAAGCACGATGTCTTGCCCCAAGCCGTATATGACTCTCGATGGCACGGACAGTTGATGGGTTGGCTTGAGAGCCTTACTCTGGAAGACGAGATGAAACGAGAGTTAGGCCTATCTCGGGTTGTCTGTGAGTAGGAGGACGTTTTTCTTGACGAACTACTGGGATTACCTTCGCTTAGAGATGTAGACTTTTGCATCGAGTTGCATCCGGGTACATCTCCTATTTCTATGACTCTGCATAGGATGGCGCCAGCTGAGTTGCATGAACTCAAGATCCAATTACAGGAATTATTAGACAAGGGCTTTATTAGACCGAGCACTTCACCGTGGGGGTGCTCCGATATTGTTTGTCAAGAAGAAGGACAAGACCCTTCGATTGTGTATAGACTATCAGCAGTTGAACTGGGTCACCATCAAGAATAGGTATCATTTGCCGAGGATTGATGATCTGTTTAATCAGCTGAGGGGAATGCGGGTCTACTCTAAGATAGATCTCTGCACGGGCTACCATCAGTTGAGGATTAGGGAGGCAGATATCCCTAAGATGGCGTTCAAAACGCGGTATGGGCATTTTGAGTTCACCGTGATGCCCTTTGGATTGACGAATGCCCCGGCGACATTCATGGATCTCATGCATAGGGTGTTCCAGTCCCTACCTAGATTAGTTCGTCGTAGTTTTTGTTAACGACATCTTGATCTATTCCAAGACCGAGGAGGAGCATGAGGATAACTTAAGGGTTGTTCTCCAGATGTTGAGAGACCACCAGTTGTACGCCAAGTTTAGCAAGTGTGAATTTTGGCTTACGGATGTAAAGTTTTTGGGACACGTGGTATCGGCTTCAGGGGTGTCAGTTGACCCAGAAAAGGTTGAGGCAGTTATGAGTTGGGAGAGGCCGAAGTCAGTCTTCGAGATACACAATTTCTTGGGATTTGCAAGGTACTACCGGAGGTTCATCGAGGACTTCTCCCGACTAGCTGCACCTATGACCAAGTTGACTCGGAAGGAGGTCAAGTTCCAGTGGGATGAATCGTGTGAGAAGGCATTCCAGGAGTTGAAGATGAGACTTACCTTAGCTCCTATTTTGATAGTCCCGGAGAGGGGACAGATGTACACAGTGTACTGTGATGCCTCCAGAGACAGACTTGGTTGTGTTTTAATGCAGTTCGGGAGGGTGGTAGCTTATGATTCTCGACAATTAAAGAACCACGAGCAGAATTACCCCACGCATGATATGGAGTTGGCGACCATAGTCTTTGCCTTGAAGGCTTGGCACCACTATCTATATGGTGAGCAGTTCGAGGTGTTTTCAGACCACAAAAGTCTGAAATACATCTTCACTCAGTGGGACCTCAACATGAGGCAGCGTAGATGGATGGAGTACCTGGAGGACTATGACTTCACCTTACATTACCATCCCGGTAAGGCAAATGTGTTGGCTGATGCACTTAGTCGGAAGTCACGGAGAGTTGTGGCTAGTGTGGCTTTCCGAGAGTGGCAGATGCTCGAGACTGTGGGACAGTTTGGGCTGCATTATCGGGGTAATAATCATAGTGTCTTAGGGAGCTTGGTGGCTACGCCTTCCCTACTAAGCAGGGTGATTGAGTCCTAGGGGCAGGACCCGGAGTTATCATCCATCAGGGATCGAGTGCAGGCGGGTACCGGTGATGAGGGCTGGACCATTCACTCGGATGGAAGTATTCGATACCGGGGAAGAGTTGTGGTTCCTCAGTCTGCGGATTTTAGAGAGGAGATTCTTAGGGAGTTCCATTGCTCCCGTTTTGCGGTTCATCCAAGTGGCACGAAGATATACCACGATCTTCGTCGCCAATACTATTGGAGCGGGATGAAAAGACACGTCGGAGACTTTGTTAGTCATTGTCTCACGCGTCAGCAGGTCAAGGCTAAGCCCCAGAGACCAGCAGAGTTGCTCCAGCTTTTGGAGGTGGTTAAGTGAAAGTGGGAGCACGTCACGATGGATTTTGTGACCTACTTACCATGGACATCGCGGGGACATGACGCGGTGTGGGTGATAGTGGACCGGCTTACAAAGTCGGCACACTTTTTGGCTATGCAGATGACCTTCACACTAGAGGAATTCTACAAATTGTATATATGGGAGATAGTCCGATTGCATGGGGTGCCCGTATTTATAGTATCGGATCGGGATCCCAGGTTCACGGCCTATTTTTGGGAGAGTTTTGAGTGGGCCATGGGGACATAGTTGATGATGAGCACGGCTTTTCATCCCCAGACGGACGGTCAGTCGGAGAGGATCATCCAGATTTTAGAGGACATGCTACGGGCATGTGTCCTAGACCTCAAGGGTATCTGGGAAGAGCACTTACCCTTAGTGGAGTTTGCCTACAACAATAGTTATCAGGCGAGCATTCAGATGGCACCCTATGAGGCACTATATGGGAGGCCTTGTCGTTCTCCGGTGTGTTGGACGGAGGTGGGAGAGAGACCCTCCATGGGTCCAGATCTGATTAAAGATACCTCGGATAAGGTGGACTTGATTCAGAAGCGTCTTCTCACAGCTCAGAGCCGACAGAAGAGCTATGCTGACAGAAGGAGGCGACCTCTGAAATTTGAGGTTGGTGATCATGTCTTCTTGAAGGTGATGCCTAAGAGGGGAGTGGTCAGATTCGAAAAGCAGGAAAAGCTGTCGCCGAGGTTTATCGGGCCCTTCAAGGTACTCGAGAGGGTGGGTACAGTGGCTTACCAGTTGGCGTTACCGCCAAATTTATCGGGTGTTCACGCGGTGTTCAATGTCTCTATACTCCGGAAGTATACTCCAAATCCAACACATGCGGGGGATTAGGGCGAGTTGATTGTTGATGCGGATGGGACCTTTGAGGAGAGACCAGTGCATATCATGGATAGCCGGGAGCAATTTTTGTGAGGCAAGACTGTGAGGCTAGTAAATGTGCTGTGGCAGCACCGAGGTATGGAGGAGGCGACATGGGAGCGTGAGGACACCATACGTACCAGTTATCCGTTCTTGTTCGAGGATGGAGGTACATGTTTACAATTTTAAGTATAGTATTACTTGTTTCATATGCATGCGATTAAGTGTGTATGTTTTTTTGAATTTCGAGGACGAAATTCTTTTTAAGGGGGGAAGAATATAAAAACTGGGTAAATTTGAACTTCTATGAAAGAGGGGCAAAACAGTAATTTTTCACTACGGTACGAGTTACAAACCTGAATTTTTCTAGAGCTCAAATGACGAAACGGACCTCACCATTGGATTCGTCTCACGAAATCTAGCAACCCTATCAATTTTCATCGAATTTCGAGATAGTCGAATTTTTCGCGTTTTACGAGTTGGTTGGTCTTGGGTGACCCAAAAACGAATTTTTGAATAAAATTTCGAAAGTTGGAAAATAATTTAAACCAATTTGAAATAAAAATATTTTGAACTTAAACCGGGGCAAAATTTAATCGTTTCGAGACGAAAACAGACCTGGGGAAAAGAAGGTTGTGTGGCACGTTGTGGGCCAAGCATTTAAAGGGTATAAATAGGGGGAGAAATCTGATTTCTCCCCTACAACTCAGCTGGTCTTCAACGTTGGAGAGGAAGAGGGGGAAAAAGAGAGAAAATACAACTTCTCTCTACGATCAACGCCTCCTCGTCGCTCAAATCAACTCGAGCCAAGTATTAAAGTTGTTCTCCTCGAGGAGGGCTACACAACCATACCAAAAACAAAGGCTTTCACCGAAGGTTTGAAAAACGAAAATTTTGGAAAGCTTGGATTAGAGCTTGGGTTGAATTCTTGAAACTTCCTACGTTGAGTTTACGCTTCAAGAGGTAGGGTTTTCTTCCTACTTAGGTTTATTCTCAACCTATGATTGTGATATGGAATGGGTAGGTTGTTAGAGACTTTAACACTTGCCTATTGTTGTGAAATTCATGAAATGGGTATTAGAAATTGGTAGAATACATTCTATTTTAAATTGGGTACGTAGAAATTGCATAATGTAATTTCTTGAAAAATGTGGAATTTTGGACATGTTGTGTCTTGTATGGGTGTTTGATAAAATGTCTTGAATGATTGAGGTTGTTGTTTTGATGAAATTCAAATAACATGCTTGGATAATGTGGTAAATTGAAATCATATGCTTATGATGTAATTTACAATTGAAAATGTAATTGAAATCATATATGCTTGGAAATAGGTATTGAGAATGGGTAGAATAATTTCTATTGTGAATTAGGTATGTGGAAATTACCTAATGTGATTCTTAAGTTGTGTGATTAATTGGGCAAATTATGTGATGAAATGATTGGATGCCTTGAAGGTGTTTGAAATAAATGCAAATGTGAAATTAAGTATGTTGCATAGATAATGTGATAACATGCTAGGGAATTATTATGGGTGTGATGTTAATATAAGTTTTATGATATGTTAGCATTATAATAAGTGTGGAAATTATATGTTTTTGATATAATTGGCAATAGAATGGTGGAAATTGCTCATTTAGCATTCATTTCATATTAGGCATAATGTTGGCATCACATTCATGGGCATTGGGCATGAGTGTGGGTGTGTGTGTGCATGGTTCAATCAAACACCATACTTGGTGGATGATGAGTGGGCTCGGGAAAAGTTGGAACGAAGTTCCGATTGAGTCGCACGGTTGCATGAAAAACTTGTGTCGTGTATAGCAAGAAGGGCTAGACTCTCCCTCGAGTGTAAGACCCGGCTACTGGTTTATACACTTCCGATGGTGCAAGTCCAAAAAAGTGTATCGGTGTGCAACACCAAAAGTCTGCTACCCAATAAAGACACATGATTTTGTTTATAAATTGTCATTTGATGTGTAACGTCAATGACGGGGGCTTATAAAGCCCGGTTTTCATACATGGCAATTGCATGTGTTAAGGGAGCCGTTGAAGGCTCGGGTAGATGTACATGAGTGGTTTCATCTCATTTCATGACATAGCATGAGTTTCTTGTTTTTGAATGCATATTCTTGATGGGAATGTTTTGAATGGTTGATTGTTACATGTAAACATTTCATATGCATCTTGGTTGGGAAGTAGCCTCTTTAGGAGATACCCTATTGAGCGTGGCTCACCCTTCGTGGGAAAACATTTTAGATGCGGGGTTCACACCGGCGGACGGCTCCCAATTCGAATCTCAAGGGTGAAGAAGGCCGACTTGTGGCTTTTATGACTCATTTTGTATAACTTTTGTGAAAATCCCATTTTGGCATGTAAATATAAAAGAATTGTAATCGAACTCATATGGACTGTTTCTAATGTAAAAAAATTGCATGTGGTCATATGAGTATGGATAAATGGACCCGGTGTGGTCAATCTTGTATGATTGCACAAGTTGTATTTTGGGGTAGAGCTCCCCGTACAAAGGAGACTCTGCCCGAATTTTGTTAAATTAAGGACCCCCGATTTTTGGGGCGTTACAAGACAAGGGTGGACTCTCAAGAAAACTTCAGATTAATGGGTTCGTGGAATTGAGAAATGAGGCATGTGACAATACGAAAATTGCAAAGGAAATGATGAAGGTTTTTCATGATAAAAACATTTTGATAAATCCTTTACCCCTTCAAAGAAAGTCCTCTTATTCAATTCAAGGCTCCGCCTGTTTCCTGGTAATTTAAGATCTAGATGGAATAGGCCTAACATTGTTAAACAAGTGTTTGGACATGGAGCAGTGGAAGTGGAAAATCCATCAAATGGTAATTTTACTATCAATGGTCAGCATTTGAAACCATTTTTGGAAGATTTTGTTAAAGATGTGGAAACCATTTTTTTAATGGATCCAGAATATTCCTCCAAGATTCGCATCTGCTGACACAAAAAAGGGGTCGGTTCAGTAAAAATCCAACCCAACCCGACCCGAAATGATGCCTTTTTAAGGCCTCCAACCCTTTCCTTTTTCCCCATCTGCCGCTATCCTTCTTCTTTTTCTTCTTCTTTTTCTTCTTCTTCTTCTTCATTTTCTTACCTGTTCTCTACAAACAATCCACTGTTTGCAACTCCATGGCCACACACTCCACAAACACAATCCTTTGCTTCATGTTTTGCATTTTAATTTTGTATTTGCTCATGGGTGTCATGCTTCTGTTCACACTCACACACAAGGATTTCCATCCTAGTCGAAACCCAGATTTTCGTAAAGATGATTAATTTGTGTATTTTATTTGTAGGTGTCGGCAGATGCTTGACTTAATCCGTCGACCCTAATTTTCGAACATAAACCCTCAATGTTTATATGGCTTATGTGTGTGGATGAGTGTCACTCTCACTCGGGTTCGATGCAAGAAATGGAAAAATGAGTGTGTGAGATGAAATGTGTGTGTGTGTGTGTGTGTGTGTGAACAAAAGTGCTCCCCAAGTGCAGAGAGACTTTTGAGTGTCGTGATTTACTTGGAAATCGTATTCCAAGGTCGTCTCCTCGGGGAAGGAGGTGAATTGTTTTGAAAGTGATTTTGGTGAAAAAAAAAAAGAAAAGTGTAAAAATCTTTGATGTTTGAGTTTGGTGATTTGTGTTCTTGATGAAAATGAAATGAAAATAAGTGTTGGCTAATCCTAATAGGTCATTTCCAATGGGAATGTCAAATCAACTCAAGACCTTCCTCCAATGGTACCTAGATGTTTGATTGATTTGTAGGAAGCGAGTGACTAAAATGGAGGTGAGGATTCAAGCATACCCCGTGACAAGTCTACAGTGTATCAAGATGTAACACCCCGCATTTTCTTTTGTATATATATATATATATATATATATATATATATATATATATATATATATATATATATATATATAGTAAATAATTGTTGTAAAAATGTGGATATGTGTAATGATGTAAGAATGAACTATATAGATTGTAATAGTAGGAGAAATGCTAGAAATGCATATTGATTGGGAAGTTGGAGTTTCCAAGACGTTTAAACTTGGAAATGGTGATTAGATGAATTTTTAAATATTTTTAGGTCAAAATAAAGTGTCCATTGAATCCGGAAGATCGAACAACCTTGGGAGAGGTAATATGAGGTGTATTGGAAGTTAGGAAGTATTTTGGAGAAAAGACACACTTAGAGAGAATTTGGGTAAAAAGGAGTTGGGACACCTTCTAGTATTTTGTTTATAACTTTTTATTCTTATGTCCAATTAATCTGAAATTTTTACAGTAGATAGTAGACATCCAGGGCTACAAAAGTGTATCTCAAGAAAATTTTCCAAATCAATCTCCAAATATGCCAAAACTTCACTGGAAGTTTCAGCAAAAAACAAGAATTTCGTTCGAACGTGACTCGACGTTCGAACGTGAATCGACGTTTGAACGTGAATAAACGTTCGAACGTAAGTGCGTTCCAGTACTCTTGTCTGATAGAAAAACAAAAGTACTGGGAGCAACGACCGTTCGAACGCCAATGACGTTCGAACGTGAGTTACGAATTCTGAACTTCAGAATCGCGCACATGAGGCCATTTCTTCCACTTTAAATACATAAGGACGCCTCTCTTTGCCTCATTCCAACATTTATAACCCTAGGAAGACTTAGAGAGGAGGAAAGAAGGGGAAAACACAAGATCAAAGGAGGAATTGCACCTTGAAGAAGATCAAAACTCCAAGTTTTCAAGAACACTTAGGAAGAAGAAAGGTAGGGGAATTTCTTCTCTTTCTCTTACATTGAGGTTAGGGTATTTATATATGTATGTTTTGGCTATCAATGGTATATATATGCTATGTAATCATCCTCTCTTAGGCTTTTTGACAAAGATTACATGTTTTACACAAAGTTAGGGTTGTATACCCATGAAATCCCTCTTTTGTTTGAAAAACCCTAGTTTTCAAGAGTGGTGGGTTTTCCTTTTGAACTCTTCCTTTATTCTTGATTTCAAAACTTTAGTGTTTCATATTGAACAACAAAATGGTATTTATGAGGATCTCTTGTACACTTTCTTATATTGCTCTTTGTACAACAACTTGAGAAAATTGGGGGTTTTTAAGATATACTTGTAAATTGTGAAATTGGGTTTGGTATTGTATCTCTTATGAGTGTTGGATGACCATGGGTGGCCTTTGACGAGATATCGTAGAGTGGGTAGACGTGTTGCTTGCTCCGTGTGGGTGGCCATTTCTCCTACCACTCGTAGTGGGGTTAGTGCTTTGGTAAGACTAAACCGCTATTGCTCACGGGTGCCGTGTAAGAGGGTTAGTATACTAATACCTGGGTTGGATACGTCACTGCCATTGGTGTGGCATACGCCCTTCCTAAAGGATGGATATCTTTGATAAGATTTGTGTGGGTGTGTGTGGGTTAGATATTACTCAATGTGTTGATTCATGGAGTGTGTCTTACATCATGTTTGAGATACATATACATATTGATGGATTGTTGTATTATTGTGGAAAATGGTTTCCTACAAGGACTTGTGGGAGTATGGGATTCCACAAGGTCTTGTGGGAAAATGGTTTATATTTTGGAAAATGGATATGTATTGGATCTTGGTTTCTTTTACTGTTTATTTAAATTACTGTTGCTACTTAAACTTGAGATCCATTTTAAAATGTCTCTGTTTTACTTCAAAGATTATGTATGCTATTTGTAAAATGAGACCGGCCATTTTGTATGTTTTGATAAACCTTGTTCGAGTTTGGGAGGAATGTTGCTACGGAGCTTAGTGCTCACCCCCTACCGCTAACATTTTTCAGATACGGTGCTAAAGGAGAACCTCGGAGTTGACGAGCAGGGGTATTGGGAGGCCCCATTCGAGGGAAATCTAGATCCCGAGGTGGACATATAGAGACATAGCTTCCTTTGTAATAGACTTGAGAATTTATTTTGAAATCATGTGAAGTTTAGTTTTCTTTTGTTATTCCGCTGCTAAGTTACATTTGATCCTTTGAGATGTAAATGTCATAGCTTGTGTAACGCCCCAAATACCACCCTGGACGGCATTACATTCTAAAACCATTTATACCATGAGAGCAACTAATAAAAACTCATAAATAACAGGGGGTCCTTAATTTAACAAAATTTGGGCAGAGTCTCCTTTGCACGGGGAGCTCTACCCAAAACACAACCTGTACAATTATATTACAATCGACCACACCGGGTTCACATATGCATAACTATTGACCAGACCGGGTCCATTTATCCATCATAAAATAAACTTCCATTCACCATATATCATATCTACACTATCATCCCAAAAGATTAGGCCAAGCAATGGCATTTACATTCCAACAGAATTAAAGTACACTTGCAGCGGAATAACAAAATATTAGACTTTACATGATCTCCAAATAAACTCTCTAGTCTAGTACAAAAGAAGCTATATCTCTACATGTCCACCTCGGGATCTACACTCCCGTCGATCAGAGTCTCCCAATATGCGGGCTCCTCGACTCCCAACTCCTCCTCAAGTATATAATCTGAAAATGTTAGCGGTAGGGGGTGAGCACGAAGCTCTGTAGAAAATTTCTCCCAAACCCAAACAAGGTTTAGAAAACATTTAAAATTCGGTCGGTCTCATTTTCACAAATATAGTATAGAACTTTTGAAGGAAAACAGGGCATTTAAATAGATCTCCAGTTTAAGGAACCACGATAATTAAAAGAATAAATGAACACAAGATACCAATAAGAATCAATTCCCAAAACATAATCCATCCCACCATACACCATTTCCACAAGTTCTTGTGGCATCTCATACTACCCCAAAACTCTTGCAGAAATCGTATTTGGTACAATGAACGATAACTCACACTTGAACATTTTCGGCAATATATGTACATGTATCTCAACAATGATGTAAGGCATCCACATGAATCGACACATTGAGTAACGTCTTGCCCACACCCACACACACATCTTATCAAAGATATCCAACCTTTAGGAAGGGCGTGTACCATACCAATGGCAGTGACGAAATCCAACCCAGGCATTAGTATACTAACCCTCTTACACGGCACCACGTGAGCGATAGTGGTTTAGTCTTACCAAAGCACTAATCCCACTACGAATGGATTAGTCTTACCAAAGCACTAACTCATTCTACGACATCTCGTCAAAGGACACCCATGGTCATCCCACACCCATTAGAGATACAACATCAAACCAATTTACCCAATTTATAAGCATATCTCAAAAATCCCCAAATATAGCATGCGACATTTTCAATAACCAACTAAGAAAAATGCAAGAGATCATTATAAACATCATTTGTTGCACAATATAAAACTATAAGTTTTGAAAGTGAAAACCAAGGAATTACCAAGAGAAAAGTCAATTTTCCTTACAAATCAATGATTGAAGATGAAAAAGAAAGATAAAATGGTTACCAAACCATCACATGGTTCAAAACATGGCATTGATTGCAAAAATATAAAGAATCAAAGATTTCCCTAACACATATCCAAGATTTAGAGAAGGAGACATATGTATATATATATATATATATATATATATATATATATATATATATAGCCCTAGCCTCGATGTGAGAGAGTGAGAGAAAACCCCTACCGCTTCCTTAGTTTGGTGTGAAGACCTTGAGGATTGATCTACTTTGAGGTGAGAATCCCCTTCCTTCTTCCTCCCCCAAAGCTCTCTAGGGTTAGAAATGGGGAAAATGGGGTGAAGGAGGCGGTTTTGGTGTATTTAGAAAGCAAGAATTGGGGAAAATCGCGAACTGATCTGGGTATATATTAATGGTACCGTCCGGACGGTGCCTTGGACGTCCGGACGCTGGCAACTCTCTGTCCCAGCTTTCTGTCCCAACTTCCAAAGCAGTTTTCACCTATTTAGAGGTCGAATTGGAAACTTTTCATAAGACACACTTTTGTAGCCCTAGATGTCTACTATCTACGATAAAAATTTCAGATCAATTGGACTTAAGGATAAACAGTTATGGCCAAAATACTAAACAGTGTCCAAAATCCTAAATTCCCAAATTTTCTCTAAAATGTGTTTTAACTCCAAAATACTTCCTAACTTCTAATACACCTCATATTACCTCTCCCAAAGTTTTTTGACCTTCCGGACTCAATGGAAACCTTATTTTGACCTAAAAATATTTAGAGACTTATCTAATAACCCTTCTCCGAGTTTAAACACCTTCGAAACTTAAACTTCTCAATCAATTCGTCTCCCAATTATTTATTTCTACTATTATAATCTATGTGATTCATTCTTACGTCATTTCTTACCTTAGAATTACAACACAATTATATCCTCATATTAATATAAATATGTGGGGGCTTACAATCCACCCCCCTTAAAGAAAGTTTCGTCCTCGAAACTTAATCGTCGAGTAGTGAATAAATACGGATACTTCTCCCGCATCTCTAACTCCGGTTCCCAAGTAGCTTCTACCGCTCCAAGATGTTGCCACCAGACTTTCACCAATTTGATGACTTTGTTGCGAAGTACCTTCTCCTTGGAGTCGAGAATCTTCACCGGTTGTTCTTCATAGGTTGCTCCGTCTTGAATTTCAATATCTTCCAAATCTACGACCGGCGTTGTATCTGATTGACACTTCCTCAGCATCGACACGTGAAACACATCTTGCACCCCGGATAGTTGAGCTGGTAACCGCAACTGATACGCCGCCTTGCCCACGACTTTAATCACTTCAAATGGTCCGGTAAATCGTAGCGCTAACTTGCCCTTCTTGCCGAATCTAAACACTCCTTTCTTAGGCGACCCAAATCCACATACTTTTTTCTTTTTCTTTTTTTCTTTTTTTTTTTTTTTCAAACGAAATAATTTTAAGAAAAATTAACATAATATCATCGAAAATACCCTTTTTATTGGTCAATACAAATCACTAGAGTGCTGAATTCAATGAACAAGTAAATAATCAAGCTTTGGAATCAAGAATGAATGGCTATTAAGTTTAGATCTCAAGAACAATTGAATATTAAGGTTAGAATTCAATAACAAATGAATAACAAGTTTTGATCTCAAGAACCATTGAAGATTAAGGTTTGAATTCAGTAACCAATGAATAACAAGTTTTGATCTCAAGGACAATTGAATATCAAGGTTAGAATTCAATGACAAATGAATATCAAGTTTAGATCTCAAGAACAAGGAAGGAATCAAGAGAAAACCCACTTTTCCTTGAAACTTAAGGTTTCGAAGGCATACAACGAGAATTAGTGGTTACCCAAGCATAACATAGTTAAAACAAGATAAGATTTAAGGTTTGGAATCAAGAACAAATGAGAAATCAAGAGAAAAACACATCTCCTGTGTAAACTAGGGTTGTGAAGGCATAAGATAAGATTTAGAGTTTACCCAACCATAATATATTTTAGAACAAGGTAATATTAACAAGAATGACAAGACATGATGATTTCCTAGCAAGTAGATATAATTTAGAGTCAAAGATTACATATATATAATAACCCTACTGGTATCCCCTTGTTCTCCCGTAGGCAAATTAACATATACCGTAAGTTCTATTTCCTCGAAACCCAATCCAAATTTCACAGCATATGCAGTACGTACAAAAGAATGAGTCGCATAGGAATCCAATAAAATTTGGGCCCAAGAATGATAGAAAAGAACAATACCTTCCACAACGGCGTTGGAGGCATCTTCGTCCGGTTGAGTCAAGGCAAAAACCCTTCCTTGATTGGTGCCGCCGGGGGCATGAGCTTGTAACGGTCTCTGTGGTGGTAATGGCTGTCGTAGCGGTGGCCTGTTTGCATTCACTCGCCCAGTTGCTCGGTTGGTCTTGGTGGAAAGCAATGGACAATTATCTTTGAAGTGCCCAACACCTCCACAGGCGAAGCATCGGCGTGCATCCGTGCCTACTCTCTCTGGTACGCCTCCCGCTCCTCGAGCTATCTGAGGTATCTGCTGTGCTGGCCTTTGTAGAGGTGACTTGTTTACTGGTACTTGCTCGGTTGCTTGTTTGGTCCTTGGGGGAAACGAGGGGCATCTATGTTTGAAGTGCCCATACTCTCCGCATGCAAAGCATTGGCGCGGGTCAGTTCTTGTTCTAGTTTGAGTCACTTCATCTCCTCGAGCCGTCAGAAGTCTCTGTCCACCTGCCTGGTCTGGACTTCGGTATGGTGCTGCTCGCTGCACTCCACTGGTGCCAGGGTCCATCCTGATCGGACCTCCTCTCGCGAAGCTCTGTCGTCGCTGGCTATCCTCTATATCTCTCTCCACCAATGCAGCTCGGTCAACTAGGTCCCCATACTCCCGGATCTTGAGAGCCACCAGCTTCTCCCGGATAGCAGGCCTCAAGCCCTGCTCAAAGCGCTTGGCCCTGCTGGCCTCAGTAGATATAAACTCTGTAGCATAACGGGATAGCTCATCGAAACTCCTCTCATACTCGATCACCGTCATGCTGCCCTGTCGGAGAGCAAGGAAATCGGCCTTCATTCTGTCTCTTACTGATTCCGGAAAGTACTTGTCTTGGAAAATTTGGTCAAATTCCTCCCAAGTGAGTGCATCCGTGGTCCTCCTTCTTTTCACTGAGTCCCACCAATGGTCGGCCTCCCCCTCGAATAGATAAGTCGCCAAGCCGACCTGAAGATCCTCGGCTATCCCCATGCCATCACATATCTTCTTCACTCGGCAGATCCATTTATCCGCATCCAAGGGGTTAGAGCTCCCTTGGAAAGTAGGCGGGTGTTGCCTCAGAAATTCTCGGAGGACTACCATTCTCCTATTCTCCTCTCTGTTGCCCGGTACTTGGGCTAGTGGATGAGCCCCACCATTATGGTTGTTCCCATTCTGGTGTTGTACCAGAGTGGTGAGCTCCCTCAAACACTGATAGATGCCATTAATTGCATCGGGAGGTCGTGGCGGTGGTGGGTTTGTTTGCCCTCCACGACCACGACCACGCCCTCGTCCACGTACACGTTCACCGTCCATCCTGCACATCAATATACAACTTAGTTCATTGATGTACAAGATATCCCACTATCACTTTAATCTAGAACATAGGACGTGTGAAAATCTAACTCAAGAATTTTTATCCAACCTGGTCCTAAGGCTCTAGTGGTGATCCATAACCTACAGCTCCCATGTAAGACCTAAAGCCTAGGCTCTGATACCAACTTTGTAACGCCCCAAATACCACCCTGGACGGCATTACATTCTAAAACCATTTATACCATGAGAGCAACTAATAAAAACCCATAAATAACAGGGGGTCCTTAATTTAACAAAATTTGGGCAGAGTCTCCTTTGCACGGGGAGTTCTACCCAAAACACAACCTGTACAATTATATTACAATTGACCACACCGGGTTCACATATGCATAACTATTGACCACACCGGGTCCATTTATCCATCATAAAATAAACTTCCATTCACCATATATCATATCCACACTATCATCCCAAAAGAATAGGTCAAGCAATGGCATTTACATTCCAAGAGAATTAAAGTACACTTGCAGCGGAATAACAAAATATTAGACTTTACATGATCTCCAAATAAACTCTCTAGTCTAGTACAAAAGAAGCTATATCTCTACATGTCCACCTCGGGATCTACACTCCCGTCGATCGGAGTCTCCCAATATGCGGGCTCCTCGACTCCCAACTCCTCCTCAAGTATATAATCTGAAAATATTAGCGGTAGGGGGTGAGCACGAAGCTCTGTAGAAAATTTCTCCCAAACCCAAACAAGGTTTAGAAAACATTTAAAATTCGGTCGGTCTCATTTTCACAAATATAGTATAGAACTTTTGAAGGAAAACAGGGCATTTAAATAGATCTCCAGTTTAAGGAACCACGATAATTAAAAGAATAAATGAACACAATATACCAATAAGAATCAATTCCCAAAACATAATCCATCCCACCATACACCATTTCCACAAGTTCTTGTGGCATCCCATACTACCCCAAAACTCTTGCAGAAATCGTATTTGGTACAATAAACGATAACTCACACTTGAACATTTCCGACAATATATGTACATGTATCTCAACAATGATGTAAGGCATCCACATGAATCGACACATTGAGTAACGTCTTGCCCACACCCACACACACATCTTATCAAAGATATCCAACCTTTAGGAAGGGCGTGTACCATACCAATGGCAGTGACGAAATCCAACCCAGGCATTAGTATACTAACCCTCTTACACGGCACCACGTGAGCGATAGTGGTTTAGTCTTACCAAAGCACTAATCCCACTACGAATGGATTAGTATTACCAAAGCACTAACCCATTCTACGACATCTCGTCAAAGGACACCCATGGTCATCCCACACCCATTAGAGATACAATATCAAACCAATTTACCCAATTTATAAGCATATCTCAAAAATCCCCAAATATAGCATGCGACATTTTCAATAACCAACTAAGAAAAATGCAAGAGATCATTATAAACATCATTTGTTGCACAATATAAAACTATAAGTTTTGAAAGTGAAAACCAAGGAATTACCAAGAGAAAAGTCCATTTTCCTTACAAATCAATGATTGAAGATGAAAAAGAAAGATAAAATGGTTACCAAACCATCACATGGTTCAAAACATGGCATTGATTGCAAAAATATAAAGAATCAAAGATTTCCCTAACACATATCCAAGATTTAGAGAAGGAGACATATGTATATACATATATATATATATATATAGCCCTAGCCTCAATGTGAGAGAGTGAGAGAAAACCCCTACCTCTTCCTTAGTTTGGTGTGAAGACCTTTAGGATTGATCTACTTTGAGGTGAGAATCCTCTTCCTTCTTCCTCCCCCAAAGCTCTCTAGGGTTAGAAATGGGGAAAATGGGGTGAAGGAGGCGGTTTTGGTGTATTTAGAAAGCAAGAATTGGGGAAAATCGCGAACTGATCTGGGTATATATTAATGGTACCGTCCGGACGGTGCCTTGGACGTCCGGACGCTGGCAACTCTCTGTCCCAGCTTTCTGTCCCAACTTCCAAAGCAGTTTTCACCTATTTAGAGGTCGAATTGGAAACTTTTCATAAGACACACTTTTGTAGCCCTAGATGTCTACTATCTACTATAAAAATTTCAGATCAATTGGACTTAAGGATAAACAGTTATGGCCAAAATACTAAATAGTGTCCAAAATCCTAAATTCCCAAATTTTCTCTAAAATGTGTTTTAACTCCAAAATACTTCCTAACTTCTAATACACCTCATATTACCTCTCCCAAAGTTTTTTGACCTTCCGGACTCAATGAAAACCTTATTTTGACCTAAAAATATTTAGAGACTTATCTAATAACCCTTCTCCGAGTTTAAACACCTTCGAAACTTAAACTTCTCAATCAATTCGTCTCCCAATTATTTATTTCTACTATTATAATCTATGTGATTCATTCTTACGTCATTTCTTACCTTAGAATTACAACACAATTATATCCTCATATTAATATAAATATGTGGGGGCTTACAATCCACCCCCCTTAAAGAAAGTTTCGTCCTCGAAACTTAATCGTCGAGTAGTGAATAAATACGGATACTTCTCCCGCATCTCTAACTCCGGTTCCCAAGTAGCTTCTACCGCTCCAAGATGTTGCCACCAGACTTTCACCAATTTGATGACTTTGTTGCGAAGTACCTTCTCCTTGGAGTCGAGAATCTTCACCGGTTGTTCTTCATAGGTTGCTCCGTCTTGAATTTCAATATCTTCCAAATCTACGACCGGCGTTGTATCTGATTGCACTTCCTCAGCATCGACACGTGAAACACATCTTGCACCCCGGATAGTTGAGCTGGTAACCGCAACTGATACGCCGCCTTGCCCACGACTTTAATCACTTCAAATGGTCCGGTAAATCGTAGCGCTAACTTGCCCTTCTTGCCGAATCTAAACACTCCTTTCTTAGGCGACCCAAATCCACATACTTTTTTCTTTTTCTTTTTTTCTTTTTTTTTTTTTTCAAACGAAATAATTTTAAGAAAAATTAACATAATATCATCGGAAATACCCTTTTTATTGGTCAATACAAATCACTAGAGTGCTGAATTCAATGAACAAGTAAATAATCAAGCTTTGGAATCAAGAATGAATGGCTATTAAGTTTAGATCTCAAGAACAATTGAATATTAAGGTTAGAATTCAATAACAAATGAATAACAAGTTTTGATCTCAAGAACCATTGAAGATTAAGGTTTGAATTCAGTAACCAATGAATAACAAGTTTTGATCTCAAGGACAATTGAATATCAAGGTTAGAATTCAATGACAAATGAATATCAAGTTTAGATCTCAAGAACAAGGAAGGAATCAAGAGAAAACCCACTTTTCCTTGAAACTTAAGGTTTCGAAGGCATACAACGAGAATTAGTGGTTACCCAAGCATAACATAGTTAAAACAAGATAAGATTTAAGGTTTGGAATCAAGAACAAATGAGAAATCAAGAGAAAAACACATCTCCTGTGTAAACTAGGGTTGTGAAGGCATAAGATAAGATTTAGAGTTTACCCAACCATAATATATTTTAGAACAAGGTAATATTAACAAGAATGACAAGACATGATGATTTCCTAGCAAGTAGATATAATTTAGAGTCAAAGATTACATATATATAATAACCCTACTGGTATCCCCTTGTTCTCCCGTAGACAAATTAACATATACCGTAAGTTCTATTTCCTCGAAACCCAATCCAAATTTCACAGCATATGCAGTACGTACAAAAGAATGAGTCGCATAAGAATCCAATAAAATTTGGGCCCAAGAATGATAGAAAAGAACAATACCTTCCACAATGGCGTTGGAGGCATCTTCGTCCGGTTGAGTCAAGGCAAAAACCCTTCCTTGATTGGTGCCACCGGGGGCATGAGCTTGTAACGGTCTCTGTGGTGGTAATGGCTGTCGTAGCGGTGGCCTGTTTGCATTCACTCGCCCAGTTGCTCGGTTGGTCTTGGTGGAAAGCAATGGACAATTATCTTTGAAGTGCCCAACACCTCCACAGGCGAAGCATCGGCGTGCATCCGTGCCTACTCTCTCTGGTACGCCTCCCGCTCCTCGAGCTATCTGAGGTATCTGCTGTGCTGGCCTTTGTAGAGGTGGCTTGTTTACTGGTACTTGCTCGGTTGCTTGTTTGGTCCTTGGGGGAAACGAGGGGCATCTATGTTTGAAGTGCCCATACTCTCCGCATGCAAAGCATTGGCGCGGGTCAGTTCTTGTTCTAGTTTGAGTCACTTCATCTCCTCGAGCCGTCAGAAGTCTCTGTCCACCTGCCTGGTCTGGACTTCGGTATGGTGCTGCTCGCTGCACTCCACTGGTGCTAGGGTCCATCCTGATCGGACCTCCTCTCGCGAAGCTCTGTCGCCGCTGGCTATCCTCTATATCTCTCTCCACCAATGCAGCTCGGTCAACTAGGTCCCCATACTCCCGGATCTTGAGAGCCACCAGCTTCTCCCGGATAGCAGGCCTCAAGCCCTGCTCAAAGCGCTTGGCCCTGCTGGCCTCAGTAGATATAAACTCTGTAGCATAACGGGATAGCTCATCAAAACTCCTCTCATACTCGATCACCGTCATGCTGCCCTGTCGGAGAGCAAGGAAATCGGCCTTCATTCTGTCTCTTACTGATTCCGGAAAGTACTTGTCTTGGAAAATTTGGTCAAATTCCTCCCAAGTGAGTGCATCCGTGGTCCTCCTTCTTTTCACTGAGTCCCACCAATGGTCGGCCTCCCCCTCGAATAGATAAGTCGCCAAGCCGACCTGAAGATCCTCGGCTATCCCCATGCCATCACATATCTTCTTCACTCGGCGGATCCATTTATCCGCATCCAAGGGGTTAGAGCTCCCTTGGAAAGTAGGCGGGTGTTGCCTCAGAAATTCTCGGAGGACTACCATTCTCCTATTCTCCTCTCCGTTGCCCGGTACTTGGGCTAGTGGATGAGCCCCACCATTATGGTTGTTCCCATTCTGGTGTTGTACCAGAGTGGTGAGCTCCCTCAAACACTAATAGATGCCATTAATTGCATCGGGAGGTCGTGGCGGTGGTGGGTTTGTTTGCCCTCCACGACCACGACCACGCCCTCGTCCACGTACACGTTCACCGTCCATCCTGCACATCAATATACAACTTAGTTCATTGATGTACAAGATATCCCACTATCACTTTAATCTAGAACATAGGATGTGTGAAAATCTAACTCAAGAATTTTTATCCAACCTAGTCCTAAGGCTCTAGTGGTGATCCATAACCTACAGCTCCCATGTAAGACCTAAAGCCTAGGCTCTGATACCAACTTTGTAACGCCTCAAATACCACCCTAGACGGCATTACATTCTAAAACCATTTATACCATGAGAGCAACTAATAAAAACCCATAAATAACAGGGGGTCCTTAATTTAACAAAATTTGGGCAGAGTCTCCTTTGCACGGGGAGTTCTACCCAAAACACAACCTGTACAATTATATTACAATTGACCACACTGGGTTCACATATGCATAACTATTGACCACACCGGGTCCATTTATCCATCATAAAATAAACTTCCATTCACCATATATCATATCCACACTATCATCCCAAAAGAATAGGCCAAGCAATGGCATTTACATTCCAAGAGAATTAAAGTACACTTGCAGCGGAATAACAAAATATTAGACTTTACATGATCTCCAAATAAACTCTCTAGTCTAGTACAAAAGAAGCTATATCTCTACATGTCCACCTCGGGATCTACACTCCCGTCGATCGGAGTCTCCCAATATGCGGGCTCCTCGACTCCCAACTCCTCCTCAAGTATATAATCTGAAAATATTAGCGGTAGGGGGTGAGCACGAAGCTCTGTAGAAAATTTCTCCCAAACCCAAACAAGGTTTAGAAAACATTTAAAATTCGGTCGGTCTCATTTTCACAAATATAGTATAGAACTTTTGAAGGAAAACAGGGCATTTAAATAGATCTCCAGTTTAAGGAACCACGATAATTAAAAGAATAAATGAACACAAGATACCAATAAGAATCAATTCCCAAAACATAATCCATCCCACCATACACCATTTCCACAAGTTCTTGTGGCATCTCATACTACCCCAAAACTCTTGCAGAAATCGTATTTGGTACAATGAACGATAACTCACACTTGAACATTTCCGGCAATATATGTACATGTATCTCAACAATGATGTAAGGCATCCACATGAATCGACACATTGAGTAACGTCTTGCCCACACCCACACACACATCTTATCAAAGATATCCAACCTTTAGGAAGGGCGTGTACCATACCAATGGCAGTGACGAAATCCAACCCAGGCATTAGTATACTAACCCTCTTACACGGCACCACGTGAGCGATAGTGGTTTAGTCTTACCAAAGCACTAATCCCACTACGAATGGATTAGTATTACCAAAGCACTAACCCATTCTACGACATCTCGTCAAAGGACACCCATGGTCATCCCACACCCATTAGAGATACAACATCAAACCAATTTACCCAATTTATAAGCATATCTCAAAAATCCCCAAATATAGCATGCGACATTTTCAATAACCAACTAAGAAAAATGCAAGAGATCATTATAAACATCATTTGTTGCACAATATAAAACTATAAGTTTTGAAAGTGAAAACCAAGGAATTACCAAGAGAAAAGTCCATTTTCCTTACAAATCAATGATTGAAGATGAAAAAGAAAGATAAAATGGTTACCAAACCATCACATGGTTCAAAACATGGCATTGATTGCAAAAATATAAAGAATCAAAGATTTCCCTAACACATATCCAAGATTTAGAGAAGGAGACATATGTATATACATATATATATATATATATATAGCCCTAGCCTCAATGTGAGAGAGTGAGAGAAAACCCCTACCTCTTCCTTAGTTTGGTGTGAAGACCTTGAGGATTGATCTACTTTGAGGTGAGAATCCCCTTCCTTCTTCCTCCCCCAAAGCTCTCTAGGGTTAGAAATGGGGAAAATGGGGTGAAGGAGGCGGTTTTGGTGTATTTAGAAAGCAAGAATTGGGGAAAATCGCGAACTGATCTGGGTATATATTAATGGTACCGTCCGGACGGTGACTTGGACGTCCGGACGCTGGCAACTCTCTGTCCCAGCTTTCTGTCCCAACTTCCAGAGCATTTTTCACCTATTTAGAGGTCGAATTGGAAAATTTTCATGAGACACACTTTTGTAGCCCTAGATGTCTACTATCTACTGTAAAACTTTCAGATCAATTGGACTTAAGGATAAAAAGTTATGGCCAAAATACTAAACAGTGTCCAAAATCCTAAATTCCCAAATTTTCTCTAAAATGTGTTTTAACTCCAAAATACTTCCTAACTTCTAATACACCTCATATTACCTCTCCCAAAGTTTTTTGACCTTCCGGACTCAATGGAAACCTTATTTTGACCTAAAAATATTTAGAGACTTATCTAATAACCCTTCTCCAAGTTTAAACACCTTCGAAACTTAAACTTCCCAATCAATTCGTCTCCCATTTATTTATTTCTACTATTATAATCTATGTGATTCATTCTTACGTCATTTCTTACCTTAGAATTACAACACAATTATATCCTCATATTAATATAAATATGTGGGGGCTTACAGCTTGGCTTATTCTTTTGGGATGATATTGTAAATTTTATGGATGATGAATGAAATTTTTTTCTTATTGATGGAATTATATTAGTGCTCTCATGTTGTGAATGGTCTTAGAATGTAATGCCGTCCAGGGTGTGTTTTGGGGTGTTACACAAGAACTCACAACCATGTCCAGACTCAACCTAGTCAAACCAAATCATCGTACACTACGAGGAGGAATGAAAAAGAGTTGATTTAGCATTACCCAAGAGGAATTCTCCCTTGGATTAGCCAACTTAAAGCTTAGCTACTCATATTTAGTGCAAGGACATTAATGAAGTAAAGTGACATTGTGAAGAAATGAAGATTGAAACTTAAATTAATGCAAGAAAATATAAACTACAGAAAAGTGCATTTACTACCCACTTAAGAGCTTGAGACGAAAACTTAAATACAACAATGGTAGATTCTAAGATACCCAACTAAACTGCAATGTACTTGAAGTAAATGACATTAAAGACAATAAATGAAGCTTAAAAGAGTATTCAAGGAGATTACAAGTGAAATGGATGGAAGAAATGTATAAATCTAAGCTTTCTCTCACTAAAACTATCTCTTCTTCCTAGAGCTTCTCTCTCTACAATGCAATACAATCTGCAAATTGTGGAATTAATATTGTATTTTTCATCCATGGAGCTCCCTCTAGGTGTGTGACAGGCTTCCCATCCATAGGGGGCTGACTTGATGGCTTGGGCAGGCTAGGACAAGCCTAGCCTATAACTCCTTTGGCTTGCCTCTTCTCTCTCTTCCTCATTAATGCTTGAGCCTCCAAAGTACAAGCAAGGGTGTGGGGAGGCATGTAGATGTGTAAGGGATGTCAGGGGACAAGTTGGAGAAGTGTACGTGAGACCCCCAAATGGCAGAGCTTGAGTTACATGCTATCTGGGCATTTTAGGCAAAACCTTCCGGAAGGTTTGTGCATGAACAGTTAAAATAGCAGTCCAGTAAGCAAAACCTTTCGGAAGGTCGATGCAAACCTTCCAGAAGGTTCATTCCAGTAGACAAAACCTTCCGGAAGGTTTTGGCAGTGAATAAGCAGATCAAATGCAAACCTTCTGGAAGGTTTATGGTCAAACCTTCCGAAAGTTTTTCATCCAATTTTCCATTTACAACATTTTCACATACATTCACACAAAACTTCATTAAAGAGAAGATTAAACACATTTCTCCCCAAATTCACAACAGAAACAAGTATAAAAGGGCATAAAAACATATAATATATGGAATGTTTTGTGCTAATCAACAGATGAACAGATCCCTACTTTCAATCCTAACTCCACTTTGCGTATACTAGTAAATTCAAAACATTGGGGACAATGTTAAGTTTAGTTTGGGGGTGAGAACTACAGTTCATATTTTGTGCCTTTAAAAAAAATTTTTGATCATATTGTGCATTCTGTCTTGTATTTTGCATTTTTACAGTCTTTATAGTGATGATCATGTCCTTAAAGCAGCTTCAATCGTCTTTGTGACTGGTAGACGTTAAAGAACCAGAAAGTGCCTTAAAGTTTAGAAAGAATGGATAGTAAGATTTTTTGGTTCAGTCTAGGAGTTTTATGCACTTTTCCATTTGATGTGCATGCTGTGATAATGAGAAAAGCAAGATTGGTAAGAAAAACTGAAATCTGAGAACAGCATACACAATGTGGCAGAAGTACTTTTGCTAAACGTCGTCGTGCCAAAAGACTTGGTGCCTGTAAACAATGTGGCTGGATCTTTCACATGAAAGAATATAATCAGTGTTCTACACTAATTTTCGGTTACGCACTCGATCGATTAGACTAGATAGTGAATGGGCAGAGTAAGGATTATCCTAAGACGCCATGTTATTCCGGTACTTTACTTACCCGTTTTGTGCGATAGAAAATTAGAAGAGTCACTAATTGTTCAAATGGCATGGAGATAGGGGAAGACTCGGATTAGACTATTTTTTGACAAAATTGTGGAAAACTGTGTTTTTGGGATGAAAGTCAAAGGTCCGAACTTTTTGTAAAAAGTGTAAATATCTTTTGGTTAGATGTACAAAATCCTCTTTGTTGAAATAAAATGTGGGTCGAGTAAGGAATGTCCTATAATACCAACCTTAAGCGTGAGTAGGGACTTATCCTAAGACGCCATGATTTTTTTTCAAGTTCAAATTGTGTACATAGCCTTCTTTTAATGTGTATATAAATGTGCATAAAAATTGTGATTTTTTATTTGGCGTTCGAACGCCATTTAACGTTCGAACGTTCTGTGCTTACAGTACTTTGGCCTCTGCAGGACATTAAAAGTACTAGAAGCACCAAACGTTTGAATGACTGGGTAACGTTTGAACTAGGACCCAACGTTCGAACGCTAAACCCTCGTTCGAACAACAGAAATTTACATTACTTTGGCCTCTGCAGGACATCAAAAGTACTGGGTGCTCAAAATGTTCGAATGCCTAGGTAATGTTCGAACATTCTGTTAAAAATCCTTCTACACACGTTTGAACGTTAGTGATGTTCGAACATTGTCAGCCTGCCTATAAATACTTGGTTCATCTTCTTCATTTCAAAATCACCCAAAACTCCCAAAACCCTCGGTGACTCTTAACTTCCCAGCCCTCAAAACCTCATCCATTTCCAATTTCTACCCAAAATCAAACATCCCAAACACATTCCCACCTCATTTCTCTCCTTTTTCACAAGAAATCCAAACTTTTCAAGCCCTAAAACCCCCAAAATCGAAAGTCATGCCTCCAAGGATGCCCGCTAAGCACAAAGAGGCCAACCAAGAGCCAAATATTGTGGAAGAAGTGATCGAGGAACGAGAGGGGAGGCCACCCATAGTCTGAAGATACGATAGAACCCGCTTCCCCAATGCTCTCAAAGTGGCTAGGTACAAAAATTTCTTTCAAAATCAAGCTATTATTTGTGAATGAACGATTGTTGTAACACCCCACCCTCCACATGGCATAATATTGTCCGCTTTGGGCCCACTGGCCCTCACGGTTTTGTTTCTCCCAGTACCCCTGGGCAAAGGCCTTATGCCATGTAAGGCGAGGGGCTTACTTATAAGCCCATCAACTTTCCTCTCCCTAACCGATGTGGGATTCCAGGATCTCACAATCCACCCCCCTTAAGGGCTGCACGTCCCCGTGCAGTAGCTCGCCAGCTACCTGCCCACCCACATACACGTGACTGCAGGGCCCCATACTCGATCCAGGCAAGAGTCGGCTCTGATACCAACTCTTGTAATACCCCACCCTCCACATGGCATAATATTATCCGCTTTGGGCCCACTGGCCCTCTCGATTTTTTTTCTCCCAGTACCCCTGGGAAAAGGCCTTACGCCATGTAAGGTGAGGGGCTTACTTATAAGCCCAGCAACTTTCCTCTCCCTAACCGATGTGGGATTCCAAGATCTCACAGTTGTGTTATCGAATTTTATGGATTTGGGCATTTTTGCGAATATGGAGGCAAGAGGTTGGAGTTTGTATTTGAGGAACGGTGGAGATTCAGTGAAGGAGTTGGTGCGGGAGTTTTACTCCAACGCCGAGATTATGAATGGGGCGATTAAAACCTATGTAAGGGGGGCCCACATCGATGTGGATGAAGACTACATTCGAGATATGAGGCAAGAGGTACGACGAGTACCAAAGCCTAGCTACCCCCCGAGGAAGAATGTGGGGATGGATGTGGACGGTGTTGTGTTGACAGGTTTGGCAACATTTTCTTAGGGAGGACGGAGGTTCTTTAGGCTAGGAGATTTGACTGAAAAATACAAAATGCTCAACTTAATTGTCGTCTCAAACTTCGCCCCCATCGGACGGAAGAATGAGATCCTCCCGGAGATGGCCCGATTGCTATATGCAATAGGTAGGGGCCAAAACATAGATCTCTCGTCCTTGATCTTGATGGAGATGATGAAGGGGTGTGACGTGAAGAGAAATTCACTCCCCTTCGGTACCCTTGTGATGGAGATATGCTCGGACTATGGAGTGAGAGTGAGGCCGGAGATGGGAGTGCAAAAGCCGATGGAACCATTGAACAAGGCGTCCTTCTGAATGAGCCAAGGTCATAGTGGCGGTCCGGCGATGAGACGGGATATACCACCGGCCCAGGGCACCAATGAGGTGCAGGATGCCTTAGATGACGCGGAGGAGAGAGAGCTCGAGGCACAGGCACAGGATGAGGCAGGTACCAGCACCCGACGGTCACTACGAGATATCATGCTTGGCATCAAGGCCAAGCAAGATGAGATTCTCCAAAAACAGGAGGAGATTCTCAGCCTTTTTGAGGGGTGGAGTTGGAGGACCTTCAAGCACTGGAGAGACGATAGAGTGAGAGAGAGAGAGAGAGAGATTTTTGTACTTACTGTGGATGGTTATGTGGATGATTTGAATATTTTTTGTGCTAAACGATGATATTTTGTTAAATGAATGAATTAGTTTTTATATCTATCTTTTTAAATGCATGTGTTAGCCTTAACATTACATTGTTTTATGTTAATAATTGATGAAACAGATGAAAATATTGAGATTGTTTGCTAAAGTGACTAATCACATGATCGGTCTGACACCTAACCTAGCAATCTAGACTTAAAATCGCATGTCATTGAAAAATGGTATTTTCTCTATGCTTAAATGTCAAATGTACATTGGTATTTGTTATTCTTAATGTATAAGATGACCAGACTCAAAAATGGAATTGATATATAACCGACATTCTTTGAAAACCTGACATAACCAGTGGAGATAACAAAGAATACCACGATAAGTTTTCAAGCTTCGCGATGCTTTTGAGAGAAAATCAACATTTACTCAAGTAAGGTTTTTCACTTTCTATCCTTGAATATTCTCATTAAAATTGTTATTGATTGACGCAAATAGAGTAGTCTATTGATGTATCCTACAAAGAATCTGTTTATACGAGACATACATCTGCACATGCTTGAGAAATGATCTTAGGCCATCTTTGATTTAATTTTGAGCCTTAGTCATTGCTTTTACAAAATTATATCCCTAGTCAGCTAGGATTGAGCCTTTAAAACTGTGAATTCTTTTTCATAAAACCCATATTATAACCGAGCCACGAAAAAATATATTTGACATACCTTTGCTATCTAATTTTCTTGCACCCTCTTATAAATCAATATGATACAAAAAAGAAAGGAAGACAGAAAATGGCCAAGAAAGTGAAAAATGAGAAAAATAATGAAATACGATGTAGTTGAAGTTTCGAAAAGCTAGAAAGAGGTGTGCTATATTACATAAGAAAATGATAGCTTTTGAATACCAATGACGTCATTTCGTTAACCATTGACCCCTAACCACATTACAACCTATAAAAAGTCCTAATTGATCTCAAGTCTGATGCATACGTAGGTCGTCAACCAAAAGTCTGGGGTATGTTAATAGTATTACTTTATTTTTATCAATATTCTTCCATAAAATTATACCAAACATGATTAGTCTGTTTCCTTAGATTTCACTCCCGTACTAATCGTGCATGTGATTTTACAATTAGCCTTCTTCTGATCACATGTCCTTTGAGAGAAAAGTCACTATAATCGGAGGGAATTTTTGTTGAGAGCATTCTAAGAGAGGTTTGTGAAATCAAAGCTATACATGGAGGGTTGTAAAGATGAGTGTTTGTTATATAACAATTCTCGTCGCTACAAAGATCATTCTGACTACATAGGGAATTTCAAATACCAATATAACAAATGTTTATTTTTACATGGAGTACATACCTATGAAAGAGACGTGCTTGGGAGATAAGTCGAAATTGAGGATTGGGTGTCTCAAAGACCATGATGCTAACTCACTCTGACAAGCAATCTCACACACACATCTGTTCAACTTAAGTTTGTGGGTAGCTTCACTGAAAACAATCAAGAGACAGCATTCGTCCGCTAGGGGAAGCCTAGGGGTTTAACGACTTGTTGCATATGCTAAATGCAACCGGATGACCTACAAAAATGGCATTGTAAATAATTTCTCATTCAATTGTTGTTATATTACTCGAGACTAGCAATATTTAGGTTGGGGTGTGATTAGTAGTTAAAATTAGCAACTTACTATGCCTTTTTAAGACTAATTATGCTTTGATAGAGTTTCAATGATGACATTTCAGGAGAAGATTGTACAAGGGCCTAAATTCAATGGATACCAAACTTTCATGCAACACCCACATGTTCTGGAAGAAAATTGGAGAAGTTTGAAACAAGGCATGAACGTTCGAACGCCAATCCACGTTTGAACGTCCTCTTGACTTATTTGAGGACCAGACTGCTGAGGTGATGTTATATGGCATGTTGCAGTTACTCTCACAGAAGAACAAATGCCACTTGAGTAAGAAGTTCAAACTTCATTCAGCGTTCAAACGCCCATAAGGAAGACAGGAGACAACGTTCGAACGCCATCTAACGTTCGAACGTTGTCCCCAGACAGGCTGTAGAGTGGTTGATTTTCTATCCGGACCTTGGGGCATTCACTTGGACTTTGAAGACCTTGTACTATTCTTTCACACTTCTTTGCCCCCTCCTACTTGCCTATAAATACTCCCATTGTGGGAGCTTTAAGGGGGACTTGAACTTAGACTTAGACTTACACTTGCATACACTTGCACTTGGCTATAGATAGACATACATAGAGGGAGATAGATCATCTTTTGGTTGAGGAGGAAACCCTCCAAAAGTGTAACACCCCGCATTTTCGTTCATATAGATATATAGATATAGCAAATAATGGTTGTAAAGATGTGGATAGGGGTATTGAAGTGTGTTTGAACTTTGTAAATTTGAAAAGTAAAGATTTAAAATGTTAATGAAAATCATAGTTGAAATTTAGTTTTAGTGAGTGAAAATATAAAATGTTAGGTCCTATAACTTGTATTAGATAGGTTTGGTGTATAAATATGTGTTGGAGAGGTTTGTGATGGATTTGGTTAGTTTTGGAATGGATTGGAAATGGAAAACAAAAGAAATAGGCAAAACTGGGTAAATGGTACCGGTACCCCGATTCCAGAAGGTTTCTTGTACCGGTACTGGGTACCGGTACTGAATGGTACCGGTACTGGGTACCGGTACTGAATGGTACCGGTACTGAGTACCGGTACTACCGAAACCAGACTGTTTATTTTAAAGTCGTGAATTTCGGCCTCTCTCTCTCTCCCTATAAATACTTAAGGCCGACTATTTGAGCCCCATTTCAGCCTTCTAAACCCTAGGCACCTTTAGAGAGAAAGAGAGGGAGAGAAGAACATCAAAGATAAGGAGAGATACACCATTTTAGAAGATTAAAACCCTAGATTTCTAAGATTTCACTTCTATACTCATTCTCTTTTCTTCCATTCTTCACCCACATTCACCCAAATCTTTTGAAAACCCTAGGGAGAGGAGATTAAAAGGAAAAGAAAGGAAAGCAAGAAGGTCTTGAAGTTTGGGTATTTGGCTAAAACTCTTGAGCTTAAGGTAGGGGATTTCTTCCTATTCTCTTACATTGAGGCTAGGATTAAATTATATGTATTCTTTTGGTTCAAAATCCTATATACTTGCTATTATTTACTTGATTCTTGATCCTCTTGCATTTATTGTTATGTTTTAAACATTGTGGTAGTTGGGTAACCATTAAAGGTCCCTTTTTCATTCTCAAACCCTAGTTTTAAGAAAAATGAATTTTTCCTCTTTACATTTTCTTTGTTCTCACCATCAAAACCTTAGTGCTTGATATTGTATAACAAAATGATGTTTATGGTGATCTCTTGCTCTTTTTCTTCAATTATGCTATGGTACAAATTGTGAAATTTGGGGATTCTGGGATTTCTGGTAAATTGAGAAAATGTTTGTAATGATATCTCTTATATGATTGTTGTGATGGACTTGAATTACTTTCGAGCATTGCCGTAGAGTGTTAGAGGTTAGTCTATCCCGGTGGGGGTTTATGGTATGGTTAGAATGTGAGATATTTGTGGGAATTTTATCGCTTGCGTGGTTGTACGATACGAACATGGATTACTATGGACCGGGTATCATGTAGTGGGTATACGTCTTTATATGTCACACGGGTATGAACTTTTCCTACCACATGGAGTGGGTAGACGCCTTTGTACGCCGTGTGGGTATAAACTTTTCATATCGCTAATGATCATGGGTTAGTAACGTGGGTTGTATCGGGCACACAGTGTGGGTCATCGTGCATTGTACCATAAATTGTTTTGACAAGAGTTTCGGGAAGTATGGGATTCTGCGAGAACTTGTTGAAAACGGTTCATGGTAGAATGAATTACCAATGGTATATGGTGTTTATTTATCCATTTCGATTACTATTGCTACTTAAACTTGAGATCTATTTAAAATGTCCTGCTTTTCCTTCAAAATGTTATATATGCTATTTGTGAAAATGAGACCAACCGTTTTATATGCTCTCCTAAACCTTGTTTGAGTTTGGGAAGATTTTGCTACAGAGCTTCGTGCTCATCCCCTACAATTAACATTTTTCAGATTATGCTATAGAGGAGGAGCTTGGCGCTAATGAGCCGGGCTTTGGGGAAGCCTCATTAAAGGGGTACCTGGATCCCGAGTGGGACATTTAGAGATGCCCCTTTTATTTTTGTACTAGACTAGGAACCAATATGTACAAACATTGTAAAGTCTAGTTTCTTTTGAAATTCCGCTGCAATATATTCATGTAATTCTTTTGGGTTGTAATGGCCTTAGTTTGGCTTATTCTTTTGGGATGATTGTTGTGGATAGTATATATGGTGAATGAAATATTTTGGATTTGATGGTTAGATAGACCCGGTGCGGTCAAGGTATTATAAATGTACAGGTTGTGAGTTTTGGGAGAGCTTCCCGTACGAAGGAGACTCTGCCCAAATTTTGTTAAATTAAGAATGTTTCTTATTTGATGGATATATATATATATTTAGTTGCTCTCATGACAGGAATGGTTTCATAATGTAATGCCGTCCAGGGTGTGTTTTGGGGCGTTACAAAAAGTGACTAGCTTTCTTCTACTTTCATTATTAGTTTTATTTGCTTCCATTGTTTGAGCTTCCTTCTTCCCTTAGAGGAGTGAAACTCTTCTACTTTTCTAGGGCTTTCTCATTCTTCGTCGACGATTGGCTCCTTGTGTAGTGTGTTTTACCTTGTAACTCCTCTACTTGGAGGGATGAGAATCACTCACTTTTCTAGCTTTACCAAAGGCATGAAGAGTGAGTAGTTTCTCATTCACTCTTTAGTAAGAGGTGATGGACATGTATAAATCGTTCGGAAGTTATATTTGTGCATTTCGTTTATGCTTAATGTTTTATCTCTTACTTGCTTATTGAATGATTGAATGCATCTTGCAAAGCTAAGGTACTCTGCACAAGCATGAGTCCTTTCTATGACATAGATGACTCTTGGCATAAGAAGACGCATTGGTCCTTTGCAAGTACTCCAGCTAGATCTTCATGACTACCTTTCAATCTTCACAATTATTGTGCTTCAACTAAGAATGGAATACCAACACCATGGTTGGATGCCTTATAGAAACACTTGCTTGTTTGTAGACAGGTTGAGTTTCGGCACAGACAATTCTTATAAATCTCTACAAAGACATCGGAACCATACTCTTAATTCTCACAATTCATTTTTATCATCTGATTAACTTTATGTTGACACAGGAGTTAATTGAGTTCCCAAGCATAAGTATAACAACTGGATGATTGACTACATGTCCAGATCCTCAAGCTAAATGATGACTTTTACATTTGAGATTATATTATATTTTTTCTAGAAAATCCTCTTGGAAAGAACTGTATATTATGTCCAGAAAAATCCATAAACATCATAACTTTAAATCTCAAAGTTTCTAGTCACTTTGGTCTCTGTCACTGCTTACTTCGAAACACCAACATTAGTTCCCTGTGGATTCGACTCCGGACTTAACCGGATTATTACTACAACTTGATCGCTTGCACTTGGGTGTACACATTTCGGATCAAGTCAGTGAGTTCCATCTCACGACATAGCACGAAAAGTGTAGCATTCATTTATGAAATGTATGTTCTTGAATGAATGATTTATATGAGGAATTGCATGTGACATTTTATATGCATCTAGGTTAGGGAATAGCCTCCTTAGGAGATACCCTATTGAGCGTGGCTCACCTTTTATGGGAACATATTTCA
This sequence comes from Ilex aquifolium, assembly GCA_951799425.1. Lineage (NCBI taxonomy): Eukaryota > Viridiplantae > Streptophyta > Magnoliopsida > Aquifoliales > Aquifoliaceae > Ilex > Ilex aquifolium. The sequence continues at coordinate 18,592,839 of OX637393.1, read as the reverse complement.
GGTATTGGACAAGTGTCGATGGACGTCCCTCATTTGGGCCCTTATTGGTGATAGAGCCGGAATTTAGCTTTTGAATTGCATTTTGTAAATCAATCATGTAAAATTATTTTGAACTTGTATATTGGTAATAGAGTATGAAATGGAACTTTATTGGACAATGTTTTCATGTAAATGAAAGAATGTTTTGAGTATGGTATGAATTTGGCTGAGATGAATTGAAAATTTGAAAGATTGGAGGATATTTGGGTCCAGGTACTGGTACCTAAGTGAATAGGTACTGGTACTGTAACACCCCGCATTTTCTTTTATATATGCATATAGATATATAGATATAGCAAATAATGGTTGTAAAGATGTGGATAGGGGTATTGAAGTGTGTTTGAACTTTGTAAATTTGAAAAGTAAAGATTTAAAATGTTAATGAAAATCATAGTTGAAATTTAGTTTTAGTGAGTGAAAATATAAAATGTTAGGTCCTATAACTTGTATTAGATAGGTTTGGTGTATAAATATGTGTTGGAGAGGTTTGTGATGGATTCGGTTAGTTTTGGAATGGATTGGAAATGGAAAACAAAAGAAATAGGCAAAACTGGGTAAATGGTACCGGTACTGGGTACCGGTACTGTACCGTACCGGTACTGTGTACCGGTACCCCGATTCCAGAAGGTTTCTTGTACCGGTACTGGGTACCGGTACTGAATGGTACCGGTACTGAGTACCGGTACTACCGAAACCAGACTGTTTATTTTAAAGTCGCGAATTTCGGCCTCTCTCTCTCTCCCTATAAATACTTAAGGCCGACTATTTGAGCCCCATTTCAGCCTTCTAAACCCTAGGCACCTTTAGAGAAAAAGAGAGGGAGAGAAGAACATCAAAGATAAGGAGAGATACACCATTTTAGAAGATTAAAACCCTAGATTTCTAAGATTTCACTTCTCTACTCATTCTCTTTTCTTCCATTCTTCACCCACTCTCACCCAAATCTTTTGAAAACCCTAGGGAGAGGAGATTAAAAGGAAAAAGAAAGGAAAGCAAGAAGGTCTTGAAGCTTGGGTATTTGGCTAAAACTCTTGAGCATTGAGGTAGGGGATTTCTTCCTAATCTCTTACATTGAGGCTAGGGTTAATGTATATATATATGTTTTCCACTCTCATCCTTATATACATGATAAGAAATACATGATTCTTGTTCCTCTTGAAATAAATGCCATGTTTTGAACATTGTGATGGTTGGGTAACTATTAAATTTCTCTTTTTCATCTTCAAACCTTGGTTTTAAAGAGAAATGGACTTTTCCCTCTATTTTTCCTTGGTATTGCTTTCAAAACTTTAGTGTTTGATATTGTACACCAAAATGTTCTTATGATGATCTCTTGCTCATTTTCTTCCAGCATATTATGAAACATTATATTAGAAATTGTGGAATTTGGTAATTCCTTGAAATGTTGATGAATTGAGAATATTTTGGTTTCCTCAATTGTATGGTTGTTGTGAGGGACTTGGATTGCCTTCGAGAGATGCCGTAGAGTGTTAGAGGTTAGTCTACCCCAGTGGGGGTGAGATGGTTTCCTAGCACTTGTAGTGGGTTGTCATTTGGTAATGAAACCACTATCGTTCACTGGAGTTCGAACAAGGGATAGTATACTTTTCCTGGGAAGGGACTCGTCACTGCCATTGGGATGGTAGACGCCCTTTTCCTAAAATGCTTGTGAATGTGACTGTGATTGGTGGACTAGGTATAATCGTTGGGTAGATTCATGAGAAACAATCAACCTACATGGTACGGGGATGAACCAATATACTTGGGACGATGAGTTGGAACGTCTCGGCCGGTGCATTGGTATGGGACAATGCATCGGAAGACGCCCTTCCGAATTGGCCTAACTTTGGACACGGTGTATTGTTGTTCAATTTAATTTATTCTTTTACTTGATTGTTTTATGGTTTAAACTTGAGATCTATTTAAAAAATCCTGCTTTTCCTTCAAAATGGTATATATGCTATTTTTGAAAATGAGACCAACCGTTTTATATGCTTTTCTAAACCTTGTTTGAGTTTGGGAAGATTTTGCTACAGAGCTTCGTGCTCATCACCTACAATTAATATTTTTCAGATTTGGCTTTAGAGGAGGAGCTCGGTGTGAATGAGCCGGGCCTTGGAGAAGCTTCCTTGGAGGGGTACCTAGATCCCGAATGGGACATCTAGAGATATAGCTTATTTTGTTCTAGACTAGGAGATTTATTTCTGAACAATGTAAAGTCTAGATTCTTTTGAAACTCCGCTGCGATATATTCATGTAATTCTTTTGGGGAATGTAATTGCCATATCTGGCCTATTCTTTTGTGATAATGTTAAGGATAGTATAGATGGTAAATAGAAATTCTATTGTTATTGGATGGTTAAATGGACCCTGTGTGGTCAAGTTAATAGAATTGCACAGGTTGTGATTTTTGGGTGGAGCTTCCTGTACAAATGAGACTCTGCCCAAATTTTGTTAAAATTAAGAATGTTTCTTATTCGATGGATATATATTTAGTTCCTCTCATGACATGAATGGTTTCCTAGTGTAATGCCGTCCAGGGTGGTATTTGGGGTGTTACAGGTACCACACTGTCGGAAGGCCCACGTACCGGTACCTGGTTTTTAGTGGGCTCAGGTACTAGTACCTTGGCTCAGGTACTAGTAACTAGGCTTTCAGGTACCGGTATCCCGACGGACAATGGGCTCAAGTACCGGTATCTAGGCTAACAAGTACTGCTACCTAGTAAACAGTGGGCCCAGGTACAGGTACCAAGTCACATAGGTACCAGTTCCTAGCAAACAAAAGGCTCATGTACTAGTATCACTTATACAAGGTACTGGTACCTCTTCCAAAAACTTGAAATTTTAAAATGTAACATTGAGGGTCCTTCACTTCTTGAGTGTTCCTCTTTGGATGATATAAATGGAGAAGAATAAGTCCTAATCATTAGGGTTTAGACCTTAAAATGGTCCTATGATTATTGAATGCATAGGTTACGGATTGAGTAAGACTCCCGTACAAAAGAGGCTCTGCCCAAAGTCTTTTTTGGTTATTATCCCGGTGAATTAGGTGTAACAATGTGGTATCGGGTTATGTAGTACTCACGGGCATTTCTGCGGGTTGAAGGGTGATCAACGGATTGAGAAAGGACCCCGGATTTTGAGGCGGCACACTTCGTTAGTTCAGAAGTGTCCGCTCATGTCACTTTGAAAAACATTCTAATAGCATATATAGGGGGTGGTGATAGTTGAGGGGCACCAAGGGCCCGACAAGCCTTGACACCATTGGGTAAGGCATGCAGCAAGGTCCTTGCCACGGGTGAGGCAAGGCAGACATGGAAAACTAAGATAGACGACGAGACCGGACAAATTGTGGAAACTCGTAGCTATGAAATGCCACACGGCTAAGGATGGCAACACGTGGTGGGCTCGATTAAGGCAATGTCAGCATAGCTTCGCAAGCCATGGTTGGCACTTGACCAATATGCATGATTGGTTCATGGGCATGGTTTGGCTGCTGATTTATAGACACATGGCTGGGATAGGTATGCTCAATGCATGAAACCATGTGGTTGAGAGCGATTATTGTGTATGGCTTGATCATGGAAGGTAGTTGAGAGCGGTTACCAAGTGATGTGCTAAATTATAGGAACTACCAGCCACCTTGATTCAACCTGTTTCGTGACCTACTTTATATCATACACCTAATTATAAGTGGTCGAATTGTAGTTTTCTTGGTTTAAGTCCAAGATCGATCCCACTAAGAGTTTTAATAATTGGAATTTAAAATAAGAACAGTGAAGTTATTGTTAAAGCAGTGTAACATGAGATAGCTTATGAAGTGAGCTTAGATTGATAACTAGACTAAGTAAATGTAATGCGTAGGTAAACTGTTAAAAGACACTAATATGAAAAATACCCTTCAATTTAAGGATCTCATATGCTTTATATTGGTTAAGTACTTGAAATGCCACCTTATAACAATTAAATCTTAGGTCACTGGAAAGTTAACCGGTAGGTCTGATGTATATTGAACCATAGCACAGCAACTGTTTAGGTTAGCTGGTAGGTATATGCAGCAATTGAATAATTCAAGTAAACCAGAGGTCAAGCCATTCAGAAGGAATACTGGAATTACTCAATTTGCAGTTTTATATCATGTATTAGTTAAACAACCCTAGTGAAACATTCAGGAGGATCACTTAGGTTATTCATTTGACAGTTTTGTACCATACAACAGTTAAACATCCTTAGTGCACCAGAAGGTCAAGCCATTCAGTTGGAACACTTTAGATATTCCACCGGCTGGTTGATGATTCACTGATGATATAATTTCGGACTACGTATTGAACTGAAAGCATTGGCTATGCCGACACTTAACTCGTCTATAACCAATCAATCCACTTTTACGTAACACCCAATTACATACATCACTATATCATGCATGAAGTACATAATAGTAGATAGTATGGTATAAAATATTAAGTACTGCTCGGTATTCATAACCATGAGCATATTATAAATATAACCATTCATCAATTAAGGGAGGTATATATATATCAATAAAGCATAATTAAACATCGACATTCATAATTTAACCAATAATATACATATGTTTACCCCTTACTGAAGGGTATAATTAAACTACTCACACCTCATTGCTATAAACAAGCAAGAAGTGCAGGTAAATTTCATTACAATATTAAATAAAATACAGACACTGACACTCTTTTCCCAAGGAATAATTGAAATACAACCACCCTTAATATCAGTTAAGACACAAAGGTGGCGAAAGTTCAAATCTCCAAGTAGAAAAGCATAACAGAAATATAGAAATAACAGAATTCTAGTTGAAAAGTAGGTTGGACAGGATCTCCCCTTGGATTCTTGAATCTTTCTTTGAATTCCTTTTGGTATTGTGTTTGAATTATCTCCAAGGCTTCCTGGAACTCCCCCTCTCTCCCATTCTAAGCTCTTGGTTAGGTTGGCTGGATAGGCCTATTTATAGGCCAAAAGAATGTCTAGAATGGAGGAGAAGAAGCTGAACCGCCTTTGATAACCGTCCGGACGCCATCACCACCGTCCGGACGGTGCTGATTTGCTGGAAAGTGGTGAAGGTCTTCCACAGTATTCTTGTATGTTCCTTGTTTAAATTAAACTTGCTTCCTTATTGGTTTAAACTTTAGAAGATTGCTCCTCTTGCTTTCCGCATAAAAACCCTGAAATTTGAGACATTTCACACATAAACCCTAGCTTACGCACTAACCCTAATTTACAGTTTTTAATTGTTTTATCTTGCAAAATTAACTTATTTAATTATTTTAATTTACATACTAATTAGGGTTAATCACACTCCCCAACCTAAACTTTACTAGTCCCTAGTAAATAAAAACTATTAACAAAATAAAATCACTTTCGTAGATTTTCACGATTGCATTTAGCGTATGCAATAAGCCGTTAAACCCCTAGGTGATCCCTAGTGGACGAGTTTTGTCTCATGATGATTTTCAGTGAAGCTACCTACAAAATTCAATAGTTAGGAGTTCATAATTCATACTTTTCACAGATAAAATTAAATCAATATTCCTCTGCATTGCTAGAATACTTCCTTTTTCTGATCACTATAAGAGTAACACACGTTAGTTGTAATATTATCCATATATTTTTATAAAAACTTTTGTGTGTATGCAATGATTTCTTTATCTCAAAAATCACTCAGGAAATATCACCATCTTTCATGGTAGATGTCAATCCTCCTCTGGAATATACTCAGCAAAGAACACACATACGTTATAGTGACTATTCACTCAAAAATTACATGTGATTGGAATATTGTTAACAAAGCAAATAATTTCACATGTAATAAATCAAAAGAGTGGTTATTTAAATAGAACTAGAATTTGACATAATCTCATGAAAGGATATTAACACTACATTAAACATATTATCAACATTCTCCCTTTTTGGATTGATAGGATTAATACACATGTATAACTTCTGGAATCAAAAAGGACTTTCGTAGGGTTGTAATGCGGCCATCGGTTTAGGGTTTAAGAAACGACGTCAATGGGATTCAAAAGCTATCTTTTCTGAATATGGTGGCACACCTCTTCCTAGCTTTCTAAGACTTGCACGTTAATCCTTTTCATTTTTTCCATTTTTTCACTTTCTTGGCTCTTTTCTTTCTTTTTCTTTAAATTTATTTCACATATTTTTCTTTTCCTTGAACAGTAATCATCATTTTCTTTTCTTTGTGCTTTTCTACCTTGATTTAGAAGAGGATGCAAGAAAATTAGATAGCAAAGGTAGGTTTAATATATATTTTCATGTGGCTCGGGTATTTTTCAGGTTTCATGAAAAAAACTTATACTCTTTTATGCTCAATCACAGTTAACTAAGGATATAATTTTGTGAAAGAAATGGTCAAGGCTCAAAATAAATCAAAAATGGCCTAAGATCATTTTACAGAAATCATACACATGTATAATGCCTAAGTAAAAATTTCAAGGAAAATGCTAACAATACAATCTAATGAGTGCTAATCAAAACAAAACTAATGAGATTATTCAAAGAAAATTTACCGTTGAATCGAAGATTCTTATTTGAGTAGATGTAGAATATCTCTCCAAGAAAGATTGGCTCAAATTCTGCAATAGGTTTTACATCTCCACTATATATGCAAAGAGTATAATATTTTATAAGGTTTTCAAAATAAAGAAATGTATTTGTGCTCAATAGAATAAGTTTAAATAAAAATATTAAGATAATATACAACCAAAGTATGAAAATCTCGAGTGATCAGATTAAGACTATTCTTGCAAAGCATGGGAATAATAACCTAATTAAACTATGAATTATATGAAATAATCCTCCTAACTTAAAAACATGAGTTCCACATTAACTAACAAAAACAAGTTCAAAACCAACGTTCAAAACATAAAGTAAATTTAAGTGCGTAAATAAAAGATGAGTAAGAGATAGCAAAAGTCTGTAGAATCTCCAGTTTCTCTGATCAAGAATTAGATGGACCTCCACCAAAACGCTCTCTGAGTAGCCTCAATATTTCAGCCTGGTTTTGCTCATAATCAGCTATACGTTGATTGATCTGGGTGATGCTGGTCCCAAGCTGAGTAACAGTGGTCTCTAACCCTAGTAAAATCTGTCTTTCAGTCCTATCATCCACTGGTATATACGACTAATCTTCTTATGGCGGAGGCTGCTCTAGTGGGAAAAACTCTTCAAGTACTTGGAATGGCTCCTCTTGTGGTGCTGGTGGTACTTTAGGTTGCTCCTCGAGTTGAACTTCATGGCTTTTCTTCAAAGAAGTCTTGTCTAATGGTGCAAAATGCTCCACTGTTTGCCACAAGGGATCTGTAATCACTCCCTTATCTCTGCATAACTGTGAAACTAACATAGCATATGGAAGTGAGGGTTTCTTTTCTTGCACAGTAATCGACATTTGATCCATAATGAGGTTCAGAAGATCGATCGTGTGTCCCATCCCAAAGGCATGTAACAAACTATTCATTGTAATCAAATTCAAAATTCGGTACTTGTCCATTAAATCCCCTTACTTTATATATTTGTGTGGCCTTCCCCATACATAATATGGATTACCCGTCAATTCTATCCTTACATTGGTCAAATAAGGCACTTGTGTGTAAGGGTATTGCGGGTTGGGATGTCTTGGCATAGGTTGAAAAATATCAGCTATAGTAGCCGGTGTAACTTGAAAAACTCTACCCCGAACAAACACACGAATTTCTCTTTCCCCAGTTATTTGTGCATTGCTATAAAATTCACGAACCAAACAATCATAAGCAAGAGCAAAAAATCTAACATATTCTAGCCATCCACGTGCAGCAAGAATTTGTCTGACTCCTATATTCTCAAAATCTTCATAAATTACTGGCCTTTCAGGAATGATAGTTTTAGACATGAAATAAGTATCATAGCAAACCTGTTGTTCAACATTCTCAAATACCGTAACATTGTAAACATTTCCTGGCTGGGGTTGTTGCAGAGGTGCTTCGGGTTACTGAGATTGGCCTCTTCGTGCTCGACTCGAAGAACCTCTCGTTCTAATCCTTGGATCCATCTTTTCACTGATTTCTCTCTCTCTGCTTGCTTTTAACTGATTTCAATCAGTATGAACCTTCAAAATGATATGGGTAAGTGATTGATTGAAGAAAATTTGAAAAAAACGATTGTATATAGCAGATTTGAGAAGGAATTTAGTGAATAGGACATTGTTTTTCGTATTTGGCCTGCGAGGGAACTGAAACTGATCGGTTTTTCATGCTGGTGGATATTTATAGTGGCAGTACCATCCGGACGCCATCACCACCGTCCGGACGGTGCTGATGCACTGGATTTTGCATGCAATCTGCAGGTTGCTGACTCCTGGTCTTCTGTCTTCTTCAGTTAGAATCCTACAGTTACAAGATTAATTATAACTTTACACATTCCACATAACTTGCTACTCTCTCTTTTTTTTCAAAAAATTGGTTTATTAATTATTTATTTGTTATTTATTATTTACTAATTTTTCCAATTAATCTATAGCTATTTACTTTTTATGCACCATTCTCAAAATTATTCATCATTTGATCACAATTGATCATAATCAGAATCTTCTAGATCAACAACACTAGTGACACGGTTAATTTCACTTCTCACGTATCTTGACAACATAGGAGTAGAATAGGATGGCGTCTCAGGGTATTCCTTACTCTGCTCATACCTAATCCACTCAAGACGATCAAACACTCGTCCTGAAATTGGTTCCACACACTGATTATATTGTCTCAAATGCATTAAATGACCACATCTCACACAACCACCGAGACGATTTGTTTGTCGGCGTTTAGCAAATGAACTTCTCCCGCACAAGGGTTTTGCTTGACTTTCAAAATTTTTTAAATTTCTAACAAGTCTAGCTTTTGCCATGATTAACGAATGTATATCTTTTAAAAAATGGCGCAGTATAATTAAACTTAACCAAAATAGTTTCTTGTCCATTTTATAATTATCTTTCTAAAAATTTTAAAAATGACTCGAAAAATTGATTCACTATCCGGTTCTTTAACATATGTCAGTCACAAAGACGAATTTAAATGACATAGACAAAAATTAAACATTATAAGTTTCATTATAAGTTTCCCTCCCCCCAACTTAAATTAAACATTGTCCGCAACGTATAAAACAGTAAAAATATAGAGAAATGCTAATCATGTGTGGAATGTAATATAACTGATAATATAAAACCTAATCTGTAAAATAAATAACAAACAATTAGTACTACTATTTATAATCAAACAATAATATAAATTTTTCAAAACACATAGACTGACTCTAACAACTGTATAGAAGTTACATCTTGAGTGAATCCATCATAATAAGGTTTAAGCCTTTGACCATTCACTTTGAAAACATTTTCGGTTAATGGATTCTCAATTTCAACTACCCCATAATCAAAAACTTGCTTGACAATGTAAGGACCTGTCCATCTAGATCTTAATTTTCCAAGAAATAGAAGAAGTTTTGAATTATATAACAGAACTTTCTGAGAAGGTTCAAAAGACTTTCGCATGATATATTTATCATGAAAAATTTTTGTTCTAGACTTAGCAATCTTTGCATTGTCATATGCTTCATTTTTTAATTCTTCCAATTCATTAATTTGAAGTTTGCAAGATACTCCAACTTTATCCATATCAAAATTCATCATTTTGATTACCCAATATGCTCGATATTCTAATTCTACAGGCAAGTGACATAGTTTACCAAAAACTAACCGATAAAGAGACATTCCTAAAATAGTTTTATATGCAGTACAGTAAGCCCAAAGTGCATCAGTTAATCTCAAAGACCAATCTTTACGATCTGGATTCACTATTTTTTTCTAAAATATATTTTATCTCCCTATTAGCTAATTCAGCTTGTCCACTTGTCTGTGGATGATACGGAGTGGATATTTTATGAGAAATCAAATATTTTTTCATAAAATATTCAAAAAATTTATTACAGAAATGTGATTCACCATCACTAATAATGGTTTGAGGAATTTCAAATCTGGATAAAATATTTTCTTTTAAAAACTTGACAACTGTTCTGTGATCATTATTTCTATATGGAATTGCCTCTACTCATTTAGAGAAATAATCAATTGCAACCAAAATGTACAAATATCCAAAGGACGGGGGAAATGGTCTCATAAAATCAATGCCCCAACAATCGAAAATTTCAACAATTAAAATAGGGTTTAAAGGCATCATATTTCGTTTTGAAATATTTCCAATTCTTTGACATCTGTCACAATTTAAACAAAAGAAATGTACGTTTTTGAAAAGAGTTGGTCAATAAAATTCACACTATAAAATTTTAGCAGCGGTTTTCTTTGAAGCAAAATGATATCCGCAAGTTTCAGAATGACAAAACTAAATTACCTAACCAATTTCATGATTAGGTACACAGCGTCTTATTATTTGATCTTTACAATATTTAAACAAATAAGGATCTTCCCAAAAAAAATTACGTACCTCATTCAGAAACTTATTTTTATCAGTCCAGGTATAATGAGAAGGAATAGTATCAATAGCTAAATAATTGGCTATATCTGCATACCATAGTACTTCTGTTATTGCAAAAAGTTGCTTATCTGGAAAGGTTTCTCTTCTTGGAATTGGTTCTTCCTTTATATCATAATTTAGCCTTGACAAGTGATCTGCTACTACGTTTTCAACTCCTTTCTTATCATTTCATAATTTAGCCTTGTATTCTCAAACAAACTTGCCCAAAAAGAGAAGATTAGGTTCAACCTTTTGCAAAGATCTGAAAACCCACAAAATATAAATGAAAAAATGAAACCCAGAACATCTAGAAATTGCATACTATATGTAATCCTGGATGTTCCATAGCTTTTTGGGAATTTTCATCAAACATGGGAGAATCGCAAGGTTGATAAATGTGGGCATGAGAAAGTAACGGAGAGATTTATGAGAGAAATAGAAGGGAAAATTAATTAACAAATAGTGTGTATAAGTGCGTGTTGATTTTGTGGTGCATGTACGTGTGTGTGCGCGTTGAGTAGGGTTTGGTGCGTTTGGGATAGAGAACAGGAAACATAGAGAGAGAGAGGGGAGATAGAGACATAGAAATGGCGAACGAAGCATATTTAACAAATGGTGTGACAATATCCCCATGCAACACTTTCTCTCGGACAAAATGATAATTAATTTTAATGTGCTTTGTTCGTTCATAGAACACAGGATTAGAAGCAATATGAATAGCAGCTTGATTATCACAAGATAACTCAATCGGAGTCTGAACTAGGAACCCAATCTCCTCAAGAAAGTGTTGTAACCACGTTAACTTACTACATGAGTGAGCCATTGCCCTGTACTCAGCTTTTGCACTAGATCGAGCCACCACTATCTGCTTCTTACTCTTTCATGTAACTAAATTACCTCCTAAAAAGTTACAATATCCAATAGTAGATTGTCTATCCAAGGAGGAACCTGCCAATCAGCATCAGTGAACCCTTCCAACTTAAGGTGTCCATGTGATTGATATAATAATCCAAGTTCGAGAGCTCACTTGAGATATCTAAGAATACGAATAACTGCATCTCAATGTGGTACTTGAGGAGTTTCCATAAATTGACTTATTACACTTACTACATATGATATATTTGGTCGAGTAATAGTGAGGTAATTTAACTTTCCAACTAGTCAACAATATCGTCTTGGATCTGAGAAGCATTTACCTTCATCCACTGAGAGTTTATGGTTTGGGTCCATAGGGATATCAACTGGTCGACCACATCTAGAAAACCAGTTTCCTCCAAAAGATGAACCTCATATTTTCTTCGAGATAGATTAATGTCCTGTTTAGATCTTGCAACTTCGATACCCAAAAAATATCAGAGTTTGCCTAGATCTTTATTATGAAACCGATGATGCAGAAACTGTTTCAACTTGGCAATATCCATAGAGTCATCACCGGTAATCACAATATACGGTTCGAAGTATTGGCCGAGACCAATACGACTTGGCCAGGACCGATACGACTCGGCCATGACTGATACGATATTGAGACAATACGAAAAAATCCCAAGTCTCTTCCTAATCGGTTTCAACTTGGGCCAAATCGGTAAAACTCGGTCGAATCGCCGATTTGCATCCAATTTGGACCGAGGCGTCTACCCAACACCAACAGACTAGAAAACGTGCCAAAAAAAATGAAAAAAGGGACAATAGAAGATGACAGCAGAGAACATGTCAAAAAATAGAATATCTGAACCCTAAATGAAACCCTATTTCCCCATTTTCCCATTGTATAAACAAATTAGGTATTTGCAAAATTATAACTACACATATAGCATACCTTTAAAGCATTTGAATTGGTAGAAACTAAAAGCCCCATCTTCCTCTTTCTCTTCCTATTCTTTGTAGCAGAAACTCTAGCATCGTCGGACTCATTAGGTATCTTACAACATCGAAGGCCCATATCTCCATCTACGTCTCCTTATCTCAGAAATCAGCATATAGCCAGACCAGAGTCTCTCTCTCTCTCTCTCTCTCTCTCTCTCTCTCTCTCTCTCTCTCTCTCTCTCTCTCGTTATTGTCTGAGTGTCTTAGTCTCAAGACTCTCAATTGTGGTCTGTAACCAAGACCTTAAATTTAAAAGTTTTCTTTTTCTTTTTTCTTTTTTTTTTTTGTTCACAACTACCCAATCCCCCCCTCTCTCTTAGGGCTGTCCAGCTCGGCCCGTAAAATTTTTTCGGACCGGCCCAAGCCCTTACCCGAGCGAGTTATCGGGTAGGCCGGGCCGGGCTTTGGGTAGAGGTAAGCTACCCGCAACTCAACCCGTCACCTATTGGGCGGGCTTTGCAGGCGGGTCTGACTGGGTGGCCTTCTTGGGCTCTAATGCACAAATCACAACTAAGCAAGTTTACTATTGTGTTAAACTAACCAACAAGCTTATTATTGCGTTAAACCCATTTTCACCTCTAACACCGTAGTGCAAATTAAGAAAAGCTACCTTTTTTTTGTTTCTTTTTTAACTGGAAGAAAAGCTACCTTCAAAGAGGCCATTTTGCATTAGAAACCAGGATCTTTGTCAACACAAAAGATGATTGTAGATTGCTACTACTGGACAGCCCCTAACATTTATGAAGTCCTTGAACCAACTGTTCTCATAATGTCAGAATTAATACAATGAAGTTCTCCAACTACTTCACGGAGTGCAGTATCATCTTCCAGTATGGAAGTATGAGAAACCCCAGGAATTCTAACGGGTTATTGGGGCTAGGCAGGCGGGTTTTGTGGGTGGGTTATTAGGCCAGGCTTCGTGCCGGGTTGTGGGTTTAGAGGTAAACCCAAACCATTTCTTAAAGGATATTGGGCTCGAGCTCGGGCGGGCCAACTATCGAGCTTATTGGGTTTCGAGCTTATTTTTTTTGGGCCGGATAACTGGACCCGTGGGTAACCCGGCCCATGAACACCCCTACTCTCTCTTGCAGTCACAATGGGTCTCTCAAACCGAGACCATTGTGTCGGTTTTAAGTGGTTTTTTTTCTTTTCTTTTTTTGTTCTCAATGACCCAATTCAAACTGAGACCCACTTGCTCCAATTCTTCTAATAATTTATGTTTTATTATTTACCACATAATCTAATTAGAACTTAACTATTAAAAATAATTTATTAAATTTTCTTGTGTATGTGTAGTGGAAAATTTAAAAATTACATGTACATTATCAAATAAATACATATAATTTGTAGTTAGATATACATTACATGATTAAATGGACAAATTGTTTTTATAATTAGATATACATTTTCAAAAGCTTTAAATTGAATTATCTATATAATTTGTAAACATTATAAATTAAATTATATTATTCTGGTAGACCTTTATTATTCCTCGTTATAATGATTAATGTGTTAAATAATGCATTTTGGGGGATGTGATGCATGAATGATGATATTTGCATTTATTACAATTTTTCATGATTTTTTTTAAAAAAAATTGAGCCTTCTATATAGGGTTTGAGCGTATTGGCCGATACTATACCACGATGTCGTAACCGATGTATCTCAGTGGCATCCGAATTAAGGACCGATACGGCGACCTTGAACCATGTCACAATATCATCAACATAAACATAAAGAAGGATATTACCTGAATTGGTACATAGGTGAAATACCAAATGATCTGTCTCCCATCTATGAAGGCTAAAATCCATCACTGCATCTGAAAACTTCCTAAATCATACTCATGGAGATTGTTTCAACCCATACAATGCTTTCTTTAATTTGCACACTTATCCCTGATACTCCCCTAGACAACAAAATCGAGTGGTTGTTCCATATAAACTTATTTTGCAAAGTCACCATGTAAGAACATTTTTCACATCTAACTGAAATAATGGCCAAGAGAGATTAGCAGCCAAAGAAATGAAAATCCGGACAAAAGAAATCTTGGCCATGAGAGAAAAAGTCTCAGCATAGTCAACACCATATGTCTAGGTATACCCTTTAGTAACCAGATGAGCTTTGGATCGTCAATTGGATGAAATTTAGTGGTTGATTGATGAAAAAACGTTGTTGTTCCGAACCCCTAAACATCACCATTTGACATGTGTATATGGCTTATGTGTGAAAGGGAGTGTCACTCTCCCTCGGGGTGATGCAAGAGATTAGGCAACAACGGATTGATGGAAAATGGAATGAACAAAATGTGAATGAAATGTGGGTGTGTGAACAAAAGTGCTCCCCAATCGCAAAGAGTCTTTTGTGTGTCGGTGTTTTACTTGGAAAAGTATTCCAAGGTCGTCTTCTCAGGGAAGGAAAGTTCAAGTGTGTGAAGGTGATTTTAGTGAACAAAAGAGAAGTGTAAAATCTTTTGAGTTTTGAGTTTGGTTTGTGATAGTGTTCTTAATGAAAATGAAATAAAAACAAGTGTTGGCTAATCCAAAGAGGTCATTCCAATGGGAATACCAAATCAACTCAAGCCTTCCTCCAATAGAGCCTAGAAGTACGATTGATTGGTGGGAAGCTCGGGACTAAAATGGAGGTGAGGATTCAAGCATACCCCGTGACAATGCCTATGGTGTATCAAGAACTCACAACCATGTCCTCACCCCAACCCAGTCAAACCGAGCCATCGTACTCTGAGAGCAGGAATGAAAATGAGTTGAAGTGGCACACCCAAGAGGAGTTCTCCCTTGGATTAACCAACTTAAAATCTAGCTACTCATGGTAAAAGGAAGACAAGCATAATGTAAATGAAAGACATTGTAGAGAAATGAAGATTTAAAGCATGAAACTTAACTTGAAGCAAGAAATCTAAAGCTATGAAGGAAAATATGCAATACCCATTTTAAAAGATGAAATGAAGAAAACTTGAAGCAACAATGGTGAAATAAAGAACATGCAAGTAAACTTGGAATAAACTAGATTAAAGTGCAAGGAATGAAGATTACAAGAAGTTTAAAGCTTACAACAATTGAAATGGAAAGGAAAATGCAAAAACATAAACTTACATTACACTATTTATCATCTTCTACATGGAACTAAAACTAAGCTTAGGTAGCCACCCCTTGAATGCTTGTTGAATGCTGAATATAATGGAGAGTTAGCCTTCAATTTCGTGCATGGTGGTCCCCCCTAGCTGTGTGAAAGGCCTCCATCAATAGGGGGCTGAATGGATGGGTGTTGCAGGCTAGGACAAGCCTCCCCCAGGCTACCCCTTCTCTCCCATCCTCATTAATGTAATGGCCTCCAAATTCTTTTAATTGTGTAAGGGAGGCATGGAAATGTGTAAGGAAATGTTGGGGGGCAAGTGGGAGAAGTGTAGGTGGGACCCCCAAGCAAGTGGAGATGAGTTACAGGCGTTTTTGGGCTGTTCGGCACGGCGTACCGGTACTGAGTACCGGTACTGTACCGTACCGGTACTTTCGTACACCAGTAGCTTCGGCATACCGGTACTGAGTACCGGTACGGTACAGTACCGGTACGGTACAGTACCGGTACGGCGTACCGGCACGGTTTTTCTACTCCGGATCATTCTTCGTAGAATTGGCATAACTTTTGATCTAACCGTCCGATTGAGCTGAAATTTTGACACAATATAGAAGACATCCAAATCTACAACTTTCATGTTTTGAACATTTTCAGATTCGAAGTGGATCATGGTCAAAATGGAGGAAAACCGAGGCTCTTCAACCCAGTGGTGTGGCTGCTGGCGCTTTTGTTCCCAAACACCAATACCTCCTTGATTTCTTCACTTTTAAGCCTCCAAATCTTCATGTAATGTGTACATGCCCTCACCACACATCCATCATAGTTGCAAGGTCCTAAAATACATGATTTAAGCTATAAAAACATGCAACATCGAGAATTCAACATTATTCATAAAATCGGCTAACTCTGAGTACTTAGATGCAAAAGTTGAGTTAAAATGCATGTAATGAGGCATTGAAATATACAATATTTTGTGCTCATCAGTGGTGTAAACCCAACGATACCCAACAATCTGCTTACCAGGAGGCAACGAAACAAGATCCCAAGTGTGATTGTCATAGAGTGCATGCATCTCCTTTTCCATAGCTTGACTCCAATGTGGATCAGAGAGGGCAGCTCAGACAGTCTTAGGAATAGATATAGTAGATAATTGAGAGATAAAACAAGAAAATACTGGAGATAACGAATGAGAAGAAATAAAATTACCAATAGGATGGTTAGTAACACAGGAACGAATACCATTACGAAGAGCAATCAATAGGGAGTTTATCGGTGCTGAAGTGGCAAGATCCGAAGACGACGAGGAAGCTGGTGGTGGAATTGGAGCAGGTGCAGGTGTTGGTGGTTTCAACTGATGAGAATAGACACGTAATGGTGTGGTGGGAGTTACATGAGGAGATACTAACACGAGGTGGCTCAAGAGAGGGAAGGGGACCTAGAGTTGGTAGAGGAAGGGAAATAGGCAAGGAAGAGGAGTCAGAGTGAAAATCAAAAGGAATGGATGGTGCAGAGACATAGGGGGTAGACTCCCAGAAGCTGACATCAGCACAAGTAAAGTATCGCCTAAGTGTAGGACTGTAACAAGGGTAAACTTTTTGCATGCGAGAGTAACCAAGGAATGTACACTTAGTGGCACATAGATCTTGTAACACCCCGCATTTTCGTTCATATAGATATATAGATATAGCAAATAATGATTGTAAAGATGTGGATAGGGGTATTGAAGTGTGTTTGAACTTTGTAAATTTGAAAAGTAAAGATTTAAAATGTTAATGAAAATCATAGTTGAAATTTAATTTTAGTGAGTGAAAATATAAAATGTTAGGTCCTATAACTTGTATTAGATAGGTTTGGTGTATAAATATGTGTTGGAGAGGTTTGTGATGGATTTGGTTAGTTTTGGAATGGATTGGAAATGGAAAACAAAAGAAATAGGCAAAACTGGGTAAATGGTACCGGTACCCCCGATTCCAGAAGGTTTCTTGTACCGGTACTGGGTACCGGTACTGAATGGTACCGGTACTGAGTACCGGTACTACCGAAACCAGACTGTTTATTTTAAAGTCGCGAATTTCGGCCTCTCTCTCTCTCCCTATAAATACTTAAGGCCGACTATTTGAGCCCCATTTCAGCCTTCTAAACCCTAGGCACCTTTAGAGAGAAAGAGATGGAGAGAAGAACATCAAAGATAAGGAGAGATACACCATTTTAGAAGATTAAAACCCTAGATTTCTAAGATTTCACTTCTCTACTCATTCTCTTTTCTTCCATTCTTCACCCACTCTCACCCAAATCTTTTGAAAACCCTAGGGAGAGGAGATTAAAAGGAAAAGAAAGGAAAGCAAGAAGGTCTTGAAGCTTGGGTATTTGGCTAAAACTCTTGAGCATTGAGGTAGGGGATTTCTTCCTAATCTCTTACATTGAGGCTAGGGTTTATGTATATAAATATGTTTTCCACTCTCATCCTTATATACATGATAAGAAATACATGATTCTTGTTCCTCTTGAAATAAATGCCATGTTTTGAACATTGTGATGGTTGGGTAACTATTAAATTTCTCTTTTTCATCTTCAAACCTTGGTTTTAAAGAGAAATGGACTTTTCCCTCTATTTTTTCTTGGTATTGCTTTCAAAACTTTAGTGTTTGATATTGTACACCAAAATGTTACTTATGATGATCTCTTGCTCATTTTCTTCCATCATATTATGAAACATTATATTAGAAATTGTGGAATTTGGTAATTCCTTGAAATGTTGATGAATTGAGAATATTTTGGTTTCCTCAATTGTATGGTTGTTGTGAGGGACTTGGATTGCCTTCGAGAGATGTCGTAGAGTGTTAGAAGTTAGTCTACCCCAGTGGGGATGAGATGGTTTCCTAGCACTTGTAGTGGGTTGTCATTTGGTAATGAAACCACTATCGTTCACTGGAGTTCGAACAAGGGATAGTATACTTTTCCTGGGAAGGGACTCGTCACTGCCATTGGGATGGTAGACGCCCTTTCCTAAAATGCTTGTGAATGTGATTGTGATTGGTGGACTAGGTATAACCGTTAGGTAAATTCAGGAGAAGCAATCAACATACATGGTACGGGGATGAACCAATATACTTGGGATGATGAGTTGGAACGTCTCGGCCGGGGCATTGGTATGGGACAATGCATCGGAAGACGCCCTTCCGAATTGGCCTAACTTTGGACACGGTGTATTGTTGTTCAATTTAATTTATTCTTTTACTTGATTGTTGTTATGGTTTAAACTTGAGATCTATTTAAAAAATCCTGCTTTTCCTTCAAAATGGTATATATGCTATTTGTGAAAATGAGACCAACCGTTTTATATGCTTTTCTAAACCTTGTTTGAGTTTGGGAAGATTTTACTACAGAGCTTCGTGCTCATCCCCTACAATTAATATTTTCAGATTTGGCTTTAGAGGAGGAGCTCGGTGTGAATGAGCCGGGCCTTGGGGAAGCTTCCTTGGAGGGGTACCTAGATCCCGAATGGGACATCTAGAGATATAGCTTATTTTGTTCTAGACTAGGAGATTTATTTCTGAACAATGTAAAGTCTAGATTCTTTTGAAACTCCGCTGCGATATATTCATGTAATTCTTTTGGGGAATGTAATTGCCGTATCTGGCCTATTCTTTTGGGATAATGTTAAGGATAGTATAGATGGTAAATAGAAATTTTATTGTTATTGGATGGTTAAATGGACCCTGTGTGGTCAAGTTAATAGAATTGCACAGGTTGTGATTTTTGAGTGGAGCTTCCTGTACAAAGGAGACTCTGCCCAAATTTTGTTAAAATTAAGAATGTTTCTTATTCGATGGATATATATTTAGTTGCTCTCATGACATGAATGGTTTCATAGTGTAATGCCGTCCAG
Organism: Ilex aquifolium; assembly: GCA_951799425.1. NCBI lineage: Eukaryota > Viridiplantae > Streptophyta > Magnoliopsida > Aquifoliales > Aquifoliaceae > Ilex > Ilex aquifolium. The sequence continues at coordinate 18,573,403 of OX637393.1, read as the reverse complement.
GGTGGTATTTGGGGCGTTACAGATCTAGTTTACCAAAACCAGGACTAAGATTATGAACAAAACAAACACAACCAAATATCTTGAGAGGAATTGAGAACAATGGAGATTGAGGAAAAAATACAGAATGAGGAGAGGCCCCTCGTAAGATTGTAGAAGGCAAACGGTTAATAAGATAACAAGCAGTCAAAACAGCATCACCCCAAAATCAAGGAGGAACATGCATATGAAAGAGGAGAGCCCGAGTGACATCTACTAAATGACGATTCTTCTGCTCAGCCACGCCATTTTGTTGAGGCGTGTGTACACAAGAGGTCTAATGTATAATCCCCTTTTGTTGGAAATAACTCTTGAAAGAGATTAGACATATATTCTTTAGTATTATCAGACCGAAGAACACGAATATGACTGTCAAATTGGGTCTTAACTTATTTATGAAACAACTGAAAGATAAGCGAGATTTCATTAAAAATAACCAAGGCATACGAGAATGATCATCGACAAATGTAACAAAATAACGAAATTCATTTATTGAAGAATCTCCAGGAGGACCCTATATATCGTAATGAACTAATTCAAAAGGACTAGAAACACTATTATCAATCCTAGATTTAAAAGGCACACGATGGTGCTTACTAAGTTGACATGCTTCACAAGATAAGGACGACAAACTACTAAGACTAGAAACTTGAGACTTCAAAACTGGAAGAAATGGATGTCCGAGACAACAGTGTCACTGTAGGGGAGACAAGGAGGTTTGTAAGGTTCTAGGAGGTGGTTCAAAGTCAAAGTAATAGAGAACACCAGATTTATGCCCCGTATCAATCTTCCTTTTCGCCTTGAGATCCTAAAAGACACAAAAATGAGGGATAAAAGGTTACTAAATAGTTAAGAGAACGAGTAATCTTCCGGATTAACTATAGGGAAACTGCAAAACATGCAATACAGAAGATAACAAGAGAGAAGGACTAAGTTGTATATTACCCAAACCTGAAACTTGTCATGAGGATCCGTTGGCAAAACTAACACTGCGAGATGGAGCTACAGAGTGAAAGTAAGATAAGTGACTAGAGGAACCAATCATATGATCTAAGGCTCCAAAATCAATGATCCATGTGCTAGACGTGAAAATCAGTAAACAAGTAGGTGTCGTACCTGACTAAGCAATGTAGCAGTAAAGGATGTTAAGGCCTGCTTCTAGGACATAAACTGTACATATTCATCACGTGTGATAGTAATACAGTCACTAGTACGAGGTTGAGTAAGGCTAGAGGATGAAACATCCTCTTAAGAAGATACCTGATGAGCTGAAGTAGGTTGTTTACCATTTAAATCCTAACAATACTCCACTGTGTGGTTATTATGACCACAATGAGTACACCTGCGAGTGTCACGACCTCCTCTACCACCAAGGCCTCCACGAGAACTACCAGATCCACCTCGCGGGCCATGATCGCCTCTACCACCACGTCCTCCACGAGAACCACTAGACTCACCCTGGGAAACAACTAAAGCGGACCAATCACTAATAGGATCAGGACTTGCAAGAGAATGATTATCAGATAAAGTAGCACGCTGAAGGCGAGAGAAAACACATCATGGAGAGATGGAAGTTTGGGACTACCCAAAATCCGTGCACGGATAGGCTCATTCTTTGACCGCAACCCAGTCAAAAAAATGGACAACATCAACATCATCACATTGTTGTTCCATCTTTAAAACATCAGAAGATATAGACTAATACAACTTACGTTCCTCACAAATTCCCATAACCTTAGAAAAGTAATCCTCAAGAGTCAAGATACCCTGTTCAAGTCTAAAGTACTATATGCATATCTCATAAATGCGGGTGATATTACTGGTGGCAGAGTACATATGAGTCAGTGGTCCCAAATTTCCTTGGTAGTGTCTAGACAAAGTAAAGTAGAATTGATGTGAGGCTCAATGCAAGTGAAGAGGAGGGAAACAGTATATGCATCTTCCTGTTCCCACTGAGCAAAGCCAGGATCACTCTCATTCGATTTAGGCTCCACTAAGTGCTTATGAAGACCTTTTCCATTAAGAAAAACATCAACAGAGCGTGCCCACAATACATAGTTACTTCCATTCAATTTAACGAAGGTCATAGGAGCATTAAAGAAGGAAGCATGAGAAAAATTTGGTGGAGGAACTGAGGTAATGGGAACATTACTAGTGGTCGAGGGAGCAGTATCTACCTTAGGATCCATGCTCTCAATAAAAAACTAAGCAAAGAATGTAGAATCAACAAATAGATGCGCTGAAACTCACTGCACAAAGGCGAAAGCAATGAAACGGGTGCTGAACCGGGGCAGAATCAACAAAAAGGATGGTTGAAAATCCCGCAGAATGAGCTGACTAGGCTGGTGAAATTGGAAAAGCAGTGAACCGGCCTCAAAGTTGATGAACCGACTGGGAAAGCTGCTGAATCGGCTGGAAAAGCCGCTGAACTGGCTGGAGTAACTGAAAACTTGTTGAATTGGCCTCAAAGTTGCAAAACCAACCATAATAGATGCTGAACTAGCTGGAATACCTACTGAACCGGCCTGACCAAAGAACGGAGATTTGCTGAATGGACTCATATATATATACTAGTTAATGCCCGTGCCTGAAGGCACTTGCGTAACACAAAAAAATTGTCATTAGAATAAATATTATTTAAAAATACTCTTATGTAGAAGGAGAGATGTGTATTTATATATATAGATACAGAGAGTAAAAAAAAACACTATAACATCACAAAATAACATTTAGATTTATTCAAACCAACCTCAAAAGAGTCAAATGGAACAACTGGAGACAATAAGGAAAAATGACTACCAATATAGGAACTTACGATAATAGACACGGTTGCCCACAAAAAGTAACAATAATGAATATTATTGTAAACTGTGACATTTGTTTTGGAACTCAGAACTCAAACAACAAACTGAGAAGCATATGTAGGAATAGTCATCCTATCTCACCACAGGTGACCACTTAGAAGGATTTTTACCACATACCAACAACAATTATTCTATTACCAGAAAGGCCAAGCAAACCCACATCCCTCCAAGGATAGTATAAAATTTGCTGAAATCATTTCAACAAATCCAAGCAAACCCGCACTACTCCACTTTAACCAATTAATTGATACCAAATCAAATCAAAACAATCAATAAATAAAGCAAGCAATTCCCTAGCAAACCCCAATGAATAAAGAAAGTATAAAGCTAATGGAAATTCTAATTATTATGCAGTGCTAATGAGCATGAAAACATTTTTTTTTTTTTTTGAAATTAAGAGCATGAAAACAAACTTCAAACAACTAAAATGCATCAAAACTCACACACTATTAAAAAAAAAAAAAAAAATCCCGCAGATTATGAGTGTGTGAGAGAGAGACTCACCTCAAATATTTGAAATGAACCCCCAAAACTTTGCATTTTGTTAAACCATTGCAGTAAAACCCACCAACCATTGCACTAAAACTTGCAACAAAACCCATTGATCAATGCAATGCAAATTAGCAAAAACACATAATTAAAAGAAACTAAAGTGAAACAAACAAACCCACAAAAAAATAGAGACAAAATTTCTATAAATTATAAGAGAAAAGAAGATAAGAAGGGGGGCGCACCTTGAATCGATTTGGCACTTCAATGCCAAAGGAAACACAATATATCAATCTGTAACAACGATTTGAATCAATTATAGTATGTCTGTAATCCTCAGCACAATGCTTTCATTTGCCAACATTCAGATTAAAGTTAATGGATGCAAAACTGTGCTATTGAACATTGGAACTCAGTTTTTTGCCCAATGCTAATGCAAAAAAATCCTTCATTCAAAAAAAAAATCGAAGCCATTATGATGAGTAATCAAAGTATAGGCATCACATTACAAAAAAGAGTAGACATGCCAAATGTACCCAACTCAAGTTTCAAAAGAAAATGACAGCACCCCAAACTACTTAACTTTTTTTTTTTAACGAACCTCTCAATTATCAAAATACCAACCAACAGCCAAGTTGGTAGAAAATACGTATTACAACCATTAAATCCAAACCTCATGACCCTCCTATGCTCATTTGGCAATCCCCATAGATGGCATGACATGCTTGAAGCTTCAAGAGGCACTATTCCAACTGTAGTAGACAAAAGTAAGAACTTTAAAAGCCTACTCAAAATTGCCTATCAAAACAAAACAAATTTTACCAAAACCAAACTTAAAAAAAAAAAGATCATAGATAAAACCCCAGTAGAAGAGCATCAAGGGCAACTCTTAGATGACACCATGATACAAACCTCCCTACTTATGCAACCTTCTTTACTCCAAGCAGAAATGAACTCGCAGCCTTGACCCTTAGAGACTGTAAAATTGTTTCATATCAAGCTAAGTGCTTTTTCTCACAAACATTTTGTCAAACACCTTATGTTCATGCCTAAAGTAACGGTAGTAAACAAAAAATTCAAGCCATTATACCCATGAAAAATCATATCAATCAACAAAAAATGAAAAATAAAGCCTAGGATTGAAAGATTAGAACAGAGTAACTTTATGAGACTGATGGTATAGCTAATGTAGTTCCTAATCAATCCTACAAATTCCCAAAGAAAAAAAGCACAACAAAATCATAACTTTGAAAAATTTATGTAATTTCTCATTCATCACAACATGCTGGAAATCAGTAAATTGCAGAAAGATCTCACCTTTGGGTCCAGAAGGTGGAGGAACATAGTAATCCCCATGTCTATGGTCTCTTCGCCTTTTCTTCTTACAACATATGAGCAACAAACTCAACACAGCTAGAATCACAACACCACCAATAGCTATACCCACCACTACCCCAGTAGATATTCCCGATGACCCACCCGACGGTGGAGATAAAGTCGACGGCGGTGTAGCTCGCGGAGCCGGCGGAGATCTCGCTGTCCCTGGCAGTGAAGGGATCGACGGCGATGAATTTTAACTCATCGGTGGCGACGGCGTAGAACCGAAAGGAGGTGGAGAGGATTTTGAGAGAGAGTAAGAGATAGAGGCGTGTGAGAGATAAAACTTTAGAATTGGAGAGAGAGAGAGGCGTGAGAGAGAGACTGGCGAGAGATAGGTTTCTTCATGGGCGGGAAAAAAAAATTTAGGACTAATCGTAGACCATTGGATCAAAATTTTTGAGATGATCTGAACCGTCTTTTGTTTCAAAACGATCTGGACCTCTCTTTGTCTTTTAGATTTTGTCTCAAAACAATCTGGACCTCTCTTTGTCTTTTGGATTCAAACTTCGCTCTACTTTATTAGATAGATATATATATATATATATAATATATAGACTAACATACCCTTCTTGGTATATAGTTATTGCATGGATGCCACTCATACATTCGAACAATATGAAACTAGTTAGTTGGAATGTGAGGGGCCTTGGATCACATAGTAAAAGGAGTTCAATTATGGGTTGATGCAAGTAGGGCTAGGCGTGGTTATTTTGCAAGAGTCCATGAAGGAAAAGGTTTATAGGAATTTGATTAAGAGTTTGTGGGCTTCTAGATATAGGAATTGGGTTTGGTTGCCATTTGTTGGTAGGTCTGGTGGTATTGCGATTACTTGGAATTTGATTAAGAGTGTGTGGGGTTCTAGATATAGGAATTAGGTTTGGTTGCCGTTTGTTGGTAGGTTTGGTGGTATTGCGATTACATGGGATGAAAGGACTGTCAAAGTAGAGGAGTCAATAGAGGGTGAGTTCTCAATTTCACTTAGAATTAAGTCTAATGATGGAATAGAATGGTGGTTAATCGGGGTGTATTGACTGAATTGTCCTAGGGTGAGGAGTAGACTTTGGGAGGTGGAGACTTTGGAATTAGGAGTTATTTTTATCCTCTTTTTTGACACTCCCCCTCTTTTTACATCCCTTATACTCATTATGACATTCATACTTTGCATCTTTGTTTTTTTGGACACTTCGTACTTTACAAATTATGCTTCTATCATGTGTGTAACATAGATTTTTGAGCTTTACTAGTGAACATTTACAACAAGCATATAGTACTTTCAACAATTCAAGTGTTCTTGATACTAACCATTCTATATATGCCTTTACTTTTTAATTTTGGTCACATCTGACTCTTTTCTCACATTTAGTTCTTTGACATCTTTGTACGGGATTTGGGGCTTTATTAATCGTAAGCTATGTGTTCACTTGTCACCAACAGTTAAAGTTATGTAAGGTCATTAATAACTCAAGCAAGCAAGACTTTTAATCAATAAAGGTGATTGGTTAAGCGTGTACTTAGTTTTATGAATTTTCCAAATATCAACACCATTGAAGCACACAAGGGTGAAATAGAATTAGTTTCAAGATTATGCTCTAAGACTTATAACTACTAAGTTCTCAATCCCTTAATATGACTTACAGTAATGCACTTCAACTTTGATTTTACGATGAATAGGCTAAAATTCGAATCAAAGCACAACAAAGTAACTTATTTTCAAACTTGTGTTTTTGGAATTGTCGATCATCCTACGCTACTTATTTCTTTTTCAGACAGGTACGGGTAATGGGGAATAAAGTATAAGTCTGAACTGCATGTTTTGGTTTATATTGACTTGGGATCAATAGCCTGAACTTTTGTATTGTAATAAGTAGAGTTTGATAAATGTTTTGTAAAAAGTGTGTAAAGATTGTTAGATTATCATTATGTTTCCAAGTTATTTACCATTAACACTTGTGTTTGGTGTGGGGAATGGGTCGAGTTGTAACACGACGTACTTTTGTTATCATATAACGTGCTTGTGTGATACGGGGAGTTATAAGTTACATGCCTAGGAGAACTGGGGTGTGACAAGTTGATCTCATAATCTGGTACAAGTGACAACATGAGCTCCTCTTGATTAGTAGAGATTAAATCTGGGAAAAGAATAATTCCTGAAGTAGAAAATAGATGACTTTTAAGTGACATCAGCACTGACAAAATAATAGCAAGAGGAACAACGATAACCTTTTTGAGTACGAGAGTATCGCAAAAGACATATTTAACTGAGCAAGGTGAAAGTTTATTTCAACTCGAACCAACAAGGTAAAGAAATGCAACACAACGAAAGACATAAGAAGTCAGACCAAAGGATGATATATCATGATAGACCAAGGAGAATGGAGATTTGTTACTTAAGATGCGGAAAAACATCTGATTAATAAGATAGATTGCAGTGAGAGAACGCTGCCTAATAAGGCTTGTGTACATGTATTTTAAACATGGGGGTAGGAACAACACCTAATAAATGACGATGTTTGTGTTATACAACACTATTTTGCTGGGATGTATGTGGACATGTAGTTTGATGAATGATACCTTGATCAATACAAAATGTATGCATAAAAGATTGTACATACTCAAGAGTATTATTAGAATGAAATATTTTAATACGTTTATTAATTCATCATAGAACGTAAGAAAAATTTTAGGCAATTTAGAACGATCCTTCATAAAAAACAATTCAATCATATGAGAATAATCATTAACAAAGATCCCAAAATAATGAAATTCAAAAATAATTTTTATTCTTAAACGACCCAAAATGTCAAAGTGAGCAATAGTAAAAGGACTAACTGACAACTCGGACTATTAGTAAAAAAAGAACTACGATGATGCTTGCCTAATTGACAAGTTTCACATTTTAACACAACATAACTCAAACTAGGAATGACTTAATGAAGCTTTTGTAGACTTAATGAAGCTTTTGTAATGAATAATGAACCAATCAAAAATGCTACTAGAAGGGAGACACGGTAGCACACAAGGCATGAACTGTTGCTTTGGACTCCAAATAGTAAAGTCCATTTTGCTTATGCCCCAAACTAATCGGGTCTAAAAACAATCAAGAGGAGGCTGCCCACCGTGAATCTTGCCTAGAAAACACACCTAGAAGCAAGAAAATATCACACCCAGTACTTGTGAAGGCCTGGACAACAATCTAGAGGATGCTGACAACCACCAAAAATTGACCCAAATCTCAATGGGTTAAGCACAAACTCCCACTGGAATGTTAGTCATACCTCTCTATCATGGGATCAAGCATTGAAAAGCTCCTGAAGACTCCTTGTAAAGAGATCACAGTTGAAATAAAAAAATCCAAGAAAACATTCAAAAAACCATTTAGATGACCTAAAAAATTATGCAAAAATCACCATGATTATCAGGGCACAAATTTGAGTCAGCTAGGGTTGTAGTTGCCAGAAATTATTGATGTCAGCATGATGTCACTATCCTAGCGATGATGTTAGCACACCGAAATCCTCCAGATGGTTTGTACTATATTGTTTCTTGTGATTATTTGCTAAAACATTTGTTCTGATATCAAGTTAAATGGTAAAGTTCATGTTAGGGTTTATGAGAGAAAGAAGAAGGGAGACAGAGAGAAAGAGATTGAGTGGAATAATGAGTTGTGTGGGCTAGGTTGCCCTACGCTCTCTTATTTATAATTGAGTAATATTAGGATAATGACAATATTATACTACACTAATTAACTTATGTCCAATATAGAAAATAAAAACTCTTACAACATAAATAAAAACAAAGCATAACATGCAATAACAAAGAAAAACAAAGCAACTAAAAGAGTAAGTCCTACAAGAATGCCCAACTAAACATCAAAACTCTTTTTGAATTTTTTTTTTTTTTTGGTATTTTTCAATTTATGAAAAGAAAAGTCAATAAATAATATTTACAATGCATGACCTCGAACATAAGATGCAATGCATGCATGTGCATATAGGTTCACACCCTAACCTCACCTACTTCTCAGGTGATTCAACTATCTCGATAGTCCTATGGATTTTAATCAGCGTTTTAAAATTCGGCCCGACTCGGCCCGACGGGTTGACTCAGTGAACCAGTGTTTAAACCAGGCCGATTCGAGCAAAAGATTGTTTGTGCATGAAAACCGGGATCAAACCGTTAAACCGGTAAAAAATCGGTAAATCCGTGCGAACCGGACGAATTAATTCAAACCAGGCGGTTTAAATAAAATGGTATAAATCTCAATTTTTATGCACTTTTTGGACATTTTGTGTTTTTGTACTTTTGTTTTGCCCTAAATCGCGTCAGACGGACGAGACCAGATCAGCGGCTGCCTCCCGCCAGCGATTCCAGCCTCCACCCCCAGCAGGCAGCGCTGCAGCGACTCCAGCGACCCAGTCCAGCCTCCAACAGCACGCAGGCAGCATCGACTCCAGTCCACCCTCCAGCCAGCACCAGTGGTCTAATCGTGTCCTCCATCCATCAGATCAGACTCCACCGAGTGACCATCGAGTCCTCCACCGACTGACCATCATCGACTCGCATCGAGCAGCAAGGTTGACCAACGTTTTGCTGCTTTTTCCTATATATTGTGCTGCAATTGCCACGAATCATCAACCTCTTTTAGCTAGACTGAAGAAATTAAAATATTAGTGATGTGGTAGTTTGTGAAAAAGACTTTAGGTTTCTTCTAATTTAATTTAGTGCGAACGTGGTGTGGATGCCTTGACTATTGAGTCCACCATAGAAAACACTCTCTATCTCTCTCACTTTTTCCTTTTTCTTATTTTCCTGGAAAATTTAGTAGTGGTTTCTGATTGACCCGAGTCAAGGCAGCCGGTGGCTCTATCTTTCTGGGAAAGTTCTTCATCACTTAGGTTGGGACATTTGTAAAGACGAGATAAGGCATCAAGTAGTAATCATATATAATTTCTATTTGTTGAGAGATCTCATTTGGAAAGAGAAAGACGATCTCTATTAATCAAATATGTCTATTTGGTCCCTAATGCTCTTAATTTGTATCTATTTGATTTGCAGAATTCTGAATTAAGTGTTTGATTATTTTACTAGCTGTGATGCAATTTGATTTGTATAAGCTATTATCTTTTAAAATAAGCTGCAAGATTGTGAACTTGTGGATTGTTTATTGCAGTAAGAGCATTATGAATTGTGGTATTGAACTTGTGGCTTGTTTGGGATTCTTATTGTTCATTATATATAATTGGGTTGTAGATTAGTTAATCACTTAATTGATAATAGTGGTAATATTTGTATATTCAAGTGGAACTAGGCGGTGGTTGAATAGTTTATTTTCAGTTTCATTTATTTGAGTCCTTATGTTATGCTCATGTGCTTCGTTTTGTTTTTATGTGTCTTGCTTACTACAGTTTGAATTTGAAGTTTGAACTTTGAAGAAATTACATGGATTATGCTTAGATTGATGCATTGTTGAAGAGTTGGACTTAGATTTGGAGCCTTGAATTCAGTTGAACTTCAATAGAGGTATTTTTCTCTACTTAACTTTACAAGTTGTATTGAAAATTGAATACATTGAAATTGGATACATGTTTGATGATTTTTCTCTACTTAACTTTACATGTTTGATGTTATTTTTATAGTTATTGTGATTTTTTAGCCTATTTATTAGTATTTATAATTATTTTTTAATTTTTTATTATATTACCAGTCCGACCAGTGATACAACGGTTGAACCAGTGACCCATTGACCCGGTCCCTTTGCCGGGTTGATGTTCGGGCTGAGTTTTAAAACTATGATTTTAATATAACCAAGGAAGTGAGTCTCTCAAAATCCTTACTTCAAACCCAAACTTGTTTTACATGCCTATTTCTCAAGTTAGCATGAGGAATGGAGGAGGGTGGCGATTGGTCTAATTATCACCACCTCCATTGTTGGACCTTAAGGTCGCGGGTTCAAACCTCGTCGTTCCTTTACACTATAATAGTGCCTGATCCTCCCCAAAAAATAAAAGCACGAGGAATGTGTGGAAGATTTACTCTCTTCTCTCTAGATGTCTCCAAGTCAATCTTAATCTTTGGAGTTGATATAGTCTTCTTCAACCTAGCTAGTGAGCCTTTAGGTGGTGAAACATTTCTAGGCTTGGGCTCACTAGACCTACCCATAAGTTTGGTAAGATTCAATACTTAGTTATTTAAGGCTTTTGACTGGGTTGCTAGGTGGATGAGTTTCTTGTACATGACTTCTTTAGAATAGATGCAATGCGTACTATAGTGATTATGTTTACCATATGTGAAACAAATTAATTATTTGGCATAAGGTTCCTTTACGACAACATTCTTTATGTTTTGACTCTTGTTACCATTTTTAGCCTTAGGCGGACTGTTGTTCACTTGGGGTTTAAGGGTTTACTTTACCCTTAACAAACACGGTCTTGGAAGGAGTGGTGGTGGTGTGCCCATATGTGTATCCTAGATCTTTTTTGTCACCTTCACTTTTCCACAACATTTTCTCCAATTTCTCTGAACCTAGAGAATTATCCGGGAGAGTTCATTCGATTCTTAATGGTCTCTATCTAAGTTGATCAACTTAAACTCAAGACTCTTCTTTTGACTCGACAAGCCCATGAATGGTCTCTATCTAGTTTGATCAGCTTAAACTCAAGACTCTTCTTTTACTCGATAAGCCCATGACACTCTATTTCAAGGAAACTCATCTTGTCCCTTCAGGACTTATTCTACTCTTTAAGCCCATAAATTTGAGCTTTGGACTTCACCAAGTCCTCATGAAGTGCTTTATTCTTCTCTCGAATTGAGCCTCACACTTTCTTATTTTGTTAGAGGCATTTTTCATACATTTGGTCATTTGCATCATGAATGTCCTCAACAATCTTAGTTTCATCCTCACTTGAGGAGACCTCGAACAATCACTAATTTTAAAACTTATTAATCACAATTACCAAATTAGTGAATTAGTTTGTTAATTAAGTTCTTTGAACCCCCTTTATCTTTAGAATAAACCCATAATCGATGAATGGATGAAAGATGTGTCAATGCTCAACAACAATCCAATCCTCCAATCGTATCCCTCTAAACAAGCCAACCACCACAATAACAAAATTGATGAAGATATTGAATATGACAATTAATGAGTCAATTCATCAAACACATTGTGTGCGCTATTGCATGTGTATGTGTGATAACATCATAACATAAAGTAATAAATCAACACTCCGTAACACAAGCAATTTATTTTCGGGAAAAATCACGGAATTGATCTCGGGTCACCTAACCTAATCTACTATTCCCAAAATTGATTACAAGGGCATAAGTCTTATACCTCATCCAATATACCCATGGTTAGATACTCTCTCTTTTTAATCTATCATCCAAATACAGCCACAAAAGTCTTGAGAATTAGTTTCACTTGGATGCAATCACCGCAATGGTCCGTCTAGGTCTTGAGCAATCTTCAAGGACGACTGCCATGATTCTCAGTATGCACACAACTTATGTGGGTTTTAGTGGTTCACCATAAGATTTTTTTCTTGAAGGTGTGAAGTTGAATTAAAGGATCAAATAGGATTGGCCTTTGGATCTTAGGGATCTATGTTTGTTCTTGGTTTTCTAAAGATACATGAGGCAAATTTTATGCTTAATGAGTGCTACCTTAGGTTAGACTGGTTTGCCCTATTTATCGGCCCAGAAAACTAAAATTCATGAGAGATCACTCAAGACGTTAGAAAACGGTCAAAGTGCGGACATCACTTGAATGAAGAAAAGAAAGGGACCACTCGTGCCATCTGTAGGTTGCTCGAGCAGCCAACGAGCTGCCAAGTGACCAATCTTCACAGCCAACTTATTCAGCCTTCTTTGATTTTTTCCAAAAGTGTTCACATACTGCTATAGCCAAAAGCAAGCGAGCAGAGAGCGGTCCCTAATGGTCTTTAAGTCAAAAACCAAACAAAAACTTTCCCCATTGAGCACCAAGGATTTGTTGCTTAAGACGTATCTAGGTCATTACCTTTCCTATCCTTTGAAGGCTCAAGGGAGGTCTTCATGATATGGCTTTGAAGCTTAAACTCTTTTTTTCTTCTAGCTTTCGGATCTTGAATTTGAAGCATTATGACCTGGAATTAGTCAATTATAAATAAGTAATTTTCTAACATAACCACAAAATGACAAAGCATTCACAGTTCTATAAAGTGATTCTTTTGTTTTGTTACTACCAAAATCACTAAATGCGTCAACAAAAATAGAGGAGATGGACCTAGGAGCCATCCAACTTGCTCCTATGACATTGAACACCTTGTTCGATAAAGATAAAGCAACAGGGCAATGTAAGAGTTGGTGATACATAGATTGGAGGAAAACAAGTATGAGGTCTTCTCCTTTGAAGCATGTCGTCAAGATTAATCATATCATGCATAATATTCCATGCATAAACTTGCACTTTGATGGACACTTCAGCTTTCAAGATCCTCGCTGAGGGAAGAAATACTATGTATGAATTATTATCAACCAAAGAATCAAGAAAAATTTACAAGGAAAAATCACCTAAAGGGTCAATAGTCCTATATCTGCTAGCAACTACCTCAAGAGACAAATGGGAACTTTCAAGCATAGAGAGAAAGTGATTCCATATCCAGACATCTCTATCATCTAGATTTTGATGAAAACAAAAGTCACAAGAATGTGAATGAGAACTATAACGAATCATGGAAGAAAGGGAAGAACGATAAACATGAGAAGTATGAGGGCGACGAGAGGACCTTGATGGTAATGGAGACCCTCCAAGCCAAACATTCTCCCAGAATCTAACTCTCTCCCCATTACCCACAAGATATTTGGCATTGTGCAAGAATCTATTTAACCTCTTAAAAATGAACTTTCATGGACTTTGATAACGACCCACTAGACCCAAAAGACAATGGGTCAGTGGGCAGAGCATTGCGAAGTGGAGCGCAACGCTTTGGTATATTGGGTTATCACTCCTTTTGGGATTAGTTTAAGTGATTATCAGAGATAAGGGGTTTTCAAATGAGTGCCTTTTATGATTCTCATAGAGTGAAATTAGTTGCTCCCGTGGACGTAGATAGAAGTTTTGCCAAACCACGTAAATTTCGTGTTTTTTGTTATTGATTGCTTTTATTTTATTTGTTCACCGTATTGCACGTTTACAACACTTCTCCTTTCTACCCGATTAGTGTCCCAATTGTTGACATGTAAATGATATTTACTCTTAATAATCAAATGTCGAAGTGAATGTCGTTCCCCAGGAAACCTCCATAACTATTTCCCAACTTAAGCTACATTTCTCGCCAACAAATTTCCAATTGAAAGGCTCCCTTTTACCCTTAATTTTGTGGCAACCTCCCTCTTAACAAGGTGATAATTCTTACCCTAACCCTCCCTTCTCACAAAGAATCTCTCGTCATCTTTTCAATCCGCATAGAAATAAGTGGGAATGCTAGTACATGGAATTAATGTTAATCTCCCTCATCTTGATAAACAAGTCCTCTTATGTCCATTCATTCTCCTTGCTTTCATAATAACGGGCTCCCAAAAGTTCATATAAAGTTAATTACCTCTTAAAGGAAGTTGCAAATATTTTAGAGGCCACTCTCCATACAACTTGTGTCGCACAATTTGTGCACAATAGGTTGTGCTCCGGCGCTCCACGAGCGAATTCGCACTTTTGGAGCGAATTGTCTATGAATCCGCGCTCCCAGTTGACCAAATTCGCGAATTCGAGTAATTTGAAGATTCAACTTTAATTTAATAACTATTTTGGAATTATATTAGATTTATAATTATTAGATGGGTAAATTTCACTGACGCCCCCTGGATTTAAGTCATATTTCATTGACACTCCCTCTGGTTTCTGAAATATCATTGCATACTCCTGTAAGTTTTTGTGCCCTAATAGAATACACAATTTTATTAAATTACCCTTACTAGAACTCCCATTTTACTTACTTACCTTTACTCAAATTAATACAAAAATAATCTATAATTTTATTAAATTAACTTCAAATTGACCTATAATTTTGTTTGATTAATATTCAATTTTATCTGATTAATATTTAATTTTATCAAATTAACAGCAAATTAATATTCAATTTCCTAAAATTAGCACCAAATTAACATTAAATTTTATCAAATTAACATTAAATTTTTCCAAATTAACATTTGCATTCATCAAATTAACATTCAATTCATCTAATTAACATTCAATTTTATTAAACTAATAACAAATTAATATTCAATTTCATGAAATTAACACAAATTGACATTCAATTTTATCAAAACCACATTAAACTTCGTAAAATTAACTACCAAATTAATATTCAATTTGATCTAATCAACACCAAATTAACTATCAATTTTATCAAATTAGCATTAAATTTCATCAAATTAATTAAATATTTTACCAAATTAACGTGAAATTGATCTTAAATTTTATAAAATTATCATTTTATTTCAGCAAACTAATATTCAATATCAACAAATTGATATTCAATTTTATCAAATTAGCACCAAATCAATATTCAGTTTCATCAAATTAATTCAAAATTAACATTTAATTTCATCAAATCATACCAAATGGTCATTCAATTTTATAAAATTAACATTCAATTTTTTGAATTTAATATTTAGTTTTATCAAATTAATATTATTTTTTAAAATTAACACCAAATTTGTTTGATACATTTTTTTTATAGGAAATATTCTATTTAATCTAATTAGCATTTAATTTAATTAAATTAATATTAAAAGGATGTTTACTACTACTACTTTAAACATTTTTTATATGGCCAAGGGTAAATTTGACAATTCATAAGACAATAAATCATCACATCACACCAGAGGTAGTTTGTGAAATGTGTATATAAGCTACCGGGGTGTGCAATGATATTTCAGAAACTAGAGGGGGTGTCAGTGAAATACGACTTAAATCCAAGGGGGTGTCGGTGAAATTTACCATTATTAGATTTTTGATCAATCTTACTTAACCTTGAACTTTTACTTTTTGGAGATGATATGTGTAAAACTTGGATTATACTTAATTTATGATTGCTAGTTTCGGACATGATATTCAACACATATTTAAAAATAAAATGTTCCGTCACATATTTGTGCATGCTATTTAATTTTTTAAATTATATTTTTATTAACTTTTATGTTTGTGTGCTTATAATATGACACCCGCTTTAATTTGTTTTTGAATTTTTTTGCTTTTGCACTCCTGCCTTCTCTCTGGCTCCCGTTCTATGTGATCTATCCTACAACACATCAATGCTGGTTAACTTTTCAATCTCATCTTACCGGTTGTTAATACTCATAATGACACTTTTCTCCATGTTAACCTTCAAACCTAAGACAATGCCAAAAAAATTAACTAACTTTTTGATATATTTAATTTTTTTTCCTTGATTAGAAAATAGTGTCATTTGTGAAACCGAAATCTAAGGGTTACCAATGACAAATCCCGTGCATAAGATTACAACTTCTAGCTCTAAGCATCAACCTACTTAACCATCATTTAGATGTCTATGTATCCTTTATTATCTCCTGATTCTTTTTTATATCGTTAAATTCAGTGTTTTGAAAAGCGCGCCTAGGCGAGAAGCGAGGCGAGGCGAAGGCAGCTCGCTTGGAGGACCCCAGGCGAAGCGAACATGAGTGAAGCGAGAAAAAAGCGAGAAAAGCGAGCGCTTTTCACTTAAGCGAAAGGCGAAAAAGCGAACGCCTTAGTCATCCGAGGCGAAGTAGTCTTTTATTTTTATTGTAGACCGTTGGATTGTTTTATTTTTATTGTGGACCGTTGGATTGGGGCAATTGGAAAAAAAATTATAAGATGCCAATACACCCAATTACCCCCTTTTATCCCATAAATATAAAACCCAAACCCTAATTTTCAAGATCAGACATCGCTGCTCCTTCCAGACGATCGATCGCTGCTCCCAGACCATCGATAGCTGCTCCCAGACCATCGATCACTGCTGCTCCTTCCCAGACCATAGCTGCTGTTGTTCTTCCCCGACGATCGCTGCTGCTGCTGTTCTTCCCAGACGATCGTTGCTGCTTCTCCTTCCTCGCTGGTCCAGGTTTGTCTCCTTTTTTTCTTCTCTCTTCTGTATCTCTTCTTCTTTCTGGTCTGATTCTGTTTTTTTTTCTGGTTCTTCTTCTTTCTGCGCTTCTTTCTATTTTTTTTTTCTGGTTCTTCTTTCTGCTGCCTTCTTCTTTCTGTTTCTTTTTTCTGCTTCTTCTTTCTGTTTTTTTTTTTTCTGGTTCTTCTTCTTTCTGTTTTTTTTTTTCTGGTTCTTCTTTCTGCTTGTTCTTCTGTCTGCTGCTTCTTTTTTTTTCTCCTTTTTTTTTTTTTTTCTGCTTCTTGATTCTGTTTTTTTTTTTTTGCTTTCTGTTTTTTTTTTTTGCTTCTTCTTTGATAATGAATGCTGCTTTTTTGCAAGTCTGATTTTTCTGAAGATTCTGATTCTGATTCTCAGCTAATGATTCTGATTTTAATGCTGCTGCTTCTTTAATGTTTATATAGCTGATTTTAATGTTGCTGTTTCTTCTGAATGCTGTAATGCTGAATGCATAGTGCTGATTTTGCAGAATGCTGATATGCTGATTTTTTGTTGATAGTGCTGATTTTGCTGAATGCTGATTTTGCTAAATGTTTATGCTATGACTGTTATTAAGATTTGATATATTATTAGTGTTTGTTTTAATTTAAATGTTTATGGTTTTACTTGCATTTAAATATTTAGTATATATAGAATTAGAACTTAGATGTTTAGAAGTAATTAAACTAAAATTTTTTTTTTTTTTTTTAACTGTTCGCTTCGCTTTGGTAAAGCGTTTCGCTTCGCTTCTCGCCTAGGCTTTAGGAGCCTTGATCGCTTCGGTTCGCTTTACGCCTTAAATAACACTGGTTAAATTTGCTCTCTTTAAAAAAAATGGAGAGATAAACGATAAGATGGATCCTATCCCGTATATCGAACACTCATTCCTTTTGTCTAGGCCCCTTAGATGCATTCAATCTACCCCTAGGCTGGCCATTAAGCATGATTGAAAAATTCGTTGATTTTGGACACCCACTAATCCATTTAATTTTATTTTCTGCAAACAGCTTTGTCCTTTTGAACAAACTCCAAAAGCCCCAATCCACATGATTGTAGGCTTTTTCAAAAGAGTCCAAAAACAATATCTTCCTTACCCTAGTCCTATACTCAACCCACAACCTCATTTGCAACCAAAGCTACATCCAAAGTTTGTCTATCCTCAATAAAGCACATTGACATTTGGAAATGGTATCACTGGAACTACTCTCAATCTCGTGGATCATACATTTGTTGTGATCTTATAAAGGCTAGTCACTAGACTCATTTCCAAAGGATAAGACACATAATGTGTATTGGTAATTTCACTAATTACACCATTCAGCAAACATACCCATTGCATTACATCTAACCACATCCCAATAATCCTAAAAAGAGCCATAGTAAAACCAAACTGACTAGGTGTTGTGCCTTTACCACATCTGAAAATGACACACTTCACTTCTTCAAATGGTCTTTTCAACCAACTTGCTTTAACCATATCAATGGGACTTCGATTTGAACCTTCCAACATAGGCCAAAGTTCTTGTGGAGATGAAGTTTTCCTATTGGAGGTTGTTGAAGGCTACTAGGGGAGTGCTATTCAAAATACTGAGCGACATCGATTTGCTAGCTCATTAATATCTGTGTGATTGGGCTGTGATGCTTGGTTGAGCTGGTTGAAGCTGCAAAGTGGAGTGGATCAAATGATTTTTTTCTTAGGAAATTCAGGTGGAAGATGTATCAGTTTTGGGGGGAATTAAATTGTAATGGAAGATTGAAGCTTCTTGTGATCTCTAGAGTGCAAGATTCTGGGAAACAAAGATTCATTGTTGTTCCTAAGGTGTTAGCAGCATAGGATGGTTAAAATTGTTTGAATTATTGTCTGGGATGTGGAAGGTTGACTGAGTATAAGGGAGGAGGTTGGAAAAATCATAGTGCTTTATATGCATTAAAGTTTGATGCAAAGCTAGAAGGAGATGGAAATAGGGGCCATGAGATGATCTAATGACCTGAGAATCAATATCTGAGAAGTGGCTCACTCTATTTTTGATAGATGGAACTGTGTTGTGGTATGTGTTAGGGAAAGTATTCTCGATCCATGGAAGAAGATTTAGGATGCTCTAGGTAAGACATTGAAATTCGATATTGCTAGGTGGCCATTCTAGGTGGATAAAGTAGTATTCCTTTGGCTAATTTGAAGCAGGTTGAGGAAGTTTGAAGAAGTGAGAGATGCTTTTGGAAGGACCTCTTACGGTTAGGTTGGAAAAATGGGTTCTGGAGTCTAATTTAGGAAGAAATAGGATTTCTTTTCTTGGAGGGTGGACTGGTATCAAGGGATTACCATTCCATTTGTGGCATTAAGTGTATTTAGGAAGTTTGGTGAATGGTGTGGAGGTTTTCTTGAGGTTGACTAGAAGACTGTGTATGGAAATTTCTTCCAAGCAAAAATGAAGGTTGAAAGTCAGGAGGTGAAAGGAGAAGAGTTAGGAAATGTGAGAGAAAGGGTGAAAGGAGAAGAGTTAGGAAGTCTAAATGGATTCGTGAACTTAGGAATTTGGCAATTTGCATTCTGGGATTAATTTTGATGGAGTCTTGCCTAGGAGGGATGGTGAGGGGGTTCATAGTCCGTTATGAAGATTATTAGTTGAAACTTAAGGGGCCTTGGATCAAGAAGAAAGGGGTTTAATTAAGGAAAAATATTTATAAGAAAGTTTGATCGGGTAATTCTGTAAGAATCTAAGAAGGAGATTGTTGATAGAAGATTAGTGAAAAATTTGTGGGCATCTAGATTTATAATTTGGATTTCTTTACCTTTTTGTAGTAGATCGGGATCCATAGTGTTAATGTGGGATGAAAAGAGTACAACTATGGAGGAGTCGATTAAGGGTGTGTTTACAATATTCATTAGGATTAATTCAAGGGAGGGGAGTGAGTGGTGGTTAACATGGGTGTTTGGACGGAGTTGTCCTAGAGAGGAGGAGATTGCGGGAAGAGTTGATGGGTGTGTTTGGTACTTGTGGTCCTAGTTGGTTCATAGGTGGAGATTTTAATGTGATTAAATATCTCTTTGCAAAATTGAATAGAAGAAGGGTGAAGAGAAGAATGAAACACTTCAATTTGTTTATCAGGGAAAATAGTTTGTTCGAGCCTTCATCATTTGGTAATAGGACTTTTACTTGGTCTAACTTTAGGGAAAATCCAGTTTGTAATTAGTTGGTTATGTTACTTTTTTGAGTTGTATTGTTTTTCGAGAGTTAGGTCCGAGGCTCTTCCAAGAGTGGTTTCAGATTATTGTTCGTGATACTTCTTCTATTAGATGGGGTCCTTGTTTATTTAGGTTTGAGAATATGTGGTTAGAATTTCATACTTTTAAGGGTTAGTTTAAGAGATGGTATGGGGAAAGTAACATGCAGGGATGGGAAGGTTTTAAATTTATGAAGAAGTTGGAATTTGTCAAATAGAAGGTGGGAAAAATGAAATCGAGAGATATAAGGTGATGTAAGGTTTACAAAAAACCTAACCACGTATAGAGTCAAAGAAATTGATAAGTTAAAAAGATGGTGAGAGTTTAGATAAAAAAATAGGAAATATGAAATTAGTTGGATACAAAAAGCGAGAGTGAAATGGATCAAATCAGGTAATAATTCTAAATTTTTCCATAAAGTGGCAAATGGGTGGGAAAAAAAAGTTGAAATGGAGTGATAAGTTGGAGTTATAAAATGGAAAGGATAATCGAGGATGACAGACACATTGAAAGTAAGATCCTTATATTCTTTGCAAATTTTTTTTCATTGCACATCCTAGGCCTAGATTGGAAGGTTTAGAGTGGAATCTTATGGATAGGGGTAGAGCAGGATGGTTGGAGAAGCCTTTTGAGGGAGGGGAAGTGAAAAAAACTCTTTGAGTCGAGTAAGGATAAGGCTGTAGACCCAGATGGATTCACATTGGCTGTTTATTACGATTGTTGGATGTGATTTTGCTAATTTACTGAATTTTACTAAAATGGTGGTATTAATGCAATAACAAATACATTGTCTTATCCCCAAAAATGACAAGTCCTTGAAAACAAAGGATTTTAGGCCATTTCAGATTTTGGGCCAAAATGTTATCCATGAGATTGAGAGAGTCTTTTGGTGAGACTATTTTAGAAATCCAAGGAGCTTTTGTTAAAGGAAGATAAATTTTAGATGTAGCTCTTGTGGCCAATGAGGTGGTGGAGGATTATAAATCAAGAGCAAATGATGGTATTGTTTCTGAAGTAGATTTTGAAAAGGCCTACGATCATGCGGATTGAGGATTTGGAAGTGGATGGAGAAAATGGATTATTGGGTGTTTGGTAATGATTGAATTCATAACACTTGGAGTTCTAAGGCCTCTAGAGGTTTGGGACATGATACTTCTCTTTCTCCATTTTTTTGGTGGCTGATGGCTTGAGTTAGTCAGTATACCCACCAATAAAGATGCCTAGTTAGCTATTAACATTCAAAAAAATGATGAGAGATTTTTTATGGTAAGGTAGTGTGGTAAAGGAAAAAAGATCATTTTATTAGTTGGGATGTGGTTTTAAGACCTAAACGTGCAAACGGTCTTTTAGCGGGGAATATGAAAGCTAGAAATGTGGCTTGAGTAGGAAACTGGTTCTGGATATTTCCTTTGGAACAAGTTCACTATGATATTATGTTATTAGAAGCAAAATATGAATTACAAACCCATGTATGAGATGTAAATAGGGTGGAGAGGGTTAGTTGTAGATGCCCATGGAAGTTCATATCCATGGGGTTACATGGTTTTCTCAACATGTTAGATTTTTTGTGGGTAATGGAAAGAGTGTTCGGTTTGGGAGGATATTTAGATTAGGGAGTCATCCTGGTATCCTCCCTCATATCATATATTCCGAGTTCATTGTGCTTTCAATGCTTTCATGTTGCGGTCCAACAATCATTCAAATTTGATGGGTTTTGGGTTCCGTAGCAATCTAAATGATAGAGATACTTTAGATTTATTGCCACTTATGCTTAATTACTCTAATTTGACTCATGAGTCGGGAATACTAGAAAATGAGTTCTTGAGTTGTCAAATGTCTTCTCTTGTAAATCTTCTTTGACTCGTTGTTTGATGATCGTTAATGCACTCACTTTACCCCCATCAACGACCATATGGAAGGCTAAAATACCCTTCAAGGGGCAAATTTGTCCATGGACTATTACTCATGGTAAGAAGTACTAAATATGTGCTCCGAAGGGGAAGACCACTGTTGTGTCTTTAATTGGTGTGTGATGTGTAGGTGTGATAGTATAAGTGTGAATCATTTATTTTTGTGTTATCCCGTTGCTTCATCTTTGTGGACCAGATTATTTAAATTGACATGTGTGAGTTGGGTGGTTCGAAGGACTTTTTACTCCGTGCTTGTAGAGTATGTCAGAGACTTGGGGTGGCACAATAAAGGGCAACTCTTTGGAATTGTGAAATTTTTGCTACAATTTGGATAAATATGGAAGGAGAGGAATGCTCATATATTTGGAATATATGAGTGGGTGGAAGGCTTATGGGAAAGGATCTACTTTTTTGGCATCTTTTTGGGAGTCGGTTACGAAGGAGTTGGAAGGAATTCCGTTTTTTGCATATTGGCGGGATGGAAATCTTCATTTGATTCATAGCTTTCACACATTGTATAATGATGTTTTGTTTTGCTTTGCTTTTTTAGGTTAAACTTTTGTTTTGCTTTGCTTTTTTAGGTTAAACTTTTGGCCACCATTTGTCAAATTTTGATGTAATCTTTTTGAATCAATAAAATCGTTTTGATTCCAATTAAAAAAAAAAAAGAAAAATTTCTGGTGGGAGTTGATTTGGTGTAGGATACGATTTGTGACTTATTTGAAATAATCATTCAAAACGTTAGGTAGAGACCTCGATTGTGGATTATTTTATACCTTGATTATACCACATGATGATATCAGCCGCGTGGTTTTATAATATGGTGATTATGATGATGGTAATCTATTCAGTAGTGTCTCATTCCTTGTGCATTTGTTTGTGTTTTTATCTAATTTCACCAGTGAGTTCAAAGTAAACTGATGTATTTCGAAAATACTTTTTCATAGCACTTAATTAGTTGGAAGTTATTTATGTCAATATAGCAAAAGATGGATATTCCAATATCCTTATGTCTTATCAAGCCCTCACAAGCTTTTTATTTCGTGGCAGAATTAAGCAAGATGCCTTCCAGAACTGCCCAGATTCGCTTTGTAAGTTCACATCCTGAAGTTTATGAACCATGTGATGATTCATTTGCCTTGGTTGATGCACTGCTAGCTGATCGAACCAACTTGTTAGAACACCGTCCTACACTATGCATGGAAATTGGTTGTGGTAGTGGGTACATTATCACTTCCCTGGCTCTTATACTTGGACAGGAGGCTAATGGGGCCTACTATATTGCCACAGACATCAACCCTCATGCAGTGAAAGTGACTCGCGAGACTCTGGACGCGCATGGGGTTGATGCAGAGTTGATAACTACTGACATTGCCTCGGGACTAGCGAGGCGATTGGCAGGATTGGTGGATGTGATCGTCGTGAACCCACCTTATGTGCCAACACCTGAAGAGGAAGTGGGTCGTGGTGGGATTGCCTCTGCTTGGGCTGGAGGGGAGAATGGCCGGAGTGTTATTGATAAGATATTGCCTATTGCTGGCATTCTTTTGTCAGACAAGGGATGGTTGTATATGGTTACGCTTACAGCAAATAATCCCTCAGACATATGCCGTCAAATGAGACAGAAGGGTTATGCTTCTCGAATTGTTTTGCAGAGATCAACAGAAGAAGAGAGTCTGCACATTGTTAAATTTTGGCGAGATTTTGATACTCAAGTGGCAGCAAGTGACATTTATACTGTTAACAAAACAGTTCATGCTAATCTCGTGGGATCTCTGCTTTCACAGTGTTCTCAGTTATCGTTCTGGAGACATAATAATGGCAATAGTAGCTGACGTATTAAAAGGTAAGAGAAAAATTTATTCACCCAGATATTATTGTGTTCTGTTTTAATTTGATTTCTATATTACCTTTCCTTGGTTGGTTGGTTGTTTTCCAACAAATAGTGGAAACCTCAAATAGGAATTTTCGGGGAGTTCGTAGATTCCCTAGGTATTCAATTCAATCCTTTGCCCTAACGCCAGCTTGCTCTCTTCTATTGCCCAAAAGAATCTTTCTATTTTTCTTGGAATCTTATGTTAAGTTACGGGATGGGAAGCCTCTCGTGGAGAAGTGGCGGAAGTTTCAAAGCATTGACTGAAGCCCAATTGATCGATTGATGTCGCGCGGATCTGCAAATTTGGAGGGTTTTCTCTAGGGTTTCATGCCCACTCTATAAATCCAACGAAGGCAACGAACCCCGGGTCAATGTCTCTACCGTAGTCAAGTCTGTAATTCTGAGGTGCTTTGGACATTAGGACCTAAAATTTTAGTGAAAAGTGATGATGCACGTAGTCATGACCAGCTTCATTAAAAACGATTAACACGACAGAAATGGAGCATCAATATTTTGCAATTAACACAGTATAATGGTATAATACCAAAGCGTTGACTTCTTTTTGGGTTCCCCCGAGACTTTGGCTAAATTTTGGTTCTTTTTCAATGACAACCCCACTGGGTAGTTAATGATGTATTGGCTTTTATAATTTCAAATGGAGTTGGACTAACAGGAGGGATTGATTACTTTTATAATTCTCGACATTTGCAAAGATATTTGATTTGAGTAGATAGGAATTTGTTCTTTTTGCATCATACGTGTGAATATTTCTATTTCTCGCAATGAAAACTGCATCCCATTCTTGAACCCTGCATGCATTTTCTTTCAATTCAATTAATGGATTAAATTACAGATGCAATGGGTGTGTATCTTGGCTAAGTTATGTCAGTGGTAGGAGTCGTCCTTGGAAAAGAAAATACATTTGGTTGTGTGTTCAAAGTTCTGTATGTTAATCAGTGGCCACTAAATATTATAGGGCTTAATTTTTACCGGCTGTGGAGGCGTTACGATGGAGCTAGATATGGTTGTGGAAATGGTGGCCATATCAGCGAGGCGGAGGCATTGGTTAGTGTTGTTACTTATAGGGTAATTTGCACAACCACATACAAGGACGAATAAGGCCATTTTCCACCTAAGAGCAACTCCAAGGGGTGGCATATACCATATGCCACTCCAAATTCAAAAGTTTTCACTCCAAAGGGGGTGACATATGGGGTTGGAAAATGGGATCAAGGGTCTTGGGGTGACATTTTTGGCAACTCTGGAGAGAGAAAGGGAGAGGTTGTAAATGAGTTGATGAATATAGATCCGTTAGATGAATATAAATCCAATGATTTATATAGATTGATGAATAAAAATATGAAAATGGCATCCCATTTTGGCACCTGCCGTTGAAGCAGATTTATAATTCAGGGGTGTTAAAGCAGTGTTTAAAAGGTTACAAATGAGTGATTTGGCACCTCAAAATGACAATTCCCTTTGGAGTTGCTCTAAGGACCGGGAATCCTTGGAGCCATTTGCTTTGACCTTTTGGCCGAACCTTATATTGTTGCACCTAAGAATGTAATAATTAAAACGTGTGTATACTTCGGTACTGTTTTGTAACCCTTTTTTATGGTACTTTTTTTTTTTTTTTTTGGCTTCTTTAAGTATTTTAAGTAGTATTTGTTTTTACGCTTTTTCCTTGTCCAGACTGCCCCCCTTACTCAAACCTTAATTACATGTATAGTAATATACATATGCATGCATACATGTATCATTTTCATACTAAAATGCATCTAAGTCATTTTTGCAGAATAATAACTAAACGTGATTTTATTATTATTAATTTTGTTGATGAAAAAGTTTTTTCTTAGACACAGTTACTTGCAGAAAAGATTACCAAACACAAAATCAATTCATGTAGAATTCTTTTGCTTTTGAGACAGAGACTGGACGAGCTAGCCTCCTGGTTGTTGTGTATTGCGTGAATGAATAAGTGAATCTGAAGTTGTCTGGTGTTTGTTTGATGCTTGATGCGAATAAATGTGACATGTATGAGTTGGAAGGATGGTGACTGCTGGGCTGGATTTAAATTGTTGACAAATCTTCCTCCTTCCCTTCCTCACTAAATGATCTGGCTTGGCTTACTGTGGGCCACTGTCAGCTAGATTAATACAAATGAAAGTGATGCTTAAGATAATTACATCGGTAACATGATGGTGGTTAAAGTTGGATCTGTCCAAAAATTGTAGGTTCCAATATAAGAGTATTCACTTTGAAGTTGTACAAATAATAATAATAATAGTAGTAGTAGTGTATACATGTTTAACACTCCCTATTAGGGCGGATATTAGGGCCGATATTAGGTGACGAATGAATAAGGGGTGGTTGTCTAATGCATTGGTAAAAGTTTAGGGTATGAGATTGTAAATTTGAGTTTGTATCGAAAGTTGTGCCAATTTTATTGTACAAAGATAAGTTTGTATCATTTTCATTCCTCTCGTAATGATTTTAGGACTATTTTATTGCATTCCTAGTTATTACCTGTGTTTGAAGGCATAGAGTAATAAAAAAAAAATGATAAATAATAAATATATTTGTATTCACATCTAAAATCAAATCACAAATATAAAAGAGAGATAAATGAATTTAAGTACCGATTATAGTGGGAGTGAGCAATGGTAGTGGTGGTGGGTGGTAATGGCGATGGTGGGGTGGCGATGGTGGCGATGGCAGTGATGGTGGTAATGGTGATGGTCATGAGGGGTGGTGGTGAGGCGATAGAGGTAGTGGTGGTAGGGGTGATGGTTGGACAATGACGGTGGTAATAGGGTGGTGGTGGGGTAGAGGTGACAGTAGTGGTTGGGCGATGGGGTGGCGGCAATAGTAATGACAATGGCGGTGATAGTAGAGGGCAGTGGTGGTTGTTGTAGCAGATGTGGTGTTGGGGTGGCGGCGGCGGCGGCGGTGGTAGGACAATGGCTGTGGTGGCAGGGTGGTGGTGGGGGTGGTGATGGTGGGTGTAATGGGGAAGGTGGTGGTAAGGGGCAGTGGGTGGTGGTAGTGGTGATGGTGGTGGTGAGACGGTGGGTAGGGTGGTGGTGGTGGGGTGGTGACATTGGAGGTGATGGTGGGATGGCGACGGTGGAGGTGGTAGTGGTAGTGGTGATGATGGTGGGGGGTAGTTTGGTGGTGGGGTGGGGTGGGGTGGGGTCGCGGTGGTGGTGGTAGTGGTGATCGTGGTGATGGTGCGAGTGATGGTGGTAGTGGTTCTAAATACTACTTTTTTTAAAAAAAAATATTTATGAGAAATTATAAGTATTAAAAACACTTTTAAAAAGTCACCTCAAACACATCTTTAGGAACCTATTTTCCTTATTAAATTTGCAGTGTTAATATTAGCCGTCAGATTAAGTTTAAAGTAAAATTGAAAAAGATCTCAACCGCGAATAGTAAAATTCATTTTATTTATCTTTTGAGATTTGAATTGTATTATATTTTATTACAAGTTATTGCATGTGCCTGAAGGCACATAGTAATAAAAAATGGTAAATAATAAACATATTTGTATTCAAATTCAAAATCAAATTACAAACATAGAGGAGAGATAAATGAATTTAAGCATCGGTTGTAGTGGGGGTGAGAGGTGGTGGTGGTAGGAAACGGTGATGGTTATGGTGGGTGGCAATGACCGTGGTGGCAGAAATGACATCGGCGACGGCGACGATGGTGGGAGTGGCGACTGCAGCGGCGGCGACGACGGTGGTGGTGGTGACGACGACAATGGTGGTGGTGGTAGCGGCGGCGGTGGTGGCGATGGGGGTGGTGGCGGTGGCGGGGACGGTGGTGGTAGTGGTGGCGACGACAACGACAGCGGTGGTGATGGTGGTGGCGACGGCGGCGGTGGTGGTGGTGGCGGCGGCGGTGGTGGTGGCGGTGATGGTGGCGGTGGCGGTGGCGGTGGCGGTGGTAGAGGTAGTGGTGATGGAAAATAATGAGAAATAATTTTTAGAAGTACTTTTAAAAAGTCACTACAAATACACCCTTAGGGACCTATTTTTTCTATTAAGTTTAGGATGTTAATATTAGCCATTAGATTAATTTTAAAGTAAAATTTAAAACGATCTGAACCGCGAAAAGTAAAAATCATTTTGTTTATTTTTTAAAATTTGAATTGTAAGCTACTTTATTATATAGATATAGATGATTAGTTCCCTCACTTAGATTAGTGAAACTAATTTTTACCATAAGCGAAAGAATGTGAAAATTAATTCTTGGCTGCTTATCACTACAAGTGTTGCGTGTGGGGAAACGCGTTTGGTTTGAATTGGTTGCTTCCCCTACAATGTCCCCACCATCTCTTTATATGATTAGAGCAAGAACAATGGATATGCATCACGTCCCTTGTCTTCCCTGACCTTATACAATTCGTTGTTTTTGTTTTCTTCATCTTTTTGAGACTAATGTTAGTTAGATTTTAATTGCGGTTGGTAGGGTTAGATTAGTACTATGCTGAAATATTAGATGAAGTCCACTATTACGATCATAACAGCAGTAGTGTGTTATGTTAGTAAATTTGGTCTAAATAAAATATTAAAATTCAGTTCAAATAACATTATTTTACTATAATTCATTGCTAATCCAAAAGTTGTAGTGAGTTAATGTTATTAAATTAAGTCTAAGAGCATCTCCAACAAATGCTGTAAATGAACAAAATAGCTAAAATTTAGCTAATTAAAGCCAAAATTCATCTCCAACAGATGATGTTCATATTATCTAAAATGCATTTTTGCTACAGTGACACTCTAAATATAGAGTGTCACTGTAGCAATATGTAAACATTATATATATTATTTTCTCCCTCTTCAATGTCTTTCCCGCCACTGGTTTTCCCTCCCTTGTCTTTCCCTCCACTTTGTCTATCTCCCTCCAACAGTCCACTTCGTCTATCTCCCTCTTGCACTGTTCTTCGTCTGGTCTTCTTTTTCAGCTGGTTTACTTCAGCTGGTCTTCTTCTTGTCTTTGTAATTTTAACTCTATTTTTTTGTCTCTGTTTTATGAGCTTGTTGAATGGATTCACAAGTGCAACATAATGCATATTTCACCAATTGTTTCAACAACAGAATGGATTCACCAACAGAATGGATTCAAATTGTTTCAAAATTTTGTTGTTGAAAAGAATAATAATAAAAAAGAATGAGAAATAATATTTTAAGAAAGTAGTTAAAAATATAGAGAATCTGTTGGAATGTGTATTGAAAAAGTGATTAGCTAAAATAGAAAAAGTTATTTTTTGAGTAGCTAAAATAGCTACTATTGTTGGAGATGCTCTAATTAGCAACATTTCTTTTTAATGTTGGATTTCATCTTTAAAGACATTAGAAACATAACATGATTTTCCTCAAGTTTCTACATATATAATCCACAAGTGCTTTAGATAAAAAAAATCAAGGATTATGGAAATGCATATCATTGGAGGACCAGTCTTAGCTTTCACTCATTGTGGTGGAAAAGTTAATTCCAAAGTACTATCCTACCAGCACAGGGTCAAATCAGCCGTACGAGTAAAATTTTCACACTCCCGACCTTTATGTCTACGGGAAGGTTCTATTCGAGTACTGTTGTCAATGTATTTAATCAGATCAGACACAATAGAATCAATTCAGTGGGCAGTAGCCACTAATTCCGCAGCTATATGACTGCTGCAGTGGGTACAAACACTCCTAGGCCTATTTTTGTACTCTTATTTTATTTTATTTTTTTATTTTCCCGTCACACATGAGATGAATCGAATTAATATGTTGACCCTATCTCATAAAACTTATATGTTTCTTTTGGTCTTGATAAAATTTACATGTGACATTGTCGAAATTATAATAAGTTTTTTTGGTTAGGTATATCAACTTATCAACATTATATTATATTTTTCTTCGAACAAAAATAAATCAATTACAACCGAACTGTATATTTCCAGCAGAAGAGATGACACTAAAAAGAGACAATGCATAGGGAACAGATGATAAGAGGTTGTTTGGTATGAGGGTTTTGGGGGGGGGGGGGGGGGGGGGGTTTGGAACATAGGTTGGGGTATAAACCCCCTTAAATTCATGTTTGGCAACTATGAAGTATGGACATGATTTGAAACCCGGCCCGGTCATGGCCCTGTCATGAAACTCACATACTTGGGTTTCATAAAACCCAAGGGGGGGGGGTTTCATATGTGGGTTAATGGGTTTAAGGTGCAAATGACATTTATACCCCTATATATCTTATATACTTCATATATACAAATTGGTTAAGGGGCATAATAGTCATTTATATACAAATATATTATCATAATAGTCATATATCTCTGCGCATACCAAACATGGATATGGACAGTATTGAGTGTTGAATCCCATCCTTAAGTCAAACCCGGGTTTGGACAATCCAATCCAAACCCCTCCCAAAAAACATACCAAACAGACAATGACACTAAAGAGTATACCACTCGAACCTCTGTTCAGTGGGCTAACTCCAAATGTTTAGATTCATAGATAAGGGGTAAATTAATCAAAAAATATGAAAAAATGATGAACTAATGTGACACTATAACAGTTGTGCTTTTATGGTCCGTTTGGTGGGTAGATGGAAAAATAGAAGGATGGAAAGTACGAGTAATACACTTTTCATCCTTCAAGAAAAAAATCATTCATTCCCTCATTTGTGTTTGGTAAGAGGGATGAAAAGTATAAATTATTGATTTTTTTTTTTTTTTTTGGTGTTTGATAAGATAGAGAAAGTATTTTTTTTTTGAATTTTAAATTTTAAATGTTTATTAAAAAAAATATAAATACATATTTTAGCATTATATCTATATATAAAATCAATGTATACATAATATGTAATTAATAAATATGATATAACATATATTTCAACATATATAATTAACTTTTCATTCACTTTTTCTCCTAATTTTGGAGGATTGATTTTGGTAAATTGAAAAGAAAGTTAATTCATCAACTTTTCTATCATTTATATTTTCTTTCCTTATCAAATATGATATTTTATTTATTCTTTTGACTTTTCATCTTTCCATTTTTTCATCCTACCAAACGAAACATTAGTCTCATTTTTAGTCGTTTAAGATTTCAAATTTTGCTCCCTATGGCAGCATTACATCATCTGATCTCTTTTTCATTCCTTTTTTTTTTTCTCATCTTCTTTGTCAATGTATGCTGTCTTAAAATTACAGAACTTGTTGAACAACCAAAAGCTTTTTAAGAGTTCCTGTAACGTTTATACAGCCTGTAAATTGCATGCATCGGCTGATCCAACAGTTCTTTGAGGGAAACACATGAACATCATCTCTCGATTAATGTAAGGATAAGAAAAACAATGAGATTGCTTGCCTATAGCCGCCAATATTATGTGCGTATGTTTGTGCATGTCTATATGTGTGCGTGTGTCTATGTTTGAGAGAGAGAGAGAGACTGTAGATTTAACCAAATAACATCTTACAGAATTTTTCTTCTTCATGATAGAGAAATATTGACAGATGAGGACTCTCACACTCACCCTCGTCCCATTACTGTAAAAATTACAAATATACATAACCAATGATAGACAAAACAAACATGGAAACTTTGAAAAACCAAGCAAAACAGGGTTCAGAAAATTACAAGAGAAGAAAGGATAGCTGAATACAGAGAATAAAGAATAAGAAATTTGTTTTCCCTTTCATATGTAAACTTGTACAAAAGACCCACTTGATCATAAAACCCCGTCTCTATTTTCAAGCTTTGATTGTCTCTGCTGGCGGTGCTTCTTCCTCCTTGGGTGGTTCTGTGGCGGCTGGAGCAGCCTCCGCTGGTGGCTCTGTTTTCTCTGCAGCCTCAGCCAGTACCTCTTCTTTCTTCTCTTCTTCAACCACTATCTCCTTCTCTTTGCTACTTGTTTCTGCTGGAGCCTCCCCTTCTTTTTTCTCTTCTGTAACTATAAATGTTGAGACCTTCTCAAAAACAAAGAAAATTGGCCCTGGAACCAAAGGTGCTCCGAACTTTGCAATTGCTTCGGAAACTGGTAATGATCCCGGAAATTCT
This sequence comes from Ilex aquifolium, assembly GCA_951799425.1. Lineage (NCBI taxonomy): Eukaryota > Viridiplantae > Streptophyta > Magnoliopsida > Aquifoliales > Aquifoliaceae > Ilex > Ilex aquifolium. The sequence goes on along the minus strand of OX637393.1, from coordinate 18,541,437 downwards.
TACAAGCAGGCAAATAAAGGAGATGGATATAATTTAGTACTATAAAATCTTATAGCTTCAAGGGAAAAAAATTATAATACTAAATGATATAGAATTAGAACCCTACCGATTTTCACGAGCTCATCAAGGAACTTCTGAACTGCAGCCGAGTTCTTCTTCAGTCCGGCGTCGTTGGGTTCCTTAACCAAGGTCTGTTTTAATTACAAAAGAAAAAAAACTCGTGTTACTCATCTTCTTTGCTTTGAATTGATCCTTTTTTTCACTCGGCAACTTTCAATTCATTTGGATAAGTTACTACTATTAAAAAAAATTACTACTGAAGCTAATACTGAAAGAGGTCGCGTTAGGACAAAAAACTACTGGAATGGATAGGATCAATCCTAAATAGCCTTATTTTGTAAGAATCTCATTAGATTTAGTTATAACTCAAGGTAGTTTAACCGGTGTTTATATGTAGTGTAGTCTGTATCTTATTTTGATGATGCTGTTTTTGTTTTTCTTTATAGTTTAAATGGGTTTAATATGGATTTTTTCAGAAGGAAACCTGACCTTGACAACAGTTGATGAAGCCTCATAGATTTCAACAACTTTTGGTTGGAGTTCAGTCTTTTTCTCTTCAAACACCTTACTGTACTCCTCCTGGATGTAATAAGACAACAGATGAGGTTAGTTAGTTCTAAGTTTTAAAGCCATATTACTAGCTAAAACATGTATAAATAATCGAACTCATTCCCCCCACCCCGGCAACCCCCCCCCCCCAAAAAAAAAAAAAAAAACCAAAGTTAAACCTTAGAGTCATCGAAGGACTTGCAAGCTTCAGTAGCAGCAGCCTTCTTGGCACCGTTCTTCTCAAAAACCTTCTTGATCTTTGGAAGAACCTTTGATTGCCAGTAGCCCATCTCTTTCTTTTCTCAGTTCACCAACTTAGAAGTCAAGTAGTACCTAAAAGCAACCAAACAAAAACAATTACATGCTAACATTAAAACCAACAACTGATACGCATAGTACAAATAGAATCTTTGTAGGAGAGCAGAGAAACATAACCATATGGGCACAAAGTTTTATTAGCTTCGAATTCAGAGGAAGAAGGAAACAAGAGTTACAAAATAATCTGTTAAAAAACATATGCTATTGAAACATGAAGTGGATCGAATCTCTATCACTTACTTGAATGTCTCTCTCTCTCTCTCTGGTCTCCCAAAAACAAAGTGGACCTCAATTGGAAGGCAACTGTTTTGTAGCCAACTGCGCTTCCAAATGAAGGCAAATATAGGGCTCTGGAAAGTCTATAGCGTGTCAGCAACATATTTCGTTCCTTAATATGTCAATGGCCACTTATTCATTCGCAACTAACCCACACTCCCATGCCAAATTACTTAAATTACCCTTCTATGTTAGATCATATAAGACCATCTTCAATGAAAATTTATACCTTTACCCAAATTTGAATAAAAAAATAATAAAAAATTTGATATAGTATAAACCTCTTTAATGGAGAAATTTAAATTTAAATGAGGATAAATCTAAATTTAAAAGAGAGTAAAACTAAAACATAATCATTAGATCTTTAAAGGATGATAAAATCTCACTATTAATCTCCCTTTATTTGACTTTAAAAAAGAATTTTAAATTTACATTTAAATATAAAAAAAGGGTAAGGGAGTGGGTGTTTGGGGGGGGGGGGGGGGGGGGGGGTGGGTGTTTGGGGGGGGGCTGAAGAGAGAGATACTCTAATGTTGGAAGAATCAAGGCCATAACCGTCCTTCTAAATGATAATAACAGCATGGTTGGTTTTGGATTGCTTGATTGATTGATGAGTGAAATTAATTTCTTGCGTTTTTAAAGGGTTGTATTGTATTTCTTTTTGAAGTTTTTCTTAAAATTTAGGGAGAATTACACTCAAATCTCCTAAAGTTTGTCACTTAATCACTAAGACCCCTGACATTTGAAATATTACACACAGACCCCCTAAAGTTTACACGCGCGTAACACTTAGACCCTTGCTGTAAATATATCCGTTAATAAATTACACCTAGACCCCCTTAAAGTTTGTACGCATATAATAATACTTAGACTACTTAAATTTAAAATGTTATATTTAAACCAAAAATACTTCAATCAAAGATAGAATATCAAATATTTTAAATTTTACAACCAAGATTTATGTTCTATTGTATCATTTATTGAAATTCAACTTTTTCTTAAAAAATTGTAATTAGTATACAATTATACTATCTATTGGAATAAAACTAACAAATCAAATAAGGGGTCTAAGTCATTCTTAATAGAACATGAATTTTACAACCAAAATTCATGTTCTATTATGTCATTTATTTAAATAAAATCAAAAATAAAAATCTAATTTTTTTTAAAAAAATATAGTTAGTATACAATTATAATATCTATTAGAATAAAATTAAACAAGAGGTCAAATTGTAATGAACACAATATTTTTTAGCTTCAATTGTGATAATTTGGTATTTTAATTTGGTCGTTTAAACAACCAAATTAAATTTCAATACACAATATAATTGTATACTAATTATGATTTTTTAAGAAAAAATTGAATTTTTATTTTTTATTTTATTTCAATAAATGATACAATAGAACATGAATTTTAATTGTAAAATTTAAAATATTTGATATTCTATATTTGATTGAAGTATTTTTGGTCTAAATATAACATTTTAAAATTAAGGAGTCTAAGTAATATATGTTTATAAACTTCAGGGGTCTAAATATAATTTATTAATGGATATATTTACAGCATGGGTCTAAGTGTTACGCGCGTATAAATTTCAGGGGATCTGAATATAATATTTTAAATGTCAAGAAATCTAAGTGATTAAGTGACAAACTTCATAAGATGTGAGTGTAATTCTCCCTAAAACTTATGTAAATAAAGCTCCTATACATGACGCTAAACCCTTCCTAGATGAAGGGGGAAATGCTAAACAATGATGAGTCCATAAATAGGTGGAGAATCTTAGGGGTAGAACAGTAAAAGATCGACAGCTGGCAACCACCACATTCATATCATAATTGGGACCCCCTCACAGCAGGGATGGTGATCTGTAACAAACGTTCCTTTCTCACTTGAACTTCAGGACTTCTCACGTGGCTTCGCTGGTACAACCAATCACGCCGTCAAGGACCCCAATTATTGAAATGCCCTGCATCCTATTTTCATTTTTCAAAGATTGCCATTCAATCATACTTATAGAATGCGGACAAGTACAATCAATGTTGATGATCCATCCCCATGTTCCTCCTCTTAAAACTTGAAAATTGAATGTGCTGTTCTGCTTTTAATGTTCAGACTAATCGTTCGAATGTTACCAATCTTGCTCGCACATGTCTACGATTACATTTCCAAAATTTCTTATATATATCTATGTATAAGTTTAGCAATTTTAAACACAGTCCACAAATTTTACATGAAATTAGTAAATTTCGGTTTAGTCTTATGGAGTTCGGATAGATAGTATGTGTCAACCGTTAAAATATCTATATAATTGATGGCGTAAACCTTCGGGAATGAGTTATGGGATCGAAGTATCTTATCTGGGTGATCTGTATAGGGCTTGATATGGTGTCTGAGCTACCAGGCCCATAAAGTGGTGGATGAATGCTATATTTTACGACGTATAGTGTGTGAAATACGGTAGAAGTATAGTGGTTCACCGGCTAATGAGCTCGGCTAGTCCACTCTCTAATGGAGGCTCTTACTCCCTTGTCTTTATTGATGAGATTGAATGTGTTACAGTAGAATTATCAGAGTTTTAGGGTTTCTGGTTGTTCTTTTTCCCCCTGGCCATGGAGGTTGTCCTCCCCTTTTATGGCCTCATGCTTCCCTCTAACACGGAATTACCTCCTATATTGAAGGGATCGTGCCCTATCTTCATCCATAATTCCGGAGTTACCTAAACTCCTTACGGCTGGCTTCAAACAGAGAGATCTTTGCCTTCTTTCGTGGGATTCTCCTTAGCTTTAGGAGGGGATCGTGGTTGATTGCGGGTCTAATGCCTTGGAATGGTTCTACTTTCTTTTTAGTGATATCCGTAGTTACCTTGCTGTCCTTTCATCATTTCTTAACTCGTGTCCTCAGCTGGGAGCCTTTAGCGCTGACTAGATGAGCTCTGGCCAATGCCGGATGAGCTCTGCTTCTTCTGTCTGAGCTCCCGACCTGAGCTTATTTCCTGAGCTCATGTCTGTTCATTTCAGGTATCATCAGTTGCCCCCCAGCCCTTGCCTTAGGTTAGCCTAGGCAGGGGCTGACCTACACGAACTGAATTAGACCCGCACGTGGCCAGCATGTGGCTTGAGGATTTTTGACGGTTTACAGCAATCATGTCTTTCCTCGATTCCCGCGCATGTCTTTACCCACGTCCCTCAAGCTTTAAAGACCCAAACGGCTACTTGAACCGTCTCTTCACACTATTCATCTTCCTCCCTGCTCCTCGTCTCCATTCTCTCTGCGATTTCGGACCATTTTGCTTGAGCCTCTCTGTTTTTCTTGCTTGAAATCGACTTCCCTACCCTCGTTCCGAAGATTCGCATCGCCTCCTTCCTCCGATAGTGCTTCAGGCTACCGTTCACAGCTATTCCTGAGTTAGGTACGTCCTTTGCCCCTTCCTCTTCCTTCCTTTACTCTGGATCCCTCGAATTCGAGGTGGTTGCTGCATTTTTGGGCTTTTCGGTTCTTTTATTTTTGGAATCGCGACCATTGCTTAGCCCCCCTTCCTTATTTTGTCGATTGGAGCTCTATAGTTCACATTCTTGCCGTCGGGAGTTACTGTGCTGACCCAAGGGTTATCAAAGAGTGCCTAACCCGTGCTCCTTTGCTTTATCGGTCCTTTCACCTTCCTTTTTCCCTTCCTATCATGTCTACCTCCTCTGGAGCCACTCGCTCCTCTGTTTCACTTTTAGGGTCTAGGTCAGCCGAAGAGGACTCCGAATTAGGGGAGGTAGGCGACGAGATAGATAACTTCCCTGGGGTGGAAACCGTTGATTCTGAGGTTAATACCGAAGAGCCTCCCTCAGCGTCCCCCTCCTTGCCTCCTAAGCCAGACAAAGGCAAATGTAAGGTCAGTGGAGTTGGGGTTGAAGGGAAGACCTCATATTTGGGGCAGGCCTTTAAGCACGCCGAGTCTGTGGGCTACAGCAAAGAGGCCCCTGAGCTAATGAAAGTTTATAAGCTTCGATATGGCTTTCCTCCTGGGGTCGAACCCTGGTGCTCAGACAAATCTGTCTACTATGTAGAACAAGTACACAATAGGGTCTGCTTCTTTCTTGCCTCCTTTGAGAACGGTCTTCGCTTTCCTCTGCACCCCTTCGTCAAGGCTGTTCTGCAACACTTCCATGTGTGCCCTTCCCAGGTTTCCCCCAACTTCTATGGTGTCATGATTGGTCTTCTGGTCATCTTTAGGAAGCATAAACTTGGGCTTCCTAGTGTTTCTTTGTTTTTAGAGCTCTTCAACGTCAAGCCGACCTCTGGAGGCTTCTTGTATGCCTCTAAGCGTGCCAACGCTAGGCAGCTTATCTCTAATATTCCGACCTCTCATAAGCACTGGAAAGAACACTTTTTCTTTGTCGGGGGCACCAATTGGGAGTATAATCCTGCTGATAAGACGGATACTCTTGGTATCCCTACAGCTTGGACTGAACCAGACAACTTGCGTGAGTCTTTTCTTAAGTCAACTGAACTCTGATTTGGAACTTGCACACCTTTAGCCTTCTTCTTACTTGCACGCTTTCTTCTTTTCAGGTGATCGTTTTGAGCTCAGCCCTGAGGATAAGAAAGTGCTAGTGGAGTTGGAGAAGATCAAGCCAGAGAGGTACGCTGACCTTATTGAGTCACGAAATTTGGTGCGGATAGGTCTAAGTCCTCCTGTGGTGACCTTGGCGATCCCATTATCGGTTTTAGGGGCTGACGAAGGTACCTTCTTTCTTTTCCTCTTCGTTGTGCCTCCTTCCCCTCTTCTTCTCCTTACGTCTCCCTACTCTCCCCAGACATTCCAGGTTTTTCTACCATGAAGTCTACTCCAGAAGAGCTCAAGGCCAAGGTGGATGAACTGATGAAAGGTGGTAGATCCAGCAAGCGCAAGTCTCGGGTTAGTTCTGGGAGTGGTCCAGGTGTCCGGGCTAAAATCCCCAGATTGGAGGTGTCTTCTCCCCCCTCTATAACTGAAGAACAGGTTCCAAGCAAGGCTCCGCCCTCCTCCTCTGGGACTCCACAAACCGCAATCCCCTCCAGTGGCTCCTTCTGAGCTGGCGTCTGCTCAAGAGGGGGGGCAGGCTTCCCCTTCCTCCTCCGAGGTCGAGAAGGCCTTGAAGTTGATTCCCGACCTCCAACCCAGAAATTTCGGATACAGCGCCTCGGGGAAGGTGATTGAGAAAAAGGGGGAGGATGAGGACTCCTTTTTTGACAACATGGACCTTGCTGTTGGAGCTCTGTCCTCTATTTTTTCTGAATCTGATGTCCTGAAGGCTGCTTCCATGCCCCTTGAGGAATCCATCTCTTCAGCTCTTCAGGGGGCGGCTGCTGTAAGTGCTGGCCCCCTTTTCCTCTTTGCTTGTTCGCATTTTGTGGTCTGATGTAATTTTCTGTTCTTTCTTTATATTCTCAGGCTGCCCTTCATACGAGAGGTCTGCTGCACCGAGTCCAGTCTCAAGAGAGCTCCTTTAAGGTCCTGAAGACATATAAGGCCAAAATTTCTGAATTGTCTCTTGAGAACGAAGGCCTTGGAACTCAGAATGAAGACCTCAAAGCTCAGGTGGAGAACCTCAAAGAGCAGTTGGTGAAGCAAGCTTCCGACCTTAAGCATACATTGTCCGTCAAGGTCAGAGCTGAGGAAGGGGAGAAGAAAGCTCAGGACGAACTGAGGCTGGTTAAGGAGGACCTGCAGCTTAAGGTTGAGGCGTGGACCAAGGCCAGCCAAGAGGCTTTTGACGCCAAGAAAGAGCTCAGCCAGACCAAGCAAGACTATCTCGCCCTCAATGAAGCAAATGGCAAGCTCTGTGAGGAGCTTGAGGAGCAGAAAAACTTGGTCACACAGAAAAGTAAGGAGATTGCCGAGCTTAAAGATGAGGCCACCACTTTGTGGGCTACTGGATGGGTTGCTTTTAGGCGTAAAGCTATCAAAGCTTACCCAGATCTCGAATTCAATTTCCCTATCCCTATTGAGGAGGAAATGGAAGAATCTGACTCTAGTGGTGAGGAAGACACCTCAGTTCTTCCTCCTGGAGCTCCCCTCCCAGATGCCTCTGCTTCCCCCTCTACTGTTCTTGCTGTGGCCTCATCTGCTGACCTGGTGACTGGGGCACTTGAACAAACATCATTGCCTGGTACGGCGGAGGCTCCTGGGGTCAGTGTTCCCGAAAATTCCACTCCTCCAGCATCAGGATCCTTGCCTCCCGAGCCCCAGGGTTCTGCTTCTCTTGTTGATGCTGTGTCTACCGAACTGCAGGGGCTTCTGTCCACTTCCCATTCATCCGGCCATTGGGCGAGTTCTTGCCTATTATGGCCTGTGCCCTTCTCGCCTTTCTCCACGAGGATGGGCTGCTATGGTAAGCTTCTTCTTGTTCTGCCGCCTGCATGCTCTTGGCAGGTTCCCCTTTGTCTCTGAGTTCCTGTACTTCTTTGAGATTGAGGAAGATGATGCCCCCTGCTTTAGTTTCTTCCGTTGGAGGGATTTCAATTTACGCCCTTTGGTTCTAGATCTTCCCTCCAATCCTGAAGGGTGGTTTAGACGTTTCTTCTTCGCCTCTGGAGAGTCTTGGAGGTCTCCTGAGGATCGCTGTCGTAAAGCTAGGATTCCTCGGTCCTGGAAGAGCTTCTCTCGTATTGGTAAGCTCGAGCCGAGCTCTTTTGAGTACTTTTTTTTTTTTTTTAAAGATATGCTCTTATTATGTCCTTGCTGTGCAGATCCGCCTGACCTGGATTTACCAGGGATGGTGAATATCAACGAGATGCTGCTTGTGGAGTCTAAGACTTATTCCGAGCTGATGACGAGCGCAAACCTCTATTTGCTTGGGGCGGAGGCTCCTGGGGTCAGTGTTCCCGAAAATTCCACTCCTCCAGCATCAGGATCCTTGCCTCCCGAGCCCCAGGGTTCTGCTTCTCTTGTTGATGCTGTGTCTACCGAACTGCAGGGGCTTCTGTCCACTCCCCCTTAGGTCTTCTTACTTGTAATTTCTTTGTAAAGAATTTTTGAGATGTAACTTTGACTTGGGCTAGGGCCTTGTGCTACTTTGTGATCGTTCGTTATTTTGTTTTTTCATTGTTGGTTTATCATATTCATATGTCCCTTTGAATTTCAGCACATATATATTTTTGAATATATCTTTGAATTTGCGCACCTGTATGTATTCAACTTTGTATACTCCCCTTCCCCCCTTTTGCTTTGAGGGGTGCTGTGCACTTCTTGAAGCAAAATTACTAGATTTGAAGAGTACAGGAGACTTGGTGCTATGCTCAACTGCTTCTCCTAAGCCTTTTAAGCTCAGTGGTTGACACCCTAAGGATCCATTATTTATCCTTCTTCGTTTTGAGCTGTTTAGACTGATATTCTGAACTGGCTTGCTCCTTCCGGGTTATATAGCTCATGCTTATGAATTCTTGCTGAGCTATGCAGCTCTTCTTTCTGAACCTAAGAGCTCTTACTGCGCTTTTTAGCTCTTTTTGTTATCTTAAGAGCTCTTTCTGAGCTACTTGGCTCAGTTGTCTGACCTTAAAGGTTATTTCTGAGCTTCATTGCTTTTTCGACAGATCTCTTTCTGGAATAGATAACAAATCCTGCTGCTCCATTTCTCTGATAATAGAAGACTTTATTCTACGTTTCACATTTCTTTTCCCCCTGCCTTGCTTTGAGGAGTGCTTTAGGCCTTCTTTAAGCAAGGCTATGAACTTTCACATGCTGTCAAGTTTCCTTGATGAACTGAAGAAACTATTAGGAGCTTTTCCTCTTTAAGGTGAACAGGGCTGTTAGAATTGCAGGCCTTAAAGACTTGCTATACCAGTGTTTTGTTTTTGACTGGGCTGAGCTAAAATTTGGAGGATATGTGGCTTGGTGGGGTCAGAATGTTCCTTCGTTGTCTTGAATGCGATATAAGGGGCAATTTTGTACCTATTCCTTTTCCCGCGTTTCTCTCTCAACTGCTTCCCATAACCGCCACGTCTTTCATGACCGCAACCACTTTTCATAACCGTAGCCACTTTCCATAACCGTAGCCACTTTCCATAACCGCTGCTACTCTCCATAACCGTAGCCACTTTCCATAACCGCTGCTACCTTCATTAATTAGGAAATTAAACAGGCAACTTGACTCCCTATTTCTTGGCTCTTTGTTTCCTGAAAAGCTCCCAAGTGCAGGACATATTCTTGACTTTCTTCTTGATTTCTTGCGTCTTTTCCCTTACCAGCACTTTCGATGGCTGCCTCTGCTTCTTCTTTGTTCCAGGAAAGATCCTCCTTTCGAATCGAATGGAAGTGGCATTGTCGCTACTTGTCCCCTTCAATACTTGAATCTTCTGATTTGGTGGATATCAAAAAACGGTTTTTCCCTGATCTTGACTTGCCTTTGCGAGTTTCTTCCTCCGACGAGCCTTGCAACTACCTCCCGCGAGGGGAGGTCTGTTTCTTTGAAGGTGCTATGGACATGGGACTTCGCCTTCCCATTCATCCGGCCATTGGGCGAGTTCTTGCCTATTATGGCCTGTGCCCTTCTCGCCTTTCTCCACGAGGATGGGCTGCTATGGTAAGCTTCTTCTTGTTCTGCCGCCTGCATGCTCTTGGCAGGTTCCCCTTTGTCTCTGAGTTCCTGTACTTCTTTGAGATTGCGGAAGATGATGCCCCCTGCTTTAGTTTCTTCCGTTGGAGGGATTTCAATTTACGCCCTTTGGTTCTAGATCTTCCCTCCAATCCTGAAAGGTGGTTTAGGCGTTTCTTCTTCGCCTCTGGAGAGTCTTGGAGGTCTCCTGAGGATCGCTGTCGTAAAGCTAGGATTCCTCGGTCCTGGAAGAGCTTCTCTCGTATTGGTAAGCTCGAGCCGAGCTCTTTTGAGTACTTTTCTTTTTTTTTTTAAAGATATGCTCTTATTATGTCCTTGCTGTGCAGATCCGCCTGACCTGGATTTACCAGGGATGGTGAATATCAACGAGATGCTGCTTGTGGAGTCTAAGACTTATTCCGAGCTGATGACGAGCGCAAACCTCTATTTGCTTGGGGCTGAGGCTACTGAGTTTGAGTTTTCCACTATTCCTTACCCTTCCTGGACCTCTTTCTCTGATTCTGATGAGGACGGGGATTCTGACAAGGACGGAAACACCGTCACGAGTTCAAGGAAGCGTAAGAGGGATGACTCTCCTTCTCCTGACTCTTTGTCCACCATTTTCCTTACCTCCATTGGTCAAAAGCTTCTCGACTCGCTTCACAAGGCTGAGCAAGAAAGGGATGAGCTGAAGAAAGAGAATGCTAGCCTGAAGGGAGAGGTTGCTGAGCTGAGATCTGAACTTAAGAAAGACTAGGATCTTTGTTCCCTTGCATCTTTCTTTCTTTTCCTGAACGATACCAGACTATGACCCCTTTTTTTTTTTTACTTTTCCGCACGTTTATTTTCTTGGATATTCTGAATTCTAGTTTGTTCATTCTTGAGTGTGCATGCCCACATACGAGCTCTTTGTGTTTGAAACATGAACGTAGAAGGAAAACAGAAGATCATGCTTGCACTGACCTTAGTTCCTGATTAGTCCCAGAGATCAGACCACAAACATTGATGGAAAACAGAAAATCAGGTTTGTGCTGACCCCAATTCCCAACTGGTTTCCATTGGTCGCACCACGAGCGTTGATGGAAAACAGAATATCATGTTGGTACTGACCTCACTTCCCATCTGACTTTGTGAGTGCTCTCTGCCGTACTGGACGTTTTAGAGTTTTCGAGGGGGTAGGCAGTGCATAAGGACCATTAGTCGCGGGGGAAAGACTGTTGGTGTCTCCAAGAAGGGACCAGTCTTGAATTTCACGAACCTAGAAGCTTGTACGCGCCGAGGAGCTGTAGAACTCATCTTGCTTTTGGTAAGCTTGGAAGCTTATCGTTTGTATATGAGCTGAAGAGCTCATCTTATATTTATAAGCTTTGAAGCTTATCGCTTGTTTATGAGCTGAAGAGCTCATCTTGTAGTTATAAGCTTTGAAGCTTATCGCTTGTTTATGAGCTGAAGAGCTCATCTTGTAGTTATAAGCTTTGAAGCTTATCGTTTGTTTATGAGCTGAAGAGCTCATCTTGCATTTATAAGCTTTGAAGCTTATCGTTTGTTTATGAGCTGAAGAGCTCATCTTGCATTTATAAGCTTTGAAGCTTATCGTTTGTTTATGAGATGAAGAGCTCATCTTGCATTTATAAGCTTTGAAGCTTATCGTTTGTTTATGAGCTGAAGAGCTCATCTTGCATTTATAAGCTTTGAAGCTTATCGTTTGTTTATGAGCTGAAGAGCTCATCTTGCATTTATAAGCTTTGAAGCTTATCGTTTGTTTATGAGCTGAAGAGCTCATCTTGCATTTATAAGCTTTGAAGCTCATTGTTTGTTTATGAGCTGAAGAGCTCATCTTGCATTTATAAGCTTTGAAGCTTATCGTTTGTTTATGAGCTGAAGAGCTCATCTTGCATTTATAAGCTTTGAAGCTTATCGTTTGTTTATGAGCTGAAGAGCTCATCTTGCATTTATAAGCTTTGAAGCTCATTGAAGGGTGAATAAAAGACTTGCTCTTTCTTATTTAAAAGTAGCTCTATTACAAGTGACACTTACTGAAAAAACTTCTTAAGGTTCTCGGCATTCCACGAGTGAGGTAGAACCTTTCCTTCCTCTGTTTGCAACTCGTAATTCCCCGGTCTGATTATCCTTGACACGATATAGGCCCTTCCCAATTGGGTCCCAATTTCCCATGCGTGGGATCCTTTCTTGCAAGCAGAAGCCTCCTAAGTACCAAATCTCCAACTTTGAAACTTCTGTGTCTTACCCTCCTGTCATAATACCTCGCAGTTTTCCTTTGGTAAGTACGGACATGGTGCAGAGCTCTGTCCCTCTTTTCATCCAAGAGATCGAGGTTTAGCAGGAGAGATTCATCATTGTGCTCGGAATCTGCAAACTCCACCCTTGGTGACTGGAGCCCTATCTCCACTGGGGCCACTGCCTCGGTCCCAAAGGCCAAAGCAAAGGGGGTTTCCTGAGTCGCAGATCTGGCGGTGGTCCTGTAGGCCCACAATACCTCCGGAATGTACTCCACCCATTTGCCTTTCAGGTTTTCTAGCTTGGTCTTCAAAGCTGACTTTATGGTTCTTATTGTGACCTCTGCCTGCCCATTAGACTGGGGATGGGCAGGAGCTGAGAAATAGTTCTTGATTCCGAGCTCAGCACAAAAACTTTTGAACTTTGAATTATCAAACTGCTTTCCGTTGTCAGATACGAATGCTCTGGGAACTCCAAACCTGCAAACTATCGACTTCCAAACGAAGTTTTGAACTTTTTGCTCTGTGATCGTTGCCAAAGGTTCGACCTCTGCCCATTTAGTAAAGTAATCCACTCCTACGATGGCAAACTTGCACTGCCCCACACCGGTGGGAAGGGGTCCCAGAATGTCCAACCCCCACTGCTGAAAAGGCCATGGGCTTACCACCGAGGTTAGGAGCTCGGGAGGACAGTGGGACATATTGGCATGCTCCTGGCAAGTTTTGCATTTTCTTACCAAGTCGGTGGCGTTTTCGAGCATGGTGGGCCAATAATACCCTTGCCTCAGTACTTTTCCTGCCAAGGCCCGAGCTCCTATGTGATTGCCACATATCCCCTCATGTACCTCTCTGAGTATATAGTTAGCATCTTCATCTCCTACGCACTTAAGGAGAGGCGTTGAGAATCCTCGTTTATACAGGCTTCCTTGGAGTAGGGAAAATCTAGCTGACCTGGTCCTCAGCTTGGATGCCTCCTTAGTATCACTTGGCAGAGTCCCATTCTGCAAGTATCCGATCATGGGGTCCATCCAGCTCGGCTGAGCTTCAACCGATAGCATGTCCTTTTCATTGATGCTTACTGAAGGCCCTGGGAGGTGCTCCACTGGAATTAGCCTATCCAAATCCTCTTGCGAAGCAGTTGCTAACCTTGCCAGGGCATCTGCTCTTGAATTTTCCGTTCTAGGCACGTGTCTGACCTTAACCTGCACAAATTTTTTCATTAGTTCTCGTACCTTTTTGAGGTAAAGGATCATCTTTTCGCCTCTTGCTTCGTAACATTCTTCTATCTGCTTCACCACCAGCTGAGAGTCACTGCAGATCTCCAGCTGCTCCGCTTCCATAGAATGGGCAAGATTGAGCCCAGCGATGACAGCTTCGTATTCTGCTTCGTTATTTGAAGCTCTGAACCCAAATCTAAGGGCGTATTCGACATCTATTCCTTCTGGAGAGGTCAAGATCATCCCTGCACCGCTTCCCTGAGCATTAGCAGCTCCATCTACCGAAAGCTTCCAGATGGGGAGGTCCGGTATTAAATCTGTGGTCTCCATAGGCGCTGCTGCTGTGAATTCTACAATAAAATCTGCCAAAATTTGCCCTTTGATGGCAGTTCTTGGCTTATACCTGATATCAAACTCGCTGAGCTCTACGGCCCATTTAACCAACCTTCCTGAGGATTCTGGCTTGTGCAGCACTTGCTTCATCGGCTGATCTGTTGGAACCTCGATAGTATGAGCCTGGAAATAAGGTCTAAGTCTCCTAGCTGTTGTAACCAGAGCTAGAACGAGTTTTTCCATCTTTGGATATCTCTCCTCTGCCCCCCTCAGAGCTCTGCTACAGTAGTAAACTGGTTGCTGAGCTCTGTCTCGCTCCCTAACTAGCGCTGCACTTGTTGAAAAATCTGAAACCGCTAGGTAGAGGGTGAGGACTTCCCCTTCTAAAGGGCTCACCAGAACAGGAGGAGAGCTCATATATCTCTTTAGGGCTTCGAATGCTTCTGCACACTTGGTATCCCAGTGGAATGCCTTCTTCAAGATCTGAAAAAATGGCTAGCATTTATCGCTGGACCTAGACACAAAACGGCTTAGTGCAGCTATCCTGCCAGTCAAACGTTGCACCTCTTTCGTATTGGATGGTGATTACATTTCCACCATTGCTCTGACCTTTTCTGGATTGGCTTCAATCCCTCTGCTGCTGACTATAAAGCCCAGAAATTTTCCTGCCGAGACCCCAAATGCGCACTTCGCAGGGTTTAGCTTCATTTTGTACTCCTTTAGAATTTGGAATGACTCAGCTAAGTGCTCGATGTGGAGCTCTGCTTTCAGTGACTTCACTAGCATGTCGTCAATGTAGACTTCCATGGATGCTCCTATTTGCTTCTGGAACATCCTATTCACTAACCGCTGGTAAGTGGCTCCAGCGTTCTTCAACCCGAAGGGCATTACCTGATAACAATATGTTCCCTGTTCAGTTATAAATGAGGTCTTCTCTTGATCGCTGGGATTCATCCTGATCTGGTTGTAGCCTGAAAAGGCGTCCATGAAACTGAGGAGCTCGTGCCCCGCAGTGGCATCCACTATTAGGTCAATCCGAGGTAAAGGAAAACTGTCCTTGGGGCATGCTCGGTTGAGATCAGTGAAGTCGATGCACAGTCGCCACTTCCCATTAGTTTTCTTCACAAGAACTACATTTGCTAACCAAGTGGGGTAATCAACCTCCCTGATAGCCTTGGCATGGAGGAGTTTGCTGACCTCCTCATTGATTGCCCTTTGCCTTTCGGAAGCAAAGCTCCTCCTCTTTTGTTTGATGGGTTTGCAAGTTGGGCTCACGCATAGCTTGTGAGTAATAACCGAAGGATCAATCCCTTCCATGTCTTCTTGCTTCCAAGCAAACACTCCTATATTCACTTTTAGGAACTGGATGAGGAGTCCTTTGAGCTCAGCGTTTAGTTTGGAGCCCACATAAACGAGGTGCTCTGGCTTCTCATCAAGCTGAACTGGTTCCAGATCTTCCGACGGCATTGGTCTTGTCTCCATTTCATCTCTCATGTCGAGTTCATCCAATTGGATGTTCTCAACCTCCTTCTTTTTTATAGACGCCATGTAGCATTCCCGTGCTACACGCTGGTCTCCTCGGACCACTCCAATTCCATTTTCTGTAGGGAACTTTATGACTAAGTGATAGGCAGACGGTATTGCTTTCATAGAATTCAGGGATGGCCTGCCAAGCAAGATGTTGTACGCAGATGGTGCATCAACTACTAGGAATTTGACAGTAGTAGTGGCTTGGCAGGGTGGGTCCCCCAGGGTGAGCACTAGCTGGATTGAACCCAGGGGGAGCACCCTTTCCCCGGAGAATCCCAGCAAGTGAGTGCTTACTGGCTCCAGTTTCTCTCTTCCTATTTCCATCTTGTCGTACGCAGGTGCGAAAATAATATCTGCCGAGCTCCCGTTATCAATTAGAACCCGATGAACGGTTCTATTTGCCACCACAGCTCGTACCACCAATGGATCATCATGGGGGTATTGGCACCCTTCTAAATCAGCATCCGAAAAAGTGATAGCTGTATCTAAGCGTGGTGCTTTGGATACAGCGTGTACTTCGAGAGCTTCTTCGGCTCTGATCCGCCGGAGGTGCGCCTTCCGAGCTGAGCTTGACTCTCCACCTCCAGCGAACCCTCCAGATATCACCCTGATTTCCCCTAGAGGCTGCTGGTGTGGTGCAGGTGCCGGCTGCCGAGGTGGTGGTGGTGGAAGAGCTCGATTCTGGTTGTCGTTGGCTACAAAACGACGCAACTGACCTCGCTGGATCAAGAACTCGATTTCCTTCTTTAGTTGAATGCAATCATCAGTGTGATGTCCATGATCCCTGTGATAATCACAGTATTTTGTGGGGTCTCTCTTTGCCGGGTCTGCCTTCATCCGAGGCGGCCATTTCAAGAACTTCTCGTTTTGGACCTCGTATAATACTTGTGACACAGCGGCACTGAGTGGGGTAAATCGCTGAGGTCCATATCTGGGCTGCAGTTCAGGCTGCACGGGACCCAGACGATCTCTGACATTTCCTCTTCTCTTGGGTGAGCGGTCCCTGTCCCTCCTTGGGGACCTCTCCCGCCCTTTCTCCTTCCTGGGACTTCGGTCCCTTCTCTTTTCTTCTTTTTCCTTCTCCTTTCGTGAGGATGTACCTCCCACCTTAGAAAGGAGTGCCTCTTCGCCATTTATATACTTCTCTGCTTTGGCTAACACCTCAGCCATACTCGCCTGAGGGTTCTTCGATATAGAGAACATCAAGTCCTTTGATTGCACTCCCAATCCAGCAATGAAAGCCGTTATAGCAAATTTTTCATCTGGAATGTTTACTTTCAATGTCTCCGAGTTAAACCTTTGGACGTACGATCTCAGATTTTCTTGGGGCCCCTGTTTCACATTTAGTAGGTGGTAGCTCGGCTTTCGGTATGTCCGAGCTCCTATAAAGTGAGATACGAAAGCTATGGAGAGCTCTTTAAAGGATGAAATAGAGGCTGGTGGGAGCCTGTTAAACCAGTTTAGGGCGGAGCCTTTCAGTGTGATGGCAAAGGCTCGGCAACGCACAGGATCCTGGTATCCATGCAATTCCATCTGGTTCTTGTAAGTGTTGAGGTGATCCACGGGATCTTTCGTTCCGTCAAAGACCTCTACTTGAGGCATTCTGAACTTCGGTGGGAGAGGGAAGTGTAGCACTCCCGTGGTGAATGGGGACTCAGTTTGCTGAACCAAGATATCCATGGTAACCGGTGCCTTGCTTTTAACAGCCTCCTTCATGTGGCTGAGCTCTTGCTGGATGTCTTTGAAACGTTGTTCCCAACGCTGCTCTTTCCTGTCCTGAGGATACGGGTAAAAATCATCCCTATCCCCCCCGTCGTTCTGACTTTGCACTTCGTCGTTATGGCCATTCCTAGGGGGTATATAAGGAGCATACCCCCTGGTGTGGCTGCTTTCTCCTCCTTCGCCGACTCTCTGAGGGGGTCCCAGTGTCGCTGTTCCCGGTAAGGGGGATTACTCTGGCCTTCTTGGGCCGGTCGTGCCTCCTGTGGGCGTTGTACGAGCTTTGATAGCTCTTCGTTTTCTTTTAGTAATCGTTGGTTGACGAGGCGAAGGGCCTCCAACTCGTTATTAATGGGGGAATTAACCTCGGGAATATTCCCGGGTTGTCTGCCGTTGGTAGCTTCCTGTGGGTCTTGCATTCGTGGTAGGTTTGTTTGACTTCTGCTCATATTTCGTGTCGTTACCATCAGTCACTGAAAAATCAGCTTATTTGTAGAAGGAACAGTCGTTCCCACAGACAGCGCCAAACTGATGGCGTAAACCTTCGGGAATGAGCTATGGGATCGAAGTATCTTATCTGGGTGATCTGTATAGGGCTTGATATGGTGTCTGAGCTACCAGGCCCATAAAGTGGTGGATGAATGCTATATTTTACGACGTATAGTGTGTGAAATACGGTAGAAGTATAGTGGTTCACCGGCTAGTGAGCTCGGCTAGTCCACTCTCTAATGGAGGCTCTTACTCCCTTGTCTTTATTGATGAGATTGAATGTGTTACAGTAGAATTATCAGAGTTTTAGGGTTTCTGGTTGTTCTTTTTCCCCCTGGCCATGGAGGTTGTCCTCCCCTTTTATGGCCTCATGCTTCCCTCTAACACGGAATTACCTCCTATATTGAAGGGATCGTGCCCTATCTTCATCCATAATTCCGGAGTTACCTAAACTCCTTACGGCTGGCTTCAAACAGAGAGATCTTTGCATTCTTTCGTGGGATTCTCCTTAGCTTTAGGAGGGGATCGTGGTTGATTGCGGGTCTAATGCCTTGGAATGGTTCTACTTTCTTTTTAGTGATATCCGTAGTTACCTTGCTGTCCTTTCATCATTTCTTAACTCGTGTCCTCAGCTGGGAGCCTTTAGCGCTGACTAGATGAGCTCTGGCCAATGCCGGATGAGCTCTGCTTCTTCTGTCTGAGCTCCCGACCTGAGCTTATTTCCTGAGCTCGTGTCTGTTCATTTCAGGTATCATCAATAATAAAGTAACTTACAATTCAAATCTCAAAAGATAAACAAAATTATTTTTGCTATTCGCGATTGAGATCGCTTTAAATTTTACTTTAAAGTTAATCTAACGGTTAATATTAACACCCTAAATTTAATAGGAAAAATAGGCCCCTAAGGGTGTGTTTGGATTTATTTTTTAAAAGTACTTCTAGAAATTATTTCTCATAAGTATTTTAAAACAAATAATAGTATTTGAAACTGTATTACCACTATCTCTATCACCTCTACCCTCACCAACACCACCGCCACCATTTCTTTTACCACCGTCACCATCACCACCGCCGTCTCCGCCACCACCACCATCGCCGCCGCCCTCGCCGTCACCACCACGATCATTGCCACCCACCACAACCATCACCGTCTCCTACCACCACTTCTCACTCCCACTACAAACCGATACTTAAATTCTTTTATCTCTTCTCCATGTTTGTGATTTGATTTTGAATATGAATACAAATATGTTTATTATTTACCATTTTTTATTACACTGTGTCTTCAGGCATAGGTAATAACTAGTATATAATAAAATAGCTTACAATTCAAATTTCAAAAGATAAACAAAATGACTTTTGTTTTTCGCGGTTCAGATCGCTTTAAATTTTACTTTAAAGTTAATCTAACGGCTAATATTAATACCCTAATTTAATAGGAAAAATAGGCCCCTAAGGGTGTGTTTGGAGTAACTTTTTAAAAATACTTTTAGAAATTATTTCTCATAAGTACTTTAAAAAAAAAAAAAGTGTTTGAAACCGCCCCACCACTACTTCTACCACCACCACTGCCGCCACAACCGTCGTCGCCGCCTCCCCCACCGCCGCCCCCGACGCCCCCACCACAACCATCATCGCCGCCGTCGCCACCACCACCACCACAGTCATTGCCACCCACCACAACCATCACCGTCTCTCACCACCACCACAACCATCACCACCGCCCCCGACGCCCCCACCACAACCATCATCGTCGCCGTCGCCACCACCACCACCACGGTCATTGCCACCCACCATAACCATCACCGTCTCTCACCACAACCACAACCATCACCACCACCACCGCCACCACGGTTATTGCCACCTACCACAACCATCACCGTCTTTTACCACCACCACTTCTGACCCCCACTACAACCGATACTTAAATTCATTTATCTCTCCTCTATGTTTGTGATTTAATTTTGAATATGAATACAAATATGTTTATTATTTATCATTTTTTATTACTCTGTGCCTTCAGGCACAGTCAATAACTAGTTTTTAAATAAATCGACTGACTTGAACCTGATTAAATCTATAATCTATAATACTTATAAAAGTGACTAACAATGAAAAACTTTTGATTTTTTTTTTTACCCTCAATAAATATAATAAAATCCATTAAATCCCTCATACTCTTTTATGTTCTTAAATTAAGTACATAAACCTATCATATTCCATAATCTTCTAAAATTAATTACATTCACAAACATATATATATATATATATATATATATATACTGCTTATAAGTTGAATTAATTTTTTATTGTTAATCATGTCCTATTGCATCATTTGACATCCCTTCAATATTATATTATATATCTATCTCAATATTTGTGCAAAACTTTTGATTGACAATAATATCCTTAAAACATGCTAACAATCAAATAATATCATTTTTTTGTGATTTTTCACTGGGCCACAAATATCTCTTGTGAGTTATTGTCAATTAAAGAAACATAACTCTTATAGAACCCTTGGACATATCTCTAATCCCATCATGTGACTAAAATGAAAATACAAGTTTTACAAATCATTTGTTCTCTATGGTATTGCAAGGTAATTCTCAGGTGTATTTAAATGCTTGAAATAGTTGTGTTCCTAAAAAAAAAAAAAGAGCAAAGAAGAAAACTCCTAGCGATATATTTTCATGGGCGGAACAAAAATACTGCTAAGTTGAGTAGTTCTATTTATTTAATTTTTTACTTGAATTGACCAAACTAGAATTGACATGTGAATTCATAATAAAAAATTATTATTGTTCTTCTTATGAAATTTCCCAACATATATCTTAGGAATCACTCAATCCGAAAGAACAACTTGTTATCTTAAGCACCATTGAGTTTGGCTTTGGGTATTTTTCCTTGTTTGGGCTTTGTATATTCAGATCTAGTTATTAGAAGATTGTTTTTTTGCAATTTACATAAGAAAAATCAGTAGACATAATTATTGACATATTTGTGATCAGAGGGGTAAGAATTTAATGACGGATTTCATTGGTGATCATATAGTTCGATTTGGAGAAAACTAAAAACCAAAATTATAACTTAAAATTATCAGCGTGCAACGCACGCGTGCATCAACTAGTAAAATAAAAATTCACTAAACACGATTTATACACAATACTACACCTGACTATAAACGATTAAATAAGTTTAACAAATTTTGACAGGATGCGGACCCAAAACGATATGACTCTCAGCCCTATCCGTGGGATTCCCTTATATATAAGGAAAATGCTACATAATCCAAATGAAATCCAAAAGTTAAAACTCAAATGCATATCTTTCCTTGGATGAGTGGATCCCACTAAAAAAATTGATGGGACCCATTCATCCAAGGGATGATATGCATTTGAGTTGTAACTTTTTGGGTTTTATTTGAGTTTTATAGCATTACTCTATATATAATTGGTCCTACTTAAATTCATCGTACATGACTTATTATCAATAAGTGGATCACATTCCTGCAATTACGGCCGGTATTACAATAATTTTGTGATTTAGGGAAAGAACAAATGAGTTGGAGACAAGGAACATGCATGGTTTAGCTAATGGTGGGGCTTGAGGTTCATGGACTAATTTGTTTTCGGAATATTTGGTTTAGTGTGGGGATTAGATCAGATCATTGGTGACTGTGCATCCAAGGGGAATGCATTTTGCTATGTGGAGCCAAACATGGCAAAAGGAAGATATATGACATACCCTAATGATATCCTTCAACGGACTCTCTATTGCAAGACTTAATTTGTGAATTAGTTAAATGATGTGAAATCGTGACTGACGGAATCCATCTGGATAGTTGGATATTAGGTGGGTTAATATCTCAAGATTGGGTGTTCAAATTTCAGTTCACCCGATGTGTATTATTTGTAGCATTGTAGGTGATTGCGTGCTTTTAAAGTTTAAATTGAAATCATTTTAAAAAAAAAAAAATAGTTGTTAAAACAATTTCCCAATATGTATACATATTAACCATGCACCACTTGCAACATTTTTTTGTTGAAACATTTGATAAAACACATAAAAAAATCTAATAATGTAGTAAAATTAAATATTATCTCATATTTATCATACTTAAATTATTTGTATTCTTTTCATAACTATAAACATCAAATAAACTCATTTTCTAGACTCATTTTATGTGTTCTTCAGTCGAGCTACCAAGTAGTAAAAGTTATAAAATTTTCTTTTGTCGATTTTTTTTCTTTGTATTAAAATTGGAGTTTTGGAAAAAAGAATAACATTTTTTTTAATATATCATGTTAAGTATAATATGACAATTTAAAAGTTTTGTAAAGATAGAAAAAATTACATGATTTGTTCGAGATTAGTTTGTTATTTAAATACATAGGGATATAATGGTAATTTAGATACTTAAATTGAACATGTTAGCCTTTATAATTTTTTATAAGGATAAAATAGTAAATCAAAAAATTTTCATGCTAACATACTTTTATTAGTAGTATGTATAAGTATTGATATTTATACGTCAAGCCCAGCTCAACTATGAAGCTATTGCCTGGGGGCCCCATAATTTTTCAACTAGTTATACTCTTTTTTTTGTCAAGTCTTTTATTTTTATTTATCCACAATAAACATTCTTCTTCTTTCATGATATACAAAGTACTTTTTAGACTAGATATTATTTTGTATAATTCTCTTGATCACATTTTTCAGTAATACATATCACTTTTGCATGCTAAAATCTACTAATAATCATTTCTATAAGACATTTCAGCTTTATTATATAGGCCGTAAATAGTTTAGTCATTTCGTTGGTCACTTGACATTTGTCTATTTAAAAGATATAGAGTTGATGGCGTAAACCTTCGGGAATGAGCTATGGGATCGAAGTATCTTATCTGGGTGATCTGTATAGGGCTTGATATGGTGTCTGAGCTACCAGGCCCATAAAGTGGTGGATGAATGCTATATTTTACGACGTATAGTGTGTGAAATACGGTAGAAGTATAGTGGTTCACCGGCTAGTGAGCTCGGCTAGTCCACTCTCTAATGGAGGCTCTTACTCCCTTGTCTTTATTGATGAGATTGAATGTGTTACAGTAGAATTATCAGAGTTTTAGGGTTTCTGGTTGTTCTTTTTCCCCCTGGCCATGGAGGTTGTCCTCCCCTTTTATGGCCTCATGCTTCCCTCTAACACGGAATTACCTACTATATTGAAGGGATCGTGCCCTATCTTCATCCATAATTCCGGAGTTACCTAAACTCCTTACGGCTGGCTTCAAACAAAGAGATCTTTGCCTTCTTTCGTGGGATTCTCCTTAGCTTTAGGAGGGGATCGTGGTTGATTGCGGGTCTAATGCCTTGGAATGGTTCTACTTTCTTTTTAGTGATATCCGTAGTTACCTTGCTGTCCTTTCATCATTTCTTAACTCGTGTCCTCAGCTGGGAGCCTTTAGCGCTGACTAGATGAGCTCTGGCCAATGCCGGATGAGCTCTGCTTCTTCTGTCTGAGCTCCCGACCTGAGCTTATTTCCTGAGCTCGTGTCTGTTCATTTCAGGTATCATCAGTTGCCCCCCAGCCCTTGCCTTAGGTTAGCCTAGGCAGGGGCTGACCTACACGGACTGAATTAGACCCGCACGTGGCCAGCATGTGGCTTGAGGATTTTTGACGGTTTACAGCAATCATGTCTTTCCTCGATTCCCGTGCATGTCTTTACCCACGTCCCTCAAGCTTTAAAGACCCAAACGGCTACCTGAACCGTCTCTTCACACTATTCATCTTCCTCGCTGCTCCTCGTCTCCATTCTCTCTGCGATTTCGGACCATTTTGCTTGAGCCTCTCTGTTTTTCTTGCTTGAAATCGACTTCCCTACCCTCGTTCCGAAGATTCGCATCGCCTCCTTCCTCCGATAGTGCTTCAGGCTACCGTTCACAGCTATTCCTGAGTTAGGTACGTCCTTTGCCCCTTCCTCTTCCTTCCTTTACTCTGGATCCCTCGAATTCGAGGTGGTTGCTGCATTTTTGGGCTTTTCGGTTCTTTTATTTTTGGAATCGCGACCATTGCTTAGCCCCCCTTCCTTATTTCGTCGATTGGAGCTCTATAGTTCACATTCTTGCCGTCGGGAGTTACTGTGCTGACCCAAGGGTTATCAAAGAGTGCCTAATCCGTGCTCCTTTGCTTTATCGGTCCTTTCACCTTCCTTTTTCCCTTCCTATCATGTCTGCCTCCTCTGGAGCCACTCGCTCCTCTGTTTCACTTTTAGGGTCTAGGTCAGCCGAAGAGGACTCCGAATTAGGGGAGGTAGGCGACGAGATAGATAACTTCCCTGGGGTGGAAACCGTTGATTCTGAGGTTAATACCGAAGAGCCTCCCTCAGCGTCCCCCTCCTTGCCTCCTAAGCCAGACAAAGGCAAAGGTAAGGTCAGTGGAGTTGGGGTTGAAGGGAAGACCTCATATTTGGGGCAGACCTTTAAGCACGCCGAGTCTGTGGGCTACAGCAAAGAGGCCCCTGAGCTAATGAAAGTTTATAAGTTTCGGTATGGCTTTCCTCCTGGGGTCGAACCCTGGTGCTCAGACAAATCTGTCTACTATGTAGAACAAGTACACAATAGGGTCTGCTTCTTTCTTGCCTCCTTTGAGAACGGTCTTCGCTTTCCTCTGCACCCCTTCGTCAAGGCTGTTCTGCAACACTTCCATGTGTGCCCTTCCCAGGTTTCCCCCAACTTCTATGGTGTCATGATTGGTCTTCTGGTCATCTTTAGGAAGCATAAACTTGGGCTTCCTAGTGTTTCTTTGTTTTTAGAGCTCTTCAACGTCAAGCCGACCTCTGGAGGCTTCTTGTATGCCTCTAAGCGTGCCAACGCTAGGCAGCTTATCTCTAATATTCCGACCTCTCATAAGCACTGGAAAGAACACTTTTTCTTTGTCGGGGGCACCAATTGGGAGTATAATCCTGCTGATAAGACGGATACTCTTGGTATCCCTACAGCTTGGACTGAACCAGACAACTTGCGTGAGTCTTTTCTTAAGTCAACTGAACTCTGATTTGGAACTTGCACACCTTTAGCCTTCTTCTTACTTGCACGCTTTCTTCTTTTCAGGTGATCGTTTTGAGCTCAGCCCTGAGGATAAGAAAGTGCTAGTGGAGTTGGAGAAGATCAAGCCAGAGAGGTACGCTGACCTTATTGAGTCACGAAATTTGGTGCGGATAGGTCTAAGTCCTCCTGTGGTGACCTTGGCGATCCCATTATCGGTTTTAGGGGCTGACGAAGGTACCTTCTTTCTTTTCCTCTTCGTTGTGCCTCCTTCCCCTCTTCTTCTCCTTACGTCTCCCTACTCTCCCCAGACATTCCAGGTTTTTCTACCATGAAGTCTACTCCAGAAGAGCTCAAGGCCAAGGTGGATGAACTGATGAAAGGTGGTAGATCCAGCAAGCGCAAGTCTCGGGTTAGTTCTGGGAGTGGTCCAGGTGTCCGGGCTAAAATCCCCAGATTGGAGGTGTCTTCTCCCCCCTCTATAACTGAAGAACAGGTTCCAAGCAAGGCTCCGCCCTCCTCCTCTGGGACTCCACAAACCGCAATCCCCTCCAGTGGCTCCTTCTGAGCTGGCGTCTGCTCAAGAGGGGGGGCAGGCTTCCCCTTCCTCCTCCGAGGTCGAGAAGGCCTTGAAGTTGATTCCCGACCTCCAACCCAGAAATTTCGGATACAGCGCCTCGGGGAAGGTGATTGAGAAAAAGGGGGAGGATGAGGACTCCTTTTTTGACAACATGGACCTTGCTGTTGGAGCTCTGTCCTCTATTTTTTCTGAATCTGATGTCCTGAAGGCTGCTTCCATGCCCCTTGAGGAATCCATCTCTTCAGCTCTTCAGGGGGCGGCTGCTGTAAGTGCTGGCCCCCTTTTCCTCTTTGCTTGTTCGCATTTTGTGGTCTGATGTAATTTTCTGTTCTTTCTTTATATTCTCAGGCTGCCCTTCATACGAGAGGTCTGCTGCACCGAGTCCAGTCTCAAGAGAGCTCCTTTAAGGTCCTGAAGACATATAAGGCCAAAATTTCTGAATTGTCTCTTGAGAACGAAGGCCTTGGAACTCAGAATGAAGACCTCAAAGCTCAGGTGGAGAACCTCAAAGAGCAGTTGGTGAAGCAAGCTTCCGACCTTAAGCATACATTGTCCGTCAAGGTCAGAGCTGAGGAAGGGGAGAAGAAAGCTCAGGACGAACTGAGGCTGGTTAAGGAGGACCTGCAGCTTAAGGTTGAGGCGTGGACCAAGGCCAGCCAAGAGGCTTTTGACGCCAAGAAAGAGCTCAGCCAGACCAAGCAAGACTATCTCGCCCTCAATGAAGCAAATGGCAAGCTCTGTGAGGAGCTTGAGGAGCAGAAAAACTTGGTCACACAGAAAAGTAAGGAGATTGCCGAGCTTAAAGATGAGGCCACCACTTTGTGGGCTACTGGATGGGTTGCTTTTAGGCGTAAAGCTATCAAAGCTTACCCAGATCTCGAATTCAATTTCCCTATCCCTACTGAGGAGGAAATGGAAGAATCTGACTCTAGTGGTGAGGAAGACACCTCAGTTCTTCCTCCTGGAGCTCCCCTCCCAGATGCCTCTGCTTCCCCCTCTACTGTTCTTGCTGTGGCCTCATCTGCTGACCTGGTGACTGGGGCACTTGAACAAACATCATTGCCTGGTACGGCGGAGGCTCCTGGGGTCAGTGTTCCCGAAAATTTCACTCCTCCAGCATCAGGATCCTTGCCTCCCGAGCCCCAGGGTTCTGCTTCTCTTGTTGATGCTGTGTCTACCGAACTGCAGGGGCTTCTGTCCACTCCCCCTTAGGTCTTCTTACTTGTAATTTCTTTGTAAAGAATTTTTGAGATGTAACTTTGACTTGGGCTAGGGCCTTGTGCTACTTTGTGATCGTTCGTTATTTTGTTTTTTCATTGTTGGTTTATCATATTCATATGTCCCTTTGAATTTCAGCACATATATATTTTTGAATATATCTTTGAATTTGCGCACCTGTATGTATTCAACTTTGTATACTCCCCTTCCCCCCTTTTGCTTTGAGGGGTGCTGTGCACTTCTTGAAGCAAAATTACTAGATTTGAAGAGTACAGGAGACTTGGTGCTATGCTCAACTGCTTCTCCTAAGCCTTTTAAGCTCAGTGGTTGGCACCCTAAGGATCCATTATTTATCCTTCTTCGTTTTGAGCTGTTTAGACTGATATTCTGAACTGGCTTGCTCCTTCCGGGTTATATAGCTCATGCTTATGAATTCTTGCTGAGCTATGCAGCTCTTCTTTCTGAACCTAAGAGCTCTTACTGCGCTTTTTAGCTCTTTTTGTTATCTTAAGAGCTCTTTCTGAGCTACTTGGCTCAGTTGTCTGACCTTAAAGGTTATTTCTGAGCTTCATTGCTTTTTCGACAGATCTCTTTCTGGAATAGATAACAAATCCTGCTGCTCCATTTCTCTGATAATAGAAGACTTTATTCTACGTTTCACATTTCTTTTCCCCCTGCCTTGCTTTGAGGAGTGCTTTAGGCCTTCTTTAAGCAAGGCTATGAACTTTCACATGCTGTCAAGTTTCCTTGATGAACTGAAGAAACTATTAGGAGCTTTTCCTCTTTAAGGTGAACAGGGCTGTTAGAATTGCAGGCCTTAAAGACTTGCTATACCAGTGTTTTGTTTTTGACTGGGCTGAGCTAAAATTTGGAGGATATGTGGCTTGGTGGGGTCAGAATGTTCCTTCGTTGTCTTGAATGCGATATAAGGGGCAATTTTGTACCTATTCCTTTTCCCGCGTTTCTCTCTCAACTGCTTCCCATAACCGCCACGTCTTTCATGACCGCAACCACTTTTCATAACCGTAGCCACTTTCCATAACCGTAGCCACTTTCCATAACCGCTGCTACTCTCCATAACCGTAGCCACTTTCCATAACCGCTGCTACCTTCATTAATTAGGAAATTAAACAGGCAACTTGACTCCCTATTTCTTGGCTCTTTGTTTCCTGAAAAGCTCCCAAGTGCAGGACATATTCTTGACTTTCTTCTTGATTTCTTGCGTCTTTTCCCTTACCAGCACTTTCGATGGCTGCCTTTGCTTCTTCTTTGTTCCAGGAAAGATCCTCCTTTCGAATCGAATGTAAGTGGCATTGTCGCTACTTGTCCCCTTCAATACTTGAATCTTCTGATTTGGTGGATATCAAAAAACGGTTTTTCCCTGATCTTGACTTGCCTTTGCGAGTTTCTTCCTCCGACGAGCCTTGCAACTACCTCCCGCGAGGGGAGGTCTGTTTCTTTGAAGGTGCTATGGACATGGGACTTCGCCTTCCCATTCATCCGGCCATTGGGCGAGTTCTTGCCTATTATGGCCTGTGCCCTTCTCGCCTTTCTCCACGAGGATGGGCTGCTATGGTAAGCTTCTTCTTGTTCTGCCGCCTGCATGCTCTTGGCAGGTTCCCCTTTGTCTCTGAGTTCCTGTACTTCTTTGAGATTGCGGAAGATGATGCCCCCTGCTTTAGTTTCTTCCGTTGGAGGGATTTCAATTTACGCCCTTTGGTTCTAGATCTTCCCTTCAATCCTGAAGGGTGGTTTAGGCGTTTCTTCTTCGCCTCTGGAGAGTCTTGGAGGTCTCCTGAGGATCGCTGTCGTAAAGCTAGGATTCCTCGGTCCTGGAAGAGCTTCTCTCGTATTGGTAAGCTCGAGCCGAGCTCTTTTGAGTACTTTTCTTTTTTTTTTTAAAGATATGCTCTTATTATGTCCTTGCTGTGCAGATCCGCCTGACCTGGATTTACCAGGGATGGTGAATATCAACGAGATGCTGCTTGTGGAGTCTAAGACTTATTCCGAGCTGATGACGAGCGCAAACCTCTATTTGCTTGGGGCTGAGGCTACTGAGTTTGAGTTTTCCACTATTCCTTACCCTTCCTGGACCTCTTTCTCTGATTCTGATGAGGACGGGGATTCTGACAAGGACGGAAACATCGTCACGAGTTCAAGGAAGCGTAAGAGGGATGACTCTCCTTCTCCTGACTCTTTGTCCACCATTTTCCTTACCTCCATTGGTCAAAAGCTTCTCGACTCGCTTCACAAGGCTGAGCAAGAAAGGGATGAGCTGAAGAAAGAGAATGCTAGCCTGAAGGGAGAGGTTGCTGAGCTGAGATCTGAACTTAAGAAAGACTAGGATCTTTGTTCCCTTGCATCTTTCTTTCTTTTCCTGAACGATACCAGACTATGACCCCTTTTTTTTTTTACTTTTCCGCACGTTTATTTTCTTGGATATTCTGAATTCTAGTTTGTTCATTCTTGAGTGTGCATGCCCACATACGAGCTCTTTGTGTTTGAAACATGAACGTAGAAGGAAAACAGAAGATCATGCTTGCACTGACCTTAGTTCCTGATTAGTCCCAGAGATCAGACCACAAACATTGATGGAAAACAGAAAATCAGGTTTGTGCTGACCCCAATTCCCAACTGGTTTCCATTGGTCGCACCACGAGCGTTGATGGAAAACATAATATCATGTTGGTACTGACCTCACTTCCCATCTGACTTTGTGAGTGCTCTCTGCCGTACTGGACGTTTTAGGGTTTTCGAGGGGGTAGGCAGTGCATAAGGACCATTAGTCGCGGGGGAAAGACTGTTGGTGTCTCCAAGAAGGGACCAGTCTTGAATTTCACGAACCTAGAAGCTTGTACGCGCCGAGGAGCTGTAGAACTCATCTTGCTTTTGGTAAGCTTGGAAGCTTATCGTTTGTATATGAGCTGAAGAGCTCATCTTATATTTATAAGCTTTGAAGCTTATCGCTTGTTTATGAGCTGAAGAGCTCATCTTGTAGTTATAAGCTTTAAAGCTTATCGCTTGTTTATGAGCTGAAGAGCTCATCTTGTAGTTATAAGCTTTGAAGCTTATCGCTTGTTTATGAGCTGAAGAGCTCATCTTGTAGTTATAAGTTTTGAAGCTTATCGTTTGTTTATGAGCTGAAGAGCTCATCTTGCATTTATAAGCATTGAAGCTTATCGTTTGTTTATGAGCTGAAGAGCTCATCTTGCATTTATAAGCTTTGAAGCTTATCGTTTGTTTATGAGCTGAAGAGCTCATCTTGCATTTATAAGCTTTGAAGCTTATCGTTTGTTTATGAGCTGAAGAGCTCATCTTGCATTTATAAGCTTTGAAGCTTATCGTTTGTTTATGAGCTGAAGAGCTCATCTTGCATTTATAAGCTTTGAAGCTTATCGTTTGTTTATGAGCTGAAGAGCTCATCTTGCATTTATAAGCTTTGAAGCTTATCGTTTGTTTATGAGCTGAAGAGCTCATCTTGCATTTATAAGCTTTGAAGCTCATTGAAGGGTGAATAAAAGACTTGCTCTTTCTTATTTAAAAGTAGCTCTATTACAAGTGACACTTACTGAAAAAACTTCTTAAGGTGCTCGGCATTTCACGAGTGAGGTAGAACCTTTCCTTCCTCTGTTTGCAACTCGTAATTCCCCGGTCTGATTATCCTTGACACGATATAGGGCCCTTCCCAATTAGGTCCCAATTTCCCATGCGTGGGATCCTTTCTTGCAAGCAGAAGCCTCCTAAGTACCAAATCTCCAACTTTGAAACTTCTGTGTCTTACCCTCCTGTCATAATACCTCGCAGTTTTCCTTTGGTAAGTACGGACACGGTGCAGAGCTCTGTCCCTCTTTTCATCCAAGAGATCGAGGTTTAGCAGGAGAGATTCATCATTGTGCTCGGAATCTGCAAACTCCACCCTTGGTGACTGGAGCCCTATCTCCACTGGGGCCACTGCCTCGGTCCCAAAGGCCAAAGCAAAGGGGGTTTCCTGAGTCGCAGATCTGGCGGTGGTCCTGTAGGCCCACAATACCTCCGGAATGTACTCCACCCATTTGCCTTTCAGGTTTTCTAGCTTGGTCTTCAAAGCTGACTTTATGGTTCTTATTGTGACCTCTGCCTGCCCATTAGACTGGGGATGGGCAGGAGCTGAGAAATAGTTCTTGATTCCGAGCTCAGCACAAAAACTTTTGAACTTTGAATTATCAAACTGCTTTCCGTTGTCAGATACGAATGCTCTGGGAACTCCAAACCTGCAAACTATCGACTTCCAAACGAAGTTTTGAACTTTTTGCTCTGTGATCGTTGCCAAAGGTTCGACCTCTGCCCATTTAGTAAAGTAATCCACTCCTACGATGGCAAACTTGCACTGCCCCACACCGGTGGGAAGGGGTCCCAGAATGTCCAACCCCCACTGCTGAAAAGGCCATGGGCTTACCACCGAGGTTAGGAGCTCGGGAGGACAGTGGGACATATTGGCATGCTCCTGGCAAGTTTTGCATTTTCTTACCAAGTCGGTGGCGTTTTCGAGCATGGTGGGCCAATAATACCCTTGCCTCAGTACTTTTCCTGCCAAGGCCCGAGCTCCTATGTGATTGCCACATATCCCCTCATGTACCTCTCTGAGTATATAGTTAGCATCTTCATCTCCTACGCACTTAAGGAGAGGCGTTGAGAATCCTCGTTTATACAGGCTTCCTTGGAGTAGGGAAAATCTAGCTGACCTGGTCCTCAGCTTGGATGCCTCCTTAGTATCACTTGGCAGAGTCCCATTCTGCAAGTATCCGATGATGGGGTCCATCCAGCTCGGCTGAGCTTCAACCGATAGCATGTCCTCTTCATTGATGCTTACTGAAGGCCCTGAGAGGTGCTCCACTGGAATTAGCCTATCCAAATCCTCTTGCGAAGCAGTTGCTAACCTTGCCAGGGCATCTGCTCTTGAATTTTCCGTTCTAGGCACGTGTCTGACCTTAACCTGCACAAATTTTTTCATTAGTTCTCGTACCTTTTTGAGGTAAAGGATCATCTTTTCGCCTCTTGTTTCGTAACATTCTTCTATCTGCTTCACCACCAGCTGAGAGTCACTGCAGATCTCCAGCTGCTCCGCTTCCATAGAATGGGCAAGATTGAGCCCAGCGATGACAGCTTCGTATTCTGCTTCGTTATTTGAAGCTCTGAACCCAAATCTAAGGGCGTATTCGACATCTATTCCTTCTGGAGAGGTCAAGATCATCCCTGCACCGCTTCCCTGAGCATTAGCAGCTCCATCTACCGAAAGCTTCCAGATGGGGAGGTCCGGTATTAAATCTGTGGTCTCCATAGGCGCTGCTGCTGTGAATTCTACAATAAAATCTGCCAAAATTTGCCCTTTGATGGCAGTTCTTGGCTTATACCTGATATCAAACTCGCTGAGCTCTACGGCCCATTTAACCAACCTTCCTGAGGATTCTGGCTTGTGCAACACTTGCTTCATCGGCTGATCTGTTGGAACCTCGATAGTATGAGCCTGGAAATAAGGTCTAAGTCTCCTAGCTGTTGTAACCAGAGCTAGAACGAGTTTTTCCATCTTTGGATATCTCTCCTCTGCCCCCCTCAGAGCTCTGCTACAGTAGTAAACTGGTTGCTGAGCTCTGTCTCGCTCCCTAACTAGCGCTGCACTTGTTGAAAAATCTGAAACCGCTAGGTAGAGGGTGAGGACTTCCCCTTCTAAAGGGCTCACCAGAACAGGAGGAGAGCTCATATATCTCTTTAGGGCTTCGAATGCTTCTGCACACTTGGTATCCCAGTGGAATGCCTTCTTCAAGATTTGAAAAAACGGCTGGCATTTATCGCTGGACCTAGACACAAAACGGCTTAGTGCAGCTATCCTGCCAGTCAAACGTTGCACCTCTTTCGTATTGGATGGTGATTGCATTTCCACCATTGCTCTGACCTTTTCTGGATTGGCTTCAATCCCTCTGCTGCTGACTATAAAGCCCAGAAATTTTCCTGCCGAGACCCCAAATGCGCACTTCGCAGGGTTTAGCTTCATTTTGTACTCCTTTAGAATTTGGAATGACTCAGCTAAGTGCTCGATGTGGAGCTCTGCTTTCAGTGACTTCACTAGCATGTCGTCAATGTAGACTTCCATGGATGCTCCTATTTGCTTCTGGAACATCCTATTCACTAACCGCTGGTAAGTGGCTCCAGCGTTCTTCAACCCGAAGGGCATTACCTGATAACAATATGTTCCCTGTTCAGTTATAAAGGAGGTCTTCTCTTGATCGCTGGGATTCATCCTGATCTGGTTGTAGCCTGAAAAGGCGTCCATGAAACTGAGGAGCTCGTGCCCCGCAGTGGCATCCACTATTAGGTCAATCCGAGGTAAAGGAAAACTGTCCTTGGGGCATGCTCGGTTGAGATCAGTGAAGTCGATGCACAGTCGCCACTTCCCATTAGTTTTCTTCACAAGAACTACATTTGCTAACCAAGTGGGGTAATCAACCTCCCTGATAGCCTTGGCATGGAGGAGTTTGCTGACCTCCTCATTGATTGCCCTTTGCCTTTCGGAAGCAAAGCTCCTCCTCTTTTGTTTGATGGGTTTGCAAGTTGGGCTCACGCATAGCTTGTGAGTAATAACCGAAGGATCAATCCCTTCCATGTCTTCTTGCTTCCAAGCAAACACTCCTATATTGACTTTTAGGAACTGGATGAGGAGTCCTTTGAGCTCAGCGTTTAGTTTAGAGCCCACATAAACGAGGTGCTCTGGCTTCTCATCAAGCTGAACTGGTTCCAGATCTTCCGACGGCATTGGTCTTGTCTCCATTTCATCTCTCATGTCGAGTTCATCCAATTGGATGTTCTCAACCTCCTTCTTTTTTATAGACGCCATGTAGCATTCCCGTGCTACACGCTGGTCTCCTCGGACCACTCCAATTCCATTTTCTGTAGGGAACTTTATGACTAAGTGATAGGCAGACGGTATTGCTTGCATAGAATTCAGGGATGGCCTGCCAAGCAAGATGTTGTACGCAGATGGTGCATCAACTACTAGGAATTTGACAGTAGTAGTGGCTTGGCAGGGTGGGTCCCCCAGGGTGAGCACTAGCTGGATTGAACCCAGGGGGAGCACCCTTTCCCCGGAGAATCCCAGCAAGTGAGTGCTTACTGGCTCCAGTTTCTCTCTTCCTATTTCCATCTTGTCGTACGCAGGTGCGAAAATAATATCTGCCGAGCTCCCGTTATCAATTAGAACCCGATGAACGGTTCTATTTGCCACCACAGCTCGTACCACCAATGGATCATCATGGGGGTATTGGCACCCTTCTAAATCAGCATCCGAAAAAGTGATAGCTGTATCTAAGCGTGGTGCTTTGGATACAGCGTGTACTTCGAGAGCTTCTTCGGCTCTGATCCGCCGGAGGTGCGCCTTCCGAGCTGAGCTTGACTCTCCACCTCCAGCGAACCCTCCAGATATCACCCTGATTTCCCCTAGAGGCTGCTGGTGTGGTGCAGGTGCCGGCTGCCGAGGTGGTGGTGGTGGAAGAGCTCGATTCTGGTTGTCGTTGGCTACAAAACGACGCAACTGACCTCGCTGGATCAAGAACTCGATTTCCTTCTTTAGTTGAATGCAATCATCAGTGTGATGTCCATGATCCCTGTGATAATCACAGTATTTTGTGGGGTCTCTCTTTGCCGGGTCTGCCTTCATCCGAGGCGGCCATTTCAAGAACTTCTCGTTTTGGACCTCGTATAATACTTGTGACACAGCGGCACTGAGTGGGGTAAATCGCTGAGGTCCATATCTTGGCTGCAGTTCAGGCTGCATGGGACCCAGACGATCTCTGACATTTCCTCTTCTCTTGGGTGAGCGGTCCCTGTCCCTCCTTGGGGACCTCTCCCGCCCTTTCTCCTTCCTGGGACTTCGGTCCCTTCTCTTTTCTTCTTTTTCCTTCTCCTTTCGTGAGGATGTACCTCCCACCTTAGAAAGGAGTGCCTCTTCGCCATTTATATACTTCTCTGCTTTGGCTAACACCTCAGCCATACTCGCCTGAGGGTTCTTCGATATAGAGAACATCAAGTCCTTTGACTGCACTCCCAATCCAGCAATGAAAGCCGTTATAGCAAATTTTTCATCTGGAATGTTTACTTTCAATGTCTCCGAGTTAAACCTTTGGACGTACGATCTCAGATTTTCTTGGGGCCCCTGTTTCACATTTAGTAGGTGGTAGCTCGGCTTTCGGTATGTCCGAGCTCCTATAAAGTGAGATACGAAAGCTATGGAGAGCTCTTTAAAGGATGAAATAGAGGCTGGTGGGAGCCTGTTAAACCAGTTTAGGGCGGAGCCTTTCAGTGTGATGGCAAAGGCTCGGCAACGCACAGGATCCTGGTATCCATGCAATTCCATCTGGTTCTTGTAAGTGTTGAGGTGATCCACGGGATCTTTCGTTCCGTCAAAGACCTCTACTTGAGGCATTCTGAACTTCGGTGGGAGAGGGAAGTGTAGCACTCCCGTGGTGAATGGGGACTCAGTTTGCTGAACCAAGATATCCATGGTAACCGGTGCCTTGCTTTTAACAGCCTCCTTCATGTGGCTGAGCTCTTGTTGGATGTCTTTGAAACGTTGTTCCCAACGCTGCTCTTTCCTGTCCTGAGGATACGGGTAAAAATCATCCCTATCCCCCCCGTCGTTCTGACTTTGCACTTCGTCGTTATGGCCATTCCTAGGGGGTATATAAGGAGCATACCCCCTGGTGTGGCTGCTTTCTCCTCCTTCGCCGACCTCTCTGAGGGGGTCCCAGTGTCGCTGTTCCCGGTAAGGGGGATTACTCTGGCCTTCTTGGGCCGGTCGTGCCTCCTGTGGGCGTTGTACGAGCTTTGATAGCTCTTCGTTTTCTTTTAGTAATCGTTGGTTGACGAGGCGAAGGCCTCCAACTCGTTATTAATGGGGGAATTAACCTCGGGAATATTCCCGGGTTGTCTGCCGTTGGTAGCTTCCTGTGGGTCTTGCATTCGTGGTAGGTTTGTTTGACTTCTGCTCATATTTCGTGTCGTTACCATCAGTCACTGAAAAATCAGCTTATTTGTAGAAGGAACAGTCGTTCCCACAGACGGCGCCAAACTGATGGCGTAAACCTTCGGGAATGAGCTATGGGATCGAAGTATCTTATCTGGGTGATCTGTATAGGGCTTGATATGGTGTCTGAGCTACCAGGCCCATAAAGTGGTGGATGAATGCTATATTTTACGACGTATAGTGTGTGAAATACGGTAGAAGTATAGTGGTTCACCGGCTAGTGAGCTCGGCTAGTCCACTCTCTAATGGAGGCTCTTACTCCCTTGTCTTTATTGATGAAATTGAATGTGTTACAGTAGAATTATCAGAGTTTTAGGGTTTCTGGTTGTTCTCCCCCTGGCCATGGAGGTTGTCCTCCCCTTTTATGGTCTCATGCTTCCCTCTAACACGGAATTACCTCCTATATTGAAGGGATCGTGCCCTATCTTCATCCATAATTCCTGAGTTACCTAAACTCCTTACGGCTGGCTTCAAACAGAGAGATCTTTGCCTTCTTTCGTGGGATTCTCCTTAGCTTTAGGAGGGGATCGTGGTTGATTGCGGGTCTAATGCCTTTGAATGGTTCTACTTTCTTTTTAGTGATATCCGTAGTTACCTTGCTGTCCTTTCATCATTTCTTAACTCGTGTCCTCAGCTGGGAGCCTTTAGCGCTGACTAGATGAGCTCTGGCCAATGCCGGATGAGCTCTGCTTCTTCTGTCTGAGCTTCCGACCTGAGCTTATTTCCTGAGCTCGTGTCTGTTCATTTCAGGTATCATCAAGAGTAAAGGCTTATCTTCTAACATATACTCACATTCAACATCTTTAGTAGAGAGAAAGCACATATCTCGTCTTCACTATTTCTCTCATTATTTGGTCACTTGAATATATAAATTTAATAAGCAATTTTTTATTATAAAAATCAAAAGAATGATTTTTTAAATAGATTTTGTAGCGATGGTACATATATACTACTTATTTAAAACTTCTCTTACGGCCTCAATTTCACTCGAGCCGGTCTTCGTTATACGTATATAACTTTATATAAAATAATGATACAAAGAAACAAGAAACACCTAAATATATATGCCATCTACATTCTTATTTATCTAGGAAAAGTAGGAGCTCCATGATTGGGCTCTTCCGAGAAATACGGATCAATTTTCTAGAAAATAATATATAAATTGGTTTCGTAGTTTAACATTGATTAGAAATGTACACAATAATCTTGAAACCATCAATGTTAGATAGACTACGACTTTTTTATGTGAGTCTCAAACTTGAGACGTTGAGATAGTTGGTAAAAGATTCTCATCCGAACTACTTTGACAGGTTTGAGTTTTTATACATTGCAGTATACCAGATAAAATGGTGGTCCAAAGACAACGACAAGAGGAAGAGGATAAGCCTGGTTAATTCTTTATGAATCCCAGCAGAGGGTGAGAATGGAACAAGCAATGCAGTACAAAACATTCTTGAAGGTGGGGAAAGAAGGAGCAGCTTTAGTCTCCTCTCTACGAGTTGGGATGCAATCGTGTGTCATCTATCCATTATGCTCATGCAGCAAGCCTTTTTCGTAAAATACAAAGCTGAAAAATTACGCCTAAACCTTTTATTGGAGTTTTTAGGTGGGAGTTTAAAATCACCAAGAATTAAACTTAGCTTCAGATGGCGTCTAAAAGAAAGGGATGTCTCTGTTATAATATGCAAAACTCGAAGGATCCCCTAATCGATTCTCGAATTTTTATACTTATTTTTTGTTATTTATCAGAGCTCCTTCAGTGTTAGTACAATTTACCAAAAAGAAAAGAATTGTTTTGGTTCTTGCTCTTTGTAGAGCTAATTCCATATTTCCAGGTTTATAATATTCGTGTTGGGTGTGAAGAAACTGAAAAAACTCATTCAATCTGATTTCATTAGTGAAGAATTCTCTCTCAACTGTTTACAGAGTAGTGACCACTATTTATCTCCTAACAACTGTAACAACTTTCCTAACTACCTTCTGAATGCATACTGCTTTGTAGCTTTGGTCCAGCATCAGTGCATTTATGTGTTGACGATTGTTACTGTTGATACTGTAAAGGCGCCTTGATTAATAGACCCCTGCAAACTGATGGTAGGAGAGGAAACCAACAGTTTTGTTTTAAAATGCAGGAATTTTGTTGAAGAGGGACCATTGGTGAAAGGATTCGCAAGTTGATCTTCACTGGCAAGTCACAGAGTATCATTCGAATCCATGAAAGTTTTGTTGTGGTAATGGCCAAAGCGCAATACTCTGCTTCAGTTGATGAGGGTGCAATTGTGGCTTGCTTTTTGGTTGCCCAGTGAATAGGATTGGAGCCCAGAAAAAGGCAGAAGACCAGTTGTTGATATGCTGTCATTAGGGTCCCCTGCCCAGTCCGCGTCCATGTAAGCAATTAACATTCAAGTTGCCTTTAGTGTTGTGTAAACCAAGAGAGGAGGTAACTTTTACATTTCGAAGAATCCTTTTGACAATTGCAAGGTGTATGTTTGTGGAATTATGCATGTACTGACAACATGGTTAATAGAAAAGGTGATGTCAGGTGAAAGTTAAATATTGGAGAGCTCCAATTAATCAGTAGGATCTGCTAGAGGTGTGAACTAACTATTAACCATCAAAACCATGAGAGCATAACTAAGATATCATTAAAAATATAAATATTAATCACCAACATCATCAAACTATACAAAAATCCCAAAATAAACATAATTCAACTTTCAAAGGTTACATCCCAAACTTTAATTAACAACAAAAATGTAAAACAAAATCATTATCTCTAATAAACTAGAGAGCAATCATAAACATTGTTCCTATTATCAAGCTAATAAACTAAAAACCACTAAACAACTCTTTACGCCTCCAAAGTCGGATCCTCCTCTTGATCCGCCTCAATGTACAAGTCCACATACTCACCTAGAGCCGTATCTTCTTCAATACTAAAATATGAAAAAAAAAAAAAATGTTAAGAGGAAGGGGTGAGCACAACTAGCTGAGTAGCAAAACTTTCCCAAACCTAAACAATGTTTGCAAAATGTATAAAAATAGGTCTGTCTCAATTTACAAAATAACGTATATAACTTTTGAAATAAAACAAGTGACAATTAATAATCATCTCAAGTTTCGATATATAAGTAGAAAAATCTGTAAAAGAATAGAACAAATTCTCAAAACAAAAGATCATAGCAAGTATATCTCATGTACGTAGGTTGATTAACTAGGATTTACACAACGACCATATCTGACCCGCACACACACAAATCATACAATCAATCCCCACAGGGACACAATACTTTAAGAAGTGTGTATATCGACACATCAGTATTTAGCGATATCTTCCAAGGACTAGTATACTAATCCCTAGCCTCAATCACCGTGAGCAAATAGTGTAAATTCTTGAAACCTCACAAGGAACCAAGCAACTCCACTACAAGTGATAAAGAACCTTCAAACCCCTCAAGGTAAGAAACTCATCTAAGTACTATGCAATACACGTTCGAATGTAATCGACATTCATCACACCCACCCACA
Source organism: Ilex aquifolium (assembly GCA_951799425.1). Classification (NCBI taxonomy): domain Eukaryota; kingdom Viridiplantae; phylum Streptophyta; class Magnoliopsida; order Aquifoliales; family Aquifoliaceae; genus Ilex; species Ilex aquifolium. The sequence goes on along the minus strand of OX637393.1, from coordinate 18,502,719 downwards.
CAAGAGCTAATATCTATACTTTTTACTAAAATTCAGGTATACCACTGTTGATAGTTCCACAATTCTCAAAATAGACGAATACTTCAAGTAAAATATGCAAGAGATCGCCAAAAAACATTCTCAATTCGATAGTATTAAAGATCTAAGTTTTTTGGATCAAAATCATACAATCAAATGTAAAACGTATATTTTCCAATAAAACGCATCATGTACTTGAAAAGAATGCAAAAACATTGTAGATATATCATATATATTAGAATCGAAATAAAAAAGACACATATTCATATAGCCTCAATGAATAAGAAAGGGAAAGAATCCCTACCTTAATCCACATATAGTAGATCCTAACATGTTTGTGCAATTACCATACATTAATCCCTTCAAGATCTAGCCCGTTTTCTTTCTTTTCTTCTCTTCAAACTCCCTTCAGCTTCTTAGGGTTAAAAACAGGTAAAGAACCCTCAAAACGTGCCCCTATGGTATTTAAAGAGTCAAAAAAATGTTCAGGTAGCGCAAAACTGATCAGGCTTAAAAGCGCGTGTGCATTCGAATGGACAAAGCTACATTCGGACGGTCTTTACGCCTAGTATTTCCTCTCCTCTGATCAAGTTTTTGAGATCAAACTCCTAGTTTATGTACCCTA